>OZ022397.1:7979666-9438833 GCA_963989295.1 Ametastegia equiseti
GTCACATCACATGTCTGCACCGAGAATTCATAAAGAAGACCTTATCGGTCAATGCCGAGCGTAATATATTTTGAGTAATCTCAAACACTTGATATATATTTTTTTGACCCTTATGATAAGAATTAAAGCGATATCGTTACTTGTTTACTAATACAGAAATCGTACAGGTATCCGGTGAAATGCTGTTTCAATTTATTTATTTTTTTACCATTTCTTCTTTCCGTAGAGTTTTTGTAACATATACCGTTCATGCAAATCAATCAAACGGACTTAAAATCAATCAGAGTTTCTCCACATCATGATGATAACGTAATTTGAACATTTATCAATAACTCGTCTGAGTCATATTGATATTATAATTTCACAAAATATGTTGCAATTACTGGAATATCCTGTAATTATTGATTGCTCAAGATCCCCTTCGTGGCATCGTACCTACTCCTTTCATTACATGATAAAAGCCGAAGATAAGCAACGATAATTGATAGTTATAAGCTGTGTGGTGTGACCATTATCTGATTTTCTACGTCATGATATTATAATAAAATAATAAATAATTTATTTCACGTACATACTGAGTTAAGTTTTATTATAACTATTAAAATAATGATAATAACATTAATTTTCAAACGGTGCAATTGAAGCTGAACGAACGAACGAACGGTTTATGCGCTATATCAGCAAATTCTCTGCCATCAATATATATGTATAACTGTCACCAAGGTATAATTTACAATCGTAATAAAACTGCCGATAACCAGAAATATCCCGATTCGCCTATATAAAATGACGTCTGATGGCTCTTTGGACTTCCACAATTTCTACTATACATATATATATATATAATATACCATTCTTAAACGTATAGATATATATATGCATACTGAATGATATATAGGATCTGATTGCAAAGTCTATAACCATGCCTAGCTGACCCGAGCCATTATAGGTATATACAAGACTTACTATAGTTATAGGTACAGGGATATTTTATCTTATGGTGCGAAGAACCGCCGCCAGTTCAATTTATTTAAACCTTGCGGTATCCTTTGCGTCATTCGTCAGCCCGCAAACCAACGAGATAATTAATTGCATCGATAAAACCAGTTCCCAGTACTACATATATAT
Organism: Ametastegia equiseti; assembly: GCA_963989295.1. NCBI lineage: Eukaryota > Metazoa > Arthropoda > Insecta > Hymenoptera > Tenthredinidae > Ametastegia > Ametastegia equiseti. Next base: position 7,980,795 of record OZ022397.1, read on the forward strand.
ATAGACGCAAGTATACAACTATATATATAATATACTACATCTCGCATTCATTAACTTACCAACATTTATACATCTACAGCTTATAGATACCAGTACAGGTACGCAGAGATATTCGTGCAAAAAAAAAAAAAAAAAAAAAAAAAACGGATTGATACTTCGATATTGGGCAACAAGTTGGGCCAATGAGTATTTCGGATTAAACATTACAGATATATAAAAAAAATTAGTATATCTCCCTTTGATTTTGGTGAAACTGGTTTCACTGTATTAAATACTCGCGAATATAAAGTGGGTAAGCATAGAATTTTGCAAAGCTTTTATAAAGTGAGATTTGGAGCGGAAGAGCCGTTGATAAGATTCAGTGGGGATTGAAAAGAGAAGAAATTAAAAAAAAAGAAAAGAAAAAAAAACCGAAGAAAATGACAAGATTTTTTCACAAATCCAAATCGGTTTCTATAAGCAATTATGACGCGGTTGAGCGAGTACTTGTCCTTACATAATGCACTGAGAGATGAAAAGACGGACGCAATACATGCGCCCTCCGGCAATGGAATACGAGAGTGAAGAGGCCACGATCCGTTGAATATAATCGCCAAGCGCAAAGAAGGCAGAAGTAGAATTGCAACTGGTTACAGCAGTGGTTCTCATGCCCTAGGTAATCGTCTTTTTTTTTTTTTTTTTTTTTTTCCATTTTTCTCTCAGTTTATTTTTTATTGGTAAAATCGTAGGAGGCTTCCGAATCGAGAAATGACACACGTTTTTGTAACGAATGAAAAAATACCTACACAATAAAACATTCGTAATTGCTCCTCGAGTTTCTCAAACCTTTTCACTGTGTACAGTAGCTCAGAGAAGCCCCGAAAACTATTCCTGTATACGATAATCTTCAACTTCCCGTTTCAAGAGAGTAAGAATTTATTATCATTAACCTGAGTATCGAGAGTCAAGTTTGCACCGAATTTTCTTATTGTTAGTTTGGTACTGAGTGCAGAATGTATGTGATCAATTTGTTTTTTGACGATGTTTCGAGAACGAATCAACGGATATTTATGATTTTAGCCTCAACACATGCAGTTTTTTTTTTCTAATTTTAAACTGGTCAAATTTTCGAAATGATCTCTCTAGTAGTTTACTACCTAGTAGGCTCCGAAAAACTTTTCTCTTTCTATACGCGAGGAATACTATTCTCAGAAAATATTCACCGGAAGTTATAATAAATCTGGCCAATCCGTGGCCAGTCGAATTATCTGGTTGTTTCAGCTGAAATCGCCTAATTAATAAGGTTATTTTTAGTGCTCTTTCCGTTCAATGTTCAAATATAATTTTCAATGCCACCTTAGGATTTTATTTTGTTGTTCAACGCGCTTTTCTAGGATTTTTAAATTTAAATAAACATGAATAGATTATAGGCAATGAAATATCTGGCATCAATTACGTTCCCCCAAACCAGCCTGTGTCTACAACAACTGCGAAATCAATAAATGGGGAAAGCTCATCAGAAAGAAAAATGCATAATGAAATATTAAGGAACTCGTATCTGTATTACACGCCCCTTAGAGCGGATTACTCAAGACTGGTGTATGTAGCCGAAGGAGCATTAAGTCACCCGTGGACATAAGCTGTAGTATAATATATCTAGATGTTTCATAAAAAGGGGTATACATAGTTTTTGTAACCTATGCACGGCGTAATCTACAAGAGCTAGAGATCATAAAAGAAGCACAGCGCAGTTCTATTCTGCATATATGTATATGTATAATATATCCAAGCTTCTCGACACTGAGGAAATAGATTAAACTCACTCAGATTACTCCTAGGATAGATTTCGATGGATATTTGCAAGCCACACGGCATTATGCAATCTTATCGCTTTGGTCGTTAACCCAATTGCAAGACGCAGAGCGAGGCATTAGGCGCACTTCTCTTCAAGAAATAAACGGGCATCTGTACTATAAGGATTAATTTCCGGCTTGATACTAACGATGAGGAAGAATCGGAGACCATTAACACTGATATGTTTGTTCAAAAAAACTTCCATTTTTTTTTTTTTTTTTTTACAAATTTATGTAGGGTAGAATAGGTAAAATTCGAGTGATTTGGCAGGTACATACAGTGGACTGTTCATTTCTGTTAATTTTCTGAGAGGTATTTCACTGGAGTTTGGAAATTATGAGATAACGAATGTTCGGAGTATCTCGGACGTCGATGATACATATTTTCAGAATATCCAGGATTCAGGAAATACCGCCTAAAAAAAAAAAAATAACAACTCAAACTGTCTAATTTGCCCGACGCTACCTCACATCTCGTTTGATCCAAATAGTTAATTTTTTTAAAATAAATATCGATGTTGCTGGCATACCGTCACTGTTGGATTTCCGTTTGGAACGTTGCCTAAAGAAAGACCTTGGGTATGATAAGATTTATTCACTCGAATTATAAAAATCTGTTTTCTTCGTGCTGTTTCGTTTTCGTAAATATGCTCAGATTTCTTCGAGGGTGTTAGTTTTCTTTACGTTTGTTAGAACGCTAAACAGATAGATCTCTGGTAATTAGCAAGTGAATATATAAAGCGATATATAGTTGGACCGAGAATTCTGAAGGCGTCGTTGGGCCTCGGAAATTACATCACGTTCGGCACGTGCGAAGATGTGTGTATTGAGGCTTTGCGATATACATATATCTCGAAAGAAATGTCACCGATTCTTGAAGTTGCGTAACGGCTAACTACCATATACGTTGGGAACTTACTTAGTTTCTACTAAATAATCTATGCCCTTCCTTCAACTTGGCGTGAGCAAAAACGGGGTCTATACCTAACTAGACGTTGCTGTATACGCCTGACAAACAATAACTATAATATACCGCGCTAAAACTTATCTCCTCGTGTGAAAAAGGAAGCTGTAATCTCTTATGGAGATAAATCGTGAAATTTTACTGTAAACAACAGTCTATTCATTCCTGAGCTGAACAACTCGAGGTCCAGACGATATACCAAAAGAGAAACAAAAAAAAAAACTCTATTCAAAAGAACTGCTAAGCACCTTTCGACTAGTACCTACAATTTGTATAAAAATTGATCAGAGCCGAGCCTCACCCCTATGCATGAAGAAAAAAATGTAAATTTCAACAGATTTTTTACCATTGCATCGGTTAAAATATTCCGTTGCAGAGTATACGTGAGTGCTTCTGATTCTATAGGCTTTCGGCTCCTCCGTCGTCTATTATTTACGAATACTTAGAACTTGAGTCAAAGTTTCTTTGGAATAGGTAAAATCGCACCTGCGGCACTGTGAGTGTCTCAATATCGTACGACGCTCAGTTTGAAGAGTGATTTATATATTTATACCAGGCACGAGCATGGGATGAATATAGCTCGTATAGTATACTCAGTCGTTGATAGAAAATTCTAATCTCAGAATATCGAAGCGAATTAGTACCGATGTAAAAACTGGAAGAAGAAGAATTGTCACATTCAGGTACTAACTTGTGTTACCTGCTAAATTTTGCAAAGAAAGATTGAATTTGAGTCAACTGAACTATATGAGTATTTTGACATGAAAACAGCAGATTCTGCACTGGGCGTTGATTAGCCTATAAGCTTATATGATGAGGGCAGAAAATCACTGCCGGAAGGTCAGTACATCATACTCAACAATTTGGCTTGACTAGATTGATTTAGTCCATCGTCCATTGTACAAAGTCCAAACTTCACAACTTTACTACGAAAAATAAAGATCGAACTTCTTTAGGACCAGGAAGAGTCGTGCACTTTGCACCTGCAGCATCAATCGCGCGAACAAACGTATGGCCTTTATAAGTTTTGAGCCACGAATAGCTAAGGCAACCGGAAGTCTGGTGCCTTGCACCGGGACTTCCGCTGAAGCGTGAAGAAACATTCTGGCTTTTTCGATGTTCTCGTCTCCAAATAGACTTCACGAAGCACCGCTTACAAGTTGCGTCTGCATTCTGTTTGTACTTCATTTTTCAAACGGTTTCATATAAACACGATCGACGTAGGAAACGGGTGTCGATCTTACGGTATAGAAAAAAAAAACATCACAACCCGATGTGGAATGGTATTCATGACGTGAATGATTCGATGTATTTACGATTATTTGGAAATTACGGAATTGGGTTAAAATTAATACGGATTATATCTAATAAACTGGACATCGTACAGATAATCCGGATTTACCAGCATGCGAATTATAATTAGTATATACATGAATACGCGTATGTAAATCAATAGAAATCTGTACGTGAATATCGACATTCGGTGTTGCGAATACCTACATGGCAGTGAATAAACTAGGAGTTGAACGAACTAATGGGGTCAGGTATAGAATATGGAAAAATTTGAGAGAAGTAGGCTTCTACATTCATGAATATATATATTGAACGGAGGCGTGCAGTAGGTAGATGCAGATAATGAACAAACTTTGCTATTTTCATACAAATGCATTTGATTTAAACATCAGATATCTGGAATGGGAACAAACAATGAAGAGTATCAATAGCACAAGGTGAATATCAAAATCAAAAATAATTCACAATAAAAAAATTAAAAAAAAAAAACATCCAAGAATTGATTTTTCGATTTAAAAAATTTGTTCCTACCGAAGGCTAGAAGAGAAAAAAATGGGTCTTTTTCAATTTCTGATCCCTTCGTTGGAATATGGTTATAACGGGTCGAGGTATGCAATAATATCTCGCAGGTGCTACCTTGCGAAATACAAATGTGAATGCGGTTACCTGCACGGACGACCAGGTATAAGTAGTAATTGTGAATTGAATCGAGCGGGACAAATTGGTGTACGTGAATTATTAGCTTTCATTCGTTCTGCAGGGCACAAGGCAAGCGCTATTGCGTAACGATCACAAATACTTTGATTTCCTAAGTGATTATAATATTTGTATTGATGGTACATATAGTTGATTAATTAATATCGAACAGCATCGAGAGGCAATCATTCGTCAGAACAGACTATATACCGGGAAATGAGCCACATTTTACAACTGATATCGTCGAAAGATCGTAGCAGCACTTTTTATCCCAAGTTCAAAACAAAAAGAATTTTAATTCAGTTGAATTTTCAGTCGGACAACGTTTGTTGCACCAAATTGCTCAAAAGAAGTGCAGTAATAAATTGAGTGGCGAAAATTAAATGAGAAAAATTGTCAGAGAAGATGTGGTCAGTTTTTCAAAATTCGGACATCTATTTTTCATTCCTTTACAAATGACGCAGCTTGAGAATAGAATTTCCCAATTTTCCGTACTCAATTAATGACGGAAAATCGTATGCCGAACAATTTCTGTATCCTGTACCGAGAGAAATCTAATTGGATCAGCGGTGTGCCTAAATTCGTACAGCAGGTGTTAGGTATAAAACAAGAGACGAATAGAAATAACGATGTCGACTGATTTTTGGCAAAGAAATGAATCAATTTTGGACAGTTTATAATTTTTCCACCCACGACATACTGTCCCCTATAACACGACCCGGAAAACAAAAAATGGGCAAACACATAAGTTGCACATGTATCGTGCAGCTTGTTCCCTGAGTAATTAAAGGACCTCTGAAATATGGAACACGCACATTATAGGCCATAGGGTAGGGTCAATGCACGCGAGCAATAAACACGCGAATGGAAAGAGTCGGTGTAGTACCGGAAGTTTGCTGCTGGTTTTGTACAGAAGCTAGTTTATTTATAAAAAAGCGTAACTATTCTTGTTCCAGCTTTGAATATAAATGAACAATGATCATCTGGCACGCCTCTCTGTTTTCTGATCCCAATCAATTTCTCTGTTTCATCCTTTTCGAACGACTAGATAACGAAGAAGGTCTTCTTCTGAGTCTTCTACAATCAACGGATTATAATTATAGATTAATCACTGCAGTAGATTCAAGTGTGTTTTCGAGTTGAAATTCAATCATAAATTGAACATTTGATCCAGATCGTTAAGGGAAGTTTCAATCGCTCCTTGACACAGTGTCACCCAGGGATCGATGTGAATGACTAGACAATTTCACAGCAATTCCCAGGCTTCTGCGGATCTTCATTTACAGCGGATTTCTGCCACGGATTATTCATTATATCACGTTCTATTTCAGTGAGTCATTCGGCTCTTCACGCTATACTAGCAATTGTATTTTTCCGATCGGAATGACTTGTAGTTGAAGAAGAAAAAAAAAAAAAGAACCAGAAGGCATAGGTATACAACTGCATGGTAATTCACCTGAGTTCGTTAAATACTCGAATAAATTGTGAATCCCTGAAGCAACGATCCCTTAATTTTATTAGCCTAGTTTTATATTGGCAAGTCGACACTAAAAATCTAGGCTTTCCGTTAGCACAAGAAATCCAATTACTCGCATGTAGCCTAAGTGCACTTTTATCTACACGTGCGGCGTTTGATGTTCTCATTAATTTATTCGGGGTAGAAAAAATGGGACCATAATTCAATTTTGAATTCATATATCTGCTTATTGTATAGATTCAGAGAAACAGTATATGATGAGATTTTCAAGTGACTGAATCTTGCGACAGCTGATTGCCTAATTCAAAGTTGTATATTATATGGATTCGTCAGTTCGAATGTTCAAAATTTGAGAGTGTCTGAAGCATTGGGTTATAATTACTTTTGCGCAAATGTAGATATTATTTGAATTACAGGCTCAATAATAATAACGAAGTGGCTCATATACTCTCTTGAAAATTGCGAGTGCCTCTTGCTTGACTATATACTTCGTTACTTAACTCACCTAGTTGAATCAAGTGCCTGGCAGGCTTCACTTCTCCTTTTCCCTCTTCCTCTGCAGAGGAATTTAATCACAAAGTGTGTTTTCTTTCAATTACTGAACGAGGCAACGTGTCTGGATATTCTTGGATCGCCAATTCATATACATCAATGACAGTCGACACAGTCTCGCAAGTCAAGCAAAAATTGAGTTGCTTGTTGTACTTTCATGGTATACGGTGGTAAAAATCATATCTTAGATATCGCAAGGTATATTATATTTCGAACAGTTGGTCAATTTTTGAAGAATCTCGAAAAAGTTGATCGGTTCAGTATTTGAAAAACATTGGGTACAAATGTTTAGAGTCAATATGAAAAATGTTCAAGTGATTATAAGAAATACGCTTTCAAAATTTAAATTAGAACCGTATAATCCAGTTTGAAATAATGAGTTTCATCAAGTTTTTAAATCATCTTTTGCGGAGAGTTACAAGTTAACGAGCAATTCGCGAGAAGTAGATTCTAGAAGAGAGAAAAAATAAATAAATTAATAAAATTGCATCGACAGCTAGCGTAAATGAAACTTAGACTTTGTAACCATATAGGCGAGTTTGAGTTCTTGAGGATTCGCGCAAGTACTAGCAGTTTATTGAGTCGTTGTGTGTTCGACGTTTGGTATATAGCTTATTGTGAGATCGTTTTGGCGAATGGCCAGATCTACGATCCGGGAAAATAAATGTTCCAAGACCTGTTCGGTCGTATTTGAAAACTTTAAACTTTTCTCGAAGGTTCTCGAAAGCTTCGTAAACAGATCTTGCCTGGACATATAGTTCAATTCCTGAGAATAAGAAAACGGGTAAAAAAACCTTGATTCTCGGTTTAATTAAATCGAGATTTTGACTTCTAATCCATTAATCAATCGTCGTGATCCTCCGCCAAGCTCTTATACCGCGAATAATAATCCAAAGTTCGCGAATTGGCACGACCGTTATAGAGGCTAAGGTCAAACCGACGTTGGTATTTAATTAAACTGACCGTATTGCAAAAACAGGAAAGTCAACGCTAACCTATACGGACTGCTGCAAGTTATTTCGACCGTTATATTATACACCCAGTATTTTATGTGATCGATAAAACCGAGGCAACTCTTCCGGGGAGTCCCTCGGTGGTTAGCAAATTAATTTAATAATTAGAAAAAGAATTAAAACATCATGTTTAGCCCTTTGCCTTTAAAGCCCACCCCGTTACAGCCACCCCAATAACCGGATCACATTTAATTATTCATTGAATTGGGTACTTCGGTAAATCCAACATTTGACACCAAAGGAATCCTTGAACATTTGATTTAACGTCCTTACGTCTACGTGACGCGGACATCAGTAGAATTTTCATCAACCTATTTAGCAAATGATGTCTGCCAAGAGTTTGAGAGAAAAACAGAATTCATTGCATGCTTCAAGCAGACGACATCCTTCAGATTTATTGGTATACCTCTATGCAAACTTGTCACGTGTATTTCTTTATCGCCTAATACGAGCGTTCGAAAGATAACTAGGAATTAATAGATAAAAGATTTGTTAACAGATAAGATAACTGTTCAACCGATGATCTGCCCAACCCACGCGTGATATACAATTCCTCATCTAATGCGTACTGAGATCTTGATTTGTTATCGTATAATGTGAAATCAGTAATTTTCCTCATACCTCATATAGGTAACTTGTATTGTCAGCTGTGTAAACCTCGTCTATTAATGTCTCTAGACTTCTTTATCAAAAACTCCAAATAATCTTTAGATGTTGTTGACGTACGAGTACACTTTGAGGTAAACACTTATTTCAGATATATTCGTTTTACGAGACAAACAAGTATACATATATATATCCGCTTATCACTATTGTGTAAATAAAAATTACTCTACGGTAAGAAGCATTACTCAATCATGCACTGGCTCCTTTCAAATTAGATAATATAAATACCTTGGTGAAGTGCTCATTTTACTGCACTGACTGAAATAACTAGATTTCTCTCATTTTCAAAACCAAATACAAGTTTTCGGTGAAAATTTAGTTGTTCATGCCGGAGACCAGAATTGTATACGTGCCGCATTGAAACTTTCGTTGTATAGTCCGTGCCTTTGAGTTTTTATCATAGAAGACCGACCGAGTCTGAATAATTTATGAAGGAGTTAGTACCTACTACTCGGTAAAAAGAATTCGTAAATTGCAACCCTCAGACAATGCCTGCTTTTCTGAACTCAACGAATGGAAACTCAAACCGAAGAGAACTTTAAACGCCACTGGCCTTTCTCTCACTCGTTTATATATAACTTGCTCTGCTCCGAGAGTATGAGTAAAAGCTTCGCTCTGCTCAACTACCCTTTTCCTGTGCAGGGATTTTCAAGCCCAAGAGAACTTGCAGAGAATTCTATTTTTTCTTTTTTTTTTTTTTTCTTTTTGTCTCCGAACCCAAAAACCGCGTCGAACTAGTTACACGGAATTATAGTTTTTCGCAAACTGGTATCCGCACGCTATAAGGCATAAAGTTTTGCTGCTCGCAGATTATTCGTTTACAAAACTCGTCCATTTTTGAGAATAACGAAAATTATGGATCAGAAGCAGCTCACGATGATGATGATTTTTTTTTTCATTTCCGTATTTTATTAAACCATCTATCCAACGCGTTCTAATTATCATGAACGTTTTTTCCACCCCGAGTATAGTGACTCTTGAGGAATTCAAGGGTAGTAGGTTGATTCGATTTTCCGCGTGCTTGAAATTGTAGAAATTTTAATAAGTCAAGAGCCACCCTCGACTTCTCACATTGCAGACTACATACATTGCAGTATTATATACATAAATATACGCAGGTTGCATAGAATTGTAGAGAGCGAAAAAAAAAACAGAAAAAAAACTGAAAAATATTACTTGTCACCTGTTACAGTAAGTAAACCATTTGGAAAGTCGACATCTGAAAAACTTGATGCCTGCGATGAAAGATAAAACCAAAAAACAAACAATAACAAAACTTTGGCTAAAAATTAAAGAGATTAGGTTAGGTTACTCTACAAGTATAACTAGATCGTTTCATTTTTCACCCCACATTTTTTGACGGGCTTCGCCGGTAATCCGATTATCCCAGACCCGAGGGTGCTACAGTACTGCCTGTTTTATCTGCTCACTCATCTCGGTGAAGCTTTAAACAACTTTAACTCAACGTGAGGTGAAACAGATATAAAATCAAGTGCTAAAAAAGGTAGTAGAGGGCTTTTGGAATCTGATAAAAACATATTTTTCGAAAATCGAATCAGAGGGACGGAACAAAAAGAGTCTACCTATCTTGCGAGTGACTCTGAAATCACTCTGTAGCGCTATTGACTTACCATGCAACTACAGGGGGATTTCCGAATCGCTCGCAATATGGCCGGTTATTCAAGCGAAATTCGCGATAACCGCTTTTTCCACGCAGCCATCGATGTGTACAAGAAAGTAGTTTAGACAGAAATGTTAAAATTTCCTCATTTCAACCCCTTTGGTACCGATCATCCCTTTGAATCGAGTTCAACTGAGACGTTCAACATCCTTAGAAAGTCCTCGCGTAGAAGATGCACAGGATGACGCACTGCGGTGCAGTTGAACGATTAACAGTACTTCTCCTGGTGAGACGGTGCTGATGACACGATGAAGATCAGGTCAGGTCACATGACGAGATCTTGGGATTCCATGACCGCCAGAGGGAATAGGAATTCACCTTTTTGTCATTCTCTTTGTTTTTTGTAATAGTTCCGCCTCGGGTCGTGTCTCTTCATACATGGAGCTCGTACGCCTTGACTTATCGCTGTATCCATAGATGGCGAGTGACACTCTCGTGCCGAGTCACCTGTAGGTAGGTCAGGTTAGGTGGTACTGATCGAACTCACGACCCAGTTCGGAGTTCACTACCCCCTGGGCGCGCAACGGCCAGCCCCATTCTGACAGGCGCCAGGTTTATCCGCATGCACGAAGCTTCTAGGTTGAATTGCTTCCTCGAAGGCCTCCTCCGAGCTCTGCACGTTTTCCCATTTCTTTATCATCCGATTCAGGCATAAAATCCCGTGGATCCAATTATCGTTGCACTTTGAATAATTATTATGATTTTTGTTACATCATTTGAATAATTTTTAAGAATTTGATGGTCTCATTTGTAGATTTGTACTTGTTGACGTTGAATAGAAATTTACAAATCCCCAGCTGTCCAACTTCTCAATTTAATAGAAGTTAAGTTGTTATAACCACCCTAAGAATGAAAATTCAAGTTTTCACGAGATCTCCGGGTTTTCAGATCCAGAGAATCATTTTTAGATGGACGGGCGTCTGCGTGAGTGATCAATTCCTTTTGTTCACCAAGTGAATGGATTTGGATGATTTTCGTCTAGATCGATACGTCATGGTTTTTCATAGTTCAATAACTATTGGATTTGGGATTTCATCGGCCCATTTGTTTAGAAAAACCGAGTGTATTCGACGACATCTCGAGTACAGATCTTCGAGTTTTTATGATCTTGGTTTTACAATCAGTCGAAAGGGTTCGCTCGTAGCACTTTTCATTTTTTGTTAAACATTTTAATGGGAATAGTCGTAAGATGTGTTACTTTGAGGAAAAAAAGTAGTGGCACATTGCACATTTGAAAACAAGTATTTATTTCCACACGTGAAGAGGATCGATTTTGGAATAGAAATGAATGCAGATTTATCTGGAAGGTATAAGTGCGAAGAGTGCATCTTTTTCCTGAAAAAAAAATCGTAACTAATACACTCGTTAAATATTTGTTTATACAAAATGAGGCCTGGGTAAAATTTCCCCATAGTGACCACGAAGAGTTGGGCTCGAAAAATTTGCCGGCAGGAAGTTGTAGGCCTGGCTTATCGTCTTCAGCCGAATTATCTGCTTGTTCAATTATCAACATGCCTAAAATACTGCTTTGGCACGTAACATTCTTTTGGGAATACAGATACGTAGCAAATATATTTCCAAAATTAGATGAAAAATCGCAATGGAAAGCAATTAAAGTTTGGTTAGGAAACAACAACAAAATTTTTTTTTTTAATTACAGTTCTGTCTCTACAAAATTTTTTTTCTATCTCTCGAAAGTTTGTATATAATGGCATGAGGCCAAAATCCGTATATAGTGCCGTGGTATAGAGAGTTGGAAAACGCAATATACAGGAAGTTTTCGTGTTGAAAAACGAAAAGCGCGGAACTATTTTCATCTTAACCCCCTGCGTACTTTAAAACTGTAAAGTTTGAAAAAATGAGCTACAATAAAATCATGAAAAGTAATTTTTCAAAAATATGTACATGAAAGATTCTCGAAGTTTCAAACAGTATCTTAATCACTCAACTTCTAAATACGATCGGTTGAAACTAAAGGTCGAGGTACTCGAGCGTATATTGGCGACCAAGTCGATAGTCAGGTTTGTCGTCCCCGGACCCCAAGAGACCTAAATCTAAAGACACGTGACCCAGAAGCATTGCTGGCAGGTCAAGCGTCTCTTGAAATGCCCTGTAGTTGGAATGTGGTGCGACCCAAATACGCGGACGGCACACACAACTACGTGTACGTTATACCTACCTACCTACCTACCGGGGTCACTTCCATGAAGCAGAAGCAAAAATAGTTCCTCTTTGTTCGAATGACCAAAGTCGTATATAGTTGAGCAAAGCAAACGAATGAGCTAACTTCCCATACTTTAAGCGTATAGAATCAACGTCAAAAAATCCTGAAGCAATTCGAATATTCATTTTTGGTTTTCTTCTTACCAAAGAAATATCTTTTCTTTTTTTTTTTTTTTTTTTTTGTTACAGAATTTTTGGACTTTGATCATTTCGGTTTCGCGTGACTAATTGCTCATCAAATGTCCAAGTGGCATTTTTATTAACCGAAAGTCACATTTGGCACGATAATAGTGCCAATGTGAGCAAGTGCCAAAAGTAAGAGCAAAAATGTAGCACCGTGTTGGACGACTGATCGTTCCTAATTAGTTGTCGTATACAAAAACCATCGCAATGGTCAGCAAAATATGACAGATACACGCGATCTTGAGAAATTAATGAAACTAATTGTAAGACAATACTCAGGCATATAGTTTGGCAGATAAACTTTTACGTAGTAGATAAATTTCGGAGTAGCATCATCGCCTGATTTGCAAATTCGTATGGATTATCCAAAAGAAGCCAATTGATATGCGGAGAGAAAAAAAATTTTAGAAAATTATCTCGTTATCTCTATAACGATATTGTTTACCGAAGAATCTTAAGTAATGAATGTACTATACAGGTATAGGTTGCACGCGATGAATCATTATTAATTCGTTGTTATTCGCGCGCCAACTTGTCTAGTGCATAATAATTCATACTGTCATATCATTTTGTTTGCCCCGGTACGGAACGCCCGCTCATATGTATCTACGTAGGTGCGACTGCGTACCATATACATATATAAAAGTATATATACGTGCATCTAACTGACTATGAAATATGCACTTAATAAATATACATAGTATGCATGCCAATGTGCCTCGGCCACATCTCGCTTAGTATAATTATTCGAATGTGCAGGACACCGCGAGCGAACCATCAGCCATACCGATTATCTTTTGCATAATAATTAGCCAAACGATGTGTGTAACATACAAACTATAGTATGTATATATGTATGTGCTAGGTCGTTAAAAGGTCTGTCGAGCCATAATCTATTCGTCGATGTGTAGGTATCTATGTATAGGTATATAATGTATGTTTGAACATAGATATATACATATATATGTAGAATGTTGATATATGCATTTGCCAATTTTCAACGTGGCTGAATAGAATTACGAGTGACAATTAACGACGACGCATGGTATACGAATTCCGATCTAGACTTACCGTATGCAATTCTACCGGTTGAGCACGTGGCAGACGGCAGTCACCATCCCATAATTGCAAGTTGCGTAATATACCGCGGTGAGAACGTCGTCATGAACGTACAATGTCAAGGCTACAAACGGCACTTATTAAAGGATCAAACGAACTTACCTTAAGTGAAGTTCGATCTTAATTGTATGAAGCGCCATGCCCGAGATGATGATTACAAGTAGTCCTTCTATTTCCGCGAGGTGTCACCACGTATTTTTAAAGTTAAACAATAAAATTTGTTTCACTGCCTACTGTTTCCAGCGGATATGTTCATTCATTTTAAAGTATTCCTTTGTCGCATTATGGGGTAACGTCGTTCCGACTGGGAATGGGTGGGAGTTATCATCTCGGGCATGGCGCTTCATACAATTAAGATCGAACTTCACTTAAGGTAAGTTCGTTTGATCCTTTAATTGTATTTCGCGCCATGCCCTTCGATGATGATTACAAGTAGATGTTTAAAGTATATTGCGACAAAAATTAACACACTTTATTTAACCATAGAACAAGTATTAACAAATGATAATATTTTATGGGGTTAAGCCTTGTAGTTATATTACTACTGCTTTTGCAAAGTCAGCTTTTTCACAAAGTGGTCTGTTATAAAACTTTGCAAAGGTTTGAGATTGTTGAGACCAGCCTGCGGTTTCTCTAATAGTTTCAACACTAACACCCTTTCTTAGTGCTGCAGACGTGCTCGCGTGTCGCGTGCTATGCGCTGAGAATATTTGGGTATCTATACCACTTTTATCTAATACCGTCTTGATCCACCTGCTTATCGACTGTGTTGATGCGACATGGTATGGTTTTTTAAAAGTCAGAAGCAATCGATTTTCATTCGGAGGTCTCAGATTTTTTGTCCTGTTTACATATTCTTTTATGGTTTTGGCCGCACATAATTTCGGTTTTTCGCTGAAGTACGGTAGGTACAAAATTGGTTGATTTTTATTCAATCCAGTCGTTTTAATTCTACTTGAAATCTTAATTTCTATTCCATTTTGATCGACAGTGATATTATTAAGTTCAATCAAGGACAATGTTTGAACCCTGTGAGCTGTAACCAATGCTAAGAGGGTTACTAACTTAAGTGTGAGTTCTTGTAACGTCAACTTTTCATTCGGATACAATTTTTCTAGATATTGTAGAACTATTTTGGGGTCCCAAGTATGCGAATACTTAGGGTTATTTGGTCGTGAATTTTGTACTCCTTTGAAAAACCTCCTAATTCTGGAATCATTTCCAACCTCGGGTCCTATGATCAAAGCAATAGAAGATCTTATGGAGTTCAATGTGCCATATGAGGCCCCCGTTTTGAATATATTTGTCAAAAAACGAATGATATCTAAGATAGACTTATTCAACAGATTTTTGCTATTGCTGTCACAAAACTTCCACCATAGCTTCAGTCCAGTATTGTATTGCTTCAGTGTTTTCTCTGTTACTGAATTGATTAATATTTCTATAGCATCTTCTGGTAGACCTCTTTGTCTGAAGGCTTCCCGGATAATTTCGCGGCCACCAGGGTAAGTTTGTTCCATAAAGGGTGTTGAAGTCTATTAGGACAATATAATAAATTCTGATCAGGTGAAAAGTATATTGGTTCTGAAATTATGAGAGACATGAATAGTGGAAACCACGGTTGTGCGGGCCAGAGGGGTACGACTAGTATCCCCTCGGCTTCATCTTCTATTATTTTTCTCAAAATTTTTGGTATTATCACAAATGGGGGAAAAGCGTAGAAATCGAATGTTTTCCAAGAAACTGTAAATGCATCTATTGCAAATGCTTCTGGGTCTCTGAACCATGATACAAAAGTTTTGCATTTCGTATTCGTTCTGCTTGCAAACAAATCTATTTTTGGATTCCCGAACTCTCTAACTATCTTCTTAAAACTGCAATCAGCTAACTGCCACTCTGTTTCTTTACTATCTTTTCTAGATTCTGCATCAGCGTCTTTGTTATCCGAGGACTTAATATATGAAGCATGTATCCAAATCTGTCGAGACTCACACCATTGCCAGATTTGACGTGCGAGATCGTTCAAATGTGGATATTGTACTCCACCCATTCTATTGATGTAAGAAATTGCCGTCGTATTATCGATGCGTAGTAGTATACTACGATTTCTTACATGTTTCGCAAAACAAATTAAGCCAAAATATGCCGATTTAAGTTCTAAATAGTTTATATGACTTTTACTTTCTTCATCATTCCAAAAACCATGGCTCTTTTTTCCATTGCACACTATACCCCATCCTGACGTGGATGCATCGGAGAAAATCTCCAATTGATATTTATTCTTTATGATAGGGTTAAAAGATGTTACGTTACGCTTCCACCAATAAATATCTTCTAAAACCTCAGCTGTAATGACCATGATCTGTTCATAACTGCCCTTTCCCTTTCTGAGGGCTAAGAATTTTGCTCTTTCGAACCTTTTAGTGTAAAGCCAACTGTAATTAACAGCTGGGCAAATGGAAACTAACACTCCCAAAATTTGGGCGAATTCTCTAATTTTTAAAGTTTTTGATTTTTCAAAATTTGTAAGCATATTCACTACCTTTGTTTGTTTCACTGTGGATAATTTGGTTATCATTGCCACTGAATTATATACAAACCCCAAAAATTTGCATTCAGATTTTGGAAACATTTCGGATTTTTCAAAATTTATCATGAAACCTAGTCTAGTTAATAGTTCACACGTTCTCTTAACATTATCTTCACATGACTGAAATGAGTCTCCTAATAGAATAAAATCATCCAAATACACTACAGATAGGAGTCCTTTACTCCGCAGTGTTGAAATTATGGGCTTAATAATTTTAGTGAACGTCAAAGGTGCTGTACACAGTCCAAAAGGCAATGAACAAAACTCATAGAGTTGATTCGCAAATCTGAAACGTAAAAATTTTCTATCTGATCTCTCAATAGAAATTAACAAATAAGCGTCTTTCAGGTCTATTGTAGCCATGAAGCAATTTTGAGATATGAGACTGAGAACAACTTTTCTGTCTTCCATTTTGAAATGTTGAGTTTGTATAAATTTGTTCAATTTTTTCAAATTCAAAATTAACCTATAAGACCCATCTGGCTTAGGTACTAAGAAAATCGGAGAAATAAATTGCCCCTTGGTTGGAACACATTGCGAAATAGCACCTATTAGCATCAAATGTTCAATACATTTCTTGGTATTATCCAGTTCTGTTTTGGAATACAGAATTTCTTTAGGAACATGTGATTGTTTGGGATGTCTAGTGAAAGGGATTCTATATCCCTGTATCCAAGAGAGAACTACTTCATCGGTAGTTATCTGTTTCCACGATTCGATAAAATACTGGAGTCTACCAGCATATTGGCTTACGTGAGGAGCTATCGCTGTTTGTTGTTCTTGTTGTAATTGTACCTCGGAGCCGAGTTGTACCTCATTGACTGGTTGTACTTCTGCGTGGTATACTTCGCTTGCGATTGATTGTTCTGGTTCCATCTGTTTTTCTGTCCGTCTTGACGTTGTTGGAAGACATTGGGTCGAGACGGACCCTTCGAGTTTAAATTATATGGTGCTTTTTGAGCAAGGTTAGGTTTGAATTTTGGTTGAGATTTTTTCAAATCCTTGCTTGACTTTTCCAGTGCTTTGGCCTCTACTAATTTGTTGCTGAGGTCTTCACCGAAAAGCCATGAGTCGATGGAAGATTTTTCCAAAGTGTCTTTGAATTCTTTATTCAAGTTGATCGCGATGAGTCCTCGTCTCGTTTGAGATTGGGCGTGATGAACATCACAAAGCAATCTTCCAGCATCGGAAAGTGCTTCTATAACTCTCAAATCGTTTCCTCCCCCCCCTTCGTTTTTTGCTAACAAGATCGTGATAGCTTTACCTATAGCTGATAAGGTTGTTCCAATTTGGTTTTGAACCACCGATAACCTTTCATCTCTCTTAATCGTAGATTCTCCGGAAGAAGCTACAGTTTCGGGATTCAGCTTGGGAGCCTTCGTTAAGGCACAATTAGATGGCGAAGGATGTTTTTTGATAAAACCGTTTCTGACCTCAGTATCGAGTCCTTTCTGAAGGATGTTCATCCATCTGCTGGCGACGTCACTCTGAATAGGTTGACCAAATTCTTTGCCAGGTTCCTCGTTGTCTCCGAGGATTTTTAAGATATCTTCGTTAAGCTGAGGACTGGCCGGTGCAGGTGAAGCACTCCGTGACCCACTCTGTGACCCTGAAATAACCTTACTTTCAGTATTCCGTTACCATTGAACGAACTAGATTTGGAGTCGTTGTGTATTTTGCGCCGTTGGCAAATAATGTCACCTTTGGACAAATTCATCGCATTGGATGATTATTTTGGGGCACCTTTGTACCACATCGTCTTCTTAAGACGAAAAAATTGTGTCACCATTGGACATTCAATTTATCGTCACCATTGGACGTTTTTTATCGTCACCATTGGACGTTTTTAATCGTCACCATTGGACATTTCATTTATCGTCACCATTGGACGATTTTTTTTTTTTTTTTTTTTTTTTTTTTTTTTTTTTTGGAATAAATTATATTATACTCACGTTCTACGATGATTTCCGGTTCAAATTGAACGTCAATTTCTGATGAATCTTGCACGTAATGGCGGCTGTCTCGCCGATCTGGAGCGCGATTCAATTTTCTCTGTAGTTTCCGGATTTTTCTTCTCAGAGACTCGTTTTCTTTATTTCCCTCGTCTTCGGAGGACGAGGAGTATCTTCTTTTACGTTTTCCCATGTTTTTCACCAACTGAGAGATGTTATTTATAAAAAATAACGGAGAGCGTCTATTTTTCACTTCGTGTTGACACGCACGTAAACAAAAGAATGAACATATCCGCTGGAAACAGTAGGCAGTGAAACAAATTTTATTGTTTAACTTTAAAAATACGTGGTGACACCTCGCGGAAATAGAAGGACTACTTGTAATCATCATCGAAGGGCATGGCGCGAAATACAATTGCACGCAACGAATATACATATATATATATATATAGGTATGTATATGTATACGCGTTTGCACGTGAATTATCTCACCTGCGTAAATTTACGTCCGACATGTCCAGCTCACACGCATATATGTTTATGTATAATATACATAGATACATACACACATACGTATCATGGAGAATATCAAAACGCATAAGAGGCGTTTATTCTAAATCGTCAAATTTTTCGCTAATAGTATGCATACGTGTATAGAAGTCAAGTGTCCCAATTACTGACCTTTTGTCAATGATTCCTCTTCATCCGTGAGTCCGAAAGTTATCAATAAATTAATTTCTATTCTCTGAGTCTTTAGCAATTGATTTGTTTAACGGAAACATTCAGAATTCTCATCATCGATTTGTAATTTGACAAAATATAAGTGTCAATAATTGGGACACTTACCTTATATGTACGATTATCAATTGGACTGACGATGAATAGACTGTTAACATTTTTGACACATAAATAATCGAAAGGACTGCAGCAATCCAGGATCGTATATGACTCTAATTTTAAGATGATACGAAATTTTATATGGCTGCATTGCAAGCGATCATTATCGCAATATGAGTGAAATTAATTACAGGTACTCCTCCATGCTGACGTATATGCAAATAAGTGTCTGCAGCACCGCAGCAAGAATAAGCATTTGCATAAAATTTCATCGATTCGAGTGAACTTTGCTCCGATGTTTATACATACATACATAAATACAATTATTAATTGCATAATTCTGATAAGAAAGTGTCACTGCAACGTGGAATGAAAATGACGTCGAAAAGTCCAGTTCAGTGAAACAAACAGAAGGATAAACAAAAATTGCAAAAAGTGCTAACACATATTTTATTAATCGCACGAACAGAAATATGTTGTGACAATTTTTGCTACGGATGTTTTGTCATTAGTTTCTTTTTTTTTTTTTTTTTGTGTGTGTGTTTTGAAAAAAATTAACCTAAGCCTGGACTATCATTCTAAAAGGCATACGTGGTTTGTTACGTATGTATATGCGTCTGTAATCGGGGGTATCTTGAACTCGTCCCGCATATAATATATAAGAGTAATTATTTATTGAACGTGATATGAACTGAAGATAAACGTGACCTCCGAGATGTGGAAGCGAAAGTTCGTGTAAAATATCGAGCTAGAAATTGTAAACAGTATCTTGGCCATATAATCTAGATTCTATATACGGATAATAAATAATACTTGCTGACTTGTACACAATATACGTACGTTGTACATACACGGTCTAATATAAGGTAGGTATGTATAGATATATATATATGTATACTTTTCTTCCCCGGTCACCCGGGGTCAATATGTCCCCACTCGAAATACTTACTTGATATCGTATATAGATCGAACCAATTTTTTAGCAGAACAAGTAAATATCAACATACGCAATATAGACCGTTTTTCTCTTCGCTTATACGAAATAAACCCGCCTTTCAGATCACAGAAAAAAAACTATACTTTTTTCTGAAACACCACTATAGATACTATATAATTTTTTCACAAAAACTAGAATCTTTGAAGAGTATCTCAAGCATAAATTTTCTCCGAGAATATAAAAAGAAGGTAAGAATTATAATTTTCCAATTGCAAAAGGGCATTTTTGTGAATTTTTCCCACGATTTCATCAATTGATTTCACATCTAAAAACTGTTGTTCTATATTCTAGAATGTTTAAATTCATATGATCTATGATTATTTTAATCAAGTATTGGAAGATGATTAAGAGGTGTGACCAACAATTAATAAGGCAAAAAATAATTAATAAATACAAAATGTTATCGATATATGCGACAAATACACAAAATAAGATAAACTAAACGAAAAAAGTTACTAGGTAATATCTATGACGGGGATCATCTATAATGGATATTATTTTTATCGTGCTTCTATCTATTAGTTATGACGATAACTGCACGCCGCGCATACTTGTGAGCTATTCAATATACTATACGCTATACGGAATTTAATGCTAGTCGCGTGTTATTCCGCATGTTTGCATAACTCCGAACGAACAAGCTCGCTGGACTCTATAATGTTATATAGATTTGCGACAATATTTCTTACATAACAATATATGTTTTCAACCAGACAGTGCGGCGCGACAGACTCTGGTCGTATACGAACTCGCGTTATATGGGAGTAAACAGTTTTTATCATCTCTTTTATTTTTAATACCCGATAAATGAACATTAACTGGCACATATACTTACTCGTATATAATATACACGCGCGTATTACGGGGTCTGTATACAAGATTCTACTGCAGCCTATAAGGGGACTCGAAATAGAGATCCGAAATTAGTCGGTATAAATCAATGCGTGTATTTTTGGCGATCGATTAATCGATGCAACGTTTTTTTTTTTTAATTTTTGGTGTTTCTTTTTCTTTTATTTATATTTTCGCTTTCAATCATTGTGCTTGAGGGGGCTAAAAAAAGGCACGATGCCGATTATTTCTACGTTGCGTAAGCCATAGCTAAGCATGAGTTGCACCATTCCACGGTATACCTATACGCGAGAGCTAAATGCAGCAGTTGGGTCGATTCGTTCGAGTAATTTATTAGACTGCCACAATTTGCGTTGCGCTAAAGGCTTCACACTGATCGTGAACCAATGCCCAGAGAAAACCGATCCAACGATTTTCTGATTCGATAAAATACCATTTTTATTCGTATATAAATTTAAGACTCAGCCCCACGCGCGCTCGTGCAGTGCTTTATAATTCTTCCAAATATATATTATAGGTATGATTCGCGAGTTGGTTCATAGTTATAAACGAATAGAGAGCTCGCTGTCAATTATAGATGTCAACAATATACGAAGTCGGGCAAATCTTGTTGGGGAAAAACATTGCCTAGAATTAATTAATCAACTTTATTACCTGCAGTGTTCATATTTTCACGACATCGTCGCATTTCAGAACCGCACCTGCTACACGAATTTAGGCATATGCCGTTGCAGGTCCAATTCGACTTTTCTGGGGATGAAGATTGTTCGGAATACGAGCAGTCATAAATTGCGAACAAGAAATTGGTAAATTCCGTTCATTGACAGAGTCATTTGCCAATTTCTTGAAGAGAAATGTTCAATTTTCGAAAAATTGACCATTTATTCTATGAAAATTATGAAAATGTCATTTGCCCGATCCCAATTTACAACGCCATGTCAATCCCAGAGAAATCGAATTGGACTATCGGTATTCCCAGATTCATCCAGATGGTATTTTCCAACAAGACCGCGATAACAGAAATAAATCAATTTCTGATTAATTTCAACTTTAGCGAAGACAAAACGCGAAAGATTCAGGAATTGCGGTAATTCCAGTGTGTATAAGCTATTCCTCGGTTCAAAATTCTAAAACAAATCAAATGGAAGTTATTCTTTCTCTTCAATGTTTGAGATCCGCACAAAGGAATTCTGCTGATAAAACGACGCGTGTTTACATTTTCGATCGTTCGACAAGGTCTCAAGTCAACGCTCTCTCGTCCGATTCTAGTTTATACGCCACAATACTCATCACACATGCGTATATAAATATATTGGCTATTCAAGTTCTACGTTGACTATTTGTTATTTCCTTACAAATCTCTGCATCAGGCATATATGTTTAGAACAACACAACACGTTTCCACCAGTTGTAAACTATAATATCTTTAAAAAAAAAAATGTCAATTCGCCTCACTAATATATCAGCCCCCCAAATAACAATATAACAACAATAACAGTAGTGAAAATAAATTGATTCTGTGTATTTAGCTGGCAGGCTAATATACGATTGATATTTTTGGCATTTGACATCCTGCAGCGATGTAAAACTATCAATTCCATGTAGACTACGATGTAGTTTCTCGATATAGATTAGAGCAAAGTATTTATCGTGAGAAAGTGAAAACCTGTTGTGCATATGCACAAGTTAGCAGTATGTATATATATATATATATATATATATATATGCCTAAGCGAAGTAAGCTTAGATAAGAATAAGTTTCCGGTGATCGCAAGAGCGTCAGCAGTGTCTTTTATTTCATAGAACACAAACTATATGTTATCGTTGGTTGGTTTTTGCGTCGTTTAAGAATCGTATGCATAAACTCCTCATGTTTAGGCAAAAAGAGAAAGAGAATGATAGGAAAGTCCCATGAGGTTCCATTTTCAGAGGAATAAAATTTGCTGACAAAGTTTTAATATACCTACACGCAGACTTACGTCGTATATGATTCTCTCTAGCTATATAGTGTCATCTGTTACTGGCACAAATCCAACGGTGGAAATCTACGCTAACTAGTTAGAAGGATCGCTCTAGAATGTAGGGCTCTTCTCTTCTCTTCTATCTCGAAAGCATTCATCTAACACAGCCGAGTTTTAGCTACTTGGTTTAATTCCTCTGATGTATGTACAATGTACGTATACGTATCTAGGTGTTAATACATACTTATATATATATATACTGCAGGGATATAGAGGGCGATAGATTTGGCAAGGTTTCGACACTAATTCTAGACACTATGCGTTTCTATCGCGTTGGCAAATTCTCACTATCTAATCCGTAGGCAGGTATACCACATGTACAAATTTACCTACCACCCACCTATACACTACAACAAATTAATTCAACGATCAAGTATTCGCACAATTTTCCATTCGCGTTTATACTTATAACTGATTAATAATAAACAAGTCAAGTTGTTTGCTATTTTACTCGCCTTACTGCGTTTCGACTCTTCATTCAACTGGCGCTAATTCTTCGAGGTACAAATTAATAACTTTTTGCCTGATTCAACATCTCTGCGCAGAAATTCAGCAGTAATACGATTAGATATAGATTTTTGAATGTGCATTCAATTCGCGTCATCCGCTCTTGGCACTACATACAGCATCGCATTTCCGTTACTGATGCAGATTTCAAATTTCGGTTCATCATTGTATATTTGTTTTCGAACTGGTACGAGCTCCAGGAATAAGGAGAACTGCTATATATTGGATCACAGCAATCAGAATACTGACTTTTTATCGAATATATGCCCACATTTCATAAGAATGCGAATTGTTTTCTGACGGTGAATTTCGAAAGGTATCGAGTACAGATTGGGTGTGATATATTGGCCGATGTTAAGCCAGGTTTCGAATAATTATATTGACAATAACAACATCTATGACTACGACTACGACGACGAGAATGACAATGATGATGATGATAAATCAAGACTGTCGTTAAACATGATGAAAATTATCGTCGCCATATAACGGATGCATGCGGTTCACCTGTATACGGTATACAAGTTTTCACAACTTTCCTGATCACTCGAAACAGCTTTCCCTCGCTTATATAATTATTTATAAACACGATAAGTACCCAGCAGGTATATGAAGTTTTCAACGATGTCATTATTTCGTATCGAAACCTTGCGAAACTTTCATAGAAACAGATAGCAATACATGTGTATGTATGTAATGTCGAAGGCATGTGCAGTCATTCGATTTACAATTTCCTGTTTAACGTCGCGAAAATATATGTATATGTTTCTTTGAAGAATTTGTCAATGAACTTGGCATTGATGTATATTAATACACATTCTTTGATTTACCTCTAAGCATATCTACCTAACTACCCTCCTCACCAGAACTCATTAAGAGTTAATAATTATTCACTGTCACATTTGACGTCAGCAGGTCACAAATGAGAGCCAAACGAAATCATGCGTAACATATATATTTCTTGGGGCAAAACACACATTCCAAAGTATAAGTGAAGGCGTTATAAGCTTCTGCCTAGACCTAGACCATAAGCCGGCAAAATCGACGGATTCAGGCGTCACGACGCTTAGACGCCATGGCTGTATAGCCATATATGTATCCAGAACCTAGCGAGAGTTTCTTGGTTATATTTCAATTCGACGACCCATAACTCATAACCATTGCCTTTAGTACTTATATATATATATATGTATATATATATATATATATATATATATATATATATAGGTAGGTATTGTATAGGTAGATGCTAAACTTTATCAACAGCTGCGGAGAATTTCCCTCTCGGGACTTTCTCAGGGATCCCGACGTATTTTAAAATCTATGTAGGTACACTATTATATGTACTTTCCAATTGAGAAGGGTCTGCGAAACTGCCTTGCCAAGATATATGTATTCATATACTAATAGAATACACACCCCACCATTGTTGGCACAGAAATCATAAACCCTGCAGAAAGGAGTGTAAGTAAGCAGATTAAACTGGTAAAACCGTCACGGTTCACCAACATGGCCGACTGAACCGGAAGCAGTTGATGTGCTCATTAAATGTGGGATACTTGATATATCTCTGTTTTTTTCAATTCGAATATGTGTGTACATTGGCAAACTTCACAACTGACTATTTTCAACGCTTCTAGAAGCAATCCTGGAATATGTGACGGCCATTTTGATCGAGTTGAACACTGTTATACTCTTTATTAACTAGGGCGAAGACCGAACCATGTGCTTTATTAAAAAAAAAAAAAAAGCAAACACATAAACGTCCTATTTACACTCGAAAATAGACCCACTTCAGAGACGCAGAGAAAGAGAAAAGAAGAAGAAGAAGAAGGAGGGAAAAAGTGGCTTCAATGAACGTCGTGACTATCAGGAGGAACTGAGTTTCATCAGTATAAGCACAACTGCCAGTATATGTATACAGTAGGGAGTATTTTTTAACGTGACGTCAGAATCTAGCAAGAGTATAGCCTAAAAATAGTAAAAAAATCTAAGGCGGATCGACGAAATAGCGAACAATTCAGGCAACAGCAACATCTCGGGAATTTTTGACCCTTTTGTGGGTTCCATCAGCGTAGAGCTCCCTCAGCTAGCAACTCTTTCAATGAACTAGCTGGAAAAAATTTCGTGTACATAATGTATCCGTCAAGCGGAATACCTTCCACTTCACTAGTTGGTTCTGTTCATACTGTATAGTAGCTTATATGGCTTGTAATAACGCAGAATCAAAATCATGCATGTGTATGTACAGCGCCAGCACCGCAGAACACTCTGCCAGTATTTTTAGCACATGAATAAATAAACGGATTTCGAGAAAGTAAACACGAAATGCAGAGCCACAATATACGTGAATCGTAGAATGTCTGAGGCAGGATTGAAATTCTGAATTTCAAAAGCTGCGAATGGCGAAAATTTCGAATTTTCATACTACCGACTGACAGTCAGGTTAAAAAAAATCATTTCCCCGAAAGCTGTCTACGTTGCCAATTTGATAAACTTTGAATAGGTATAGAAGAACACCGAAAGTTCAACATTCCAAAAGATCCGAGATGCCAAAACTCCCAATCTCTCGATTCGCTTATGCAAAGTCGTTTATTTCACAGCTTTATCATGAGCTTCCCTCAAATTTGCAGATTTTTAGACCTTCTGAGTTTCGACTTTTCGGAATTTGCAAGTTCTGAACTCTAACGTTTCTATCAACTCAGAATCGCGTCCCATAGAAAAACTCAGAATCTTTTCAAATCGGAACTTCAATCCTGCCCCAAATGTCTGATGTCGATCGCACATTTGAACCGTAAGAAAGAAATGCGATGAAAAAAAAAATTCAAATAAAAAAAAAACCATCAATATTTATAACACACACTACTAAATTACCAACAATGAGAAATCGCTCTGAACTCTGACCAACGTGAGTTATCTGTGTGCGAGCTCGATAAATATATGGATCACGATCACGTGTACACCAGTAGTGCGACTGATATAAAGAAAAAATAATGAAAAAAAAAAAAAAAAATCAAGAAAGAAAGAAAAAAAAACAAAAAACAATCATGCCTCGTAAGAGTATACCGTTAGCTGGTCGATCGGAACTCGAAGTAGTAAGTAGTATGTAGACACATACGAATGTGATACTGAACTTTGTGTTAGGGTATAAAATGGCGTAAGCATAGTAGCAGTATCTAGAGATAAGAGGCGACTGTAGGTCTGGCGTGGCCAGATACCGTCACGGAGCATCGCATCGGTTCGTATATATATATATATAGCAAAATGAACAAACAGCATGGAAAATGAATAAGGAAATGAAGGCCTGGTAGTATACGGGATCTGTTCCAAGGATACACGGTATATGAAGATTATAAACCGCACAGATGAAACATATGTGAGAAATCCTTATATATATATATTGTTTATGTTAGTTTGAAGTAGGAGAAAAACTTTCTCGCCTGCAGATACTATTGGTCTCTTTTATTAAACATGATGTCATTTATCAAGGAACTTGTATGTGTGTAGTACATACATACTCAAAGCGCGAATCTACTTCGTTTCACCAACTAAACCGATGCTAGAATATCAGCATATCCCTACATCCTACATCCCTATCCTACACTTTGAGTCACGAGGGAAATCTACGAACCTCATCTACTTACTTCGTGTGGAGGATTTTATGTATATCATGCCCAGACCCACTGGCGCCGAAAAAGTAGGTAGATACATACCTATATAAAAAGATTTTGCATTCGCGTTTGTAGCTACACGTGTTTCTGTTTAGTTCTGCAGCGCTGAATCGTGACTGGCATTAATACCGTTCCTGATCCGGTTGGATTGGGTTAAAAATTTGCGGTTTTTTTCTTTTTTTTCTTTTTTTTTTTGCATCTGTGTAGGACACGGATTGATAATTTGCATGCATGCATGGACAAAGAAGAGACATCGTCTTCGCCTATAGCGTATAGAAACAACAAGCTGAGGGTTGTGGTTACGGTTGAATAGCTCTTGAGGTCATGGGTCAGAATACTTTAGCACTTTCCCTTCTCTCGCCGATATTATACACTGCTTGGAATTTCTTACTCCGGTATTTAAAAAAAAAAAAAACAAAAAAAAAACGAGAAATTATTGTTCGCCATTCCGGTATTTTTACAAGATGAAAACCACGACTGGTTGTTGTTTGCGATACTGTGCTGCAGTCTATCAACTGTAATTAACAGCAAAAACCAATACTCGTGTAATTTACAACACAAATTGAGCTAAGCGATTATTTCTAAGGGTCATATTTTAGCTTTGATCTTTTGGAAAATGAAGAACTATTCTGATTATTCTCTATGTCGAAGATCTTTCAAAGAACGAATAACTTTCATCTTCTGATATATTTTATATCTACGAGCTGATTAGCTGCAGGCCATTTGAACACGTACTGTGAAACATCGACCTGGCTTCCTCTAGAGGCAGTCCCGTTGCAAGAAACAATGAATCGTATGATTCAGATATAGTGATTAAGTTTTTATAAATAGTTAACCTTATGTCAGCATGAATAGACTTTTGTATCAGCTCCAACTAGACAGTAAAGTTCGCTCATAGTACCAGAAAAATCAGTACCATCACTATTGGTAAAGATTGGATGGTAAATGATTTGATAATATGCAATGCACATCCGCATCTGTTTCAACGATAGGCATGACGAGATCGTAATAAGTTTGGTACAATTTTCTGAATGAACAGTAAAATGCAAATTAGTTCATTATATATCCCGCCAGGTATACATTTACCTTTTATTTATAAATGTTTTTGTTGAGAATGCCGAGGACGATGACACTGGCTCGATCATCACCATACGTCATTGCACTGTTTGCCTGATTCAAAAGACACCTTGCTTTCCACTGGTTCTTTCATTTTCAATTTCAAATTTGGAAAACTTAGATAACTGCAGTGATGCTGCAAAGGTGGTGAGAGAATGTGTAAATGGACTCGATTCTTCTTGTTCTCACCTACTTGAGTATACGAGAAGGCGTTGATTTCTCAATGATATAGGATGCCAAGTCCTTGATGTAATTCATTGACTGTACAAAAGTCGAACGTGAGTAGGTATTAACCGACGTGTAGGTTGGTATGCAAAGCGAATAAGAGAGACACGTGAGTAAAGAAGCACATGGTTGTTGGTCACATGTCTGACTAACTATCTGTGAATGACCTGATTAGCGGAATTGGATGATTACCTATCACGTCTCAGTGGTTCTCAAGGTGTTTCCCATAGGAGCAGCAAGAGATCAGATAAATCAATCTGTTCCGGTGCAATGATGCAATTATTTTGTAACAAAGTTGGGAACCGCATGACCTGACTGACTTCATGAGAATTCCCGCCGCCTTCTCCTCCCTGCGCTATCACATACCAACTGCATCCTTGGCTACAGGAAATTGTTCATACCAGACGATCATTATGGTGCCACTCTCAAGTACCTACCCGTAGATCTGTTTGTCCGCGGAGTATTTGAATCAACTATACTTAACGAGGAAGAGATTTTCTCAACTTTGTACAGGATATTAACGTTTCTGATGCTTCATATTCCGATTGCCAAATAGCAGATACTTTGACACTGCGATGAAAATCATAAACCCTATCATCCCAACAGAAATGCAGATCCATGAAAGATCCAGCTTTGAGTGTGACTGTAGAGAATTGGAAAATCAAATTTTCGAATGAGTGAAAAAGACCTGTTAAATTTTCAGGAAAATTACCATATCGTCTGCACAACAATTCATAAATGTCAATTTTTGACATGCAATTCATCACGGGCATGTATTCCAAACGATCTCGATGTTGAAGAAGTCAAATCGGAGTAACAGTGCGTGTAAATTTGTGCATCGTGTTTTGAAAGGAGACGATCACTAATGATGTGAAATGAACTTTGGCGAAGAAATGAATCGATCTTGGATCGTGCCTAATTTTCCAGCCGTGACATTGACTGGTCCCTTTGAACTACACTTGTTTCATGAAACTCCTATGAAACAACGGTACGAAACGAATGATGGTTTCATCTTCCATGAATGATATTGGCGAATTCCGATAATTAATTAGCCCCACTTGAGGACCTAGGATTTTTGGTTCAATATCTGCAGTCGAAAGTACTCTTCAATTTGAAAGGAGAGGCGTCTGGTAACCTCAGCGGAGATCCTCAAGCAGCTGTACAACTAACTTCCGCTGACCAATTTCATTGTCAGTTCGCTTCCCAGTTCCCACACTCCACATAGAGCTCTATCACGGCAGTTCGAGGGGCGTTGGTAATTGTCGTCGGTCTTACGGGACACAGTCTGACTTCTAAGGGTTGAAACCACTTCATTAGGTAAATCGTAAGTAAAGACTGCGTAGCTAAAGACACAAATTTTACTCGTTTAATTGGAAAAGTCAATATTTTCAGAACAAACTTAGATTGCTATTTACCTTAACTGTTTGATCACTTGAGATTTACTTTGATCATTAGGGGAGCAGGGTTCGTTGGAAGTATCAGCAAATTGGAAAATTGATAAGAGTTGAATAAAATTGCTATAATTCTTCGGACCGGACCTCGAGATTTCGTCCCTGACCATAGAACGTGCAAAAACATCTAGAAACGAATTCGCAAGTTAAGTAATTGGCTCGGCCAGTTTCGCTCCCACGGATCTGAAGTCAAGCGAAGCAATCGCGTCATGTAGGTACTTGGTTCTAGAAATATACTGACCACGACGTTATTAGCATCACCGGGTTTATCGGACTGTGGTGACTAACAATATTTCGAGTACCCAAAAGTTCATGACGCAATCCCCAAATTTTATAGTTACAAAATACATCTTCAGGTCTTGAAGCCAGATGGCGAAGAATTACATTTTTACTCACAATCAGTGCATGTCATGGGCATATATCGCTGAAAATTAAAACTACAGCCTCATGAAGGTGAGCCAAACGGTTCGTTCGAACAAGGTTTCATGTTTCGCGCAAGTTTCTGCTACTGAATTAGAAAATTGATTGTCGATGACTCGCTTCTGGGTATTTCCAGAATAACGTAACTTACAAAGATTGAAATATCAAAGGATGTGCCGTTATCTGGATGGTAAGGGAAGTCCTCGATTGGAACCATGCTCCGAAATACCTCTACTATCTTAGAAGTGAAAAAGCAATATTCGGGCTCAAGATTGATGGACTCATTGAAGGGATTTTCACAGGCGAAACTTATTTCAGCGGCACAAATGTCACCTTGTTATTTTCAGATGGTAAAGTACGTCTTATTCTTTCGCAACTTCCAGCTTAAAAATTGTGCAGTAAGTATTTGACGATTACCCAATGGATTTAAGTAGATTTTCACACACTAGCAAAGTTGCCCTTGAAAACCATAAAAATTGTCTTAAAATATTCTCATCTTCAAGTTTAAATTTTTCGGAGATACTGTACTGCGATGTAAGAAATGAGAGTGACGAGGCCGAGGCTAGCGTTCGTCGTTGATGTGTATTATGAACGAAATATGGTCAATTGTGCAATGCAATACTAACCTCGTGCAGTGTAAACGTTCGTCAGAGCTTAAACTATGACGTAGCCAAATCATAACGTCATTTCAACGTCGTGTCTTACGAGTTAGGACGTCACGAACCATTACAAACTCCACGTCACTAAAAACGTGATGCTACATTTACAGTGGGTATTACTTCGGAGAGACGTGTTCTGAATGGCTTGAATAATGCATGCAAAAAGATCCTAGCTGATCTTGAGAGAATTATTCAACGTTGGAGACTTGGAGAAAAAGAGAAAGAGTGACTAGCTTAGTATTGCAAATACGAAGAGAGTCCGGTTTGAAAATAGTTCTTCTAGTCAGACGGTCGAGAAAAAAAAAAAACTCACATATCTATGCCCAAGAGAAGGAATAAAAGAAAGCGAATGACTTGAATTTTGATCCTTTTTTTGCTCGACTATAACTCAAAGACTACTGTAGATACACAGTATTGTCATTATTTTCTAAATCTAATTACTTCGGATCCACATTGTTCTACCTGATTCGTAGCTATCCAAAATCTTTTTTTATCTAGCTCGTGGCCATTCTTTACAACTTCAAATCAACTGGAGAACATCAGTCAGTATTTCTACTGTCGTCGTTTTGCGAACCCTGAATTTATTTCCGCGGGCCTTGGCGATTTGGGATCTTTGAGGCGGAAACTGAGGACGAGGCTAGGCAGCCAATATGGGTTTTTTTTTATTAATTAAACTATGAAACTACCGTCTAGGTATATAGCAGTGACGAGGCGAGGCAAAGAATGAAAATACTGTCTAGAAACGGTTTTAATAATTCGTGCATCACCTTCACGTCATATTTGAATAGCCCATTCGAAGCAACTTGGACGTTTCTTTTACAAGGTGGGTACCGCACATACCGGAAGTTGCCAAGATGACGCCTTTCAGGGTTAACTCGAATTACCTCGAAAATATATAGGCTAAGGTTGCATAGTTCAAGTGCTTCACTTTGAAGAAAAGACAAAACAAAGTATGAAATACCTACCTCGGACATGTAACGCGATTATAGTATAATCGGATGAAAGAAACGAAAAAGCACATCAATAAATTGATGAATAATTCGATCGAGTAAATCAAAATTTTACATATGCAAAAGGTGATTCATTCTCTGTCCACCGTCTATTTATTTGTCAAATATAACCAGCGTTTGGTTCCATTCCGCTGGATACTTGGATTTGAAAAATTGTCCTTGACGAACGTGACATATTTTTGGAATTCTCTTATTACTCTGTGGCCAAAAACACATTCTGGTATCCAAGGTCTTGGACGATAATGATGATGATGATGCAAATATATTTCGAGAACCAAATACGGGGCGAGTGTCCGCAGGATGTACAGAATAAATAGCAAAATGGTTGAATCCGTGTGATATTCAAAACTAAATTTAATACAGATTAGAGATAGATGCTTTGCCACGTGAGGCTCTAGGCGGTATGTAACAAAAATAGAGTTCGTTTCTCTGTCTGCTCGCATACTCAAGAGAAATAGTTTTATAACGATCAGGCATCATCATCTCTAGCCGCAGGAGCCAAAAATTGAATTACACCTTTTGACGTGAGTAGGTATATACCTGAATAAGTACATACGTGTGGCTTATAATAACACCACAGCTTTGCAAACTATAAGAGATTTCACAACGTTTCGCATTTCGCTTTTAGACGCATGAATTATCGAATATCTTATTCACAATCAGACGTCACACTTGACTCGCTCTATTAATCATACTGTAATTTTATTCGCCGTTCACCGATCCTGTATTTTTATTTTTTTATTTATATTTTTTTTTCTCTCTCTCTCTTTCTCTCCTTCTTTTTTTTTCCAATATATTTTCCCCTCTCTCTGTAGTTTTTTTTTCTAATCACATTCAACGATAGAAGATATCTTGTACAGCCTTCGTTGCCCACGTTCGTCATTGTTATACTGCAGATTAACTAGTCACTCTATTATGTTAGTTCTCGCGGCAGCATGATTTGAATGAATGAAAATCTATATGCTGTAATAATCAAACGCGCAAGTATAACTAGCGTAATGTGGGTCACGATTAAATTCGCACCTTTCAAACTGGGATTAAGGTCTATTCATCCATTCGTCTGCAGCCTATACCTGTCAGCCTTGAATCTCTTCCACGTGTTAAAATCGCGTTAGATCAATTGTTTGATTATTATTAATCTATACCTACGTTTACTTTTGCTATTAATTGGCAATTTTCTGTTTTCATATTGACTATTCTAAACAGTAGCTTATTATATCAATTTTTTTACTAAACCTACCGCGTTTTGAATCCGCATCGTCGACGATGACCCCGTTCAATAATTTGGCTAAGAGACCGGCGATTCGCAAATATAATTATCTCGCGATTCGAATTACACGCGCACCTAGGCAAAGATAATTACAGACTCCTAGCTCTTTATATAGAAGCCTTGGCAAAAACGGTTTCGTAATTTGCGCGTAGGCTGGTGGGGCCTCTATTTTACGATCGAAATCTACTGGAAGCCATTTTTTTAATCCTAGCATACAATCGACCTCTTCTCCATGTGGTCGAAGACCTCGACTTCTAACCAGGTTAGACGCTTTTTAAACATTGCCCAATTCTAATTCGCCTACTACCCGAATTAGGATGGATACTACATGATAATGTGCCTCAAATAACACATCAATAATGTTCCTACTTAAAATTCTACTCTTGAGGTTTCAGCGATAAGGAAATCACTTCAAATTCTATAAACAAAACGATAAAGAGAGCACTGTATATTGCGAACTATTACCTACATATGTTTAACAAGTACTACGAAAGTATAACGCGAATTTGAAATCTCAATATGAAGAAATTTTTAGTATTCCTGAATGCAGACTCTTCAATCTTCTAATTACAATTAACGGAGAATTGAAGAACCGATCAAAGTAAAATAGAAATTGCGATCATAGCGTGTGAAGAAAACATTGAATATTGATGAAAAGATAGAAGAGAAAAATGAAGAGTATATCGGTATAAAGGTCAACGTTCGGATGGTGACTTTTATCTACAGGCGAAGGCATCTATAAGTTGCGATCAATAATATTTAATTGTTTGGATATTGGCAATTTATTGCCGCGTAACAATGACCCCAATTCTATGGTATTTCAACAATATTTTCATCTATCTATCCAATAATGTTACGAGAGAGATGAGATCAATGTCACAACGACAAATCGATAACAAGAATGATCATTTCAGCTGAATTTATCCTCCGTATAACATTAACGGATATATTCTAGCAAAGTAAGCCGATAAATTGCTCGCAATAAGGGAAAAAACGATCGTTGGTATATTGATTCCGAAGTACTGCACTTGTAGCAAATATACCCTAAGCTTTTACGAATCTACGTATACTATGCATACATATATCTGATACAATACGACTGGCGTATTCACACGTGCTAGTAAAAGCCGTTTATTACAGTCGGCTTTCACGATTACGTGTTGACGTAGTCGCTTAAACTCATCAGAGCTTTCCTCGTATCAAGAACAACGATTCTCCCGTCGATCCGATATATATGTACTTTTGCCTCTCTCTTTATATTCTCAGCAAGCACATGAGCTTTTGAGATTCTTGAGGCCACTGACCCTCCTACTGTGTTATATAGCTCTAATTTTAAACTTGCAAACAGAGAACAGTGACATTTGACATGACAGCTATAAAGCCTGACTGTTCAAAAAGTACGAGGCAAGCGAAATTTTCCCATGTGGTAAAGACACTTTGTAAAAATTAATTGGCATAACTATATGTAAATTCAAAATTGTCACTTTCTTTTCGAATCTGTTCACGTATAAACAAATTTGTCCCTTCGTTTAGAATTCCTATATACTGAAGTAGGTCAAGAAAATCTATAGAAATATTATTATCATATTTCCTCCTAAGATGAAAAAGTTGTAATTCGAGTGAAATCTCCACTTCGCTGTTCCGCAAAAAAATATCCATACGTATTTCCTTGTTAGATCAATGGTGCGTGAATTTGCGAACTTTAACAAAACTCCGAAGGCTCGGGAGAAAAAATTCGTTACGTTCGTTCGCTGCGTATAATTTGACCTTCCGAATAAAATAAAAAGAAAAAGAAAAAAAAAGGAAAAGAAAAACGTTGCCCAATTTGATCTACCTCGACAAAAATCACGCATCACGCATTATATATATACGTATACCTCGGTGAATGTGCGAATTCTATATGTAATGTCAGGCAATTAGAATGGCGTGTAATTTTTTCGATTTTTATTTCATTTTCATAGTCAACGAAATTACGAATAATTCATTTCACGAATAGCTTCTTCACGCCTAACACGTTAGCTTCATACTATTCCTGTATGTAATTAGTTTGAAACGAAGTTTGAAGAAAGTAATAAGGTCATTTAAGACTAATTATACTCAATAATAATAGAAAGAAAAAGTAGTAAAAAAAAAAAAAAGAAAAAAAAAATTTCGCCCACGTGCACATACCGATACCTACACATTATTTTCAGCTGTGACCAATCTCCCCCGAGCTTTCAAGCCTGTCACGTTATTTAAAAACCGTGAGGTATATACCATCTGGTAGTGATCTGTATACAAAGGAACACTGACAAAGATGATGATTATCTCTCTTTCGTGAAAGTGAAAGAGTTCGCGCGTAGAGCGCTTTAGTATATATATAATATATAGCATGAAAGTAATTAGCGAGAATACCGTATGTGGGAATGATTTTTAACGATCGTTGTCTATTACGTACGCAATAAATAATTACACATGGTATATAGAAAAGAGCAAAGGACTATAGTATACGGCGGAAAATCTTGAAGAAAATACCTAACAAAGGACTATACTAGGCGTACATATACATAGATCGTCGCACGACGTGGTCAATTTCACTCAGCTCGGTGGTATATAACGCGTGCAGCTATTCTCGTCAAATAGGTTAACTGCTTCATCAATAATACTCTAGCCTACTTGTCCCCAAGCGCAAAACACATCGCTTTTCAAAATCTTTAACAATAAATTGCATACGGATTCATTTCGCGGATTCGTTTCACAACGCCATGCCATGATGTTTAATCTCTCCGCGTAATTCGGAATATACTGAATGATAAAAATTCAGAACGATATCCAAAAATTATACACCTGTGAGATGGAAGAACCAGCAACTGGACTCACATAAAACATGCACACTTGTCCAGCTGCTGCCGCATTAATCCCACATAACCAAATCTTATGGCTGTCCAGCTGCTGCGGCTGATCACTTCGAAAATTCGATTCGTAGTTTCTCCCAAACCAAAAAGTCGATCGGGATGAAAATTTAGAGACAAATACTTAACTGTGGCAGAAATCGGTTGATTATTTCAGTTTTTTTTTTTAAATTTTGAACGAACTCCCAATTATTTATCTTCTAGTCTTTTTACCTAACCTAAAAAAAATTGATTTCCCATTTGGTAAGTTTCTGCTAAAAAAAATCAATAATATCAGACGTTTCATTCTGATCGGTGGTGTTTTTAGAAAGAAATTGGGGATCGCGTTTTCGAGGTATTCAGTCGTTTGGTAAAGCCCCTTGATATACCCAACGACTTGCAATTTTACCGGACTAAAATGAATTTGAACTCATTGTTCAAGGAAACTGATGATCGAAGTGATATTGATAGAGTACCTATAGATATAGGAGGAAGCATTTCTATAAAAGAACGGTCACTTTCACGACGTCACAGTTGTCTACTGAGCCATATGTATGTACCTAGGTGTACATATAGAGTCGATATTTCTTTCCTTCATTTCATTTTATTATTCTTTCTTTTTACTCTATTTATTTTTATGCGGTTCAAAGGAGTCTAGGGTATAAAATTACGAAGGAATCGTCGAACGATACGTATGTACAGATACATACATACGTCAGTTTCGTTTAAAATTCACCGTTATATTGGTACGTAGGAGTAGATACATGAAATATTAAGCAAGTAAGTTGCTGAAACCATATTTCAAAATTAGAAATTAACAGCGAACGATTCAAACCAGTTTATTCCAACTTTTAATTAAACTTTTTAATTTCACCTCATAAACCAGCTGATTATAGGTTTTCACTCAAGAATCGATCAGATCAAACAAATTGTAACATAAAAATCTCATCAAAAGTAGTGAATATAGATATTTATTTCATTTCACTGATTCTCGTCAACTTCAAATTCGAAAATATTATTAAACCTACTTGTCGCGCTCCAGCTGAGAATCAAATGCAATAAATCGATGCTTTATACAAATAAAAACACGACGTATATATACGCATGACACAAATAAAATTTATAAAATCTACTGCGAATTCCCTATACACAAGGTTACATTGTGCGATTATCGTGTACCGCTTCGAGCTTCGTACAAATCGGCCAAGGACAAGTCTTTGAAGATTGTGTCCGTTATCTCGTTATACATATACACGGATATACATATGCACGGAGATTGACCGTTGACTTGTATTGAAACTTGCCATTTCATTTCGAACCAAATAACGTCGCCTGTTATATATGTGCAGAAATAAAGTCACGTACACATGATCGTGCTGATCTACAAAACAAAACCCAAAAAATTCAAAAAAAAAAAAAAAAAAGGAATAGAAAAACCATTTAAAAAAAATCAATCAATCAATTACTTCAGCAGCAATTGGACTTATGGAACACTTTCTCTACTGTATAGAGAAAAAAAATCACGGCGATTTAGGGGCCTGCGGTGTTTCCTGCTGACAGACAGGAAATGAACAAAGGTGGTACCATATCATCGCCATGACGCAATAAGTTGCCGATTGATAAAATGTTTTATCCTTTTCCAAACGTCACGTATGAAAAGAAAAAAAATGAAATTACGATCTGATCAATTAGCAGTTCGGTTAATAGCAAGTTGTAGTGATTGATTTTGTGTGGAATAGAATGGCGTAGTAGGCTGCATCATTGTTGATGACTAGTGAAGAAAGCTTTCGGGTCGAACATTATACACACCGAGAGATCGTCGACCTCAAAGACCCCGCGTCGCGTCTATTTCACGTGTGAAAAGTAGCAACAAACACATTAATCACTCGGCGTATATTTCGGCCTGTAGTGTAGGAGAAGCCCGAGGTTTATCGGCGCGTGCAAATATCGCTTAAAAATTTACGCACGTGTTTTTTAAACGCTTTTTTTTTTATTTACTGCCTTCGTACCGCCACCGTAACTTTATATACACAGATCCTTAAAATAATTGCATGATTTTTATTTTTACGTATCTTACTATACACACCTATATGTATAGGTTTGTATGTAGTACGTAGAGTGAGTCTACATAAATCCAAAGATATTGTTACGACGAATGGAAAACCGGTGAAAGTTTAAATAAAAACGTACACGCAGAAATTTATAATAATTATACGATCTGATTCTATTAATTGAACAAATTCTAATTCAAATTTAGAATTGATCACTATGAATTGTTGATTGTTGAATGTTAAAAATGAAATCGGTATCGTAATTCGGACTTTTTATCGTTTTTCTCACAAAGTTTTAGACATCGT
Organism: Ametastegia equiseti; assembly: GCA_963989295.1. Taxonomy (NCBI): domain Eukaryota; kingdom Metazoa; phylum Arthropoda; class Insecta; order Hymenoptera; family Tenthredinidae; genus Ametastegia; species Ametastegia equiseti. Next base: position 8,019,299 of record OZ022397.1, read on the forward strand.
GAAGGTTTATTTACAAAAAAACTACAAAAATGTAAAATTCCAACGCAAGTTTGCTTACAACTTGTTAGATTTTTCCACCGAAACAATCGACAGTCATTGAAATACTAAATGACTTCCACATCGATATAATTATACAATTAAAAAAAGAAAAAATCACAAAGACTAATAGGAAAATATCGCTTCTTGTTTTATAATTCCCTATTGTAATTCTTTTAATTCAAATAACTACCGCGAATTTCGATTAAAAAAACTAGAATACTTTGTTCAAGAAATTCCAAATCGACCTAATTTTCCCCGAAAAATTCGTAGAAATTGACCAACTAATAGACATTTGTACTGCAGAAATAAGCCTTTCGATCGATAATAATAATCACATTAGCTGAATCATAATCCAAAAATTTCGTATAATTAATCACAAAATTCTGGTTTCCTGAGTAAACTTCAGGTCGCGGCAAGGATTTCTTGATGCTTATGAAAGCGCAATTACTTAATCGCGCTTGAGAATTCCGTGAAAATTACTTTGTCCTTTCGACGACAGGCGAAGGGAAAGGAAAAAGTATACTGAAATTAAACGTGAGCTCACGCTACAGTACCTCTGCCTTTATACCTACCCATTGCTGAATAATTCTCCAAAAAGATCTCTTGGATACGGGACAATGAGTTGGCAGTAGGCCAGATGCTGCAGGTTTTTATAAACCGAACTGGTCTCGCCTTTTTCCTTATTTCCTGCTGGTTTTCTTTCTTTTTTTTTTCTTCTTTTATTTCTTATTAAAACAACGTACACATCGCTATGCTAAGCTTCTACCGGACTACCAACTCGCCTGTTGCAACAGTGTTTTGGGCAAAATTGGTAGGCACCCTATTAGATATGGCTCATCAATTTTGTTGCTCCTTCTTCTTCGTGAAGGATTTCTCGCCTGAAATTAGAATTCTAGCATTGCACGGCATGAGGCATAGGTACGTTTCCTTTCGAGGAAAAAAAAATCAAAATAATTCTGACAGAGATTTCCTACCGAAAAGAAACATCACGGTTTCATTTATATCTCGCAATTGTCAATTTAGGGACAAATATTCAGATAGAGAACATCGAAAAAATTCTCTCATTCAGAGACTCTTATCAAACGAATTCAGTTAAGACGTCTCAGTCAACAAGAGATAATTATATCACCATGGTTCGTTGGTGATCGGAAGAAAATTGGTATCACATTTTATTGTTTAGTCTTATGCTAATAAAATATCATACCGAACAAATGATCCATATGCTGATTCGAATAACCCCATGATTTCCACCATGACGTCTTTGAAAATGAATCAAACAAAGTTAAAAATTTGAATCGATGGAATGAAAAACTCATCTGCAATCAAAATATGTATTTCGTTTATGATTTGAATTGATATTTGAAAATTTAGTAAACGAGCACATCGTCCCGTTTAGACTCAAGAGTCTATAACACTCTACATGGTGTCTGGTCTGAGCCTTGCGACAAGTAGTAATGGTGTTTGAATGTCAGACGCACGGTTAGGTGAGTAAGTTTTGAAAAGAATAAGGCTCAGCATCTGGAGCCAAAAGATGACATACTGGGTATGTTGTACTTTTCTCGTAGATTTCTTCCTGTCACGCAACAGTGCGAAACCAAAAATACGTGTACTATTTGATCAATGGCCAAAAATCAGAGTTTGGGTAATACTGTTCAAGATTTTCAAGGATTTCACCTGACTCTGATTTTGCTATATACGCGCTGCTCGGTTACAGTTCTGGATTCTAATACCCGCAGATACACCTGCCTCAAGTCATATTATGTTGGACGACTATACGACCTGTAAGAATCCAATTATAATTCAAAGATGGCGATCGTCAAAGAGAGCAAAAAAAAAAAAAAGAAAAGAAAAAGAAGAAAACTCGTTGCAAAAACGCGAGGCAGTTTTAATCGTTTAATTAATTTAGCCCTCGCGGTAATACTTCCCACGTAACTTATTGATTACAAACAAGGAAAGCTCCTATAAATAAAGAAACCGAGAAGAAAAGAAAAAAAAAACCATTAATTTGTTCATAAAACCAGAAAAAAAAGGTTTAAAAAAAACATTGCGTTTCAGATTTGTTATAGGTCACTCGATTACTTCCCCTTATTTCTATAACTAAAAAGCCGGGTATCGTTGACCCTTTTTTGCCGTACCAAAATATGCGTATATGTATATGTCATACTCGGATGATTGTTGGCCTAAATAAAATAATACATCACGTGGAAAAATGACGCGTGTCTAGCCCGCAGTCTCGTCATTTGGCAAACTATTATATACGATCCGTGCAAAGTTCTCATCAACGATTCTAAGAAATGACGTACGTACCTATGTACATATATATATATATATACATATATGTATCTAAAGTATGTACAGACTGCTTGCCGCCAGGATTTCTCAGAATGAAATTAGCGCGCAAAGTTGCTCAATCAATGATTGATGATGACGGTCTTATTGTGGCAGTCTTTATTGTATGGTATGTAATTTACCACTATATATATATATATATATATATATATATATATAAGTACATACGACTACTAAAGCTATATCCCATATACGAAACGCTAATAACAATTAATGCTACATGTATGTACCATGTATGTGTATTCCAATTTCTGCGGAAAAATTCTTCTATACATCGCAAATAAAATCTTATATACTTTTTTAAACATACGTAGGTATATGATATCGTACATCTGTACGTGTATATATGTGTTCGTTTAGACGCGGAAAGATATGAAGACAACAAGCCACTAACATGCCAAGTAGCATTTTCTTACAGCTATTGTTAGTTCCGAGAAAATCATCGTGCCGACTCTTCTTAAAGTTTTCTTTCATCTATTTCAGGAGTAAATTTTTCGGTTTCTATTTTCTTTTTTTCTTTACAACACTTTTTACAAGATGTACGTACGCCTTTAACGCGTTCGTTTACTGCAGGATAATGAAACAAATTACATAAAAACAACCGAAATGATACTTCGCGCGTTTTACGATCGGAGCAAAAAAAAAAAAAATGAATTATTGCCAAGTCAGATGAAAAAAAAAAACGAAGAAAACAACTAAATATTCCGAAGTCAAAAATTAAGCTACTTTGACGAAAGATCAACCAATTTTGGTACGAAAGCCCATTTTCTGTTGCATCTGCAGTATCGTTACAAAAAGTGAGTATTCGTTTGAATTAAAAAAAAAAAAAAAATAATAATTATAGAGAGGAAACAACGAAAGTAGAATTGAATTTCTAACGGACTAATTCGCGTTATTTCGGTCCAAGAAAAATTCCTCGGCCGGATGATAATTGAGTCGAGAAATCTTTACCAGTGGAAAATTGTTAATTCGAACGGGGAAGCGCACGCGGCGAGGTGAAATAATTTAATTTTGTGAATTACGGTCGGTCGTTAATTATTCAATCTTAATGTCCCAGTTTAGCGAATTTTGGTACGATCATTTTCTACCCCGAATATACACAACCCGGTGAGCCAATTATTATAACCCCCCTATCTCCTGTACGAATTAATTATTGAGAAGCGAATTATATCACAACTGTAGAAATCGGAGTTATATACTATAGCTACGGCAAGTACTCACGATTCAATGATCAATCATGCTGAAGGTAATTCAGATTCGAGCTTACCTGTAAAATAAAAAAGAAAATATTGGATTAGTTTGATTTTTCGTTATGTGCTTATTATATATTTATGCGTTTAGATAATATGAACATTTTCTAGAAACATAAATGCATCTAAATACATGCCATCGTATAGGTATACGCAGGTTTTATAGTTACTCGTAGTTTTTAGAGTAAGGCACAGTAAGGTTTCAAAAACTGCGGCACCGATTGTATCTAGGACGCGTAAACGTGCTTCTCCAGTGAAAACAAACAGAAAAACGTAGGGCGGTGTATCGCGCGTGAGAATAACGAGGTATAGAAAAAAGCTTAACGATCACTAAAATAGGAGAAGTCAGTCTCTGGGACGACCTGCGACTTCCATTCGAGTTTTACCAGTAACGAAATATCAACTACTGGAAGTAATGACAACCTTCTCACTGTAATAATTGTAATTTCACCTTAAGGGCCAACTACACAAGAATACAAAAATAACCCCAAAATTTTGTTCGAATTAAAAAAAAAAAACGGCCCTGAATGAATTATTTCCTTGCTAAAAAAGCTGGTGTTATCAATGTTAAAAATTACTATTTGGACCCAATGAAATTAAAAAATACTCGCTACAGGGTAGAATCCTAAGTACCTATTCAATTGATTGAAAAATAGATAGGATATTGAGTATTTTGAGAAATCTAAAAACATTATGAACCCCCCGTACCTAAGATGAAAAAATTAATTAGATTTCGATAGGAATTCCAAGACGATTGGGGAATTTTACATCAAGAAATATTTGATTCTTATATACATTGTTATCAATTTCATACATCGTACTCTCATTTTTAATCACGGGATGATGAAATTCCGATCTTTATCACTAAAAACTGAAGAAAAAAAAAAAGGAAATTAATCAGCACGTGTTCTGAATTTTCAAGAAAATCTGGAGAAATTTGATGAAAAAAAAAAAAATGACAAATTACAACGAGATAGTTATATATTGAAAATTAAGTAATTTTCTCCAGAGTATATAAGAATACAAGTATGAATAATGTCTCAAATTTAATAATCAGGGAGTGAGGATTACATCAAATTTTATATTTGTTTTATACTATTTCGAATACTGTAGGTACAATAAACCGTTGTTAAAGTTTGTACATACAATAGCATGCATCATCGTATACGATTGTTCGAATGGTCGCGTGTTCGCCTCGACTTCCGTTAGCTAATCACCGGAAATAGGCTTAAACCAGCCTTCTCCATTCCCTTTAGAACCCGTCTGTCCATCAATCCGTCCATCCATTCATCCATCAGTCAATATGTCTCGTTCTTACGATCTTTCCTCCTCGATCTCGATTAAACGATACGGTATATACAGAGATCTATAAAGATGCAGAATTTGTTTGCGTGAAGCTTTTTGCTATAAGGATCAGTGGCCCATCCTCTGGGAAGACGTGCAAAAATATCGCATATTGAATGACACGACGAAAATGATCTCAAGTTAAATACGACGATCAATGCGTGAATTGTTAATGATTCTTGACGGGAATCATTCTGGTATGTATATAATAATGGCACGTGACTGTTGGAGAACCAGTGGTCGACGAAAAGTAACTGACATTTTTGGGTCACGGACGACAAGTGCGAATACACGTACACGTATATATAATACATTTACATGTATACATAAGAGTATCAGACACGGGTATAATATGCCGTAGGTATATTTTCGCAAGTATATATAATATATAAAAGAGATGAAAAGAGAGAGAGAGAGAGAGAGAGAGAAAAGCCCTCGAGCCAGGATCACCAAATGTCCCATACCGACACTGTACACTATTGTATCATGTACACTAAGGGGTACCAGATCATATCCGATTAGGTCACGGCTAACCTTTTTGCGCGCAGATGTTTGAAGACGACGAAACGACGTCGACGACAGGGACGACCAACGTCGGCGACAACCGCAAGATTCAGGGATGGAAATAGTTTAGAAATTGGGACAAGGTCTAGATTCGCGGAAGCTGTGCAGGACGTTTGGGCGTATGACAAGATATCGTAGCTTGCCCATGATGTTCCGCGTATAAGTTATATTTTGCGAAAATATTTCTGGCCCGTTGAAGATCGTTATAATAATTTTCCCCTTGAGAGGAACAAGTTCGCCAAGAAATATGTATACCATATAAAGAGTAAGAGAGAAGAGATGAAAAAATAATGTTAAAAAAATATAGTTAAAAATCAACAAAGCCGAAGAAAGAGTGTCTGGTTTCCCTTGCGCAGTCCTACAGGCTGCAGCAAGCTCTCCTCTTTCGGTGTGAGTGTCGCTTAAAATGGCTTCGCTTTGTATTATTATAACGAAGACTCCCGGACAGGTTTCAGGTTTAAACGCCTTATACTTATTATATATGTAGGTATATATATACAGAGAATCGATGTTCCTTAGCTATCCATGTATATATATATACATACATACATAGGTATACCTACTTAACTCCAACTTCCTTATACTATTACATAATTAAATATGTATGTATATATATATATATATATATACAATATGCCTTTACGCCCGTCTATTTACCCTAAATTCACACCTCGATAATTTACCTGCTGGCTTCTGTGTTTATTTCAAACTTTCGAACACTTTTCATTTCTAATTCTTTGATTTCATAAGGGACCATAGTTTGTCAACGTTGAAAAATTCAAACAAGATGAAGAGAAGACAAAAAAGTGAATCTGTAATGTGAATAAATTTTTTCTTTGTTTCATATATCTTTATACTATTCTTACGAGAATATTACGATCTTGGGTGTTTCGTTGAATAGTCTCACAAAAAATCAAGTACAGCTGCTTTGAAAATTTAGCATTCTTTAATTATACTATATATGATTTATCGTTTCAGAGTTCGAGTTAAAACTGCATAGAACTTAATTAAGGCCCATTGATATTATAAGGAAATATCAAATTGTGATAAAATAAAAGATTTTCCGAAAGTTATATAGAGATTCATAGCAATTCTGCACCCCTGGAAACTTTAACCGACATTTACATTCACATAAATATAATATCTCAATTTCTTTGCTATTGGAAAAACACGGCAATTTCAACCTGCGATTATACCAGGGCTAGATATGCTAGAAAAAAATAAATAAACGATAAAAATAAAATAGTATATTTGACGATGAGTATAAATGCGGCTAGAAATTCAATGTAGATACTTGTTGTTAACTCTGGTAACACCGTACGTAACTATACATTTTATACCTATACATATACGCGTACTTTGACCAAACATTTGCACGAGGTAGGTAAAGATAATGCGGTGTTTGTTCGAGCCTCGCGGGACTTAGCACATCAAACTCTTACATGTTTTGCTGTTATACGGGCGGAGGAATGATGTCACGTCAATCCTCTAATCATCTAGTATTTTTTCTTCCTCATTTTTTTTTTTTTTCTCTCTCTCTTCAATCCACTTTTATCCCATCAATTTCTAGTTCTTTTGTATACTACAACCAGCTGGGCAGGATCCTTCAACTGGAATGCATTCTTCGTTTACTTTTTTCGTCTACGTTTAGGTTTATTCGTGTGTGCGTATTATACATGCTTTTATGATACTTGAGAACGTTGAGTTTCGGATCTATCAAAGAAACCAGGTAGACGGACGTTATTCTTGAATGATTACAATCCTATAAACAATATGTATTACCGAACTTTACAATAAATCGAAAAATCAAAGATCAGGAATAACACCGGAATTGGAAGAACAAGTTTCTTGGCTTATTGCAGCTTCTGCAGGATGCAGGCAGACGATATACAATCCAACATGTTTTTCGAGAAGTTCGTGCCGAATCGTTAGTTGAAAAAAAAAAAAACCAAGTTGAACAAAAAACAAAATGGTGTTCAAAATTTGTATACGCAGATATATATTATCACAGTTGTAGATAAGATTTTGATATTGCACGTTTTACTGACCCACAATAATACGGCACGAAATGTTATGTATAAAATGCGAAGAATATACAGAATCGAAAGAGTATATGTATACACCGAAATTAGAGCCAATCAACTTAAGATTCAACGAAATCGTTGAGTGAAAATAACCGCGAATAATTGACCCGCTGTTCTATTTCACTGATTGAGGTATAATCTTTCGTTTCAATATAGTACGATGAGCGGGATGAATAATTCATACGCATATCTGTTTTCGCAACAGGAAATTATTTTCTCAAAAATTCTAGGCGTGTATAGATATAGCACGTATAATATATAATATATAGCATGATTCCCACACGTATATATAATAAATTTCCAATCCGATGGATTGTTCGATCATAAATGGTACAATCCCTCAGAAAAAAAAAAAAAAAAAACCGGTCGCTTATATATGCTAATATACGCGCTATACGCGGCGTAGTGATGTACCTAATTTCCATTCGTTTACGACTTGTTTACCGAATGTAAAAACAAACCAAGTTTTACCACGCCACGAACGTTAGCAAATAAAAAAAAAAAAAGAACCCGCGATAGATACAAAGTTTCTCCATGTTTCTTCCGTTTTCTTCTACTTCTGATCTTCTTCTTCTTCCTGTTTGATATACTCATCCTAATCCACACTAGTGCGACAACTTGCGGTCTATAACGCACGACGTCTGCTCTTTTCTCATCCGATACACGCAAACTTTTCATACTCTTGTATAATTTATGTAGGCAGAAGACAGTATTTTTAATCTCGATGCGATTTAATTGATCTGGACAGCATTCTTCGACCACATTTTAATATTTTTAGTGCTTTTTTTCGACTTTTTTCGTTGTTTGTTCAATATGCCAAACACACCTGTTTCAGCAAACGACTTGATATCGTAGCTAGCTGTTTGATAGTTCGTCTTACAAAATCAAACGATCGAATTTTTCACATCATATCTGCGGATAAAACGATTCGATTTTATCCTTAGTTTAAAAAAAAAAACAGGGAATAGTTATTATATAATGAACCCGCAAATGAAAAGTTAAGTTTTTACTAAAATTCTAGGTTTTGAAGTTCGGAAAATCGACTCCGACCATTTTTAGATGAACGTATGTGTCTGTGTGATCAAATTTATGTCCAATAATATCTTAAAAACATTAAATCCACGGATTTCCAGGATTTCGGTCTCAATCGATGCGGTTTTTCGTAAATTGGAGCTTACTAGATTTTGGATATAATCAATCGACTAGTGTTTGAGTGATTGAACGAACAAAATTTGACCAAAAAAAAACTTCAAATATTCATATCACGAGAATCAATCACCAGTTTTTGACCATTCTGATTTTCCATCTATAGCATTCGTTCCAACTTAGAAATGACTAAATTTTGAAACAGATCAGCAGTCCGATCGTGGTCAGCCGATTTACCTCCTGTTTTCTTCAACTTCATTTTGGAAAAATTGATTTTGAACTAAATTTTATTTTTCCAACCGCAAAGTATATTACTGGTCCCCTTGATATACGTTTATACGTCAAATGAATCTCAATATTCTGATTCTGTATCACGAAGTGCGAAAAAATCGTGCAAAAAGCGCAAGACGTCTTGATGAATCGCGGAAGGATATTTAAAAAAGATAATAACGACAACAATAACGTTTCAGTCAGTCAAAGATGAGAAAAATGTTCGTATATATAGTAATGCAGACCCGTACTGTAGATAATTCGATATAGCAAATCCAAGTTACGTGATATACGAGCGTATCGCGCACATCCAGCGGATGATTATACGCGTCATGATCATTAACGTTATTGCGATAGTAATTGTTATGATTATTAATATCGAGACAAGCGTATAGTACAACGTATCCGTGGTGCCAGCATGTCTGGGACAAACGCGGCTTCTAAATCGGCTTGTGGTTCTTGGTTTAGAAAGTGACAAGGCCCGCCGCCATTTGGCACTGGCCTAGCTCTCCTGCCAATAGCTACGATAATCGTATATGTATGTATTATATGTATGTATAACCTATGCCAAGCGTCTATTTCTCTCGACGTTAGTTAGTTAAGGTCGGACTAGAAACTCCGATTATAGTTACGTTGCTGATTGTAAGACAACGCAGGTGGTATATAAGGTACGATAGCTACGTACCGCAATTCTGACCAACTTGCAAGATTGCACGCGTGTATAGACGTTAGTATATTATATCTTTCGCTAAAATCTTATATCGATGTGTATCCCTATCCATGCCTATCCTAGGTATAGCTGGTACAAACGATTCGTGAATAAATTAAAACATAGAAACTTATTGCACGGTCACGAATCATGCCACAGTACACAACAACCGTACCGTTGACAACCTTATAGTGTCTCGATCAGCTACGTGTTTGCGATATGCAAATATATTTGGCCTATGCGAGTAGCCAAGTACGATTCGTTGTAATTATATGTTAATTCATAGAATCGCACGATCGCTATAACTAGAAAGGCTCTTTCGATATACGTTGCGAAATTCAACGGTGACGATCAATCGAGTTTACTGACTTCTAGCCAAGTGAAATGTATACGCAATAATTCAATATTTTTTAGGGTGTTGCACTCTTGAATTATACAACCAATTCGCGGTCGTTGCACTTCAGTGATACATGGAATTAATGGTGGGGTTTCGATAATAAGTTTTTGTTTGCTTAGATCCTCATATAATACTTTATATTTATATTCATTTACTCGACATGGAAAAATTAATTTTCATTTATATTGTTTTACTCAACGGATCTTACGTGAATATTTATTATTAATTTTACATTGATGACCTACAAAAAATATCACAATTTTTCGGATATCGTCAATCTCCGACTGGTATTGGCAATTCGTTATAAACTAATACGACGAAAACGTAACGATTTTCGATATTTTCTCTGGCAACCTTATCTGGCAGAAATGAGCAGAACCACAGAAATATTTCTCCTGATAAAAAACTGTTCAAATCCATATTTTTCAACCTAATATCCGCGAAATGGAATCATCAGAGTTTCAAGAATACTATCAATCGAGTTGATCTATTCGATATCTCGATTTTTGAAAAGCACATGATTGTTTTAGACAGTAGAAAAGTCGATCATCAATCACGAATCACTTTTATTTTTCATTTTCTACTGCAGGAATTATTCTAAACGAGATAACCGAGAGTTTGAATCCAGAAGGGACGCACAAAAATTAAAAATACATGCAATGAAAAGGCCTTTATACCCGTTTCAAACGGATTGCTATACAAAGCTTTCCGTTTTATTCCATGCTTTTTCGAGAATATTGCGTTCTCATTGCCCGTGGGCCCTGAAGTGAGTGTACATTTACAATTTTTATTGTCACTTTTTTATCCTCCTAAAAGAATATTCTGAGTCGCACTTTATTGTTGCCATACTGATCATGCTATCATTAACCAGCCTCACAGAGGTCAAATAGATACGTTTTTTGATACTGCAGGTGGGTGGATATATTACAGAGTCACTCAAACTTTAAAATGACATCATATAGAGAGCTACCTATACTCGAATGCAGTACAGTCATCATATCAAATAAAGCCTTTCATTTCAATCTCTGAATGATGATTATATTGTCTTTGGGACAAAATTTAACCCTTTAACATTTAACAATTTAACCCAGGAAAAACAAACAACTGACTCGACCAATGTCTGAAATTTAATTAAGGATGAAATCAAAATGCACAATTTTATTCATTGTTGATCCGTTTCGATGTCATGACAATATAACAACCTGTATACACCTCAGCACTCGAAAAAAAAGTCCCCCTTTAGGTATATATAGCGAATTGCGTTAATTGGATCGGCGAACCGGATAATTAGACTTATATATCTCGCTGTCAAAGGGTGTTAGGTAAGTAGGTATATACGTACGTACATGTAAACGAAAGTTCTAGTTTAGAGTAGGGACGAAAAATCATTGACGAAAGTATCTCGTAGGCGAGAACCTAACCACGTCGATTGCTTAACGCAAGTCTACTACATATAGTCAAAGCCTCAAAGGCACCTTACCTTCTTTCATACTCATGATCTCATCGGAGTTCACCCGATTACGGCAGCCGTATGGTATACGCGTAAAAAAAACTGCCAAAACGCCCAAGTGTCAAAACTCTTGAGAAATTTCGCTCATTATCCAATGGAAAACCAGTAAGCAAAATAATTGGATGTAAGATGCACGTCATATATGAGGATACAAAATTCCTCATCATATTGGAATAGTTCAAAAATTTTTTCTCCGACTTACGGTATATTTTTATTCTCTTCAGCGTGTATATGACAATCAGCCGAGAGTTGACCTACCTCAAAAAGTGATTGCGGGTGTAAAATTATGAATCAAAATAGCCAATCATCCAACAGAACGAGGCTTCACTTTACTTTCACACTACCATCAGTTGATATCGATCATAGGTATATGCATGGATACATATGTATACATCGTATGATCTCGACGAAGGCTTTCTTCGTCGATCGAATCGATCAAATGGGACTATGCCGTCATCCTGATGTCGTGCAACGTGAAAGCTGAGATCGTAAAAGTTGGCAGAAAGGCAGTGATGATATTTGGTCCAGACGATATCAGTTAGACTGACTATTTTCCTCAGCTGGATATATATATAGGTTTGAAATGAAACGTTATGGAGAGTTCCTAACCAGCGGTGGGAGCAAATATTTATCGCGAATATAAGTCAGAGGCAACTATATGTATTATAAGCATCCTGGAGCAGCCGCATCCATCAACTTTGCGACCTCGAGGCAAACTGCATGCCGTTATTACGTCATCAGTCACAATGCACAATGGCAGCTAAAAGAGATAAAATGTCATCGTCACTATATACGAACGGAAGAAACGCAAACCATATCTTTTACGGTCGAGTTGCAGCATGTATAGGATTGGACATGATAAATCATCCGGTTCTGGGTATAAGGATGTCCGTGCTGCAAACTTGAGACAAATGGCATATAATTTCTAGTGGTTTATCCTCCCATAAACGCCATATTTCCATTCCTCATCTCATTGTCAAACCACACTCAGAAAACAAGACAGGCAAATCCAACCAAAGTAATTTTGTTGATGATTTTTTTTGTCGATTCAACAGAATTCTGTTCAATAATCGACAACAAACTGTTTTGCGCTGTCAATTCAACTAAAATTGACGGACAAGAATTTTTCGTTAAATCAACTCGACATTTTCTTGGCTGTGTATCTAGCAAATGTTTTGTCAATTTGGCAAAATTTTCTTTGACATTGATTTTTGGTGAGGATTTTTCAATCACCGTACTCGATTTATCGAAACACCGATAAAAAATCGAAGTGTCATAATGGAAAATCGAAAAATTGATTACAGAAAGTTAATTATCGAAGTATGGAATTTCGGAATCACACACTGTTCAAATATACGAGTACCTGTCTGTCATAATTCGCAATTCAACTTGGCATATGTATTTCTGAGTCCACAAAAAATCGATTGCACCCCAATTACCACGACATGCATTTAAAACCCTATTCACGTTTTGTTGTGAAATGGATTCTCGTCTTTGTTAAAGTTTGTGCGTGAAATATCTAAAGAATAGCTAAACCGATCTGAATCCGATTTCATGGTACATTATTCCGATAATTTCAGGTTCAGGATTCAGCACATTGAAATCAACAGTCGACGTCATTATTGCAGAGTTTCAGACATAAAATACGGAAACATCGAGCACTCCTATTGTCAACCATAGAGTATACTTTACTAAAAATCTCAAAGTGAGTCTCGTATTGTCAAAGTCAAGAATGAAGTATCCACATCGATAGATCTTTGTTAGTTTAGTTGAATAGAAGAGATCGTTTAGTTATACGATGTTAATAGAAGGAGGGGACCAAAGTGTACAACATATATAACCAGATATAACTGCTTTTCTAATTAACATCTACATCATCTCGCCTCCATAACTCGAAACTATTATAATGCGCATTCGGTTTAATACACATACATATAAATATATCGAAGGCGTGGTGCTGCAGGGAGTTGAATGTCAATTTGATACTGTTCATGCTGTCACTATTATTGTTATCACTGTTGTTTTTGTGTTTGTTGACGAGAGCCATGCGGTTATAGTTGGCAACTTGGTGCTTACTACTCACCCACATATACATATATATTATATATATATATATATATATACACATTGCGAGCATAGCTTAGATAGCAAAGAATTCCTCATCAGTTTGTTACCCACGTTGCCCCGGCATTAGAAACTCCGGAGCGCATAGCGCAGCTGACAATGAGTGAGATAACGCACGATATTACATAACAAAGGATAGATTTTCAAGTTCATATGCGGTTTCTGATTACACATGATCGAGCTCCTCTGGTGCAGCCAGCAGTTAGTTTTGCAACCGCGCTAAACACTCGCCGCGCATTAGAGGAGTGTCTATTAATTTCCACATCTCATATTATGCGTCTTTAGCAGCTTCAGGATTAAATATGTGCCTTCATTATCTTTAAAGCTGCATCCTGAAGACTTGTATCAATGAGACAAAAATTTGGTTCATGGAAATGTATAATCAAAGACAGGAATGATAGCATAAAATCCATTCGCAACTACGTGTTTCGAGATTTTTTTTTTGAAATATATGAAGAATTTGGTCAAGTTTCGAAAATAAAGCGCTTGAGCAATATAACAAACATGTACAACATCTATATTTATATGGAATTCTGGTGTCAAATGGACAAACATAAAGTTATTCATGTATACAACGAAGATTCGTGAATAACTTTGTGTTTGCCCAACGAAACTGAAAGTAAATATTTTCTAATTTTATGGACTTGGTATGATCAGACGCAATTTCGGAATCACAACCAAAAATTTGAACGTCTCTATTTTTGCAGGTAATGAATCATTCAATCATTCAAATATATTTGTTTCCCCACGTGATTTCACCGAGTCTAAAGTTTCCTTGGACTTTAGATGCACAAATATCCAAATTTCCGCGAGTAATTCGCTGAGTGAAAGCGCTAATGTCTTGAATTTTCAAATTCTCCCATAAACTAGCATATAGAATTAATTCTATACGATATTACACGCATGCAGGTAATACATTTGAACTCAGATCTAAATTTTAGCTAGGAGATTGATTATAACAGAAAGAAAAAGCTTATCACGAAAGAGAAAGAAGATAACTATATAGATTTAGCAAAATCTATCCAAGACGTATAGATCAGAGTTTAGCGATCAAATCCACGCGCGCGTGATTATAGAATAAGATGATAACCTCTGACAATTATTAATACCGGTAATTAATCACGATGGAGTTTACACGTCGATATGAAAAGCTAGGCAAAATCCATTCGACAGCTACCCTATTGCTATCTCCTATGAAATAAAAGGCCATTGATCAATTTCTATTTCAAGATTATAGCTCCGTTCGCGGCTTACATTCGCACGGAAATCACACGTGGATAACGATACTTAATCATTAATACACAATACTGATAAGACATCCATAAATGCACCCCATATTCAACCACAGAAAATTCCATATTCATTCTTCGGGGTCGTAGTGACCCCAGCCACTTTCCAAATTTCTAATTGTGTATCACATATCGGACATTATGAAATACGGAATAATCGGATGATAAAATGTTTTAAAAAATTCTGGAATGTATCAATGCGGTAGACCTGTGCATTTTGACTGAAAAAATCATAATTATTGCACTTTTCAATTTTTTTTCATTCAAATTTATTGTCGATATTTCGAAGTATATGTTCAATGAAAACAGTACAATTGTGTGCTTGTTTATTAATCTTCTGCTAAAACATGGTTCAATTCACGCTCGAAAGTATGAAGGGGGGGTAATTTCGACCCCAGATGATTAACGGGGGTTGAAAGATAATCATCGATAATTATCCACGAAATAGTCGGAATAGTTAATTAATTCCCATTGTAATACATACCTAGATATCGACCTTGACCATACTTCGGAGCTTTAAAGATATACCTCTCCATCTTCTCTCCACTATAAAACGATCGACCTTGGATATTGCAACTGATAAATATCGCTGGCTGTGTATGTGTAATCGAATAGGAGATGGAATTGTCTGATATTATGAACGCGGGCAACAATAACGAATAAGGTATAGCGGTTTTAACCAGTATTCCGGTTATCCATAACCGGATATATATAAATTACCAAATATGTTATAGATTCGATAAAATACTATACAGAATTCACTTCTCTTTTTCTTTCTTGCGTTTAACCAATGAGACAATATATTTCGGATCCCAGGTAGTCTGCAAGATGACATGTTACTTAACGAATATCAAAGAGGTAAAGAACTTCGTCTATACACAATCACAAGCTATTTTTTTTTTAAAGAATACACTTTCGACCTTCTACGATATATGTACGACGCCATTTTTGATCATTACAATATCACCGACCTCCAGTCCTTGGAGAGACACGTGCAAATATAATAGCGAATAATAATCCAGTTCAATCTCCTGTCAGAATATCACGATATCTACACGAGATAGATTTAGAAATTTGTTACCAAGATATAGAGAGATAGAGACAAAATAATAAAAAATATTCTGAAAGGCATGATTAACCCTCCGTATAAACACTATACTTTTCAAGGCACGATATGTACACTGGGTTTTTTTTTAGAGAACAATCGGGATTTCGAAATTTTTTAAGCTTTTAATAAATCTGAAATAATTCAGGGTTAGTTTTAGGGGCGTCTTATACCACATCAGTCAACAGTTGGCACAGACAAAAGTTCAAAAATTTTCATTACTAAAAATAAAAATTGAGCGAAAAATGCTATGAAAATGGGATGATCTTCAAAATTGATTGTTCCCTAAAAGACCCTGTATACATATCACGGAGGGTTAATATAACAAGTCGTTTGAACTAAGGGTAAAAAAAGCTCGAGTATAATGAATTATCTTTCAGATCAACTGTGAAGTAAATAGCGATCGATGTTATTTTCCGCGATCAATGTACATACATACAGTATAAAATATACATATATATATATATATTTACATCTAAAGCAATCAATCGCGCTTGGTTATATTTATCGTAAGATAAGAAATATTGTATTTCAAGGCTACGTTTGTCTGATCGTCGACGAGAAGCGCGAAATCCTTAATCGTTTATCAATAAAATCGAGAAGACATTCCGTTCCGTGAGGTATCTATTTGCGGAGGTGATTCAAGCCAGTCGAAGCCACAGTAAAATGAGTAGTGCACACAGCACACGGCATACGGCATACGGCATAACACGGTACGATCGCGTGTTGCTCGAGCTTATCATCATCGTTGTCGACGACGAGCCAAAGAAATTGAGAAAAATATATAAAGTCATATAATATTGTATGTAGTGTGTTATAGTCTAGCCGAAGCATAACGCTGCACGCCAACCCATTTCACATCGGCGTCATCGCTGTTTTAACAATTTAAAAGTTCACGCTATTTACGGCACGCTTTATTGAATAGCTTAATCAACGCGAATTACTCTCTACCAAGAAAGTATCACGAAGCTTCCCCCCTCGTGGTTTCTGTCAACTTTAATTGTCAACTCATGTCTGCTCTGCCTCTTATATATCATGGACGCAAACTGCAAGAAATCGCATAAGAGAGAAAAGAAATGTCATGTAACACCGTAATTAAAGACGCGTTAGCCAATTATCTCATAATTAGGAGTAAAAGTGCTGTTTAGACATTTTTTGGCAATTCAATGTACAAGTTTGGACTTTTAACGGACTTTCATAATATACGGGCGGGATTGAAGTTCCGATGGTAAAAATTCCGAATTTATTTGCAACGCGATTTTGAATTTCTAGAAACTTTAGAGTAAAAAGTTAGAGTTCAGAACTTGTAAATTCCAAGAGGTCGGAATGCAGGGAGCTCGAATATCCGAAAATTCAGAGCAGAAAGTCCAAAGTTCAGAAAATTTCGGATTTTCAGTTTTCGGAATTTTGAACCTTCGGTGTTTCGATTCGGAGTTTTTCAAATTGGATACGTAGAATTTATGTGAGATAATTTTTTCTAAAAACTCTCAATGGGTAGTATAGAAAAATTCAGAATTCTGACCATTCGTAGCTTTTGAAATTCAGAATTTCAATCCTGCACCATAATCTAGTTATTGAACAAATATAAAGCATCGATCGTTAGTTTTCCTCGGAAGAATTTTTATAAAATTATTCACAACCTTATAGGGTTCAGATATAGATTTGCACAACCTTGGAAAATGTTGGAGAGCATCCAACGCAGCTCTTGACACAATTTAACTGCAGGGTGCAGTACCAGCTACTGGCGATAAAAACTGAATTATGAAGAAGCACGATTTTCCAAGGTTTTTAGCACGAGAATCCAATTCTTTTTCATTCTTCGACATTTTATGGTAGCAATTATTCCCCAATTCAGTGGAAGTTTGATGTTCAATTATTCGACTAGTTTCGAACTGGAGTTTTTTTCAACGTTTCTTCGTCTACGCGACTATGAAGCGCAAAAAAAATTCACAAGAAATCTTCACTTCGAAAAAAAAATTCCTCCCCGATTCCTTGATATTTTTTCATCCTTCAAAATGTGTATAAATTTCTTCGGATGTCCAGATTTGCATTCAATCACAACATCCCCTTGACCATGCGCGCAAGCGTTTCGTATCAATAATTTATTATACTGAAAAATTCTTTATTGGAAATCAATCCTTCTCCTCTTCCGAACGGAATGTAGATTAAAAATTCATACAGGCGCCAGGACTGACAACTTATTTGATAATATATGTTATTGTTTTGAATTCCTTACGGAGATTCACTATGGTGTTGTTTCTAATCGGTCTCTTTATCGCAGGGATATTAGGTTTCTATATGATACGTCCGGTTACCGCAAGGAGCCGCACAAGGATCCTGAGACTCTCGTCTGGCACCGCGACAATATTCTCACGCTTGATTTGAGAAGCAGCGTAAATTCCAGCGCCGAATATTTTCTCCTGAAGAATTTCATTCGAGCACATCAAAAAAACTGTGAGTCGCAGTTTCTAACAATTTGCGAAATTAAATGTAAAAAGCAACGGCTCAAAGTATGCTTTTGCGTAAATACCGCAGCGACTAGAAATTAGGAAATAGGATTAACTTGAACTCGAAATTTATTTCAACGACTGTCGATCGATCCTTAACGAAGTTTCGAAAAAAATTGTAACGATATGACGCGTTTGTCTAGCCGAGGAGGGAATTATTGTCATAACAGTGAACCTGGCAACTCGCGAAGAAATTCTCACCGCCTTTTCGCACATATTTAGGGTCTGCGTCATACCTGATGTTGGCTCCGGCTTCTACCACTGACTGGTCTGTCCCACAGCCAGAGAATTTGTTCTTGAATCGTGGGTGCGACAGGGATCGTAATTCATCTTTATCGTACAGTATGTCATTACATATGGTAATATCTATGAACAGGTTTGTTTTCGAGACGTCTTCAATGATGCTAGGATCATGCCAATAAACTATCATGCCAAGATACATTGTCAGACCATTGAATATAGTATGAAAAAATGAAAAGAAAAATCACTCAACAGCCTGATCTTGATGTATTAATAATAATGAAATAATAATGATGATAAGAGACAAGTAGAAAATTCGACTGACCACTGCAATGAGCCAGACTTGTACCTTAGCCTCCAGCTTTTTGAAGCTTAAAAAATATGTATGTTTTTCGGTGAAAAGGTTTATTTCATTGAAAATTGATCATTGAGTCAAAATTCAATTAATTTTTCATTTTGATATCTGCAGCAATTATGAATCTTTTAATACGGTTTTAGGATTCATCCTCACTGAGCTAAAACAAAGAAAAAAAAAAACGAACAGAGTGTCTTGTCTTCATCTTGAAATTAGGGGATCGGAAAAAGCTTGATCTCATTTTAGTAATCACCGATGCGAAAAATTCTTAGATACTACAAGTTTCAAGAAATCGGAAGGCAGCACAAAAAGGAATACCTTCAAATAACACAACTCAAAAACTACTAAATCGATCGACAATGAAATTTGGTGAAATTCAACTTAGATAAGCATAGATCCTATCAATTGATTATTCGAAAGATTAATGATTGAAATATTCTGTTTTAACTTGATCGGGTAAATCCAAAATCTAGTCAGCTTTGAGTGATGAAAAACCATATCGTTCAAGACAAAAATCACTAAAATCGATGTATGTATTCGTTCTTGAGATATCGTCTGACCAAAAATTGATACACACACACACACACACAGCCACTCTCGGATCTGAAAACGATCGGATGTGATTCTATGAACTTCTAAACGAGAGATCTGGTGAAAATTTATACTCTACATTTTCAGGATGATTATAAAAAGTGCCCATTTTCTGAAATGGAAAGTCAGGAATCAAAGAAACAAGGGATTGGAAAAACAGCTTTGAGCTATAGCAATGAAATCGATTGATGAATCAATTCGAAAGACGTGCAATTATACGTGTTTACTGTTGATCGATTAAAAAGCAATAGCAGGTGTATGTGTCGGCGGAAATGTATCTCTTCATCTTCCAGCTGATCGAGGGCCATGATGCGTATGTGTATGTGTGTACATAAAATCTTTGAAACAGGTTATCCCCTGCGTACAGCCTCTCGTATGGTTCAGCTGTAAACCAATAATTCACACCTGGAGAAAGCAATGAATTTCCTGTGTAGACAATTTAATTTACCACGGCTATGGGTATAGACTTCACTCGTACGGTTCTTCGTGTTCTTCAAACGAACAGGTGGTTATAATTTCTTGTTACGTATTCGAAAGTACCATTTGTCGAAATGGATGCCCATACACGGTCGACCGAGACTTCGACGACCCGTAGGAAGTAATTGTGAATATAAGTGATGAGGAGAAATCAAGAAAATACAAGATCATATCACAAGTCTCCTTCTTTGGCGACAGTAATTTTACTCATTTCTACGAATTTTTTCATATGGAAATTCGAACTCTTGCTGTTTTTTTTTTTTTTTTATAAGAAAATCAGATTTTTTCTCACTTCATCGATAAACGAACCAATATGTTTTATAAAAATCTACGAAAATCTACTATTATTTGAAAAAAGGTGAAAGAAATTCTAAATTTTCTTAAAAATTCGTAGATTTCGGTTATAGGAGGAGAAATTTTGATCCGTATGAGTTTGATACGAGTCTGAATCGAGTAAAACGATTTTTTCTCTCTCGATCTCATCCTTGAATTCCATTTACCAAGTTTTACATAATTAAATATCTACAGCTGGGTTATTTTCGAGTTTAGTGAACGGGCGCCAACTTATTCAATGTATTTGAAACGCGTGTCGAACATTATATCTCGGGTTGATGAGTATAGATACATACATACATACATACATATACCTATGTATATTCGCGCGTAAATAAAGTGTCGCCAGATCAATATTAGGCCAGTCAACAGATTACGTATATTTTGATTACATTTTCTTTTATCTTTTTTTTTTCTTCTATCAAACCGATCAGTTGTTTCAGTTGTTTATTTGATAACCAAGTTCTGAAAATCCTTGAACTTATGTTCAGACTTGATTATCAAACGATAATTTGTCGATCGCTAGAACGATTAGCCCCATCACTTATACTCGCACTCAAATTACACATGGTATATTCCAACCGTTGATGGTTACGAATTGCGAAATGGTCATGAGTCACAATAAGTGGTCTAAAGATAAGACTTAACATTTAACAACGATAGATTTCCATGACGAATATGTTTGTTTATATTTTTTACTTATTCTGCTACGTGGAATTGAATAATCATTCGAATTTCATCGTTGAGATTTTTTGAAGGTTATCGTTTCGAGGCGGAATATATTCCATTGCAAATAGATTCGGAAGTCATCCGCTGTATACATTTCCATTTTTCTAAAAAAAACAAAAAAAACATAAAGATATTCACTTCCGCTTCCGTCACAATTTAACGATATAACGTTTTTGCGTGTCGGTTGCTAATTAGAATCGTTAGCATATGATTAAACGAATAACAGAGTCAAATAGTTGTGTTTGACCGTAATAAATCTTACTCAATTATTCTGGCCACGACGAACAAACTAGATCCCATCCAAAAGTTTCTTCTCGGTTCATGAGATCTAACGTATAGCAGATCGTAGGCATGTGAAACGATTCGAAGAATAGAAACAAACAACAAATTAGAGAAGAAATATGCAAACACCTAGGTACATAATGCTACGAGACAAAAAAATAAAATAAAAATAATAATTAAATTCTCCAAACAAATAGATGAAACGTTTGAAAATAATTACGTCATTAATTTCGTTTGGTATGCCAATTATTATATGTTGTGAAATAAGAACGAAGCAATTGACGGGACCGATCGACTGCAGACATTCACATTTTCACAATGTACATACCATGATACATAATACTTTATTCGTATAGTGGTTTTGTGATGTAGAGAGATTCCAATGTGCTAGGTATGTAATACACGTATGTATAGTGTACACACATGTTCACATATACATATCTAAGTATGTATACATGGTAGGTACTAAATATTTCATTGAGCATTGAACCGCTGTAGTTATAAAAGTTATAAATAGCCGTATGGTGACAACGATGGCATAATAAGGGAACAGTTATCGACTATTTGGGCATGTGTTATCTAGGCTCGTTGAACGCGCTGAAACTTAATGAAGCTTGAAACATATCGCTTCCATGAGACAGGTGGTTTTCCTGCTAATAAGGAATGAGTAACCTTACCGTAGGGGTTAATTCTCGTAAGAATACTTTAATACTTATAAGAGGGACCAGCAGCATGTCGCGATCATGAAATTCAAACGTAGCTTATTACAATCGTTCATCTCATCAAAGTTCATTAGCATCATTTTCTGATTTCCTCGCTTCAAAACATCTGGTCCGTTAGTTCATTCCGACTTTTTCAGGTGAGAAATTTCTCGGAATACAGGCAGTCATGAATTGACCGCGAGAAATTGGGAAATTTTAGTTTTTCGGTTCATTCATTAGTTAGCAAATAAGTGAAATTAAGAAATGTTTGATGTGTTCAAAAAATTGATTGTATCACCTACGACAATTTTTTGAACTTTAAATCCAACACTTCATTTACTGTGGTGGATCTTCCCAAAAATTCGAATACTGGAGAAATTAAATCCAATAGTTTTTGTCCAACAAGATGATGAAAATGTTATGACAGAAACTTTTCGATTGAGAAATAAATTGATTTTGAATTATGTTGCATTTCCTGATCCCCTTGAATCACTCCGAATCCAATTATACAGGATGAGAATTCCCCAGGTACATGAAGAAAAAAAAAAAAAAAAATACAGAACAGATGAGATAATAATTGTGAAATATAAAGAAAGAAACACATGATATCCCGTGTAAATATCATCATAAATATTTGGCAAATTTTTCTGTTTAACATACTGTTGAATTTCTACGAAATCCAATACACGTATTTAAACATACATATATGCTTGTAGTTGTATGATAATAAATTGAATAAAAATAAACACCTGGGCGGGAGGAAGATGACCGTTCTGAAGTGGTTATATACCGTATAGTATACACACACATAAATATAAAGTTGAGTTTTCTCTAAGCCAATCCGTAAGCTAGTGGTGAATGTTGGAGGTCACGAACAACACACGCGATCGCATATCCCAAGTTCCCCCCCAACACACACGCCTACACCTTCACGCATAAACAAGATATGACGTCATGTGGTTATTTACGAGATGAGAAGAGATTTCTATGTAGTTCGGCAATGTTCACGCCCTGTTTAGGGTCGTTCGAGTCATATGTATTATATTATACGGTTATATACGATGCTCCATCCAGTTAAACATACATGAGGATATCCTGCAGCTATGGGATAATATCAAGAAACTTTATGCAATTATGACTTGCTGCAGTGCAAAGGAATCTTGTATAATGAACTCAACTATAATACCACTCAGGCAAAACGGACTTTATACCCGAATTGATAAT
Source organism: Ametastegia equiseti (assembly GCA_963989295.1). Lineage (NCBI taxonomy): Eukaryota > Metazoa > Arthropoda > Insecta > Hymenoptera > Tenthredinidae > Ametastegia > Ametastegia equiseti. The sequence continues at coordinate 8,042,918 of OZ022397.1, forward strand.
TTTCATGAGATTACTTGATAGCTTTATTTTGACTATACGATCCATGGCCCTCGTGCATCATTCTATAATAAACATATCTGTCTGTATACCTTGTCTCTGTTGACACATACGTAAATACATTACGCATATAGTTGGCTTTCGTATGTTTGTACCACGAATAGACACCGATTATACCTATACATGCTCATGACAGAGAACAGATAGTCTTTTGTGAATTGGCAAGATGGCGGTTATATGTTTGTGTAAGTATAGTAGGTATATGCGTACCGCATTATCGAATGAAAGAGTTTACTTGAGTCGTATTTTTTAGAATCGTTAGTTCAACTATAACTCGAAACTGACACAAGTGCCATCGGTCGAATCATCTTTGTGATTTTTTTTCAGCAATTTTTATATTTATTACTAGTACTGCAACATGCCGACTTATACCGAGAGCATTTCTAGATATACTTAACAATCTGAGCGATCGACTGCGCATGCGCGAGTTTTTGCATCAGCTCACGCAGGCTGGCCACTACCAATCTGCAGTTTAAGCTGAGGAACTCCATTTCTATTGGCTACATCGTCAGTGCGAAATTTTCAGGATCTTAACTTATGAAGTTGGTGCCCCTGACATTCGAGCCAAAATATTTTAGCGTGACGATTTTGCCAACTGATGAAATTAAATCATCTCGCGCATGCGCAGTCGGTGGCTGAGGTTATTGTGTTTCAAGAAATTCTTATATTGTCGAAAAACAATCTTTGATTTATTTATATGAAAGACGAGAATCTTTGGTCGAAACTGAGTCAACAGCTAGCGTTGGTTGTGTTTGACACTAAATTGCAAATTTGAAAGATCAACATAATAAAGCGTTTTACGTCGTCTGATGGCTATTTATAGAGACTAACAATAAAACGAATAACCGCTGTGTATATACCTGCGGCTGTATTATACATATGTATAAGTATTTCTATATAATGTATGTCGAACGTTAACCAGATAGAAATAAACGAATCTTTGAAAGTTGTTTAATCAGCGGGTGAGCAATGGCTGGTTTTGTCTGCGACCGCGAACACGATGGTATAATAAGGATTCCTTGATTAAGATTGGCTGCTCTCAGACAATTGGCGACTGTACCATAATATTCTACTTGCAGTCTATAGATCAAAAAGTAAATAGCGAATTGATTTCTGCACATAAGCTAAGTAGGTATATACCTATATCGCATTTATGCGCAACTGAAGAGAAGGAACGCTCTTTGAATAAGACATTCGAACCTCCTCTTGGCATAAATTTAAGACCTCGATCAGCAGGGCAAACAAATGTCTCGTATAAGGTAAAGCGTCTGCGAGTTCCAACACGAAATTGGTATTGTATAATTAGTTTCGCCATATGTTATAGATTTTCTCTTAAATTAATAAAACACTTTGTTATAATTGCGGTAGAATGAAAAGGTGGTTATGTATATCGTAAGGATACCGGAGCTAGCCACGAATAAAGGAAAAAGTAAACGATGATCGGTCGGATAAAGGAAGAAAGAAATTTGCATAGTTATTGTAGCGGAAGGAAAGCGCGCGAAGGCCAACTCTCTCGCGAATCTCTTGAAACGTTCATATACGTAGTCCAGCAGTTGGCTATAAAGACTTGGAATTTGCAATTAGCTTCCTACGAGTACATTTCCGCACTCTCAACTTTGCCAGAGCCAAAGCCATAGCCCCTGCATTTGTAAAGCGGGGAGATAGCGATCTCCGAGTAAGCTATTCAGTATGGAGCTAGCATATCGATGCGGTCACGCCGTACTGTCTCCGTTGTTCCCGCCAATCCGAGCTTGCGGATATATTTTCACCGAACTAGGTACATACACAGATATCACGAATTCGCGATATACGTATGTGTATATCTTAGTTGTATACATTATACGTAACGAAAACGAGAACTTACAGTACAAACGTTTTGCATTTTCATGCAAACGATCGATAAGAATTTGCAAAAATGATCTCAAAGCACTAATCTTTGCAGAATAGTTTTGGTCTTTCGGATCTTCAGCTTTCGGAATTTTGAATCTTCGGTATTTTTCTATTCGGAGTTTTTCAAATTGACTACGTAGACTTTCGGGGAAATTATCTTTCTAAAAACTCTGATTTGCCAGTATAAAAATTCAAGATCTTCACCTTTCGCAGTTTTTGAAATTTGAAATTCCAAGATTTCGTTTTGTCTATCCTTTACATCTATAGGGCATTTAAATTAGCGAAATCGCATTAAAATGTACAAAAATGAAAATTTCTAGTTGACAATAAATAAAATTTTGCTAATCAAATTTCTCCCAAAACAGACGAAAAAAGTTTGAAGCGTTTAACTTTGCGACTGCAAATATACCGTAGAAAGTACCTTTTCTGGCTTTTTTTTTACAGGTAATTCTGTATGAAATGTTCCTTATACGTTTAGTTCGGGTCTGTTTATACTATATAGCGTGTTTTTTAGCATCTGGCTAGTCATGAGCGAGAAAGAGAAAGATGTACAACGGAAAAGAGCGAAGCGATCATATGTATACTAACTGATCGTCGCACGTGCTAATCAGACCAAATAAGTATCTATAGTCATCAAGTATTGGTAAGGCCGCATCAGGAAGATGTAACAAATAGATTTCATTCATTTAAATTTATATATACGTGCAACGAATATACTTGCGCCCGCAAGCTTTACGTTGGCAAATTTTAACAATCGCCCGCAGCTGTGTACTATAACATGGCCATTATTTATTGCCTGAAGCTAGGATCCCCATAGCTTTCTATAGCAACTATTTAAAATCTGCAAAATTCCCAAATAAAATGAAACTCATCTGTTCTATGAATTCTGCAATTTCATAATTATCTGATACATAATGTGCTCGTAGTCGGAGCTGGGCCAAAAAAAAAAAAAAAAAAAAGGAAAAATTATGAAAACGTAACGACAGAATGTATATTGAAGATTGGATCTGCGATCTTCGGTCGAATAGTTGAGTTGAGTCGGCAATTAGTTGGATTAATCCCGAGGGAAGGAATTCTTGGTATTCTTCGATCGCGCATATAATTAAATACGGAATAGTAAAAGTTTTCATTTTCACGTATATACCTACTTGGACGTTGAGTCAGGGAATATAAAGCACATTTATATACCTATAGTATGCAGACTAGATCATAGATCGACAAGGTTATAATACCGATCGCTATAACGATGACGTCAAAATGAATTTCCATTCGTGTATAATAATCGATGTATAATGTATCGATATAATACGTAATATATATATATAATTTATCAATTAGAAGTAGCGCGTGGACTCGATACCACGGAACGGCTCTTCCGAACCCTTGAATGAGTCGATATTTTCATATTCAATTGGATTTTCATCGCTATCTGCGGATAACCATGTAAATACGTTATATATATATATGTAGGTATACCTCGGTACGCCATATCTGCAAAATAAACACCCGTCAACTTGATATGGACGTATGAACATAAGTACATCGCTGAACACGAGCATCAATCAATTAGATACGCGATCTTTGCCGATTTTTATCAATTCATAGATCCATAGGCAATTTCCTATCAAGACATTATAACTCGTTACTGTTAATTAATCGACATATACATGTATATACGAATACCTGCTTTGATTATAACAAATTGACAGTATACGCGATTCGCGTCAATTCTTGTATATATATAGATTCCGCAATTATACGTATATTATTATATCGATCAAATTGATTTAGAAACGTAAGTTTTATAATACTGCAGGCATAGCTTCACCTATCAGTATATATCGCTCCAAAATTCAATGTGTATTAATATTTCCGTGGAATTTTCCACGGCTATTCATCTATCGGTATATAAGTGCATGTGTGTATATATTTAACAGCGGCTAGCGAATCGTTCAAGCACGATTTACACATGTGTAAATAGTACAGCTCTGTAGGACGTATGGTATAGTATAGACTATATAGCGGATACGGACTAGTAGCTTCATCGACGATATATACGGTGAAGAGACGTGGCCCTGTGTAATAATGCGAGAGTCTCAACCATATTGTATGTATTATATGAATGTGTATAGTAGTAGCCATTGTTCGGCGGTATACATACATACATATATGTATGTATATGTGTACTATACAGTAATTACGCAAACAAGCAACGAGCGAAAACAAAGCGACCTGGACGAATGTAATTATCGTTTTAACTGCGAACTCCACACCTAGTCACGAATCTATATGTATACATATATAGGTATATGTATATATATATATATACTGGTACATCATTAGATGACGAAATCGCGTTTCCTTTTCACGTGCTTTTTTTGTCTGGTTCTCTTTTCATAATTATGTAATTCGGTAGCCAGTTATTATATTTATTTTTTTTTAATTTTTTTGGCTCGATTAATTTTCAAAGCATGTTTGTCCTTTTTCTTTTTTTTTTCGCAATTTTCACTTTTACACGGTATATAAGGTAAACGGTGTGAATTACCGGCAAAAGATCTAACGCCGGTAAATATTCATAAACATGACCGTGCGTAGAAGTTTACTTTTAATTATAAATTTCTTCGTACAAAAATCTGTTTGTCAATTATATTATACCCAACTGTAAAATTGATCTTTTTATTAAAAAGCGGAAATTTGAGTCTATAGACCTATAAATATAATTATAATCGCTGTTCAAATGCCACGGGCTGTTTTCAGGACCAAAGAGCAGAGAGGAAATTAAATTGATATACATGGTATATCATCGAAGATTCCCGGATTCGCGCGAGTAGAGAAGAAAAAAAAATATCTCACGAAAACAGAATGAAAGTAGCAAAAAATCACGTGAAATTTAATCACCAGGTCCCAGATTTGTGACCGCGACTGCAGCAGATAATTACGCATCGAGTTGTTTGCATCGCGATTCAGTTCATTTGATCGTTGGTCAAAATAGACGCAAAATACGATATTACCCTACTTGAGTTTCACGTTATGAATTCATCCAGCCAGTCTCATTTATTCGATGGCCGCAAAGAACACGCGATCGGTTCCAGTTCCACGTATTGTTAAAGAATATACAACCAGCTACAGCAAAAATCAAAACAATTTTTTGTATTTTCTTTTTTTTCCTTAAAAAATTTCTTCCGTTTTTTTTTTTTACCATTTTCAAAATTTGAGTACATCTGATCACATCTCGATGTACAGACCTTAAGGGGATGTCGTAGAAATCACTTCCAACTTAACCTAGCTAACATAAAAAAATATCAATTTTACTAGAATCCTATCAGTTTTTTTTATGAAGTAACGAACTTAGCTACTTTGTGCCAAAAAACTGAATTCATTCGTAAAGGGTTGGTTCTGATCGATTTTTGGTAATCACCGAAAAATTACGATTCGCGTTTTCGAGATGGAAACAATTGGTAATAATGAAATTTCGAACAGATTCCCATATCGCCTGAAGGTGTGCTACTGGACTGTGTTCAGAATTCCATTATTACCAATTGTTATCACCTCAAAAACGCGATTCGAAATTTCTTTCAAACTATACAACCTACCGGAATGAAATTCAGGACATTAATGCTTTACCACGGCAGAAATCGGCCAAGTATTTTACTGTTGATAAAAAAAACCAATACAATTCCATACAGATTCATATTATTTATGTTAGCTGGGTTAGGTTCAAAGCGACTCGTGCCATATCGCTTTAATGCGAACGATTGCTTCACGCTACTCAATTACCTCACCATATTAATTGGGAAAAAAAATTTGCGAGGATATGAAAATCGTTCGAAGATTTTAAGTCTGTAATGTAAATCGTCGCAGGTATTTGGAGAAAAAAAAAAAATACTCTCATATAGGTGTAGGAGGTAGACGGACGTATTCTTGTTTACTTGAATCAGCTGCTGATAACGGGCGGTAATCTCGATATGTGCTATAGCTGGGTCTGGGGAAAACGTGAGTGAGTGAAGCAATATATACGCACCGTGTTTCTTATGTACCTTTGATGAATAATACATTTCGAGTCAGCAGCCGGTCTTTTACCGCGGTAAATACCTGCCTGTCTTATGGCGAATATAGCGAGGGTAAGGAAAACACCCTGTAAAAGAATCTTCGCTACTGTATAAAATCGTAAAAGCTCTTTAAGAATCACCGGGATCACTCCCACGCCCGCGATATATGTTACATGCAGCCGTCGCCTTTTTTTTTTTTTTTTATTTCCGTCCAATTTAACTTATCCACAAATCGTACGAAAGAAAAATAAACCACGTACTACTCTCTCTCAGAAACTCGGAGGCTAATTAAACGCGAAAATTTCGCAAGGAATACATTTTTTTTGTACACACACATGATGAGAAAAAGATATGCAGTCAATTCCAATCAATGATTGATCAAAATAAATACCTACAATATGTGTGCAGTGTGCTTAGCTACTTTCATATATACTGAGATATTATTTAATTATTATTGATCAGCGGATCGTATTATTCTAAACGTATTTTCCTTCCAGATTCCTTCCACACTTATATGCACGATGCACCATGTGGCCGGTTTCGTTAAGTATAAGCAGGCTCATCAATTGCAGAAAACAAAGGTGGAGCTGACGGGAAAAAAATGATCATTCCATTTTTGTTTTTCATTTTATTTTTATTTTTTTGCTCATCTTCTTCGATTGTTCATGTCATCGATCACGGTCAATGAATTTGGCAGTTTTGCATGAGTTTTGCGGAAAAATGCGAAGAGTAGATATATACGTTTCGTTCTGTTCACTACCTGACTCGAATACAATCTGCATTAATAAACCCGACGTCAAAATCAAATTTTGGATTTTAATACCCAGCTTTGTCTATACATATAATTAGCAGTTCATTATAGTTCTTCGTGAGGCGTGTAATCGATTTGAAGTCGCACGGAGAGACGAATCGAAAGTAGAAATGCATCGTACCGAATTGCATGATTTAATTAGTGAATAAAAAAAGATCGATGCAGTGTCAAGAAATCGATGATATAATGAATCGGAATAAATTTTTGGGTTCTCTAGATTGAGTTATATGATGTGACCCTATTCACAGGCATATAAGGATAAATTCCATTACGGATTTGGTATATGATGTATATATGAGAGAACTGAAGGGAACGATCGAAGCCTGACGTTTGTTGTACTTAAATGCCGTGTAGAGAAATTCTGCGAAAACATTCGATTTATTTTTTTTCTCATACATTTTCTCCCAAGAATTCAACCCACGTTAACTTCCTTATCAAAGCTTGGCAAAATACGGAATTCTACTGTGTCACGTCCGATCACAGTACATGCTGTATGTATTATTTATTCATGTAGTCTAGATCCTGAGAAAGTAAGAGAACACGCGATTACCTAGAATGTTGAAAGCAGTTGTTATCATTCTGCATAATAAAACTTGTAAAACTTGTATGAAACTTTGTGAGATTCAAGTGACGAGAAAAATTCATCAGTCACTTTTTTGCACGTGACTCGATCCATATAGATCCAATTTTGCAATTTCCCGCGGTCAATTGAGGATGGCCGAATAATCTACATCCTGGAAAAATCAAATCCCTACAGCATCAGGTGTTTTGCAACAAGGCGATATAGTCAATGCTGATGCACAATGAACTTTTGTGAAGAAAGAAATCGATTAATTTGAATTGTATGTTAATCCTCCGTGTGTACACTATCAAATTTCCAAAAAAATCTCTGCTGAATCATCCAAACATTGGCATTGATAAAACTTCAAAATTGTCATAATTAAAAATAGGAATTGAGGAAAAAATGCTATGAAAATTGAATGATCTCCAATATTTACTGTACCCTAAAAAACCCAGCGTGTACACACGGAAGGTTGATTGTCTTATTAAGCGATCCATGAGTCTCAGAGTTGCAGGGACGAAAAATTCGAAAAAAATATTACGGATTAAAGAAGAGATTGCTACAGCTGATCGTCCACCGCATACTGACATTTTTCTGCACTGTGCGATACACCATTGGGTGTTTCACCTGCCGGCTATATCTGCTGCACAATCAGTTGGCAAACGCTCAAACCGCATTTCATTATCTTTTCGTATCCTCGAGGGCCTCTCATCAAACAGTTTCACACAAATAGTTTTCAGTTGAAAAAGAATCGGCGCGAACCTCAAACATCATTAAATATCTCAACCATTCAATAATGAAAATGCGATCTCACGTTATTTTCACCTAAAAATTACAAATTACAAATTTCGATTCCCATTCCCCATTCCTCAGGAATAAAAATCACGCCCTTCGATTCCCCCTAAACTTTTGGAATTACATATAACACCGGGTACCTTCTATAATGAAATTTCATCGAAGACGGAGTAAAAAAGTAAAAACTGACCTTTTCTTCGTCCGAAGGGTCCGAAGAAGGTGCTGCTTTTGCCAATGACATTGTCGTCAATATACTTCAACAGTTTGGTAGTATCTTCGCCCTTTTTGGCAGCGATAGATTTAACAGGACGAGGTGGAGTCCTGGATGATCCAAGAGGAAATGACTCCTCAGTCAGGGAGTTGATCCTGCGCTGCGAACCTCCCCAATTTTTAGCGCTGGATATTTTTACCGAACAGCTCATCCTCTCATAGTATATGGAAAAGGACTAAAATCTCGATCAATATCGATCACCGATTGTCACACTTTATAAGCCGACAATATAAATAGTTGAAAATTTCTCCTCTTCTTCACCAATTGAAGAATTAATAATTATAGACTTTCGACTTCCGCGCACTTCTTTTTACAGCTTGATTTATCACCGATTGGTCGATGCGGTTTAGGCGCCAATTTCAAACTATACCGGCTAGGGATATTACAAGTTTGAATAATTCCCTTGGTATAAGTTACCCGCGGTAAACAACAGCTGGAAAATAGCAAGTAGAAACGGTTCTCGAATATATAGAATAGTCAGCGAAATCTAAACATTTATTTAAGTCAAAGGATTTGGTGTATAATACCCGCGCTTAATTCAAGAAAACTACTCCGAAATATTATTCAAGTTCCGTTTGTTTATATATTACGCGATTCTGAAGTGACGTTTATTCGCCTTTTGATAAAAGGTTTTCAAAAATATCTAAGACACTTTGATTCACACGATTATTATCACTTATTCTTCTTTTGTTATCCTTTATATAGTTGTTTTAATGCAAATTTACGAATAGTATTTGTCAATTTTTTATCAAACTCGATGTATTGCGAGAATTATTCACTTTCTTTTATTTTTTATTATTGAACCTGAACTAGGCGTAAGTTTCCTCGATAGGAATCAATTCTGGTATTTATTTCAGTTTATTTCAACGATATACCAATACGATTATATCGTAAATTAAAAATTATATATACCGTTGCGCGGAATTGTTATAGAAAAATTCTTTGGATTACCAATCACAGTAACAAAACCAAATTATACGGTTTCTCTTCTCGTTCACTTTTTTCAAAATATCAATAGTATTCTGATCAATTGATTTCTCGAATTGAAAATGGAATTTTTATCTTGATTTTCTGTGGCAGTATCGATCAACTACCAGGTCGCACTATTTCTTTCAATATTTTATTCAATCTGAATTTTTACTTTTTTATATCCGATGCACTCGATATATCACTACGGATATATTACGATAAAAATTATAAGCTTGTGTTTAAATAATAATAAAAAAAAATTACAAAAATCACGCTTATCTCTTTTCTTATTTTTGAAATTTATTTTCTTTTTTCTCCGTCTCCTTTGTCTCTAATTTCTTGATCCTCGTTCCTCTGTCTTCTTTATTTCTCTCTTTCGCGTACGTACGTACGTATTTCTATATATATATAATATATGTTTGTATGTATTTATGTATGTGTGTGTGTGTTTTTTTTTTCTTCTCGACTTATCGAGAAATACGTAAAAGTCCGTGCAGCCACTAAGAGCGTCTTACCGAGACTGCCAGTCTGGCCGCAATTGTCCCTCCCGCCAGACTACAGGCACCAATGACGTCACGGTTTGGCGCACGCGCTTCATCCACCTTACGAGAATGAATAGAACGCTAGCCGCTCTCTCGTCAATTATTTCTATAGATACATATAGGTATACGTATTTCAATCTGTTGAGGGAAAAGTGACCGTAGGAACTTTACTCTTTATAAGATATTCAAAAGAAGACACGTGAGGCTATAACTGCACAGTCGAAATCGAAGACATTTATTGATATTTTCTTTCATTATTTCCTGCCAGCTCCCTATTTGAATTCTATTTCCGGTTTGATAACATTTGATAAGTTTATGAAAAAGCAAAAAAAATTCATGGATTATAATCGTGTAATTTATGAATAAACCATTCTGCCATATTTTGAACCGCATTCTGTTTACTCCGGAACGAAGTATTCATTCGAAAGAGTCAATTCTTAGCTGTCAGAGTGAAAATGAAAACTGCTTTACAGGAAATACAGAATTTTATACGTATTTCGGGGTACGAATGTCGGAGTATGCAATTCAGGATCCAGCTGATATCAGAATACCCATCACCTATAAAGTCAACGGCAATACTTTCATTATCGTAATTGGACCTTTGCTCATGGCTCAGATCAACACTTTTTTTTTAAATACATGCGTGTCAGCTGTTATATGTATGAAAGTTAGTGTCACGATTCGAAAATTCAAATGTTACATATAGGTACTGTAGAATTTCTCAAGCTACAGCCCGAGGATAGAGCTCAAACATTAACCACATTTCAGTAAAATAAAGCTTGTCAAAATGTTGAAAGAGATTTTTTGCAGAATATTCACAATTGCAGAAATGTCAAGATATTTAAATACTTGTACTGAATTTCCAATTTTTATACTTCACGTTGAATAAAATAATATATCGTAGATTCGAATGAATGGATCAAGTTTCTGGTTCGTTATCCCAAAGAGGATGAAATCCATCAATTTTTGGGTCAATTTAAATCTAAACATCATCAAAAATTTTTGGAATCTGATTTTTTAACGCCAAACTACGGATGGAGCTTCGAACTTGTGAATCGAGGGAAATCGCTTTTTGAAGATTCCCAAAAACAATCAATCCTACCACACTTGTGTATCTACAAAGATATGATTGTATTATCTCGGTACATTTCTCAGCAAATATATCAAAAGCGAAATCAATGAAGTACATGATACATGAAGAGAATGAGCGTCGGGTCAAAATGTATATGTACACAAGTGAATACGATACGAATATCTATACACAAAGATAACATGTTTCTCGATTTCGAACTTTATACCAACATGTAAACTTGAATGGAAGATAATTTCCTGCTGCAGATGCTATTTTGCGCATGAAGATCAGTTACTATACGTGGATGAAGTTCATTGTCTGAATAAATACTTATTTTCGAAGCGATATAATTGTTATGGGTAAATGTAGACGGGTATGCTCGTAATTTCCTTTCGTTTTTTCCCCACTTTTCAGAAGCCTTATAAACATGTACATTGTACATAAGTGTGAACAGACGCTGGCATGTCCATGTAAATCGTATTACTTTTCAAAGCTACACCTACACGTGTCCGAATAAAATGTTTAATTTCATCGACAAACGCAGAATGACAAAAAATATTTATAAGTACATTATACACGCAGAACATTTATAGATAAAACTGCCCACGTACATCTATTTCGGTTAGTCCTTGAAAAGGGGGAATTCGCGACGTCTAATTATTCTTATACAAATGTGAAATCCATACAGACAATTATATCGTCAAACCCAGTATATAGGTGCGATAATTACACTGTTCTGGTAATTGCTGTTGTTAATATACCAAATTGCCATTGTAACAGCGTACAACGTAGATAATAGCTTATTTCTGTCGTGTATAATATAAATATGTATTTAGCTACTAGATATATTCGACACTCTCGTACACCGTGGAGCTGAAAAAAAAAAAAAAAAAAAAAATAGACAAACACAAAAATTACACTATGCATTAACAAGATTAGGGTAAACTACTCTCGTAGCTATGCTATAGACCTTAACGGACAATGGGAAATAACAAAGCACTGAATCTGTTTATACAAGGCATGCACCTATGTTACATATGGGTCTATAAAGTAGTACGTGTGACGCACACGGTTCAGTTGACCTAATAACCGCAGTCTCCACGTTGCTTTTGCTATTTTTGTTGGCTTAGCGCGAGTACCATCCCAGCTAGTAGCAAGTGGAAATGAGGGAAAAAGACTTACAGACAAAAAAAAAAAAAGAAAAAATGATAATTCACTGTTTGCCCCCGTTTGCAAAGATTTGGAGAAATTATAAAATTTTCTTTCAGAAACCATAACGAATGCGAAAAAAATTACTGCGGTATTCTTTTCATAATTAGGGAAATTTGGAATTTTTGTCATTTCGTGTATACAAAGTCCAAGTTATTCGTGAGAAATGTTTGTGCACATTTATTTTCAAAAATTTACAAGTAACAACAGTTTCCTACACATTCAGATAATTTTGATCACTTCGTACCTAGTTTGAACAAAATTAAAATTCATTGACAAAATCCAAATTTCTTTGAAATTCTGATTTCTCCAAAAAAACTTTTATCACCAAATATGACGGAATCGGAATCGTGACAATACGAAGGAAACTGTAACTTGATGTATTTAGAAAAAAACCTTACAACTTTGTTCGCAGAACTACAACTTGCAATGAAAAACGACATATTTTCGGACAGTTAAATTTCTCTTATAAACTCGTGAAAATTTCCTATTAGTCTGAATTTTTGTATATAGGCCATTGGTATTGAAATTTTATAGGATTATCATTTAACAGAATGATTCACTTGCATACTGTGAAGTGATAATGCAGTACGAATCTTCGACGTTTATGAATGTAGAAAAAGAAAAACAGCAATAGATTTTTTACGATAGAATGAGGTATGAATTATTGAGCAATCTCGGAGACTGGGTATATGTATAATGAAAAGTGGAATTCTCTGGGAAATTTGAAAAAGCAATGGCGCGAGTTTATGAAGTCTTTAGCTATTTCCTGCAGTAACGGTAAAGCAAGCGGAGGGTTGCCTCGCCAACGAGTGTTTAGGGTGTCGAGTAAAACTTTCCATGACGACCGTTATCCGATTCCCAAACAATGGAAAATTACTGGCAACCCAACTTCCGTCATTTCACTGACAGCCAGTCGCGTCTAAGTAAGTCCCGTAAAATCATTCGCACTATTTCATATATACCTGCTCCATTTCATTAAAATTTTTAGAAGAAGGGAACAAAAAACCCAATCAAAAGAAAAATGCTCAAGTTTCAACTAGCCACACCGCAGGATCGTAAGCTCGCTGCTAACATAGAACGAAAACGACAAATTGAAGAGGCAAGGAAGCCCCGCATATTCAACCCTCGGTCTAGGCGCATCGGGGTAAGTATGGAGCTCGTTTTACTTCTAGCCAAAACCTCGGGATAGCTGATTCAATCCATCGTCTAACCGGCTTGGTACTTGCTTTGCACACTAGGGTATAGGTGAAAGAACGCTGGGGTTATGTAAGAAGGAGGAAAAAAAAAAAGGAAGAATTAGCTATTTTAATATTCACGTTGTACAATTGATCTTCTAGTTGCTTTTGTATTTAATGCTTCAGCTGCTGATCATGCCGGAACTATCGGCAATCGTGATTTTTCAATCGATTGATCGCCTACTGCTCCAATAATGAGATATGCAGTATGTGATAGGCTCAATGAAATTCTAGTGAAGCCTGTTTCTTTGGCTTGTTTTTTGTTGAACCGTAAATTGAAATTTGATTAATTGTGCGATTGCAAAATGAGGGTCTAAACTCGGTGAACCAAATTTTAGAAATCTATGTAGATATGTGAGAAAGAGATCAGTGTTGAATAAAGATGGGCTGGAGAAAATCAGATGATAACTATTACAATGACGTGAAATTAGTTTTCAATCTTTGACGTACCTATACCTAATTTTCTTTATGGGAATTCTAATCTCGATGGACCTACCTCGTTTCTATCCTCGATTTCGACTTTTCTTTCATCATCACGTATACTACTAAAAATTTATCACGTGGAAGAATCGAATCCGAAGCTAGAAGAAGGATAATTGCGGAGCTGGCAGACCGACGTAGAATTAAATTCCACTTTTGCCAGTTTCTTATTTTTTTTCAGCAATCAATCAAAACTAAAAGAGCTTCTGCTCTCCTGCCCCTCCGTTATTCAATAATGAGAATAAAAAGTGTTTACTCGTTATAGTTGTTTTCAAACTTGAAATACAAATGGAGATTGTTCGCCGAGGAATAAGTTATATCGCATGATATTCGCGGACTTATATTCTTCTACATATTCTTGATATAGGTCATGGCTCTTCACATCTACCTACAAAAAAAAATGTCGAATGACTCTTTTTCCCGAATGGGAGTTTGAAAAAAAAACAAATTATTGTCCAACACCATTCATGAGAATAAAATGTCCTCATCCTTGAATCCTCGTCATGTTGGAATCAGTATCTATACAGATCGAGAATCAATAAAATTCCAGTTTTTCTTTTCTTGTCTTTAGTGTAAATGATTACGGAATTTGGAGCGAGTGCCATGTAAGTAGCTGTATGTAAGGAGAGTCGGTCCGTATCGACCGAATCCTTCGCTTGGAGATAACCCAAGCTTTAAGAAATTCAAGTGTACGTGAATTATTTATTCTGCATACTTCAAGAGCTTTGAAGAACTTGAAGAAATTTTGAGTGAAGCTGCCGAGGCCCATTCGAGCACCCTAAACATCAAACAAAGTAACTGCAATCGGTTTTTCGTTCATTCACCCCGATACATCGCCCTAGTACTCCGATTATACCTATACGGTCAGAAAATCACTTCTAACACAGGATTTCTTAATTGAAGAATCAAATCATTTGTCAATTCTAAAGTGTACCGCAACATCCATGAAAAAATGGCAAATTTCCGCACTTTGTATCGAGAAATATGAATATTGCACTAACAGCTACAATTACTGCCAATAACTTTTCTTTGAGTCATCAAAAAGGACGCTGTGGTCAGGACGAAGTGAAGTAGTCGCAGTTTCTTTGAGGAAGTACTTAATGAAGCTACAGTCGTCTTTGATCAATCGGAATAGTATTGCATAGTGATATTGCACAGTTACGTAACGTGTTTCCGCATATTATCGAATGCACGTACTGTAAGATTCTATTTTGGATCCTCACGTGGGTGACTTTTTTCCAAGTTCTAGGAAGAAAATCATGCTCGAAATCACAGCAGGGTAAATAACGTGTGACTCGTGCCACCAAACGCGTCATCCATTTACCTATGTATGTACCTACATCCAGCGTCGCGTGATCCGGCGTCGTTTAACTTTAATGCCAGCGCAGCTCGGAGTTCGAAATCCGCGAATTCGCCAAGGTGAAGAAAAGTGTCGTCAGCCTTGAAATATTGTGAATCGGCATGTCTCTTTGACACGACAGACACTTGGAATTGCAAAAAAATTGTGATAAATTTTGAAAAAGAATTCCGGATGATATAGAACTTTGAGTCTGAGCTTAAACTTGCACTAGGGATGGCATTCGTATTTAGTCAAGTCTTCTTGTCCAGAGGTAACTTCAGGCGATATGGGAGTCTGTTCGAAATTTCATTATCACCAATTGCTCTCACTTCGTAAATGCGAATCTTAATTTCTCGACGACTACCCAACCCATCCGAATGAAACCTCAACGAATGAATTCAGTTTTTTGGCAGAAAGTGGCCAAGTATGTCACTTTGTCAAAAAAAAAAAAAAAAAAACGGATAGGATATTTGTAAAACTCATGTTTTTCATGTTACCAAGGTTAAGTTGGAAGTGATCTCTACTTGTATATCACCTTAGGCGCTTACCAAGAGATGTTGTTTCTTGAAAATAATATCCGACTATAAATTACACCGTATGAGTTGCGATTTTTACGGATGAATCTAGGTTTCGAAAATTGTTGTATACTCCAAGACGCGACATCTGATTACGAACCGATCTTCTCCAGTTATTTTTTTCACAGATTTGTCGTACAAGTTTTTCACAACATGGGAATTCTTAATTTCTGAGAGGGGATTTTTCGATTCAAGCTAGAGGATATGTTAAGTTCATTGAGTTGGGAATGCACATACGATGGGAATTCATCCTCACGATGAGTTAAGTCGAGGATGCGATAAGTGAACATATGTTTCTTGGATTCTTTGGAGCTTTTTTATGCGTAATTTCTGAGTAATTGCCTCACTCATACATAGTATTGCATGTAGAAAATTCCGGGAAATTGCAATGGTGGTCGTTCTTACTATACGGTTGAAAATACTCTCGCTTCGTCTTGATTGATAACACGTGAGTGTCGGAATAGACACGATGTTATATGGACCCAGGAAGTCGACTGTCTGACTGTTTCACATCAGGCGCTATGAAGTAATACGAACTAAATCAACGAAATCATACTCACATTTGAAAATTATATATGAATATAAATAAGGAAATGTTGCAATCAGAAAACCTAATAACACATTTTCCGCAAAGATTACTCGATCTATTAATACACGGTGCATCATATACATCTGTATATTCATTTCCATACCCATTTATTGCACAATGTTGAATGTGCTGCAATTTTTTTAATCAAGATTATGGATTTCACAAGAAAATAGATAACATGTTATGTCCTGCTTACAGGATATTCAAAACAGAATATAAATATTTCCCGATTTATACAAGATGATATCATTATATGTTACTGATTATTGACTATTCTGAAGCTTTATACATATAAAGTTACTTACATTTATTCGATTGTGATTTATTCCCAAAATTTTTACGTCATAATAGCATTTTTATCTCATATTTTACATACCGATTGAACGTATAGCTATAATGTCGAATCTATCCAGCCGGTTAGACTGTCTGGTCTAGCAAGTAATTAACGAGAAGTAAAATATTTTGAGTAAAATCATCTGTTTACCGGAATCATCGTCAGATTATATAAAAAACAAAATATAATTATGGGCAACGGTGGCTGTAAGTTATCCTGATCGACCGGAAATTCTTATTGGTATAGAAATGATGTAGATATATCTACGAATCTACGAACTATCGCGTGAACACGATAATTTACTCGAGACTAGGAACGAGTCATTCTTATTAAAAGCTCTTCCATGTATGGGTAGAAAGCATTTACTGCATCGAATAGCTTTGAGGAAACAATTTGATCTTCAGGTGTGTTGCGTTACATATGACATTCGAAAACTTGTATTTTACGTATTTTTACGAATGAATAGGAGTACACACGTTCCTAATGTTGAAAATATCATTCCATGATAATTCTACTCGGACTCGACTCTTAAATAAATTTCTTTTCGACCTACGGCTGATCCCTCCCTCGTGCCTTAATCGTAAAATCTGTCAAAAGCTACGGTATTTTCAAAGTAAAGCTTTCGCGATATCAATGCAAGGCTGATAAGTTCTGCACGTGATGTTACTGAGAACAGTATTTTTGGTTTTGCAGATAGACAAGGAATTTCTGGACAAGCAAGTTGAGGAGAAAAAACAACAGGTTCAGCTAGAAAAAGCAAGAGAATGTCGGATGGACGAGCAGCTAGTGAGGAGCAGTCATTTGGCTATGATGCTAGAAAAACGTGAGGAAGAGGTATTAACTCATCAAAACATTACGTGACGTGATAACACATAACACACGATTTTCGTCTAGATCTGAAAAAGTTACCTTTACGTATGATTTGTAAAAAATTGATATCTTTCATCTAATTTTGCAAATGCTCTATACCATTCACCTATCTTATTCTGCACAGAAAATTCTAAATCGGAAAATCTAGCAGCAATCTGATGGAACATTACGTGACGTGATGTTCTTCAAACTATAATAAGCTTAAAAATTATCTGTTTTACTCTCGTTTTTTACACGTGCTGAAAAGCTCATGCAATAACCCAAAAATCTAAAAATCTTGTACCCATTCGACGTGAACTGAAGCCGATTGAGCAGATAAATCGCGTTGGTATCAAGAATGTGTTATACACGTATAAAGACTTGGGACGTAATTCAGGCCATTCAGTTTTTCGATTACATCTGATCAGCAAAAATAATAAAATGAAAACTAGATCCACAAAAATAGACTCAGTAGATCATGAGCTTTCGTCAGTTTTTATTATCCGTAGACGTCATTGTCATCGTAATTCTTTATCCACATTCCACAAGGATGATTATGCTTGTATACTTATGTCACCACGCCGGAAGTTCTTTATCCAAGATCATCCGGTGATTCCTTTCCAAACCGCATACGACGCTTCTCTGTGGCTAAATGACGAAACATATACTCGCGGCTTGAAATACGCGACTAGAGATTGCGAGGGAAGATTGACGGGGAACGAGAATTAATATAAACCAAGAACGAGCGATATCATCAGATAGATAAGCTCTTCGTCACACGCTTATTTTCGCAAATCTCTTTATAAATGTATAGCTGTCAGAAATAGACTCTATCCGTGATCGAGACATGTATTATATTACTTTCACTGCGTGCTGATGATACTTTAAGCTCAGATTTTAGTTATTTTTACTTTTCCCGATAAGGCTTCGTCCACGTGACACGCGCAGACTTCAAAGAAATCCATAATCATCTTCCCACGTCTCTCTGTATTATGGATGTTGGCTATGTTTTAGATACATACTCTATTGAATGTTATAAGTAATATAATGAACGGTGAATTGACTTGAATTCTGAATAAGTAATTATATGGCTCAAATAAAATTACCCAGCGTTATAAAAATTGAAACGAAGTTACGGAAACGCCAATTATAATTATTCGTCACGATTTTTAATCAGTTATGTCGTCATCTACGCCGGAATATGTCTAGTGAGTCCACAACTGACACCACATGTTATGGATTTGTTTTTCATTAGGTTTTGCAAAGTCCGAATAATTTCTTTTGCCAAAAATGCCAAATTCTGCTCGGCTGTATTAAGTCAAAGCCCCTTTTTACCCGCTAATGCAATTTCATGAATAAAAATAGTTTGGCCCTAGTACTGTAGCTTGTGGACAGCGGCTGAAAAGTGAACACGCAGTTCAAACGTACAAAATTTCCTAAATCGGTATACCTTCTCGTTTTAATTGGCTCTGCGTTACACATAATTGGGGTTTTTTTTTTTCGATTTCCAGGAAAGGCGAAAGATCAATAAAGAGATCAATACTTTCCGCACGGTTTATCAACGCCCGGAAGATCGCAGAGACTTTGACCTATACGATCCTGACATTTTGAAGAAGTCGATGCCGCCGCGAACCAGAGACGAAGATCCACGCCTGGGTCTGGCTTCGGCTCAAAAGTACGCGTTTGGATATCATTTCGGACTATACTTTTTCTAGCAAAAACGTGGATGAAAATTTTCAAACTATATAGTCTTCATTTAACTTTGAACCGAAACAAAAGTAAATATCTAAACAATGATTAGTTTCCAAAGTCTGAATTGTAAATCTGTTTCATACAGATTTGAAGGTGAGGATGAAAACGCAGAAGCACGAGCTAAAATTTTGAAGGAACAGATGCAGTCCTGGCTTGAACAGCAGACCCAGGAAAGACGAATGGCAGAAAAGGAGTTGAAAGATGCTGAGGAAGCTTATCAAAATGCTGTAGTGGCTAGAGATAGAAGAGCCGTTGCTCTTGAACGTATGGAACAAGATTGTCGCCGGAAACTCAGTGAAACAACAGCCAGATTCAATCAAGCTCTGGTAAGCTTCAATACTGAAATACATCAATTTCCCAGACTGTTAACAAAGTCATTTGTTTCTTATTTTTAACGCATTTTCGCTGACGTTTTTACATTCGCTGATATATCGTGATAACCTAAGAATGAATTATTGCAAAAATAATGCGCACTGCAACTGAGTATATGAAACTCGATTTCTGTAGGTCACGCGATAAATTCATCAGCTGACCTGTTGCAATTCGATTCTACAAATTGTTCAGATTTACACGGAAGGTAATCGATAGACTTCGATTTTACTGAGAATACTAATCAATTTCTATCACGTCATCGAACCTGGCACGTCATTTTCAATCTCTTAACTGAATAATAACTTTAGTATATATTTGCTTAAATAAATTACTAAAAATTTGCATATCGTTCGAACTGATCAGTGCGATGACCTATGCCTACACCCAATGGACTTGCATTTCAGACTTCCTGTTGACTGTAGAGGATGTTGAAAGCCGACTCACCGCTTAGTTCCAGTCACTGGATATTGTATACTAGTTTTATATCTTACGAATGTCACGTTTTGCTAGATTAAAGAATAAAGTGTCGACGTAATAAGTTGGTGCAGGTACTGCGTAGCTTTTACTTACATTTGACATCGCGATCCTGCATATATGTATATACTGCTACGGATATTACGTACACAAATATCTGAGAAATTAGCGATACTCAACTTTTCAAATTTCATATGCAGAAAAGTCGTTAGAAATTCGCATATACATTCACTGGAGTTAAAAAGTGATCCTGTATTCGCATTTGCCTGGCATTGACACAGATTTGCCAAGGTTACACGGCACTTGTCTCTCTATATTGCTCCTATAACATTTCAATGTCAAACTACAGTTAAAATTGCTGTAATTATCGAACAAATTGAACCCCGTTGATATAAGATAAATATCAGGATCTTTGAATCAATAAAATTCTTCCTGTGTCCTGTTCTCACCACTGATTACATAATCTTACTATAAATCGCTAGTAAATGATCACTCGATGATTTAATCCCCTCCAGGCTGAGGAGCAGGAGTATCGGAGACGATGTGCTGCTATCCAAGATGAAGAGGACAAAAAAGCGGAAATCTACAATCACGTGACCGGAGATTTTTTGACCGAAGCACCGGAACAAGCAGCGAGTAACAGAGGACCAGATAAGCCACTTGCAAGTCGATACAAGGGCATGTCGGCTGCTGAACTGAAAGCTTTCAGGGACGTGCAAGCCGTTCAGATGGAAGAGATTATCGTGAGTTATATACTATATTATTATTATTTTTATTTTTTTCCGTATATTTGTACTTGGGAATAGTTTATTACACCTCCGCAATGTGCGAGGCTCAGCAAAAATGACAATTCGCTTCTTTATAGCCAGGGACATTCCTGATCGTTCTGCAGCGATGTCCTTAAAGCAAATATGATCGTCATTTTGCTGTGTCTGCAGCATATATAGTAGAGCCTCAACATTACACTTATTATACTAACTTGTGATATAAGCTAGGTCAGCGACGCTGACGCAGTTTCTCGGGTATCAAAACGAGTGGTACTTACTCTAGAATCCAAGATTTCGTTTCTCTTCGTGTAAAATATGATTCACTTCCGGTGCAACTCGTGAAACTTTTAGAGCAAGTCACTTTTTCAAAATTCATCCCCTGAAGTTGTCGCTGTAGTATTTTTAGAGATAAGAATTAAAATATTATATACGGACAAAAATTTTATATCACACAGAAAATGAAACACGAAGAAAAGTGCAGGGACGAAGAATGGGACAGACAAATGGCGGGGAACGCTCACGCAGCAGTAGCATTTGAACGAGAACTGGAACGCAAGAAGAGGTTCGCATATAGTTCATAATAACCGTTGAAATTAAACTGATGGAATCCGCATTTGTGGCAATTACAGTATTCAACCGTTTTTTAATTTTTTTAATTTTTTCTAAAATTTCTATTTTTTTTGTAATTTGAAGCATACAATTATTCGAACTAGCGTAATTCCGCGTGATTAGAAAATTACAAAATGTTTATGAAGAAGCAGGATTTCAATTCTCAAAGTCCTGAATAATCTTTCATCCGCGTTGTAGAATTAAGTATCTATAGTCGGTTTTACGATACGACGCGGCGAGATGATTATGTCTTCAGAAAGACCCATACATCGACATTAAAATATTCATTACTTTTCAGGGAAATCAGCAAGCAAGTAGCAGAACAGAATCTGCAGCTTGCCGAACAGCAAAAATCACATCAGGATTACCTGAACCGTGTAGTCTACAAAAATAAACCAACAGCAGCATTTTTTGAGCAATTCAATCAAGGCACTCGGTAAACTTGATTTCAAAATGCAATTGTATATGCCTGACAATACCGGGACTTGGAATAATATGCTATGTTCTGTAGTATAATCCAATTTTGCAATTCTCTCGTAGATACAGGATTCATTTTTATACTACTATATTTTGCTAACAATTTTATGGCAACTTCTTTTTTGATTTTTTCGTATCAAAGCTTAGCACATGGAAGTGTAGATTAGACGAAAATTTTTCAAATGTACGATGTGTGCTCCCTTGTATAATTTATGAATAACAATAAAAACATTGTGAGCGATGATTTTTGACTGATTTTACATACCTTGTCGTAATTTATTAATGGCTTCTAGTTTTTAATCAGTTGTGCAGTAATTTCTAAAATTTGTGAACCTGACTTTCCCTTGGGTAAAATGTTTGAAACAAAAAAACTTGGCGATTCCATCTTGCAATAAGAAACATATGAGTTCAAATAATAAAGATCCAGACTTGCGATCAGTGGCGGAATCGAACTTATTAGTTATACAACGATCATATTTCGATTCTTGGTATATAGGATCAATTTCAGGCCTCGGGGCAACGAGAAAGTTTTAGCTCACCTCAACTGATGAAGATTCGGATCGCGGTGAGAGTTGGGCAATCCAAATATTGTAAATCCCAGACCTATTCATGATCCACGAGTACAAAAAATAAGTAATTTCAAAAAATTTCAACATCCAATGGTGGATTTGACATAATTGCAATTGGCAAGGTTGTGATATTATAAATTTTTACCTCACAATAATCAGCTAAGAATATTATCGTGTGTTGTACTTGGCGTGATGAAAATAGCAAATAATGCATGTGGTACTACGTACTTGTAAAATGTTGATCCTTGTAGCGTCGTACTTCCTTGAGTATCGGCCAACTAGGTACAAATACATATTTCGTATTTAAATCCACCTGAAGAATAAGAACGATTGGTTAAGCACAAAAACAGATCGATTCACGTACTCGAATTATATACGTTATGTGTTGACGGCAGAACGCATGCCTGAAGTGTTTTCATGAATTATTCCCGCGATACCGTCTGAGTATTTTGAGTTTGAGCACGATCTGATACCCTGATGAAGTGTTTCTCAGAATCCGCATAAATATTCATGAAAATTTTCGAGACTTGAGCTTGTCTACGCTTCTCCTGAGCTTTTAGCAACTGACTAAAAATCGCTCCAGTGTTTTGTAAACACATCTATTTTTTCGTTGAATAAAATCAGGTTTCAATATAACGATATGCATTCGAAATCAAACAATGTTAAACGTTCAACTATTGATTACATGCTTTTGTGTAGGAATGTGGGTGATAAATACTAAGCCGATGTCATATACCTTCATTGAAAATTTTAATCGTAAATTACGACCATCCCAAATCAATTATTTCTTTGTGCAAACTCATCTACGGTGAACGAGTCTCGAATGATAAGACTTCGAAGAAGAACTGAACAGAAATGCGACGATTTTCATTATCAGGACACATTGAATTGTTCATATTCCGTGGTGTGGTAAAATTTAACTTGTCCTGAAATTAGTGCCTTGTCGAGGTTGATGAATTTCACGATATAATATCATGCGATACCAATTTCGACCCTCAAAAGCATTATAAAATGTTCTAAAGAAAGAAAACGAATTCCCGTGTCAACGAACCCTTACGTGCGATGAATGAATATTTCTATTGAAATAAACAAATATATTTGTTTTTATGTTATATGATGAAAATATAGCAGTTATGTAATGAGGCGTAATAGTCATTATGCGATATGACGTGGCAGTAGCAGTCATCGTCTGATATTATAATACTACGTTACGGGAATATTCAATTTGACTGCCATACATTTCGTTTTAGTAAACAAACGTCATAATTTAGATGCGCAGAAATGGTTAGGCCACTTATATGTAGAATAGCCACCACACGAAACTTATTATGAAAACAAAACAAAAAAAAATCTAAATCATGATGTCATTGGTGATGAAGAGTACAAAAGGATGCCTGCATCGTTATTTTGGTTCAGCTTTGTTTTCTTCTTTGGACAAAACCTGCTTTACATTTTGACTATACTCAAATTAATGCATAGACACCTACTTATAATTCTGTACAATTCTACTTGACTCCTAATATCTCTCGAAATACTTATGTTTCATCTACGTATATTATATTATGTATATGCGAAATAGTTGTATAATGCAGTCGAATCTTCTTGAAATTGTCCCCTTCAAAACCTGTGTATTATCCATGAAATTCTGAAAATTACGTTCAGGGCTGTTGAGAAAATCTGATCAATTTTTACAAAAATTTCATTATTCTGTTCTGCGAAGAACTTGCAGCTCTCCATTAATTTTAAGAATCTTCCAAATTCTGGGCTGATAATTTCGTAGATTTTGTGGTCATCAAAAAATATCATAATGAAATTATTAATTAACATCTGTCATTATTGTCTCGTTGATGTCTCGAGAAATGGGATTATTATAATCGTAATAATATAAAAACATCGCAGGCATATCTATGCAAAATTCTGCAAACTGAAGAGGTATACAGCTGTATGTACACGGATATCTATGAACAATGTATCAGCTAAAAGTTACTTTCAAGTTACTATCCGTCTCAGACGTCATCGCTAAAAATGAATACATGGACAATTGCTTAGGGAACACGAAAAGGCGCTATAATAATATAGTGGTCTTACAATATTAATGCGAAATATCGAACTTCGATATCCTTTGAGAGTATATTCTACCCGCAATCCGTTAAATCAAGATATCTGAAGCAAACGACGAAATTTGTTAAGTAAATTTATGTACGCAAGCTTCTGATCAATGATTATTCCAAATATGAATTGACGTCGCATTCTTTTTTTGAAATGAATTTGAATTTTCGAACGGACGATCGGGTTCGCGATAGCAGCGCTACAGCGTGGAGTGCGTAGCCCATGGGAACAAGAAACGTAAACAAAAAGTGACAGGTGATTCGTCGAACGGTTGTTTGTATCGTCAAAATTCGTACAGAAAATAATGTTGATTTATAAAACACCTTGAATTTCAGAATAAAAATTCAAATTCAAATTAAGTTACGCCAAAATTACACAGTTTCATTTCCGCACACGTATGTCGTTTATTCCGAAAGAAATATGCAATTTGATCAAGAAATACCTTCGGAGCACACGTGAGTTTAAGGTTATGTCCGACCTTCTCCACGTTTCTATTTTATTTCTTTTCATTTTTTGACAGCGCAAAGGAAGGGAGTACGATCATCAAGGAATACGTTATCATTGTCCAAAATCTGAAGCAGGAATTACAGAATTGTAAAGTAAGTGTGATTTTCTAAAAATTCAAAAAAATTAGTCACATCTTTGTAGCAAATTGCGTGTTTTTTTCTCACCAACTCAGTCTTCCCTTCTAATTCCGCCTATTTCAAGGTAGAGCAAGCTGCGCTTCGTTCGGAACTTGAAAATATTCAAGATGGAAATAAAACGATAGCCAAAACGGTGCGAGATGCATTTTCTAAAACAGAATCCGAAGACTTTGGATCGGAGACGGCAAACGCCAAAGAAATGATATCTAACTTTCAAAAACGTATAACGATTATGCAGATGGAAAAAGAGTCGGTCTTTCAATTATGGCAAATGGCACTGAAGGCTATAGACATATTGGAGGAAGAATTGAAAGGTTTTCACCGCGATGGAAAAGGGACAAAATTTTACGAGGAGCAGATGAACGGAGTTAAAGAAACTTACTCGGACGCCATAAAGGCTTTGGAAGTGAAGCTCGTACAAGCCAGAGAGAATTTTCTCAAGCAACAAACCCTCTGGGAGTCGAGTAAAGACAAGATCAATTCACTGACTACGGAGAAGGACGATTTACTTAGGAAATTTTCAGACCTGCAAAAGGAGGCTCAAGAAAAAGATTCGGCTGCTCAAAAACGAGTGGAAAGTTTAAAGGCCGAATTAGAAGCAGCTAGATCAAATTCGGAGAAAGTCAACCAGTCGCATATCCGATTAGAAACAAAGTTCAGAGATGCCCAACAGTTCATAGCGACTATTGTCGCCAAGGATAACGAAACGAAGAGTAAAGTTTCCGAGGCTATCGAATTGGTAGAATCTGCTGTTAGAGAAAAGGAACTTGCTTTACAAAGAGAAGCGCGTGCCGTCGAGGAGAGATTGACGCTAGAAAATAATATGGCAAAAATTATTGAAGAATACAAAGTATCTTCAAATAGTGAGATTTCTAAGGTGAAAGAATCCTACGAAAGGCACATTAAAAAATATGCGCTCGACATGAAAGAACTTAAAATAGAACTTCAGCAAAAGTCAACTTTACTGGACAGAGCTCAAAGAGAGTGCAGATTGGTTGAAGAAGAACTTGACAAAGTACGGCATGGCTCAGACGATTTTCTTCATCATTCAAACTCCAAGTTTCTTGCTTTGCAACAGCAGTTACAAGACACGGAATTCAAGCTGCAGGCCAGCGAAGATGTGTGTAGAAAAAAATACTCGCTAAAGATACAGCAGCTTGAACAACACGTTGCCGAATTGGAAGAAAAGTTAGTCAGTACAAGCGATCAACTAAAACGCATACAGAAACAGAGCACTAGAGAAATAGAGGAAAGAGTTAGCGAGGCTGATGAAAGAACTAAGGAAGCTGTCGATCGATATGCAAATTTGGAAAGAAGATTAGCACGAGCAATTGATGAAAGAGAGAGTGTGACATCGGAGTTGAGATTGTTGCAAGGAAACTTCGACCGAGAAACTAAGAGAAAAGATCAGGAAAGGAGATTTTTGGAAAATCGAATAAGAGAATTACAAGAGGATGTCAGAACGGCGGCTAATTCTATGGAGAAAACTGCTGCACACGGAGACTTACTCACTAGTCAAATAAATATCCTCGAATTGGAACTGAAGAAGAAATCAGGCATGGAAAAATTGTACGTTTATTGCTATGCTTATTACTTAGTTATGACATTTTCCCGTTCATCTAAAGCGATTTAAAACTTGTATTTACAGAGTCAGCGACACGGAGTATCGACACAAGACAGAGCTAGTAGAAAAAATGAAGATGTTGCAAGAAAAGTGTGACAGAAAGACCAAAGAATTGACACAGCATGTCGAAACTCATCAGAAGTTGAGTAATAAGTACGTGGATGATAGAACAGACTCGAAGCAGCCGAAACAAAGTTGTTATTGTACTAATATGATTAAAAATTGAATTCCAGATGGAAAGAAGAAGCCAAACGCCTCACAGTTAGCTTTCAAAAACGGCTGAAAGAACTTAGGGCCAAAGTCATCGCCCTTCGGAAAGAAAACGAGGAATTGAACAAGGAACTTCTTGCCTCTAGACATCAACTAGCACAATTCAGAGAGAAGATTATTCACAGGTATCCTAATTGAAGCGCAGTTTGTTGCAGTCAATCAAGCTGTGAATTATTATCTGCAGACTCGTCAGTCTTTTTGATTTTAAGAAATAGTTTGTTTTGTGGCAAGTGCGGGAAATTGACGATTTCTGACGAGTTTGCAGTTTGCAGTAGAAGCCGTAGTAGTTTCTGAGAAGGAAAGTTTGATTTTAGCAGCAAACAAATTGAATGAAAAAGCCTGTGCAGCTGAGAAATGACGCCTCTGGTGCACAGTGTGCAAAATTGAGTTATTTTCAAGTGCACATGTGCCAAAAAAGCCCTAGCAAAGAACATACACAATTTCATTAAACTTTTTTCCACTGTATTCAAAATTGGATACTGCACACCGGCCAAACGAATCAAACTTTCCAAGCAGATGTTTCAAAAATGGTACTTATCCTCATATTTTCTAGTAAGACGTTTCTCTAATATGTCTTAATACCACAAATGTATTATTTATCATTTCAGACACGAACAAGGAGATACACTGAGGTGACGATATTCATCTAGTCTAGTCTTTTTAACCAAAGAGTGGCTATTGATACATGTAAATAATGTAGCGATGCAAAATCTAATTTATTTTCAATATACATTCCAGTATTTCTTACCAAGCAATGACTCATCTTTCCTACACGTTATTACCTAAATTATAATAATCGAGCTGTTATCATACCAGAATTGACAAAATCTATTTTCACAAATTTCATATAATTTTCTGTTCCTTATTATTTACATATTCATATAAGTATTACTGTAACAGAAACATCGAGGATACACAACAGTAATGCGAGCATTTTAAATTCCTACCGAGCCTTTCAAGTATGCAAGAAAAAGAAAAAGAAAAAAAAACAGGGTGTCTAAAGAATTCTGGTTTCCGAATTCCGGGCCTTTTTCCAAGATTTCCACGGATACTTTCATGAAAATTCGAGACTGATCAAGAGTTTGTGGCAATTTGACTACAGGATTTTGAGGAAATTGAAGTATTTTTTCACCCAAATCAGACAAGTTATTCGTCATTTTACCTATGAGTAGATCAAGTTTCGCCATTTCAGCTAGTATCCACAAAGCGGATATCAATCAACGAATTAAATACAACGGTGAATAGAAAAGAAAAATTCTTGATTTGGAAAATATCGAGGATTTCAAAAAAATTCCAAGCTATATCCAGGATTTCAAGGAATTAAAAGAAATCCCAGGCTGATTCTAGGATATTCAAGACTACCAGAACCTGTAGACACCCCGAAAACGAAATGACGAGGAATTGAAAATCGGAATAATGCAAACTACGACGAAGACTGAATACACGCGTTGAACAAACTGGGAAACCAGTATAAGGACTCAGTTTCTCCTTGATGATCTAACCACGCCAGTCCTTCCTTGACCATATGATCTAACGCCTTTTGTGCTCGGCCTTCTTCCCAGCGTAATTCACTCTCTAAAGAGGACCTGGATACATGAGCATTCCCTGACATTGAAGCTTGTTGGAGAACGGCGGTATGGTCCATGCTAAGTTCTCCCGGTATTGATTGAACCAAATACTTTCCTCTTCCAATCGGAACGACAGAAAACCCGTTGCCAAAAATCCTCAACTTTTTAGCAGCTGCCAGTAAATCTTCATTAGAAATTTCCTGGTGTTCTTTGCGTCTGCCTCTCGCTTGTACCAATCTTTCTCGCAACTCGTCCAGCGATATTAAACCTCCGTTTTTATAGTTTGTCGCTAAACATACTTCGACTATTTGAACCGCAATCTCGTAATAGAAATCACCGATTCCAAGAACAGACCAAAACCCTTTACCAGATGCTAACGGGTCGACACCAATCGAGGCGCACATCTCGGTGAACTGCCTTCTAAACTGAGCGTTCTTTTTTATTTCGTTTTTATGCTTAGAAGCAAATTGTTCAAGATTCACTCTGAATACGTCCAGTTGTTTGGACATTTGCTCGAACTGATTTTCTTGGATTTCAGTACCTTTATCTTTGTATTTTTCTTGCTCAAGTTTTTGCTTATGGATCGCACCCACTCCTGCCTTTCGCCTCATCTTGTCCGACTTTCAGGCTTTTTCTTCACTTCGGTCTGAAAATAAAGAAAATTTATCTATTCGACAGTTTTCTTCCAATACAGAACAAAATTTGGGTAAATTTCTCACTGAACGATCGCGTTACGCGAGTCTGAATATTCGATGTTCTTGTTTCGTTAACAAACCCTAAAATTCCGTAATTGAATAAATCAAGTTTTCCGTTAATAGTTATCCTTTAATTGTTTACCGCTTAGATATAAGTTTGTTTCGTCTGACGATTGACAGCAAGAACAGCAATGACAGATCGCTGGATATATTAATTTGTAGGTTATGTACGTGAGTCTAGTGAGTTTTGCAAGATTTCTTAAATCATTATTAAGTAACGTTAGATCGCGTGCAACCAACGGTTCCATGGTGTAATGGTTAGCACTCTGGACTCTGAATCCAGCGATCCGAGTTCAAATCTCGGTGGGACCTGATTTTTATATAATTTCTATAAAAAATACCAGCAATTCTATCGTAAGTTTTTTTTTAAATGCAAATAATAAAATCTGCTAAATGAGTTTCACTTAAAAATACGTTACTTCTAAGATTACGCTAAACTCGAGTACCCATATGCGATTCAAGGGCAACACTCCGCCGCCAGTGACCATTATGGATGGTCCGATCATGAACCTAGTGTGAAACGGGCACCGAGAAAATTCATAAGTTTTTAAGGGATACCGAAAAAGTTTTTTTTCCGGAATGAAACGTCCACTCGAAGATCCGGACGATGGGTATCAAAAAAACCCAATCGTTTTCATGGACATTGCTATCTCGAACAGAAGAGGTGCGTATAATCAAAGATTCATTAATTTTTAGGTTATATTACGCCTCAACTTGCGTTCTATATATTTTTTTTTCTTCTTCAATTTCATGAAACCAAAAGTTGGTCGAATTATACTCGAGCTGTTCAAAAATACGGTACCAAAAACAGTCGAAAACTTCCGAGCATTATGCACGGGAGAAAGAGGTCTTGGTCTAAATGGAAAAGCTCTGCACTACAGAGGCTCGCTAATCCACAAAGGTAACCTAGTCAATTAAAAAAAGACATTTGCTTATCATCGGGACCGAAACTTGTGTTAATTATAAAAATTTTCTTGTAGTCGTACCGCAGTGCATGATTCAGGGTGGAGATATTATTAATTTCGATGGATCGGGGGGGGAAAGTATTTACGGAACACATTTTGAAGACGAGAGTTTCGAGCATCAAAATATCGAAGCCGGATGCCTCGTGATGGTCAACGAAGGTCTTAAAAACTCGAATAGCTCCCAATTTGTTATTACCTCTGTACCGTGTCCCCATTTAGATGGAACAAACGTTGTATTCGGAAGAGTACTCAAGGGAATGGGTACTGTGTTAGAAGTAAATCTAGTTGAAACGATAAAAGACAAGCCGCAGGAGGTGAATGGTCAATTTCTATCGTGCACGAACCCATTTATCAATCTACAAATGGTCAAAATCTATACCAATTTCCACTTTATCTTTTAGAAAATATGTATAGTAGATTGCGGTGAATTAAAAAGAGGCGAGCCTTGGGGCTTAGAGGAACAAGATGGTACGGAAGACGTATTCCCTCCTTGGCCAGAGGATTGGGACTATGAAACAATCACTAGTAAACGTCATGTAAGATTTTATAGAATATAAACTTCTATTGGAACATCAAAAATGGTATTAAAACTTACTAACTTGTTATGCTATTATTTGCAGATTGTCTACATGGAAAGTGTGATTACAAAAATCAAAGATTCTGGCAACCACCATTTTTCCAAGAAAGATTATGCCTCTGCGGGTAGAAAGTATGAAAAGGCATTAAGATACATCGATTGGATGGTGAAATTGAATTACCCAAGCGACAAATCAGATAAAATTGAAGCAAGAGAATTAAAAGTAGTTATCTTGTTGAATCTAGCAGCAGTGAAATTGAAACAAGATTATTGCAGAGAAGCATTAAAAATTTGTAACAAGGTGAGAATTGGGAGTAAAAAAATTACACGAATTTAATTAGGTACAAATATCTGTGAAATAATTCATCGAATATTATAATAAACAAGAAATTATATTTATTCAGGTTCTAGCGATGGATAGAAATAATGGCAAAGCTATGTACCGAAGAGGATTAGCGCATATGGGATTGAACGAATATCAACTTGCTCTAAATGATATGAAACGAGCATTAGAAATGATCCCGAATAACGCGGAAATCATACGTGGAATGGATAAATTGAACAAGATAAGAGAGTCTTATCTCCTTTATGAAAAAGAGATATGCCTAAAGATGTTCAAATAATTTATCAGCCATGAATTAGTTCATTTATAAAAGCTGTTTTTTTCAAAATGGTTACGCAGTCTATGGTCTAACGTTCAAACTACATGTACCTATTTCAGTTACGATTTTATATGCGTTTGCTAGACATGGTGGCTTGGAAACTACTCTGAACAATCATTTCGAATTGTAAGACCAAATTTCGCGATTTGATATTAATTGGAATCTTTTGAAAACAAATCTAAGAGTTAATGAACATAAATTGAAAGTAGGTACTTCATAGTCGTAGGTGCTTAAAAATGAATTTTATTTTGGAAGATAGATATAAGTACTGGAAGAGTGGTGCTGATTCTAATTTGAGTAGCAAATAATATAGAAGAAAGAAAGAGAGAGAGAGAGAGAGAGAAAGTAGTGATTTTGAATTACGTAAGTATAGTTATGTGCCTAAAAATTTTGATACAAAATTAAATTCTTCAGGTTTTTAGGGAAGTGCTAAAAAGTTAGAAAATTAAGCTCGTGTTCGAGAGAACGATGTGTGCACTAAAATTTAATTTAAACTAATACAGAGTTTCCTTGTCATCAGCGCCATAGATTTATTATCTTTTGATTTATGATTCAAATATATATTATTCATATATTATTAACAACTCTGATGTGGTAAAAATGCCTATTTTATACAGTACAAACCATACAGCGATGACTTTGGCAGGGTATATATATAATGTATATTATCAAACAATGAAATGAGGGAAAATTAAGTACTCGTATGGTCATGAATATTATGGATGAACTAAAAAATTTCGAAATGATATTGGTATATTAATTATTGTGTGAAACGAGATGCTGCCAAGGAAAGCTTTGTTGATTGTTTCTTATTCAAAGTAACAATGCTATTGACGATCCGATCGGAATGATAATATTTGCAGCTAAGAGTAGTGAAAAAAAAATACTCTAGTTACGTTATTGGATTAACTTTAGTGTATCGTTTGGGAACAACTATAAATTATAATATGGATGTTAATGATAATTGGCTAGATGGAAATTTGATCAGGCAATTTTAATATGTATTTTATTTTACTTATATATTGCGACAGCGTCGTTGAGAAAGAGATCTTTTACGATCAGACTGCAAGGATAAAAAAGAAGAAAAAAAAAAGGCAAGAGAAAATTACCAGGATTTCCTGTCTCATTGTGATTTTGTTAATTATTTTATATTATCCAATCTTGTATAATAAATTTTTAGAAGAGGCCATGTCGTTGGTCGGTTGAACATCGGGAAGCGATGAATGTGAAAAGTTAAGACATAAAGTGATTATATATTATGTATTTATTCGCTTGTAAACGTGCAGTTATTTTATATGTAACTACTATTATAAATAATATTTGAAGGCCTGTATAAATTAGATTTACACATAGCAGTACATACATAGAGGATTTATTATTAATTAGTATTTTATTCGAGTCAATTAACTTCGAAGGCATTGTAGCCACGTAGTTTTAAAAAATATAATCTTGGGGTAAGCCCATTTAATAGTGTTTTTCTGTTTTTTTGGTTTCTTTCAGTGTAACATTTACAGTTATAATGCATATGATAAATAATAGATAGTAAATAGTTGTTAACAAAGGGCAGATCACGAGTTATAATTTACATTATCTAATTCATACAGACTTTTCAATATAGCGAGTTACTGAGATGACTTAATAAAAATTATGTATATTCTCAATGCGTTTTTAATCTGATTATTTTTCACCTACAGTTAAACAGTTTTTCTTTGCCAAGCACCTGCAGCTTTTCGCTAACAATATTTCGATGTTGACTTAAACTTTACATATTGTTGAATTTGACATCATTTATTTTCCTATATGAATTTATAATATATCACCTACTAAATTTAACAACGAATTAGTTCAGAGTTAACTTTTATAATAGTTCTCTTTGTTATAGATGCAATTTACGCGATGTGATGTGATTTACTGCAGATACACGCAATCATGAATCATCATCGTTAATTTGAGCATGCATTTTACTCAACATGCCTGTTGTATCTAATCGTAAGCATTTCATTTAATTTTTTCATAATTTTTCACATCTGACGAAATCCAATTTGTGGAAATTTGTCCAAGGAAAAATGATTTTCCAAATCAATATGTATTTTCACCTGAACTAGGTAGGTGTATACTTATGTATTTACATTTTATAGCATTTAATTTGTTTCAAACAAATTATAAAAAGAACTTATTAATAATTAAAATTGAACAGAAAAATAAGCTGAACAATATGTTTGATAAAAAGCAAGGCATTTGCGCATTATTTGAAGCCAGTCTTACAGCGAATACCTGATTTTTACTTTACTTTTGGATCATTTATGGATCTTAATACGAGCATTATTATAATAATTAGTAACAGCTTTCAGATTTCGTGTCCAATAAATAAATCAATCAATGTATGAATTTGTAATGACGTTGATGTCAATCGACTTTCTGGAATGAATTATTCGAAATATTAATTTATAATTATATGGCAGTACGCAGTGACTTAATTATTATTACAGTTTTATTTAATTTAAGAGGGTTTTGTTGTAGCAAAGTAGTTCGTATTTCCAATGGATTCACTTACATTCTTACTTGTTAAATATAATGATAGGTGTGCGAGTTTTCAACGGAACAACACAAGAGCATAGTAGTAACTTATGATCGGTTCATATAACTGCGCCTTCCGATAATACCTACTTATTTATAATATGTATTGTATAAATATCTTTACGTTCGCCGCACGAATTCTACTACTTATCTAGTAAGATTCTTAGAAGAAAAATATGATACTTTATCATAACGCCAGATTCCTACTCGTCCCTACTGCGTCAAGTTCCAAACTATCTAGGGATTACGCGATACTATAGCTAAAAATGTAGAACAAGTATTTGCTTATCAAGCTAAGATTCAACATTTTGGGAACAATTCTGATCAAGCAACTTTGTGTTTCATATTGTTTGGTGTTCTTTCAATAGAGCTTGACTTTATTTAGCCTGGAGAAATTGTTGATACGAAATATAGAAACTAATGACGGTCAATAAAATTAGAAATATTTCTACCGAGTATTCTGAACCTAAATTTATTAAATAGTCAGATCATAAATGAGAAATAAAAGTAACATTGAATACTGGTATTGGAATACATAGCTCATTACAATACACAAAACTACTTGATCTGAATCGCAGCCTTTATCACAACAAATAGTAGCTACATAACAATTCTAATATGCTTAATAGCTAGCAGAGACTTAGAAACTAAAATATTGACTAGATCGAAGAATAACTGGCAATAAAATTAATCCTTAGGAAACTTCTGAGAAACTTCAATCCACTAACATAAAATTTTGTGTGACAATTACTTAGGATTAACTTTCTATACTTGATCTTGTTTTGGTACTAGATTTACCATAGTCTGTTTTTGAAACAGTTAGTACTTGATATCTAGACTAGTATCAAATAACATGCAATTAATCGCAGTAATATCATTTGTGAATTTCTCCAAGTATCAAATGTAATGAAGAATTGAAAAAAAAAACCAAACGTTTCAACCATCCTATCGAGTTTTCTGCGATAGATTTCCATCTCGTGATTCATAAACAATTCATTCGAAATTATGAAACCAAATCTGTTGCCATGGATTCAATAAACGTTAATAATAATAATAATAATAATAATATCAATTATTCTTTGGTAAAGACATTTTTGGTCTATAGGTTTGTAGATATATGTGTATATATGTACAAATGAGCATTTTTTGCTTTAGCATAAAATGAAGTAGCGGGTTGTAAAAAATTAGCATTCTTTTTTTTTTCAACCGTTTCGGTACTCTACGCGAATATGTATATACTGAACTTGTTTTTACTTGACATTATTGAAAAGCAATATCCAGCAAGTTAGTAAGTGACTGCGAATGTTGCGAGTCTAAAGTGTAGGTATTATGCATTGTTCTGATTACTAGGTTTCATACTTGGTAAATAGTATATTACATACCTAGGCCAGTAAAGTAAGAAATGTCTCAGATCACATGTAATTGTCGGCCGAAGCGAAGCTGAGGTCGACAAACATGTGATCTGAGGCTTTCTTATTTATTGGCCAAGGTGTGTATACTATTTTTCTGCTCGACGCAGCCAGAAAGCGGCAACTTCGTTTAGCGCAGCGGCCCGAAAGTTGACGCTTTCTGGCCGGAGGGCAGAAAAATCATATTTGAAATTCCGCTGTGAGTTGTGACAAAAATATCTTCACAGAATACTTACCTTGTCATTTCGTTTTGTTTAAAAAGTGACAAATTATGAATCACGCAGCTTTTGTGTGAAAATAATCTCGAATTTATTCCTCTTGAAAATTCAAGCCGCTGTGCTCTTCGGAATCTTTTTCCTTTTCGCTATTTGCATCGCTTTCCCTTCTGCTTTCAGTTTTAATCAAACTGTGTAATTCTTTACATAAAGTTTCCTCGCAAACTTCTCCATCGATAGCTGCATCTTCGATAACATCTTTGTATTCTATCTCGACTTTTCCCTCAATGTCTTTATACTCGCCTTCCATAATTTCTTCGCAGCTTTTAAAGACGTCAGGATTTTCATTAGAATTCAAAAACTCTGGATTTTCATTAGAATTCAATATATCAGTGTTTATCTCATCGTCCGTTGTATCCGTCGATTGTGAAACCTTTTTCAAAACACTGTCCACCAAGTTTGAAGCGAAACTTTTATTCTCGTTTCCTTCATGTATTGTCTGATGAATTGGCAAGGACTGGGGTCTGTTAGCTCTGGCGTATGGAAACGTATTAACTTCTCCTGCCGGCGTATGAACAGCCGATATTTCAGTCTGAGTTCCCACACCGTTATCAAACGGAATAGGTTTCGGTTGCATGTTAGACATACACCGTTTTATCTCTGACATAGAGTCTTGCAGCTGTTGTACCTGTGGAGAATAAAGTAATTGAAATTACTTTTCGCCGTTACAGACACAGGGTATTTTTTTCCCCCTCTATTGCAAATTAAATTAATCTCTACATTTTTGACAAAATCACATACCTGTGTATGCAGAAGTGTACATGTTTGTGCAAGATTGTTAACAACGTCTGTATTGGCATGTGACGTTCCTTCTCCATCTCCGCTAACGCCAACTCCTGGCTGAAGACTGACCACTTTTTTCCAAAGTGCATTTATCGCTTGCATTTGTAATAATTGTAATTTATGCTCGCTTTCTAACGCCGTCCTGGTAGCCTCCATGTCGGTTGATAATTTTCTATCGACAGATTTGATATAGTTAAATAACGATATGAAGTTTTTTTTTCACACAAATCGATTATACTTACTGAATGTATTTATTCGTTCGCATCATTTCGATGCTCTTCAGTATGTTAGTTGCTTTTTTGTTCAAATTCCGGGTTCGGTAGCCACGCCACAGTCTTTGTATGCAAATAGCTGCCTTTTCCGTCTGATCTTCTGAAATAGAAATCATAATCGGTTACTAATAGCCACTGAACACTATGAAATCATCAGTCGTTCTCTCATCGAGTAAAACAATAAATGAGATTTCGAATTTTGCTGGATTCTATTTTATACCCTTATTTGTATCTTCTTGGCGGCGTTGATTAGCTCTGTGCCTTATTCCGTCCAACTTAGCTTGGCAAACTTCGCTGTCTTCGTCGCTACTCATAGTTATGTTATTGTCACCATCACCATCTTTTCCACGCTTACCCAAATTTGGCCGCCCTCTTTCGTTAGCACTTTTAGGCCTGTTAATACTCCGTCCCAAATTTGGCGAGCTCTTAATGTTTCTTTTAACCGGTAAAGTTTTACTTTGAACGTAATTATTGATTTTAACACTATGAGGACATTTTCCATTAGTGTTAGTAACAATGGGTTTTGAAATGTTGGATTTTCCGCTACTGCAATTTGTCGCAGAGTTACTTTTCACCAGTGCGTTAGATTTCAAAGCTGTTAGATTTGTTTTAGCTATTGGATTAGGTGTGTTAAGAATTGACACCATTTTCCCTGTGTTATCTAGACAAGATTTTGCCGGTATGGTTGTTTGTATCGGGGAATTCAATTTACTCGGTGGAGTTTTTGGCAAAATACGCGAGAGACCTGACGGCGGTCTGAAATCAGGACTCATTAACGATTCTGGGACAGGTACCAATTTTGTTGCTGCTTGCAAAGGACTCGAGGTTTCTGCAAAAATTTTTATGCAATATGTTATGCTTTGTCAATTGAACGAAAGAGTTATCGATACAAATGTTTCAAAGTTTCAATACTTTTCATGCAGAAGTTGTCGCTGTTTCAAACGAAAAGCTAATTATTCATGTTCAATTACTATTTATCATGCAGAAAGGTAATCGGGAAATATATTCACCTTCCACATCTTGAAGCGGTACTCCGTCAATGTGTGATAATTTATTGCTCAGACTATTGCTAAGCATGTTAGGGTCTAGACTTTGCGTCATCAATACATCGTCTCCTCCTATAAGAGTGTGACAACTACTCGAGGCCATGTTGGTAGCGTGGCAAGACGCTACCATTGAATCTGGATGACAACTGGGTAATATTCGATCTGGGGATCTCATTCTCATTGAGTTTCGAGATGAACCTATCAAAAGAGAATCTATTTCAGCTTTGAAAGCGACCAACTTGAGTCTTATTAGAAATATAGTGCTTGGAAGACTTTTACGCTAGCTTAGCTAGCCGATGCGTGCAAATGATAAATGTAATGATATTTTTCTACTCCGATCGTTTTAAATATAAATAATGAACTAAACAAATTCAATATCATTGTTTATGATCATATGAATTTTTTTACGAAGCAGAATAATATGTCTCTGAATGAATTTTGTAGAAAGAAGAAGATACAAGCTATCGATAAAATTCTTTTATAAATTTTGATAAGCGAGACAAAATCTTGAGTTTATTTGCCCTGTGGTAAAAGTTGTGAGTTTTGGAATTGGTAACTCATTCTATGTATATTATTGGGAAAATTATGGCCATGCACTTGCGTGCATACAGCCAGAACAGGGTTTCTAAACGTGACGCAAAGAGTATATAAGCTGATAATAAGCGACTGGCTCAAAGTAGACTACACTATACAGCTTACTAATATTCTGTCAATCTTTATATTTTATTATTATACCTTTGCAAGGTGAATAGCAGGCACAAAATTTTGCATCGTAAAATTTTGGTGACTGTATGTTCTTTTCCTCATAATATGACAACATGGGTGCAACTGGAGAAAAAATGTGTAATAAGTGTGCATGAATAGGTATTAAGATATTTTTTTCAAGCGATCTAGTTCAACGTATAACGATCGGACAAATGAACTCGCGATTATATTTGTCTACCCCAACTGCATATGGATATGAATAAAAAATTGATGTGTGAGCGTGTCTGTTTATGTGACGATTTGTAGCTACCGAAATAAAATAAAAATGATGTTAAACCTACCATTATGTAAAACTGAATCTATAACAATTTCTGAATTTCCAAACGATATCCTCCACAGCTTGGAAATGAATTATTTGGCAATTAAATATCTTTACATGTTTAACATAAGCTACGTAATTCTGACGTTACGTAACTGTAACAAATAGCGAATCTTGACTTCTTTTTACAACAGAAGTATATCAAACTCACTAGGTCGTCTCGGAGAGCTGGTCCTATTCGTACTCAGTCTGCGTCTAGCCGCTGGCGACGGGCTCATTCCGACGCTACTCAAGCTGTGTACGCTCCCTGTATCACTTTGTTGGTTTAACTGTTG
Source organism: Ametastegia equiseti (assembly GCA_963989295.1). NCBI lineage: Eukaryota > Metazoa > Arthropoda > Insecta > Hymenoptera > Tenthredinidae > Ametastegia > Ametastegia equiseti. The sequence continues at coordinate 8,082,464 of OZ022397.1, forward strand.
CTGGTGGTGCTGTGCCTTGCTTAGAATCAACCTAAGTTTCCGGTCTGATTCATTTTCAAGAGACTCACCCGACAGTGGACAAACCGAAGCAAGATAATGGGCTAGCAACGTATGCTCGCCGACGCGGAACTGCCTGCCTCGCCCCTGCGAATAAAGCCACTCTGCTTTCAGGCTGAGTGGATGATATTTGTGAAGAAATTTGTATCACTGTTCAACTAGTGTGTAATCAATTTCGTGCCAATACATTACATGAATCATTCATTTCTGCTATAAATCTATTAATGTGATTATTTCCTTGGGCGAGATTTAGACAGAAACTATTTTTTCTTTTTTTAAACGAATTAAGAAATCTTATGAAAAATGCCTTTCAACTGATTTTAGATCATGTTAGTATGTATATGAAAAAAAAAAGTATCAGGCTATTGCGCTGTACTTGCGAGGAACTTTTTAAAGTTCACCTTCATTGCAGAGCATTCGCATTCTATCAAGTCAAGGATAATCGCAGTATTTAAATTTTGCTGGAAGATAATTTTTTTTCCTTTCTGAGTATTTCAAAAAATGAATCAATTGGTTTCATCAAAAGTTTACCGACGTGCTGGCGCATTTGCTTTCAATGATCTCTGTGTACGTCAATATAATACAATTCTGTACAAATATAAAAGCTAAACTTTGTTGAACGATATTTTCAACCGAATATGATGTCAACATCACGTTTTTTACGAACAGTGATTATTTGTTGTTAGACAGTGCTTGTGATGTGGAAATAAAGCATGTTATAGCGAAAATAAATACTTGAAGTTGTGATATATGGGACTTACCTTTCAATTGGATCCACAGCATAGCCATCGATCGACTTTAGACTCATACACCAATTGATAACGAACGGGCGATAGTCGAATCCACTATAAACTATTAATTAAGAATAATAGACTATTGATGTAACACTAAATAACTGGCAAAATATTTCTTAGCGTTTCTGAATATATGATATAATGACCCAAGTTCATCAATCAAAAATCTCCTCACTACTTATGATTAGAGATATTTCAATAAAGCTCAGCTTCTAAACTGTTAGCCATATATTTATCTATCTACACATTGTAAACTTTTCTGCTTCAATTTTTATTAAATACCACCTGAAAATCGATGTGTCTTTCTCTAGATGTATTATTTGTCACTCCTGTGTCGAGGATAGAAAGAAGATAATACTAACGCAAATGTTTCAATACACGTACTAATGAATTGTTTAAAAAACTATCCTACCATTTCTGGCTAAATAAATCCTACCTATTTAGCGAATGGACGTAAATATTGATAAACAGAAATAGTGCTTATACAATTTAGTTCAACTGGCAAATAACATTGATAAATAGCTGATATTAACGTTTCTCTTCGGATATATTTACGTTTATTAAAAAAAGAAATACAATCGCATTCTTTAATCTGTTATAATATGTGTATGAGTTATTTAAAAGGATACATACTGTTACCTGTTATACTGACACACGGGTTGTTAGCGATTGAAAAATTGACCAAATTTGTTAAATTAGCCAAGTGCGACATCTCATTTAAATCCGTTATGTTATTGTTAGCCAATGTCAAAGTCTCTAAACACCCAGGTAAGTAACGTTCGCATTGTCGCAACGTCACTATACGATTATTGTGCAAAAATAATTCCTGAAACCCATTATTTGTTAATTTTATCTCCCATGTTATACAATTCAATAAAAAAAACAAGTGCGCACACTTCATTCAATTCAACGAAATAAACCTACAAGATAATGTGTTCAATTGCAACTATATTTATCATCTTTAACATCCTTCTGGTTTTGTTATGTACATAGAATGTGAAAAAGGGAAAGTAAAACGAAGAAACAATGCATAATATACATAACTGAGAAAAAAAACTTACCTTCAAACAACGTAGGTAAGAAATATCCGATAAATGGCTTATACTGTTTTCTGACAAATCTAGATGTTCCAATTTAGTATTTGTATGTAAATGTTCGACGGACTGGAAGAAGATTTTGTTTGATTAAAAAAGGAAATGTTGGTCAAACACGAGTCTATCGATGGCAACCTCACCTTTATGTTATTACCGGCAAGACACAACGTCTGCAAATTTGTCATTTCTTTGATACCTTCTATGGTGAGAATACCATTATTGGCAAGATTCAGTGTGACCAAATTGTGGAGCTTGGAAACTCCGTACATACGCAGTAGTTGATTCCGCACAATGGAAAGCTAGGAGTTATAGAGTTTTTGCAATTGAAGTTATCGGTAAATTACGAGAATTAGGAGCTCAAGCAATACGTAAATGGTGTACGTTACGTGTCTACGTAATTTAAGATTGTTCTAAATATCAGTAGTCAGATAATAAAGTGGCAACTAAGTTACCTTGGTTATTTTATTGTACGAATCGAGATTATCCAGTCTCTGTAATTCATTATCGTCAACAATTAAGGTACTGATGTCAGCATCTGAAGGACATCTGCTTAATTTCTTTAATCCTTGTCCACTAAGATCGAGGGTTTCACAGACTAGGGATTCTGTTTCAAATTTTAGAAAAATAGGATCTTATAATACGAGAATATGAATGAGTTTGAAAAGAAAAAAAAAATGGTCTGCAAAATGTGTATTGGAAATGTCAAAACTGACAGCGAGGAAATACATGCAGAGTTATAATCGTTTCGGAGAAGACCGCGACGCAAAAACTATCGTGAATTGATTAATATACTTTTTTGAAAATGTTGTGATGGTTGGTGGGTTAAATTAAACCGTAAAGTTCGTTTTAAATATAATAAATTCATTACTAACCCGTAGACGCCATGATGAACACAATAAACTGGCAGACGCCGCAAAGATGGCGTCTTGTACATGCGGGCCAAGTGCATTGTGGGAACCATGGCGTCTCGTCAGCGGGAAATTTCAAACTCGTCCGCTTTAATTAGCGACGACGGTGACCTAAACGGCGTCAATTCATCGCCCCTCCCCTTTATGAAATTGAGCAAACGTTAATCAACAGCGTTGATTGAAAAATAGTCTGCATGCCAGTCAATGTTATGCGTAATTATTAGAATGAGAATTTACGGTACGGTTAGGGAAAAGTGAGATTAAAGAGGCGCAACACACATGTATGTAGAATGGAACGATATTGGTATAGTTGTAGATAGTTCTCTGTCAATGCCGATATAGTATGGAATCCAATTATAGGAAATTTAAAAAAAGATGATCAAGCAGCACGGAAATCGTACAGCTGCACAGTACCTAAAATATAAAGGGAAAGGATTGAATTTTAGTGCGGAGGATTTAAAACTCTGCAATTGACCAGACGCTGTTTACCTAGATTCCTTATTATTATATTATACGTGAATAAAGCTTCAACAAGGGTATTGAATATATTGCGAATTGGAATAATGTTGCGAATTCCAGCAGCTGTATTATTTCAGATTCAAGGAATAGCAATATGTAAATAAAAAGTAGGAAATATCAACGCGCGGATTCATTCGTAATATAGGTATGTATAATAATATAGCGAGATAACCGAGGAATGCAATGGCGTCCCCGTGAAACAGCTGGAGGGAACTGTTTTCGTAAGGTTTTATTCAATTTGTGGAACTTTTGGGGCTTCCTGGAATCCTATAAAATAGTACAAGTAATTAAGTATCAACTTCGGACGGATGCAGGTAAGAGGTAATTTCTCACGCTCAAAGATACTGTATAACATGTTGGTGAATTGTAACCTGTCGATCAATTGCACAGTGCATTCTCGTCACGTGTTCGTGTTTTGAAAAGTATATTAGGCCCAAATTCCCGCAAAATGAAATCAAAAATCCAGTTATTTAATACTTGCATAAAACGTAGTTATGCCAAAAGTAGTTTCAAGGCTAATTCCGCGACTGTGGGAAAACAGTTTTCTAAAAGATTACTTAAAGTAACAAAACCAAACGATTCAAAACCTAACCAAACAGCTTTAACCTCAAAAAACGATACGTACGATCTTAAAAACGTGCGTATCGAATACAGCGATTCAAAAAACTCATCGACTCGAGTAAACGAGCTCAACATGCAAATGATATCCGAAAGCTTGTACAAACAGTTATTCAAAAACGACGTAACTCATCGCCCTTCCGACCAAGAGTTAAAAATTCTAAAGCGTGATTTGGACAGTTTTGGTATGAAAACAGAAGACTCAACCCGATTAGAAGATGTAACGATGAAGCTACCCCCTTTGGAGGGTGAAAATTTAGAAGAACATTTCTACAACATTGGAAAAGAACAAATAGATCCTTACCTAAGCATAATAAACAACATAATCAAAGAGATACCAGAAATGCCCAGAGAATGGGTGTTCCAAGAAGGATGGACAAGATACACAGATGCGGGACCAGAAAAAGTCGATTACCCCTTAGAAACAGGCATCATTTTTGACGTTGAGGTTTGCATGAGTGCCGGACCTTTACCTACAATGGCAACTGCCGTTACTGGCAAAGCTTGGTATAGCTGGGTTTCCAAGTCGCTAATCGACGGTAATAGCATGCCAGCTGGGAGCCAAAGGCTTACCACCGATCAGTTAATACCTATGGAAAGCACGAGCAAAGAATACGGCGGTAAATTAAACGATATTCAAAAAAGGCCAAAGATTATCGTAGGGCACAATGTTTCCTATGATAGAGCGAGGATCAAAGAACAATATTGGCTTAATTGTACCGGTACAAGATTCGTTGATACAATGTCGATGCACGTCTGCGTCAGCGGAGTAACTAGTTATCAGAGAGCCATGCTAAAGGCTGACAAACCAAACTCGGATGATGAACAATGGAGACGGTGTAGCTCGTTGAACAGTCTGTCGGAAGTGCACAACTTGTACTGTGGGAAGAGATTGGACAAGAAGATGAGAGACCTTTTTGTTGAGGGAACCCTGCCTGAAATCAGAGAGAATTTTCATGAATTGATAACATATTGCGCTTCAGACGTTGTGGCCACACACAAAGTTCTGCAGAATCTTTTTCCTCTTTTTCAAGAAAGGTTTCCACATCCGGTAACTCTTGCTGGAATGTTGGAGTTGGGCACGGCTTATTTACCTGTGAATTCCAACTGGGAACGATACATGGAAGAATCTGAACTGACTTACGACGATCTGGACAACGAAACGAAATTCATTTTAGCCAAGAAAGCTGACGAGGCTTGCAAATTGTTACACAATGATCAGTATAAACAGGATTTATGGATGTGGGATCAGGACTGGAGTACACAGGACATTAAAATGAAGGCGTCTTTGACAAAGGCAAAGTTGAGAGAAATTGAAGAAATTAAATCCGCACAAAACGAAGAATTATCTGATATTGAAAAGTATCTGACCGATGGCGAAGAAGAAAGCGATCCACTAGACGACAAGTTCTCATACTTAATGGATACGAAATATCGATTACCTGCTAGAATGCCACACAAGCCAGGGTACCCTGCCTGGTATAAAAAATTGTGTCCCAGAAAAGGTGACCCGGATTGGGCTCCACGTCCGCAAAACATAAGCACAACTATGCAAATAACTCCAAAGTTATTGAGACTATCTTGGGAGAATTATCCCTTACATTACATAAAAGAACACGGATGGGGTTTTCTAGTACCTTATAATGACAATCCTGATACCGAGACACAAGTACCATTAAAAGAATTGTTCGCTCAGTGTCCGTTGATAAATAACAGCAATCGAGATGGAGATACGGATTATTTGATGCAAACTCTACGCGCCGATGTACAAGATGATTTGGGTAAAACTGAATTCTGGAGGCACAAGAAGAAGGAAAATCCCGTTGAACATATTTACAAAGGCACTGGAGTTTGGTGCAACGTGGACATCGACGGATGTTGTTGGTTTTTCAAACTACCCCACAAGGATGGAAATTCACATAACGTTGGGAATCCTTTAGCTAAAGATTTCTTAAATAAGTTTTCTGAGAATGTTTTGACCGGTCCTGATTCGAGTGCGCAAAAAGTTCTCAAAATAGCAAGAATGCTGTCTTATTGGCGTAACAATAGAGCCAGAATTTATTCACAAACCGTTATTTGGCTGAATAAAAAAGATTTACCTAGTTCAGCGAAGAAATTCCAACAAAATGGATCGTTCATTGATCATGATCCAAGTTACATGCAATATGGCGCAATTTTACCGCAAGTTGTTGTTTCTGGTACCCTAACACGCAGAGCCGTAGAACCAACTTGGATGACTGCTTCGAACGCTCACAGCGAACGGGTTGGCTCTGAGTTACGAGCTATGATACAAGCTCCTCCTGGATATAATATTGTCGGCGCTGACGTCGACTCACAAGAACTTTGGATAGCGTCTGTTCTTGGCGACGCCCATCGAGCTCAGATTCATGGTGCTACGCCGTTTGGTTGGATGACTTTGATCGGTACTAAGTCAAACGAAACAGACATGCACAGTGTCACAGCGAAGGCAGTTGGAATATCAAGAGACCACGCGAAAGTAATAAATTATGCCAGAATATACGGGGCAGGCCAGAAATTTGCTGCTGGATTGTTGAAACAATTTAATCCGTCGATGCCAGAAACTCAGGCGGTTTCAAAGTCACAAAAGATGTTCACAATGACAAAGGGAAAAAGAGTCTTTCGATTAAAATCTGAATACGTAACAGGGGATCTTGACGACGTACCTTATTCAGGCTATAACGCTCTCAGATTAGCAAAGGCACATGGCAAAACGGTCCAGGAAATGTTTGGGAATAGTCAATGGGTGGGCGGAACAGAATCAGCCATGTTCAACAGACTGGAAGAAATAGCTGGGAATTTGAAGCCTGTGACTCCGTTTTTGAACGGACGACTCAGTCGTGCTTTAGAGCCCGAAAGCGGAATAGACGATAAATATTTACCAACTAGAGTAAACTGGGTTGTTCAAAGCGGAGCCGTTGATTTTTTGCACTTAATGCTTGTTTGCATGAGATGGTTAATGAAAGAAAAGACTCGTTTTTGTCTTTCGTTTCATGACGAAATTAGGTATCTGGTTCCATCAAAGTACAAATATAACGCTGCCTTGGCCATGCACATGACAAACTTGTACACAAGATCCTTTTGCGCGTTTAGATTAGGATTAAAGGATCTGCCAATGTCAGTAGCTTTTTTTACCTCGGTAGAAGTAGACACTGTTTTACGAAAAGAATCTAGTCATGATTGTAAGACACCATCTAATCCTCACGGTTTACAAAATGGGTACGGCGTACCCATAGGAGAAAGTTTAAATGTACATCAGGCCTTGTTGAAATCTAAAGGATTTGTCAATCCCGGGCGCGTTTCAAATAGTTCAAATATTCAATTGGTCAAGATGAGTGAAATGAAAAAAAAGGATCCTGCGACAGAATAAAATGTACTTCAATTGCATTGATTCATATCTTTTTTGCCATTTTAGTTGCATAAAGCTTTATAAGTTATACATTTATTTTTATATCAATTCTTCGTGATAAATATACTGTAGATATTCGATATAACATGTGATTTGTCAACATATGTATATTTGTTTGAGGCACATCGAGTCTGTGTGCTTTGTTCTCTGTACATAAGTATTAGAATGAAAATAAATTATATAGAGCTCCAAAGTCTAGTTATATTTTATTTCCTCATATGAACTTTGTCTATAATTACAATACTATAATATAATGCGCAATAAATATTAATATTTACAAGCTAGGGTGTATTGAGTTTAGTTTAAACTTTTCAGAAGTAAACAAACAATCTATGCAGTAGAACTTTTTCTAAGATGATCTGTTGTGTAGTCTAAAGTAGTAACTCTGAAATTCGGATATTATTCAGATGAAATGATTATTCTTATGTTCAAAGTTGAAGATGTCTAAAGCAACTAAACGGAAACATGTTGTGAAAGAGATTAAGGAGGATTTAAGCGTACCAACGGAGTCGCAGTCCATCGTTAGGCTCGTTGCGTCAAAAGGAAATAATCTCCACGAAGTAAGCGATTCCGCTAGTGATACCTATCTGGTTTCAATGCCCACAAAATACCGCAAAAATATATGGATTAAAAGAGGGGACTATGTTCTTGTCGAACCAATTGCCGAAGGAGATAAGGTCAAGGCAGAGATAGTAAAAATATTGACTAAGGTAATGTGCTATCAGCAAAATTGATATTTATCCATTGAGGAGTATCATTTTTATATATATTGTTGACTCATCAATTGTTGATTTTAGGAACATATTAAATTTTACCGAACAAGAAACTGCTGGCCTCAAGAATTTGACAAAGATTCCAAACTGGAGGACGACGATGAGGATGAAGATTTGTTCATAAATACCAACAGACGACCACAAAATCATGACACTACAGAAACAGAAAGTGATACAAGTTCAGAAGCTTCGGATTCAGATTAACGATGGAATATTTAGCGCTGTTGTTAAGCATAATCATTACTAGGCAGACATTTCTCCATTATATCTGGGCCGAAGTATAACTCAAGATTACACATTCGTTTTTCACATTCGGATCTACTCGAGGTATAGTTAAATAAGAAATTCTCTCAAATTCTCACAATTGTTAGATTGCTCATTTTGTTTTCGCAAGGCAGCAAGTTCGGAATGATCCAAAACGAAGTTTCTATTTATTGTTCTCTGTGACCTAATAGAGATAAAATATATTCTCCAATTTGAAGATAAAATGGATACCGAATTTCCGGTTCCTTTCAAAATTACCTAAAAGTATAGTATGACGTCTAATTACGTGTGTTTGAGCTGTACAGTAAATTATTTAATTTCACACGAATCATAGACATATTTTGAATATCAGATCCTTTTCTCGAAAATTATCCGTATTATAGTGTAAAATAATAAGATTTTTCGAAATTTTATCAAACCACATTTTATACATTACATCTACATCAAAGAAATATTATAAATTATTGAATTTACTCAGGATTATAGATCTATTTGTTGACCAATAGGTAGAGATGTATGTAACGTATTAAAGAGCTCCAAAGATCATCCCTATTGTAACATAAAAAAAAAAACAAAAAAAAACATATACTTCCATCGATCGATTTAGAATTTAATTTACCCATATCCCAATTCAGATGATGATTAAAATTCATATATGATTTAATTTCATATATGATTTAATTCTATTTTTTATATCATTATAAGGTATAATCCCCGCCTGATCAGACAGTACTTTGGTGAGTATAAGACGTAATCATGTAATCGATATTATATAATAATCAGATAAATGTTTGATGCAAAATCAATAAATTCAAGTTACGTATCTATTGCGAATATTTCCGGTAGTGAACCCGCGTGTTGATAAAACAGTACTCTTTAGAATAAAATTGAATAAGTACAGATTTAGATATTACCGTTCGAGTTTTTTGAAAATCAACGATCGCTGGCCCGCATTATCTACAGATGACAATATATTACCTACTGCCTTCAACTGTATGTCGTTCCATTCGCCGATAAAGCCGAAGATTCATTTATCACAGAATTTACTTACTTGAAATCGTTGAAAACATGCCGCATATCTTTTCATTCGGCTCTATGCGTTTGTATGTCATGAAACTTGAGATCTATAGATCATAAAGTACGACGTGGAGGTATTAGCTGCAGATATCTCCAACAGTCGAGACAGATATGTGCGTCCAGGCGTTATTGGCACTTTGTTTTAACCGCATAAATCAATTTCGGCCGGCCTCTATCGAATCGTTCTGTCAATCCCTGTATAATTATAGCATTCTCAGTCATTCATTACCCTCACCGACTATAATCGGAGATTGCTTCCTTCATTGTCATGGTACATACGAGAAAGATGTAACTTTCTACACATAAATATTGGCACGTGTGATTACACTGCTTGATTACTGATTTCTGGGTGATTGGTCTTTGGTCTTCATGGAATGTGACGAAAGAATTACTTGGAATTACCTCCGGTAGTACTAAAAACGCTGCAGAATTTTCATCCGATCGGATCTGATGATCCTGGCGATCCTGTGCTACGGATCTCCTTTGTTCACGGCAGCATTCCATGATTATTTACTCCTCTTTGAATGCTGCCAAGAAAATTCAATTCATTCCACAACCCCATATCTACTATATTCGTTTGAGACTATTTAGAGAATGTATGTTATTTGCTGTATGCTATTTGAATTTTAATATCAGTTCAAATACGGATTATCTTCTCGTTTATTTATATATATATACGAACGTATATGTTCAAATGAATGAAGCGAATTTGATTCTCCACAATTAGTTGCATACATAAAATCGATATCAACAGGGAGGTGAACGGGGTGCAGTTGCCGTGAACGTGATATGTTCCCACTTTTGAGTTTAACCAAGGAGCTGAAATATTGACGACGATGTGTGTCGCAACGCGAACAGGGGTAGGATATTTTATTCTCCTACTAACAAAAATTTTATACGATAGCATCTTATCTTTGTCGCATCTCACAAGTTTCTTTTTTTTTTTCCAGCGCCATTTATCTGATTTTTAGTGTGTTGTACTGATCGTTGCACATGCGAATCTTCCCTGTTTCAGTCATTATAATAAATCATTATGAACGTGGGTTTGTGACGACGTAAAATGATCATGTTAACATTTGAAGCTGATAGGTTTATGCAAAGAACTCTTTGGACCCGCCTGCATCTACAATTTTTTCATAATATCGCGAATGGCGATAACGATGTGAAAATATAGGTCAGACGTCATGCATCGAAAAGTGACATAAGTCGGTTCCGCGTGTGGCTCGTTGAATATTAAAATCCTCGGAGTTTCGGATGGGAACTGTGCAAATGTTGGGTACAGACTTACGGAAATAGGTCAGAGTTGATCAGTTTGAAATTTAATCAAATGCTTATTTCTTTACAACAAACACTTAACACGACTGCCCGGGTTTAGGTACTGGCAATAGCAGTGCTTTTACTGCAGCAGAGAACAATATTTCCGTTACGCAAATGTCAAATGTCAACAATTCTGGAAAACTGATCGGTCATAATCTTGGAATAAAGGGTTTCACTACCCATTCTCATATCTTACTATATGTATGTTCCAGACGTAAACTATAATATTACGTACAGTCTGTAAAGTTTGTAAAGTCTGGGTTTATATAACGTCGCATATTTCCGTTCACAGTTGTTACGTATTCGTAGGTAGTAGTGAAAGAACCGGCACTATTGACGTTATCCTGAACAAAAGGGTAAGTATATTTCCGATCTCTTGGGAAAGGATACCGGAGTCTTTTTGATAGCTATATTCTGCCCTACGATATAGAAAGATGACGCGTTCTCTAAAAGAAGACGTTGAGCTGATATCGCGTGAGGCGGAAAACGCGTCAGTTGTAGCACAAAGGAAAGAATTGAAACAGGTAGAAAATATTGACTGTTTGTCGTCCAAAGTGGCAGGGGTGAACAGTCGATTGCCGGTGGACAATGGTTGAGCAGAATAATGGGATGACTTGAAAAAAGACGTGCTTTTCTGGCTGTCCTTTAGTCCACTGTGTGCTTTGGGGTAGCTACATACTCTGTTCACTATCGCTGGTTACTAGACTTTAACATCAAAGTTGAACTTTAAGATTAAAAACGATCCGTTGAACTGCGATTCTGAGATGGAACGAAATAAAATAATAAGAACCAACCATACAGGTGTAAGATACATGTATGTACATAACTGTAGGGTACTGCTTCTCTCAACTGCAGTATACAATGAGAGTATCGTCTCTTCAGGCACGTATAAATACGAAGGAGAATAATATTCAAGTTAATATATCTTGCTGTGTAACTGGTTACTCGCCCCAGAAAAGCACTGAAGCGTTACTCGATTGGATTGCTAAGAATCTCCTTTCGATATTTGTTCGGGAAGATGTTTTTCTCTGTTTCGCGATTTATTTATTTCCCGTCTAATCCGCGTAGATCGTCTCTGGTTTGATAGTTGTTAAAAGGGAACCAGTGCGGAGATTTGGATGAAATTCATGTTTTCATTTTAAAATTACTCAGAGAAATCTAATAAAAAATTACTTCCTACAAAAGTTAGTTACTGTTAGTATTTGTACTGAAAAAAAAGTATAAAGGTTCTGCGATGAAAGTTTAGACGCAAGGAATTTTTCGTAGTGGTATGTATGTATCTATGATGGTGCGTATGTGGATCTTCTTACTTCGTCACCGTACTGAACCTATATGGCTCAATGTTCTTTAGTACTATCGCTATGACGATTTTCCATTAGATTTTATCATTCACTGCCGTAGCTAACTCGGAAAATGTTTTTCAAACGTTACTTCGGAGATTTGATACGAACTGTTCTCCCTAGTAATTTCCAAAAGCTACTTAGTTATAGCAGAGACTTCGTCAGGGGATAAAAATGCCCGTGGTTTGTTGAATACAGTTAAGTCATCCTATTTTTTTGGGGATGACCTTGAAACTTTTCCATATCACAATCGCTAAACCCATTGCCATTCTCATGAGCTCTACAAGACCTATTTTTTCCTCAGTATCTCCACCGAGAACCCATCCGGATAATCACCTGTGATGTGCCTTCACGTGGGTGGCCTCCGGGTCATTACTTATAAATGTTGAGAACAGATACTAATGTAGAAACCATTTCAGCTGGTATTGTATTTCACAGAGTATTAGTTGAAAAATATCTACAACGAGCTAGGGAAAACAGTAAACATATGGTTGGCACGTAACAATCTTGAAACCAGTATGTAATTATTTTCACGATTTTCCGATAAAGATTTTATAGGTACTACATGAAGAAATTTAATTGATTTACATAATTGCAATGATATTTGTGTATCCAGTTTGAATTGATCTTGTACTTTTTACGTTGAGTGTAACAAAATATCATTCGGAATGTGATGATAAAAGCAATTAAAATAACCAGTTACTAATGATCTTATATAGAAACTTTGTCATGTCAGCTCATGTGAGTGATATTGAATCATATTTTTGATCAACTATGCAATATAAATTTGAGTATTTTCAAATGATCTGCGAATTCAATTGCAGCTAATTTTAATCGGTGCTGCTGTAGTGTTGAAATTTCACTAAAAACGATCGAATTAATTTACTCTAGACCGTAGAAAAAATGTACACCAATCGCTTACGGACGAGACAGAAGAAAAATAGAGGGCAAGAAAAGTACCCTTATCAACATCGGGCCAAATTTTTTATTACTGTGAGGTGCGTACAACTTCTGCAATCCCCGATAATGGGTCGATATAAGAGTAAGGGGGCTATAAATTTACCTCATAAATTCACACCAATGTGTTTTCCTCGATTTTATGTTGGTATCATTCGCACCAATGAATGGGTCGTTATCCAAACTGAAGTCATTCCCGTGTAGTGCTTTAGAGCGGATCATTGATTCCTTCTGGCATCACGACTGCCAACTTTGATTTAAAGCGGAAAGAGTAGATCACGGAAATTCTATATTTGAAGACGAGTATGAGAATTGCAGGAAAAAAGCCACGGGCTGATTACTCCGACACATTATTGCCGTTGATCGCCAACGTCCCTTGATGAGACCTCTAGAAGCATTCGCAGACGGTCAACCTAATCATCGCAGTTTTTTGACACACTAATTTGACGCGCACTGAATCCCGGAGCTATCTTAGGAAATTAATTATATAAAGGGTGAAGGGTTACTAATGCAAGGGTACCCCTGTTAACGTTGTCAATTCATCAATTTCAATTGTCCAGACAGTTCAGAATCAAATTCACAGCTTGACAGTTCAGGAATTATGAATCGTGTTGCCTATTGCACGATGGAGGTCTGTACTTTAGCCCAAGAAATCCGATGATCAAAAAGCACGTTGCACACTGCAGCTACTGCATTTTCAAAAATCAAATACCAATTTCACAAACGACCCTTGAGGATGAAAGTAGTCTAATTATCTCCCACAGGACTTCGAGATCGTTCACAGCTAGAGGATACTCAGGATTGTGAATTACTTCCATCGTTACGTCAAACTTCACTACTTCGCTTACCGCTAGGTTCATACAACTTTCTCACTCCTGGGATGTCCCGGACTACCTACCGGTATGTGGTCGTTCATGCAACAAGTCACCAACTTGCTCCAATCAAGGAACCAACTGAATCCAATCAAGTCAGACTATCCACGTCTTCGTACATGCTTACGGACTGGATGTAGTCATGGATAAATATCACGAATCAAGATGATACCCATCCCCATGTAACTATTCGGATCATCAAGTGACTGGGTCATATCGAGAAGAAACTGTTGAGTTATCTTCTGTGTTTCAATTCTCAATATTCGTGTGATGTAACCATTAATAATTATCGTCTGTCTTCCGAACGAAATTCATTTTTTATCAAGTTTCATATGCTAAATATTGAAGAAATAGGTTTCAATCAAATTGGAACAGACTTTTGTTCGGTTTTATCGTCGATTCTGCTTGTCGAACCCGAAAACTAATGCAGCAATACTGGTTTAATTTCATTCCGTGTTAATTGAAAGATCTTTTTTTTTCTTTGTCACAGGCAGTCTATCCATTTGGCTCGGCTTTTACCCATCAGTGCGTGACATGGCTTATTATATATTCAATGCCAAGACCAATTCACGAAATTCCGTATAGTATAGAATAGATAAGATAAGATCTTTATTCTTGCTCTGATTCTTTCAAAGGCAAGTTAAAAATTGACTAATAGATATAAAACTTCGAAGAATCTTATAATTTCATTCTATGTGCATGAAAACAGGTCAGATTTATGATCAGATCTAAAATAATCTGTACTCGCAGCTATCTGACGCTGGACTCACGCATCAGAACAAGCTTAGCGACATATAGTGATACGGCCTTTGCATGAGGTTGAATAAACATGAAAGATTGCTCAAAATAAATACAGATACTTGTAGCGATTACTGAATACTTATAGCCTGGAATACGTAGCTACTACTTCACCTAATAAAAGCACCTAGCTATACACAATCTTTCCCAAAAACTCATATGTTCAAGCAAGAATTCAAATAGACGCTACTCGCGGAGCTATAGACTTGAAATGTTGTGGCAATTACCAGAAAGTAGATTCTCCTAAATTTATTGCTAAACACACAAATTAGGTACCTCTTATAATAAATTTCGTGTGATACATATAAGGAAGTACTTATTGTTAGTAGGTCAGCGGGCGAAGCCCGGGACCTTTCAGCAGACCGGTAGACAAAGCTAGTCACGAACTAGCTCTGAGATTTTTTTCATTAAAGATTGCGTGTCTTACACATTTTCAGAAAATACAGCCAATGGGGCTCGATCTTGAATCATTTAAGCCTCTTGAACCGATAGGGCTAACGTGCCTCCAACAGTGAGAATCAAACGAAAATCTAATGCACAAATTAAGGGCTAACTGTAGCCTGAAGTGAAATTCCGACCAGAGGTAAGTCAACACAAGATTACAGCGGCGATTGTTCAGTAAGGAATGGATCAATGGCCTTACGGGGTGCTGATTGGTTGCTGCTGTTTGTGGGATCTCTATATAAGAAATCAATTAGTTCAACGAAAACCACTACTTTGATAGAGGGAGATGGTGGCACTATGTTTATCCCAAGAATTGATTGTGGTCGATTGTTTCCCCAAGTAGAGGGTCCCTGGATTGCGTTTACCAAAGGAGAACTGATTAGTGGCCTCGACCAACAAGCCCCATAACTGTTGTGAAGATATAGGCTAACAAAACCAGTCAAATCAATTAGGTATCATTATCCAAGCTGATCTGAACATCACAAGTACAAAAATTGCACTTGCAATACTACAAGACACACAGCGATGCAAATCCACGCTGATATGATGGATTTCTGAGGTATCTGATCTACCCTATTCACAGAAGCCTATACAGATAATTTAAGACCCGATTGCACGGTACCCTGGCAATGTCTATCGATGTAGAATGCAAGTTGAAGCTGTGTACAGACGGGGAGAACCTACTCGGCAAGGTTAATTTACGGATAAGATTCTGATGCCGCAGCCTGCCAAATGACTTGAGAAAGTCAATAATGACCATGTTCGTGATCCATCGCTATAGATGACGTAGGTTATCTAATTTCAGAACTGCGAATTGAGTGTTAAAGCCCTTTCTATAAACTGATTGATGAGGGTCTGATGAGTCTGTGCCCATAAGATATTTCGCGACT
Organism: Ametastegia equiseti; assembly: GCA_963989295.1. Taxonomy (NCBI): domain Eukaryota; kingdom Metazoa; phylum Arthropoda; class Insecta; order Hymenoptera; family Tenthredinidae; genus Ametastegia; species Ametastegia equiseti. Next base: position 8,098,613 of record OZ022397.1, read on the forward strand.
TCGTTGTACACAATCTGTGTACCATATTTCAGCATCTTCGAGAATGCACGAGGTAGTGAAAGCAGATGATAATCCAAAGCCTGGAGTGGCTAGACAGCCTTTTGAGGGTTGGCCGAACAAGAGTATAGGGTTTATTTCCGGTACTAATTGAATTAACGTTCGTTCGATAAATAAAATTTGATGGCTGAGTTGACGCGAAGTTTCGAAAGATTTTCATCAGTTGGTAAACAAATGATCTTGTTGTTCACGAATAGCTACCAAGTTCTGTTGGTGAGTGAATAAAATATACGCGAAACTCCATAATGATATTGTATTCGAACATTCGTAGTCTTGGCAACAAAAGATACACCTCCAAACTCAGGTGTTGAGTAAATACTTGCAGTATAACTTCCCTTGGGTTATTCAGCTCTTTATTGTGAAAGGTATCAGATTAAAGGAGACCTCCAGGTTCTATCTGCCTCCACTAGACTCCAGCATTATTTTTTCTGAGAGAGACGTTTGGTGAGCTGCTAAGCATTGATTGATGGAGACTATATATACCTGTGAGGAAAATCTTGATATTGAAGTAGTCTTAATTGCTCTATATTGTATCAATATTCTATCCTCGTATATCATGATGTCGTAATGGTCGTTCAAGACCGTTATTGATAAAGTCCCACCGAATCTTGAAGAGCGCTTGATTTTCAGTCACTTTTTTTCTTTCAAAAGTAATACGGGGATGCCGGAGACGTAGCCCAAGATGAAGTGCCTTTTTGAGACGGCTTTGAAGGAAAATGAGTTAAACGAGTAATCAAGCTTGAGAAGCTCAGGATTAACCTGTAATCCACTCGGTAAACAATTTAATTCTCAAGGATGTCAGATCTCGATCCAGTCGCCGAAGAAACCATCATGTGAAAACCGGAAGTATGTTCCATAATTCCAAAATGGTTTATGGTCGAAGTATTTTTCAACTCCCGATGGCTAGTTTGAAGATCATATTGCGTCACATATAAGTGTATTCTGGGTCTATTCTCAGTTTCGATTTAATTATGCGAGGTACGAGGAGTTCTGGAAGCGGAAGGAACCGAAAAATGTTACGTAGAAGAATGTGAATCCTATGGAATGGCAATATTAAAATGGCAGAGTATAAATCTCTTGTGGTATTCGATAATGTCAAGTAGGAATCTCTCGATACAGTGGGCCTTGGATATTTAGACGATGTCTTACAATAGGAATTGGCCACGATCAATAATACCTACCGAGAAAAGCGTGATGGGGGCTATACTGTTTATTGAACAGCGCAATGTTCATCTTTCAAAAAGGTTCTCACCGTGATTTTGAAGAAGCTATATAAGCAACAGTAGAATATCAAATCTTCCAACTTTTATGATCATACCTTGCGAATCTCTTCAAAATGACTGTACTGGCAATGTCTGAGGATCTTCAACTATGATAGCATATTCAAAATGATAAGCGTGTACAATATGATAAAAATGCTTTTAGTGTGCTTTATAATTACCTGACAACAACACTGCAGACATCGTTCTGCGGGCTCTCTGATCTTTGAACTGTTTTAATCACCAGCACCAAATTTGATGATGGACTCAAGATTAACCGGGAGGAGTGAATTGAGAATAGGATAATTCAATCTACTTTTCCTTCGTGCATGTTGTAGAATTCGTAAATTCTCTTCACCTCTGATGATTTTAACAAACATTAAACGAATTTCGGAACAAGAGAGATAGTTACGTGTGACATAGAGGGAGGATAGACCTTTCTGGAATCTAAATTAGAATTTGGATTGGAATTTTTTACGTAGATCCATACTGCCACCTCCGAAAATAATAGCTGCAAAGTTGGAGAACACGTTAGTGTTGTTTTATACCTGAGTGTTTACTATTTCATCTCCAAGAAAATGAAATTTATATTTCTTATCGTAAAGCTGCAGTTATATACTTTGAACAAATCTTCAAGACGACTTCGTCATGAAGTAGCAAGAAAATGATGGAGTTTGACAAATTATTAGTCTTTTTTGGAAGACGTTCTAACATTCTTGGCCAACTCCGAGTCTCACCCTCCCGTAGACACAGCATCAAAAACTGACCAACTGGCGACGATGGTGTTAATAATATTGATAACACTACCGAATTTCGATTATTCTCCAAGTAATCTTTGCCATAAAGTTTATGCTCGATTATGGCACCTTCGTTGAACATGAAACATTAACTGGATGGCCGTAAGTTAAAAGGGTTCGGCTTCGCTCATTAGGGTGCCTTCAAATGTTAACGACGTGGTATTACATCAGAATCTATCAAAATTATAGCGTGAGCTGAGGGGTTACGCACAAAATGCAAATCGTGTACTGGATCACATACTCCTTGTTTCATTGATGCTTGCAATACGCAATAATAATTCTTTTTGCTGCCATCGGATTGGGCACATTTCGATGAGCTGCGGCAACTTGTGGATTTGACGATCTGAGTACGTTATCAAAAAATGATGAACTTTCCTATAAGTAGTGTTCTAGGTATGCCTATTTACTTATGAACATTTAGGTAGACGATTTGTATAGGAAAATATGCTACTACGGTGAATCAATCCTTACCTGCAGGCTGCGTCGTATTTTCAGACGTACATTTGTGCTGACTTATAAGCGAACTATATGCATAGCTAAATGAGCCAGGTTGATAAGACTGATATATGATGGACGAGTAAATAAAGTATTCATTATATTTCTTTGCGTAACGTCTTTTCAATGTTGTCCATTTACTTACGTACGACTAATGACGCAAGTGTCAAATGTAAACGTGTTTGTACTACGAGAATAACTGGGCCGTAAGGAGTTTTCAAGGATTCATGGTATCCTGAATTAAGTGTTATCAACGGAACTTTGCTCGTTAGAGAAAAAAGATTTTCGAATAAAAACTTCTCTAAAATTTACATTAATTATTCTTTTGCAAATATCGTTCAATTTGCTTAGCCATTTTTTTTTCACCTCCTACATAACTGTGAATTGGATCAATTTTTACGAACGTTATAAACGTGAACAGCTGATAAAAATTAATTTATGATATAATGAGCTTGAGGCATATTCTTCATCTTCGTCTAGCAATAACAGTTTTTTGAATTGTCTTCTTGAATCATACAAACCATCATCATCCCCGCATAGAGAAACAGCATTATCCCAAACCACATGCGTAATATGTAGAACGAGCAGAAAATATTAGCTGTAATATTATTTCGAATGATTCTATATAATCAACATGAATAATCATCTCGAAATTATGAACTGCTATAGGCCCAAACTCTAACCTCGTCATAAACAATTTCCGACATCTTCAAACATCCAAATCCTGAATTCAAAGACAGTTCAAGCATGTTACCTAATACTAAAAATTTACTCACGGCTAGTCTTCGCTTCGAGACGATATTTCACTTTTGATCTATTCTGGCCTAAGCTTCTCACTTTTTTCTGTAGCTGTATAGTGTTGCCGTTTTTACTGAAATATTAGAACCACTTACACGACGCTCCTCGAGACATTCATTAATTTATTATTTCCTCACTATAACTGACCAATAGATCATTTGCAATCGATTTAGAGAAATTCTCCTGCGATCGATCTGATAATCCAATTTTCAACCCACCATCTGATACGTAATAATTACTGATAAAGAAAAACGTTTGCCGAGCTGGTCATTGAAACGAGTAATGTGATCGCTGTTTTTTCACTCCAGAAAGTTTGGGAACGAATGAAAGCAGGTAATCTTTTTACAGGCTAACTTTTCTTCGATCAGAATTCAATGTACGTATCTTATTTGCGATTAATTCACAGAAACTTTCACTATAGACTGCGATCGAATTGATCTTCTTAATTCTTTCGCAGGTATCACTGACAACGAATTAAACCACTTTTGGGTCCGGCTGGAGTTAAGTGAAAAACTCTGCAATAACCAGCCATCATCAAAAGTCCCGTTTAGTACAATCACGAATAAAATAGAGATTGCAAATTCCATCTTGTGCCGAAATGAGCATACTTGTTTCAATTTCAAGGTTGAACAGAGTCGGTGATACTTGAATAATCCTCGCATTCATGTGGCATAGACAATTGCTTGCCATTTATCAAATTTTATTCAAACATTGAGATAGAAGATATGCGTGTCTGTTACGACCCTCTTGAGACGTTCTAGGTATATCGAAGTAACAGGTGCCCGCAGGTGAGGCTCAAATATAATGTTGCGGTACGTTGTTTGATATTGATTCATTCTATCAGTCACGAACCATTCACTTTTCTTAACAATGTGATTTTCGTGTCTGACAAAGGTTTATACTTAGTTTATTCCTATTACTTAGAAATACCGAACGATTACTTTTGTCGAACGAGATGAAAGAATGAAGACTTGTTTTTCCTAATATGTTTGCTTTTCCTCCAATTCCAGTTACCAGGTTCGAACATTTATTCACATTCGAAAAGACTGCTGCTTACTTTCGATTGCCATTTTAATACAATGCTCTTTTCGGGGTTATTTATCCGATTCAAAAAAATTCCTGTTTCCAGGATTTCCTTGTTAAAATGATCAAGTGTCATGGATGAATAAAATATTGAAGAATATTTCTATCTGATCGGATGCCATCTGTACATTGACCAGAGCCTCTAACAATTCCAAATATATGATCTTCAAAGACTTTTTGAAGTATATATAGCTTCAAGAAAACTTACTGTCCACAACTATGGTTCCAAAATATGGAACGCAATAATGACATTTCTGTGAATATCATAAAAATGCCATATCACCTACTGTTCTATGATCCTTGAAAGCATGTATTTGATTTGCTGTAGCAATTAATTGTAAATTATCAACGATGATTAGCAGACAGATCTATGCAATGAAGAAGCAGGTAGAGGCAGAAACGATTTCTGCAACGTAGTTGGGAGTCAGGTGGTGTTCTAGTTTCGCAATGATTCACTGAAATGTTCCCTTAATTCAACCCATCCCATTCTAATCTAGTTCAAGTATTAGGACCGTGTGGTCCTTCGATAACTCAATGAGTTTCTTTTTTTTTTCTTCAACTTTAGATTTGTCACTGCCACGATTTTACCCTCGAGGTAAGTAACAGCGTTTTCTCAAACAGGATCGCGGTCCTTAGAAGCAAAAAACGAAAACGTATTTTCAGAATCCAAACCACCGAATTGCACTCTACAAAAAAAACTTTTCTATTTGCTAGTATATGGGAATAATTAATCAATCGTCAGAAGTGTCACGTCAAAATTGGCATTTCTTTCATTTGAACATGTTTCACGGGGGTGCAACAATTTCAGCCAGAATTCATTTCTTCTTCTACTTATTTCAGAGGGTTTCATTTCGGCAAAAACTGTTCATGTACTTTCAGGATGAAATGGTTTCTGCAATGAAATTAACAATATCGCGTAGATTACCATCATAGGTTAGCAATGTTGCTGATATCTAGCTGTAACCTTGCTCTTCTACGAACCTATCTTTTAATTAAATATTGAAAGGCATAGGCATAATGTGCAGATGCAAATTTTCCAATTTCACTGGGGCAGGTTTGAAATTGGGAATTCCAAAAGTTCCGAACGGTAAAAATTCCGAATTTATTTGAGACACGATTTTGAGTTTCTAGAAACGTTAGAGTTCAGAACTTGCAAATTCCGAAAGGACGAAATGCTGACAGCCCAAAGATCCGAAAGTTAATACACATTGTCAGAAGGTCCGAAAATACGCAAATCGAATTCCGAAATTCGGAGTTTCTCAAAGTGGCTGCGTAGACTTTCGGGAAAATCATCTTTCGAAAAACTGTCAGTCGGTAGTGGAAAAATTCGGAATTTTCACCTCTCGCAGCTTTCGAAATTCGTAATTTCAATCTCTCCCCATTTTACCAATACAACATATCCAATGTAGGAATACTTGAAGAAACGCAATATGTATCGAACGGTTTGAAACGACCCAAAACTCGTTCGAGGAAACTAAATAAGGGTCCACTGAAAATCGAGTAGTGGCGTAACGAGAAGAAATCACCTGGAACCTATTCGATAAGAAAAAAATTTTAGATGATTTCGGAGAGTATCTTTCCCCTTATCGCAAAACGGCATATACTTTCCGTCATGAAATGATAAAAACGCACATAGGGTGGTTGTCATTCGCCTACATACAAATAGCTGGTAAAGTTCGGGATTGACAAAGCTTTCCGACGTTGCGGTGGCATATCAGCAAGCGAAGTAATACGGTGCAGAGGTAGATAGACGTAGACAGATATATTATGTATGTATGTATACGTACAGATTCAGATACAGACTAGGGGTAAACAAAGACAGGTAGAAACACAGGCAGAGATTCAGTCGCTAATTCAGCGCCTCTGAAGCCTTGACTACTATACGGCAAACCATTGCGGTAGAATTTCAAGCTGAGCCAAACCGCGTGGGAGATATTAGTATGATGTCAGTGATAACGGGTTCACGTAAGTGGATGGATTGCCGGAGTTACATACATGTAACAGTCAGTTATCGGTTATATTCATTATTCCATACCCCGTTGCACCTAAATGAACCGAAAAATTCTATCGTCTTATAACGCCGGATAACTTAAGAGAAAAACGGTTTCTCAGATAAGAGGCACGAAGAAAAAAGTAAAAAACAAATTAGAAATATACGCGAAACATCAGTATAGTATATAGTTGAAGATAAAGTATTACTTCGGATTCCAACAGAAATTACTACGATATTTCATCGTGGACACTTTCGTAGTGCGAGGGTTGGACTATATCGGAGAACGGATGACTTTATTTGTACAAAAATGTCGCGAAGAAAATGAAGAAAGCTTCTGCTAATTCTGTGCATTCCAATGCTTCTGTAGTGGAAAACGTGATATCGCAAATTCTGGTCGAAAATCATACTGTATTCAGTATTTCTTAGAAAATATCACACGTAACGCAGGCCTTCGAAACGTCACATTTTGGAATGATAACATCATTTTTGATGAGAATTTGAGATATCATGTTTTTTCATCGACAGAGATTGGTTCAAATGGCTACAAAATGCGAACGGAAATGATATAGTGAATATGAATTGTTCGTCATTCCGAGTGTTTGGAATAGAATTTCATGCCAGTTTCACGTCCCATAGCTGATCTTCTTAGTATACGAAACAGGATTACAGTGTGAATAATGGACGTACGGCATATCATGTAAACACAACTTTGACGAATCGTGAAGACTGACAAGTGATAGTAAAAACAATCCCAAAAGTGTATAAGAAGCCTAACCGCAGAGTGAAGAAAAAGTATAATAAAAGGCCGTTCACTGCTGATTTTTTTGCTCTTTATACCATGAGAAATGGTCCTTTTCGGTGATATGTAAATCCTAGTGAATGATGATACTTTCATCGAGTGCGGCGTATGATGTTGGTTTCTGTGTTTTAATGCGCGCTGGTGTAAAAAAATTTTGACCCATTCTCAACTAGGCGGATCTAGAGTCTAAGAAATTGAACATGACCCAGAAGATCTTGCCGTTTTGAACTCTTGCAATTTATCTTTCACAGATCCTTTGGGATATTTTCACTCATTTATCACCCTTTAAATGCCGTACCGTGTAAGTTCAAACTTTAAAATGTCGTAGCACACTTTGCCGGTGAAGAACCTGAAGTGGTTATTTGGGAATTTGTGTTGACTTCAACAGAAAACCCGGTGATCAGAATTGATCATAGAAAAAATTGAGGATTGGTTCCTCAACGTCTTCTGTAGATCCTTCAATCTCTCGATCTCACGAATCTACAAGAAACAGAACTTTGACAAAAACTACAACAATGTTGGTCATAGATTTAGTGGAATATCCGGAGTACTTCAACTTTACGGCACAGCAACTTCTAGAAGCACATTTTGGCGTGAAACACTTGCCTCTAGTGATTGTTGTACCTCTCACATTGGCTTATGTAACAATTTTCCTTACCGGTCTGTTCGGTAATGTCGTTACGTGTTTGGTGATCATCAGAAAACCTACTATGCAAACGGCAACAAATTACTATCTCATCAGCTTGGCCATCTCCGATCTTACATTACTTGTTTTGGGTAAGTTAGTCTTTTAGTTAAATTGTTAATATAGTGTGACAAATTCAACGTATAAATCAGTATGCTTTTTGTGGTATTGGATGTTTTTCATCCGAATTCCAGTCGTGAAGATTTTCTCAAGGGAAATTATTCCGAAATTATTTCACATTATTGTACCGCTTCAGAAGCTGAATTGTATTTCTTTCTATGGAACTACGATTTGAAAATTATAGAAAAAATATGACAGATGACAGATAGAACGTCTTGGCTAGAACATCATCTTGCATTATAATTTATAGATGGCTTGCTGTAAGCACATACGACGCGCATCGCATTGAATTATTCTATGAGAGAGATAAAATTCCTAATTTATTCAATGGATGCAATGAAAATTTGCTTGAACCTAGATGATAAAAGTATGACCTACTATCAAGAGTTTTGGCTCCATTGAAACAGAGAATTAATTTTGCTGCAAGAAAGTGCTTCGCAATTTATATTTTTTATTCAAATTTTGGGGTCGTAATTAGTTCGGAAGTTGCTCGGGGTGTCTTTTTAATGATCCATGCTTGGTTCAAATCAGTTCAAAGGATCCAGAAGATAAGAAAATCTCTTGGGTCTTCAATATTTGCTGCACCTACTGTATACGAACTTACGTCTTTGAATTACAGTGAGGATTGAATTAAAGTCGTAAAACAGCATCTCTATTCGCGGTTCTCTGACATATTGTTGGTAAGATAAGGGAGCTTAATTGATACTTGTTTAGCCTATCTACCTGCAACGTGTCAGCGTTGGCAGAATATCTTATGGTCTCTTATACAGACTTTGTTAGTTCGGTACACGTCAGAGTATAATTTGCGTAATTCGAAATTTGCCGTGAGGAATTCGACTAATTTGTACCAGAAGTCTCATGCTGAATGGTGGTTTCTCAAATTGCAGTAAGTTGCTCGGCTTTTAAGGATTCAGGTTTCACGCGCCTCTGCCTTTGGTTGTGTCTTTGAAACAGGCCAATCCTCAAAGAAATGTTTTGAATGCTTTCCCAAGGTCTGTAAAAAAAAGTGGACAATTAAGCAGGACGTGCGATCGTAATTAGGATTCCGAGTTTCAACGAATTAAAAACCTTTTAGCATCCTGACAAACTTATACTTTACCAGACGTCACATATATCTGACGATGAATTATAATTTCTAATTTCGTAGTGTTACACCGTTTCGAAAAGATCAAATCAATTTAGCACGGTGTGAAAATAATTTCACAGCTTACAACGTGAGCAGCGTTTTTTCAAATATGATTCAAGGAAAACATCCGTAAATAATATATAGGTATAGAGTTCGTTAAGGTGTAGAGCTTTTTACTTCAAAGTCTTAAATGAGACTCTTGATAATAAATAGTCTGGAAATCGTGAAACTCACGAGGGGTATCTGCTATGTGCTCGAGAGTTTCCCAGCTGTATAAGTACGGGAAACACGTCCATAATCCACGTAAAGCTGCCTGGTAAATTCAAGCTGCCTTGAAGTTCTTGCACCTTTATACCATGCGCGGGTCGTGTTAACAGTTCATTGGTCCAATAAAGTTTCCACTTGCAACCTGAATTTAGCACAAATTGTAGTTTCATCGTTGTTTCGCCTCCTAGTCTTTCAGGATAATTGTTACGATTTCGTAGACGTTTATAGTTTTGCAGGAGGTACAAGAATGGCAGAATGAACACTATAACAAAACTTCGTCGAGTCTTTTTTGCCCTGAATTTCCATGGTAATTGAACAACTAGAATTGATGAAAAAGTACAGGAATCTACGCTTTTCGATGAATTTTATAGATTTTTATTGGAATTTTATCAATGCAATGGATTATTGCATCCGTTATTCAACGAGGCTTCAGTCGGGTGGATATCGTCGATATATAAGTTTTCTAGTTCGTATTGCATTATATGGAACTCAAGAGTTATGTAATAAAAAGCGCGCTTTCAGCATGAAGATGTAACTGTTCATATTATAGCCGTGCTCGAATTTATGAAGATGAAAAGTTTACAACTGATTTTCAATGGTTTCATGTCCCACTTCGCGTCTATTAACTTTTTATATGAAGCTCGGGGAAAAGTCGATTGTCCCAGCTCTTCACTGTAATCCAGCAAACATCTCGCGATTGTGAAATAAACTCCGCACACTTTTTTTTTTCTCCTTTTTGGTTTTTTGTTCAAAAAATGGATGAAGCTTTTGGAATTAAGCTTTGAATCGTAGGGCGATTTAATCCGCGAGATTCCAGCGATGCAATTCATTCAGCAATTCATTCGTCCTTGCGGCAGTTGAAGTCTACAACTTCAGTAAATGGTTATAACAGCCAATCCAAGTCTTTCTTATATTAAACGAAACGACCAAGCCACGGTGGCAATAACGTTCACGATGGAACAGGCGGTCGCCTTTTACGACTCTTGTCTTTTGCCACGATCTCGATAGTCTCGTATTAACGTTATTCCGTTTAGTTACAAAGCTGATTCGGGTCACTTTGAATTGTAATTTCATCGGGTAAGGGGTCTTTGCTTTTAAGCAGAATCACCTATTATCACCCTGTTATCGAATTAATAGTCGAAAAATAATAAGCAAATGATTCGGCTGTTCACGTCAAGCCGACTTATATTCAATTCCCTGCACCCAGATTTTTTCTAGCTCACAACAGTATACCTACTTTGAGTAAAGAGTTCAAAAATACTCCTCTCAACTTACAAACTACTGCATTGATCACTCGTAAAATTTATTTAGATTCGAGTTGGAATAAAAGCTCTCGATTAAGCCTACCTAGATCATAAAAATCTCGTGGGATGAATTCTTGTTCCTCAATCTTGTAGGTATTTGAATAGCTCACTGATCAATTCTGCCCTATGATCAGCTCTAAGTAACGAAAAAAACAGCATTGGTTAAGACCAAAATCACCAAAACGTATTCATACTTTCTTGAGATATCTTTGGATATAAACTTTATTGCACTTACACACACGAATGTCCATTTGAAAACTATCAAAAATGCCATCTGAAGTTTGGAAAGTTACAATCTCTCAAAAAGGTATAAATTATACCCTGCTGAAACTCACAAATGACTTTTACCCTGAAAGTTTCCCTCTTTTGTTCCTATATTTTTGAATTGTATGAAAATTCCACTACTTGCTGGAAAAACTTGTTCGATTAGACATGTGTGATATATGCTGGAGAGAAAAACCTGTGACAAAGAATTCTGACAGCTCTGGCTGTATAAAATGTGTGAAAAATTTCCGTCCAGGAGAATGTCGCATTGATTAGATTCTGCTGCAAATGACGTGGGGTATTCATAAAAGCAAGGTGTCGTTAAAGCTTTCCCAAATAATATCACACGCAATTAATATTCATTATCCCCGTGCGGTAGTGAGTCAGCAAAGGATTCGTTTCCATTGCCCAAATCTTTACGTGGGTAGATACGAGCCACTCAACCGACCACGGACAATGTACACTGTGATTTACATTTTATAGCTATATGCGGATAGGAGGACAGAGTGGTAGTTAATTCTCGAATAAAAGGCCAATGTCATAAAATTATGACTGTGTGCAAACTTCATCGCTTCTATTATCGATGTCACCAGGTCTGATAGTTTCAAAACGTGATAGTACACCCTTCAGTATTACTGACAGAGATAACAACTCCTCAATCTGTACATGTGCCCGTAGTTTAATTAAATACCCGAGTGAATGCACCTTGGAAATACCATTAATGAAGAAACTGTTCCCATTCCTCAAGAGCTATCAAATACCTACGGTCAAACTGCTAGGGCTTGAACCGGAAATTAATTGCTATTTGAGCCAAAACTTGTCGGCAGATTAGGCGTTATTATTAGGGTCGCAAGTAAATTGGGCAAAATGGGCCAAAACTTTGGGATGGACATTGGTCAGGTCAACAAGTATTACTGTTGTAGTCGCACGAAGTAACCGTCGTTGGTATACGTATAGGTATGGTTTTTAGCTGATCGTGAACAATTTCTATGAATATGGAAATTGCGGTTGATCGAATTCTGGGCGTCTCGTGAAAGGAAGATTTGTGGAACTGAATATTTACTGAGAACGATATCACTGATGTCATGAATCACGCTACATTTACCTGTACATAGCTGTTGCAGCCACTAAGTCAATTAAGAATGTCTGGCTCGTTTTAATCTCGAAGAAACTATAAATCTATGCTGAACCGCTAGAGTGCAACTCTGGACCTAGTCCTACAGGTCTTCTAATCAACGATGGTGCACAAACATCTAGGTAAAGTAATTGCATAAAAGCCGGGCTACAAACTTGCAAAATGTGAATGTGGAACTTGAGCAATTTTTTTTTATTGATATTTTTTGAATAAAGTGCATTGATTGATTACATTAGTCTGCAGCAAAGTAGCGAGTGTATTTTAGTAAAGCTTTAGAGCAGTTTATTCAGTTAATTAGTTATGAACTTTAGTCGGATGCTGATGTAACTCTTTGAACCACAAATATTTGAGTCCTGGCAGTCCGGCGAGTTTCTTCTTGGAAATTTCGGTGATTTTGTTGCCATCAAGGACCAAGTGCGTCAGATTTAGGATGTTGAACCAGCCAGGAACAATCCTTCCTCTCATTAAAAAAGTCATTGTAACAGAAGCTGTCACCGCTTTTCCGCGATGCCCATTGGCTGTCGCGTGCACGCCTTGCCGCTTTCACAGCGCGACGGAAGTGCCGTTGCTACACCGTTTTGCATGACTCGCGGATGTTTTCTTCGTATGATAATCTTCCTCAAAAATGCCCCACTTTTCACAGATTTTATATGATGATGATCCAGAGAGAGGGTTATCAGAGATTTAAGTCCGTATTGAAAGCTACCGAACTCAGATGCGTTATTGCATTGCTTTCCAATCCCAGAAAGTACAATTTTTCAGCCGATTAAAAGTGTTGGTAGTTACACAAGATACCAGGTTGTTTCCCATACTTAGAAAAGTCATATTCACTGGAAAACTGTTAGCAAACGATAGATCCGTAATATTGTTTGGAAGAAGGCTTATCCAGGTGACTTCTCCGAGACCCAAAAATGTACCAGGCTCAATGACACGGATGAGGTTGTCATTCAGACGTAAAGCCATTAGGTATTCGTTGACGAATGACCCTGCACAAATCACTTCAATTTCATTGAAGTCCAGATAGAGCTGATACATTTTAATACCGTTTAACAGTGCCTGTTATATCCTTGAACTTGTTCCATCCGAGAAATAAGTCACCGACACTGGACCCCTTTGGGAATCCAGATTTGAGGTTCTCCAACCCTAAATCTTCCAACCATAGGGCTAGACCGCTAAGCTTTTCAACCACCGTGGAATTCAGGAGTGATTCATCACACGAGAAGACGTGGTTATCGTATTTGTTCAAGGTAGCCCCGACGAAAATCACTTCGTTATTTTCAATGCAAATTTGAAAAATCACGCAATATTCGCTCCAGTGAGAGTTGAGGGTTTTTAGACAAGGCAGAAGCGGTTCGAATATTTTTCAAAAGCGGCCAAATCAAAAGTACTAACCAAATTTGAACCATTTCGAAATGTGCAATAATCGGAGGACGAACTTGTACCGGAAAATATATCCCAAGCGAAAGAGTCTTGTAGCCAAACCTGGTTCACGTTTGTCTAAAGGCCAGAGGCCGGTGTAACCTGTTCCAAGACTTTGAACAACACAAGTGTAATCGTTTTTTCGCATGATTGCGGTTCAAAGGACTTTGCTCCCTTACTTTACATTTGTCAGGAGCTTGAAATAAACAGACTCGAGCTTTCATATCAGTTCTGATAGATCGGTTAGTTTTGTAGGGGTAAATTCCATATCAGTAATAGATTATTTATTGCGAATTTGGATTTCCGGAACATTTTTTTTGTCGGTTAGAAACAAGTCTTGGAAATTGTTACGTGAGCCGTCTTGTTTCAGTATAAGAACTAGCAGTTCGTAAAATGATTGCCTCGTATAAATTACAAGATCGGGGGAAGTTTTCTCGATTATACATAATTAACCTTGCTTCGACCTTATACTTTTAATTGCTGGAAAAGTTAATTAAATAATTACCAAGAAACCGTTGGCGATGGTAAAGTGGTTTCAAAGGAATCACGCTCCAAAGAGCAGTTCCCATTGGTACTCAAAATAAAATGTTAAGCTGATTGAGTCGAGCATAATACCTCTTATAGCTATAGTTAATCTTCCTCGATCGAATTGTTGAAAACAGTTAGTGGTCAGAACCCGTATTGGCCACTTGACATTTTTTCTCGTACTTTGGACAAGGGCTTTTGATACAAAGACCAACCCAGCTTTATCGTAGATTTACCGAACCCCAAACATCTCGCCCTTAGGGAGGTACATGAATTATAGATTGAGGATTATACCCAGCAAAGTCCAGACAAATCCCATTGCTACAGTCTCGTCTCAATTTAGAAAAAATAAAATATAAATATTCGATAGCAAGGTTTCAGGTTGGTCAATAATTCTTAATTCATTTTAATTAGTTCAATATGTTTACAAAAAATGAAAAAAAAATAGATAAAATGAAATATCATGGAATGTTAACATTTTCAACACATCCAACCCCGAACGATCCAATTTCGGTCGAAGCCTGAGACACCGTTGTAATAGGAATTCAATAAAACCAGAGTCTCCTGTCTGCAGCGAACTTCCTGAATACAAAACACGTTCATTATTTGGTAAACTCCCCAGGGTATTTTGAAAAATACCTGAATGTCAAAACGTCGCTTTTATTTTTCCTGTTGAAGGTATTAGCGCTTCTGCAACCATCGCTCACACAGTGCTGTACAGATTAGCGTCACATACATTCTACAAGCGTTCACGAGATTACATTTTTCGAATGAAGGGACTATGAGTCCACGTTGTGCAATCCATTTATTCATACCACCCGGTTGAGATATGGGGCATATATTTTTTTTTTTCTAACCAAGCCACTTCTTTTAATCTACTTTTGGATCGTTTTCATAATTTGCCAGCTGTTAGTAACATCACGTATCAAAAGCTGGTGACTGTAAATATCGAAAAACATTCTCATAAGTTTTTTTTTTTCAAGTGGTATCATCAACTATAGGGTAAACCATGATAAGTATCTAGGTGGATTTTGATTTGCATTATATATAACAAGTTGTATTGATAATTCGAAGCGTTATGGAAAAATTATTGGCAACTCTCGAGAGAAAATCTTGATATAATATACGGTTTCCATACATATTAAATACGACGCTCCACTTTAACCTATTTCATTATTATTCTCAGTTAGTGGAGGCAGGCACCCGTAACGTTTTCATTATTATGCAAAAAAATTAAATTCCACCTACACGAGTACCTACCACTTACAATTTTTTATTTCTAAAACGAGCTAGTGGATGTCTATTATCGGTTTTATTGCTGCTGCAGTCTGCGGGAAGAGACCGCAGCATTTAAAATTTCGAATGTAAAGTCACTTTGGCAATTATATTCCGCAGAATCGTAGGATTTTACGCTGCAATTAGCTCACCAACAAGCAATTAGCATCCAGCAGAAAAATTCAATCCAAGAGGTTACACCAATTAAGTAGGACTATAACCAAAAGTCAAGTATTCTGTTTTCAAAGTCATAGATTTTGAAAATTCAAAATTGAATATCACGAACTGTAGGTAGCCAAGTATCAGCAGGTGTTTGCCTGTAGTACCTACTCTCAGAATAACCCAGTAAATGTCTCGATAAATATTCATCTACGTTAATTAATGGGAGTAGAACGTAGCTGGGTGATGTTCGCTCTCTCCTTCGCGCGTATTAATATGCGGAGGTATTATTTAACGCCAACCCACTAATTATCTTTATGTAAATCCACTTTTTGGAAATTCAATTTCTCTACGCACGTAGCTAGGAAAATTAACCTTTAACAAAATTACGATCACGAAATGTACCTATACGTTCATTTCTTTTATGCCTCAATCTTGTCGCTAGAATTTCGAATTCACAGGTTGGATCGAATCTGAGAGAAGTAATAAGAAATTTAAAACCCTGCGAATGAAGTTGATGACAACTAGCTACTTGACGAAAGAATCGTATTGATAGGTGATTCAAATTAGTGAGAAATAATGTTTTTTCTCACACCTAGGTTCAATCGCATTAGAGAATTTCAATATCTTGAGAAATGTGCTTGCCACCCTTCAATTGGAATTTCAACTTGAAATCCTTTCCTTGATATCGTCCTTTTTCTTCCTGTCTCTTTCTTTTTTTTCTTCCTCTTTCGAATGCACCAGTTTTCCTAGCTTGGAAATTTTCTGGTCTGGCGTATAGATGTTGAAAATAAAGATGTACTGAGGCCACTTCAAGTATACATCGGAGTTAGAATTTATTTTATATAGGTACGGAGATCTATCCTCTTTAAAATTAAAGTTGGGGATGGTTTGCTCTTTCTGGGATCATCCAAACACCCAACTATCGGTATACACGAATATTTTGCGTTTGGCTTGTTTAGTTAAATTGCTCTCGTATTTTTTGTACTCGTATTCTTTTTTTTTTTTGTTTCCAGCGTAACACGCGGCGCGGCGGAGCGAAACGTTGAATTGCTATTTGCGAGTCGTGAGTAAAACCCGGCTGAGGGTGAATGGGATTCGTAAAAAATAGAGAAAGCAAAAACGAACGGTTAGGATAACAGCAATGATTGCTTTTCGATTCTATATGTGAAAGGAATCTTCACATCACACGATATAGGGTATTTGATTCTTTGACGACTTATATCCAACGTCGAGAAATTGTGGCTGAATTGTATATAACTCAGAACGTCTGGGAACAATGCCTTTTTTTTTTCCTTATTTTTTTTTCTCTGAAACTGATCTGAATATTTTCACAAAAGCTCCCTACTTAGCGAAATGAAATTTCATTTCATCTGTCAGACATCTTTTGTTTATTAGGTCTAGGTAAGTATTAGCAGTCTGAGCTGCAGTCTTTAGAGCTTAAAAATATTATTTATTTATTATCTTTTTTGCTGTCAGAAAGTCGAGGAATTCCCATTTTCATCGTTGAATTCTAATTCAGTGGCAAGTGGAAAATTTTCGGGCGTAATATATCCAGAACTTGAAGTTCTAGATCAACGATTATCAGCACATTTTAGCCTATCTGCTTTCCCCAAATGTTTCACGCTCTTTTACCGCCTCTTTATCTCCACTGGTAAAATTTCACCCTCTATTTTATCTCTGAAAAATGTTGCCGGGTTGAGAAGGTTGAGATACGCTGAAACGAAATCTCTCGATTTAGGAATACGTGATTCTCAGGATTCAGCGAAATACGTGAAAAATCTAAAATTTTATCATGTACACGTGGCAAGTTAAATAGATTATCAAGTCTCTTCGACATTTATCCGTTTAATTTTCCCCTTCTAATCTTTCAACAAATTCATTTGCGCTGATTTAAAGCCACGACCGCGGTCTTAGCTTAATTACGTTGAGTCTGATTGTTAGAAGATTAATGATTCGAATGATCTGACCGGACGATTACAAACTCCCGGGACTCATCGGGCGCGAAAGGGATATCGTTTTGCCAGTAGACAGAGATCAGTTTAGGTTAGAACTCGGCGAGAATCGACGAGACTTGAAGGATTTCGTCTGGTTGGTTTGTTTCACAAGGATATTGAAGTAGTTTCTTCTACGAAGCACTTCTTTGGGTCAAGTTAATGTTAAACTTGGACTCTCTAGTGCAATACCTTAATCTACTCAATCCTTCTGTGTATGTCATCGATCCTGACAATTTTTAGGATCAAATTTGATGTGGTACGTATCCGAAAAAAAAAAAAAACTACTAAATTACAATCATGTATGGGGGAATGGTTTTCAATCGGTATCCGACTCGAAAATTATTGTTAATAATTTTAGAGTGATTTGCCAAGTTAATATCGTAGGGTTGATGCGTCTAATCATATTTTTCGTTAAAATAAATTTCATTGGAAAGAACTCTATGTGCATCATTATATAAATTCACGGCGAATCGAAATTTGGAACTACTTGATCGTCTGAATGCGACCGCGTTTTCTTTCTTATGGTATTAGAAGTGATTAACTAGCTCAATTAAGGGAAAAAACCCTCTTCCTACTTGGCGAATTACGAAGTTCTGTATAACTTGTGATTTACTATCTTTGTTTGGCTGGACAAGGGTACTGTCATTCTCTCCCATCACAAAAATGATGAAGCATTTCTTGCGTGACGCAATTCCTCACGATAGTTCAGTGATAAATAATGAATGAAAGTATTCTCGAATGAAAAACTCATCCCAGAGGTGAATTGCACATTTGAGCAAAGTTTATCATCGGGGTAAAAAACTTATAAACTACTTACAATCCTGTCTTCGGAAGATCTGAATTACAATATGAAATTTCCCAGATACTAGGACGCTAGAATAATCAAGTGTTTCTGACTTTTTTCAATAAAAGAATATTCATTTTTCATGACATCACAGGTCGAGCTCAGAGCTCATTCACAAAAATCGTATCTCCGTACATATTTGTAACGCTATCTATATAAATAATATCAATAAGAAATAAGAAATTATTGACTTCCTAACGGTTAATTTTATATATTGATGAACACGAACTGCATCGCCATTCCGTCTAATGCTCCAAGTATGAGAGAAAAATGTTGGTCGATACGTTGCAAAGTATCGAAAATTTTCTGATTTTGTTTTTCAATGAAAATGAAAAATGCAGTCTATCGGAAAAATTCCCTTTTGCTTTTATTTAAGAAGCGGGTCGCATGTTATTCATATCCATCAACTCCTCAGTGATTGATGAGATACCTCGGTGAATCATTCACGGCTTGCATATTGCCACAAGGTTTCACCTACTTAGTCAAATAACCCCTCATGTAATCCAATGTTCTTACGGTGATATACTATGAAAATTATATTGCAAAAATAGGAGTCAACATTTTCATAAAATCTGACAACTTCTAATTTCGTTCACAGTATCGCTATTTCTAATATAGTTATATTCTGATTGCTTACAGGCTTACCGAACGAGCTCAGCCTATTTTGGCAACAGTATCCGTGGGTGCTTGGCGAAGAATACTGTAAAATAAGAGCTTACGTCTCAGAAATGTGAGTATAGCGATCTTGTCATCGCATATTTTGCATTCAGTCCATTCGCGTCCAGATTTTTCACTCATTATCCAGTATTGAATTTTTTTTTCTGAGTGGATAAAAAGTCTCGGCCTTTGTAAGATCTTCACGGATATGTAATCTCAAGATAGCCTCTTTTATATTCACGGCACCAGCTGCGACCTTTCGGAATTTCTTATATGTATCTTATCGTTATCATGATGCACGTCTCGTATTTTTCCTTAACGATTCAAAACCTCCGTCATTCAAGTATGTATCCACTGTATACAAGAATCTCGGGATTTTAATCTAAAATACTCGAATTGAGAGAAAAAAAAAAGCTCACGATAATTCACTACTTTCGGTTTCCTGAATTCAATTTAATTATAGTCATTTAATTTCTAAAATAATTTTTATCTTTTCATAAACTGTCGATAGGTCATCTTACGTTTCTGTATTGACAATCGTCGCCTTCTCGATGGAGAGATACCTGGCGATTTGTCATCCGTTACATCTTTATGCGATGAGCGGTCTGAAGAGACCGATACGTTTCATCCTGGCATCCTGGTCGGTGGGTCTTGTCTGCGCAATTCCATTTGCTATTTACACAGACATCAACTATCTAGCATATCCTATAGGTTAGCGAAAATCAACGATTATTCAGCATAATCATTCATCACAGCTTTCACAGTTCTACAAAACCTTGTATAATATACCTTTGCCTCGGTTATGAGACGCCGTCTTTAAGAGGTCCCAAAGGATTCTTCTGAGCAAGTCGTTGATAACAACCGCTGACGCGGGATTCCCTGTGGATGTCGTAAATCTAATCAAATTGGTTTTTTTTTTTTTTTTTCTCCTCTTTCTTCCTTGAAATACACCTTCGAACGTGATAATATATCGATCTTTCAGCTAGCGCCAAAAATGTAGAACTTTTCTTTCAAATATACGATTCCATGTCAAAGGGGCAAGGAATTTTTTCAGGAAAAGAAAATTATTGGAAATGAAATTGCTCCTTATTAAAATAATTATTAGTAACGCTATTAATTGTAATTACATTCATTGCCCCAAGATTTTCAGTCGATTTAATAAGGTGCCTGGATTGAGTCCAGCGGGTATTAATTGAACATTAATTTCTTTAGGTTCTGGACAACCTTTGATGGAATCAGCAGTTTGCGCTATGGTTCTCGTGCCAGATTTTCCACTCTACGAAACCTGCAGCATCGTATTTTTTATAATACCAATGGTTGTAATTTTGATACTCTACACCAGAATGGGCCTCCAGATACGTCGAAGTAACAAAAATTCCCTGGGGCGAACGGTAGAGAGTCACGTACACGGAGAATCCCGCCAAATCCAGTCCCGAAAATCGGTCATCAAGATGCTGAGTAAGGTTACTTTGTGAATCAGATTGCCTTATTACAAAAGTAATCATTTAACCATAATCATCAAGGCAGTTTCTTTGATCAAAAGTCGAAACTGAACTTGAAACTTTCCTATTTTTTTCATAAAGCAATGTTCACTTCACAGTTTTGTGCTTTACATTTTTGTAGACAAGTTGACAGTTGTTTAATAAATGACAGCTCACCTATTTTGCATTCAACCAAGGCACACATAAATGTAAGTAGATTCAAACCGCGTTCTGTGTTTCCCCTTGATTATTTTGGCTTAGCGTTTCACTTCGATATTAATTAATTAATTATTTTACCTTTGAGGTATAGCATCTTGAAATGTGATCGAATCTATTCAAGACCTTGTCGAGGACAGACTTAATTGGGGTATACCGTAACTGATTCTAAAGCGTTGAGCATTTCCAAAGCTCGGGTACTCTAGATAATAGGAATATGTATACCAAAGCGGAGGTTTCGGGTTCAAATTCACAACAATTTTCTTCTTGGTATAAAGGACTTCAAGCAGCGATGTTAACAATAACTTCATAGGATCGTCAGACCCTTCAGGGAGACGGTTAATTCTCGAGGGACAATTTAGGTAGACCATTTCACTTCTCTGGGATCCAGATTGTTTGTCATGCAGTCATGAACTTAGTGCTGTGAATTGGAAGATTCAATTTTCAGCTTGAGTCATTCGCAAATAAGTGAGAAGAAATGTTTTAGTTTTCCAAAATTCACCACTCCAATTAGGGAAGTCAAATCACTCAGCGAACGATATGCCTAAATCCGTGAAGCATGTGTTTTGGAATTAGACGATTAGAATGATCTGAAATTAATTAATTTTCAGCCAACACAGTACGCTGGTCCCCTAAACTCCTAAAATCAATTACGAAATTTGATGGAATCAGTAGCACAACTATATACACTATATCAAGTTTTGAACGGCCTGTTTATTTGATCATTTTTCTTTCGACTGTATTCCAACTGTGATACGGTGGTTAAGGGAATTCACGTCAGTAAATCTTTTTCATTTTATCTTGACCGTGAAGGGTGATGTCTGCAGCTGGGGAGATCAGCGAAATATCGTGCTGAAAGCCTTTCGCGGTTCTTGATTAATTTTCACGAACTCGAATGCGTCGATCGATAGTGAGCAAAAGTTTTGCGGCCCATGCGGTGTGCGCGCACGAACAGACACACTGAATATTGACGTGTCTAAATCTCTGCTAGTAAATCGTTCATTCATACCCGTTCGCGGTTTGTGTAAACCAAAGATTTCCCTCGGGGCAACAACAAAGGTGGAAACCCAGATCGAGGCGCAAGGGAGTTTAGCAAAGGTCTAAACAGCTGGCCTGAGGGAATTTCGTTCAAAGACTAGCACCGAATTGATCCTCCTAGTCGAAAGCTGATTCTTTGATAGGGACACCAGAACTTTGCTGTTAAAAACTATAATGGGATGGATTTAGGATGGAATAAGAAACGAAAGTATTCGTTAAGAAAATTCCTTTCAATTTTTAGGTGCTGTTGTCATAATGTTCTTCGTTTGCTGGGCACCTTTCCATGCTCAACGACTGCTCTATGTTTACGGTCGAGAGTCTAATTACTACTATGAAATCAACGAATTGCTTTACACTTCAAGTGGTTGCCTTTACTACTTCAGTACAACGGTTAATCCAATCCTCTACAACGTAATGAGTGCCAAATACAGAAGTGCCTTTAAGGAGATGCTCTGGTGCTCTTCGAAAGGTAATGAACGATTCTCCAGAGAGTCGAGCAGTCTGCAAGAGACTCCGATATGTCAATGTGACACCAGAGATGATGGGAATCAGCTGATGCATATACGAAGTCCTAGATATCCGTGTTCGATCAGGTGAGATCTCTTTCCAACATTTGAAAAATTCTTTCCATACGTAATGTAGATACATATACTGCAATTGCATAATCCATTGGCGAATAAATCCGTCCATCTTCACTGATCTTGTTTTGTATTTATATTTTCGAAGTCAGATGTCGTACAATTTTTTTTTGACTCACATGTATGTATTGACTTGTCGATATAGATGCACGATCAATCATGCCAAAGATATTCTACTCACACCTGGACGAACTCACGGGAACAAAGACACTACCAATAATGCTAACTCTCGATCGAAACGACTTTTGGTCGAAGAAGATAGTGCCAATGAGTATCTCCTGGATAATCGATCGTCGGATAAGGCTAATGGGAATCCTCGACGTCCTCTAGAGCCATCGGACTCTACTGCAAGCAGCACTGTGTGATTAAACATTCGTTGATCGAGGAATTTTTTTTTCCAAGTACAAGATTGCCAGTTTTATCTGCTCCCTTTGCATTTCAAGCTCAACTTTGCATGGGTTTTCGATTTATTTGAATTTGCTGGTTCATGTGTGTCACCAGGACAAGGAAGTCTACAGTATATTTGACACCTGGAATTGCATTTTGATGATTGATACTTTTCCGGACAGAAATTTTTTGAATGTCATAACTGTACTTTTTCGGTCTTTCAGTGATGCCTGAGCTTTTAACGTATGCATGAGACAGTTTTATCAAAAGTCAAATAGATTGATTTATTGTTTTAATTAACGTTTAGCGATTTACCAATCATTATCGTTTTGCGTCGCATATTGGCAGGTAAAATTTGACAGGATCTATACACGCGGTGATATAATTAATATAAATTCTGTGCACTTGAATGCCAATTTCGAACGAAGCAATTTAATCAGGGTATCCTAATTGGGTTAAATTTTTATCGAGATAGTACGTTTTACCCTGATTGAAAATTTCAAGCCTACTTTTAACCATAATTAATTCGATGAATCAACGCTCGGAATATTAATATCAGGACCACACTGCTCACCGTGCAAACAAAATGAACAATGTTCTCCGCATAATATGTAGCTTACCATGATTACATTTTCTGTACACACATCAGGGTAATACCCACATTTTTTTCAATCCTTCCGTCAACTTTCACAAATCCTTTTCTGTATTTTTCTCTTAAATCTTCTTACTCGTATCTCATTTTTCTCTCGCATCCCTCTTTTCTCTGATTTTTTTTTCGAAGAAATCGTCAGCAGATTAATTTGGTAATTCGAGGAGTAGACTAAGGGCTAAGGTCCTCAAGGGGCCAATTGAAGTTTATACCTAATCACCAGTAATAACGAGGATCGTGTCTCGTGAAAGTAAGTGACCTAAGAAACAATTTCGTAGTGGTCCAATTATGGGTGTCTCGTTATAGTAAAGGTTTTTCTGATTTCGAGAGGCTATTACGTTCGGTTCTTTCTTTCACCCCTTAAATCAAACGAGACGTTCGAAACCAGGCCTCAGCTATTTTCGCGCGAAATTTAAAAGAAATTTTCGTTTCATCTGTACCATGATGTAAAGCTATCAGCTAAAAGCTCCGAACCACTCGTCAAAGTTTCAGCACCTGATTCACACCCCATAATACTCTGGATATTAAACAAATTATACCTAACATTTGACCTCATAGCTTTTTGAGTAATTATCATCGAGGTTATTGAATTAGGTTGGAGAATTCTTTGTTTGTGGTAATCCGATTTGTGCATGTATCGAATAAATTGAATTGACCCTTTCCTTTCCAGCAACGCCGGATTATCGATCAATTAAAGATTCGAGGAAGCCCGAAAATCAGAAATAGATTCTAATTAATATCCTGCCTCATGAGCAGTCACGGATTCATGTTCTTTGATGGTCTGCTCTACTTAAATGGTTCGCCCTGTACAGGCAAATGTATAGCCATCGTAGTGCTTCATTATCCAAAATCTCATTAGAAGGTATCAATCAATACATGCTGAAGGGTAGCTCTATCGTCGCGTCATCGATTTGTTTGAGTACATTAAAGCAGTAGACTCTCAAGTATCGGTAAAGTTGTTGACAAACATTAGTAAGTCTCCGAAGTCTACGATCTCTTCGATCCCATTTAATTCTACCTATTATTTCCATTCGAAATAATGAGTGCCATAATTGAATATGGAATCCAGCTATGGTACGTACATATGTCTGTGCACAAATTGTAAAGGCCATTATTGCACGTGGAACAATTGCTAGAACTGTCTCACTCGGACTAATTCTAGTACATTCGTATTGAATAGAAACTGTTCGAATGTACATACATCTATTCACATACACAACATCCGTCGAGGACTTAGCTTGCCTCATCTATACATGTATCCAAATTAATCCTGTCACCACGTTGTGACAGATAATTGTGTCACGTAGTCCTTCGCCTCGGTAAGAGACTGGAGGAATCAGGCACAGTTTGATGTTTAACGCTTGATGCTATAATGTGACGAAGTAATTGATGAACGTTTCAATCGCGAGCTGGCTGTTAGTTCCAAATACTGGAAACGCCACATTGTTATGAGCTTCTACCCGGAGGATAATTAATTATGGATAAAGCCAACTAATTTATATTGTATCATTTTGCCACACCATGTTGAACTGATCATTCACTCCTATTCCCCGCTGTTAAATTACATGTAAATGGAATTCAGATCGAATAGCAATTTTTTTCCTGATGAAATCAGTGCAGAAGAAATTCACTGGTGAAAAGTGCAAGGCCAGAACTTAATTTGCATATGGATAAGTTGCTGGAGTATTAGAAGCACGTTTGAAACTCACGATTGTCTCAGTAATATTGTTAATCTGGTAATGTTAAAACCGATTCTAACTGCATTCGCCGGTGGTTAATTAAAAGTTTCATGTTTGTTGCAACGGAATCTGGGTAGGTACAGATACAGATAATACCGAGTTGTCGTGTATGGGGATAGTTATGAATTTCATCGAAACTTTTCCGTTTGAATTGATTCAATTAAGGAAGTACTTCTTGCGTGAAATATAACGATAGATAGATTCGAAATTCATAGATGAAATTTCATACGAAACTAGTGTTCAAACATTTATGAGAAATATATTTTTATCATTAGGGAGTGGTCAAATTTGAAGGATCGGAGGTTGTGACACTAAATATTCATTCATATTGATGCATATCCGTGCTTTGAAGCAATTTCTAAACCGTGAAGCTTGCAGAGCTGTAGATACGACAGTTGATTCAATGAAAATGGTCAGAAGGAAAAATGTACTGGAAAACCTTCTACCGCACTTTCCAAATTGTTCTCCTATGCACAATTTATATCCTACAGACACTGAATGGTATTAGATTAGTTGATCAAGTTTCGATTATACCTTAGAAATTAGTTGAAAGCCTTACCTGATTTGTGAGCAACATAGAAAAGATAGTTAGGAGAAGAATCACAATGAAAGGAACATGTGTTTGAGCACTAGAAATAGCTAGTAATAGATGAGAAAGTACCAACAGTTTCTGATGTGCGGAATCGATCATATTGATCTAGGAGCAAACTCTCGAGGAGAGTTAGCCATAGTTTATAGTGTCTCCCGGGTGCCCAACTAATGGCGGGTCTTGGCTGGAGTGAATCTAATCTCAATTTGCCAGATGTCATCGTTCTTTGGATTTATAGGGTACTTAAACTACCCCATCTTTCATGATCATGATGATAACCTTGAACACGTTGGATTATCCACGCGGGCATTTAACCCCCGTAACATTTGTGGCGGGTTCAAGAAATTCCTATTTTCTACCTCGAAATGGGAAATCATCATTTCAGATTGTTTCTAACTACGAAGGTTACCGTTGGCCATATCGTGACGTTTTCAACGCTGATCACACGGATCGAGTTGGTATCATTGACGATAATTAGGTTTGGCTTAACTACCTTTTGAAGTTAAAGTGGAAAGTTCATTGATTCGATTCAGACAATTTCCTCAATTAGTAAATACCTCGTGGTTTCAGGATAGGATTCCGAATCCAATACGGAACTGCAGTTGTCTGTAGGTTTCGAAAAGATACCAGTTTTCTGGACCCTTGAATCCCGTTCATTTCGCGCTCGTTGCTGGCTCTTTTGTCAACGAAATTACAACTGCGGGCTTCTATTGCCTCTGGCTAGCGTAATAATGGAGGAGTCTAGGTATTCCGTGCTCCGCTGCCAGAGTAGATTTTTCTAACGGAAGCACTTTCTTTTGACTTTAATGCAAAGCTGAGCTGTTTTCAAATTGCATGGAATATGCTTCCGTAATTCCAATACTGGAATTGTAAATCTCTTTCCAATATTTGGTGAAGTTTCATAAAAAAATGTAGTTCAATTATTCGTAAGATGGGATTAGACTTATAATTGTTCATTGATTCTGGACTCCAGCTTGATCCATTTATACTGCCGATCTATAAACAGATTTTGAATTTCATTCCAGTTCATCAATTTTCACGATTGCAATCTAGCCAGACAATCTTAGGGCCTGATAATTGTCAGTTAAATTTAACAATTCCTCGAATTTTCCTCAATATAAACTTGACATCATTGATTCTCTTGATCTGTACGGAAATTGGCAACAACTGCCTTAAGTAATTTCCTATTGGCTTCTTGTTGTTTTCTCTCCGATACAGAAGGAGTCCATTTCGCTGCAGCGTAGAAATTCGCAGATTTTTTGTCTGCCCTTAAATGTAGAAACCCGGAAATGATCCGTCTTAAGAATTAGTCAAGTGCCTAGAGCTGGAGCTAGATACAGATTCCTGTAACCAACAATCACCAACCTATCCGCCAATATGCGTTTACTTTTCCTATATAGAATGGTCGATATAGTGATTCGTTCCTAGCTATGCTATGATAGTCTGAACTTATTTGAAATTTGTATTTTAGTTCATTAGCCACAGTATACCTAGACAGTGACTATAACCGTTTAATAAACCGAACTTCTGGATTCTCTGAACTGAGAAATTTAATATCACAGACCCGAGCCGCCGTGGATATATATGAGGGCAGGTGCTCTTTAATGAAAGCCTTCGTATATCGAGCGTGATCATACTTCTACGGAATCTAATCATATCCATATTTCATACGCAGAGTAATTCAATGTTTCAGGATCATAAGATCCCTCATGAGAATGGGGAAAATCAGCAAGGTCTTGAGTCCTGGCTTCACTGAAAGCTCACGATATAGCATGACTGAGATGACTCTCAAGAAAAATTCCAGGAACTGCATGTACATCTAACACTCCATGTGTTGACCGTACTTGACTACTTTGGAAGTGCTTTTGAAACTAACTTACGAAATTGAGTGAATTTTGAGAAATATC
This sequence comes from Ametastegia equiseti, assembly GCA_963989295.1. Taxonomy (NCBI): domain Eukaryota; kingdom Metazoa; phylum Arthropoda; class Insecta; order Hymenoptera; family Tenthredinidae; genus Ametastegia; species Ametastegia equiseti. Next base: position 8,126,315 of record OZ022397.1, read on the forward strand.
TTGATTACTAGACTGAAAATCCATATGTCTTTCCATATGTATAACAACTGTTGGTATTTGATTTAATTTAGATGTATGCTTACCTATCTCTTTTCTAAGTTCACACTTTCAGGTATACAGAGGTCGAACTGATCCCAAGTTGATAGGTCAGTAGAAAATGAAACGAAACTGTCAAGTTCACGAACAGGTATAATACAACAAGGGTATCTACCTTCAGCTCTATAGTTGTAGAGCTAAAGCGGTCCCGAGAGAAAACTTGGTTGACTTACGATACGAGGAGTTGAACACATTTTGCAGAATTCAACGACAATATAGTGGCAAGTTTTTATGAAAACACTCTGCTCTGGATCTGGATACCTGAAGATGAAATGATCAAGTTGTTCTACGAATAATTCAGTTAGGTAGTTGATAAAATATGAGAACGAAAAATAAAAGTTGGTATTCGATCTAAAGGGTATCTGTTGGTATATATGAATCATGCACGGCAGTAGCGTATGGATATTAACAACTCACAGAGATTCTTTTCGAAATAATATTCGTAGTTTAAGCTTTTGTAGGAATTCCCAGCTATATTCTGCATTGAAAAGGAGCTCTTGGAGCTATTTTCATATCCCCACAGAAGACGTTATTCGAGATAGATGAGCAAATATATCCCGATAAAATGGGAGCCATGTGATGCTGCATATACATAAGTTGGTACGGTATTGAATTTTCTTCTCGACGTAGTAAGTCTTGATATCGATGCAGAAGAACATCGCTACATCTTTCTATACGTTTTATTTCCGGCTGAAAAAATTTAACCAAAAAAAAAAAAAAAATTATGCACAAATATGTATGTGAGTTATGCTCGGTAGTGCCAACGGAATATTATGAATATCAATCATGCGGAAACACTGAGACCCAGAATAATTCTTTGTCGATCAAAAGGATCATAATATGGGTAAGTATGTAATACGAATCTTGCAAATCCTTTAGGTTAAATAAGCAATCCGATTTATTACGAATTTCTAGATTCTACTTTTTATATTCACGATTGGTCTGCTTCTCTTGATCTTCAGTTCGAACGCTCAGGTTAGAGACAAATGGACGCAGACAGGTGGACAGATTCTAATCGGGCAATATCAAATACATGAGCCGTTGGTTGCTGTTAAAATAGCTGCAGACTTTAAACGATCGTTGAAAAAACGGCCTATAATAGACGACCAGACCTTTTACCAAAATGGTGAAGCTATATGTTTTTACGCGAAGGAAAAAGCGGTCGAAGCATACTACAAAGACTTCGATTCATGCGTATCGAAAGCCCAAAACATTCGCAAAGTTTAATCAAAATTGGCATGTTAATTTACGAGAAAATTCGTACGTAATGAAACTCACTGGTGTGAAACAAATTGAAGTGTTTGATTAAAGAGATGTGGTATTATACGAGTGAAACGAAATGGCAGATGATTTCATGAATGAAATCGAATCATGCCTACACATATAGATATACCGTGATACGATTATACTAGTTTTTGCAACATTTGTACAAAGTAAATTGAGGTGGAAGAATTACTTAAACCTATACGTATTATTAAAAATTCCAATGTTCAAACGATCGCTGAAAAAAGCGTATCGTACATCTCACAAAAGAGCCTTAACAAGTTTGAAATATCGATTTATCCGATGAATTCGACAAATTCATCATCCTCAAAGGCTTTATTCGAAGGTTTCGCAGGCCCTGAGGCTTCAGGCTTCCGTATATAGGCGACGATACACTAGAAAATGGGGTATGTTGTTTTAATGAGGCTTCAAGTCTTGTGACTTGCGTTTGCCAAGATCACGGAACTGAATTTCATTTGAATGACAATAATTATACGGTATGGATTACCGCGTAACCGTGAAGGAGCACGAGTCGTGTTATTAAACGACTGTAATTAATGAACTCCTGAAATAGCGAATAGTGACAGACACTAGAATTACAATGCATTCTGACAGCATACCGGAAGTTTTATTAATTGCTGCTACAATACTGTTACTGTATAATAAAGAAGATAATTTATCTGCAATGAGAAAATAAAAATAACAGAAAGATATTGGCGTATTGATCAGTAGACTGCGTAAAGTTCGCGAATAATGTTGAACATCTGAAATCGTAGAGCTTCATGAAGGAGGATTTAGTTAAGGGAGGGTTTACTTGATGGTGCCGTTCATGGCAGTCAGTAGAGACCCCAAGAGGCTACCACTTCATAATAAGCGACCTCTAAAATAGTTATAGGTATATAAATTTTCGCTAGCGTTAAAGCAAGCCACCCTTGTCAAGAAGGATGTGTTGAGTTATTTCATCAAAGAAACTCGAAGACACGCCCAGCATATTACGGTGGATAACTTCATTCAACTATATGTCTGTGTCTGCAGATCCAGGAAAAACATTACACGTAATGACATGTCGATAAATACAGAAGTGCAAAGTTTTTTTCCGTTACTATTTAGTCAGCATTTCCTATGCCTATAAGATACTAAAAATTGATTCCAATATCGATTTTTGCTACTTTCGATGATAACAATGCAGAAATCTGTGATGTAACTGCATGAGTAGTTCATAGAGTACCAGCTAATGACTCCTTCTGAGATTGTGTCCTGTAATCAACAGTCAACATCAAAGCTGGTGACTTACCAAATTTCAAGATGTAGAGTTGCTCACAAACCCAGTCACAATATCTTCCGGTTGGAGTTTGATAAAGTAGTCTCGAAATGTAAATGTCGATTATTATTTTTTAGCATCGAGTGTTCATATCACAAGATTTTCAAGATTCCAATTTCCAAAATTCCGTGACTAAAGAATAATGAATTTGACCAAAGTCTGCGCTATATTAAGAATCCAATAAGGACTTACATAGGTAATTTTCATTGGAAATAGAATGTACACAGATAACATAAAACTGCATACATGAATACATGATCATCGCTATCACTCTATCAAATCGTAGAGTAGAATGCTATTGGCTATCAGATTTCGATTGCCGGTGCTCCAGGTTCCCTCGGTTTTTCCATTACAGTGGTGTCCTCTGATTTACCATGATTTGTGAAAATTTCTGTTATGGTGATAAATGGAGATTTGACGAATGAAGTAAAGATGAAAACCATAGCAAACCATACTACCATAGGTACCACATGTTCCATACAATAGCGAACCATTGTGTTTAATTTCAGAGGTGAATGTAGTACAGGTACAATTCACAGTAATGGAAATTACGAGGTGCCATTTCGAAGCTCAAACAGTGAGATGGAGTTAGTAGCCGACTGAGGGCTGAATACCTGAATTTGGTAGTGCAGCAAACAAGTGCAACACATTAACCGACTCAAAGGCAAGAAAAAAAGCAGTAATAAAAGGGTCTAAAAGATTTTTCAACCACTCTATAGTTCCTGAACGGTATTTTCTTTCAATTTCACTTCTCCGCTGTATATACGCATAGATTTGCAATGCTCGCGAGCTAGCCAGTAATAGGTCCATGACAGATCATCACGGATCTATCAGCCAGTCATGGGCCATGACGTCGAGATTCGGAAATCAGATCAGAATATACAGGCTGAATTTTTTCTGGGCTCGAATGAGGGAATGGCTTATTATCACGGAGGCCTGGCCCTGCTATTCGAGTCCTATAAAAGTCACCCTGTACATAGGTACATAAGGATGGGCAGAGAATTTAGAGTAACTCTAAAATCAAATGACGGCTATTAGGATTTTATCAAGGAGTCGATGAATCTGACCTGATTGATGACTTGTTGCTGTTTCTAGAGTTGTTTGTGGTGTTGCCCACGATAAATTGTTGCTGCCCTTCTTTGATGAGCTTCGGTGACTGCTGAGCTTTTACTTTAATGTTGACGTTGACACATTTAGTCTCCTTTGAGACGATAATTTTTCTAACTTTTATATTCTGATTATATGCTTGATAACAATGATCACATCGCTTGCCTGCTACTGGCGTACATCCGATCTGTGTTTGCCTGTATGTTCGCCACCCGGACGTATTCTTGGCTTACCTTTAGCCTAAGCGGGTTCGTATGGCTTGCCTAACGCTCGCTGGAACCAGCAACGCATCTCTGAATGACGTGAAAATTTCGACTGAAGTAGAGTTCGATTCATCTTCACAGGTATAACGTTGATCCTTTCGAATCCCCAAATCGCATGCGGAGATAGTGATCCCGTACGTAACGCCTCACAAATATATTTACATAAAAAGGTTACGAGAAACTTGATCAGATTTTCCAATAGGCTGAAATCACGGATTACCTTCTTTGATGTGATCAAAGTAACGCGTTCATTTTCCCTGGTTCTTCTCATTTTTGTGCAATTTCAGAGGATTCGGAGGTATCATGGAGGTCTGCGGTCTTTTATTATCACACCCCCACCTAAGTGATGGTTGTGCCAGATCCATTGATTACCGATAAATTATTATCCCAAATCAATGCAGATTACGAACATGTTTGATTATTTGCACTTGAATGTGACAAGATTGATGAGGGTCCTGAGATCTTGCTGAGATCTTGCAAATAGCAATATTTGGATTGTGAAAAATCTATATTATCAATCACGTAGATGTTATTCGTCATTTGATTTCAATGGCTAGCTCGTCATTTCTCTGAGGCTCTTGGACTGCGGTAGTTGTCTCCGATTGATGACGATCCGTTAGAATTTTTATCAGGACGATAAATGGAGATTCAACGAATAAACTGAAGACAAAAGCCATCGAAATCGTGAGAACCAGATCACCACATATTCCATAGAACTGCAAAAAGCAATGTGTTTCATTTCAAGTAGGTACAAATAGCACTCATAGGAAATACGACTTACTATTTCAAAGCTCAAATAGTGAGGTGGAGCTCGTAACTGGCCGAGGGTGAGTGCTTGAACACCGACATGTAGCAAATAAATGCAGTAGCTTAACCGACTTATTGGAAAAAATGACGGCAGTGACAGAAACTTAGTAGCCAAACCTGAAACACATTTTTCTATTCATAATACTGAACTGGATTCGATTTGATTTCCGTATTTTCATTTTCATGAATTGCCAAACCGATGCGATGGTTCAAATATCTAAAATATAACGACCATTCGAGTAATTAATTAAGGATGTCAATCATTACTTATTTTATACTTCCTTACCTCCATAGCCTTGGGTGCATGCGTAGAGAATCCAAGCCATCGCAATGGACCAAAAAAGATGTGATACAGCAGCGGATGCAGTTTCGAAGTTCAAGTCATACGCGAAAGTTGAGTTGTGAGCACGGGTGAGGGACCACATGCAAAGCAGCATAAGAGCACCGGCTACAAGCCAGTTGATTGCTACATTTACCTGAAAAAAGACGGAATGGTTTTGGAAAACTAAAGTAGAATACTATGATATTTGCTGGTCGTAATACTGCTCATAGACTACCTGCGTAAGACGCCTCCTTTTACTGGCTAATTCGTAGCCAAGGAGTATTCCTACTAGGTAAGGACTGGCCCGATTGTAAGTGGGAACATAATATTTATCGAAGTTTTCCGCCAATCTCGAGAACCTGAAATCATGAAAAGTGATAAATAATATCCCTATACAGTAGCAACTTAAAAATCAGTTCAGTGAGATGCTTTATAGGTACTGGAAGTCAAGGCGCAAAGTCGTGTTTGCGTAACCGTTCAGTGCAAGGATGATAGCCGGAGTGACTACAGAGGCGACCAAAAACGAACTCAATATTCCGATCCCGAACTTTGGCCAGCGATGCAACGGGTATAAAATAATTGGAGATATGAAGAATAGTTGCATATCGAGGGCCAGGTACCAAGCATGGGGTATACACTGCAATTAGAAAGTTCCATTCACTGTTATTTACGATTGGAACACAATCGATATATGTATTAGTTCGAAGGTATGTGGTAACCCACCGTGTTTCCACCATTCACAAAGTTTTGGACGTAAAAAAAATAGTACCACCAATTCTCTGGACAATGATTCACCGATTCAGTAAACATAGCTTGCCATATGGGACCATTTCCGAAGTGATGGAAGAGAACAGCAGCAAAAAGCATGAGGGCTGCTAGGCATGGCGTTATTCTGTGAATATGCAAAAGTACTACATACATATAAGTGTGCGAACAAGATGAGAAGAAATTTTGATACATCGTTCTTGCACCCGGCAATGTACCTCGAGTAGAGAAACGCAAGCATGAAAAGTTTTACTAAAGAGTAGCTTACCTGAAATAACGGCGAAGATAGAATGTTAGCAAATTGAATTTTGTCCGGGATTGGATCCACTGGAAGAACTGGTAACTTGTCAGAAATCCACTAACGAGCAAGAAGGTATCAACGGCATATACTCCCAGTAGAGTAAATGGGAAAAGCCAGGACCTTTTTCCCTGTCAGTAATTTGCCATTAATTTCTCAACTTCTTATTACTAGCCAATATGATATTTCTTGACTATTGATTAACAAGTAACTGATTGAATTATAATCTAACATTCAGCTTTTCTTACTTCCAGGATATCCAGTATGGTGGTCTTCTGTGCAAACACAAGGGTTGACATCAAAAAACGATGACCAATAATTATTGCAGTAAAGCTCAAAACTCGTATTCCATGAACTGCCGGCATCATACGAGGAGTAACTTCCGTACTCAGTATAGATAGTGCGTTGGTATATAGTGAGAACTTCGAAAGGGTATTCATGGTTTTACTGTTAGACATATTTTCGTGACAACTATTTCTTCTCACAATGTCGCAAATCGTACAGGCAATCATGAAAGCACCAATCGTCAGGAAGATGACTCTGAAAAATCATTCGATTGTATGTATGGGTTGCAAATGTACATAGTTGTTTTTCTATAGAATTATTTTCAGCAACTTACATTGCAAAGACTTCTAGAATTGTGAAGTTCTCAGATTTGACGCCCGCAGATGACAAATCGCTGTCCTCAAGATTCACTTTGCTGGCTACCGTTTCGTTTTGTATCTTATCATTTGAAATCCGTATGTTTGAATTATTCAATAGTGAATTTACGCCATGATCGCTTTGATTCTTGATCGCAGAAATGTTGTTTGGAAAAATTATCGCGAAGTCACACCCCCGATCATTGATATTAGTGTGCCGCGCGTTCACCTTCATGCCTTGTTGATCATAAGCTCCGTTATTTTGGATATCTCTGTTCGAAGAACCCTTCTTGATTTCCAACAAAGCTTCCATCACTGTGAAATTAAATATAGAGAGTTCTATTCCATCTCCTTATAATATAGTACAAAAAAGAGTTACTCCTTCAAATGATGGTTATCATTTTCTTTTCTAATTAAATTCAGTATTCTAGTGACTTCCACGATTTGATGATTCCACCTTATTCAAGTGATTGGTAATCAATCTCAAATTCGGGTGACTGTGTTGATTGAGTAGAACCTCGCAGATGAATACCATACCATACAATAAAATGGCAATTAAAAGATTTGTCCAATTTTTTGAGTTGTATCTTTTTCGGTTCTAACTTCATTTAGAAATGCATTCTTCAGTCAGACGGCTTGAGATCAAACAGAAAAGGTTTCAAACGGAAATTTGTCAAACCTCTCATAACTATGGTTCTAAATTTGGTAATTTGAATACGTTAGAATAATCTTAATAATTATCTGGTCGTGGGTTCGAAAGTTCGAGGTTCAGACCAACGGTGACGTTATAACTAGAAATATTACTTCAGGGTTGGGGCAGAGTCGTTTAGCTCAAGTTTCCTATGCCTATTTCAAATGATTTCACTATATTATCATCTGTTTTCTGATATCGTCTTATCTATTTATCAATTGAATTTCCGAAATTGTTCGGCTAATCCGATTTATAAATTGACGTTCTCGAGTATAAATTTTTTTCTCGATGACATGATCAAAATCATGGTTGAAAGACTGATCGAAACGATAGTTGCGTGGATAATTGATTCAAATTACCAAGTCAAATCAGGCATGCGGTTGCTTATAATGACAACCTTGATTCAGTTTTTTATAATCTATCAATTCAAATACGTATTCAGACAACATTGGCTCATCGGAAGTTTTATCGAAACCAGTTTTCTGAAGATTCTGATCAAAACTGTGATTCTATTAACCATCAGATTCTGTAATGAATTCAATCACATTTTGCAGAAGTAACGTATGATTCCATTGGGCGATAGGATTTTGAATGTAATTGATGACGCCCAACCCTAATATTAACTCTCCCTCTTTTCGATTGACTGATTCTTCTGATCGATTAACTCTCCGAAATTAGATGCTAACCTTATAAAGCGATGTAAACCTACACTGCTACGCGTCAGATTATCAGCCCTAGTCAGAGATACACTATTACCAGCTGATGGCTGTATATTGAAGTAACTACCAAACTAGTTTTCAGCCGCGACTACATAACGGATTGCCAGCTATGACACCGATAGACCCGTATACTTGTCTTCAGTATAAAATATTTATCATGCCAGTATATTTTCATTTGAAATACGATGCCAGTCAAAAAACTGCAAAAAACTATTCCATGAACTCAAATATTCCTTCATGACTCATACACTCCTTTCTGGAATTTTTTTTAGCATGGATGTATGTAAGTGTGTGCCGAGAATTTTGTATCCTAAATTTCAGGGGAATGACTTGACCGATTTGAATGAAAATTGCGGGGAAAATCAAGTGCGTTTGGTGAAGATCATTCGTGAAACTTTGCAAGATTCTACCAGTTTCTATAGTAAAAAAATGGTAAACATCGAAATGAACCAGTGACCGAGCCTGTTGGAAAAAGTAGAGCTTTTTTACTCATAACGTTAGCCTTTTTCACGTGACGGCTAAGAAAGTATTGGTTTTGTGTCAGAAACGAGTTTCGCTAATTCCAACAAATCTCAACTGTCCGTCCGTCTGCTCGCTGTTCTGTTCTAAATGAAGAAGCGTACGGTGTTCCGCAAGATCCAGTAATTTAGATTTCTACAATTTTCAAGTATTGAAACACCCAAGAACTATACTAACGAACACCTCACCTTCAACAAACTATAGTATTACAGTATTGTTAAAGATGAAATTATGTAGATTTTGATGGATGATGCGATGAATATTCATTACAGATACTTATTGGAGAACGCATCTTTCGAAATGTTTCTCATTTATTTTATGGTCATTGATAGAATATATGATGCACGATACCATAATATTGTGCAACACGCTGGACCTTTAGTTTAGGTCAAGGCCAAAAGGCGAGAAAGGACATCGAATCGTTACTAAAATATTCAATAAGACTGATTTTACGCGACAATATTCTTCGAACTCATAGAGCTAGAGTGGGAAGAAATGTTAAAATGAAGGCGCAAAAAACTGATAAAGCTGTAAAAAATAAGATAGTAATGTGAAAACTTCTTCTTGAGTTCAAAAATCTACGGTGCGAAAATCAAAATATTACGATCAAGAGGGCGGGTAAAAATTTCGAATTTCGAAAGCTGCGAAAGGTGAAAATTCCGGATTTTTTTACTATACCAACTGACAGTTTCTCGGAAGATTATTTCCCCGAAACTCTACGCAGCCAATTTGAAAAAACTCCGAATTGAAAAACACCGAAGATCCGAAATTCTGGAAGCTACAGATCCGAAAGGCCAAAACTCTGAATTCGCTCATGCAACGTTGTTTATTAGACAGCTTTGGAAAAAGCTTCCTTTTTTACGGATTTTTGGATTTTCTGAATTTCGTTTTTTCGGAATTTGCAAGTTCTGAACTCTAACGTTTATAAAAACTCAGGAGCGGATCTCAAATAAATTCGGAATTTCGACCGTGCCGAACTTTTGGAATTTGGAACTTCAATCTCGCCTCGGATCAAAAGAAAAAGAACTGATGAAGCAGTAATAAATAAGAAAAAAGAATTAACAAAATGAAAAATTGTGCCCATGCATAATGTACAATCAATATCATGTGTCCAAATAAATTTCATCAATATCATGTGTTCAAACAAATTTCTCGTAATCAAAATTTGTTTTATCACTTATTCAACACTTGACTTTATAATATATCTTGTATTTATCTCATTCCATCGGTGTAAAATTCAGGTCACAATATTCCTGTCGAAGTGTATTTCGCTGCAACTCCGTTTTCACTTGGTTTCCCACGTTTTTCTTTTTGTTTTTCTCAAAATGCTTCTTTTCGAGTAATACCGTTATCCGCACATCCCCTCAATTATATCCTAAGATTCTATTCCGCGGAAAAATGTCATACAAATAATCATAACTGAATGGATACTGCGTATTCTGCTGTGAAACAATAAAAACTACGAAAATATCTAGAATCAATCGCGTGTGAAACGCACACGGAGAAAAAGAATTTGTTGAATCAAAAAAATATCGTTTGAGTCAAAAAAATGGGCGGTCACGGGCGGCGAAATAAATATTTGCCTGAGGCAATCAAATATTTTCTCGAAACGAAGAAATTACGTTCCCGTCAACTAATTCTCGCTTAGGAGAAATGCATACCTGATTATTACAACTAATTTTCCTATTTGGAAATATTTAGTAAATTCAACCAATTTTTTTTCTCGGTGCAGTACAAGTATTTGAGCTGGGGCTCGATTGAACCGCGGGGCAAAAAACCATTGAAACTGATCAAAAGTCCACTAACCCAGTTGACCAATTATTTACTCGTAAATTGCATAAATCTTTTCGTCTTCAATTTTCAGGGTACGTTCGCAGGGTTTTCTTCCGCGAGGATCGACTACCGATCGATCAAAATCATCAATGACTGGGAGTACTCGACTTTACGCAGTTCTTACTTTCCAGAGCCCATGTTTCGCCAGATTCGATGCCTCGTATCAATGTTTGTAATTCTTTTGCACTGGTGGATTCGGGAAAATGTGAAACCCAATCGAGTCCTCCTATCCACGGAACATCTATGCAGTCAATGATAGTTTCAGCTGAGGCCGAAATTTTCTTCTCAACATCCTCTGAGGCTGCGAACACCAAAGTTTGCGTCGACACAAGCAGCAGCAAAACTGCTGAACACGCGTTCAACGTAACGGACATTTCTCTACTGAAGTCGATTTTGATATTGAATCCAATAATCAGCTGATCAACACCAATCTTCAACTCATGCGTTAAAAATCATACCTCCGCACCAAACAAGTCCTACAACATTCTTTCACGATTTGTCATCTAATAGCGCAGGCGCTAGGGCAGTTGGACCCCACGCGAGGTTATGACCCCGAGTCTAGGCATTTTTTGTACGTGTACATTTCAAATATATTTCAGATATATTTTGATTTTTCTGCACAAAAGTAGGTATATTCACGTATTGCTGGATTTTTAAGAGTACTTATATATTAGATACATTATACCTAGAGACCCTAGAAAAACAGAGTCTTGCCAATACGCCGCCATGTTTCGGCAAATCTTGCGCGCGACATTTGAATCACTTCTGGGAGGATATGTAATAGAAATGGATATGCAGCTGCAAAATGTAATGAATATTTTTCTCATGAAACAAAAGTTGATACTCACGCACATATGTGATGTGCAAAAAATACCATGAGTGAACGTCTGGAAACACAAGTACCGGTATCTTAATTATGTAATAATGCTATAAAGATGTTATTAAACCGATGAAAATAAAATAAAGATTGTTTTTTCATTTATAGTTTCAGATAAAAACTATTGAATTATGTTAAAATATACTGACAATAAGTGCACTATTTCTAAGGAATCTACATTAGAGAATCTTGTTTTCTATGGTCTGTAATTCACATAATCATGCCAACCGACTATTAGGAATTGAAGGTTAGGAGCATTTATTTACCGCTCTGACCGTGGCTCAACAATTATTCTGATTGGTTCAGCCATTTTGGTCCGCCATTACTCGGCAAATTGATAGCGACCAATAAGAATCGATCATGCGGTGGCAAGACTCTGTTTTCTAGGGTCTCTAATTATATACCTATATATTTTTCGTGCGGTATCCCCCAAAAAAATCAGGATTCTGCGATTTCAACTCCACATAATTATCAGTTACGAATGAACGAAATTAAGAGTTTCCATAGTGCACTTCAGGACCATGCTCTTTCCAAGTGTGCGACATCCAAATGATTTCCAGAATCTGCAAGTGCATGATGAAACTAAGAAGATGTACGAACTATACTAGTTTTCCATGCAAAACAAATTACTTCCAATTTTTTGCTGATGGTACTTTGAGGTGAAATGTAATAGCGGTCAAATGTGCAGAATATCTTTATTTTCCAATCAATAGAAAAAATAAAGGAATATAGCAAATTGGTGATACTCAAATCCGAGCCAAAATTTTCAATGATTAGTTCCATATTTTGAAAAACATGTAAAGACATTTCCTAACTGGAAAACATGAAAAATCCTCTTGTAACTGAAAGTTGTGGACTATGAATAATAAGTTCACTCTTGCTCCATTATGGAGATAAAGAGGAAACTAATATACTTCCTGCAGAATGGAATAGTGATAATTACTCGAATATCCCCAAATTCATAATGAAGAATCATGTGACTCAACCCTTGAAAAAAGGATTGCAGTTACACTGATACGGTTACCTCATAATAGTATTTTTTTGGGAGAAAACTGCCCGCAGAAAATTATAGCTGACATTTATTCTCGATTTATGAGCGATGTTGTTATCGTTCTATTTCATTCAGCACGCGAACAAATTAATTCCGACCAGGAACACTTTTTCCACAGATTTTTTTCCCCTGAGAAATCTCCGTAGTCTACCAACCTTTTTCTAGATCTGCTTTGTTCGCTTTTTTCAATGCGTGCTGTCGCACAGTATTCCGGTGACAGACGACTCTTTTTTCTTTGTATGAATTTGCACATCGTCACCTACACGCGTTTTTTTCTCTCTCCTTCTCTCTCTTACTTTTCAGTTATTATATATTCTTTTGACACGAAACTACAAGCTCAACAACCTCAGAATAAATGTATGCATAGTATCGCCTGCTGCAGATGCTTCGGACAAGTTTTTCGTCAATTAGAGGGAAAACTTCGTGGAATACATACGAGCTTCACCATTCGCTATGAAATACAAAAAGTCAGCATTTCTGTGGACAGCTTTAGCTGTGTGAATTGCTAGGGAATTGAATATTACAAACAAAAAAAATAAAAATAAAAAATTCAGGATCGAACGATAACGCAGAATTCACTCAGATAAGTAGCTTTATTGAATCAGATTCTCAGGGTTATTAGGGGTGAGATCTGGAATTGCCATCTCGCCTGACTGAGGTATAATCGGTGACAGTATCTTCAAAAAAAGAACTTGACATTGCATCTGGCAAATGATAATATTTTCAAATTGTTCTCCTGACGTAGTTCACAATCAGTTCACGCAATAAGAAAATAAAAAGTTTCGTGCTACTTGGCTGCATTTTTATACTCACAATCGGCACGCAGCCCTACAGAAAGTAGTTCTATGCTACTTGAAATTGAATCGAGTGATTTCGATATCATCAGGAGTTCAACTTGCTGCAAGATATTTGAAAAGGATGAAAAATGAAGGAGTACTTTAACATTTTACGAAAGTCACTTCACAGCTTTGATAAAAAAAAAAAAGGACAAAATTATATCTGAATAGTGAACCCAGTGACAAAGATCGCGAAATATTTTGCCATCAAACCAAATTCCATAAGCCGGGAATTTCTTGTCACTACAATTTCTGACCTTGGCAAGGAAATACCCTTATGGATTCGGAATGAGATGCTCCGAGACTCGGATAGCGAGAAGATGAAAATGCCATGGTCGATCAGTATCGAATTTCGGCCTTCCAGTATTTGCGCTCCCACAAGAAGTTATTGCTTTTATTCATGATTGTTTTGTTCGACAAAATCCACGTTGATTCACCGAATTAATTGACAAAATTACACACATTAACTGAATTAAGTGCTATTGCAGATTGTTTCTGGCATAGCTAGATTTGGAACGTTAGCCAGCTCCAGCTTCTTGCTTCGCAATATACACGTAATTGCAGTGTGTCAGTACGAATGGCACTGTTTTCCTGGCTGCCCCGAAGAAGTAAATTATCAACTACACTGCAGTTATACGCATAGTCCATAGAGGGTGATAAATCTCAAATGTTTTGTAACTGGTCAAAGTTGTTATGTAGCACACGATTCATGCACGGTTTTCACTATGCAGGCGTACGGGTGGAAAATTCGTGAATGATATTTTTGTCGAAGTTCTGAGAGCATTATTATCCCTGGACTAACTTGTAGATATACATGGTATATCATTTTCACAATCTACATGGAAGATGGAAAATTGTTTCTTGAGTTGAATCTGTAGAATGAGTCGAATATTTAAATTGATCGGAAGATTGGATGAATCGAAGACGGCGTGGAAAAGTATAAATCGTAAAGAAGTATCATGATCGCGAAGTTTGTGAAATCGAATGGCAATTCTTCAATGATTTCCATAATCGTGATAATAAATTGGCAAATGACCAATTTCAATGAAAATCTTCTCGATACGATATTAATTAGTTGGAATTTCTTCATTTTCCAAATGCTATTATCAGGATTCAGTTGATTTAGAAGAGAAAGAGTCTATAAGATATCCGATCGAAAACTGATAACCGAAGAAACTTCGTTGCGTTACATAAATCTCTATAAAGAAAACTTCTCGAGTGTCAGACGAAGGTATTGATTTTAATAGAATTCACCTGCCTGACACGTGATTTAGAGTTTGTCTTCTTCAACCTGGTTGTGCCTCGATTGAATACTTACCATTCATTCGATGACAATATTTATAGTCACGATGTGACGTGGTGAGTGGGAATTTTTGAAATCACAAAGTACAAGACCTTCAAATTAGTTTGCTCCTTCTCATAATAGAGGCTTATCTATTAAATAATGGGCTTGACTAATAAAGTTACTGGTTAGGGCTAAATGAAAGTGCGCTTTTATGTAAAAATAACGTTATCTTTTCGAGAGCAAAGCTCTTCGGTGAAATTTTTCACGACTTGTTTCCACAAAGAACGTAGTTCCACTTTCATCAAATATACATATTAAAAGAATGGTGAAGTGCACTGAACACAAAATAATGCCAATGCCAGGAATGCAGGAATTTCAGCAGCAGTCAGATGGGGTCGACTGTGGAAGCTGTATAAGTTGCAGCCGTTGCTGAGAACGATTTGTAAATACATTGTTCGATTTGTACACAGTGGGGGTGGGTATATCTTGAATTGTAAAGGATACAATTTTTTTTTCCTTTTTTTTTCTTTCTTCCCCATTATTCTGATCGGCAGGCCCGAAACAAGACATTCTGTTTAAAAAACGCAGTTGTCGAGAAGCGAAGGGTGGAAAGAACAAAACGAAAATAACTTCAGATAAATTCACAATAGGGGGGGAGGAAAGGCGGAAAGAGAAGTAAGGGACGAAGGTTGGACGGTGGTGACATGGGCAGCATCATTGGCATGACACGAGTTTTACGTCTCTTTGGGTATCAGTGATGTAGAAACAGATGAAATAAGGAAAAAGTCAAACTTTGCCTGTCTGTTTACTTGAAATCAAAAGTTTCAGACTGTTTATAAAATTGCTTAAGCGTCATTTGAGCGAGTTTCTCCCCCATGTTTTATTGTGTTACAACTCGTTGGCCTGTCAAATAATAAAAATACGATTTTTCGATGTTTGGAAAAATACTCTGATTCTGGTCTCGAGCTTTCAGGTATTCTTTTTCCACAAGAAACTTGCAAGACAAAAATAGTACGTCACAAGATAATGTGGTTTTGCTTCAGTATCTACACTTTTTGTCAGTCTATTTCTCTCATTGTAATTTTGGATTATCGAGCCGAATCGCTTTATCCACTAAAATTAATTTCAAATTTCTGGCGTCACATAACTTATGATTAAAGTTCACGCGATAAAAGTTACTTGACGTAATACCAGCGCGAAGATCTCAAAGGAAGTTAAAATCTGATTACGATAATTGATATTCATTACGTGGGTAGCATGGTTACTGTACGTAAGAACGTTAATACAGGTATATACATACATTTAAGCTTAACCAAAGTTCTACTTTGCGATTTCATTTGGCTTGGTTCCAAGTCGTTTCTTTTCATCAGATCTCGCACTGTCTTACTAGAAGTTCAACTTTTCACCAGAATTCGATAAACCAGATATAGGTAATCATACAGATTATTCCAACCGTTCCATAAGTCGTTTCTAGTGCGAGAATTGCCTGTATGTAATTATTACTGCCATTATTACGGTAATCATTATTTCTTTATGGAACCTTAAAAAATTATTACTGCTATTATTACGGCTATCACTAATATCGTCTTATGTGGTTATCAAACATTACATTTTCGTTTATAATTGATGGGGTTGGGGCGGAAAGGGTGTACGCATCATTATAGTAAAGATTCTGTGAAAAGTAATTTACTGTGATTTCGAATGGTTCAAATGTAGAAAAAAGTGCCTTTTCGAATATTCTGCATTATGTCCCATACAGCCGTTTTGTTTCAACTCTTTGAATTTGATTTTTTGCATATTTTAATTACTTTGGTTAGGTTCAAACGAAGCGTTTATACCTATTTTCCAATTCGATGAAAAATGGCTAAAACGGCTTTGATTTTAAATTCATTCGCAAATAATTGAATGGGATATCGTATAACCTTGCGATTTACATATTCATCAATCAATCTCTTACAATGGCATCATCCTATAAAAGTAAAAAACGCCTTATTCAGCGAATAAGAAGATGCGAAACCACAATTTAGTCCCTCTCGACACTTCGTCAATCCTAGATTATAAAAAAAGGCCCATTTTCGCGCTGCAAGAGTGGCTGATATCTTCTTGATAAACCTGAGTCAATATTTTCTAGAGTAGAAAGATTGGAGTAGTAACATTCAATCAGACTCCTTTGGCATTCATCTTCTCTATAGCTATCGCTATTAGCGATTGCTTTGATAAACGTCTCGTTCATCGGCGTATAGGTACGGGATGTGCAGTCATGTGAAGATATATGCTAATGCAAAGTATTCTTAATTCGAATCACTTGACGATGCAGACAACCCCTAGACCACAAACGAAGACATTTAAGTATATTTCAAAGAGGTTCACGAAGTCAAGGGTATATACGGATGCGTCGCGTAACGGCGCCGCGACGCTCGGGTGAATCGAGGCAGTTTCTCTCACCGCGACTCTCACTTGCTCGTGGTCCGTTGAGCGCGTAGTTTGACGTCGTGGGGGTTAAAAAATTGATTTAATAACACGAATAAGGGCCTTTTCATTGTGAGAAAATCCCGATCAATTATCATATCGGTGCGGAATGTTACGTGCAATAAACCCGAACCGTTCACGCTTACGGTTCTATAAAATCCTATCTTCTTTTCACTATTTTCATTTTCAGTCAAACTTATGTGCGGGTCTTGGATTTCCCTGAAACTAATTCGAATATGCCTTTGACATTGAATGTTGAAGAGCTTTTTACGTAATTCAAGCAAATTATGGACGAACGATAAAATTATAATGCAATTAATTTCATACGATTGAATTTTATCTCATGTTGTTCTTTCAATAACAACGAATTTCTCTTTTCCGAGAGGAAATTGTTAACCAGCAGTTCCTTCTGGTGGCTCAATAAAAAATAGTTGGTTCAACAATCGTACAGCGAACAACAATAAATATGTATCACTAGTTAGGAATAATACGCTACTAAAAAAACAAAAACAAAAAAATAAAATAATCCAGTAACTGCCAAAACCAGCTTATCAAAAAGATTTCTTGACCGTTACCCTGCAGTGTATCCTGGTGGTGAACTGACTGGTTTGAAAGCTGCTGAAGAAAAATGGGAAAGAAATTGTGTGTACGTTGGATAAAAATTGTTCACGCTAGATTGGAAGTTGGGAATTTTGGGGTTGGTCGGAAAACATCGGGTCGAAACGGTGCGGTGATATTTCTAGTGGAATTTTTAACTGTTATCGAAAATCAACCAATCATACAAGATGAATTGAATGAACAAGATATTGAGTGAAAATTCCAGTTTGTATCAGAAGAAGAAAAAAATATAGAAAGAAGAAACAAGAAGGTCGGTTGAACTGATTCTGAGATGAATTTGATGAAAAAAAATATCGGAAGAAAAGTTCAGTTTGGATCAAAGTCAAGAATACGCAGCGGGTGAAGTTCTGGATCTCAAAACGGATTGTTCCGGCCCATTAGCCTTTGATATGGCAATCGTAAACCTTCTGCCAACCCCAGATGGGAATTTGTCCGAATATAATTTCACACAGCGTCAGTATCTCGAGGCTATGCTGGGACCGAAGCATCTGCCAATAACGATTGTTCTTCCGGTGACATTTGTCTATGTGGCAATTTTTGTAACTGGAGTATTTGGGAACGTTGCTACTTGTTTGGTCATCGTCAGAAATCCGGTGATGCAAACTGCCACCAATTACTATCTCTTCAGTCTTGCAGTTTCTGATCTTACCCTATTGTTACTCGGTAAGTGCGAATCTTCGATCATTTTTGATTGGCACTTTACTTCACCAAATACAAAGACATGAAAAACGTACCCTGAAGAGGCTTATGCCATTTTTGTTACGTCCACATTATGACGTATCAATGGATTGTAGAGAATTACAAAAATCTGGATGTAATTATCGTCGACGTTTATATACTTTGTACTTTCCGTATAATTTTATTCCCTTATCTCGGTCCATGAAATTTGCCTTCTGGCAGTGACTTGCAAAAGCCTAAGCGAGGGTCGTCCAATTCTTAAGGATCGGTGATAACTTTATATCTGTTTAACTTCAAGACCGTTGAGTCATCGTAATTTCATTTTGTGTATTTTCCGGGTATTAAGTTTCTTTGTTTTGATCCTCTCGAAAATTTCCTAAATGTCATTTCAAAGAGTCGAAAGGGTATGTCCTGAAAGCCCTTACCTATACAGTAAGCAGATAAAGTAGCGCTATAAAACATTTTATCGTTCAAAGGTAACGTTTCAAATTATTTTCCGCTTTTTTTTTTTTGTGGGAATTTTATTCCAAAGTACTTTATCTTTCATCTACATGCACATGATGGAAGCAGGATATCATCATCGACGTTGGAAAATAGGTCAGCCTAAAGCGCACAAACACCTAAAATTACAACCCCAATTTTTATCGTACATATTGCGTGCGCGGAATTGAGTTATATTCATGAAACCAAAAATGAAAGAGGTCTAATTGCCATCAATTCGTCAAACGTTTTATCTCTACAACGCCTCGAAATCGACTATATGTATGGCGGATCGAATCAGATGATTGTTCGAGATTCATTAATGATACAAGTCAATATTCTCCGCAGTTATTTGTCACATTGAATCTCCGTAGTCACACCGGGTAGAATCGACTCGTCGATAAATTTTTGGCCGAAATATCTGCTAGTCCTCAAAAGTATCAGATCTAAGGAGTGGCACCTTCAAATTTTAGTTGAAAGTATAAAAAATTGACAAATTTCTGACTATTCGAGTGAAAAAATGTCCTTTTTACGTATCAATCTCTCTATGATTTTGTTTCAACATGTCATCATAGGATTTCTTATAAATAGACGATATCTGCTCTGATACTGATGGTGACAGTAGTAGATACGATTTTTAACTTCTCATGTAAAAAAAAAAAAAAAGAAATAAAGCCATTTAGTCTGATGGTATATCTGATAGGATTTGATATTTCTTGTCAAAGGCTGAAGAGACATTTTCATTTTTCCTGACTTTCACTCAATGATATTGAAATTGACGTATTTACACTGCGATTGGAATGGGTGTCGATTATTCAATCACGAATAGTATTTCGCTACAAGATATCGCGGTTCAGTTTCACAGTATTTTCATTCAACTTTCAAACTGTCTATCAGACACCGGTGCCAACTGGGAATTTCGTAGGAAAGGATATTGCATTCCGCGAATTTGTGTGTCAATTTTCCAACCCGCTTTGCATAGAGTATAGACAAGCTTTTCTTCTATCCGCAATGGATATCCGGTGCTTTTGATCAAGAACTTGAGCATTCATGTGAATATGCATGCTCAATCTTGCGGTGACAGTTTATAGACAGATAAGCAACATATATTTCATCATTCAGAAATCGCTGTGTTTGATTTCGATCCAAAATGATGTACGGACTCAAAGAAGTATGGACTTTTACTCACAAAATTATCAGGACATACGTTAGAAGCAACGTCATTCTTCTCATGTGTGTAGGTACTTATTCGATTCAGTTACCCCCTGTGAAAAATATTTAAATATTGAAGCTGAATTTTGAAAGTCAAATAAAGTTTTTCTTTCAGATTCACAATCTGCTTGGATCTATAATTCACATACTTATGTACATAGAAATGTTGAACTATGATTAGCTCCGGGGTACTCTACGGAATCGAAATGTTTGCCAATTGAGATACGTCGCTAATGCCTATCGTGAGTTGATCGCCAAGAAAAACTTTTTTCTCTTTCAAGGGCTTGAACATTACTGCTACTTAGAACAGAAGTTTTTTTTTCCGGGCTATCCATCAAAGTGAACACGCCATTCTCTGCCTTTTCGTCCCTGATTATAAATCGATTACTTTCAAAGAGTGAACTATATCTATGTATACCTATATGTTGCGTGAGTACCGAATTCTCGACCCTCCGCATGACATGCGTATAGGTATACAATATTCCCTGATTCGAGAATATTTACTCATGGTGAGCAGAGTTTTTCCTGCTACTTTCCGGTTCGTTAACTTCGTTCATAGATCAACATTTAAAACGAACTGACTCTATCGTGTAGGAATGTAACTTCGTGTAAACGTGAGTCAGATTGAACAAAAAATACGTTGAATACACTCACCGTCATCAAAATTTGAACATTCAATGCAATTACTCAATTTGTGCATAGCTCATTTCATATGATCAGTGTTACTTGGAAGCTTTTTCCGGCATATTTTGTCTAGGTATAATAGGAAATTTTGTCAGAGATACTTCCTTGAAAGCCTTTGCTTACAGATAATTTCCCTGTTTAATTTTCAATCTTAAAATTAGTAAGACCCATGCCATCGAAAATGGGCCTCTCTTGTTTTTTCTGCAATTATTGGATTTCGAAGACTATAGTTTTATTAACATTTACGAGGTATCTAATTCACGGTGTAACAGAAGCATCAAATTCTGCGAGCAAAATTTTTTCCGAACCAAAAATGCTTCAAATAAAGATAACAAAACATGATAAATGAGTGTCACGAGAAATATTTGTGCTGTGTCAATACCATGCAAGAGCATAGAATGAAGCCGTTATTTCACTTGATTTATGTCAACGTTGCGTTCGAATGTTATTCGAGTAAAGTTTCCGAAGTCCCTTAATCATAGGCACAGTGAAAATATAGTCCACCGCTGAGTATTGGAATTCGAAGTTTTTGTGGAATACTTTTCTGATGAAATGGTACGATTTGAGATGGCAGCACTTTGACAAATCACATCTTTAGGATTCCAAAGGTTTTTGCGGAGCTCTAATTCTACAGACATCCATCTATCTCGTCTCTAATGTGTTCACTGGCTTTAGGCAGAGATTTGGAATGACATGTGCGATGAGAATGGTACGTTTGTTTAAAAATACGCAGGCTCCCGCAGGATACGTACTTCGTTGGCGCATTAGCTTTGATAAATTGCAAACGAGAACAGGTGCCAGCGAATGATAGTTTCCACACACATTTATGCAAAGTGGAAAAATGTCAGGTTAGGTTTTTGTGCGTTTGTGTTTACTGATCCGTCCAAATTGATTCGACCAACATTTTGCTATTTTTTTAATCTATAACGCGGAGAGACATTCCTCCCAAAGACCTATAAGTAATTCGATAGGAATTTCGATGGTATTCGAATGGATTTCCATGGTTTTACCCAGAAACTTTTTCTAGGGTTAGTTAGGCAGTAAGAAATGGAAATTTCGCAACAAAGTTCGAGCTTAACATCAGTGTGCTTAAATTTATAGCGCACAGGTCCGCAAGCTCTGGCATTAAATGGATAGACGCCGCTAACCCTGCGTTGTCAAACTTCTATTTCTTACAGAATCAATCTCGCTCAGTTTACATGCACAAATTATAAAGTTAGACGATATGTTCGTCAAATTTGATGACCCACGAACTATACTATGGCAGCATAATTTATATCAAAACTTTTGCAATAAGCCCTCCCGGTGCACTTCCTCCTTTTACATAAATCGCCACTGTGCTCCGACCATCGCTTCGGTATACGGGACGATCGTAGTTGAATGAATTTATCTTCACCGGAAGGTCCCCATCACGAGAGTAACTAACGCTTTAGTTTACTATACGTCACAATTCAAAAGAAATGCACGAAAAGCTGAATGAAATTTTCTTGATAATTAAAGAAGAAGGTGAATCGAGAAAACATTCTTCTGAAATATTTTCTTAATGTTCTAGCGAATATGCGCTATTAGTTAAAGTAAAGTTACGATTCCCTTATTAAACAAGACATTAGTCTGTTGGACAGACTAGTCCGAGTAAAAAGCCGGGTTTATTGGAAAAAAAAAAAAAAAAAAAATGTAAAATCATACAAGATTATGCTACGTGCCTTGGTGATGAAAAATCGCCATATTCCATTAATAAGATTGACTGCAGGCTGTTCGGCGGTAACTTTAAAATTGAATAAAAACGATGTGGCGCAGTGATCTGAAGAACGGCTCGATATAGAAAAATTTGTAACATTACAGCGCTGTAGCTTGTCTTTTAGGGATGAAAAATTGACGGACTTAGGTTAGGTTAGGTTTCAGGTTTTGGTTAGGTTGGAGAAAGTCTCAACGTCCAAGTTTCGCGGTGTGGAGAAATGAAAAATGATGACGAAAGGTCCAGGGGCAAGACAGTTGACTACATTCATTCTCGAAACTTCAATAATATCGGTTGGAAAATTTTTACGGAATTGTTTCATATTATTTACACTTCGTTCACCAAAATTACAAACTGGTGAACCATCGTATAGGACGCGTATATATTTTGCACTGACATTAAAAGCGAATATAACTCCAAAAAGAATGAATATTCCTTATATAGATTCAAATAATTATATCACAAATTTGATTATCCATTTAATTTTAATGAATATCTCTCCTAGGCGTACGCGTAAACCCCAAAGCATTAAAAAATTCCTCAATGAAATGAATCAAAAGTGAAAAAGTTTGGATGGAATTCTCTGAGCTGTAATATCGCGTATGAGTGTGACGTATGTGCGAGTACGTGTTTTGAAACAAATTGGGTGAAAAAAGTTATATACAGTCGTATATTTCAAGTGTCCTTTTTCTTGATTACATAAATCCTCTGAAATATAACATTTTTTTTCCCCCCAATTTAATTTTTCTTCCTTTCTCTCTCATCCTTGAGCTTCGAACAACCTTTTATTTAACTTCATTGTATTTCCACAGTAGAATACTATAATTCATTCGAGTCAAGCTATAGGTTTCTCGAATCAATTACTCGAGGTAACGAAACATGCAAGAGGGACACGGAATACAGCTTATCAGCGTGTAAACAAGCGTGATGTGAAACTCCAGAGAATGAATATATAGGGAATGGCAGCCGTTGGAATAATTTAATGCGGGTAGTTGGTTGATGTTGTTAACGAAATAGCCACCCTTGTTAACTTAGGATTCTGGTCGGTCAGAAAAGCCAGGTCTTAAGCTCATCGGTGGCCTAAAGCTTTCTATTAGCCTTCTACTAGACCCCCCCATACTTGGTAACAAATGTATCCCTGCACGACATTGTCTGAACAGAGTCATTTTTTTCACTAGACACACTTTTTCTCCCTTTGAGGGATTTCTACACCTCTCTATTTTCATCGAATTCATCATGTAATTGAAATTTGGATATGTTTGTTCCCTCGTGTGGGTGATAAGAGTGAATAAGTAATTTTCGCGCTTCAGGGATGTTGGATTGTAATAATCACACTACGATCGAAAAATTTGGATAGAATTCCATTTGTTTTTTACTCATTATAATTTTCAGTTTATTGATAGCAAGCCGTTAATCCGTATTCCATAATACGCTCTAGCCCATGTAATCTACAGCAATTCAGATCTTCGAGGGAAACTGCCCAGCGCAGCCCTCTGCACATCGTTGAGCTTATCTAGCCGAACATTATCCTGCAGATACCGTTGAGGCAATAACCCTTGCTAAGTGCGGGGCTTTGCTCGATAGTAATGAGAGCTTTGTGCATATCCGTCATGTGAAACGGTACCAATTATGTGTATTAATTGTCCTCGTATTACTTTGATGAGAGTTCTATTAAGCATATGGCCGTTTTCGGCGAGAATTGAGTCTGTATTGCTGTTTTACTTTTTGATACCACGTATTTCTTGAACAGTTACTGGGAAAGTTATTATACTGCACAGAGAGAAGAGTTTATTTACTGTCAACGTAGCTATATTCGGATATCAGCAAATTAATATTTTGTTATAGTTAACAAATCTTATTTGACTCAAACCAATTTTTATGAAATTTCTTTGGCCCGACTGAATCTTATTTGAGTCAAATAAGATTTGTTAACTATAACAAAATATCAATTTGCTTATATCCGAATATAGCTTCGTTAACAGTAAATAAACTCTTCTCTCTGTGTGTTTCGAATTTTTCGCAGTTCTTTCGTCTGGCATCTTGAGGAATAATTTTGAGTTAACATCAGGTGCCCTTGTCGGTTCACTGTTTTATGAGATCGTCAATTATGCATACTGCGAATTAATGATCAATCGATGTATCAGGATGTAAATTTATGCGCCTAATCTCCCTTGTTAAGTAGAATTATTGAAGTCTCAGGATAATTGGTACTGTTTCTTAAATATGTCTTTTTTCGGTTTTGTACGGTATTATAATGGAACCATCACAGCCCTACAGCTCTAGAAAGTTGAAGTAGAAAGTTTAAGAATTCCGTTGCACCTCAAGTCCGAGCACCGAGTTAATTTAAAGAGTTAAGAATACGAGGTGCGCCCTTTTGTCTTGTTTTTTTTAATGATCACCACGGTTTATGGTTTGGAAAAAATTATATCAGGGGGAAAGATGTGAAAAAAGTTATCAGATTATTAGAATGATCAGACCAATGGATTGAAACGGGAGGCAAATCGCCACAAATACTCATTTGGAGATCAGCTGTAACATTCTCATTATCTGTATTCCTCCCGTCTACACGTGTTGTTTGATTAAGGATACTGAAGGAGCATGAGATGGTGTCTGAAAAGAATAGGATCAAGTCCATCCCACTCGTAATTATTTCAGAGACCCTTCCGGATAGGACCTAAGCCTATAACACCTTAATCATGGCACTGGCTTCTCAACACGGTTCATGGAATAATCATTGCGTGACATCGCCAGAATCCAAAGATAGAATCTTTCTGATCTGAATTATCAGATTACTTGCAATCTGTATCCGATTTCTCACGTTATCGACGTGATACACGCCAAGGAATTTATTCCATATCTATTCTCGTTGGAAATTGATTCATTTTAGAGCTCTCAAAATTTCCTGGAGTCGATATCGTTCCCCTCTGGGGAAAAAGAGTGAAATTTCAGTCCGAAAGAGTAGCTCTTCACTCTAAGGTGAGTGAATTTTTCCGCTTTACGCCGTGAAATAATTTCACTATATCCTTTTGGAGTTGCACTATTTTATCTCTACGAAATTTATGAAAAAAAAAGGATGTCCAGCTTTGACAATCCGTCTGTCTGTTTCCTTAATTGGAATATCGACTCCAGGATTTTCGATGGATATTAGAAAAACCTAATAATAATTCACATGATTGCACCTCTGAGACTTGCAGGAGAAAGTGATCATAATCTCCGGGTCTAAATTGTTGAAAAATATTCATTGTGAACGAAAATGGCCAGCATGTGCGAAGTTGCTTGAGTGGTAAACACCCTGGTGTACCATCTTCAGATTTTATCTCAAAAAGTATCAAATCACATGCCATTCCATTTGAATATATTTCAAGTCTTTGAGCGTCTTTCTGCGATTTTCTGCAAATTAAACTTTTCGTCTTTGTCCCTTTTTCCAACCGTCCTCATAATTGGTGGTGTACTTCACACCTCCCATTGCGATATTTAACAGAATGATCATCCTAATCACGCTATGGGGTTTTGGCTGGTCTGTAAGGGTCAGTAAGGGTTGGTATACTCTAGGCTTATCTGCCACCTGAAGCTGTACAAATTATACTAATCTTCAACATTATAACCTGAGAAGCATACAAACGGTGGTAGCGTTTCCGTTGAGCACTCAATTTGTCTTGCCACCCATTACGTGGTGAGGGGAAAGAAAAAATATTAAGGAAGATTAATTGCTACGAAATTTCCCGCAAATAACGACGCATTGTTGCTTCTAGATTCGTTCATTAAGTACAGGCGGTCACTAATGGAATCCCAGAAATTATCACGTGGTTAAAATTCTGGAAATGATGGATTATATCTTCAGAACCAACGCCCGATGAAAACGGGATTAGGAATTGTCAAGCGGTGATGAAAGATTTAGAGGAAAAAAAGAGGCAGATGAGTAATAATTGTAACTTTTTTCTTTGTAAAGAAAAGTTTCGAGCGCATGATTGTTTCAATTCATGTGCCGCGACGAAGGCCGCAAAGTTTTTAGGACAAATAAAATAAACTTATTCGTATAAGGCAAAGTAAATAGAATGGCATTACTCGCAGATGCCAAATTCAGTTATCCAGTCTTTTCCAGTTTTCCAAACTTATTACGGTTTGATTATTATGGAGGTTGAAAACTTCGATTGTTTTCTCGAGTTGTAGAAAAAAAGAATTTTTCCACTTGATCCGTCTACAGGACGTGAATATGTTGAAAGTTCAAAGAATAGAATTGACTTTCTCTTTGTCTTGCTGTCTCGAAAGTT
Source organism: Ametastegia equiseti (assembly GCA_963989295.1). Lineage (NCBI taxonomy): Eukaryota > Metazoa > Arthropoda > Insecta > Hymenoptera > Tenthredinidae > Ametastegia > Ametastegia equiseti. Next base: position 8,153,156 of record OZ022397.1, read on the forward strand.
GAAGCATTATTGTTATTCTCCATCGGTGAAAATCGCTTGTACAATCAACTAATTGAATTTCGGCCGCAACTTGAACATCTTATATCGTGAGTGCCTAAATCGGGTAACGAAATTTCTATGCAAAATACTGCGAGAGGTTGCGCGTGATGTTCTCTAAAAGTATAAAGCTATCGGAAAAAAAGGCGAAAAGGGAATTTGGAACGAGGCAATTCGTACGCCAGGAAATGGACGAAGCGTTGAATTGTATAAACCTGGCAATTCCGCGAGTTGAAAATTTCGAGAAAGTGAATACAGTCAAGTGTCAGATAAATCTTTCAAACTGCCAATTGCGTAATTTATATGCATGGGGCATACTGCGCATAACCGATCAACTCAAATGCTCTGCACCATCTAAGACTTGACAGTTGATTTTTCATATTGTAGATAACGTCATACGAAATTAGTGAAATTTTTTCGTTCAAAATATTACTGTCTGATGAATACTCGGAATTCTTGATATAGTTCCAGCAGTTTTTGAATTTTCAATAAATCCTCTGTACATACTTATTTTCGATTCTAATCATTTTGAATTTAGTTCTATGGTGAAGTAACTTCTTTCTCTTACTTTTTCTTTTTTTCTTTTTAGCACATCGAATATTCCATATGAACAAAAGTCAATGTCCGTGCAGTTTTCCAAGTTTACAGAAAATTTTCAATTATTTCCGATCCAGTGACAGGCGTGTTAAAAAAAATTTCACAAAATAGCAAAACGTTAATTTCACCTTCATAATAATTGTTTGACGTACCTTATGGTGAAATGAAGTCCGTATTTAGAATGCATTGACATGGATTTTTCAAACATCCGATTTTCCAAGTATTCGAAAATCATTCAAAAAATGACTCTGTCATTTGTTTGATCAAGAATGATCAGGATGATCATTGGAGTTTTTGCAAATTTTACGAAGGTAGAATTACAGAATGGTTTGACCATGAACAAGTCGAAAATGCTTTGTATAGAGAATATTTAAAGACAAAACCCATGGAATTGTTGTTTCAAAAAATCATGTACCACTATACAAGAAATCACTGATAAAATCGAGGATAAAATCTAAGTTGGCGGGGGTTTTTATATCGTCGATTTGATATTGAATTTTCCTTGAGCCCATGCGTAATGCAATATTAAATTATTCTGGCGTAGGTTGACAGTCTGCTATATTTTCGACTCACATTCGTATTCAGACCTCGCTGTCTTTACCGCATTCGAAATGAATCTTCTATATATAGGTAAAGTTTAATAATACCGTACCAAAATTTTGTTACTCATTCAAGGACTCGATGTTGTAGTTATTATTTTCCGAGGTATAAAAAGTTACGTAGATATCAAGCTGCGATTGCATTCGTAGAATTTTACTCATAAAATTGACTAAACGGCAGTTGATACCGTTGAATTTTGATTATGCTTATTAGTGAAGAATCATGATACAATTTGAGGCTTTTAGTGCCACAGAAGGATCTACGATTCCTGCTATCTCTGGCAGACCTCCGGTAAATCTTTGACCGCTAATAATTTACAAGAAACCGCCGGCCCGTTAACGTTGCTTTAAAATAATTCACGGAATACTTGCAGCTATCCCTTCCGAAAAATATACGAGTTCCTAGTTCTAATAAGTAAAGTTACCCAAGTTTATTGCTGTTAATAAAATTTGGGGAAAGGGCGAAAATGCTAGGCGTTAACTAACTAAATGCTATTTCCTCGAGCGGAGTTAAGACACATAATTAGAGAAATCTTTGGTAACGGAGCCTCGTCAATTCCTAAACTTGAACTTCATTTTATTCAAGTGTCAAAAACTTATCCAATTCGAATGCATTAGCTTGTATTATATTTCCAAGAACCATCGCGCCCGCCCATTGTTTTAATTGAACTGAATTTCTGATTTGAAAAATGATCTCCGGTTGTATAAATTTGTGTGAAATTTTAGCTCGACAATTTGTGAGTCAAATATCGTTGAGTTTATTCCAATGTTCGTGATAAATATGTCTAATTCGTCAAGTTGTGCGGATGTCGCGGGGGTTGATAAAACTGTCAACGTAAATAATTGGTCTGGTGCTGAAACCGTAGGATTACTTTTAAAAGCAGTACATCAGCTGATTTTTCATCCCCCACAACATGTTTATTGCACGTTTAAACCAGTACCCCCAAAAGTTGACGGTGTATCTTGACCGGAATTAAGCACACGGTCACTTCCTAGGTTTGCAGGATATGTAGACAGATAGAGAGAAAGTTCGGTGACAAAAATTGTCTTGTTCATCAGATTTATTGGCATTTTAATACCTCGATTCAACTACGAGTAACAAGAAAGATTACTAACCTGCACGAACCCTTTGATCGTGAGCAAGATAAGCAGACCAAATTAACGCTCTTTTACTACCCAGTTTTTTTTCCCTTTTATTCATCTTTTCCAGCTCGGGGATATTTGATCAAGTACAAGCTTTATCTGGTATAAACTGGTACTTTATCTCCTCATACAATTAGTCCGCTCGCTCCTTTCATGCAACGTTACTTATGCATGGATCAGTAAGTATATGCTTCAGCTTTATCCTTTCTCATCTTGACATGTCTGTTATATGATATCATCCAGTTGCAATATCAGATCAGATCCAAGGAAAAGTGGGCATCTCAGTTGAAAATTGATCACATTTTTTTCCCCTCAATAGTTCTTGTTAGGAAACAAAATACTGGAGTAAACAAAAAAAAAAAACCAATAATTTTTCATTGGTTTCCAGCTCAGATATTTACTTGGCTCCGAGTTTCATTAAATCCAAATATTTTTCGTGTAGGTATGTGCGGAAAATACTGATAATGTATGACTGAATGACTTGAGTTATCAACGCGATTGATTATCGATGTGAGGAAAAAATAAATAAATATGATACCTGTGGTCAGTACGAAATCGAGGTTACCACTTATTCATATTTACCTCACGGTGTGTCAATTTTCCGCCCAATGTACAACCTTGTGACAAATCCAATATTTTTGAATATCCAGACTTCGATGAATATTGTTGTATGAATTTGAAATCGCTTGAGAGAAAACATCCCTCGAATAGTGAATTATGTTTGTCAGGTGTTCTGAGTGGACAATGCTGATCATCCAATGCCAAAAGTTCAAACAGTTATGGTAGTACATCGCGTAACGAGATCGTGCTTTTGAAATTACAGACAAGAATAACTGCAGCTGCATATGAAAATGGTACAATCGTTGCTCCACTTTACAACCATAACAAGGGTGAGGTTCCTAATTAATGAAGTTTAATTAGCTTGTCACACGACGGTTTGTTTGCCATATGAATCTTGCAGATGTGCCGAATCTTTTTGTAATTTTTAAACAAGACCGCACTCCTGGGTACCCTTTAATCATAAATATTTAAATAGGTATACAAATATGTATATGCAAATGTAGGTATATAAGAGCACGTCTCACGGACAACTTTACATGAATACCGTAGACTGCAGAGGTTAACCAGACGGGGTAAAAAACCATCTGCACATTTTACCTCAGTAGTCTTTTGTTGGTTCAACTATATGTACCTGGGTAGTGTTCGAGAAAACTTTGCCTCCCCTGAGCAATGCCAATTGTATATAATGTACTATGCACAAAATGAGTAGAAGACGTCTTCAGGTTGTTTCCAGTAATTGTCACGTCTTTTGCTTACGGAATTCTGTGATTAGTATGCAACAGGGAAATCAATCTCTCTTCATGCGTGAAAGATTTCAATTATCAAGTTGAATCTTTCGTCTGTAGCCGAAAGGTGGATCTCAGCATCTCTTTCAAAAGAATTGTACAAATAAGAGTAAGAAATTCTGGGCCAGTGAAGCATAATTACCTGAAGTACTGTAGAGCAGGTCCTTTTTGGCAGGTCCTACAATTTACGCTACCTGGGATGTGCCTTCCGTATATTATCCCTTGAAATCCTACCAAAGCTAGGCATGCCATCGCGTTCTAGCCCTACTGTATATGGAATTTACTTTCCAAGGAGGGAGAACAGTGACACGATTGATGGAAGCCTTTCAATTGCAAATTCATATTGCAAGTTATCCAGTGATTTATATTTTTTGGCAAAGCTGTAAAAGCAGTGGCTAGAGCGTGTGGATATGAGCCAATACTTGTAGGTATAATAACAATATGGACTCCAGCCAATGTGGAGTGCGGAAGTTATGAAAGACTGCAAGTTCACCGCAGAGAAACAAGAGATCAAGTTCTTCTTATCTCCACTTGACTAAAGCTCAACTATCGTATACAGCTTGTCGATATTTATGCCGAAGACGTATAAGTACTGATATACTACTGTTTCCAAATTTTTATGGAAAAAAATTATAGAAAAGTATCTCATTTTTTGCTGTGGGTGTAAGACAATCTAGCATCTCATTTTGAACTCGCCTCATTTCGCAGGTGAGTTTGTTCGCCATTATTATTTCGGCTTTGCAGAAGTGTACCTACTCTCTTTACAGTATAATGTCTGTAGTGCCTCAGGAAAGTATTCCCAGAACCCCGACGTGATGAATCGTCCCGAGAATTCGCATTTAACTGTCTGCAATGAAACGGCCATTATAAATCAGCACCATGCGGCTATAAAATAGCAATAGAAATTGGCTGGCAAATTTTCACTCGTTAATAAATTGATCAACTGTTTTTGAAGATATGTGACTTGATGTATGGAACTTTATACCGAAATGCATAAGCCCTACTTTTTACTCGTTGATTTTCCACCGAAATTTAAAAAAAAATTTCTCATTGAAACAATAACTTTCGAACTTCGACATTTCGTTCGACCTTCATATCGAAAATTTACCCTTAAAATAAACTAAAGAGGTAAAAAATTTCAGTCATAATATATTCTTCAAATGTTGTGATAATCGAGTCAACTTATGAAGTAATTGTTTTCAGGTCAAACAATGGGATTCACTGAGGGCGAAGAAATTCGTTAGGGACTTGGGAAAAGTTGAATGTGATAAATTACGTATATACCTATAATGTTGAAAAGAATAATTCAAACGAATTGAAATTCTAATTCCAGGATTCGAATAATGATATTAATGATTCTCTCAGCCTATAGCTTTTTTGCAGACAAGAACTAACAAATTTCTACTCTCATTTGAAAACGGTGACCTGAAACCAATGGTAAGCCACTTCCTAATAATGATCGTGCTAACAATAAGTAAAAACCGTTGTTAAGAAGTTTTGTCCACAATTGCAACTTGGTCAGGAAATACCTCAAGGAATTATAAAGTCGACCATTAGTTTTAAAGTCATACTGCTTTGAAAAAAACTCTGTTGAAGTTTTGATAGAGCTTTTGTTCTTGATAAAAGGGTACATTTTTTTCTCGCTCTCTTAGTCTGACGTTTCTGACACAACAACCTTGCTGAACTTTGTAATTCACTACTCAACATCTTTGGTGAAATATTCGGAAAGTTGAGAACCTTCGATGTCGATCAATTATCGCGTCATCGAATGATTATGACTCGTGATTTCAAGTGGGGCCTATAGCCGCCAAGTTGAGCTGTGAAAATATGAAGAAAAGGCATTATTCTCCGGTTACAAAGTGTGTCGACCATCGATTTTTCTATTATATTCTATTGTCCACGAAGACCCACAGCCTCCAGAGTCGCACTAAAAGCTTTCCTACTTTCCTGCTTTCCATTCATACCGTCGATAGAGCCCCGTTTTAAATTGGCTTGAGGTGCAGAGAACTGACACAGCGAATTACTTTGAGAGGCTTGCAATGTTCTCCATTATACTCTCGGAAGAACTTACAGACTTGAAATTCTTCCGTCGATTCAGGTCCTAATATTGAGAAATTCTTTAAAAGAAAAAAAAAGTCCCGGTACCGACTGCAACTTATTCAATTTTTTGTGGGTGAACGACGTTTCAGAATCGTAAAACAAACACTTTTTGGTAGATCCAATGCTAGATGCAATTTACTCCAAATAGAAAGTAATTGGAGCTGTGATCAATACTCAACAGCTTCAAAGAATGGAATGGCCAGTGGCAAATAAATAAAGTAAGGAAAATCCTTGCTAAAGTCAAGACTTGACTAATATCGACTGGATTTTAGCGCTGCGGTGAACGTGGTAAACCAGTTAAGTAAGTTTCAAACTCGTTGTAATCGTGAGCTTTAAGGGTGTGCAGGGGTCCCCTATGCTAGGGATATCTCAGGGCCGACCAGAAACAGGACGTGGGCGCTTCCTATTATTGTAATTCAATTTTCGTATATGAGTGGATGACTCTGCAGGCGATATTTCGAAATACGAAAATCATCTATCCCTCTCTATCGATGTATATTTTTTGATCGCTACAAATGAATTTCACAATGTAAGTGACGCGTTTACATGACAATCACTTCCAACTTAACCTGGCTAATATAAAAAAACATGAGTTTTACTGAAATCGTATCAGTTTTTTTGACAAAGTGACATACTTGGCCATTTTCTGCCAAAAAACTGAATTCATTCGTAGAGGGTTCATTTGGATCGGTTGGGTAGTCATCGCGAAAGTACGAATCGCGTTTCCGAAGTGAGAAAAATTGGTAATAATGAAGTTGGCTACGAAACCATGTTTGGAATTTTATTATCACCAATTATCATCACCTTGAAAAAGCGATTCGTAGTTTCCTCCAAACTATACAACAGCTACCGTAATGAAACAGATCAGGAGATTAATGCTTCACCATGGCAAAAAGTTACTGAGTATTTTTCTGTTTGGCAAAAACTAATAAAATTCCAGTCAGATTCACATTTCTTATGTCATCTAGATTAGGTTCAAAGTGAGTTGTACCATATCGCCTTGAGTCCAAGCTGCGTATTTCATGTGCTCTTTTCTGGCCAGTAAAATGTAACACCATCAATTTCGCTTACATTCTCAACTTTCGGCCCACGTCACATATCCTTCAGACCGTGTAGCCCCCGATTATCTCTTCTTTGTTTCATTCTATTTCTCTTCCTTAGTCTCCTTATTCTTTCACCATTCATCTAAAGTACCGGCAAGCTAGACCATAAATAGATCAGACTAGGTCAGCGTCTGGATTTTCCTTCGTATATATCCTGATATTCCCCTAAGGCTCGAGGCAGTCACATACCTCTCAAATTACGCCTCGTTGAGTCCCAGATTTTCCACTTTAAGCCGACATCTTCTAAACATACATAATGTTCATATCCCTATTTACATATATGCATATACATAGAAATATGTATATGTGTTGCATGACTTTGAACTAAATTCAATGATTGATCCATTTCATGTGAGGTAAGTGTATCAATTACTGATCCCTTGAGACCCAATTATTGACCCTTATATTTTTTTCAATATTGCATCTATGATAAGAATTCTGAAGGTTTCCGTTACACAAATCAATTGCTACAGACTCGGAGAATAAGAATTGATTTTTTTGATTATTTTAGAGCTCACGGATAAAAAGGTATCATTGAAAAAGGTCAATAATTGGGACACGGTCAGTAACTGGTACACTTACCCTACGTTAGAAGAAGTCAACACCCCATCGAGCCACATATCATCGAAGAATTACTGTTCGCTATTGTTATTTATTCCACTATTGAACTTATGGCGAATAGAAAATGTGAATATAAGGTTTTCGATATTTTCAAGCTGGCTGAAAAGTCGGATAAATGGGTATTCCAGAGTTTTCGCTCGAACAATGATCTCACACAATTGCGATCAGTTTAACACAGTATAACGGAAATTGGTGGCCATGAATAATAAAGCAAGGATTTACCCCGGTGCTGGTACTGCCATGGTACTGCGGGAATCCCTGGGGACCAGGTGGGTAGAAGTTTAACAAGAATTCGGCAGAGGTGAAGTACCTCGTTTCAAACTTTTGACCAAATCGGGTATATCAAGGCAAAACTATAACTCCGAAATCCTCCCAACGGTCGTAAAATCCTTAAAGATCTGTAGTAAACATTGCTGTGGCCTATAAGGCTCAAGATGTGAAATAAGCTTGGCAACTTTCTCGTTTTATAGTGTTGCGATTTGTGTATCCGCAATGATATATGAACAAATTCAGAACAATTATAGCGATTAGTGGACGACAGTACATGGCGCACTTACCAAAATTCAAACAGATCAATTTTCCCCCAGGATATCAAAATCCAAAGATTATTTCTTCAATTTTGATCAACAGTTTCCTCCCTTTTGGAAAACTTTCGTATGATGGGATAAGTCGTACCAGCAGATATTCTCATGCGATATTGAGTTGGTTGGCAGTCAGGAGTTGACAGTTTTCTGAGTAAGGTGCTGTACCCAGATGACAGTATAGATTAAACTATTCTACGAGTACAGAATGGTGAAAATCATGAACAGACACTAGCTGCGGGGTTCCAGGTCCGTCAATTCCTTACGGGAATGTATGTATTCTATGATATTATACAGCTCGGATCGTATCTTGTTAATCGTGGCTTGAGGAAAATCATAAAACGTTTATGACCGTAGAGAATATTAAGTTTCGAGTACGCAATGGGCTAGTCGACTCTGTAGACTCTGTAATGGCCAGACTGGCAAAATGCTGTTTAACTTGATGTGATTCATTCTCCTAATTTACTCGAGTTAACTGTTTCAGCCATATACAGTATTGGGAAATTACTTGGCGTGTATATTAATTTACAGCGATTATACGCTGTCAGCATTTACAAGGGCTCTGCCCTTATTCAGATATCTCTGTTTTCCGATTGCTTCTCTGTTGATTATTTATATTTAAATATTATAATGTTATGTACAAATTGAACCCATTTTCCAAAGGCATCCTTGGTCACGTATTCCACTCCTGAGGGTTAATTTCTTGCTAGACTACATGTATTTACTTTGGGTTTTGAAATAACAAGGCCGAATCTTTGGGTCGAAACATTCGGCGAAATCTTGATAAGAGTATCCAAGTCAATTAGAAAGTTCCTGGCAAACGAATCCCCTTGGTAGTCCCAGCCTTCGAATTACCCCGGATAAAGATCCCGACGCTCTCAACCAGAATTCATTCAATTTGTACATCACGGACACTTCAATCCTAACCTGCAGGGGTTAGGTATGTACGTGAATAGGCATTTATAATCAACGGTTCATCCTTTTGAACTTGCTGGACTCGGTTTATTTCAGGATCAGAATTATTCGACTTTAACAAACTTTCTCGTTTGTTTCAACTCTAATTTGCCTTAAACGATGCTCTAAATTGTGTATAACTTTAGCCACTGCATACCCCAGCTTAGAATATTGCAAATTCTCATTCGTGGTAACAGAACTAAGAGAATTTAGTAATCCATTGTAAATAACCAGGTCGTGAATTATCAGATATCCACAAATTGGTACTTCAATCAGTAATCAATCAATGTTCAGGATCAGGCAGTCGATCGACACGAAATCAGAGCAACAGACATTCCAATACGTCAACTATCGATTCAGCTTCACACGCTCAATATCAACTATAAATTATCTGCATTGGATCCATTGAACACTGTAATACGATGAAATTAATGCAAATTCGTCTCCTTGTGCTTTTGGCTTCAACATTTCAGGCATCAGAATCAGAACGTCTCTGTTTCGTAATCATCATTCGCTCCATTGAACATCGTCCAAAAATGAAATGATTTAACTATCTGTGGTAATTCCATGCTAACTTTCTAATCTTCGTACAACGTTACTTCGCACAATTGGATTTCAGGATTTTTCTTGTGTCTACTTTGGGTACAATCTTAAATTTAGTTCTCGGTCCTAGCGACATTACCTGTTATTTTACTGTATACAGGAGAACTTGATATCACACTAATCATTGACTCAATAACTCCGACATGTCTCATCCCTCAAACAATTTATTGGACTTGCACAAGCCCCAAGAGCGGCGACAGAAAATTATCACCAGCGATCACTAAGTGGTGACTGAAAACGTTCAAGCGGCTCAGTAGTAGTGGTCAGCGCTTAGGCAGACTAACGACGGTCAATAAGTGTTCAGACGTGTTCAGACCTCTAGTTAAACGTTTATTGTTGTGCAGGCACACGTTCTTCTCGACAAATATCTCTTTCAAGTTCATTGTTAGTACCTAAGGCTTATACGCGAAGGGCGGTTAACCTATGAGGCTTTTGTGGTATGTGTATGGGACATTCCTTGCCGAATTACTCAGCCTGTGATCCTGACCACTTCAGATTCTTTTCATATTTTTTTTCACGTCACCTTAAGAACACCCTTATTTTATTTTATTTTTTTTGAATTTCAAACAACATTTATGTAAATGTCATTTCAGTTTTTCAGATCTTTTCTGAAGGCATTTCATATATTTCGTCTAAATAATTGGAGTGAAATAATGAAGGAAAAATGTTCTTACCGAACCTTCCAATTTGGGAAATTGTTCGGGAAATTTTAGAAACACAATTCACCACCGCAATTATTTCTGGAAGTTCAGTTGGGATAGACCAAGTCAAGTTTGTGTTTTTTAAAAGTTCATATCGGTATTTCCTGAACTACAAAATGCACGATGATCTTTGCTTCAGCTGAAATATGATTTTTATTCATTTGCAACAGAATCATTTCAATTTTGTTTTCCTTCGACTCACAATCAGATATATTGCTATAGTTTTACTTTATTCAAAGTCGTGGAAATATTTTCTGGAAAACGGGTTTCTCAAGATGCTCTGAAAGATACTAACAGGAAGAAGGAATTAAACTTGGCGTGAGTTATAGCTAGGTCAAATTACACGAATCGTTCCATGTACCTATATGTAGTACAACAATCTGTAACTGCGGCATCTGGCCAAATCGGGACTACCCACCATTCTGTTTTCTGTGACCCAATTTTCAAGAAAATTCACGGATTATCCAGTGGAAGGTAAATCTGAACCTCGTCCTTTATTCATCTTACAATTCGAAGGGATCCCCACCATTCCACCGACCAAAACGAGGGTACCGTCAAGACCCAACACCCCATTGTCTCCGTTTCGCAGTTTCTCAGCTACGAAGTCTATAATATTCACGGAGTCGTACATTAGCTGCGATTCGAATCGAATTTTAAGTACGGGATTCTAAAAAGCACTCATCGCGTGTCCAAATGGCATAAGGGTGATTAAATTTGTCTTTCATCTATTTCTAACGCTTTATCGGTTAATTAGCTGATATCGGAGCCAGAAATGTTCAAATTCGAATAGCTCATTCGATGTCATTCACAATTTTGTTGAAAAAATAAAAATTGGTGGTGATGACTTCCTTGTACAGTTAACAAATATGAATGAAGTGAAACAAGTGTTGAAGCTGTATGGTCTTTATTCAGCTAACATAGTGGAGTAGCTTTGGAATTCTGAGCTTGGTGTTAAAAATTGACTCCACGATGGTTGGCGGGGGAGTGAGTCAGTAAGAAAAATATATGCATAAAAAGATATACGAGTTGCTTTCAGTTCGTACTTCAGCGTTACAAAACACTTTCTAACAGTGCAGTAAACTATCACAGTCAAGCCGAGTTGAGTCTTGGAACTCCATTTCCTTCCACTTGCAGGTAATCCTTTAGAAAATACGAAGCTAGAAGCTGAAAGCTGAAAGCAAGAATATAAGACGTGCTCTGAGTCCTGAAATATCAGTTCAAGACAACTAAGAACTGACTGGATTTGATGAGGAAGTAAATTTTAAAGCCACGTAAAACTTGATCTCTGGAATTTCAGTTCTTTTAAAATGATTCTGATTATCAATGGATTAACAATTTGTACATTGCGATCATTGACAACACTTAGCGTCGTGGTCATGGTTTAATATCGCGAATACATTCGCGAAAAACTGTTCTCCTTCAACTCACGACAAATATTGGCCGGATGGTATCGAACTCCGGCAGGGGGGGGGGGGGGGGGGGGGGGGGGCGAAGACGTATGGAAAAATTTCATCCTCAGAAATGGCAAATTCAAATTTTACGTCGAATGGTAACAGTTTAGCGTCCGCTGGTGTTCGTACTGAATTTTTCCAATTTTCTCAAATGTTTAAAAGGGTGGAAATTTCTAGAGCAGCTTAGTTACGAAATTGAAACTTTCCATACGGTCTCGTGTTTGTCATTTGCAAGTGCACAATTGCAACAGAAGCCAAGATTTTGTCTGGACTTTTGGCTGGCGAATTTCTACGAACATAAATTCTCGGTTCGTTTCAACTTCGAACTTTGAATAAAGCATTTATCGAAGCTCTAAACCAAAACTACATAAATCCTTACCACTTTCGACGGAAAATGTAATATATAATGTGATCCTTCCTGGCTGTTTGATTTATGGAGTTGTACGCTGCACCGCAAATACTGGCCTGCGGAATAATGGTAACGCTGGGCACGATCGGTATTACGGATTCTTGGTTTACTGTATCTATACACAACCGCACATAGCCGTAAATTCTATATGCTGGTGCTTATTCTCCAGTCGACATTATACTCCACATCACGTTGCATTGCAGCCTTAGCTCACCCATATACTATAGTAACGATATGGAGCAAAGATTTCTAGGTCGCACGAAGCCCCCGATTTCTCGGATTTTAAAACGCAAATAAAAATCCCCTACGCCTTCACCAAGAGTCAAGACGGTAAAAGGACTAAATTCAACAATTCGAATGCATGAGGCGTGCTATGGCTTCAGCTACAAAATTTTTCAGCTGTTTCCATCATTTCATTTTTTGCTATTATTATTGAACCTAACCGAAATTACAAAATCTGAATTACGTGGAGCAGTTAAGGTGATGCATACGCAATGTTATCAAAGCCTCACATAGTTAAGCCCACAGTCGACAGTAATTCATATTCTGGATAACTAATTTTGTGTACATCGTCAATGTTGAAGATAGAAATACCCAGAGGCGAAAATATCGGTTCTCCGGTCATTGCAGATCATTTAATAGAGAAATTAAATAGGTTTTCGACGGTTTGAAAATAACGAGACTCAACTGAATTAGCCGACAATAAATACGAATGAATTTGAAAATTGGCTGATGAGCTAAGACGGTAATTACTTCTGCAGGGTACTGCCGCGAAGATATTGAGTTACAAATGACTTTACCTATATATCTACTCTTCCGTTTCCTAATCTCTCTCTGAATCTTTCCTTCGTAAGCTCTCACCCTCTACTGCACCTAATTAATTAAGCCACTTCTGGGAGTATTTAGGTGAGCTAGATACGAGAATAGATTGCACGATGAGATTTAGCGACGAGTCTTGGTGGGACTCGGGTATCTTGAGCTAGACTCCCAGCGAAGTGTTCGAGTATAATGCTGGAGTTCATGCTGGTGATTTCATTTATGCAGCGAATAATCAAATTCTGCATCGTTTTGACTTCTTGTTTGTATAATAACATCAATCACTTATTTCAGTATATATTTACAAGGATCACATCTACCTAGAACGAAAAGTCTTTCGGATTCGAAACCAAGAAGTTCTTTATGGCGATCATGGAGGAGTGCTATCGTTACCGGAACTTTTGAATTGATCAAACCATGTCAAAAACATACCCCACGATTTATTTTCTGTTTAGAAATTTCCGCGTAATTGATGATTGAACAGCAGTTGGTACTCGAAACATAGAAAATAGGAAAAATTTTCTCTCTTAGCTTTGACAGAAACCCTGAAAGCGAGCAATCCTCGAATCTCGGCCGGTATCGAAATATTTTCATATCAATTCGAGCTGAGTGGAGTCAATCGCTGTAGAGCAGAGATCAGAGATCCAAATAATTGTAATTTGAACCTGTTCAGTTATTGGATTTAGACGTACTGCTCGATTGAATCAAATGAAAAATCCTATTGAGCGAGAGTGAGGAGGACTAAGTAGAATTCTATTATTGTTAACGTCAGTGTTATGAATTGTCTGCAAAACTGTAAATCTGGTTACCGATCCTAATAGCAGACTTCACTAACGACTTAACAGCATGATCGTCTTAACCCATCCACCATTAACACGGGCATCTTCGATGTCACATTTCGCAATGTCATGAAAATCTTCTGTAACCATCATTTGGCACGCAACTGAGCTTGTTATTTAATCAGCTTGATCACACGGTATCATACTAGATCCCCCTATATTCTGAAAGTTTCTTTGGGGAATAGGCAGTTTGTGATGTATCGCGTCTTCTGCTGCGGCTTTGAGCCCAACTGGATCTTATCGCGTTTACGAAGAGGTTTGGATATTTGATTATCGTCAGACCCCAGTGAGCCAGGAGAAACTTTTTACCGATTTATCGTATCTCAGATAGATCTGGTTGATCTGTTCTCTTTAATCGAGGACACTAAAACTTTGTTCTTTGGGTAAACATCGAAAAAGGAAAAAAAATACGCAATATTCTCATTCAACAGTCCAGACACCAGATGCCAGACACCAGACACTCCGAACTTAATGGAAATTTTACGTTTTCTTGTGCTATAGTCTTGCTCCAGATTCTGTACAATACACGGTAATATCAGTACTTAAACGGTACCTTTATTGCGGGTGGGTTGAAATATTCCGAAGATATCCATCAGGGAAAATATACCAAAATGAACGTAGAACAAATGCTTGATTTCGTTCAAACCTGACCCAGATTATGATTCATAATGCACGCACAGTATAGTAATTACCACTTAATACTGGAATTTTCTACGAGCATCATTTAATTATTGAACCTTTGAACTATAGCCACCTCGTTGCACCGCAGAAGGAGAATTGGCAAAAGCAACGTTGGTGGGTGAGATACTGTGGCTTATTTGTAACCCACGTCATTCTACTCGGTATGAAACAGTGGGTAGTAATCCCGCAGGACAATGCGCACATAAATATCATAGGAATACATATGTGAGACATCCTAGACTATGTGAGCCAGAAGCCACTTGCGTTAACTCCGTGTCCGGAAATCATATGAAAATGAAACCCTGAAACTCCCGTAGTAGGCACATCTTTGAATTAACAATTCATTCAACTTTCCGATCACTCTTGACATTGTTGGCTATTGAAAATTTATATGGAAAGTTCATAATTTCTGTAGTCTCCTATGAGATTCTAATAAATACGTAGATATTTCGAACGAGTGGATTCGAGTGGATACTTCGATGGTTGCAGTAAGACAAGCATTCAGTAAGGTTGTTACTGTGATGTAAAGTCTCAAGTTCGAAGCTTGTGTTTTAATTTCTGTATCATTGCAATATGGCGGAATGATACTATTGTGCAGATAATGAAAACATCTGTTGTTAATAACTTGTTGAATTATTTTTTTTTTTCAGGGCTGCCCAACGAATTGAGTGTTTTCTGGCAGCAGTATCCTTGGCCGTTCGGTCTGGGTTTGTGCAAGATTCGAGCATTCGTTTCAGAAATGTAAGTCACGTATAATCGTGTAGTATCACTCTCCACGAGTAAAAAAGTTTTACTTTTGCAGAACAAAGTTGCGATCGTTGTTGATTTTCAGCGTATGGAATATCTGCTAATCCATCAATAGAATCACACATTCATGTGATTCACTCTGCAGCGATAGTGAAGCTTACAATGAAACACTCAACGGGTAGAATATTTTGCAATATGGATTACC
This sequence comes from Ametastegia equiseti, assembly GCA_963989295.1. Taxonomy (NCBI): domain Eukaryota; kingdom Metazoa; phylum Arthropoda; class Insecta; order Hymenoptera; family Tenthredinidae; genus Ametastegia; species Ametastegia equiseti. Next base: position 8,168,688 of record OZ022397.1, read on the forward strand.
ATTCATTGATTGATATAACGACATACCAGCCATGTCCGCAGTGAATGGAATAAAAATGAAAGAAATATCTTCATTCACGTTCGAATTTTATTGCCTTTTCATGTACGTTGTATCGGTGTTGATTGAGCCGTGAAATTCTGAGCGCAATAATTCCCTATCAATTGAAAAATCCTTTTGGTACAATATATTCGCGAATAGAAACTTCGCGAGTTGCGTTCAGTCTCTCCTTATCAAAAGCGGATAAATTTACATGATAAAATTGGAAGCTAGTATAACGAGAGTTCTTGAGGGTTTGGTACTCGGGATATATCTGGAGCTTCAGACATAAGGGGCTATATCAAAGCATCACCTTAACATTACCTGCCAAAGTGATCGTCATGAATCAAAATTCAGGCAAAGGAAATATTCGAACAATTTTTCAGTCGATAATCTATACCCTTCAATGCCGATGGATTCCCCTCTTTCAATATATTCGACGCTCTTGCGGTGCCATTGGGCGAGTTCTGACGCGATAAAAACGTATCAGGAAAAAAATATTTCAGCTGCACTGATACCTTTCCTTTGATTGTTGAATAAATACTGATACTTTGCTGAGAGCATACAACAATTCTGACGACTAAAATGTGGATTTCTTTGTATATAAAGTTGTCCTTAAATTTTCGGATGGTGTATAATTGTGAAGAATTGGAAGACGGTTAATGTCATTACATATATATGTATGTAATAGTTGAGATTGTCATCGAATGGTTACTTCAATTTCCATAAATATGTTGCATGCGATTTTCTTTTTTCTTAAGTGATTTACCACCAGGTAGCAGCGATATGCAGATTGATTAAAGATGAAGAATTTTCAAGGTCGTCTTACGTTTCGGTCCTGACCATCGTGGCCTTTTCCATGGAGAGGTATCTGGCGATATGTCATCCTTTACATCTCTACGCGATGAGCGGATTAAAAAGACCAATCCGTTTCATCCTGGCTGCCTGGGTGGTAGCCCTTGTATTTGCGCTACCCTTCGCCGTATACACTACAGTTTATTACGTCGAATTTCCCATAGGTATTAATTGCAATTTAATATTCAGATTGTTGTAAATTAGCCCGTGTCCGCTCTGCCAACGTAAAAAAATGTAATACCTATGTCAAGAGTGAATTTCATTCATGAGAGAATTCACTTTGAATCATTTTCGTTCATCTGTTGAAAATCTATCACCCATACATTACTGCCATTTTAATAATCAGGTAAACTTCAATGTTTCAATTTGGAGAGCCTCTCATTCGGCTTTGGTTATAGAGTTGACGATTTTATTGCAATTTGAACCTAGGCCAATAAATTATTTGGTTATTGCATGTTCTAGTAATATAATTTCGATACCGAGGACTCTCACACTGTCGCTATGCACATATAATGATATTCATTATCCATCAAACAGCACTCGATGCAGGGTATAACCAATATCCGGAAATTATCTACTGATCACTTGACCCTCGTACGTAGCAGGATTCGAACAAATATCATGCAATGTGCAATGTGATGTCCAAGGACGAAATGATATACCCACTGAATACTATAGTAGCTACTTATATGAGTATTTGTTAAAAAACGAACACTAATTGTGAGCACCTTGTCATTTCAACTTGTACGTGTTACATGTCAGATAATAGAACTTCTTGTGTCGTAAACGTAGATACGATGTTACAAGGCACTTCGATCTGTTGCAAGAATATATTCATCAGCAATTTGGTTTTTAATAGCCTGCAGTATGTATAGTATAGTTCAGTACAGTACCAAATTACGCCCAAGTCCTCAGAAATAGTTGATTTTCTATTTGCTTTACTTCAACTATAAAATTGAGATAATATCTGCGTAGATCTTGATTGATTGCGCTGCTTCGGGTATGTTGATATCTAGAGATTTTTTTTTTTTGAACAAATACGAGGTTATGAAATTCACATTCGAGGCTTTTAACGACAATCGTGGATCTGAATAATTTTAGAGAGTAATTTCGGTAGAATGATAAATTTCACCCCAGAGAAGGGTACAAGGCGTACAATTTATACGAATAGATTCGGCCGGTCCCGTACGTTATAGCTAAGAACGCGGTATGTTGTACTATCACAAGGTAAATTGGATCGTTCAAGTTTGGTGGTTTTGTGAGGGAGTATTTCCTGAATTTTAGAAACTGTGAAAACAAGTCCTATGCTGGGAGCATTTCAAAGACCTCACCTTCAGTGACACCTATAAGTTACAGTTTCGATTTTTCAGAATCCAGGATATATACTCGTTTGAAAATTTGTCACGCTTGGTCACGAAAGATCACGTCACGTTTGATACCTTCATCCAAGACCACAGAGAGAAGCTTGAATTTTTCAACCGATAATTGATTTCACTGAGGTTTCCGAGAAAATTTTCGTTGCGAATGGCAAACACGGATTAATTTATAGCAGCGGATTTTCTTCATCGATATTCACAGTTCTTGTATAAATAATTAATCATGTCAACTAATCATTCACAGGGTCTAAGCGCCACGTAGAAGATTCAGCAATCTGTGCGATGCTTCAGCACAATATGCCTCCATTTCCACTCTACGAATTGAGCTGTGTTATATTTTTCCTTATACCCATGCTCTTGATTTTGGTTTTATACGTGAGAATGGGTCTTCAAATCCGAAGCACGTCGCTGGGCCGAAGTATCGAAGGTTCTGTCCACGGAGAGACTAGGCAGGCACAATCGAGGAAAGCGATCATACGGATGCTCAGTAAGTTTTAGCTAAGAAATATGATACGGATTTATAAAGTTGGCGTAAACCGAGCTGCTTTTCGTCTGCGAGGGTAACTTGAAACACGTGAACGAAAATTCAATTATCCGCTTTATTAATATAAACTTTGAAAATTTGATCCTTTCCAACTTTGGAACGAGTATTAAATTATTCCGAACTTTCGAGTCTTACTTTGTGTATTCTCTATCTTGCTTATCATTTCTATTCAGATATTATGCAATTGTAATTTTCTATATATTCAGATACTTTTCTAAAAATCATCATTCAACTTCGCAATTGTCAGATCTTTATGTTGTATGCAGTACCTACATGCAATCTACCTCATTTCGACTACCAGTTTGAATTACAAATCTGATACGGTATATCGTGAGCAAGTGCCATTCAAAGACTTGTTCCAAAAAGTAAAAAGTTCAACAGCAAAAGCTTTTGGTATATAATCAGTGCAGCGATCGTGGCACGCGCGGAAACTCTGATTTTCTGACGTATTTTCATTCCAAGTGAAACGAATTACCGCATAGCTAATGAGCAACGAAATAGTTTCAAGCTCAATTTAACACTACATGGTTAGCAGTCGAACTATAACCGCTTTAAGAATGGAAACGCGTTAACTTGCAAAGTACGAGCGCATTAGCCACTGTAGTTGAAACGGTATATCGATTTCCTGCAGGTATAAGGACATTCGGGAAACACCCTATTCTAACAAGAAACGAATATTCAGAATTGCCTGCAGGTCGTGTTGAGAATAATGAAACAGCATTAGCAATCCTAGAAACGCGGTTATCCATGTTATTACATTAAAGCGATGTTCCTTTATAGCATCTAGGACTCTATTAGGTCTTAGAGTATAAAAGTTCGTAATGAGAATTTTATACGTGCTAATTCATCATTGACATATACGACACTCTTAGCTGGAGACTTTGAAAAAAATTAATATTCAAAATTTGATGTGGACATGAAACCAAATCCTTCATTATTACGAGCACAATATTAGCACCTTGTTTGCTCGAGGATCTCATATCGTGATAAAAGTCACGTTCGTTATTCCATCACACTGTCCTGAAGTTATATTATATACCTATCGGTAAAATATTTCTTGCTCCTGCGTAAACCGCAGGTTCTCACAAGAGTATGGGGGAAAAAAAAAATAATAGAAATAAATTTTCCGATAACAAGGTGCAGTCGTTGTGATGTTCTTCATCTGTTGGGCGCCTTTTCACGCCCAACGTCTCCTTTACGTACACGCAAGAAACTCTGCTTACTACGCAGAGATAAACGAATGGCTCTACGCGTCTGGAGGCTGCCTTTATTACTTCAGCACAACGGTAAACCCGATCCTTTACAACGTCATGAGCGCAAAATATCGGGGTGCTTTCAAAGAGACGTTGTGCTGTTCTCCAGGAAGTCCAACCTTCACCAGGGACGATCTTAGCAGTATGAGGGATACTGCGGTTTGTGGTTGCGATGGCACTACCGGATCTCAACTTGTCAGGATTCGTAGCCTTCATTACAATCGCACTGTCAGGTAAGTTACAATGTACGAGTCCTTGAAGAAATGATTAAATCCAATCATTTCTTCTTCAAATAACATTTCTGAGCAAGCGAAACATGAGTACAGGCAACAAATGGCAGCTTATCACCCTATTCGCTTCATGATGAATTAGTGTTAGTCGCTCATTTGACCAATTTCAGGTTTTCAGATTTTTTGTGTCATGAAACTCAAAGAATATTCTCGTATTATTCAGACATCTGTCAAAGTATAATATTTTACATGGTAATTTCAAGCAATCAAAACTTCCGGTTCTATGGAAAGTACATCAGTTAGAGTCTTGCAATAATTTTTGGATTGGATTCAACTTTTCAGTCGTCTCTATAGATAATTTTCGACTTCTGTCAGGAAGATCCGCGATATTCGAAACTTGATAAGTATTTCATTCATCGATGAAAATCCTTCTCTTTGTTGTTTTTTTCTTTTATTTTTAGCAATGTGGTCTGAGGAGATGGAGAGAGTGAAAAAGTAAAATACGTAACGTCCATGGATCTCATTTTTCACAAGTCTTACTATATTGGACTGATGCCGCTTGATGAAAAGCCATCCATTTGTACTCTCACAATGAAGTAATCAGAGTGAAAGAAATTTTATTTCAACTCATAACTCAAGCTTAGCACTTGAGATAGTCTACAGTAAAATATACAGTTGCCACTGGATTTCGTTTATCAAGAAAATAGTAATCACGATTCAAAAAATCTGAAGTAAAATTACTTTCGCTATCCGTTATTTGGACATCGCAAGTTCTGCAACCGTTAATAGATCAAGAAGTAATGGGGATCTTGCCAAATCTACAATCTGAACAGGATTGATTTATGAATTCGCTAGCCGGTTCGAAAGGGCAATTCGAGCGAAAAAAGTTCTCCGTTAATCCGAGCATCTATTTCAGTTGGAATGGTTTGAGATTTTGGAGTTGTACAGGGTGGAAAGAAATTATGTGTCGCTGGTTTGTCGGATGATTCTCCAACTCGAGATCGGTGGAGCGCCCCAATAACATGCCCCCGCAAAATTGACCTTGATCCTAAAACTCAAGGTCAAAATTTTTTGTGAGCTTAGGAAATTCCGATTGTCAGTAGAAAGAAAAGTTTCTGAGAAACCATAGGTCGGAAATGAACTTTAGTTCCGCATTTTTTTCAACTGTATGATTTTTTTTAGCAATAAAGGATCCATTTTTGACCTATGTTCCCATTGACACTTTTTTCCCTCTTGATGAGAAGATTTTTTTGAGCCCATAATAAAAATTTCCAATAAGTCTCAACAAGGTCAAGATGGATTTTGCGGGGATATATTGTTGGGGCGCTCCACCGATCTCGAGCTGGAGATTCATCTGGCGAAGCCGCGACACATAATTTCTTTCCACCCTGTACACTGATACGAGAATTGATCTTTTTTTTTATTGTGGTATAATTTTCATGTGCGTGTGACATGTATTTATAGTAGTGAATTTTTGTATTCGTATACCGATTTTTGATTTTATGATTTATCGTGAACATGCTGGCCTCTGACCTCAAAATATTATAGGAAGCAATGTTAGATGTATCGTCGACTGGGGTGACTTGAAACACTTTTGAGTTTTAATTACAACCAACAACAAAGAAGCTACGACGATCATCATCGGCAAAAAATCATAAAGTGGTTTATTCAGGACAAGGAAGAATCTCAACAATTTCGGAGGTCTAACAGTTAGTTGCAATAGACAAATGAAGAAAATTGCGATTTTGAGGTAAATCAGTTTTGGTCTAGTTTGGACCGCATGCAATTTCGGAAATATAATGCACATTAAAAATATTGACAAATATTTCTCAAACTTTGATGCCCATAAATATATTGTTATGGTGGTTGAAACACCCCCTGTATTCGTCACACTTTGTTTAGTAGTCTCTAATCGAAAAGGACTTGAGAATACTTTACGGTTTCGGCGATTCACACTCGTTTCCTTTCTATGAAACTTTATTTCGCTTGAAAGTCCGCTGATTCAATAGTTCAGACGAGCTTTTGCAACAGTATACTGAAAATACGCCATGATTGAGGTAGAAATGAGTTGAGATTACCATGAAAATTATTTTTGTTGAATCGTAAAAGGGTGCATTTTCCAAATTAATTTCATGAGAGTGAAAAGGTCGTAAGGTCCTAAAGCTTTCGTTTTGGAGTCGCAGTTCGCATGTCTGTCGTGTGTGCTTATTCATATTCTATGGGATTCAAATGAAAGCCGATGGAAAAGTATCAATGTATCAAATGTGGTATTAGGCTTACGATTTTCTTCCATTCCAAAGTCCGTAGAGGACGAGAAAATCCCGGAAATAAGTCTGGAAAAATATAGAACACTTTCTACTTTGCAGAAAATAGTATCGATTCATAAATTTGCTCAATTTAAAAAACAAATAGCCAATGCACGATTATCCCGAATTAATTTTATCTCCCACTTTGCTGTCGAACACGTTTCTTTACTTTTTGCCGCATAGTGAACTTCGAAACTTCGATGTGTCATTTCGATGAAGTCACCCCAGCTTACGGTAAAAGTGTTTTGGCATTGCCTTGCACGTTATTTGAGTTTTGTGGATAGGCGCCTTTAGGTGTGTAGCTAGTCATTATGAAAAATGATAAGTTCGGAAAATCTGTACTTACTTTTACTTATGTTTTAATTAACAGAAACAATTTCATGCTTACTTTATTAGCGTTGATTCTCCCTAACTGTGACTTTCACACCCATATTTCGTATTACCCCATCGCGATGTATTTGTATCCGATCTTCCGTAGAAGTTTTTTAGTTCTATGAATATTTAAAATTAGTTCAATTTGAAGCAATTCAACGCTGAACTTTGTTGAGTTTCATCGAGGGCAAATATTGAAATAAGTATTAGCTGTTTCAACCCCACGGCAAAGTGATGAACATAGTTTATCCAGTCACTTTTACAGTCCCCTGCTGCTTCCTAAGTAGGGCGATTGAATGACGTGATGTTTTTTTTTTTTTAACGTAGAAAAAATCGGATGCTTCTTATTATGAATCGCTTGCCGTTAGCTGTCTCTAAATTTTTTTTCGAAGGCATTTCAAACGATGGGGGAATGTTTCGGTCAATTTACTGATCTTTTGACTGTTTTGCACTCGTGGTTGTTCACAATATGAAATTCAATTTGTCTTTAAAGTCCCGTCGTGATTTTGTAAACTTCTATCAGTATTGATTTCTTTGATCTCGGCATATTTCGCGAGTATATATAGAATAAATTTAACACTCTCAAGAAGAACGTTCGCTCTTTACTTATATTACAAATTCCAGACGCTAACTCTTGAACGCTTTTTGCCAAGAAATTTCCATGAGCAACGAAAATATTTCAATTGGTAATATTGCTTTCCAGATGGCTAACAAACGCCCTGTAATTTCATTGTGCGGCTATAAAAATATCCTTCCGCATTTCTCATCATTTTCTCCTTTTCACATCTTCATTTTATAAAATCGTGGAACTGAATATTATATGTCACGTTAAGTACGTCACGTTTTTCGCTATCACGCGATGTGAAAAATTACCGATGACACTAAAGGGCGCGTGCTTTAAAACGGCTCGTAAAAAGAGTTCAGCGTAGGGTTTACTTGCATGTAATTTAACCGGATATATCGCTAGGTCTCCCGTTTCAGATGATGCTTTCTAGAGACAAATTACCCACAGTTTCCAGAGTTCGAATAAAGTATTATAGGCCTGATGGCCTAACGTCTGCCGCCTTGCAAGTCCTAGGGAAATTTAGATTTTTTTTTTTTTTTTTATCAATGGAAAATCGCCGAGGTAAGCGCCGTACTTTTCTTGATGAGACGTCATATATACCTACATTCCGTAGAGGACCGTAGTTAGGATCAGGTTCGGGTTGGTTCAGGTTTTTCTTAGATGGTGTCGGATTAGATTGGCCCGAAAAACCCACTGCTCGCGGAAAGTATATCCCTGAGGAAAAAGGAGTTTAAAAAAAAAAACAGGATAAATTAGATTCGCGTTTCGGGATATTTTGGTCTAATCTCGTCAGGCCAGGCCTTCGTTGATCGCCGCGCTTGAAGCGGAAAATCGCTCAACACACACCGAAAATCGAAGTTCCTCAGTCCCTTTGAAATCTACCCATTTTATAACTCGATTTCATCGAATTTTATCCCAAAAGCATCGATAAATTCCTTCGCATCATTTCCTTCTATATAAGGGTCACATTACTTTTTCAAATATGAACCTGAGAAATGCACAAATCGATCACCAAAAACTACGCATTTGGGTTGACATTATTCTTCAAAAGATGATATTTCAGGAAAAACGAGCTTCAAAAAATCTCAGATAATCGAGTGTAATTATTAGTCAAGATATTGTGAAGAAAAATTTTCACTGCGATAAATGTTGCTGATACTATATGATAGATTTTAATTTCAAGATTCGCTTCCAGTTGTTCTTGTGTCAAATGCAAAATATAAACGGATTTTCCTTTCGATTTAGAGAGCTTAGCACAAAATCATGGAATTACAGTAAAACTTACGCTCGCAATCAGTCCCTTTACACCTGCTTCTTGAAAATGACTTTTTTGTAAAAGCCATTCACGTGCACATGATTATGTAACACCCCCTTCAGACAAGACCCTACTGAATTCTTGGCAAAAGAATTGGCAAGAACAGCTTATCGTTCTGAAAATTTGCATGTGGAAAAGGTTCGATTGAAAAACGACTGCTACATTTTTCTGATTGAGACAGAATAGCAGATGCGAGATCCATTGGTTTCAAGAGAATGGAGTTAAAAAATGTACATGCGTTATCATAATCTGGCAATCGTAGGAGGCGATTTTGATCCTTATGCCTTTTTTAGTAATTGAGGAAATGAATTTTTTTTCTCTCTTTTTTGCTAAGATACCAGTAAGGTTTTCCCATGAGGAACGAGATTAATCTTCGTTACAGATGCACATTGGGACATGCCAAAGATATCCTGCGTTCTCCGAGCATAACGAAGGCTAGTAAAGATGGAAACGGAAATGGGCTGCATCTGAGGAGTACTCGTCAGAAAAGTCCGAATCAAGTTCAAATTCAAACCCCGAACCACAACTCCGAACCATTACTCGATCCAAAAAAGACATCGATGATTATTCAAGCCACAAATGGAAAGGCAAAGTGTCATACCACCGAGGCCCACGTACCTCCTGATGAGACTTGCATCTGATCCTATTTACTGTACGCGCTATTTGCGATGAGGGAATTTCCGAGGAGTCTACAGTTCCCAGTAGGACACTTGCCACTTATTTTCAGCTATTAGCGAAATGAGGGCACCTCAGTTCTGCACGTAGCAATTTTAATACTCCCCGCGGAGGATTGAGGATATAGAGTCAACAAATGACAGGGTGAAATCGCCAAAATCTTTATTACTGGATCGCAATCTAGGACTCAATTTGGGAATGGAGTTTTAAACCGAAAATATTTCATAATTCATTTGCTTTTTCCCAACGAGGAAGATGCTTTTGAATTTTTTAAACTGTGAACGAACTGATGTTGGATTTGCGGTTTTCTGCACATCACGTCACAGTATTCATTACAGGGTTCTATATTGTAAACGATCATCGATACTTTCTACTGTTATCGTATCATTCGAATCTAGTTTATTTGGAATGCTAATAATCGGCATTTCTTATACATACCTATAACATATAAGTAAGTAATATTGTACATAATGTGTGAATACTTGTAAGCACTGGAAATATACAGTAATTGAGATGACATTTCAGGAAATAAAGGTACAATTTACTAATGGCAACACATTGCTATAGATAAAAGCAATCTCATTGAAGTGGGCAACTTATTTTCCAACCGAGTTGTTTGCAAGGTCTCCTGACTGCAGACTGCTATAATTTCCAATGTGTACGATATGTTGGAACCACAGCGTTGGTTCTAGCCAACTTACTGTTGGGTGATCGAGTATTTTTACAGTTCTGTACCCAATTGTCTAGAAAATGGTAACAAGGAGGAGGAATATGAATCATGAGTAAAATGAACTTGAATGTGATGATATTCGCCGATTGAAATTGTGCTTAAACCAATTGTTTTCTAATAATGAAAGTAAACGAATAATTGTTACTTTCTATTGGGTTCCGTCGATAATTACTCAACATGATTCGCGGTGTTTCTTATTTTAAAACGGTGAAGAAATTTTCACAAATCGCAGGGTTCATCATATCAGTACTAAATTCATGTGCAAAGTCATCGCTGCTCCGAAATTCTGAATGTTGTATGAACATTTTTTGCTCTTCCGTAAAATAAATCATCTCCCCCATTGACAAGTTGGAGTGCAGTGCTCTGTCATAGTAATTTATGAACGTTCATTAATCGTAATTCGTTCGTGGAACGTGGTGAACTTTTTTTCGAACCCAAATTGAAGCAGGTTATCAATCACAATTTTTAATATACCTAATTTAGAAATTTCACAAACTTTTTCACCTCTCTCACATGGGAAATCAACATAATCCTATGTGATTCATTTGGAATTTTGCTCACGTATATTAACAAATTTCATTGAACGACGTGTACGTAGGTAGATACATATTGTGTAGAAACCTTGTACCAACTGATTCGTACAAACAATATGCAATTACACACAGTAAGCCAATTAATAATAATCTTTGATTGCGAAGTTATCAGATACATGAAAAGTTCCTCGTCATTCGCTCGAGATAGTTACTGCCACACTCCGTAGGCTATTACAGTGAGCTTAAAAGTTGGGTTATTTTGAACAACAATTAATTCACGTTGTATTATACTTGGAATTATTATTATTTTTTTTTTTTTCAACAAGGCGAAAATTTGAGCAGCAATAACTTCATTCGACAAATTTTATTTCTTTACCAAAATCTGCAGTAAGTTTGAAGAATCAATAACAATATCCTCCAATGACGTTTCGCCAGACTCATCATTATGAAAATCATAGAAAGTAATAAGATTTTGTCACAACTAATTTTCTAACGTTCATACAAATTTTAAATGAATATTATGTGAATAATCATGCTTTGCTCTTTACGTGATACCGTTATCTGTAATTATAAATCTCGCTCAATAAATATTTCACTAATTGATTAATCTCATTGAAAACCTATTTACCACTTATCTTCTAATTATAATCTAAAATCTAGCATACTTCAAGTGTACTAATTAAGAAATATTGGGTTTTCCTGTTTGTTTGAGCTGTTCATATGCATTTATTTTTATTTACACAGCCCGTTACTGCTGAATAATGCATTTGAAATATCGTTCATATTTCATTTTTATAATTTATTTTTATTCTCATTTTCGCTTATTATTGCATTACTGCTGGAATATATTTCGCTCGCAGGTAAGTGAACATCAATTATAGGAATAATGAAAAATCGTAATCACGTACCTACTTTAGAAGAACTTGGATTGAATACATTTTGATACTTATATCATTTTGCCATCTGGCTTATTGTTACACACTGTAGGTACCTAAGCATTTCTGAGCATATTCCCACCTTCCTCCAGACGCGTGACTAACAATATTGCAAGCTTTTTTCGTTTCTTAGTGCGTTTAAGGATTCTGAAGTTGTTAACTAAGTTTTAGCATATATACGTGTAGTACGTTTGGTCAGAATATTCAAATTCTTGAACAAGTGTCCTCAATGACCCGCTTTTTCAGTTTCGCAAGGATCTTTTTGGACCGCGTGTGCATAATAATTTGATGGGCGAATTATTCCAGCAACACGAAAGTCAGGCGGAAATTATGAGACACGAAAAGAGGATAAGTGAATAACCGTTTTAGGCTTAATGTCATACGGGGTCACAATAACTCTTGTCACGAATAAATCGTTGTTGATAGAATTGTGAGTGATAGAAGTCTTGAGTGCGACAAAATTTGCTTTTCCAACAAAAAAATTATGAGTATTGCATTTTTGATATTTTTTCCGATGAATGTTATGGGTCATAGTCATGAAATGTGGCACTTTTAGGAAACAACAGTTCCATAGTGGACGTTGCTAAGAAGAGTTTTTACTTTGAGATCAGAAACGGCCTATTTTAGGTTGAAGAAAAGTCTTTGGACGATTCGACGTATCATTTAATTTTTTTACTTCAAAATTGAGTGGCGTCGTTTTGACTCCTGAGTGACAAGGGGATATTGAGTGAATTGGTCCTATGCAGCTATGAGGTCTGAAGATAGCTACGATGAAAAGTATTGAAAAATGCGACTGAACAGATGGTGAGTCTCCACCTTCGAATTCGCGTGCATGGAATATGGTAAGTGTATCGAAGTTGAGCTGTTCTGTTACAGCAATAATATTTTTATGGATCTACACGCGAGTTTGACTATAATTTTGATCTTATTTCATCGTATTCTGAAAAAAGGCAGATTCTTACCGTTTCTCTCCTTTTCGAGAAACAGTTCGATTCTGTTTCTGCACCCCAACGGATTCATAATGTAAAACACATGCTTCCGCATACCATTTGGAGCAACGTTACTAAATTCAAATTCTTTCTGGCACCCAGCCGCATATTTCAACGGTTGTGAATAAGTACAGAATTCCACTGATTGTGCTGCTCTCTGTATTTGATCATTTAATTAACGCTCATTTTTCTACTCACTTGTGAGTTGATTTTTCTTTCTCGTTTATTTCAAATTCAATGATTTTTTTGTCTCTTTAATAAACCACGAGCCACAGCCACAATCCTCCCCGACGAATACCGTATCCTGTGGTCTATTTCATTAGGATAGCCGGCGATCCCCCGAGGCTGTTGACATTGATTCCCTTTTTCCGAACCCGCAGCGAAGAAAAAAAGTTACAAAAAAATCGGTAGAAATAGCGTAGAACCATTGGTAAACATTCGATTGCAAATCGAATCAATACTAGATTAAATGAAGACTCAAAATGTTGGAAATCGCATTCGTACGGTGACGCATTTGGATATAATATATGTCATTGCAAATCCGGGTCAGGTCATACTGCTAGATGAATCAAGAGTTATTACCCATTTGCGTTGATTAGCGGATCAAACTTCCAGAGGAGTGCGAACTGGCTGAAGACAATTTGCTTCCTGATCCTGAGACCTCGGAAACTGTCCAAGAAGTTTCAAATCTTCGGTTAGTTTAACTACCAGGATGAAGTGACCGTAAAAAAAACTCTACAAAGAGGGTTACGAAACTTTCAAATTGAACCTTATCATCGTCACGGAATGGTGTAACAAAGCCACGGGAAATACTTATCCGAGGGTTAAAGGATTCTCTTGCAAACTACCTAATCAAGCGAGTAAAAATTTGTGATCATGCTATTTTGTGGATCTACGGCAGGGTTATCGATATTCAATATTTACGACTAATAGGGGATGGATGACACGAGTAATATCATTGATTACCATCATTGTTCCGTAAAATGAGAGTTACTCCCAGTATAATAAGCCATACTCATCTCAATCTTGAGACTTCAGATTTCTTGTGGGTCTAACGTCTTTAGTATTTCGAGTTTCCAGTCTTAGAAAAATGGGTTCAGATACTTCGGTGTGCTACAGATTTTCATTACCATCCACTATTGTATGATTTAGTGGAGTTTGGACGCATGGGGTTATTTTAATTATAGTAATTAAAGAAGTGCAACAGCCATTTCTTGGAAGCTTCACTAATAAAATGCCATCAATTGCGAGGTATATGTTCATTTTTGAAAAATAATGAACAAAAATTTCACATTATCTGAACCACACGAGTGATACTGTACTGATGTAATAAATGCTTACGAACGATTGCCAGCCGAAATTGCCCTTTTTCTTCCCGTTGTCACATTATTTCAGAGATCAAATAAAGGAAAACTGAAACAATGCGGATGCCCAGCAGGGTTGAAGGATAGAAAAAAAATAAATAAATAATGCATTCTTGGCTACACAGACAACTGAGAGTTTGTGATTCTTTATTTTATCAGCTTGGCACCTGTAGGAATCAGTTCCCACTTCAGTAATTCCCAGGTGCATATAAATCTTACTTCGTCGAATTTCAAGTCCCCCGCACATCTGTACCCCGTCCTTTCGTTGGGCGTGGATGAAAGTGGAAATTTGTAACAAAAATTGGTCCGAGCAAGTGGGAGTTGGTGAAAAACGCTAGGTGGGCAAGTGGGAATTGGTAAAAATTGGAATGGGGAACTGGGTATTGGAGAAAAATTGTTGGTAAAAACGGGCACATCAGATATAAGTGACAGATGGAATCCTTCCTCGGCTGTGACCGAGTGGATTATCTATATGTATATTCCTGCTTGTTCAATAATCCGGGGAAACGGGGGATTCCGGGAAAAATTGGAAATTCCGGAAAAAATGGGCAATCGAGAGAATTCTGGGGAATACGGGAAAAAAAAAGGGAATCGGGGAAAAAATGGGGAACTCCAGGAATTCTAGGTAATTCAGGGAATTCCGGGTGAATCAGGGAATCTTGATTACCATGGTTAGGGAGACTGCAAAAAACTACGGGTAAAAGACAAAAGACGGTCGTGGCACAGGGCATTATGGGTATAGAAAACAAGACGGTCGTTGCGCAGGGAATTATGGGTTACCTCGAATCAAGAGATAAGACCTCAGAATCAAGATTGAAAGAAATAATTTGAAGGAAAACTGAATTTCTCACACAAAATGACCATCATTACAGATCTTAGCGCGAATTCGTGGAACTGTAATCGTATCTCCCAATATTGCCAATTTCCTGTTGTATTTTGATTTTGATCGATTGAAAATATAGTCCTTTCTGGCTTGCAAGTCGTTTTATCAAACGGAGCCGGGGATGAAAAGCTCATAACTTTGGATATGCTCCCTTCAAAATGGTCCGTTTTTACACATTTTTCCCATTCATACATAAATTTGTTGCAGATGTGTAGGCTCTCATGGTTTAGTTTCATCGGGTACATCTCATACTGATGCCACTTATGAATCAATGTAGTATTCGGATGCAAAGCGAATAATTCAGATCAACATTCAGTTTATTGTTATCACGTTCTCGAAGCTTGTGAATGAATTTTCGAACCCTCATACTATGATAATAATTCGGACAAAAAAGTTCTTCACAAAATGAATGACGTACAGAGTCGAATAGCTACTGTCGCAATTCCTCATGGTCTAGTATCTCTCGTGTGCTTAAGCCTAACGGCTTATTTAAGGCTCCGTGAACGGAGGCTTAGTATTTCTGCTACGTTTTCTTTGCTATCGAAGCACTTTTTTCCGTACAGAACTGAGCGGATAAACCGATTGATGGATCGCGAGAACATCTTTGTCTGATCTGTGGTGGGTATACCTATAGAAAAAACGGAGATGCTAAGATTCACGAGATTTCTTACGACGTTTCAGAACACGAGGGTTTCGTTATTTCGCTAACAGATTCATTTTCCTCGACAGTAAAGTTGGGCCGTTGCGATTGTCTCTGAATTGGGTTTAGTTAAACAACTACAAGTATCCAAAAGTCGGCTTTGCGTTCTCATCTGATAACAGATTACGTCAGTCTCAGTTAGCTGGTAGCAAAAACGAGCGCTGTATCATTTCAATTACTGATCTGGTTGTTTTTCTCACCAGCTGCTATATCACGAGTACATGTATAATTTTTTCTGTGAAATTAGATTTACATTGCTTCAACAGCATCTCAAAAGTAGGACACTCGAAGCAGTTTAAATTGTTTTTCCGGCCATTCCAGAAGCTGGAACGACGGCAGACTTCGGTGAGCATTGAAGTACTTAGCATACATATGACTGCCGTTAGACGTGCCAAGTTTCCATGAACACGTAGAAAAAAAGTACCTGGCTTGTAGTACTCCGGGGCATTCTGGTAACGGAGGTGTCAGGATCCTGATGAGGAAGTTACAGCGTTTCGAACTTTCGAGCAAGACGTGCACGAGTTAAGATACAAGAAAAAGTTCCAACAAAGCCCCAGGGAAAATTCATTCATAGTTCTCATTAAATTGCGTTTCAAAATTTACTTCTAACTAACTTATGTTCAAGTTATTTTCTGAACTTGTTAATATCAATCAAACTTGGCGATATCAATTAACATCTCTTATATTTTATCATTTTCCGATATTGTCGAAGTCTCGAAAACTAAAGTACAGAATTTGAGGTCAGAACAATGAAATTTTGATTCGGATGATCGGGAAAATCAACTGCCAATTTTGACTGCAAAAAGTGGAAATTAAATTTCTTTTTATTCATCTCTCAACTGAATTTATCTCAAGAAATATTTCCATTCGTTGATCAACTATTAAAAAAACAGTGAGCAATAAAACATACCATAGAAGCTGCGAAGGGGTATAAGTCAACACTTTACGACGAAACACATAAATTTTTATAAGCCACCAGATTTTGTGGTTCGGAGTTATTCCACACCTGCCTTTGTCCTGCTATAACAATACTCGACAAGTACCGAATGCACGTTCAATAATCCGCTTTCAACTTTGTCTCTGAACCAGATCGGGAACACAGCTGCACCGTGTACTGCCAAACAATTATTTAATGTATCAAATTTGACTTACTCACCTTTCTTGCTTTTGCTCTAATCGATTGATGATCACCAATTTTGATCTGGAGCAGAAAACATACACCTACATTTGAACTGTCACTCTGACTTGAAAGTTAACCGGTTGAAATTTTCTTCATCGTCAATTTCTCGATCAACTGAGACAGCAAAAAGTTCCAGTTATCAATCAGCGAATTGAAATATGTTAGACCGCGTTTTCCTAGGCTGTTTCTCATCCTCAAGTATTCTCAATTTGACGTCAAGATACTTTTCACGCTGGTGGTATCAGTCGGTCAATCTCAACGAGATAAAGCAGTTTTTCATGGTCCGAGTTCAAGGTATAATCCCGTGAGGTTTCAAGCTTTTCCATCCAGTCGTTTCCCAGAAAATCAGACTGTTTTATTTCAGACAGACAGACCGACAGACAGATCTGCGTGTGTCGAAAATTACGTTAGACATCAGCTAAAGGAAAAGTCCAAAGTTTTTTGGATTAACGAAAGTCGTTTTCGACAAGAGGCTGATACTTTTCTATGCCTCACGCAATGAAAAGTAACGATGCAAATTTTAGGATTTGTGATCACGTCAGCGAGAAAACTTGTAAACTAAACAGCTTCTTTTTGTACACTTGGTAGTTAATCAACAGTTCTGTCTACTGAGTATAGGCGTGGGTTCGAAACTGTAGATGGGCGTGTAATACTTGCTCAAGTTCTCGTTCAACGATTCAACCGTAGGTACTAAAATATATATAGTATTAAATTTTCGTCAAGTCACTGAATTATCTGCTCCGTTACCTCTGCCAACGTTACATCATTTACACTTGTGCCAAAACATGCTTTGGTATACAACATGTTAGATTAAGAAGATAACCAGACAGACGACTGAGACAATTAACGAATTCCGCGTTGATTGCAGAGTTAGTAATTTCACCTTTCATACAACTGACACGGAAACACTTAGTAAGTTAATCAATTTCAATTAGACGTTGCGAATTATTCCTGTGATTTTACCTGCGTTTGAATTATGGCGGATGCTTCCAGAAGGGTTGCATATTGACTTTCTGTTTCAGTACATCAGTTACTAGAGTTTGATTCAAGAAGTGCAATTCAATGACACAGACCTACGTCATTCAATTTGCACACATGAAAATCTGAAAATATCGAAACCCCATCACTGTTAATAAGTTATATGTAAGTAGATTTATAGATAGTTATAGGATCGCCGTATCTATATTACTAGGTTACATGAAGTAATGGTACTGTAACATTTATCCCAGTTGAAACGCCTCAATAAACAGCTGCCGATTACGAAGACGGTAAGGATAGCGAAAGACTTCATTACAGAAAGTAGACTGCTATATTCCAATTATCTGTTCACTCTTAGAAATTTATTATTATACATTATATATGTATATTGATTTCAACTGCTCAATATCTTTTATATGATAAAGTACTAGATGCACTGATAGAGATGCATAGCTATGAAAAATATATTCACGATTTAAAGATTACGTAAATCAGCATAATCTATTGGCTGAATAATAATAATTATCATCATTGATAATAATCATGAGAATAATTCGTTAATTTTGATTCGGATTCTGAGTTCTCTTTTGAATCCATCTGACAAGGCAATGTGGGCACTGTGCACTTATTATTAGTACGAATTGAGTTGAGTGTGGATGGTGTATCTAGTTCATGTATACATATAAATTTAGTATGCAAGTATGTGATGCTATATTTGTACGGAACTGTACACGAAATGCAAATAACACTTGAATAATCAGAAACGTGAGCTTGGCTTCAATCATTGATCTTTCCCAGCGTTCGATTGGATCAGGACGAGATATAAGCTATAGTAGCGTTGAAGATTGTCAAGCTGGTGTTCCTCGCTTTATAGCCTCGAAACTCATGAACTCGAAACACGCTTTGATACGAGGCTGTGCGATGTGCAAGCACGAGTAAGTCGAACTCGCAGGTCCTTATACTGGCGCCAATATGCTTTATATATACAGGGTGAGTTTTCTCCGGGGTTCTGAGAGGGTGTGGCCTAAATTGGTTGAGGCTCCACCTTCTTTTATTCATACTTGATATCATCGAAATATTATTCTTCGCCCACTGTCAGTTATAGCTTACTGGGCTCTAGCGCAGAGTTGTGTCTATCGATGCAGAAGGTAGTCACTTTGCACACCTAATGGGATACTACCCGAATGAATCAATATTATTGATTTTTCATTGCTTTCGTTACACTATATCATCATGATACAATATGCGATTAGACTATTTGTTGACTTGATCTAGATCGCCCAGAATAATCGGTAGATTTGGGAATAAAGGTATCTCAACAGGAATGGAGATTATTTTCTTGACAATAACACGTATGAATAGAAGAAGGCGGAGCCTCGACGAATTTAGGCCACACCCTCTCAGAACCCCGAAGAAAACTCACCCTGTATATCCGACTAGCCGGAAATACGACAACGGAAAAGGAGGCCGTCTTGGCTGTCTATGAGATCATCCCAGATGTGACATGCAGGAAAATATATTGTCGCCTCCTCTCATGTTTGACCTAGCTAAGAGAATGGTATAGTGGAATTTCCTAGGCTAGATGGGATCAATCCTGACAGATAAAGGACCTCCCTCGGTAAAACGTCGATACGCGAAACGTGCTGGAGATCCTGATCTCCACCAAGGAATATATTGTTATGCATGCAAGTGCTTGTCATCATTACATACATATATATATATATATAGGTACGACTAACGTATTATGCTGACTTGATAATAATTATTATCCCTGTGGGTCAAGCTGAACATGATAGTTATAGGGTTATTTAGATTCGATTATGATATCACATTCGATATCTAATCCTTGCAGATACACATGCTGGGGTGGTAGACAGAAATCTAGTGGTCAGGCTTAAAGATTCTACGCAGTTTTTGAGCGTTTCAATTCCTGTTTTAGGCAAATTAGCATGTTGAGTTAGTCATCAGACTGTGAGGAAAAGGTTCATACCAAGCGCAAAGTACTCTTGATCATTGTCTCAGACTACACCTAAGCAAAATTCAGGGGAGAAGAACTTTTGTTGGAAAAATGACTTGAAACGCTCTTCAGAATTGAAAAACTAGCCAGCTTTGATGATGTTGTAGGATATGAATACTGATACAATAGATAATAGACTCAAACAGTTCACTTGTAAAACACTCTTCGCCGATGATACAAATTTCATAATCCTCGATGAATACTATTTTGTAAATAATTACTGATGCAATCACCGCCCAATGATTGCCCATAGTAAATAAATTCTGAGATTACTTCTTCACGTTTTCTGACTAATAGAGTTCAAATTTGCTATGGTAGATATAGATTTGAGTAGAAAACCAATCTTCCGTGTAGAAATTGGTTACTCTCTTCAATACGACCCTTTGGCAATGGCGATGAAGGTCTATTTTTGTATTTGAGTGGTTCCAGCTCTGCCACGACATACAATGTGATCGTTTAAAGCAGAGTGAATTTTCTAGTCAACTATTGACGTTATTCTCCGAAGTGTTAACTTCAATGGTCAAAGTTCCGTACAGCAGCTCTAGTATAAAAATACTGACGTGGAAGCTATTCGTGAGTTATTGAATGTCTGGGTCAATAAATAACGATTTTGAATAGTTGAACCCTCACCTATAATAGGTTAGTCCATACTTCACACCAGTGAACCAACTTTCGAGCAACTCCACGATGTTCCAAACCACTATCAATATTTCTTGCGGTTACTTGTCAGGCAGTTACCAAATATGATAGGTAACATGCAGACCTTTTGTTACAATAAAAGTGAATAGTGTTCCTGACAATTGGTCAGCGATGAACAAAATGTCACAGTCATTTTTCAACCCTGAAGTTAAGAATGCATCCGCATCAAGCCACGTACTAAATGTGCCAAACACAGATACCGATACTGAGGAGAAATTGCATGGTGGATATTTTCACAATGTTAGATTTTTACAGCCACATTGTACAGTACTATGACAATTGACGTGTGAGCTAGTTGTATGCTGAAACAATTGACCAGTCGTGTTTGTTGCACATTTAGAGTGTAATTGAGTCCTATCCGATTTGAGAAAATTGAGTTTGCCTCTTTTACAAAGGACTCAGCACCCGTTTGGCTTTCAAATATTGACAACCTACTTCATGGATTACGAATTCACCTTTACGGGCGTTGATATTTTTTGAAAATATACTCTGCTTTGAGGATTAGCCCCAACTATAGAGTCTAAACGTCACTCTCATAGATTATATGCTTATTATTGACCTATTGGCAAGAGCACTTTACAATTAGGAAAAATGTTGTTTGAGGACATAGATGACCCTATACAACCCTATTCTGGTATATTGTAAATTGACGAGGATCGCGTAGCAACCCTTGGTAGGCTGGGTCGTATCCACAGGGTCCTAAGGATACATCGTAACCGCATATGATAGAGATCATCATTATCCGTAGCCTCCGCAAGCAGTAGGTAGGTATAGCACATGGAGAAAGATCTTGTTCGCGTATTTGGAAAGATAAGACGTGGAACTTATTACGTCAACATAGCTGAATCTACTTGTTATCAGCACACGAGATAAAATTCCTCTGCCAAATTGCAGGAAAGATATGCTCCCAAGGAAAACGAGCACTTCGCGCATGATGTTGGGGAAACATAGCCTATTCATCAAATAATCGTATAGGACGAAGAATTGATGGATGTAATTATTTTTGTAAATGATTTACTGCAAGTTCATTATCCAAGTATAATAGAAGTCGCAGGAAAGTCTTCAGAAAGCTGAATTGAAACAACTGACATTCATTATTCCTTTTCGTTCCGGTTTTTTTTTTTTTTTTTTTTTTTTTTTTTTTCTCGCAAAGTTCCGGGCGTATAATAAATTGACCCACCAATCTTCTAGACAACCGTCAACGAATAAAGTGAGAAAGGGATTCCTGTGTGGGACCATTCGCTACGCACTGAAAGAAAAACGGGGCAAACAACGTGGCGTTAGTTTATCAGAAAAAGGATACGACCGGATGTAAAGACACCACACAAATGGGTAGCCTGCATTGAATTGTAGCTAGACTGAAGGTACTGCAATTTCTTATGTAATAAACCCATGTATGAGTAATTTCTTAAAAATTCTTTCACGTCTGATGAGTAAATAGAACGTTTTCTATCTTTAGCGGTTCAAAAATGTGTGTTCTCCCCCACTGAGGGATTCCCAAAAGAGACATTTTTGCTTGTGCCATTATTGCCATGATATGAATTACAATTGACACTTCGGTCTTGCGAAAATGGAGCAAAATATATTTCGTAATCGTGAGCCCCTGAGACATTTTGGTATAGAGGAAGTAGCCGCGCTCTAAAATACATGCGTATATTATACTTATACGTGCACGTGTATGTTGTGTATGTGGTATGAATAGTGATAATAAGCAGAGGGTAACACACGACCGCAACAAAGTTTGCTATTAATTAACTGAGGGTGCCAATATCAGGATCCTTATTCATGGTTCTGAACTAGCAAGTCGTCACCCCTCGTTATACATGACATAGGATATATCCACACAATGATACGGACGCACTTAGCTCAAGAGTGAGGAGGGTCCGGCATCATGGGGCAGGGTCTTGTCGTAACCCGGAATTACAAAATACCATCAACTACTTCTATTCTTATGCTAATGAAAAGCAGTATGGTATAATAAAAACTCGTTGGCAAAATTCCCTCTTCACTGATAATGATAGATGAAAACTCATTGAGTTGGAATAATTATTCCAGGTAAGGCATCCCTAGTTTGTGGATGAATAACTGAGATACTAACAATTTTGTTGATGACGCTCTTTAATTATTGTACCTTATTCCGTTTTGATGTATGTATGGTGAAATAGGAATGAAATCTCATTCTACTACGCGATTAAAATGCATGTAAAAGTAATCCCAGAGATTACATCAGTATTGTCTATTCGTAGTTCAAAAATAGTTGGAGCTGCAGACTTATAGAGATTCAACGGATGAAACATTTCGCTGAAAAGCTTGGCTTGACTATAATATACAATATATAGTAAAGAAAAATGCAGAGTTAAAAAACATTGAACAAGGTATAAAGTGCTGTTTCACATCTCACAGATTAATAACGGGCATAAAGCTCGGGAATTTTTTTTTTCTATGTACGGGAGTTACTTTGTCGCGTTGTATGTATACATGGGCTAGAAATCCCAGTATTAAGGTGAAAAAAACATTCCCCGAAGGGTATGGAGTAATTTTTGTCAACTATAATCGACTTGGGGCTGAACTGGAGGCTGTAAAAATATCTCCCACACGTTTCGTGCGTGTTTACTTTCTCAGGGGATAATATTTGTGCCCCTAGCGAGTTCAACATCAGTCCATGTCTGTAGACTGTGTAAACATTCAGACTTTGTACTCGAGTGCGAAGGTAAATGTTGGACGAATGATGTTAGACTATGAAAGTACTGTTATAAGTACTCATGCATGATACTAACAATGCATAATAACAGGAAAAGACACCTATTGCTGAATCTTTTCATCATATATCCGGGTCTTCCTAATTTCCAGCAAACAAGCTGATTTTGAGGTTGGAAATGAGAAGGGCATCACAAATGCTGTAATAATGGCAAGATATGTATTCAAGTCGTAATTAAGGTCTAATTAATAATGCATGACTGGCAGAATAAACAACTCGTATCCCGTTTCACGTTTCCTCACTCTTCAAACGGCACAGCTTTTTCCCTTTTGACATAATTTATGCCGCATATCCACAGTTCAGTCCGCTTTTTTTTCAAGCGTAGAATGACTCGTGCGGGATGATGAATCTGGTGATATAACTGATTGCTAACATTCGAATATTTCGCCTTTGATAATCCGTCGACTATAATCGCAATTTTCCAAACCTCGTCTCTGTAAACTTTCCACGGATACGGGTAACCTGAATATCAGTATATGGGGAGGTCCATACGAAATCGGAAATTCATTGTCCACTATACCTCTTCGATTTGGTTGTAACTTGGTGAGTTTGGAGGCATAGTTGAAAGAAAATTTTCTGCGAAGTATAAAAATTCTACCGCCTACAGGTTTCGAGAAACAGAGAACTCAAAATTTTTGTAAGCTTTTTTTGAAACCGCCATAACTCAGAACCAGCGCATGGCATCTTGAAACTTGAGTAGGCTAAAAGTTTGGTAATTGAACGTAGATTCGAATGGTTTTAGCGTGAAAATTATATTTTCAAGATTTCATGTCAAAAAATCAAAAAGTAGTCGAAAAATCAAATTTTTAGTTTGTTCCCCAGAGTTTTTTTATTTTCAAATTTTTACCAAGCATGCGTAAACTCATCACGAAGATATTCGCGGTCACAAAAGTGTGTGCTCTCTCATGGTTCGTGAAATACGCATTTTTTTTTTCAAAGTCCCGCGGCGCGCTGGAGGTGCTTTTTCGGTGCAGATCGAAGAAAAAGTGATTCAGACAGTTGAAGTTTTACTCATATTCACACATTTATTCGATTGGAAGAAGAAAAAAAGTGACAATATCGCCTAATTTGAAGGAGCCCAATTTATCCAAAAAACTAAGAAGATAATTTTAACGGTTTAAGCAACGTTGAACGTTTAATTCAAGACTATATCTTTCACATTATCACATTTATAATTTTAAAAAATTCATTAAAAAATCCCCAAATTTTTTTTGTTTTTAATATAAAAAATAGAATTGAAAAACAAAATTCCGCCAAAATTTCAAGTAATCAATTTGACATACTGCGTGAGAAGTTTTTTCGTGCGCAATCAAGTCTCGTTAGTCGATGGGAATGTTACTGGTGAGTATGCAATCTGTTATTTTTTGTTCTTATTTGTCCCCTTTTTTTTTTTGAGAAAAGGGAAGTTACAATATACCTACATTCATCGTACAGATTCAATCTGAACGGTCACGCAGGCTTGAGGTTGAGGTTGATGGGTGGCCTATGGATTTTGGGACCTTCCAGTTTCCGCGCATAGGGCACGTGTTGGGGGTCGTCACAGCTTGCCTCGTAACAACGAGCCAGAAAAGAATGAAGTCGAAATGTGAGTTTGGAAAGAACTGACTCGAATTTTGATGAGTATATTCTTCGCAAAAGAATTAGTTTCAGTCATACAAAACTCGTCCATCCACATTTCATTTCCAGGCTTTTCACGCAGGAGTAGGTACCTGTCTATAACGGTAAGATTCAGTCAATGATCATTACACAGATGGACCGGTTTCCATTTCAACCATAATTTCATAATTTCGGTCTTTGCCCTTTACCTATATTCGGAACCATTTACCAATTTCGCATTCAATTATCAAGCTATGCTATGATCTGCTTGCAGGAATTACTCAGTTATAAATATCCTATTAGAGGGTGTAATGACTAGATGGCAATTTGTCGGACAAAATACTCGGAATTCCGTCTACCCGATTACCTACTGCAATTTCAGATAGAATTCGATCGGACGAATTGTTTATAACAATTAAAACCAGAAAGACAAATTATTTAAACGTATAAATATTATCGCTGTGGATAGAAACATTCTTTATAAGATTGATGAGTTTTGAAGAAAACATAACTTTTCCAAAAATTGTTTGATTTATCAATAGCACAAAATTATTGATTGTAAATTGGATTAAGGGTATCGGTATACCATTATCGATTTAATCGTGATTCTGATTCTCTTTGTACCTTTAGCTGCGCCTCAGAAAGGAGGACACTAAATTTTATGGTTTCGGTTCACCGTCGAGCTACCCCATACTCTTCTGGTTGATAAGACTTTCGAGGCACCGGTAGTTAAACCCAAGAATTTTCGAGATGCAAATGTAGCTTTTGAGGTCTCCCCACGTTCTGTATTAACCCGGTCGTATTAGGGCTGAAAATAACAATGATAAGCCAGGTTCGTATTATTCCAGTCCACCTGCGTTGGTCAAAACACGTTTAAGGATCATCGAGCATTCAGTTGGAGATTGTCACTAGATTTCAATAATCATATCGATCAGTATTACGTGCATTTCTTTTGGTATTTTCTGACATCATCCAGCTACCGTAATTTTTTCAATTTCATTTCATAGTCAAATTGAGATACGTTGAGGTTACTCCACGATGGGCCCTGCGAAATCTGGAACATTCAACGTAAGCTTCATTCGCTGCAGTTGTAGCTGGTACAATCTTCAATCCTAGTTCCTTCAGCGTATTTTTTCATGATTGTCAACCAGTGAAAATGAATTATTTTATAGGATTATTAATGTATGTAATGGCCACGTGCCCTATAATTGTAAATATATTTCAACACAATTGTCCCCCTAATATATAAACTTCTATGGTTAACCGAAACGCCGGAAATTCAATAAAACGAAAATGGACCGTAACTGACAAATTCTTCTAATCTATCACACTCCACAGCTACGAAATAACAAAGCCATTGTTATTATCAGCCAATATTTTAGATTTCCATTTTACTCACACAATGACGATTATAACATCCACAGACATTTGGAGTATTCTCTTCAACGAAACTACAATCATAAACACTATCTGTTCCAAGTAGAACGATAATAGAACGAAAGAAAAATTGGAATGATAATCTAAATGATGCACTTCGTTAATTACAATTTCTTAACCTCTGATCATGATTACGATACAGTCGAATTGAAGTAACGGGGGAAATTCACACCTGAATAAACTATGCGAATATGAATTGGGAGAGATCAGCTGACGTAGAAACTTGTTGCCTAAGAATCAAAAATCATTTTCCATCGTAATCAATTTTTGATTTTTTGCAGGAAAGAAAACTAGCGATTACAGGGCACGTTTCTGCGTACGTAAAGCAGGGAGCGATTGTAATTGAAATTCAATACTTCGGCCAGTACGCGCGTTGAATTCCTCTGGAGGTTATTTCCGTGGAGACAACACGACCCTTTTTTATACCAGAATTCAACGAGAAAAAGAGCAAGAAAAAAAGAGCTGGGGGACCAAAAAAAAAAAAAAAAAAATCAAATAAGAATAAAATTCTCCTCACGCTCAGAACATATTTCTCACGATCTTTTCAGAGTCCCTCAAGATCACTACGCACCCTTCACCCTTGACCCTTTGCCCACTTGCTACCACCTACTCTACATTCCATCAACATAACCTACATGAATGAACAAAATCAGAGGAACAACTGCACGTCATGATTCATATACAGATCTAGACAACGCAGGGGCGTTCCGAGCGTGAACTCACGTCCTATTTTACCACCTATTCCTTTGGGGGTAAATATTTAGACAGACGCATGGCACGGTGCAGGATAACGAAGAAAATCGATCCATATAAAGTGGGAGTGTTTTTCGGCGGGGAGCTCTTGCATGCATAAAACATGCACGGAAAAGTGGCAATAAAGTGTGAACCATGTTGGAAGAGCTTCCACCTTGAGAAAAGTGACTTTTACTGTTTCTGTTTTGTTTCCATTTTCAGACTTGATAGAATCATGTAGATGTGGGAAATTTGTTTACCGTACAGTTAAATCGAAAGAGGCATTTTCCGTTTTTTAAATCGCTCTATATCCAGCAGATAAATTATACTCATCGAATAAATTATTGGTCAGTACCAATGTCCTGCTTTACCTTCGGCCTACAGAGCGTAATCCGTTTCCGGCTCTTGTGCACATGTGCACATCCAACCGCAGTCACCAATTCGGACTGTGACAAAGAGGGCTTTTGTGATCGATCAAGAATTTATCGTCACAAATGGATTCGTCAGTTGTACTTTTTCCAATGTCGAACTGTAGGGTTTTCCGAAAACATCAGTTTCATGAGATACGAAGATCACCGGAATTGTTATTACCTAATTTGAAGTGTTAATTATATGATGGACTAGTACATATTTATTTTGGGAAATTCAAGACAAGATCCATACTCATATATGCGTTTGCTGCATCTGGACCTGGCTTGTGAAGAGGATAATTCAGTAGATACGCTTTACCTGCAGTATTAACGAACGTTTTACGTCACGATCAGCCAAGTAATGAGCTCAAACGCTTTAAAATCACGTAGCATATTCATAAACATATTGAATTTGTCTCTGGAGAAATCCGTGTGTAATTGCGAAAGCACGATAATTACGTGAAATCCCGTTCCTAATTAATTATGTAGCATGAATTACAAGCCGAATCAATAATTTCATTCACGCTTGAATTATCTGACGCTTATAATGAACCTGGATTTTCTTTAATGTATCTGGTAATTGTGACTATCGTGTAAAAATGTACAATTTCAATAAATGGCATCAAGAAATCTAGTTGCCAATTCTTATGATAGTTGAAGGTTGATATTTGGTGGGTTCAGTGCCAGAGTAGTCTAACCCACATTGTCGATCAGGCTCATTCTGACTATCATCAGCAATTTAAAATGGGCCTTATTGACAATGTGGGTTAGGCTATACTCTGGCACTAAACCCTATCCATTCATGGCACTACTAGTATAATAACATCGAGTCATGTTCGATTATTCGCAACCTAATTGAAGGGAATTTTTTGAGAACAGATTCAATCGTTCACTCATGATTGCATTGGAATAACTATGTACCCAGGTACGTGGTAATTTCTTCACATTAAATTCCCAAGGAATTGCACATTTTGGTTCATCAACGAAAAGTATGAGCAGGAGTAAATTGCACAAAATTATGTACCTATAGATAATGTTTACAACCAAATCCAATGGTTTCTGAATTTGTTTAATCTGTACATAAGCCAGCTGCAGGCTGGACAATTATCTCGCAGTATACCGATACACTAACTATATATATCGCAGGAGAACTCCTACGTGTACCGTCATCTTGATAGCATCCGAGACCCTGCTGCTGCTTAATCAGAGGAAACCATCCCAAGCCGAAGGTTATCTCGTAATGTGAATATTAATTATGGGTATAGGTACAACTTGGTTACACGAAACACGTTTCGAAGCTAATTTTCACTCACTTTCCCGGAAGCTTTCCTAGACTGTAAAATGAACTATGCGATCCTGATAAAAAATTTTCCCTTTGCAAAACACAGTTGTATTTAAAATTATCACTCCATGATGTATTTCTTTATGCTTCTACTCTAATGGGATTGAATTTTCTTTAGCAAATTTGCGAATGATGTAGATCTATAAGTTTTTATGGTCGATGTTTGATTTCGACTGTTCTCATGCATATCGCATGATCTTGATACAAAGTGAGCCAAATCCCTGTGAGGCTATATCCTTATTTTTCTCCAAAAATTATGGTGGTGGGTTGAGCTGAATCAGCGTTTCCATTGCCTAATCCGACCTGAGGAAGCAGAAGGATATTCTTATCGCAACCAACGTAGGTATGTTTCCATCGCCTCGTTTCAACTTTACGATCTCGTTACTGTTGATGCAGATTTTCACCGTTAAAGAAACTGGCATATTTTCGTTTACGTAAGTATTACGTCTGCAATACCTGTGTGTATTCAAAGATACCGGCGTCCTCTTTCGTACATAAAAGATGAGATTCATTTGAAATTATGCAAACGATTATCGTTCGCGATTTATCTGATCGTAGAATCATCTGAATGAATTTAACACGTCGGTTGAGATTTGATTGTTGAATTTGTTCAATGGAAAGCTAACTGAAGCCAATGTTACCAAAATTTGCATTCAAAATTGTACCGGTCTTGGAAACAAACGTACCAATAGAATAATTTTCTTGAAATTTGATTGCTGGGCAAGTGACCGATGATTTGAATATTTCTTGAATTCATAGCTGCGAACAAAAAGGCTTGGCAAGTCGTCGACTCGCCGTTTATTACTTCGAAAAGTTTAAGGCTTAGTTTCGAGCTAATCCACTTACCTTGAGTTGGGAAATTCCGTAAAGTTTTCACCTTCAGTAGGATCCATATGAGTTCCAAGAGTTTTAACGACGTGTAGAAAATACAAAATGGTAGTAGGAAAATCATAACCAGTTCAAACGCAGTCTTGGCTAGACATCGAGAAATAATATAAATAATGATACTGATGATATAATAATGAAATACGTATTTACCGCGAGATAATAATATACTTATATTTAATATTACGTACGATTTTCACGAATCACTTTTACCCACCAAGCCCATATCGTTTCTATGACTACGTTTCATTCCTCGCGATTAATTACTTGCCTTGCGAATTCCCCTCGTTGTGTAATTCCCCTAGGATGAACGTGGTGTAAGTATATTTTTTGTCAAGAGATGAAAAAATGTGTGAAAATACGAGGGTTTCTATATCACGAGAGCTTCTTTCATTCTTATTTCTGTTCGGGTATATATATTTCAATCTGAAAAGCGTATCATGAATGGTCCTCGAAATAGGCAGAGGGAAAGCGAGGCACGGTTTAACTCTCGGTTTAACTATTTTATGTACGTCCATTTTTTTTTTCGAGAAAAGTAATCAAGACAGTACGATGATTATTTTACGCAAAAATTAGTAGCCCCGCTGTGCATATAACAAAATTTTTTCGGTACTCCACTATAATCAGGGAAATCGTGACAAATCACTATTCAAAAGTCGTTTTGATGGTTATTTGTCTCTCTTGAGAGGCAAGATTCAACCAAAGGTGAGGCAGTTGTAACCAACGACAAAAAAGCTGCCCAAATAGTATGAATAATAAATTATATATACTGAAATATTCGGAAATTGAACATTTAAACATTTCTAAAATTACAGAAGGAAATGTATATTATAGACAAATACAAATTTACGCGATATAAAAATTGGGGAACTCCGGCTATCATAGAATAATGATAGTGTAGAATTGAACAATTTCGCATCGTCGAAATGGGAAAATTTTTTGCTGCGTTCAAAAGATTTTAAATACTGTCGAGTTTACACACCAAATTGCATTCTGTTGTACTGATCCCTATGTATTATAAATCTTGTTGGCGCGTAATATCCGTATACTGAATCTTCCAATTGGAACTCTAAGTATAATCAGTTTAAAAGTATAAGGTACATTCAGTACCTATAACTTCATTTTTATATGTACACATCTATACCTTTAAAACTCTTTGCGAAACCTTGTAACGATCATTTGGCTGACTTCCAGTTCCTGATTATCGTGACAGCATACAGATAAGTGCACAAAGTATTCTCATTAAAGTATAAAACGCTTCCAGAAGTTCGGCATACTGCAGTCTGGTCAATATTTCACCTTGGAGTGGGT
This sequence comes from Ametastegia equiseti, assembly GCA_963989295.1. Taxonomy (NCBI): domain Eukaryota; kingdom Metazoa; phylum Arthropoda; class Insecta; order Hymenoptera; family Tenthredinidae; genus Ametastegia; species Ametastegia equiseti. Next base: position 8,199,694 of record OZ022397.1, read on the forward strand.
ACATGTAAAGCTCGTGGTGATTTAGTGGGCAATATTCAACCGGGGTTAGAATTTTTTCGGGTGAAGGACATTGATCGATTATTCAAATTGCTCGTTTATACTTCAATCGCCTTTTTATATGTATACGTCGACAGCCGATATCAATTCAGTTGAAAAACTTGACTGATTGGTCAAAGTGTTTGAATATACTTGTATAACCTACGAAGTGACTCAAAAATTACAAGGAAAGTTCAGAAAACGTAAGAAGAAAATCAAATTATACTAATGCATTCATATTTTTTCATCAATTACACATATTCACTGCAACTCCCTGCGCTACTTCGTGGTTCACAATCAGTAGGTATACCGTGGCATGCAGTATAAAGCGTGTCAAGGTTCATTCTGTCCAATTCAACTTTGACCATATACGACAGCTTGAGAAACTTTCCGTTTTGTGAAGAGTATATTGAGAGTTGCCAAGCTTTTTACTGAGGTTTCGAATACGAATGTTTCGTTTAAGATTTACTCCGCTTATGGTGTGTGGCACAAGGTACGAACCAATCATACTTGAGGTGGCTCAAGCCATGTTGTATGGGTAACTTGGAAGGTCCCTAGTCTGTTTGTATTTTGAAACTGCTTAAGTTTTTCGAATTGTTGAATAAGTATTGATAAACCAAATTATTTGTATGAATGAATGAGGATTTGTGTTCGAATTCTTGGATCTTCTATTGAGTTTGCGGTTTTGCTGATGTTCGAAATATTGGCATCCTAGTCTCGTCAACCCGGAAAATCATTCTGCGATCGGATATACACCTATGTGTATCATCACTGAATTTGATGATGTTTTTTGGTTTCATTTTTCTCTATTCCTATAGAAATATCTGTATTTTAGGAAAATAGCTCACTATAAGATAGTAATCCTCTCATAAGACCCCATGTGCCGAAAATATGGAATTCAACATAACAATTTTCTTTCCGTTATTTGATCGAAGGCCTGGTCAGAAATTCCGGATAGCAAGATAATATCTTTGCTGTAATAACAGAGTGATTTTTATCTCATCGCCCCAGGTAAATATTTTCGAAATTAGCCATCGTATACAGAAGAATAACTGAGACAATATCCTACTCGTGAAATCTTCAGGCAAGAAAAACGTATTGAAGCCATATCAACTGCGAGTGGTCGCGCTGAGGTCTGGTAAGGATCGACTTGGTATTTTCCTGAACAGAATGGTAATTTGTTTCACAAAATATGAAAGGTTGTTAAATTCTGCAGTCGAAACAGCTGGATAATGAGAACTTGATGGTCGATAAAGTAATCCATTTACCTGTAGGAACCCAAATATATAGTCGAACCGTAACTGTATCAAGCAAAGCCTGCGATGAAACTAGAGAATTGTAGATCCAAGTGAATTAGAATGATACCAGAGCCCGCAAAACTTTGTGGATATATATCCGCGGGAAAATTTCTATATACCTACAGGTTGAAGTTTTGTCTGACTGATTGTGAAACCAAGAGATGAACTTGAATTTATACTCAACAGCACGTTTTTTGGAATTGCAAGACTCAGTTAACAACTTGGCTAAAGTTTATTGGTATAGGTATACGATGATCGCATCAGCGACGCGTCACGGAGTATACGAAAGCCATTTTATGTTAATCGACGTGATAAAAAAAAAAACCTAATACAAAACGTGACTATTTTATAATCTAGCTATTACGGAGAAGAGTGAAATCGTCGAAAAAACTCAGTAGGATTAATTTGGAGACCATAAAATAAATTTATACAACGAACCGTTGGTTTGGTGAATTTTTCACACCATGCCGGAGTTTCTATTGCCACGATGCCATTATTCTACCCTTGAAATATAGCAACGCATTTGACTGGTAAATAAGACCGAATTTTTACACGGAATATATAAAATGTCGGGCGAGTCATTTCTTTTGAGTAGAAGTAATTTTTCCTTTTCTGCGCGAATATATACCGCGGTGAAATACATACCTACTCTTTGAAATTTAACTCCGTACATCGCAATTGTCACCTTTTTTTTTTCAGACAGGACCGTTTTAATTGGGTCTTTCCATTCTCGAGATTTAACACATTTTTTGTCATCCTATTCTATGGCTTATTTAATGGTGCAAGCCGCGGTGTACCCCAGCCCACGTAGAGCTTGCGGTCTCTGTTCATTGCGGTATAAAAAGGGTGTAATAAGACCCAAAGTAATAAAACTTTTGTCAACTCTGGTGCAGAATAACATTCAATAATTGTCTTGGTAGCAGTTAGAAATAATTACTGGAATACAATATGAGAATTGCACATGGTGCCTGGAATTTTAGTACATAGGGTTTTATTGTTCACTCTCATGGACCGCGGATTGTACTTTTCAAATGGTCCGAGGAATGCGAGGAATTTTTATTCAGTAAATATACAAGAATAGAAAACACAAATAGGTGTGGTATACGTGGAAATTCTACTCTGGAAAAAGAATATATTGTACCGAGTTTTCTCGACTAGAAAGACTACGGTTGGATAAAACAAAATCGTGTCTAATTGTCAGGAGCATGATGCATTCTGAAATTAGACATCTGCGACGAAAGTAATTTTGAAATTACAATAAAAAAGAGTAAAGTTCGTAGATTAGAAGTTGAAACAGACAATTTTCTTGGAGTTAGAATCGCTCTGACAATTTAACTTGTGCTTTGTTTAAGTCTTGTTGCCTCCGGCAACTGAATCGCGTTAAAATTTTGGAATTATTACATCTGGGAGAAGGACTTTAGACTGGCTTTAAAGTTGAAAAGCTGTTATAGACAAGCTGATATAGTTCTGCGTGATTCATCTTTTTTAATCCGCTTGAATGAAATTGTCCTTAGCACTTTGAAGATTCAAATTTCTCGTATAAATTATCGAAAAAGATCTGCGAGGTGTTTCTAGCAAGAGACTTATGAGAGAATTTTGCCGAAAAAAATACTGTTAAAATTGCATTTACGTGTTTATAAGTATGGTATAAATATAATACATGCATACACCATTATCAAATGCGCGAATGAGGTTCCAAAGATGTCAGACTTTGAGAATAATCGGTAATTTGCATGAAGTTAAATACGAGGATAATCTGATTAACCAGGCTCGACTTTATCGCGTGAAATGATCGAATAATTAACATTTACCGGTTTATTAACGACGTATTTATATTTTATCAGCTGACAAAGTATGGCAAGGTCTGAAAACGCGTTAATGACAAAAGGCAAAACAGTTTTTAGCCATTTTCTAACTTTTTATGAAATTTTTAGCGCCGTCATTATTCCACTCCGTATAAGCTATGGAAAAAATGCTAAATACGTTCATTTAGAAACAAAGCCTCTTAACGACCCTCGTGGCGATTAATTTCGAGCTTGCAAAATACTTTGACAAAAGTCCGGCAATACCATTCGCCCGTTTCAATCCCATTCAATTAAGAAGACGTATAGAACTGGAACAGGGAAATTTGAGGTAGAATTAAACCAGGTTTCGTTGACATATATTAATCGACTTCATTTTTTCATGTTTTTTCCTGACTGAGAGCGAACGTTGGGGATTATTTTGATTGCCCGAAATATGTAATTGAACGCAACCTATGGAGCACGATACCTGCAGCTCCTCGAAGTTTCTTCTCCGTATTTGTAACCGCGCCACGACATTGAAAAACAAACCCGCCATAGTATCTTAGAAGCCAATTTTTTTCAAAATATTCGCAAAAATCCCAATTTTCGATATATTTCCTGACGCTAAAACGATATGCGAGGTGAATTCAGCAAGTATTATTTGTCCGATTCAAGCCAAACTGTAATTATATCAAGTAGCCCTCGAAGTTCGTTCAGTAACATTTCGATGGCTGCTGAGTAATCGTACAATCAACGAAGAGAATCATGGCCCATGAAAAAAAAATATATGTTCAAAAAAACATTGGAATGAATAAAAAGGATCGATATACGAGGTTATGAATTTTGATGTCGATCTACTGCTCGTATTGCAGAAATCATTTTCTCTATTCATGACACATCTCATGACTCAATATAACACAATATTTTCTCTATTCATTGACTTGGCTGATCAAGCAACTGCCTATATATTGCTAGTGCAGGGTTCTGCAATCCTCTTTTCACCTTTCGTATGACTGTATATATAGTCTGTATAAATAGTGCGGCATTGCATGCAGCACAGGGTTCCCGGACATCCCTGAAATCCTGAAGTTCCCGAAGATCCTGGAGTTCCAGAAGATCCTGAAGATCCTGGAGTTCCCGGAAATCCCGGACTTCCAGGAGATCTCGGAGATTCCGGAGGATATTTCGATTTATCTTCGATTTATTTGCGTCCAATCCAACTGGATTGAATACGAAATATTGAAACTGGTCCTGTAGTTCAGTATACCTACGTGTTCTTACGAAATAAATAATGTCGATCAATTTCTGATCATGATAACGATTAAGTATATGTGCTTTGAAATGAAACTATGAGAGAGGGGAGTTCACATAATAATAAATCGTACTCATTGTAAGATTCATAAATTATAAAGTAGGTTAAAAAATCTATTCTGGCCACAAATTTGAACGATTCTCTGAAATTTCTCGCGCGCTGAGAGTTACTGAGATTTTGTGAAAAAAAAAGGCATATCAATATTTCAAGTGCTTGGTATGCTGTCAGGTTCAACCCCTTCAGTGACGTTCCGAATATGGACGTGAATTCTAAGCATGATTGATGACCGATTAATCATATATGTATATTCATGTTGAATAGCCACAGGCATCAGAGCGTCTCACATCTGCACGGTCCTAAATCTCATGATCCATATTCCTTCAAGTTGCAAAACTGTCGTAACAGCTGGTACTCGAATTGAGCTTTTATCTCTGGCAGCGCAATTTCTCATCGTGATATCTGATTAGCTCGACTCATAAAATCCAATTGACTAAGTCCGAATATCGATTTTTTGCTATATGTTCAGACGTCTTGAAATCCAGCCAAGGAACTACCTAATTCCTCAGACTTATTTTCGGAAGTGATAAATTGTCGAACAATTGGAATAAATTACTGCAGAGATCTTTTGTTTGTAAGCGTTAAGAAAAGTTTGCAAGTTCGACTTTTTAATTAGCGGCAGAACTCGCATTAAATCAATTCGCAATCATCGGCAATTAGATTTCCCAAAAAGTGGGTAATCGGGATTCTTTCTCGGGGAATAATTAGCAGAGTTTGATTCTGTTCTCACTTCGAACTGTTCAAATGAGAACAATACCACAGATCTTTCATTTTACGAGTTTCAACGAATCAATTATACATATCTACTTCTCAAGTTCCATGTGTACCTAATTCAACAGCAGTTCATAACGTTTTCAATGAATAAATTCGTACAAAAAATTCAGACCTACGCGTAATTAATGAATTCTTGAGAAATCTATGCCGCTATAAAATTCCCAAAAAGTTGTCAACGAGAATCGGGTTTGTGCGCCACTAACGGGTACGTACTTTACTACTTTTTTTTCTCTCTCAAAAATTGCGAACATAAATTCTCATCAATTTAAAAGGGAACTGACAGCTCTCAATGCACTCCGAGAGAAGTATAATATAAAGGCATCGGTATTGGCAGAAGTATTTTGGCAAAAAACTTATGAAAGGCATTGATCAGAGTTTGCTTTCGTAGACTGCAGCCACTGGATCGAGCAAAGCAAAAAAGCATTTTGATGGGATCACATTTCTGATATGACGAGTTATTTTTTATATCCTGTTGAAATCTGAATAACAGGAAAGCAACATTCAACTTCTGTCTCGAATTGAGGGGACAAAGATTTTTGATAAAATTCAATCTTGATGGATTGGAAGATGAAAATTACGTTAAAAATTGATAAGACCCTAAACCACTTCTTTCTCTTCTACCGAAACATAAGCAAATATATTTTTTGCAAGCTGTGGTTATGTATATTGGGTTAAACCAATAAAGGGCAGATTCCCAGCGACCAGATGTACGCGGCAGTTAAAAAAAAAAAAAAAACCCAGATAAATCTAACGAAAGTGGAAGGAACAACAGGTGTTCCTGTATCTGCAAAAAGTTAGGCTTTAGATTTAAGACCCGACAGGAGACCTTAGGGTCTTGTTAGCCAATTTTAAGTTTTTTAACACGATGTATCTTCCTTGTATTTTTCACCTCAAATAAACTTTCCGGGCCACGTGAGATCTGCTGAAAAGGATAGCAGCTGAAAAGTTTTAAATCTCCCTCGTTGTTTCCTGCAAAGTATAAAACAAATGTTCGAAACTTTAGGTATCACAGCAGCTATACATATGCTGTAAATTGAGTCAGACAAAATTCGACCGGAAAATTGAAACGTTCAGCGAACATCGTAGTGACATGTGAACAAATTTGTATGCGATATCGAGGTGTGATGAAGCCCGGAACCAATTCCGGGGATTCTGAAGCAGATCGATTTTTCTTCTCATTTTCTCAGGACGGTTTTCGTCACGGGAAATGAATCCCTCTTATAGCATCTCAAGGAAAGTATGTATTTATATAGAAGGGAGATATCAAGGCTCATCGCTATATGTCTATATTGTGTAATATATGATGGGAAAACGAATTCACAGCAGGAAAATTGATCTCGAAGGAAAAAAAAGGTTTATTTAATTTTTATTTTTATTCTAAACGTCCAGAAAGAAGAACCTTGACCTCTTGGAACATTTTTCGTTATTCTAAAGTTAATCTATTTCGGATACTATTTCTTATCTCATGATTAATAATGGAATGATCCTTTGGCAATGGTTCCCATGACACGAAATCGAATTTCAGATGTGCCAAGTAGGTACTTAACTTAATGGAATATGGGCCAAGTACGGCTAATGCTTTTGACCCCAAAGTCCACAAACTCCATTATAGTCTGTACACTAAATTAAACATGATTCAACGCGATTCGAATTACGCAAAATATCATTTGGGACTATTTTGCTAGGTACAAATAAAGTTGTTTCATCGCATGTAGGTACACATATGCTACCTACCCAGAGCCCAGATAATATATGCAATTTTGAATTCTAATCTGATGCGATATATGATGAACTGCCGCACATTTGTTAAAATTTTCAATCCACCTTGACGTTGTGCTTTTAATTTAATATTTATCAAACTTCCACCAAGACTGACGGAATATTTGATTAATTTCAGAGTAACACCTTTACATATCAAGGCACATATTAATTTTACTGTTTCATCAACTACGCCGCCATTCCGTTATGTCTCACACAAAGATGTAAGGCCCCCAACTGGGATTCAAATGCTAATTTTCACCCGGGTCTTCCTGGTCTTCCACTCTGTTAGATACCGTGTACCTTCCGATTCGGAGGTCTTCAACATTTCAATATTAAATTATCATATAATACTATTTGTGAATTGAGAATCTACATTACTGAGTTTCCCAAGCAGAAAATCGTAATGCTTCTTATATTTTCTTGTTTTCGCAAGTAAACGTGCAGAAGGATCAGACTTCGAAGTATCTTGGAAAGTAGAGCAGTCCCGACTATGTACCGGAAGGTGATAAAATACTAGATCCGTGGTACGAGTTTGGCGGAAATTATTTTCCTTCCAAGTGGTTTAGGTATTTGCGATCCAGAAAGTCTAACACGTATAATGGAAGTTATCGGCACATGCGGATCGAGCTGTTGCAAAGACAGATTGCCACCATTCTTGGCAGACTTTTAGACTATCTTACGCAAAGGTATTCCCTGAGATTAAATTACCTGTTATAAGGAAGACGGGTCGTTTTTTAGTCCAGTGATACATCGATGTCAAAGTCCCCTCTTCCTCTGGGATATACAATCTGTTAATTTGAGAATTCAAAGCTATCAAACGATCGCTATTTTATGCTGCAGGCTCTGTTATCGATCTGGATTTTTGAAACAACATCAAACTCTCAATCACTCACATTCTGCCTGGTTTTTGGTTTGTTTTTTTTTGGAGGGAAAAAATCTGGGACAGTTTCCCTAAAGGATACTACTACAACAATAGATTGTCACTGTCTCCACTTGCATATGTACTTTTCCTGCAATAACCTGGCACTTTGCCGAGACTTCCTTCTCGGTTTAGCATCCCGTGAACTTAAGACTGCTGGTTATGGATGCTTTGGACGTTTTGAAGAGACAGGAAAAATAGCAAAACTTGAGATTATTTATTGCAAGTATAATTTTAGGAAATTACAGTATACGTAGAGCTGCTGCAGCTTAATAGCTGGTGTACGTATACGTATGTATGTATGTTCGTACCTAACAGTTACCTACGTTGGGTTCGCGTGCTTTTGTGTAATATATTTCGCTCATATATTCGGTTAGGTACGTATATTTATCGCCATTGTCAAAAGGGCGGTAGAATAAACGAAGGAAGAGGTGAAAAAGTACATATTATCAAAATGAAGAGCTCAACTTGTACTTACTTACATTCGTGAATTGGTCTAAGTATAGGTATGCTTTTGCAGCAATTCAATGGCATAATCAAAATACGTTAACCACAAAACAGGTATTACTGTATACTCGAGTAGTTTTAACAGTCCCATCGCTGCATGATTGAATAATAATTCAAACAATTGACCACGGTAGTCAAAGAGAGGATCATATATATATTAAGGCTAGTTTGAAAACTTCGTTTGGAGAAATCTAGTTGGTCAAAGCATACGTACGAATAATTGTTGTGATTCAATTAAGACGAGGGGCATAAGAGTATAGTATAGTTTGCATCGCTGGATTGTGATTTTAAATAGTTGAATACGTCTACTGATTGTGAGTCGAACAGCAGGGCATCTCAAAATTTGATAGTATTTCAGAATCTGATTCACAAACATCGTAATAATTATAGTAATTACACCCTAGAATCAAGTTGTCATTTGGTAAAGATATGATAAGGCTTAAAAGCGCAAAAAAAATTTTCCAAACATCTCTTTCAACCGGATTCTGAAACAGAATGTTGTTGAACGCAGTTATGAGGTGTGATTTTTTCCGAATCAAATTCTGAGATACGACTTAAATTTGAAATCAAATTCTGAAATACGATTTTTTTGCATCAAGCTCTGAGTTACGATTTTGTGGATACAAATTCTGAAGTAGGATGTTCAACCAAATCCTGAGATACGAGCCATACCGTACAAGCATACGGGGAATTCCATACCACTTTGACTTGGGTCTGACCCTCGACCTCTCAGATTTAGCTCACGATTTTTTTTTACGGTTGTTTTGACTTTGAAAGGCACTCAGTTCTTTTTTCACATTTTTGTGACTCGATTCGGATTTTCAAGAAATTTTTAAAACGGTCATATTGATCGGCAGAATCTAAAATTCCGAAAAAATTCTGAAAACTCGTGTGTCAAATATCAAAAGCTTCGAACCTACAGCTGGAGTGAGGAGATTTTTCCTCCTTACTGTTTTCAAGCTTCTCCAGAAAAAAAATGTTTGAAAAAACTGGAAGCGGAAGTTATTTTCCTACGGATGGATGCTGAAATATTTTCATACGTCACACTTCCGCTTCTAGTTTTTTCAACATGTTTTTTCGGAAAAAGCTTGAAAAAAGTAATTGAAGGGAGAATATAAATCTAGATGTACTCTGTAATTAGGATAAAATGATTGACTCACGTAGTTCTATCTCCATATTTTTAAGCCCATGATGGAGTTTCTCAAACAAGTCGATTATAATTGAACAGGTTCCGTCACAGGATTGCTAATTACCTGCAAATTCATCTTCTGAAGCGATTATTGAATCGCAGTGTACCGTGCAGCTTAATTAGTTGTTCAGTTTTCCACGAATTGCAGTTTTGAAGTTGTAATGAAGTAAGTTTTCCTTTGTGGGGAAAACTGCTTGTCTTAACAATATACAAAGAACTCAGAATCCTGCTCGTCCCTTGTCAAAGTCGTATTGTCTTTATATTCTTATTTTCAACTTTTTCTTCGTGGTTTTTTCTCCTCTGTATAAGCTTTCCTCTTTTCGCTTGCTGTCGTTTTCTCATTCCTGGTATCTTCAATCATCTCTAAAGCTCTCCGAGATAGGCGACCAATGATAAGCTTCTTCGATTTCTCGCAACGTTTTCTATCTACTATACCTTTTTCATCGAATTCCCACAGACTTTCTCATAATTATAACGGTTTATATCGAAATACATTGCTATAAAAATCATGAATATTCCGTGCTAATTCATATGCCATGACAAATATCTCACCCACGCGTCATGATTTCGCATTATTTTGCACCAGTCGATAATTGGATGCTCAATTAAATCCCCAGCCACTTCGTGGCTATGGAATATTTGGTTGAATTACATTTCCCCTATCATATTATACGCCACTGCAAATATGAGTTGCACAGCAAGTTTGATAGTACTATTCGAGTGTGCTGAATATGGAAATGTACATGCAGTACATGATGATGTCATACTTTACAATTGATTCTAATATCGCAAAAACCCTTTGGTAGATAAAAATTCAAGTTAGTTGAAATTCATTGAATGTTTCGTGTCACATATCAGTGTCTCAACTTGATAATTAGAAACAGAAAAATATGTCAAACACTTTCTTCGAGCAGCAGACATTACTACCCATCACTGTAAGCGTTATTATAAAATTAGTGCCGTGTCTGGGTGGCTCGATCCCTGGGCTTAATCGCAATACAAAGCTTTCAAAACATATTTTGAAATCGATATTAATATGGAACGATTAATTTTTACACTTTGAATGAATGGCACATCCAGGTTTGAACTATTCGACACATGCTAGTTCTTGAAAAATGAACCTTATTTCATGGTTGTATAGCCCTTCAAATTTCTAGTCAGAATTTCAACTGCCGATCGGACCTCCGAGTAGGGGATATGATCGAAAGATAAGCTCCGCCGATGCATGGATGGAATTACTGGCCCTCGGAGAGATGGCAAATTTTCCATTGCCTGGCACCCGTTGAATTTCGCTTATAGATACGGCCCTGCATAGAAGAGTTAGAATTAATGAGATACTTGCATGATGTATGTCTGCCAGGGAACTCGCTAACGGGTTTTCATGAAAAGTTTGAGGCATTTGAAACAGCTGATGTTTAAGTCGGGAAGTAAGTTACTTATTCTAAAAGTAATTAAATGAATAAACGTCGTGAGAACCTGAAGGTTTCAGTACTTGCATTTCTAAACACGTGTCTTGTTACCAGAGCACCAATCCTGCTGGCTGCTATTGCAGTGAAATACATTATATTCTACGAACTCATATCAGTCCCGGAACAATACTTTGCATATATATACTAGGCATTCATTAAGTAGATGTCTTGTATGGCAAATTAACAATGAATTGTCAAGAATAGTTTCATGACAGTCCGAATCTTAATCGGTTTCCATTTCAGGATACGTTACAGGTTCAGGGTTCCATTTTGAATGATCAATGGACGACGTGCCTTATATTAGCAAACCCTAATTGAGACATGCCATCTAATATTATGTCTCAAAAATGAATTGAAGATGCAGTAACCGATCTTGTTAAATCTTATATTTCAAGTTGTTACAGTGGCATGATTTACTGTAGGCCAATATCAAATAGCTGCTTTCTACAATCGTGTAGAATTGTGTTGAACTTTGAAGGTTAAATAGAGAACCAGCCTGAATGACACCAGCGGCTTAACACAACGCGCTGATAGTCAGCTGTCGAGTGTAATTATTTACCCAACTGCTAATTAGTTCGTAATCAATGACAATTCCACCTCATTGCCTTTCCGTATTCCAATCATAGGACTTTCAAGTACCTAAACCACTGGCCGAAACATCCGGCTAGTTCGACATTGATTGTGAATACGTTGAGCATCCAACATTAAATATTGGTATAGCGTGCCGGTATTTGCTCTCCTTCATTTCATTTTCCTTTGAGTATTTTTGTTTTCAGATATGTAGAGAGCGGAGTATTGGAAAATACTTCATGAATATTTCATTTTTTTTTGTTCGTATCCAGTAGAGTGAGCTGATACAATCAGATCTTTCTAATATGAAATCATCGATCAAGTTGATTCGATTATTAGTTTTCGTAACAATCAAATGTCAAAGAATTAACATCAACTTTTTATTAGAAAATCAACAAACACATACAATATTCGTACGAGACAATTAGGCTGCCAATCGGACTCCAGATGAAATACGATATGAAATCAATTGAAAGGATTTCAGATTTGATTGTGGTGTATCCGAGATTGAAACTTTCGAGTAGATTGTTTGTTCCATCGTTTATAAGTCAGATGTTTTTCCTCCTGTACAGACATAGAGCACGCAATAACACAGAAATTATTTTCACTGTGCACGTTATTGGGGTGTATATATCGATGATGGATACATGTATGTGGGTGTCAGTGATTGGTTTGTGCATTGGCCTGGAAATTCAGATCTCATACATAACGCATTGAATAGATTACCTTTGAATTCCAACTGAACGCTTTGAACTGCAAAGTCAATAAAAAACAGTACCTATCTATATCGATGCCATCGAAGTCGTGTCATATAGAGTGAAAATCTGGAACACAAGAATCAATTAATAACTTCCGTCATTTATACAGAATCTATTTCATCTATTTATCGTTCAAATAAAATCATTCATCTTTAAATATCCCGTGTATTTTCTGTTTCCTATATCGAATCTATTGTTCATGTATACGCACGTTTCTAACTCGTAAGAATATTCTAAGTTTATTCAAATTCAAATAATCGATTATAGTGTGGAGGTTAATTCATCGACGGTCCGTTGCGATGGCGTTAGCTAACGAAACGATGGTAAATTTTAGTTACCCGATAACTTCAGAGCGCTTGTCGGTATTACCAGTAACCAACTGTGTTCTTCTTTATCGACTCTGCGACGCTGGCAGAAAGAATGAACAGTGACTATCCATGACTACTGAGACATAATGATAAATAAAGAATGTTGGATAGTCACTGCGTTCATCAATGATGGATGAAAAAGAAAAATCGAGAATGATTACGAGTCGGTGAGAGAGAGAGAGAGAGAGAGAGAGAGAGAGAGAGGGACTGTTTGTTATCGACACTAGATTAGGGGAAATGCCGAGCCACGTGATCAGTGCGTCACGGAATAAAGTAGTAAGCATTCTTGTCAACCGCTAGCAGCGCTGCATGACGTAACTAAACCACTCGAAGACTGAGGGCCAGCTGTATGACCTTGCGGTGTTTGTAAACATACACACGTTGTCGAGAGTCCAGTCTGTCTGACGGAAATAATTTAGCGAGTAGTAAAAAGACGAGAATAAGAACAAGAACAAGTGAAACAAGTGAACAATATTCGTTATTTGTATTATCAGCTAATTGTTGTTGATCGTCTGACGATATGGAAGTGGATCGTATGTGCATAGTCGAGAATGAATTGGTAAGTTATACATATAGTTATATCAAATATCATCATGACAGCAGGTCAACGTAGTGCTAAAGTTGCAAAATAAAACAACACTTATTCATAGTCAATGATACCATTTTGTCGTGCAATATTTAATTTCCAATATAGCCAATTAGTCATTTACGCATGTCCTATCACCGCCTAATGTTAAATCCTAGTAGACAAAGGGCGTGTTTCTATACTTTTGACGTCAGGGTTAAGGGGCGATGTGCGGAAAGGGGGAAAGTGCGAGGGGTGATGTTTTTCCTTCAGTCTGGCTGGCTCCATAGATCCGTCTGGCCGGACAGCACCTGTTGTCAGCTTCGCTAACTACAAAATTCGCATTCCTACCGACAGTTGGCGCTAGCTTGTCAATTGCGCTATTTCATTCAAGTCATTTTAAATTCACGTCAATATTCGTACATCGATGCATATCTTATTTCTTGGAAATTATTATGCGTGTCTCGACTGTTCGGTTTTGGATTTCACCCGAGAATACTAATATCAACGGCTTTTTTTTTGTTGTTTTTTTCTTTTTTTAAACAAACAAATCAATCAAATCCTCATTTGTCAGCGTTTCACAGATTACGATCAATTCTAAGCGCGAAACTGAACGATTCTGTTTGCAATCGATAGAGTCACGAACGTTTCGACGATTTGGTAATAAATTTTTGTATCATTTTGATTTTAAGAAGTTTTTGAAAACATTTTTTTATCATAAAATTCTAGTTTATTGTATTCTTATATTGTCTATTTTTCCTAAAAAAAGCTGTTAAGAAGTCAGAAAACAAATTTGTTGAAACATTCCGAATTCTGAATGTTATAAAATTGTATAATTCGAATACACCAGAAAAAATCTGAACTTTTAAACGAAAGTCATATTGAACTCTGACCAAAAACTTGGCACACCTTTCTTATCTGAATCTTATTCAAAAACAAAAATCATGTTGACAAAAAAAAAAAAAAAAAAAAACCACACAGATGGAAAGAAATATTCAAACTGAATCGTCGAAAAGTTGAAAGAAATCTTGTTTTTTTCTTGTGGAATGATCTAAGTTTTGGTTGCCGATTTTTACACGTCAAAATTAGATTTGACAGAGAATTTGCCGTATGCAAAAGTTGATAGTCACTGGACAGGCTAGGTCACTAACACCTAAGTGCCAAAGTATATTTACAACGTGTAGATATACATATGTATATCGATGCAGTAGTAACTGCAGTACCCAATAAGTCGCGTGCGGTCGACTCGTCCCCTGTAGGTATATGCGATTTGCGTATATCTATGAATTCATACGTAATGGATAAATGAACAGGTATATATGTATTGCGACGCACATAGGATATAAAAAAACACTATGCGCAATGTAAAACACGGCGTTAAAGAATCGCTAAAAAGAGATGAAAAAAAAAAAAAAAACCCGGGAATTAACAAAACTCTCAATTGTTTAGGTACATACAACATGCAATGTCGATATATATTCGATGAATAAATTCAGGGTGATGTTATGCAGCAAAAGAAATCGAAAGAAATATCCTCCGATTCAGGAATCGCATGTAGGAAAAACATCCGCATTCTTTGAATTGAAAGAAACTCGCGTATTTCGTATACCATGGAATTTGAAAAATATTCGAATTCCGAAGTATGATAGAGACTTTTTTTTTTCGAGACTATAATGTCGCGATAACGCTATACTGAAGTTAACCACGTGAAATAATAATACACCGAAAATTATCAAACACCGTGAAAAGCCCCCAAACTTTAAATGTACTCTCCGACACTGGCCTTAAAAACATCGGAAAACGTCGAGATGTTAGTACACGTATTATGCATATCATATACGTGTTTGTGAGAAACACCGCGATGTAGTCGTATAGTAGTCGAGTAATACTGAATACACGAAAGGTTGGATTAGATACGACGCGCCAGAGCGCGCTATGGTCGCTTGTTACTGCCGGCTTCCGGCAGCGGTTCACGTTCTAGCCTTTCGTTTCAACTGCGCAGTTGACTAGGCCCGGACGACGCGGAGGCTGAAACTTGGTAGGTAAGTTTTCTCTTTTCATCTTCTTAACTTTTGCGTGCCTAACTCAACTGTAAATCGAAGACATGGCGCTCGCTATCAGGCTCATCGTCATTCCGTTAGGGATTCTTGTACCCCGCCATATACACTGGGGTGGTTCCCATGCTGTCAAACGTATTATTACGCTACTGTATACATGCACTATATCGATACCACCAATATAATATCACGTACTCCTAAGGCTAACCAACTCGCGAGTATAATATGTACATATGTACAACGTACCGGTCACCGCGGCCTCTTTTATTCCAACTATACATACGAGTATGTACGTTTGTTCTTTCCTGTGTCAATACCCTGACCAAGAGAGCAAAGACTTCCGCTTTTTTTTCCACTTTTCTTCTTTTTTTTTTCTTTTCTTTTCTCTTGTTTTATTCCGTTCAATTCCTTTTTTACATCTCGTTTGACTCCCGCTGCGCGTTGACCCCGAGTTTGATCGTTTACAATGAACACGCGAGTATAAGCTGCAGCCTGAGCTCTGTTTTGAGATAAGTTTCTCTCTTGGAATTAAACCTATACTTAAACATCGCTAATAGGGGAATAGTAGCCCTGACTATTATTTTAATAGTAATTTATGGTTGTCCGTTGTGTTGGTTTTTTTGCAAACGCTTGTTAGTTGTGATCGTTGGGTTGTTCGCGAGGTGGTTTTACGCTTAGATTTAAACCGCACGTCCGTGACCTCCTTTTAAATGAATTATTTCATCGGTTTTTAACGCTGGAAAATTATATCCTTGTATATATATTTATGACTTGAATGGAGTTCATTCTTTCTCTATTTGTAGTACCGGGTTTCGCTCTATATTTTTAACCAGTTTTTTCACTAATTTTTTTCTATTCCGTTCGGTACACTCGGGGTATTATATTATTTAGCCTGATGTTCCCTATGAATTCTTTCAAAAAATCAATTTTTTGAACCAAAAAGTGTATCCAAATGCAGATTTACTTCTAATTTTTCTTTGAAATCTATTTCGATTCGTGAGTTATTCAGATCGAAACCAAAGATATTAGATTCTATATGTATAACAAGAAGTTGGATCGTCAAGAGGCTAATTTTTTGTGATTTCCTAATCCAAATATCGAAGTATTCGGGTACTTTTTTGTACTTTTTCATTGATCAATCACTACAGTTTCATTTCCCGTTCAAATCTTGAATTTCTTTCGAGCCCAAAACGTAAACGTACAGAGGAAAATTGAAATTGGCAAACGCGAATAAATAAAGTTCTTCCGACAAAAATGTTTCGCTTTTGAAAGCTCAATTATCTCAAAAACGAATGTATGGCCAAAAGGAATGATTTTTCGTAGGTACGCGCAGTCATTCAAAGTTCTTCAACTCCGCGTTACTCCGAAATGGAAATCCTGAATTATTTCTATACAGATTTGCATTCTGCGCGAGAACATGAACAACTTTTGCTTCGGCCATCATTTGGCTGTAAAATTAAAAAAAAAATTCCAAACCAAATTCCGGGAGTTTTTATTCAATAGGACAAAGTTGATCTATATTTGAATAACCGTGAAAATTATAGATATAGTCATTAGATCCCGCTTTTGAAACGATGAAACTTTTGCCTGATTTTTTTTTTTTCAGAAGGTCTTTTCTCCAAAATCCTCGCGCCCTTTAATTCGAATTCGTCCCAACGTATGTAACAAATATAGAGAAACCAGGAAGAAAACAAGATGAAATAAAAAAAAAAAAACTCAGCCTCATACGTTTTATTTAGTATGTGTATTTTGTAGCGGATTTCTTTATGCGTATCTTCCTCGCGTTTATATTATTATTGTTATGATAGTCGTGGTTATATACATATACGTATAGTTATAGTTCGTAACGCAACGTAGGTGCGCACTGCGTATAATTCAAGTGGTTAATGTACGGTGGCAAACGGTTATATGCGTATCACGCGTCGTGCACCGTGCAGCGTGCGTGTTGCAGCTCTAGTCGAAAAACAATAAATCAAGCTAAAAAAAAAAAAAAAAAAAAAATACCAACAAAAAAACGGACCGGCCTACGTCAATTTGGTTTCCAGCAGATTTTTCAAGAAGTTTATACGTCAAAATTGTGATCACGAAGGATAATTTCAGGAACCAAGGAGAGAATGGGATCCAGTTTTTCCAACTTTTTTTCTGAAGAGATTTAAATTTTTTATATTCAAATGTAAACAGTACGAGTTGAAACATTTTGTTTCGGAAAATTCGGTTCTTTAACAAACAGCTGAAGGCAATTTTGGAGAATAATTTCTCTGGATTTTTGCGAGAAAAAATGTTTAGTTCCACGTTGAAATTACGAGAATAAAATATTGCGATCCCTGTGAAAAAAATACGCTAAACTTGAATCCTTCTCCTGTTTTGGTGCTAAAAATCATCCTTTGGGATCCATGGAAATTGTATAAATTCAAAAATAGATTTGCAAAAATAATGTTTTTGAGCTATAGCTTGACGGAAAGAACATTTGTTTGCAAATTTTCTCGTCACTTCTGCAGATGTATGGAAGAAGTATAATTTCCAAAAAATTGTTGAAAGAAAGAATTTTCATAGAAATCTTTGGGAGAATTTTTTTGGAATATATACATTTGATATAGAAGGTAATTTTGAGAGCAATATAAAGCCACGGAGAGAAAACGAAGTGATTTTGTTCGGTAAAGGAATAATAATAAGAACAATAATAGCAATAATAATTTGCGGGAGTTACGAGCGATAGGGCATGATGCCATCTGGCCATCTCGAGTTAGTTAGTCCCTTAGTTGAAATTAATTTTACTCGGCTAAATCACACTTAATTCGTCTCCAGGGTGTAAAATTAACGCCCATAAACTCGCCTACCAGCAAACCTTTACGAAACTGTTACCGTTCGGCTCCCCACGCTGCAGCCTTGTTTCTACCGCTCGAAATGGCCCCTCTTATAATATAATTGCGGTTTATATTGCAAATTTTCTCTTATATACCTAACATTAAAACAAGCAACTCTTCACCCCTTTCTTATTCTCATAAATATTTATTACAATACCTGAATTTTCATCTTCTCAATATTTCGCATTTACCGCTCGAATAAGATGCCCTTCGTATCTTCAGGATTCAAAGGCGTGAAGCGCGAATAGTCTGAAGTAGTCAAGCTCCCACTTAAAAAATTATGATATTTTATTCCAATTAAAGCAAAAATTCATTCAAAATTTGATGAAGAATTTATTCGTTTTATCAAATAAATCATCACTAAGCTGTGCGGAATGGGTTTGGACCCCATGACAAGACTGGCTTATTTTTATTGGACTGAAAAATTCACTTTTCCAGTGTGATCCACTTCTGGCTACAAGACACTAAGAGATTTAAAGATGTTCTTACGAATTCTGAAAAATAATAAAATATTGGAATGAACTTCAATTCTGGAATAATTCCGAATAGAATCGAGCCAGTCAAGCCCTCAGTTAATAATATTGACATCCGACCCGTGTAGTGTGAACGGCGCGTGCTGAATTAGCTGTAAAAATGTATGTACACACATTCAATCGTATGTTTATTTGTACATACGTGAAAAGGTTCGCCGAATCGGACGTGCCTGCGGGCAGAAATGACGTAATTTTTGTATCACTACGTATATTTTGGTAAAGAGTTTCTTATTCCAAGATGATAACAAAATACCGTTTGTCATTGGTCAATCTCGTTTAACCCAGAATTACAGCTCAATCCAAACGACGGAAGAGTACTTTCGTCAAATCCTAATAATCTTCCGAAGTATCGTAGGGCAGTAAGTAAATCCGACCTACTGCAGACCCGCTGTAAATCCTGCGATAAATATTTAAGAAATCAATATTGAATGATACACTTCAGTAAAACAATATCAAATTTTTGCATATCTTTCGGGTATAGCGTCAGCGAAATTTGACGGTTGAGTTTGCTGATTTTTTTTTTTTTTGGAGTGTATCTACTTGATTTTGGAAATGCTAATAGAAATAAGGAATTTTCGGAACATCCCAGCATTAATGACTGATAATGACTTTTTGTAAACTTTAGTATTAGGGAAATACTTTTTCCGAAAAACGATCAAACCTGAACATTGACGTTTCAATGACACTAGTAAGAACACCATAACTTGATTGAACTTGATTATATCGGTAATTTATTCAATATCGATGATTTAATGAAGGACGAAGTAAAAATTAATGAACGAATTATCGCAGGCTTTATACTCGAACCCCATTTTTGCCTGAAGTACCCTATTTTCTACTCGTGGCCCTCGAAGCTCGTTAAGATCAACTAAAGTACCCTATTAACCCCCTGTTTTCAACATTTAGAGTGTAAATTTGGTATATTTTCAAATTACTTACTTTTACTCAGCGATACGACTACGTGTAGTTGAATACATGAACTTATTCGGCGATTAATTCCTGCAAAGAAAATGTTAATTGCGTTATTTATCAAAAGTAGAATAATGCTCAAAATACCTTTAGCCAAAGTATGAATTTTTCTTTATTGTCAGTAGATTTGAGTATGCGAATCGATCACGAATCCAATGAATTCAATGTAACAAAACTTTTGACACCAAACATCGTCTGTGAAATTTCAACGTAATTGCAATTCCGTTCAAGTATACCTAATTTTACGTTTCTCCTTGATACGTTCGCCGAATGCATGCAGAAGCCCCAGGTTCGTTTGTCAGCTTATCGTAACGTTCCTTATTGCTCCTCTTTGTCAGCTGGACGAAGAACAATTATCAAATCACGTGATACCCCGTAAACTCTCCAGAGAGTTTGCAGGAACAGTTTGAAACTTTCTTGGTCGTCCTGCAGTTCCCAGCACAGTGTCAATCGTAATATATATATACCACACCATGGCCACGGTACAGTACCGCCGTAACCTATACCCAGAGTTTATCGTATGGCTCAAATGCCACATGCTAGTGCACACCTATATATATCTACCTATACTTGCAGGTATACCAAAGCAATTCGTGAAGCAGCACTCTCAGGATTACCAGCTAGTTCATAGCCGTAGGAGTTCCCACGTAGTTCCTGAACCGTTTCACCCCATGGGGAACAAATTTGTTACTAGATACTTTTGTAGGTACATAGGTATTATATGTATGTACTTACATAGATATGTACACAAGGGTTTCTTACCCAATTTCAAATGACCCGCAACCCTGGTGCAATTTCTATCTATCTATAAGTTATACGTATATGTTACTATACATATACGAACGTGCAGTACATTCAGATTGAAAATATCGATTTAGATACTACTTCTTTGTCAGAATGAACATTTTCATTGTTCAGAGGTTTGAAATGTTTCCTGAATTGAATGAAAATAATTGGCCAACTGGGTTGCCCTGGACTTTTCATTACCTAGGATTATTTTTATTTCTTTCAACTTGAACGTCCTGATTTTCTGCAGCCAGACGCGTTAGTCAATCCTAATGTAACATCAAAATTTTTCATCGTCAAGGAACAATCTATAATCTCGTACAGTTTCAAATTTTTGGGTCCAGCCGTTTTCCAGGACTCTTGACTGAAGAAAGTCAAAAATTGATGACTCGTGCTTATTGTCTGTGCCAGCAGACACGATATGAGAAGAAACTAAAAAGCTTGGAAAATTAAAAAGAATTGGATTTGTATTACGATTTCGAAGGATATTTCTGTTTTTAGTGTGGGGAAAAAAGTTTTGAGTAGATTTTCGCGGTGGAATGTTTATAACCGTAGGGAATTTCGTATTCTGTTCGTTGGGCGCGGCTGCAAGCTAGAGAAAAGCAATATAAAATCAGACGATATCCGCGTGTCACAAGTGTCGCGTCAACATTTGGCGGGAAACTCTGGAAATAAACTAGACTTTAGATGGACGGAAAACTCCCGCACCCCAGCTTGGGCTAACATTTTAGGGGATGCAGTGCGAGTTTATACGAGCCACATACATTCATTTTAACCCCACGTTTCTTTACTGCGTGGCCAGACGACACACGTGTGTAATTAGGATTTTCAATTCTGAGGGAAGCATGAATTGAACATTTTCGAAAATCGGTTTTTGTCACATCATCATAATTCTTTCTTTTCTGAACAACTGCAGCAGTAATTTTATAGGATTTTTTTTTTCTGAATCGAAGAAACGGTGATCTTAGCAGTCTTTTTCTTATATCGATCTTAACTTCTCTGTAATTTCCGTTTTTGATATCATTTTCATGTAGATTTCAATACGCCGAAAGTTTTTTAGCAGATCAACGCGATTTTCTTTTGCTGCGTGAACGAAGCTATGGAATCTGCTTAATTCTTGTCTTTGATCATCATTTAATCATTTTTTTTCTTTTGCTCTATATTGTCACGTTATTTTTAATTCTCATATCATATAATCGAATTTTGCTTAACGGATACAGCGTCCTTTTTCACCCACAAGAGCTGCTCTTTAGTGTTAGATCCCCACCTTGCCGGCGTAAGCAAAAGCTTCTTTGATCTGCCCCGACGAGTAGGAACGTCGATAAAAAGAGCGGATTACCTACGGCTAAAATAGTCTAGATGGTAACTAGTTAGCGGAGGATTCGACAGATGCACCTGGCGTATTTCCTCTAATTGCAATCGAAGGATTGGTCTCGTATATGTTTTTTTGATAGAGATATAAAATTCAACCTGATATTATACCTACCTACTTATGGTATAGTATCGTTGCCGTTTATACGAACGAGTATCTGGAAGCTGGACCGCGCAGTTTCCTAAAACCAATAGTCGGTGACGTATTCCGAAATTTCACACATTATCTACGTTTGGTAAAAGTGTGAAAAAAATTTTAGAAAATTTAGTTGGACTCAGAAAAAAATATAGAATTTAGTTTTTACATCGGTGCGCTTTGCATTGTAGCCATAATGGATTAATCACGATCTAATAGTAGGTACAAATGTATGAATGACTTCAGTTGAAATAGACTGATCGAGATTTCACATCATTACATGTAATTGCAAGTGATTTCATGCGTGATTTCAAACTATTTCATATATACATGATTATCATCGATTTTCGATGATTCGAAATGACTTCACATGCATGATTTGGAATGATTCTAGATAATTAGTTTTCATGTAATTTCGAATACAATTACCATACAATGCAGATGATTTCACTGAACTGATTTCACATGATCCTTGAGTTTAAATCTGGGAAGCTTAATTTTATAGAATACGAAAATATGATGATTTAAAGATTATGGTTTCATACTTGGTTTCATACAAAATGGTAAAATGATTTTCTGAGTAAACATAAAACGTTCGTTCAACATTTTGATCTTGCAATTTGAAAATATTCCGCAAGCTAGACGGCGCGTATATTCGCCCCTTTCCAGCTTGAACGAATATTTTTTAATTAGTCGTGTTTATTCACCCTCGCTTCTCTCACGGCTATTCAATTTCAACGGTACCTATATCAAAGAAATTCATCGTGTTATTAATTTTCGTTATTAGATATGGTTTATGCTCACTTACATTTATGTATAGATATACATACTTTATACATAGGTATGTAGATATAGATAGATGATACACATCTATGGATATCGTACATGTATCCACGACTTGTCCTGAGTTCTCAGCTCTCGTACTCCGACTGCGAGAGACATGATTCTATTACAGGAGATTATTTTAATTACCTTAAGCTTGAAGTTAACGTGGGTATTTCTCCCTTGCTGTCTCCCTGGTAGATTGAAAATTTCCCAGAAGCTACTCGCCGTTTCCGCTCCAATCTGACTCGAAATTTCTCTATATCCAACACGGATTTGATGGAAAACTTGCTTCTGGCAGCTTATGGGAATCGTTTCTTCTTCTTCAGTCGAAAAGGCGCGCAGCAGCTGTTGTGCTTTGCAGAAATTGAAGAAATAATGAAATTCTAGGTTAGCAATTATTTACCAACGTCGTCTTCGACTGATTATTATAGCACAGAAAAATAAGTAAAATAAAAGGGCGGGATTCGGATAAAAAAGTAAAATGGGTTCTCGATCAGAATTATACGATGAACAATCGGGTAATTATATTTGACTAGCCATAAAAAAATTTTCCGTTCAGATTTCTCTGGCTCGAAAAATAGTATTCCTCGAGCAGAAATTGAACAGTTTGATTAAAAGAAAATGTAATGTATTATGCGGATAAAAAGTTCATCGTTTCTCAGAACTTGCATCCATCATTTTGCATTTTTTACATCGGTTATGATTTTGTGCTCATCAGCACGAAAAAAAAACCCACAAATATAGGTACAATCATTTTTGAAATAATCGACCTATATCTTTTGCGAATCTCGAATTTTTTGAATCATAAAATTCAAGAAATATGATTATGAAAATAAAATGAAAACTATTTTGACTGAAAAAGTATCGGATCTGTTGATCTAATCAGAACTGAGTCAAATCAGGTTTTTGCTGGTGAAACAATTATAATCCATCCCGAAATATTTTTCAAGTTTCCTCTCCTTGATAACTCGAAAATTACTATGGACCAATCAAACTGAAAATGTAATCAATTATTAAAGCTCAGTTCATAGTTCTGAACTTTTCAACTGAACTTTTCAATTGAGGGGTAATAACGATCAGTGACTATTTTTTTTTTTTTTTTTTTTTTCTATCGAGTGGAGATTTGCGATTGTTTGAGAGGCGAGGGATTTTCAGATTTGAAAACATCCCCGTGACGCCAATCGGTACGGGGTGGCAGGTAAATAGATCCTCGGGGGTATGGCCGATGAATTTTTCAAGGTTTCCTGCCGCTGGTGTTCAGGATCGAGAAATTTATTCCTATTTGAAAACCTTGAACGTGAACCAGAAAACTAATAGATAACCGTAAAACGAAAATGGGGCACTGGAGGGCTGCGCGTAGAGTGGTAGAAGAGGAGACATTTTTTATACCTCTTGAAATATTTAGGGAGACTTTGCATATTTCACGGCCTTCGGTGTGGCCTCAGGATCCTGTCTAACGCCTGGAACGCGGATCCTTACAAAGTCAGTCAAGCCGAAACTGTTTTATCGACCGAACAGTCGCCAGAAGATTATCATACCAAGTTCACCAAGTTACAATCTATCCTTTTCTGTTTATTTCATTCCCTAACCTCAAATTCGATTTCACTATTTTGTTATATTTTGAAAAATCAAATTTATTGATAGTTTTTCTTCTACAGTAATGATCGATATCGCCGTATCAATCTTCACTATGCTTTCTCTATACTCTTTGTTACTTTAGGAGAAATTTCTCATGGGTGTTGGAAGTTCCGGGTTAGTATAAAGACTTTTGCAGCTTATCTGTTTTCCCTTTGCCTTTGGTATATACGTATAGTGTATACTTATATACTCCGTTATAGATTGGCGAGAATATATGTATATGTATATATATATGTATAAAAGAGGCGAGTGTAAGAACCGCAAAAAGAAACCGGAAGTCAAGTGGTGAGATAACGATTTTCAAAAGATTTAATACCAGATAAGATTGAGCGTGACGTTGAGGTAAACAGTGCCCTAAAGCATCGTGAATACTTGTGCTTTGTCACCATGGCATAGACACATGCATATCTAACTACACCGGGCGAGAAACTACCTTGACGCTCAATTCCCTCAGATTATATCTATGATATGCCTTGCCAAAAACACTTAATCTTCTCCTCCTAGACATAACGTGCTGCACCAGTCGTCGTTCTCGGCCTATCCCTTGCGGGCCTATGAATTTTAATGCGACTGAAAGCTCCGTAACGTTGCCATCCGGGATCATTTTTAAACTGACACTTACTTTTTCCATGAAATTATTTTTCACACTATAACCTATGGATAAAATATACGAAAAAGTTATTGCAAATTCGATTAGTGAGTCAAAAATGGATTTCAGTATCAGCTGCTCGATTTGCAGCAAACAGTATATCTGTATGTTGATTTGTTATGATTGCAATTTCTAATGATTTCCTGGGATTTCGAATGATTTCTAGTTCGAGAAAATCGCATGAGGAACAGATAGAGTTGAGAACATTAGGCGATTTCTTATAGATATCATAGAAAATTGCAGACAGTTTCAGAAAGTCATTCTTCGAGTTGGTACAAATTACTGTGAACCACGAGGAATCGCTGAAAGTCACCAGAAATCGCAAACATCATATCAAATCGTATTTCGAAGTCGTAAGAAATGATCTGTGATCCGAATTCTGATATTGTTTGGATTTCCATTATTCCTGACGACTTTCTGTCAATTTTCAATCACGTCCTTATGATTTCTCATAGAATTCAGCAATTTCAAAATTGATATCTACCTCATTTCGTTATTTTCACAACTCTCATTTAAACGCTGACGCAAAGTCGGTGAAGGGCTGTGATAAAAAGACTAGACATATATATATTTCATTCCGAGGATCCTGAGATTGATAAGCGCAGGCATTTGGCGAAAGCAATTAAAAGCTTTTCACGGAAAAGAAACCGTCAGATACGACGGAAAAAAAAGAAAAGAATAAGAAAAAAAAAAAAATACAGAGTCTGACTTCTCAGCTTTGGCGAAGAAATTTTTCAGATTACGAACTACTGACACTATTTTTGCAACAATTTCTTCTTGTGAAGTCCATTCGAATTAATTTGCGCAAAATTTCGACTGCCTTTTTCTTCTTCGCTATTTGGCAAATTCTTTGGGGTAAATTCTGCAAAGCTCTTAAAATTGCTGGTGAAATTTATTATGGGCGAGAAATTAATCATGCAAGCAATTATTGTTTTTAGACGCGTAGTAGGTATACGAGTAGGTATAACTAGATGCATTTACGGAATGAAAACTGGGAACGAATTTCAAGTGTATTTTTGGCCCTTACTGCTAATGAGGCAAGTACGGGCTGCCCCGTTTAACACGTTGAATCATATGACGTTAACTAATAGGGTCAGACGTGATGTTGTTGTACACTTGGCAGTGGATGGACAACCGGCTAATGGGACGAAGAATATCCGTACGTACACCGGAAAAGTAATCCGGTGTCGACGTCTGCTCGTAACATTGTAGGGAACTAATTAGTGATGCCCTAATTGCCTGGTACCTACTCCCTTGCAGTAGGTATAGGTACTACCAAACTTTGCCTTTCTCGCAGTCCTCCAGTATATAATACGTATATGTATGTAGGTGTATGTATATATACGCACTTTGCCTGTTACGCGTGTAGCAAAAATTAACCAGACCGTTAAAATAATAATTGATATAAATGGATCTTGTAATTAATAAGCACGCTGATTATTCATTATGTATGTATATACATGTACATATAAACCTATTCGGGTATACTGATTTTGAAATACGTGAATTTCAAGTTCATATAATTATACTCCTTGATTTTCTTGTGACTCTTTACCCAAAAATTGCTAATACGAATGGCCAAGCCCATACCTGATAATTTTTTTTCTTTCATTTCTAACATCTGAACATTTGACGTATGTACATCTGAATATTACGAATTTTCCTCATATTCCCAGAGGTTTTTATCCGGGATAATCAAAGTCCAGTTCCATCAGATTCTTCTGTGTGGAAACTTCTACATTTGTGTATAAAGTACAAGATATATACTCGGGCCAAAGACAGACTGCCAGTTCAATATTATTCTTTTTCGTGGTTTACTGCAAGCTCATTATTTCCCCAATTTTCTCGCGATTCGGTAAATGGCCGAGGCTTGACAGATATCAGCAATTCAAGATTTTCGATACATCACGGATTTTTATGTTCCACTGATCAATTCCTTGTGATATTTTTCAGTCAGCTTTACGATCACTAGTTAGGTACATATCTTAAACTTCTATTTGCGCCAGTATCCTTTGTATACTCCTTGTTCCGTCATCATCGGCAGTATAAGTCCTTTAATCTTCCCGCGCAAAAGTTTCTCTTAGCTGTTCGTTATTGTTTGGGGTATCAGAGAAGACTTTGAATATTGCCAACAGCTAGGCTAGAGGTTTCACAATAACCAGTATATATCCTCGTTTTATCGATATATATATTTCTTGATTTTGGTTTCAGGACGGATCCCGAGGTGATCGGAAAGAGGGCGGAAAGCGGGGACGCAAGCCCGGCAGGAAGGCGTCCGACAAGGCGGATATGAAGGCCAAGCTCGGTCAGTACAACTACGTGACAATTTATCTCTTCCCGTTTCTCTGCACTAGTAATCACGGAGATAACGGGGTTTTTTTTTTTTTTTTTTCTTCAATTCTTTTCCCCATCTTTGTTCCATTCAAAAGTTTCCAAAATTGAACAACCCGAATATAGATTTTTCCTACTCGTTCGGATATGGTATAATTCATCCGCATCATCGATGTAGGTCACAGTCGGGAAAATTGGATCAGTTTGGTGCATTGGACGGTTCGAGTTCGCTGGAGTCTTCAGAGAGTATTTCTTGGATTTGGACAATTGTGAAAATAGGAATTGTCGGGGTATTCCGAATATACCACGATGATAAATATTTTTAGAATTTTCTCAAGTCAGGACATACCCTCTCGAAGAAATCAGCAAACTCGATCAGTTTTTCAATTTCCTTAGCTTCCATCCTTATACGTTTCTCAAATCATCATTTTCCGAACGGAATAAAAAGCTACGCTTTTTGGGGATCGAAAGCCGGAATGTTTCGCTGATAGTTTTTCCTCATTCTTTGTTTGCTACATATATAGATATATATAGCATCGATGTTAATTTGACTTAGTTCACCTTACGTCTGATAAGTTTCAGAAAAATTGCAGTTATGTTTTGAACAGAATTACATAAAATTATACGAACTACATTTTGTAACCAAGTTCTTGAAGAAATGTACCTTACCGAAAAAGCGAAGCTTCAAGATCTCTTCCAATTAGCGTTCAAAGCGCGAAAGCTTTTCATCTCATGTTAGATCTTTTTGGATAATTTTTTTTTCATTTCAGTATACCATATTGCGATTTTGCAAACAAAGTTTATTAAATATCCAGCCCTTCGCCTCACGTATAGCTGGAGTCGGTTACTGGTTTGAATTTTTCTTATTTTATTTTATTTTTTTATTTTATTTTTTCTCCCAGTTTTCTTATCCGTTGCTCGTTGTACTATAAAGACATGCTTTGACTTTAACGAAGATTTAAAAAATAAAGTAAAATAGAATGATTTAATTATGTTCAAAAGCGTAGGTTCTGTCATGAGAGAAAATCTCCGCGTAATCCTGCATTGAACTTTCAAACTTTCAAACTTTACCACAAGAGCTAAGCTTGGCTTTGCAGTAGAATAGGTATATACTTCACGTTGATAGCCTCTCGAAGTCGATAGCCTGCTAAATTAAAAATAAAATAAGAAATATAAATAAAATAACGATGTGGATTAAAAAATTTACAAATTAGCCGATGCAGATCGATTATACTTGATTACAGATCGCGATCAAAATTAATGTACTGAAAACGTGTCATTCAAGACAGAATCTTCGATTTCATACCCCATTACAGAAAATAATACATATCGCGTTACTGATGCCATGAGATTGTGGGTACCGAAAATTCGATTTCAGTAATAGGGAGTTGCATAATTTTATCAGACAATACGCCTTGAAATTGAGATGTAATTATTTGAAAAAGAGGTAAAGTGAAAGCAGGAGGTCTTGCTAAACACATACGATATCCAGGCTGTAATTTTTCTAATTTGTTCCCTATTAATTGACAATTTTTTCAAATTTGATTCTTCTAGTTTTCATGAATTTATATGTATTTATGAATTGTTAAGTGAATCCCTGCCAGTCTTCAAACGAATTAGAAACAATTAAACGATCTTGTCGAATTGGTAACGCGATATATGAAGTAGTTGAGAAAACTAATGAAAATTTGAATCACGATCTCGAGCAGTAGAGCTTGAGGATATAATGAATGAGAAAGCAGCTCATGTATACCTTACTCGTTATGAACCCACCTGAATTTCATCCATCAGTATAATCGCAGTCTAACAAATTTGCAAAATCTTAGCCTATGGGTATATATCTACCTACCTACCTACCTACCTACCTACCTCATTGAACAGAGTAAATTACTCTTCATATACTTCACCTTATTGTGCTCAAGCAAGAAGAGTAATTTGCTCTCTGAGTTTATAATATGTCAAGCTTATTACTGGCATCTTCATTATTTACGTCTTCGTCTCCACAACCTTTTCCTTTGTTCACCCTAAGCCATCCATCTACTTCGAAGGTCAAAAACTCTGCGCATAGAATTAACCTCGTAGGTATTTTCATACTGTACGGAAAATGCGAGACCCTTTTATAAGAAAATGGTCGTTCGTTCCACAAATGATGAGAGACATCGTAAGTTTTACTTGGTAAAATTCGTAATTCTATATGTGTCACGATTTGGAAAAAAAAATGTATAATTGTGTGGATAAAGTAGATAGAATTCTGGGCAAGTTTCAGGCGAGGATTATTAAGGCAATAAATGCAATTCTACCAATTACAGGTAAATGCTGCCAAATCAGGAGTCGAAATTCTGATCAGTCTGTAATTTTGACACGAATTATCATTTTTACTCAGACATAAAAATCCCTTAATTTTTGTTTTCTCCTTCTGCCTTACTCTGCGTATAGAAGAAAATCGTTAATTAATTTTTTCGTCGAGCTTTTGTCTTCGTTCTTTTAGCGCTTCCTGTCGTCGGAAGCAAAATATCACCCTACGTGTTCTCGGTTGTAAAAAAAGTCTGATCTTCGCGAAAATGAAAACATTTTCATACTTTCTTGAGAAAATTGTTTCCTTGAAGGTTTCACAAAAAGAATAAGTTATTCTTACATCGAATTTCATCGAAAAAATTAACATTTTTTTTTCCAAAATCGCCACGTTCTCAGAGAAGGGTGACTTTGGGATTGCGTCTGAGTTAAATATGTTTATAATTTATACACATCGCATTGTTTAACATTTCAATTCATCCGGAAAATGAGTTTGCATTTTCCAAAATACACACAAAAAACACTTCTTGGCACATTTTTCTTCCACGAAAGAAAGTCTTAACAATTCGGGTACGATTACTCGATAAAAAAGTTCATGAATGTGTTTCTCGCAAACGATAATTAGACTGATAGGCTTAAAATTATGGCGATTTTTAAATATCATTAGGTACACATAATCGTTCGGCCTACATATATCACGAAATTTTCCCAAGAAAAATCCACATGCCTATTGTCTCTTTTCTGGTAGTATATATTGAGAAGACTTCGATGTACACACGATCTGTACGTGGGCGGGAAAAAAGCTCGACTTAAAAAATTGAAACAAAAATAAATAAATAAAATAAAAACCGTGGAAGAGGTTGGCGAGGTCGATATCGGGCGCGATACTAGCAATTGAGTGCCTTAATAAATTACAAGAAAAGTGCACGGGGATAAAATTATACCAGTTGTACCGACTACGGTGAAAATATTTCTCCGTAAAACAATGTGAAATGGAATAAAACCACATGTCTGTATGTATAATACGTACAATGTACATACGTACGTATGTAATACCGGAAATACGTGCATAGCTGGCGGTGTGATATGCTCATGAATATATTACATGTATTTTGCGATAGTCATATCTGTGTATGGAAATTATACAACTCCAACAAGAAATACGTAAAATTTTTATCAAATACACTTCTAAAAGTCGTTCAATCTCTTTTACCGGATCATTCATGAAATTTTATGTCTTCATTTGATCAACTAATTTCTTTCTATGATTTTTTACCGATTTGATGAAAGAAAAAAAAAAAAAACCAAGAAAAATCTTGTACCTTTTCCTTCGCAAACGCATAATGTAATCGGGAAAAATGACAAAGATAATTGTAACAATTATCGCCTGGTCATAATTCGTACAACGATCATATTAAAATTCTGGGGCATAAAGCGATATAGAAATGTACGTCTTATAATTTTCCGCAGTCTTTTACTTACTTTGGTATTAATTACTGTCTGTCACGGAGGATTACCCTTAGCTACCTTTTGATGACTGAATTTTGTCACAAGAGTTGCGGAAAAGCTTTGAAACATCATGAACGCGTGGCTGAACACGAAATTCCCCTTCGGGTCTACTGCAGTACCTACCTATACGACTGTCGATTTGTATAATTATCCTCCCGGTCCTCTTGAAATCTTCAATTTTACAATTTTACTTCCATTTCTATTTCCGTTAAATAAATTTTAAGTAGGTACCTACCTATACCATCGATGAATATTTATGCCTTGGTTCGAATTTCTTGCTTCGGGTCCTTTAACCGGCAACCAATCAAACGATGCTGCCTTTTCTTACTTTCCTATGTACCCCATACCATACCATACAATATACACCTATATATATTATGTATATACATACCATGACGGCAAGGTACCGAGGACAATGGTGTAAGCCGTGTAATTCTCTAAGGTTATTATTTCCGCTGCATAAAATCCTCTCTTATTCTATTAAAAGTTCGTACAGTCGTAGACTATATATATACGCGATAGTATTTCCATAAATATATATATATGTATGTATGTATGTATGTATGTGTATGTATATGATTCATATATACGTAATGTGTACCTAGGTGTATGTAGAATGTGGTTTGTTGGTTGTTCGGACGTTAAAACTGCGGCGCTAACGTGAGAATATTCTTTTTCTCTTTATATCCTTGTTCTTCCTGGAGTAAAGGACCGGTGGTCCTAGCTGCCTCGCGTTACTAATGACCGAAACGCGTACATGAGCCAAGTTTTTCTTCTTGGTTTTTTGTTTTTTGTATTTCAATTTTTTTTTTTTTTTTTTTTCTTACGTCTCTTAGATTTATTGTAGATTTGGAAGTGGGGTGTGTATATTTTATAGGTGTATAAAATCCACCCATACTTTTTGTTTTGAACATCCCTACTTGAAGTTTAAACTTTAATTTCAACTTTGGCTTCAATTTTAAGCACGTCAGGGAAAAAAGTTACTCGCTTTTCTCCATACATATACCTTAGATAAACTCGGAATAATTGTCTCATGCAAAATTATACACCGTTTTGAATCTTCCGCCAATTGAAATGGGGAATTCTCTTATCGTGGCGTAACCATATCCCATTCCACGCGATCGAAGGAATGAAACTGCTGGGATTGAGTCTCGAGATAAACGAGACACTAGGAATTACTCGTTACGTTTTTCAGGACTTCGCAATCATACGGATGTTTTTCAATTTTACGTTTCTTTTTTATTCATTCCGCGTTCATTCTGCACGATGGATAAATTTACAAGGGTTTTATCGGAATTTATTGTCTCTTTTACATGATCGTTGTGTACCTATACCAATATCCTTCGATTAGGTGGTGTATAATCGGCTTACAAATCTCAAGTTTCAGAAAACAGGGTGAGAGACGATTGAAGTAAGCTGATCGTTGTAACACATTATTCTGAAGAATTAGAACAAATCTTTGGAATTGCGGAGAATTCACGAAAAGAATTGGAAAATTCTGAGCTTTTTTATTACTCGCATATATTTTAGACATTGCCAAGTCGGGTCAGGCGGGAAATTACCATAGTATACCTACCGCAGATCAACCCTTTTTTAATTTTCTGAGTAAAGAATAAAGGTTTCTTGACAAAACATTCATCGGTATAATTTTTTCGATATTATTACTAGAAGAACAAAATTTCAACAATAGATATTATTGGAAAGTTTGAGTCAGTGTAACGTGCTAACAGCAGGATGGGATGGAATAAATTGATCTTTCTAATCGGGTGCTCATAATTATTTGACAATCGTATTAAATTCATCTTCCCCGATTTCAATCGATTCTTTTTTTTGCCACATCGAGAGTCATTGAAAGTTTACCTAATCCTCTTCTCTTTGTGAAATTACAAATAATTTCGAGCCATAATTGATCTGCGAAGGATCAATTGGAATATTGAACTGAACTGGAATATTTTAACTTCATGAGAGTCTGGCCAATTCTTGTAAAATAAAATCTAACATCTTTGAAGTATTTGTCGTTAGTTTCACATTCAGGTATATGTAGGTACTATAGTGTGTATAACTCATATAGCTGTGATTCTGCAGATCCAAAATCGTGAGAAAATGATGAAAAAATTGGGTCTCGTGGAAGCGGGTATGAAGTAATTTATATCGTTTCCGAAAATAACGATGTCGGTTTATATCCAAAGTCTAGAATCTAGATCTCTGAGAATTGTGCATACCTGTTTGATCGGAAAATAGAGAGGCACTGATGGCATAAGCGATAGCGAAGAACGTTTTTCTAACAGATATTCTACGGTAGGTTTTCATACCTCTAGGGAATTCCGCCCGTTTCATATACCAGCTACCTACTCTTGGAACTCACTCGTTCGTTTACCATGTGCACCGTCGACTTCATGTATAGGTTACCTAGATACATAGGTAACGATCACTATTAATTATACCCAAGTACCACAAAAAAGATAATTTGGTTTCAAACTTCTCAGCCAGTTTTTCCACAATGTATAAGGGAATTTCGAGAAATCGATGAACCGGAAAATCTGCTTAGCGCAACCGCGGGAACTTTCGCGAAAAAACAAAATTGTTGATATTTATTTTTTTCTGCTGGTTTTTGACTTTCGATTTCCTTTCTCTGATCCTTTTCCTCTTTGTGTATATATCTACGTGCCAGGCTGCACGATTTATCCGATAATCCTAGATTCCAGTCGATTGTTTTTCCAGTTGATCGATTGACTCGAAATCATTGGAAATATCGATCAATTGGTCAAGGGAGGACCCTATTGAAATTTTGGTAAAAAGTAGTTTTTCATTTTTTAAATGGCCATAAAACCTCCAATCAAAAAACGGATCCTTGGATTTGCAGATTATGGTAGGATATGTTTTGAAAAAAAGTTTCAATCTTCTGCAATGAAAGTTCATACGCAAGGAATCTTTCCTAGCCCTGCGAAGGATATAGATTCTGCGAAATGTTCCTTGCGCATGAACTTTCATCGCAGAAGATTGAAACTTTTTTTCAAAACATATCCTACCATAATCTGCAATTACAAGGATCCGTTTTTTGATTGGACAATTCTTGGCCATTTTAGAAATGAAATCTGCTTTTTAACCAAATTTCAGTAGGGTCCTATCCCTTATAAGCAATAATGCAATCGATCACATTCACTGCACAACTTTTGTATATTGTCCTCGTATAAAAATTTGGAGGTATGATATGTCGTGTATTACATGTGGATGTTTGTGTAAACGCCATGGTGGTGATGAGAAATTGATCTTATGATTAACGCCTCCTTTTTGGGATCTGTAATTTGTCTAAAGGGTCATTTGTGTACATACCTATGGGCTATGGATCCCGCTAACCATCCCATTCGCTTTCTCGTTGTTTTCACCCAGGTTCTCGAGGCTACTGCAAACGGGTCGCCACCGGAGCTCCCGATTTTAATTCGAACGCAACGTTGCGTGTTGCAGAACGTAGCCGACAAAGTGCGCGCGAATGTCGCGCCAGGAAGAAGCTCAGGTACCAGTACCTGGAGGAGTTGGTCACCGACAGAGAGAAGGCCGTGCTTGCACTTCGCAAGGAACTTGACACTGTAAGTCTTTTGTTACCATCATATACTTTGAATCAGAATAAACATTAAAATTATATCCTCTTCTTCTCTTCACTGCATAGAAAAGCCTCAAGGTTTTAGGTCAAGTTCACTCTGGTCATATTCGAGATTCTAAAAATAGGGAGAAAAAGCTTCTTTCAGAAATTTTTCTATCTCAAGGGTCACATACATATGAATTTCAGAAATCTTAAAGGTCCAGTACAAAGACTAAGTTGTGCTTCATGATGATTTGGTTTTATAAGAAAACAACATTTTCATTTTTCCCCCCCCAAAGAAACTGGAGAAAAGTATTTGCTTTTGGTTTTTGTTATAAGCCTTGATGGTCATTCGTATCATGGACAAAAAATTTCATACAGAATTATCGGGATTTGTCATACAAGGAATTTCCGATAAAAATTCCTCTATGAATATTAGGGTAGCAGTTTTGCTACCTGATATCCTGATGGTTTGATTTTTCAAAGTGCTATACCATCTCAAAGATTGCCGTTTTACGGGACAAGTATTCCGCAAGAACTTTGACTTGATGGATTAATGCGTGTAGAGGTCGGGCAACATATATGAGCACTCAATATTATTAGAATCTAAATAATATTTTCGTATTACTCTGCATCAAATATACCAACTTTTTGAGCTCGATCATCAACCATTTTTGTTCAGCCTCTAAATGGATGTCGTGTCTGTACTCAGATGAAATGCGAAGTTCTGCCAAAATGTTGAATGGCTCTAATGTTATCTTTGATCCAATTTTGAGAAAAAATATTCCATTTTTCCGTCACAATTTGACGACGAAAGTAACGATCTTATCCTGGAAATTCTTATACGGATATTCTTGGTGATAATTAAATATCGTCAACATTATGTAGCGAGATTTAAAAAGTACAGTCAAATGTCCAGACACGAACGTAAGGATTTTGGAATATTTTTATGAGATTTGTGTCTTTAATTTTTGGCATCAAATTAATAAAGTAGCAGTTTTCGTGATAGTAGAAATCACATGTTTGAGGGTTTCTTTTTCTTCTCATTTCGGACTTCAGATAAGCAAAAAGTTTTCGAAAAAGCTGTTCATTAGAATCTCGAGAAATGTAGGTTTTTTTTTTTTTTATTGCTCCAGACTCGGCTTATGAATTCGTGAAACACTTTGATAATACGTTGACGTGAGTACAGGCTCTCTTTTTTTACTTATATATAAATCAAAGCCTTATTCAAAGAAGACCTACTACTTTTGTTGGCAAAAGACTTCTTCTTTCATGGGCTCGTTAACAATTTTAATTAGTGTCATTTGGACAGATAAGAATAAAGGCGAGTTCTCGAAACTTTTAAAGTCAAAGTTGAAATCTGCGAAAATTTCAATCCCCGAGAATGGAGCCTGAACTTGACTTGCTAAGAGATTTTCAGTTCCTAAATTACCAAATATAGCCATTTTTTTTTTATTGCCTGTTGTTTTATTGCCTGTTGTTTTTTTGTTAGTCGTCAGTCGTAACGTCCATAGCTCGCCACAGCTTTATACTGTCCAATCATAAGCTTGACAGATCGATCCACGACTCATCTCTTTTTTTATGTTTCAGTATCAACAGTGGGGGTCGGAATTGGATGCTGGAAGAGTTCCGGAAGGGTTACAGGCGATGCTTGAAGAACTCGGAGCCCTTAAACAGGAAAAGAACAATAATTAAGAGTCTGAAAAACGCGTATACGCGCCTGATTATAATCAATAATAATATTTTTCTATCATTTTAATCATTCGTTTGATTTTTTGTCTCGTCGAAAGACCAAAGACTAGAATTTGGAAATGAGCGTGTCCTGATATTAAAGAATAGATTTCGAAGTCTTTGAAAATTTTGAAAAAAAAAAAAAAAAAACTCTTTGATATCTATAGCCTTAGAATGTGTCGCCTTTCAAAATATAAATTTCCTCGGAAAGACATGAAGCTTTTGCAGCTTTCACCTTTTATAGTATTTTACATAAATTTCAGTTATAAACCGAATCGCAGGTATCGATCGTTCAGTTAAAATTCTTTCATTTTTATTATAGTTTTAAGTTTTACCTAATATTATTCAATTATTGTTAGCTAGATTGTAACTGTTTGTCAGAAAAATTAAAATTTTTGCAATAACAATGATTATATTATGTATTCTATATGTTAACGCAGTTACGAGATTTATCCTTGTTGCAAATTAAGATGAGATCGGGCGTTGGATATTATTATCTTTATAAATTATACACATGTATATGAAAACATACTGATGCACATTACATATTTTATCCTTGACACAATATCCTCTCCCCTATTTCATATCCACATATCCAATTTGAAAATCCACAAAAGATAGAAGAACAAAAAAAAAGAAAATATAGATTTTTTCCTGCTTGGATTTTTGAAGCTCAAAAAATAGTATCTCTCTGAATGGTCTTCTGAATTCATGAAGAATAAATTGGATAACGCGTCCAAAGTTGCTTTCACCGTCGAATTTCCCAATATCAATTTCGGCTTGTCCTCACTGACCCGAAAAATTTAGCGATACTAATTTTTGAACGAATCGCTCCATCATTAACCCTCGGCTGTCACTTATAGGGGTCAGTATGACCCCACTTTTAATTTTACCGCTGAGTTGCATAAGTTGTTGGAGTTGGATATAGAGTTGGCGCTGCATGTGGCAGTCATTTGAATTATTTCTCTGTACTTAGTACTTTTTTGGGTCGCTCACTATCAAGCTATTTTTTTCCTGGAAGTATCACATTTTTAAAGTATCGCCCATAAATTTCATTAAAAAAATATTGAAAAATGCAAAAGCTATGCATTTTTCAGTGAAAAAGTGTCTTTTTCGCAAATTTATTTCTTCATGATTTTTTTTCAATATGTTGTAATTCGTATTTTCACACACGGACTTTTTTCATACGTTATTCAATGTTCGAAGTATATTCATACATTTTTTCGTTGCAATCGGATCGATAGCTTTCATCTACCAGTCGTACAAACATTACTGGGGTCAATTTGACCCAGTGTGACACGCGCGGGAACTTTCAGGATAATGTGTGACAACGAAGGGTTAAGAAATCTTAGAATAGTCTGCCACATTCGATCCACCGGTTCCAGATTTGAAAATTAGAAAAGTCTTTATTCCTTATTCCAGTGACCAACGATCTAAGTAACCGCTTTACACTGACGTCGACTTACAAACTATAATGAGTAAATCGATCAAGAGAAAAATTTCATCAGACGTACGTTGGAGCAAATCCTAATGATTGAGACCACGATCATCAAAGTTCTTTGATCCTTTCTGGAATGATATATGATCAATGAATTTTTGATTTTTCATTTTTTGGTCAAGATCTTGGGTTTTGTAAAAGATATTGAAGATACTGAAATCCCATTAGCTCTAATTGTAAGTTAAAAAGGAAAACCGCATCGATTGAGACCGAAATTCTCAGAATTTGTTAATTAACTTACAAGATATTGTCCACTGAAAAATTAAGCATACACCCAGCCATCCACCTCATCTCCAGGATCTAAAATATCGTAAGGACATGTTTTTACCTCGCATGCTAAACTTCCAATTCGGTATTATATCGACTCACCATAATGGATATTACCTGTAACGGTAAGTACCAGTGTGTTTTGTTATAATTTGGAAATATTATTCGTAGAGCGAGTACAACCTGTGCTGGTACGAATCTAATATACCTACCTACCTATTTATTACTGATCGTGGTTACATACGTAAGGCTTGTTGTTCTTATAGTCATTCTTTCTTGTAGATTTATGAAGCCGTTTTAACGTTCGTGCGGAATTGACAAATCGATTGAATTTTCCTGTCGAGATATCAATCTCTTAGTTGTATGACTCTCTCTCTCTCTCTCAAGGGGATTTCCTCGATGGAATTGTCACCAAAGATAACGCGATATTCTCTGAATTGACCTATTATATCTCCCAACTCTCGAGGGATTTTGGCGTCGAGCTAGAGACCAATGGCCATTACTGTCTGCACCCCGAGTTTATTTCTACGGTTAACGTTCGTACGTTCAAAGATTTACTAAATAGTTTTTGTCAACTTTTTTTCGTCGTAAATAAACGCTTTTCTCACTAAAGAGACATATTTATTACCCGTATGTTGAAGTTACAGAAATTTTCAGAGAATCTTGCGAATATCGTAAACTGCAGTAGACACTGTATCATGATCTCTGACATGTTAACAAGCCTGTTGGGGATCTTCGTGAAATGGCAAAAATATTATAGACCGCAATTTCAACTCAGGCTACATACACAATTTTGACACTTCAAATTAATTGTTATAAGTTTGAGGAAAAACTCAATAAAAGATGTAATTGGAAAGTGAGTCAATTTCATTTCTCTCCTACGCTTTGAAAAAAAAAATTCTACGTATTCTATGCAACACAAAATAGAGAGGGAAATCAGCTACTTTTCGCACTAGCCACACAATATACTATTTCAAGTTGACGGAAAACAGAATTTTGCTATTTGGAATTTGTCCTTCGACTTTTTGAACTTCTTCTCTTGTAGTTTTTCCAAGTCTTCTTAGTGTGAACCGACACGCTTTTAGAACTATGGCTCAAACTAGTACATAAAATGTTAGAACTGAGTAAATTTATCTTTCGTTCTTTATCCGACAAAGATATCAACTTTTAGTAATTCAATGTACGTATATATACCTACGTACACTGTACAGACATGAAGGAAGTGAAACTTTCGAGTGAACTGCGCATCGTACTTTTACGGATTTTGTGACATCCACTGTAACCCAGTGTTCGTCATCTTGATATTGTGTAGAGTTTGCTAGTTTGGCAAACGACGGAATGCCGCACGTGTGTAGCTCACGAATCGTGAATTCCGAAAGCAAGTACAAGACTGGAGAGCTGAGGTCCTCCATCCCGGAATTTAGATGATTTCAGATATCATCTGCAATATTATGAGTAATAAAATTGTAATTTCAGAGGCAAGAGGTATGTACTTCAGGATTGGGTGAAATATATTTCGTTAAATGGTGCCTGGAAATGGCTCGTTACTTTTTTTTTTTTTTTTTTTTTTTTTTCTTTTTTCTTATCGAAGCTTTCTCATTTCCTGCATCTAGTCCAACCTTTTGAATGGAGGTGTTACAATCCTTGGTGTTCGTATGAACATTGCCACACGTTTCCAAAGACCAAAGTGATACCAGAACAACACAAAGAACGTCCATTAGCACCACGGCGACGACTGGTGAAACTCGGTTCTAGAACCTCGAGAATTCGAGTTGCGGTGTAATTCTTGGTGATAATACAACTGCGAGACAACCACGAGCACCGGTGGTTATTATATTTCTCTTAGCTTTGCTTGGCATATCGCTGTACCTACTTTGGAAGCCCACCGTTGTGGTGGGTATAGCAGTTCTCGAATTTGCGTACGTATATATCAGCTGCTTTATCCCACGTTGACAAATCCAGCCGCGTGGAAATTATCATTTGGGAAAATCTAGGAGTGGAGAGATTTTAACGAGGAGACCGACGAGTCCTTTGGGCCTAGCAAACCCATACCCATTCGTTCAATGGGCTGAGCTAGATATGGTATATGGTATGGTATATGGGTATGGTATGGTATTCAAACAGCAATTTTAACGACTGGGTCCCTATAACTCGAGTGGAATTGTACCACTCTAAGCTATACGTTTGAACCCGTATTAAACTAAGCTGCTTAAGAAGCAGGGTACTTTGTGCTGAGTGCACGTGTGTTTTATCATCATATACCTACCTACCTTGGGAGTCCTTTAATTTACCGTAAACCTTCAAGTGTAAGCACATCGGGTAGGTATAAGTACCTATACCTATACCCAGTCAGCAATCCCACCTTTTCATTCCTTAGTCGTTTTCCTTCCTTACTCAGTCATTTTACTTAGCGAATGTAAAATGAGAAGTAGTTAGCTGATTCAGAAAATGAACAAGCTAGTCAGACGTGGCCACCTTTGATATTGCAAGACTACACCATTCCTCTGTAAACCATGGCATTCCGAGTATTTCAATAGAGTCTTGCATAGGTGCAGTTGAGGTTTTTAACTATTTGTGTGTATAACCACGTGTTGTGCTTTATACTATTCATTCAATAAGGATTATCAATTATCATTAACGAACTGCAGAACGTCAGAGAATCTTCCTATACCAATTAAAATGGCAGGGTATGATATTCTCTTGGGAATTAGCATCTGGCTTCTACCATTACTCTAGAAATATACCTTCGTCATCATCTTTCGTTGATGTATGTACTCTTGATCGCAGAAGTGGAAATTCTTCAGGGATGAGAAGAACAGCTTGGATTGATTTATTATTAGCGGGCAGCAAATATTTGAGCGAATATATACGAATATGAACGTTCGAATTAGATTTCTAGAGTAGAAATTTCTGAGAATTAACTTGACTTTAGAATCTTCAAGCGTCTGAGATGATCGTAGGATTCATATCGTCTTACTCCAGTTTCACGAAATCAAATTTTCAGTGAGATAGATCTAAATTTTCAAACTAAAACCAGGGGTAATAAATGGAGTATATGTCCTGAAATAGTGCTAACTACAATTAGGTACTCAATTATTAACTGTTCAGCAAATTTCAATGATTAAGCTGTGCACAGATAACTTAGGAATTTTTACTCACATTCTGATTTTATTGGCACGGGAATTTTTTAGATCCACAATTGTCAGAGTCGTATCCTGAAAACTTCTATGCATTCAATAAATTTCATAGTACATTTCATTCTTCAGAACCTTGGATGAAATATATTGCTTCTTGTATAATTTTTCTCAGAGAATGATGCAGTTCAGGGTGTGTGAAACTCATCGTGAGCTATAATTGCCATTTTCTATTGAAACTGTGAAGTTAAAGATACACTGTAAGTAATAACCCCTTCACACTGTGCTTCATATTCCCTCGACGTCCATGAACCTAGTGGTTATAATTATTTCGAGGTTCATCAATGACTCCTAGTAGCGGAGTCAGACCCTGTCGAAGATCAATCCAAGACACTTGGTTAAATTATCACGAAAGACTAGGTTCTAATCATCCTACGAGGCATCCACCAGGTTTCCTCGAAGTTTGTATACCAATCGTTCATTCAACCGAGGAATAGCTCAACATTGACTAATTCACGTCAAATACGCGAGTCACAGATTCCTGCCAATTAATTAACCGATCCACCATAAACGTTTAAGAGCTTTCAATGAGGCTTTATGTCTCCGAATAGAAAAATCGCCAACTAAGACGTGTTTGACCTTTTTTCGCAATGAAATTTTGAAATAAAAAGTTTTAGTTTTCCTCGAGTGAATAGATGAATAATTGATAAACAAAAAAACTTAATTAGCCGATTTCATTATTTTTTTCAAGCTTGTGACACAAACGAAAAAATGTTGGATTAATTTCACGAATTATTGTAGTTGGAAAATACCAACTTGCATCGAACTATCATAAGTTAGATAACGTCAACAATACACCTGGTCGATTCATAGTTTATACCCTAAGAAAAGTTTCCCGGAGGCGATAAAGTTTTCGCTGCATCTATTCCGTGGTATACCTTATATATTTATCGGGCATGCGGTACGTGTGTATAGCATATTGATCAAATATCGTTGTAATATCCCAATCTCCGTAAAACGCGTTATATGTCGGTGTTATGAAAACATATTTCACGTTAAAATATGCAAATTTTTATTGTTACCGGTTTGCCTCGTCCGGAACTCGTTGCACAAAAAAAAAAAAAAAATATGAATCTGCTGTTTTCCCATTCGAATTTATACCACTCCCGATGAGATTACCGCGGGTATGACGCTTTCTATTTTTTTTCTTCAACTTCCAATTCAACCATACCCAACACTGCAGCGCCCAAATTTTCATCAACACAAATATCAATAAATCTATATTTAATAATAGAAATTAAAATCCGATCTGTTCCCAATTCCAAAATCATAACTGTAGCAAAATTTGGAAAACTTTGAATTCAATGAGGTTTAGATGACACTAGAGTATGGAGAAACCGATCGACACCAGCTGAAATAAAATGGTCATTCATCAAGGAGATTGTCTCTTCTTTTGCCCAGAATTGGAACTTGAAGAGGCGCGACAGTATAAGCAGCAGCAGCCGGTCGGGTTTTAATATTATCTCTCGTTTATATTAGGAAGTAAATTTATGGAGAAACTTTCATAAAGTTAGGCAATACTTATGCCCTCTTCTCCGCTCCGTTTGCTGTTCGATGTTTCACGGGCCCCCCTCCCCTTGTTCCTAGTCCTTTTTAAAAGAAATATGTCGACGATAAAGTAAAAGTGGTACCGTGTCGCGGACAGATTGTCTCAAGGAACTATTTCATTTTTGAACCAAAGAAATACAGCATCCCTTCCATACCTACCCTAGTTCGAAATAAAAGAGAGAAAAAAAATCCTGAATCAAATAATAAGGGCGCGTTTCTCACGCGTTACTTGAAAAACAATGTTCCTGAAATTTTTGCTCATAAAAATGTAACCATGAAGAAAAGATAATCCACTTGAACTTTTCAAGTTTTCACGAAAGAACCATCGCTTTATCACACCGAAACATTCATTTATTTTTTCATAATATTTGTCTTTGAAAATTGGAAGAAATTTTGGTCTTCCTAATTCTTTCTGATTAAAATTTTTCGATGAAACTTTCTGATGTTTCATAGATAATCAACGAATAAATTCCAACTGGAATTTAATCACATTAAGAGAGAAGCTTCACTCTGATATCACTCTTTCACCTCATATAGCCGTGTCCTGTTTTTATGATTATTACGTCCCATGAGTAGGCACGTGCAATCACTCATTTCTTGCAAACATCTACCGAAGACAAGCCACCGTGACCCGGGGCTAAGCTTTCTGTGAAAGCTACGACGCCCTGGGGATGCTTAGAATAAAAGGTGCATTTCCTGTTCCTCGACTTCCCCTCGGGGACGATGAATGCTGCTTCACTTGGCTCCTAGAATTTTCATGAAATTCACGAAAAAAAAAAAAAAAAAAAAGAAAAATAAGCACTTATTGGGGCCAGTGTGTGCAAATACTAAACGTACTACTTTTCAATGACACAGGTGAAATTCAGGTACCATTATCGTTTGTTGCAAGGGCTGGAGAATTAACGACCATAAGTACTCCTGGAATATTTTTGTAAATCGTAAAGTAGTTGGGGATTCCGCCCTTTCGTAGGTTTTTTTTTCAATGGCAACCCACCTTGCGACGCGGTGACATAGATAAAAATTACAAACCGAGAACGAAAAAAGTTTTTTAACTAAAGTTTTGAAGAATAAATATATATATGTACGAAGCGAAGAAATTGCCTGGAAGATCTACAGCTTGAAAAGGTCCTATGCGAGGCTTAAAAAACTGAAGATTACTCTCAGGCGGACAAACAGACATCGCGCGGTAGCACCAAAGACTTGGCAAGGAAGACAAACGCCTAAACTTTGAATTCATGTTGGACTAGCTGAGGTGAGCTTGGCTTAACTTATGTTAGGTTCTGCATGCTAGACTATGGATTTACTTGAAAGAAGGCCTC
The DNA here is from genome assembly GCA_963989295.1 of Ametastegia equiseti. NCBI lineage: Eukaryota > Metazoa > Arthropoda > Insecta > Hymenoptera > Tenthredinidae > Ametastegia > Ametastegia equiseti. Next base: position 8,244,158 of record OZ022397.1, read on the forward strand.
CTTTTATCCTATATATCTATGTATACCGATTCGGTAAAGCCAGTGTCACCGGGAACGCCTCTCCGTTATTTAGATCGTTTATCACTCGTCTTAACGCGTTTCATGCTGGGTATAGGAACAAATTGAAACCTGTTGTATCTATATTGTATAGCATGGTATAAATTTCGAGCTAATAAATTTTAAGCCACCTCCACTCACCGGAGTTGTTTAGAACTAGTTAAACAAAGGAAATTTCCTGAAATAACAGGCTGCTTTTTATCAAAACTTTTAACGAACTTGTTATATAATTAAAACGTTTAGCTTCGCAGTCGTGGAGGGGGGGTGACTGGGAATTAGAGAAATTCATGATTTCATTAATTAGCCAGTCTTAAGTGAGAGAGTATAGTAGGTAGGTAGAGAAAACTTGAAACAATAACATTCATCCTCCTCTCGAACTTTTCGACCTTTCAAATCGTACCCTTATATTGCAATAAGAATGAACAAGCGATGTTGCGGAATAATAAAATCTAAAGCCATTATTAAAACTGCCTTATTAGGTTCCTCAGGTGAATAAGTTTTAATTAAGTATACTAATACTTAAGTAGGCAACTAATAAATACCTTAATTATTTTACTTACACACATTCGCTTGATGCACGTAGAGTTTTCATAAAAAGTTTTCAGACGCTTATTGTATTGTGCATCTATTCATTCAAGAATCTATTTAATTGCCACGAGAGTTTTTTTTTCCCCTCTCTCTCTCTCTCTCGTTAACTTCTCTATAATTACTGTCTAATTGAACACGAATTACTGTGATGTCGTTAAAACTGATCACTGATTTATTTTTGTCATAAAAAAAAGTCCAGTCCATGCTAATTGATCAATTTTTCACGTAGTGAAAAAAAAAAGCTGGATTAGTTTGTTTTGTCCAATTTATTTTCTCGAATATTTTTTTGCAGTATGGAATACGTGAACAGTATCAGCTTTCGTTAGCCTCTGTCCTCATTTCCTATAAGGCTTTCCAAACTTCATATTCTCTTCACGGGTTTTATGTAAAATAGAAGTTATATTTTAGCTGATACAGATTATCTACGCCCCTCAGAATACCCAAATTCTCAATTACACTGGGGTATGGGAAAAGAATTAGGGTTTCTTTTAGGCTTCATGGTTGCAGTAGAGATAAAAATTTAGAGGCACATTTTTCTGATGAAATAGTATATTGTGCACCGAGAGCGAAAACGGGCGATTGCGAGCCGCGTATAAAGTTGGGATTCCGAGGCGAAGCCGAGGAATCTCAACTTTATACAAGGCGCAAATGCCCGTTTTTTCTCGAGGTTCACATACTATTTTCTTCAACAGCGGTGCGAACGCAAGTTTTCGCGTAGCGGGCGATTCTCGGATCGGTGGATATCACCAGATTAGTTTTGTAACTTGGCACGATGGCCCACAGAGACAGAAGGGAGTTCAGCCGGCGAAGGCTCGGGGCAATGGTCCAGGGGGGGGGGGGGGGGGGGGGGGTTGCATGTATACAGGGTGACCCAAAACCAGTGCACCTCCTAGATTAGGCAGGTTCCTTATCGAATTCTAAGAAGAAAGTTCCTTTACGAAAACTTCCTAGGGCTAACGGTTTTTGAGTTATTAATGATCGCGATTGACCAATCAGAGCGTCCCCCTAAGACCATAACAGTACCGGCTAAAGAGCGAGCAATGGGCAGTGCCCGTGGTGTCCTTGATATCAGCTCGGGTGACCGCTCTTTTTGCGTCAATTTGATGTGATTAGTGTTTTCAGTCATCCAGCTCGGTCGGAACGTAGTTTCTGATGTCCAGGTCGACGCGATAATGGTTTTCGCAGTCCAGGTCAAATTCGACATAGCCCAGGTCAGTTTTAGCCATCCAGGTCATTCGCTGTGTAGTTCTTGGCCGTCTAGTTCGACCGCTCCGTAGTTGAGGCCGTCCAGGTCATTCGCTCCATAGTTTAGGCCGTTCAGGTCATTTGCTACATAGTTTACGCCGTCCAGGTCGTTTGCTCCATAGTTTCAGCTTTTCAGGCCATTCGCTCCATAGTTTCAGTCGTCTAGGTCATTCGCTACTAAGTTTACGCCGTCCAGGTCATTCGCTTTATAGTTTAGGCCGTTCAGGTCATTCGCTTGATATTTTAGGCCGTCCAGGTCATTTTTTCCATAGTTTCAGCCCTCCAGGTCATTCGCTCCATAGTTTAAGCCGTCCAGATCATTCGCTTCTTAGTTTAGGCCGTTCAGGTCATTCGCTTCATAGTTCAGGCCGTCCAGGGCGAATTACCTGAACGGCTGAAACTATGGAGCGGTCGACCTAGACGGCCAAGAACTACTCAGCGAATGACCTGGAGGGTTAAAACTACAGAGCGGTCGACGTGGACCACCGAGAATCACACAGCGCATAACCTACACGGCTACAAAACTATGCAGCAAACGACCTGGACGGCTTAAACTGTGGAGCGATTTACCTCGACGGCTAAAACTATGGAGCGAATGACCTGGACAGCTTAAACTATGAAGCGAATGTCCTGAAGAGCAAAAACTATGGAGCGAACGACCTGGAGGGCTTGAACTATGGAGCGAACGACCTGGACAAATAAAACTATGGAGCGAAGCACCTGAACGGCTAAAACTATGCAGAAAACGACCTGGATCGCCAAAACTATAAAGCGGTCGTCTCAACGGCCAGATACTATGAGGCGGAGGACCTAGACAGCTGAAACTATCGGGTGATTGACCTGAGCTACGTCAAATCCGACCTGGACTGCGAAAACCATTATCGCGTCAACCTGGACATCAGGAACTACGTTCCGACCGAGCTGGACGACTGAAAACACCAACCACATTAAATTGACGTAAAAAGAGCGGTCGCCCGAGCTGATATCAAGGACACCACGGGCACTGCCCATTGCTCGCTCTTCAGCCGGCACTGTAATGGTCTTATGGGGACGCTGTGATTGGTCAATCACGATCATTAATAACTCGAAAACCATTAGCCCTAGGAAGTTTTCGTAAAGGAACTTTCTTCTTATAATTTGATGAGGAACCTGCCTGATCCAGGAGGTGCACTGGTTTTGGGTCACCCTGTATATAAGTAATCTAGTCCCGGTAGGAATGTAATGCAATCATGTCACAAATTAAAAAAACTCGGGTGAGTCCAAAAATCTTGGAAAAACCGACTTTTGACAAATCACTGTGCGTGACGGCGGGGTCCAGGGGCGAAGCCCCTGGTGGGGTCGAGGGGCGAAGCCCCCGCGGGGGGTTCGGGGGGCCAGAGGCCCCCCGACCCAAAACACAAGAGGCAAGTTTTTATTGCAAAAAAAAAACGTGAATAAATAATTCATTTTTATTCTAAATATTTTTCAAATCGATACAATTATGATCTGTGATGATCTTGCCACAATTTCATAATTTTCACAAATAACGGTTCGGATTGTTTACACATGAAAACTCTAAAAATTAACAAATTCATATCGAATGATGTTTGGTTATGAAATTGATACGGGAATATGAAATCGTATTGACAGGTCTACTCAAGAAGACAAAGGCAGCGGGATGTAAACAAACCTGGTCGGGTACTAAACAGACATGGTCGGTATTGCAGTAAATCTACATTTAGACCGTAATTTTGGCAGTGATCTCTTTTACGCACGCAGTGCGATGCGTAAAATTGGTGTGTAAAAATCGCGTTTTACGCACGCGGTATCGAAATAGTCCATTTTACACACTAAAATTAGTGTTTAAAACGCGGATTTTACGCACGCAGTGTCAAAAAGACAATTGTCTTCTGAGAAGTGCAGTTATTTTACAATGGATTCGTTTCCAATATTTCCGAAATGTTTCCGTAGAGTGCGACACGTACACAAGCAATACGAGTGGAGCTCCTCACTCAACCCCCTCTCTGCTGCTTATCCTTATCGCAATTGAGGTTAGGTCTTTTGGTGACTTGAATATTAGACGGACTGAGACGGACTTGTGGTCGCGATTCTCCTATTCCGGATCCACTTGCGCGGATCGGCATCAGCCAATCCCGAGCCGCCTACCCTCGGCGACACGTTTTCAATCCTCTCTTTCGCCGACCGAGAATCGCCCGTTTTCGATCCTCCCGAGCGGAGCGAAGACGAGCGTTTTCGCTCCGCTGTTGAAGAAAATTAATTTTCTAATCATTTCAACAGTGTAATAAATTTTGGTACACTCTAATCGAAACATCAATGAACTTTCATCAAAATGAACTTCTGAAGGGACATAATTCCGACCATGGAACTGAAAACTGCGTTAATACGATTTTATCTCCGAATTTATGTACAATTTCTTCTCGCCTCACTATATACATATATACTTACCTGAGCAATACTGTTCCGATAATAATTTCAAGGATGAAAACTATAAGGAAATATCAAAGATCGGGTTCTTGAGGCGTAAGTATATAAAAATATGTTTAGTAATTGAGACAGTAAAAAATCAGAAAACTGTTGTATTTGACATATGACAAGTGTGTATTATAATGTGATTTATGATCGATGAAAGTAGGTATAATGAACGCTGCGAATTGCGTTTATATAAACCTATAATATAACTATATCGTAAAAATTAGAGAATTACCTAATACAGAAACCGAGCGAACATATATTATACATAATATATATATATATCAATATCTTAAACATGTTTATACGTATAAATTTAGAGGCGGTATTAATTTGAGTGGAAAATCGTTGAAAGCAAACGGCCCGTCGACTTGTTACTCCTCTGCGTCTAATTAGATATATAGACGGTACATGTTTATACCGGGATCGCTATATACTTAGGAGTATACATATATACGACACCCATGAGTACTTATCGATACCGGTAACAGTATTAATAGAAATTTACAGTCATTGAGTAATTTGCCTCAAATTCGCTATTACATCAGCAATAATAATTATGACAACTCGAGAGAAAAACGAGTTTAATTTATTTTTCTTCCCAATTGCCACATGTCAAGCTTCTACGTTTTAAAGATTTTTGCAAGCTTAATTATCGTTTTTTCGTTCAATAAATCAAGATCATGATATTAAAAATTGAAATAGGCGCAGGAATTGGGTTTCAATTATCATTAATAAAATTCTTACAATTTGACTATGGGGATTACACCCTTCACGTTTGACCGCATCCTTGCTTTCAACTTGTTCATTATTATAATTTCCGTTATTAATGATTGGTTTTTTGTTTTGTTTTTTTTGTTTCTTAAGTTGGTATGCCTCATTTGCGACACGTATGAAAATGTTTAATTACTTATCCTGAGCACGGAGTATGTACCTAGTTTAAGTCGCCTGCCTACTCCGAGACAAAGAATTGTTCAAAGTTGACCCATAACCTACTCCGTGCTAATATAGCAGAAAAGAAAAAAAAAAAAAAAAAAAAAAAAAACTTACGAGTTACTCCGTACAGAACCCTGCATAAGTTTTCTTGCCTCGTTGTCAGGTACCTCATGTACAATATTCACATTTTTTTATTTTTAAACAATTTTCTCTGTTTTTTTTTCTTTCTCTCTTTCTCTCTCTCTCTCTTTCTCTCTTTATCCCGATTGACTATAGAGATAAGATTTGGTTCAGTTTTAATAATCATAATTAATGATAATAGTTATTAGCTTAGTTATAAATTAACAGATAAAATGACGATCGAAATATAATTATAACTATAACTGAATTTATATAGAAACGTGTTGGTCACCGTATTACAACATTTTCTTTATCTCATAAATATGTAGTACTCAAACTTCAATCTTCGTTATATTCCCATAGTAATTTAAATAAATATTCATTTGTTCGATTGCTCTTCGTAGAATTATATTAATAATAATATATATATGTATGTATGTATGTATATAGGTGTATCGTATTTATATCGAAATGAGAAGTCGATAGAATTCAAATTTCATTAAAATCGAACCGTCGACTTTTTACGTCATCGATTTTACATAATTTATTCAGTGTTTTTTTTTTTTTTAATCTTTTTTATTTTTTTTGGTAGGGGGTTTTCATATCTGAGTAAAGGATATTTATAGTATAAACACACTTTCATCACACGGTATCCATTTATTACAACATACTCACTTGATCGTATTTCATTCATAAATAATTAATCTATATAATATAGATATATATGTGTAATATCAGGCCGTATTTGTCCGTATAATAATTACAAACTTCGTATTTATAATAGCGATTTATTTAGTTATTGTTTACTAGAGTTTGAAAATTTAATTATATATTATATACCGATAAAAATGTTCATTTTTATATTTCACCGTGGTCATTATATTTTTTTTTTAATCCAATTTGATAATAATTATTTTTCACTAACGATAAACGGTTTACAAACGACTCGATGTCTGTAAAATTAAATACAAAAAGGAACTTTTCTTCCTTCTCCTATATTCCCGCATACTTTGCGACGTATGTGTATATAAAACAGAAAGAAATAATCTGCACTCGATAATAGTTGAAGACACGAAAATCCATGTGCCAATTATGTACACTTCGATTATACACACAATCACTTCAAGTAGGTATGGTATGTACCTAATCAAGGATCAATCGTGAGATAGAATAAGTTTGAACTCCCGTAAAGGAGTTGCCTCCTGTAATGGTAAGACGACAGGCAGAGTTATACTGAACACTAATTTGCCTTTCGGTTATCGATCACGTCATGATTCTATTGCCTGCCGATACTCGAATCAGGAAATTCGTTGCTCGCGTTCAACCAGCTGTTAACTTTTGTTAACTATTTGTTCAGGGTATTGTTGGTGGCATTATTGGATATCGACAGTATAATCTCCCTATAACATCGTCTCGGGGTATTTCTTCCTCCAGGGGTTCAATTCCCTCACCAGCCATACGATCCCTGACCTGCACAAAAAATATTTAAAAAAGTATTATCATCTGAAAAGACCCAATCCCGTGCCGTTTGAGCTATTTTCAAACCTCAAATCAATTTCCTGCAATAGCTGTACATACAATTCTTCAAATTGGAAAATATTCAGAATTAACAGAATAACAGAATTATTATTTCGAAATGATAATCGGATCAATCGATTCAATAAAGGAAAATGTTTTTTTGTACCTATAGATCTTTGCTCTACATGAAAATTCGAATTGTATCGTGTTCTTGTACTTTGAAGTATATAAGCTCTTGGAAATATTGAATTGTAAGACAGGCTGACACAGAGTGGGGTATTCCTGAATCGTATATATGCAAAATAATGCTCGAATAAAAAAGGGCAAATAAGTTAAGAAATACTGAATGCCCTACTGTAATATACATACATATATGTGGTATCGTTGTAGCCGATTTGGGGCAATCAATAAATTGCTTCTCTGCAGGAGAATATATTCAATAACAAAATTCAGGGAAAAGAGCATAAAGAGCGTTACGTGAAGATGATGGATCTGTCGCCCTCGTTGATTTTATCTTCGTCAATGTTCATGAATAAATTTCCGTTATCCCCATTCAGTATAAGTCTTGGTGATTTTATTCAACGTCACCAAGCCATTAAAACTCTCGCGTTTAAATTGGCCAGAAAATGTCTTTATACTCTTAAAATTGTATTAAAACCAATCAGATCGATTCATTATGGGCAATTATAATCAAGAAACTTTACACGAATTTCCACAATTTTTCACTCGAAATTATTAACTCATTGATTTTAATTACACGATTCATTATCCGAACAAATCGTTTTACTTTGTCTCAAAAGTTCCGGTCTTTATATAAATCCACCCAGAGTGTAACTTGATATTTTTTTTTCGTAAATTTTTCACCAGATAATTATGCTGATTTTTACATTAGCAAATTGAAATAAGATTCGACAAGCTTGGTTAGATTTTGTACACACCCGCAGGTTTACGACAGTTGTCCAGTGTATCGTATTATATTAAATTCCAGGAACAGTAACGGAATCCAGTCTGGAATCCGGAGAACTTTCCGAATCGCGAAACTTTCATTTTGCGATTCAATTACGCTCTAGAAGCTTTCTCGTGTAAAGTCTAATTCTCGTGTGATACGGTCAACCTGTCGCTAGGTATACGAAAACTTGAAAAAATACTCACGAGCTATATGGTCGCGTCTTTTGAAATCAGGATTTATTGAATCTCCCCCAAACTATTGCTGCACTGTACGCCATACACCCCTTTCATTTTTCATCCCTCTCATATCTATCGCTATTCGTATAGAGAAAATACATCCCAACCAATTCATCTCAAGCTCACACTATCGTCTATTGATCTAAAATATGAAGCGCCATGACTTACGATGTATCAAATACAATTTCAACCATATATACGTATTTTGGTATGTGTGCAGTGTTTCCAGCTTTCGATGCTCTATGATCATCGATGCAAACCCATTGCTTATTCAGATTGATTTGTAGTGGCATTTAGCCATTTACCAATGCGACTCGACGTGTCGTTATAGTGTTTCATGGCTTGCTGTAATCATTCAAAGATTATTGACGAGCTATTCCAGTAATTGGCAATTTTCACAACTTTCAACTCCAAATAACTCGAGAAAATTTGTTCTTACCATTCGTTTTCGGGTCACAAACCATAAGGCATTTAAATTTTAAGGAGAAAATCATCGAATCGAAGTCATCAAATGCCTATATATAATTTCACCCCGCTTTCAACCCGCCTACTGGTCCATAACGATCAATCTTTTCTCGGGATGTATTTAAAACTTGAAAAAAAAAAAAAAAAAAAATGAAATAAAAATCTCTACCGACTGTATAATTTCGGGAGTTTATAAGAAATTAATCGGGCAGAAAATTGAACACGAGCTTTAAAACGTCGGTGAAATACGATATGGTTATTATACTACTTCTGTTATTATCATTATTATTCTTATACATTGTTCATAATCGTTAATTCCGCGCCTTTTTTTTTTTTTTTTTTTTTTTTTTTTTTTTCCTCTTGTCCAACTCGTTTAAGTTATTTGCATAGTTTTGACCCCTGGGTTTTGACACTAGTTAGAAAATTGAATGAATATATATATATAATTTATATATATATATGTATAGCGAGATTTCAGGCGAGAGTTTTTAATTAAACGAGTATACCCCGCGCGTTGTTCTGCATATTCAACGTACATATAGGTATATATGTATACACGCGACAGACAGGAATACGTCGCGAACTATTTGCAGTACCTATACCTACCGGGTTTCTGGTATACAGTTTGAAATGAGCTACCTGCTATAGGGAATACGGTCTGCGACTCAAACGCGCGGGACTCTCTAATAATTCCGTGTCTGTCATGTTGACAAATCTACTCGGTTCGTTCCACGGTGTTTGTTGGGCATGGACTACCCTACGTACGTATAGTCGATTCGGAATTGCACCCTACGGCTAACCCATATCTCGATTTTTTTTTTCTTCGTTTTTTTTCATTTGCCTCACATCGCAGATAAAGTTCGAAGGTTTGCGTTTATTAATTTTTTTTTCTTCTTTATCTCTATTTTCTTCAAAACGCCAAAGTATAACAATCACGAAATGAGGTTAACGACGTACTACTGCACTCGCTTCTATACGTTCAGTCTCACTTTTCTCGCTCAATTCTTTGTTCAAATTTACTTCGTTTCTCCACTTTCGTTGTTTTCTTTTCCCTTTTTTTTTTTTTTTTTTTTTTGTCTAACCTTTTTTTCTTCCTCTAACGAGCACGAGATAGTCGGAAATCGGAGTAAAATTGCCAACGAAAAATTATCTCCTATCTACTTTTTTCTAACTCAAATATTACCATTTGCAAACCTTAAAGATGAAGATTTTCAATTTATTCTAATTCGATGATAAAATTTCGAATCATTAACCCCTTGACTGTAAACGACACATCGTGGGCACCTAATTAACAAGAAAAAAAAAAGATAAAAATACTTTTTCTATATCAATTCGATTTTGCTGAGGCAACTTATGGCTCTTGAGACCGCTGAATCCAAAACTGAAATCATATTTTCAAAAAATCAACATTGGATCTAATTTTGTAAAAGAAATATTGAACAATAATTGAATTTTTACGAAAAATTGTATCTTCTGGAGTCTTCTGTGATAAATTTCGGACTCGAGTTCTGTACCTCCAGGAATTTGGAACTTGTATCCGAGTATATTTTAGTATTTTTCAGTTTTTCTGAGTATTTATTCTGATAATTATTATATTTTCAAAAACGCTGAGACGTGTTGTCATTATCCAATTTTTTGGTCCCCGATTTGGTATAATGCGGTCAAATTAATGATCGTCTGTTTGTTTCGGTTCTCGAGTCTGCTGCATACAATTCATTTGATACGAAATACCCACTATCCGAAAGGTTCCTAATTAGTACCGACCAGCGAGGAAAGTCACTGCAGCAGGACATCATTCTACTGTCCGTTCTGCTACTGTCCAGAGACTCACGAGTGGGACTTTTTGAACAAAAAGAAACTTTTTCCACTGTAACTGTCGGGGTAAATGAGTTTTATAACAACTAAAAGTGTCTCAAAAGTTTTTCCTGACAAAAGTATATATTCAGGGCAGACATAATATCTGGTCATTTTCATTTTATCCACTTCGCGTTCATTAACGTGGGGTACTTTCAAAACGGTTCATATTTCCGTATAAAATATTTCGATAATTTACAATCAATTCAATTAGAGCAATTCTCATAAAATACCCTTTTTCTCTCAAGAGTATTTAATCGTCATTTGACAAAATGAATGTCCAGCGATTACATTGATTTCGTTTCTGAGATAAAATTTTCTTACTGTAGAGAGTCCTAGTAATCCTGCTGATAAAAAATACTGAATATCATATATCCGTTAACAACTTTTCAAATAGACAAAATGAATATATTTCTATTTCTGAGCGTTCGGAGCTATGTTAGAGTGAAAATCCTGAAGCGTTACAGCTCTGAACTTTGAACGGTTTCACAGTATGGAACACGTTGCACCGGTATCTGCACGCGTACTGGTTTTGGGATGAGGTTATGGCGGAACACGATGATCTAGAACCATATGCCTGGGATTGGCAAAACTCCAACGAAGCAAAAATCACGTATACTAAACCCAGATACATGATTTATGTGTTATATTAAATCGGATATCAGTCTGGCTTGGGAGCCTATGTTTTCCAAGAGAAAAAACGTATATATAAGCGAATTGGGGTGGTTTTCATCGAAGGATCACAGGATCAGGATCTTGCGAATTAGCCAAAATATATTTTCTACACTTCTTTTATCCTCTTTCATAACTTGGATATCAGCTTTTGCATTGTAGAATAAGATATGCACGATATTATCCACCGTTAGAGTCAAACATATTATTACCAAACGTATTTTTTTCCCCCAAAAAGATGCCAGGCCAAAAATTTTTACATCTCGATTATTTTAATATTCGAATATGATAATTGTAGACTCCGTTCTTATATTCTTAGTCAGAAATCAGCAGTTGAAAAAACACAAAAAAAAAAAGAAATTTATGCTCCACGTTGCCTAGAAAAAAAATATCGACTCCGAGCGAAGAAAAAAACAATTTGGAATGAAATTGATATAATTTCTTGATCACGTAGAAGGTACTACGTGGCAGTGCCGCACCTCTGCGGATCACGTAGTTCTTCGACTCCCAACGGTAATGTGTTAAAATTTGTTTTCCTCAAAGGGATATAGACACAGATCGATAAATCATTGAAGAGTAGAAATGAGTGTAAAAAGTATAAACTATTACAGGTTATGGTCCTCGAACAATATCTTTTTAGTGTTTATAAAAATAAATCGTAAATGGTGCAGAAGAAATTACCTGTTCAACGGCTTTGAAAACTCGGATGAGGTTTAGGCCGGCCAGTTTTTGAACATCCTTTTCCGACCAGCCTCTAGCGAGAAGCTCAGCAAAAAGGTCCGGGTATTTGCTTACGTCCTCTAAGCCGACGGGGGTCCTGAAATCAAAAAAATAAAATATAAAAAAATATGAAAAGAAACTCAGAAAGAGACACGAAAGCTTGAAAAAAAAAAAAAAAAATCTCTCAAATTTAAAAGTACCATTTTTTGTTGCTATACTATACACCAACTCTGAATGTGAAAATCAGCTACTCCTTTCACATATCACCAACTGATGGTACAGTTGGACCATGTTTAATCTAGACTCACATGATCTGTGGCCACTTGCGCGGACTCTGTCAAAGCTAAAGTATATTTCCATCGTGGTTAGTCTCATCCGTTGCAGAACACAGCCGATTTTAATCAGCGGTTTTGAACAACGTATGTAGGTATGTACCTATAGAGAAACATGTGGAGTACTCGCTAATGGAGAATGTGCACATACCGCCGTTGTTGGTTGCTGATGATTAGACTTCAAGTAGAATCATTAATGATCAATAGTAATGGTTGCGGCGTTGTTGACATAGGTACTGGGATATCAGTGTGATTCTATTATTTTTTTTTTACTGAATATTGACGAGTTTGAAGATGATTCTTTAGAAATATTTCAAAGCTTTTGAAGGGAATACTGAAGGTAATGTATGAAGTGGTTAATTGGCCAACTTTGGATAAGAAAGAGAATTTCTTTCCTCGAAGGAAACTCCTATGAAATCTTTTTTTTTCACAAGAGGTTTCATCAGGCCTTACAGCTACTAGTAGTAGAATGTATACTCCCTAGTGGTAAGCCGCAGACCTCTTCGGTGGATTTTTATCCAGGGGGTTCGCTAAGTGGTTCTTTGTATTTTTACAATGGCAAACTCTGACTCGAATAGAATGCTTCCATTGGCAAAGGCTGCATAAAATATACGCCTACTCAAAAGTATGATTACACTTTGAAATATATATAATACAGTATATATATACCTAAGGACTTAACAAGTTACGACGACAACCAGCTCCCTGCAGCCCGCTTACTGAAGAGCTGATCATCAGCCACGAGTTACAAGGCACCATAAGTATATATATATGCCATCTTTTCAAAAGAGTGATAAATTTTACGCACTGGAATGCATGAGACACGGGGCAACGTTCCTCTTTAAATCTCGTTAGCAACGATTTCCGATGTTCTGGTGCTTCGGCGCTGTCGCCTTCCATTTGCAAGGGGAAAATCATTTCGTCATAAATGTCACACAGGGACAGAATATACAGGAGGGGAATGTTGTTGTTGTTGTTGTTGTTGGAAAAGGTCGATAGGACGACAACCCGTTTGTAGTATATAGTGACGCTTTGTTCGGATAAGGGAAACAGTGCCTTGGCTTAATTTTCGTTTACTGTAAAAAAAAAAAAAAAAAAGGCTAACTCAAGGCCCCATGAAGTCCCCCCTGCCCTGGCACTTCGTCCATTGAAAAAAAAAAAAAAAAAGTATACGCTTTCTCGTAAAAAGATTTAGAGCACTTTGAGAGGCAATTCTGTGGCGTAGATAAGCGAAGAACGGTTGTCGTGTTTCCTTTGCAATATTTTTACGCCCTTCAAAGGATAACGCTCGTCCTCCGCTAGGTGGATAAAAGAAAAATGAATATTAAGTAAAATGTAGGAGAAAAATTATTAATAACTCGGCTATGAGTGGACGAGAGATCGTCCAGGAAGAATTTTAATAAGATATAATTCTGCGCTGGATAGTCAATACGATTTTTTTTGTCCGTTTTTCTTTTTTTTTTTTTCCAAAAGAGAATCCAATATTAATCAATGAAGTAGAAATGTCTGGGTCCATTATTTACTTATTCACTTAAAGTAAGTGCTCGGCTAACTACTATAAGAACTTATCAATATTCCATCGGGATCCTTCATTGATGTTATATGGATTGTATTCGTCCTTAGCGATAACCATTGGGTCTTATTTTATTTCGAAAGAACGATCGATGAACGAGGAATCGGATAAGACATATTTGATATTTTAACGACTCTTGGCTGATCCCCACGTGTGTAGATTTCGACTTTTCCAAGTATAAAGTTTTACTTTTTCATCTGAAAATAGGTTCTTATCGAGGATCGCACGGGAGCCAGTGGGTTCTTCACAATCGTAACTAAGTTTTTGGTATAGTGACCCTTTCAGATCGAAATTGTGTATTGGAATCCGGTCCACGGGCTCCCTTGGCGAAAGGATGTTAAAATTTCGAACTTTGATATGATATCCTGGGAGGATAGCCGCGATACGACTCTTCCTATATATTATATATACCTTTGATTGTGAAAGACGATAGAAATATCGAAATGCTGTGGTTATAGTACCTATGTTGGGTCAACGATTGTTAGCAGTTAAAAAAATGTTATAGCTTCGAATCCCGCTGGGATAATATCCAACTTTGATTTCTTATTACTTATCAAATCTATCCAGATGCGATTTTATACCCACGTGGTTCAATCTCAGGGAAAATCAATACCAAGATCGAAGGACAATGCGAAATATAGAGAATCCCAGGTATATATAGGGACAAGTAGATACCACTTTTCGACGCTTTTGGATCCCAGCTGTGCCTAATGGATTTCCTTAGGTTTTGGCTTAGAAGTGCGTAAGTAGCAGACGACCTACCGTATTGTTGAATAAGGATTTCTCCTAGGCACATCATTACTCTGTAGTAATTATAAAGGTATCATTAGCCCTTTGAGCACAGAGGATGTTAATTATATCAGAGTGGATTCATCAATTTCAGTACCTAGTAGGGTCGAGAGAAACGAAATTGAGTATCCATACGGTAACGCAAATTGTTAACAATCGAAGTTTGCGTATGACAAATTGATTGTTTCTAAATTGTTTCTGGTTTTTATTATTGTATACTTTATTTATTTTATGTTTTTTTTTCTTTGGTTTTGTTTTTTGGGGTGGCCAACGGCTACATTTACGTTGGAAAAATTGTTAGAGTTACGCAGGGCGCAAGGGCATGCCCAGACAATTCAATAACTTCCAGGCGTGAAGTGTGGGACAGCGGGAAATATAGGAAAACGATAAAGACAAAAAAAAAAAGGGGGAAGGGGGGAGGAAGAGGATAAAGTGAGAAAATGGGAAAATAATAGAATGCTTGTGACAACCTTTTTCCATTTAGAACTCGATATTCTACAAAATTACAAACCGTCACGCTGCGCGAATCTCTAGATACTGTTTGACGCCGGGCCCTCTGCACCTTGCTTTGCTCAAACTACCCCTTAAGCAAATAATCTATAAGAAAGTCAAAAAAAAAAAAACGAAAGAAAAATGATCCCTTTTAGACGGTGAGATATTTATATTTTTCAAGACTTCAGCTCACACGCGTTTACGTGACAAATGAGTTTCCTCACAAATACCAACTTTTATCTACCTTTATATATACATATGTATATATATACCTATAAATATACGTATACAACCTTTGCTCCGAAACGATATTCAACAATAAGTATGAATAGATAACCGCATTTATCTCCCGTCTTATATTTCACATTTTATCGTAGGTATACCCACTCGTATGGAATTTGAACATTCGTTTAAAGATAGACTCGGCCCGGTGAATCGAGACGATAAAATAGCTAGATATACATATACGTAGTATATGTATAGTGAATTGGGAAAGACATTTTCGAGATTATCTGATTCAACTAGGTTTTTTTTTGTTGTTTTTATTTTATCCTGAGCTGCAGTCAGTCGTCAGACGTTTGTGTATTTATACGACGCCATTTTGATCGAATTTTCCCCAAGTTTGCATTCCTCTTCTCGTGATGGAATCGGCTCCATTTTCAAATCCTCTTCAAGTTTGTCCGTTAGTGACCGATCTCTATAAACGACGACGATGTTTTGTCCTTATAATCCGGTTCTTCGTTTGTGTATGTTACTTGGTACGAGAAACCTTTTTCATCTTCGTTTCGCTCTATATACTTGATCCTTAACGACTCGGGATTTTCAAAGGACTTTCGTCATCCTCGACCTCTTACGTGTTACAATACCTACGAACTTTGGACTCCAGCACGTCACTCAAGTAATTGAAAACCAGAAACCATTAGGCAAACGATTTTCCACAATTTGATTAAAATTTGTTTCCAGAAGCAGTGTTGCGAAATTTGTAATAAAAACTGTAATTTTATGAACCATCAGATTTTCAAACGTACATCTTATGTGTATCTTTCAGTATCGACGAGCTTCACTTCATAAATTGATAAAAAAAAAAAGTATATAGCTTTAGTACCTGCAGAAGGAAAAATGTGCAGATTGAAAGAATCAAATTTTTGAAATATTCGTGGGTCATAAATCCCACCAATCTGTGAAAGGATTTTTTTTTTATTAGATTTTATTTTCCTGCTTTTGTTTCCAATTTTATAGTTTGATATTCGGGCGTTCGGGGGTTGAAAGCTCTTGTTTCTTTCTTCGGGCCTGCAGCTATAAGCTAAAGGATTTCGAGATTTGGTATATTCCGGGTCAGAAATGGAATCGATACTCGGTAACGTTCACCGATTGTTTGCTAGGTTATCGACCGGCTTCCTATTTCCTAATTCTAAATTCCTCGCGGCTATATCTACGTATATACAGGGTTGTATATATATATATATATAAATTTACCTACTGTTTTATCCTCAAGACGTTTACCGCGGGAAATCGCGTTTCTCTCACACAATCGGTTATAAGCTGTTTGGCAATTCAAGGCAATCTGTCCGACCGCAGTACGGTTTTGCCACTATTCAAAGGGATTTGGTATATAATTGTCTGACGGTGTTTATTGTCTCGAATCCGTACCATATACCAATGTTTCATAAAATCGATTCATTTCATGTGAATATTTCCATGACTGAATTGTAATTTGCCCAGTCATCGCGGTATCTCCATTATTCAACTCGACCCATGAGCCAACTTCTCTTTTGTGTATAACACTGAATCTATAGTGGAATATTTTTACATACCTACTCTGTATGTATATAATGATGTTATTTAATGTTGACTATATTTTCCAAGAGATAAAAACAGGACGCACAAGCCAAGTGAACGTATATCTATTGGTTGCAAACCAACGCTAGAATTCTATTTCCCTGAATATTCTAGAAAATTTTCAACGGAAAACACACAAAAATTTCATCACTATAAAGCTCAAGCTAGGCGTCCGTATATATCCAGCTTTCGTCAAGCATTTCAATTTCACTTTTTATTCTACTTTTTGTTAGTTCATATTTTAAAAGAGTAAAGCAATTGAGGTTTCTCGATAACTGTCGGACTGTTTCCACTTAAATTTGCTCTAGAATTGGGGTTTATAATCATTTGAGCAGCATATATTCGATTGTAGAATTTCTGCCGAATGATAAAACATGGCTATCATGCTGTTCAAGGCGGGTTTCTGAATAGAGAGAAAAAACTAGTTTGAATTAAAAATTCACACACATATTCACAATGCTGATTACGGCGGACTTCCCAGCTTATTTTTAATGGATTCAAATATCGTTCGAATGAATATACGCGAGCTTCTAAGACCGCGTTACGACGCAGCCCCTCGTTAGGAAAAACGTTAAGGTTATACCTACAGTTGTAATTGGTGCTACATACCTGGGCTACTATACCAGCATTTATATACATACATGCATTTAACGGTAATTACTAATTATTATTATCACATGCAGCTAGAACGGTGTCGAGCAAGCACACCCTTGTAAGTAAGGTATATATAAGTATAAAACCCCCTACTGTAATTATCTGATTCTGAATATCTCGTAAAAGCTTATTGGCGCAACGTGGGATTTCAAAGTGTTTAAATTGTGTCAAACGCTGCAGTTTCCTTATAATTACGCGTCAGACCACACGATGGTTTTACTACTGATGAATGTGCGTATTAGGTACTTCGTTTTTTTAGAAATATTTATCGCAAGCTCAACAGTCGATAGAAAAAATGTTTTCTCTGTTAAATTTTTTCCTACATCTCTTCATTATACGGCAAAAATGTAGAATGCAATTCCGTTTTGGTTACACAGAAATCACAACACTGTGTCCAGGGAGCTTTTTACTAATTTTCTTTCTTGAATGAAAATAATTTTCTTAGTTTTGCGTCGGGTCGTCATCGCGCGGTATATTAATGCTACGGTAAGCCGATTTTCTGACGAGAAAAATGCGAAGTTAAATAACGGTACACATCTGCCGTGCGTATGCCCATGTTGAAAAAGACAATTCGTACTATGTGTACATAAGAATTATAGAGCTTTATTTTCTATTACCCACCAGCAAATTTGCCTTCGAAAATTTTTTTTCCCGCGTCTCTCTGAATGAAAGAATACGAAGCTTAGGTGAGCTTGGTGTCTAAATTATTTGTATTTTTCCTCCAGTTCTTCGCTGATGAAAATATGGGAATATTATACTCGCACTGAAAGCTTTGCCACACAGGAAAACATGGAAAGTCAATTTCACGCAATATTTAATAGACCTCCTAGGGGCAAAAACAGCTTTACTTGGGTTAGGATGAACCTTAATTTGATAAAATGCAAGTTGAGATATTTGATATCAGGTTTCATATGAAAATTCAAAGAAATTATGCCGACAGATCCAAATCTGTAAAAACCTTTATAAATTTTTTTTCTGACGATACTTTGATTTTACTAGAGATACTTCGGTGGGATTGGGCTGCAGAACAAGTAGAAGCATCGAAATTATTTGTAAGTATAAAGAATATATAATTGAAGCTAATTGCATTGAATATCGCTAGCTATGAGCTGAAAGCCACCTTATCTAAACATAGGGCTCACGTCAATTTGGTTTCAGCCCTAAATATAAAAACGGATGAAAAAATATTCACACATGGCCAATAATAGCTATACTTCCGAAAAAATGGTTTCTCATCGAGGTTTCGCGATGAGGATAAGAAAAGCAAATCCCGTGTAGGAGGGAATCAATCTCCTCTCCTCGTACCAAACATGAATGTACCAAAATTCAGAGACGAATATACAAATAAATTCGGGTTTGGTCCAATTTGCCGAGGGTTGACGTATATTCTGCGGCTTATATTCCAAGTATTAGACGGATTGGATGAAAATTGAACAAAGATTGCTGGGTGTATTTCTTGATGGATCTTTCAAATTCTCTAGATTTAATGGTAAGTACTTTACAGCACTGTTCACAGAATACTGATTCGGAGTAATTCCGACTATTATTCATATACAGGACAAGTATCACACGAAAGCCTCTTTCGTAAACTTTTTTTTAAAGAACGGAGTAAAATTTTCGAGGAGTTTCTCAAAACTTTTACATGAATGCTGCATAAGTTTTTCTGACTTCTGATATCTGTCAAACAAATTAATCAGCTAGTTCTGAAGAGGGGCAAGTTTCGAGAAAGAAAAATTACCCGTCCAGACAATCCATCGTCAATAAAAGACCACATCTAGAAAAAAAGGCAGAGCTGCGGGTGAATCAATAGTTTTTTTTTCTTGGGTTTGACTTTTCAGATTTGGAGTACCTACGAAGCAAGATTTTAAGAATTTTTAACCAAATTAGAGGAACTTCAGCCCTGAATTGTTGGTTTATTTAATTTTGTCAATATTTAAGAAATAATGGATCTAAATTATCACAAAACTATGGAGCCTCAGTGGAGGTTTGTTACTATTCACTATATTTGACAGTGTGTTTGCCACAAGGGGTTGTACCCTGCGGATGGATCATGAGCTTAGAATTACGCGCGTGACATTACTGACCGAGGCCCGTGATATACCCGACCGGAACTAATGCTAGACATTAAACAAGGAACAACTGGCAATTTAGAGCCAAGAAACGTGGCAATTTCCAGCCTCCGTATCACGGGAATGGGAGAAGGTTGTTTGTCCCATTGCCGCAATTCTAATTGAAGAGAGCATCTTATTCTTGAACATTATTTATTTTCTTTTTTCTTTTTTTTTTTCTTTCTTTCTTTTTATTCTGTAGTGGAATAACTCCTCACGCCGAAAACCACTTTCCGAATTTAATATCCTACCTACTACTGCAGGTCGTCTATAAAACTGGGAAATAGACGCCTGACTTTACTGCCGGAAATGAGATTCGTAAAGCAGAGACAACGTAAATTATTTCATCCTCTGGTTCCATCTTATACAACGGAGTCCGGCGTTGGTGGGTATAAGTAGGCAGGTAGGTATAACGTATAAGGTAAGCAAAGTAAAGATCTTCTCTTACAGTCTCCGAACTTGGCAACCCTAGCAGAATTATGCTCATAGTGACAACGTACAGAGTACCCAGAAACTTTAAGCTTTATCGAAACTCAAATCTCTAACCGGAGTGGCTAATCTTCCCGCAGGATTAAGCTTTAAGTGCCCGTTCCACTTCTTTGGCGTTTCTTGTTTTTGGTATCATCGGCTGGACTGTCTAACTTGTAAAAGTATCATTTTCATTCTGATCAATTATCATTTATCGTATTTTATCGTACCAGAACTTATATAGACCAAACAAAGGCTTCAACAAACTGGTGATCGCTTCATCTTGAAATTTAAGAGGAACCTAGAGAGCTTTCAGGCAACATAGCTTTATGGAGGTAAAAAATCTGTCTTCACTTTTGTTAGAACTAAAACAGTGCCTGGATCATGTGAGTGCTTTTCAAAACTAACAGTGTCGCACTCTCAGATTACTGAAGAAATTAGAAGTTGTCCTTTACTACATGGGCACAAACACAGAGTTTTAAATTGCTCTTTGCTTCTCAATCGTGCTTGTCTTGAGCACTCTATCTTGTGCTTGGCACACTAATGACATGAAAATCTCATGGTATCGGATTCAAGATTGGATCCAATATTCCCTTGGAATGTTTTGTTTATTAATTTTTTTTTTTTTTTTTTAATTCAAAATGGAAGACATTGATTTTCGATTGTTTTGTGAGAATAAGTGATCTAATCTTTTGAAAACCCCTCGAAAGTATAAATGTCCTGCAAGCATGATTGAGACGAAAAGAGCGTTGTAATATTTTTTTAATTTCCTCGATGAAATAGTGAACAACTCCTTACTTAATTTTCCATTTCAGGGTGAGATTTTGTTAGTTCTAAAAAACACACACATGATCAAAACTCTAATCAAAAATATCAAGTACATAGATTACAAAATCTCCACTTCCAGTAACGTATTTCCATAAAAGTCTGTCAACCAAAGTGTATGTATCAATTTTGGATATCCGCGGATTTTTATTTTTCATGAAATTCTTGGCACAGTACAAAATAATGGCAGTTTGATCATGCGGTGCAGAAATTGAATTTCACCAGTAGGTAATATACAGTTTTTTCCAGATCTTATATTCAGAGCTTTCGTTGTTTAGAGAAAAGTTTCTTACAATCTGTCGCGATTGATCTCCGAAATCCTTAACACGATAAGGTGTCTGTGCTGATTGGAAGAAAGTAAAAAAATAAGGGAAAGGGACATTCACAATAAGTGAAGCCGAATAGGGGTGAGCGTTTGGGATTTGTAAGTAGATTTTACAATTAGCCATAACTACAATTGCAGTTAGAATGAAGTCATGAATAATGAAGAAGCGGTTCATCGAAGTTCTGGTCGTTTAGGGAATAAATTCAGTAATTTTCTCACCCTTCTTTTCTTTTCTTGATCGTGGTACTTCTTACAGTAAGTTCTACCCAATTAACTCGATTCTATAGTTGGCGTTACACGTGTTCAAAGCTTGTGGCAGTCAAACGGCCGCCCTGCGGACTCTCCTTGTTTGCTCTACGCTGTTTGCAATTTAAACTAACCCGAGTAAACGGCGTTGCTTCTCTATGTGTCAATAGAGAAGGCATGCTAGCATCCGATAAAGATGACTTGAAATTCATCGAC
The DNA here is from genome assembly GCA_963989295.1 of Ametastegia equiseti. Taxonomy (NCBI): domain Eukaryota; kingdom Metazoa; phylum Arthropoda; class Insecta; order Hymenoptera; family Tenthredinidae; genus Ametastegia; species Ametastegia equiseti. Next base: position 8,265,854 of record OZ022397.1, read on the forward strand.
GCGTAAGATTTCGCCTACGCGTTACCATCCACGACCATCAGGTATGTATTCAGATTTATGTGAAACTTCTACGAAATCTCAATAGAATCTGTTGGCAACTCAATTTTTGCACTTTATTCATTTCGTTCTTGCAGCAATTATTTGTTAAAATGAAAATCGGATGTTGTCATTATAATTTTATTCAATTTGGTCATAGTTTAAAATTATTTGATATTTGTAGATATTTTAATTTTATTGATTGATGGTTTTTTTTTGTTTTTTTTTAATTTCTCTGTTTGCAAACATCAGAAGAAAACTATGGATGCAATTACCCCGGAAATAAAATATTGTTTTTCTCCAAATCTCTACTTGTCTAAGTCCAGAAAATTCCCTCCGATCATTGAGTTGATAAGAAAATAAAATTGTAGAAAAATTGTTGTAGATAATGTCTTAAGAGAAATTCAACGGTACTTGACGATATCTGTAGCAATTGGCATGATTTGTTTCGTATAAAATCTGATTCAATTTCTTCATCAATTAATTCAGTAATTTTCGAGTCAAGAGAAACGTTCATTTGTCTTGTACTCTTATTTATTAAAATGTAATATCCAAGGAGTTTTTCAGTCGCTGTGCACTGAAATGGGCTCAGAATTTTCCAATTTCCAAATTCCGGAACGATGGAGACGATATGACTGACTGGAATCTTCTAAGCATCAATTGAATGGATCCCGAATCGATTTCGGAAAATTAAAAATTGGGAATCCAAGCACGCAAATTTCTTTGAGCGATCGCTCACCTTGAAATAAATCAGAGTCTCCGCTCAAGACCCCTATTTTTTGCCCAATAATATTTATAGGTCTGTTTCATCGTAGTCACCAAAATTATCTGCTTGTTTCATCAAGAACCGCTTTTCAAACTGTGAGAGTTTGCATTGGAATGAATATGCAAAAGTAAAAGGGGCTGTGGAGGTATCGAGTTGATTCAAGAGTTTAAAAGCGTTAGAATCGTTCTTGTATCAATTTTCAGTGGGAAGCTGTACCAGATTTTCCTGAAAAAAGTATAAAGCCTCAAGATATTCTGGCCTCTTTGCCCAGCCTCAAAGCTCTGACTTCTATTTTTCTCTTGAATAGTATGGGATTCTTCAGTGAATGAAATAAATAAATGAATGCCTATAGGTATGTACGTTCCCAGCTTTCCCTGGTGGATTCATTTCTGATTCAGACTTTTTATATCGTTCATAAAAAAAAGTCCTGCAGTCTACGCGTGTTTGACGAATTGATGGGGGCTCCATTATTAACGAAGCAAACAGAATCCCGCCGAGAAAGGCGAAAATTGAAGTAAAAAAAAATTTGTTTATTCAAGAATCTTTTGATTGCTTTTACAGGCTTGGTTATACGAGAGCCGAAGAATGAGTTTTGTTCCATAGTGTAAATAATCATCGAATCTCAATATCCATCCATACCTATAATTGCTAGATTTAGATAATGATTCCGATCATACGGTAGTTATTAAAGAATCCAAGATCCATTTGCGCATAAAAAGTTTTGCACCTTTGACATATATACGAAGAGGTGCGTTTTTCAAAATTAGCTTAAATTTGTTGGATGCCTTATTAGTGGTAAGTAAAAATAAAAATTTTGTCATTTTTAGACCAACAATTTATCATTATTGTAATAGAATAAGAAAATCCTGTGATTGTTGTAGCAACAGACGACTTTGAGGATAGAGAATACGTTTTTGAGAGATTGATGTCACTGAAAAGCAAGTTGATGGAAACCGGGTAAACGAAATGTAAACGAAATACTTTTATACCACAGTATCGTGCAGTATTTGATTCTAGCACTTCGTATTTATTCAGCTACTTTCAGACTCTCGTGAAATGCAATATAAGCAAGTTCAAGATCTTTATAGAGCTGGTGCATGTTTTCTTCTTGCGCGTTGGTAGGTATCTACGTTATACGTACCTACCATTGGGGTGTAGGTCGTTTAGATCGAAAATTCTTGTCGTATAAAAGTGTACTTTTTTTTTCTTTTCTTTTTCTCTATCTCTGATCGTCAGCGATTTTATATCTCTTGAAAAATACATAGCGTCGATTCTATACCGGTGTGGGTAATTTCGCGAGATATTTTTCACCTTTGAAATGAGTTCAAATAATGCATTGAAAAATGAAAGAAAAAAAAAAAAAAAAAGATGAGGAAATACCGTGGAGCACTTTAGAGAGAATTCGTGTCTTTGAAGGTTTTATTTGTTGTTGGAAATTCAACCAGCGATTCAACCAGCTACTGTTTCCTTTCACTCTTTCTTTTTGTTTACCTTTCACATTTTGCCGCGACTGATTGCAGTAAGGACAGCCGCTTTTAGCTTTAACTTGAGTCAACTCAAGTGACTTCTTCGCCTTTTGTATTTTGAGGGAAAAAAATTCTCAATGCAACGTGACTGGAACGCGAATTTCATTCGAGCGTAATAAATGCTCTCCTCTGTCCTCCCAAAAAACACGTTTCTAACAACTTGAGTTGTGCCTCGGCACTCTCTCTTATAATTCAGAAAATTGTTATCCGATTAAGCTTTTCTATTCAGATTAAAAATAATTTTTTTCCTTCAAACAGAAGCACTCGGCTTTCCTTTGATTCGAAAAATGTTCTTTTCCTCATTTCTTCAACTTACTTCCTTCGGTACATTTACGTGAGACGATTATTCAATTTCTGAAATTTCTTGTTACTTCATGGAACTTTATCATAAAACTCTATGCAGAAATCATGTACGATTTTTTTCCAAATTTTTTATACCATTCGATGGTTTTGGCGTATAATTTCTCCCGCATGTGCGAGCAGCTACCTCCAGTGTCTAAAATTCCGAATGAAGAACATTTTGAGGACTCAGAACAAAGAATTGGACAAGTTAAGAAAACGGAAATTTGTTTGAGAAGCTTTTTTTTGGACATCTAAATGTCGAAATATACGAAAACGTACATTTCACGACACTCTGTAAATTGCTATTCACGTCCTTTCTCCTCCAACCCCTTCAATTGCTTCGTTTGTCAGGAATTTTATATGAAATAAATAAAGTGTAAATGTTTGAAAGAAAAATTCTGCTTTCGATTCTTATTCTGATTGCGGTTTCCAATCACTTCGGTGTCTGAGATACACGCGATCCATTATCTCTTTTCTTTTCCTCGCTTTTTCCGGAGGTCACGTATCGGGTGACCCATCCTGAATTTAAAATATTTCAGATCTGAAGAGCAAAGAATGGGAGTCTAGAATTTCTTCTCGAGAGCCTCGCAGAGTCACAAGAAACTCGACTCGGTACAAGACATTTGATGAATTCAAATGATTGGATTTCACTGGTAATTCGCGGTTCGACGAAATTCGAAAATTTCAAGTCTTCGCAACAGCCAATGATCAAATCGATTACTCTTAGTTTCCCATTTTTGTCACGTTGCTTTTTCAATTTCAGGCCTTGGTGTGTTTTACGAATCAAGAATGATTATAAGAAGGCTTTCGTAATTTAATTTAATGGCCTGGGTTTCGCCCAGATTTTTATCTCGTTCCCAAAGGACCCCACAAGGATCGAATTTTCAGAGGGCAATTCTCTCGTTTAAGGCACTAATAATATCTTACAGGTACATTTCAACGCTTTGGAAAATGTTTGATACATCATTAATTTTGATCATGACGAAGATACGGCTAGTCGATGTTTGCCAATTTCTGTAAATTGGATCCATAGTTACAGGGAGTATAGAACAAACAATATAATATTTTATGAAACGTAAATATATCGTTGCTGTTTACTTACAAATTGATGCCATCGTAGCCAGCACCGATTCCAATATGATCGATTCCTGCCACTTTTCGAATGTGGTTGATATGCGCTGAAACCAAAATCATTCAATTGTTTATATAATTTTGAGTAATCAGTTGGTTAGTATCACTTCATTGAAGCCGATACGCTGTATTGAAATAATAAATTTCTATTTGATTCAAACTAACTCTGCAATATATCCGAGATTTAACTACATTACAGCTCGATACACTGTCAAATGGATTGAGAGTAACGAAATTATCTTTCGAATCCGACGGTATTTGCAATTTAGGTAATTAAAGGGGAAATATTACGCTCAGTGATTAGTTGTGATGGTATGAAATTATCATATCCAGATAGTTTGTATCGATAAACCTGCATAATAAGCATAATTTATCAGCAAGGAAGACAATTTTGAAAGAGATCTTTCGAGATCTATAGTGAAATTTTCTTGTGATATGGTATTTGTAATAAGTTTTCATATATTACATTTACATGTTCTCTAAATTCATTGAAAATGAATAGGGTACTTTTTCACGCTCTTGCGGTGGATACAAACGAAATTAAGTTTTCCACGTGAGAAATTTTCTCGCACCCAGGGATTTCATTGACAAAGGATATCCCATGGATACGCAGTTCTCATTGGCTGCGATTTAGACGCTTTATCCTCACCCTGTTCGCATATACCTATACCTACTAAATATATACATACATATTGGTATATACACATACATGGTGGGTAAAACTTGAAAATGGATTACAGGGACTCACCGGCAACGTCTTGGAGCGTGGATTTTTCCCCGCAACTGATGAAATGGGGGTAAAATGAGACCATCACTATTCCCCCGTTTCGAGCCTGTAAACGAATTGGTACCAGCTAAGTAAATCATTGCACTGTTATATTTATTTCGTGACCTTTATTCAGTCACTGGAAACTCAAGTTGTCAATAAACATTTCAATAATTATACTTGATGATATCGATCATCGATTGCAGGCAGTAGAAAAAAAAATAACTATAATTCATCATGAATGGCAGGATGATACTTACGAGGAAACGTAGTGCATGGTCAGGCACATTTCGCGAAGAATTACAAAGAGCGTGGGCACTGCTGTGACTAAATATTACCGGTGCTCTCGACGCGTCCATTGCGTCTAGCATCGTTGGTACTGACACGTGCGAAAGATCCACCATCATCCCCAGCCTGTTCATCTCCAGCACAACGCTCTGCAATATAAAAACAATTTCGTTTCAGAAAAATTTCCATCTCATTTTTTTCCTAATAACGTAGGATTATTGGACAACAGCTCGGTGCTATAGTGACATGAACAAGTTTATCCAAAGGTGCAAGGACAAGAATCCCACTTTTTTTTTTTTTTTTTTGCCAAAATAGTGGGACACGTATTAGTTCTTCATATTCCCCAATCGTCGAATGATGTGGAAAAAAGAATTGTAAATTGGGGAAAAAATTGATTCGGGGAATTTCGAAAGTGAAGGGAAAAAGTTCCGTTCGTTCAATTGGTACATATTTAGAGGCATACTGCGTGCTTTCCGAACAAATACTGCTCAATTTGGAAATCAAATGTGGGAAGGGTAGCAGAGTTTGAAATTCAATTGCGTGACGTAGCTTGATAACCGTTGGACCGATTTCAGCCAAATATTTTGTGAAATTACGCTTAACTGCAACGGCAAATTTGATTTTGCAATTTCTACCGAGTGAGAAGTTATACGTTCACTTTGCTACGAAGGGATTACTAAATTTAACAAAAAAAAATTAACAAAACTAGACGAACGTTGATAATTTTATTTAAGCCAGAGTTTTCAGCTTTCTGTTTTAATCTTAGGAAGTTGACATTGCCAATACCCCTAGGAATCCGCGAACGTTTTTAATATTTTCATATGATAAAATAATTACGAGATTTGCAGTATTGGATATATGTCACCCGAGCGGTAAGCAATTGTAACGTAATACTAATTGGTATTGAATTTTCCTGCATGTGCACAAATCATGACCAGCCATTTAGAATGTGTTCAATAATAATTTTTCCAATAAACCAATTTCATCAAGGCAGTTCATCAATTCGTTGAAGAATAATCCGTTGAAATCAATCGGGTTTCGTCAACCAGAACTTTTTATATTCACAATCAGTCGCAGTCGATGTAAAGTCAGTTATTGCAAGGAGTCAGAATCGACGACTAAATTTAGCAGTTTTTATCTGCGATTGTTTTAAAAAAGTAACTACCAGAGACACAAATAATGTGTAGCTTGTCTGTATGAGGAAAATATTTATTAATTCATTTTCAAGCTTATCATTGGAATGAGCCAGAGAAAAATTAGTGCTGCAGTTCCAAGTCTTCATGACGACCGATTGTATTCTGACTGTATTTAACTACAAGAGAAGATGTTGAAAAATCCCGACTTTTACTATAATATTATACTCCGGAAGAATTCCGGTGACCTGGTGTAACGAAACTGGGTCATCGAAAAATTCTTTTGGGACATACCGGTCCTTGAAATTAAAGTACGCCCTTTCACGGCGCGTATGCTGCCTTAATAATTGAGAATGTTTGATTCACTGCACGTAAATCTCTTGGAAAATCTCCCGTGATAATTTAAATATTGAAGTAATTCTCGTTAAATTTCTTCGCAAAGGAATAAGACAAAATGCTGGTACAGTAACCCGGTTAATTGGTGTTTGTTCAGTATAATCTAGGTGCTAATTAATCATGCGAAGTATAATCACACACGGTCTTTTGCAAACAAACGTTTACTGCTTATGCGAACTTGATCCTGACAGCGATGTAAATTTCATATCGAGCTATATTCAATGAAACAATTCGAGTGAAAAGAAGAGATGTGTGCTTTCGCTTTTGGTCTGCACGAAGGCACCTTATTATTACGTTCTAAATATTCATTGTCCGAACAGAAATGATTTGCCTATCTACGAGATGATGGGTTAATTAAACACAATTTCTTGCTGAGAAATTTTGGTCGTAGATTTCCTGAGAATGAACTTATATTCTGTATAAATCCTATCCAACATCGTACATAACATAACTCATTCCTGCGTTTGCTACAAGACTTAGTATGTATAGCTTGAAGGTAGACCCATGTTACTTGAGTGACACTTATTGCCAGTCCTGTCTGAGTCGGTTTGCTTGATTCGAAACTACATCTTGCCAGTAGAACAGACGGCACTTCTCTTACAGGTCAGAGGTTGGATCTTATGGAATTTCAAACTGTAGCCTAACACCCTAAGGGCTTTGAACAAAACTGTGAATGTAATACAGCGATACTGTAATAGCCAAACTGTGTTCTTCATACTAGGGACTGAAAAGTTGATTGGATATTTGAACGATTGTATTAGTACTCGCCGTTCGCTCTGGTGTTTAATTAACACGAAACCCTTGTGATAATTGGTGGTTTGCAATTAAGCTGGAAAATTATACTGTCCGGAGTAGGTATAGGACTTTTTCAAAATATCATTCGTTCGTTTTCCCTAAGGGGTGTAAAACCACCATGCGTTAAATTATTTCTCGATTGGTATGTATACCTATTAAATCCAAGCAAATGAAAAATGTCGTCGATATTACTACGAACGTCCAGATATCAACAAAAATATTGTATCATTGTATCATTCATGTGCAAATTGTTTAAAGCACTTATGATTTTGTTTCTATACCCACTACTGAAATTTGCAATAATCAAAGCAGGAAGTCAGAGGATATTCTGGATCGGAGGAATGTTAAGATCACCATGCAGTTCTAAAGAAGTCTGCAGCTGATGTGAACTTCCAATTAAATGGACTTCAAATTCACGATGGCGAGTGATCATGACAATATAAGAATATGGCTCGAATTGATATCGATTTTATCATGCGACACGCTCTGCCAGATAATATTTATTCCATTCGATGTTTTGCGCACGAGATTTCATTTGCAATTAACCTGGGCTAGAGAATCCTCCACGCGTAACGTCCTTCAAACCCTTCTAATGCTATTAGCTGGGTAGGTATGGTTCCTTCGGACGTAGTAAGTGATCGACCCAACCAGCCAAAGATTTATTCTCGTAACTAACAAGCCTTCGAAAACAACTTTGCTCCCGTACTATACACAGATTATTACGCCGAGAGTAATTTTTACGCACCATATTCTCCCACGGTAACAGTCCGGAGGTTAATGGTTCCCACTCGATGGACCAATATATCCATGAACGTCGGTGACAGACCATCGAAAACTTTCTGAAAACGTATCAGCCTCTCAAAACTTCATCTGACTAGACAATTTTGAAAAAAAAAAAAAAAAAAAACTATACGAGTCCAATTATTTTGATAATTGTAAAAAGACTATAGTTTAGCGTCACTAAATGCAGATTTTTCAATAATTTTTAACAAATCACGTGAAGTGCAGATATTGAGTTGAGTTGATATAAGTGCAGTGATATGACTGCGGGAAATTCAGGACTTTGGGTGTGAAAAACCTGGATATCGTAATACCTACCAAAGATACCGTCATCCCTTGACTAGACAAGATTGGATGGTCGGTTTCAACATGGCTAACAAAACTATTCATCCTAAGCCTCAGCATTGACCTGCTGACATCAAAGGTCCCATGCAAATATGAAATATGACCTAGCTTTAATTCTGCTGAATAGTAGTTGCCGACAATGAAATCATGACTGGACCCATCTCTATTAATTATCAACTAACACAACCCGATGATGATTTATTTCACACAAAAATAGTGATAATGGATGTCTTGAAGATTCTATTTGTATATAGATACTATATAGGTGCAGATGCTAGTGCAATTAGCCACTCGTAAGGAGTGCAGGTATTTATTTTGAACGAGATTTGGCGAGTACATTCGAAGAAGGTTACCTCAAAGGTCGTAAGATTGAGTTAATTAACTTTAGTCACTTGGTCATGGCCGAGCTTAGAAGACGAGGCGCAGTCTAGAGGATCAGTTAACTACGTTGACACCATCGTGGGAAATAATCTCATTGGCCTTTCCCTCCGGTGTTGGTTTATCCGTTACTCTCGATGGGATACCGAAAGCTAAGTTTCTAATTCCTAATAACTGGCTTTTGATTAAGCTCACTTCACTAATCCGTACTGGTCGACATGATCTGTTCGTTAATGAAATAATAAGCTACAGTTTACTTTCATCAAGCCAACGTACCTTCTGTGCCGAATATTTATTTCAAAAATTCTCATACATGATATTTATGCAGAAGTTTGAAAAATTAATAAATTAGGAATCGGTCCGACAGAGTCGCGCGTACAAGTTAGTCAGTAAAATCTACTTTTGATTCCATTTTTTTTTTTAAAAACGATCATATTCTTTGGAATATCTTGTGAAACGGTATTTGGATATAAATTTTCAATAAAACTGTAATGGACATTTCGGAGATTCTGCAATTAAAAAAAAGGATCAGTGATCAATAAACCAGCCAGAGATAAATGTTTCGAAATAAACTTACTGTATAGGACCTCGTTCATTTGCCCAAAACGCCGTTCAGGTATAAGAGGAATACAAAATTTGACAAAATTGGCCACCGGTAAAGTACCCTCAGTTTTGGAGTTGAAAGCAACATTTCGATTTCACCCCGGGGCATCATTCAATCATATACAATAATATCGAATTTCAAATAAACTCGTTGCCCTGTTTTGGTGCTAGCTCCAGGCACAGAAAGCCAGACAGACAGATTTTTGTGATTCATTTTTTCAAATTTTTCCGCTGATGGATCATCAACGTCTCTTTTAATCTTGTTTTCGAAAGACTTACGGATTAGGATACAACGATGACTGATTGCATCTAGTAAAGTTGAGTAAAAAATTATGCCCTGCATTTGTTCGGCTGAAACTTTTATCGATACTGGATACTGACTGACTGGATATTTCCTCATGGAAATGCACCAGTACAAAGTTTACTCAATCCATTGAGTGAGAATGGCAAGTTCGACTACCTACCTACTGAACAGCCCATGTAGTTTGAAACTGGATTCCAGATCAGCACTTTAAAGAAAGTACCTATCTTGTAGAAAGTTTCGTCAATATAACAGCACACACACTAAGGAATCAAATTCTTATAAAAATTTAGCTAAAAATGAACTGGACCTTTGGCGCAGCTCTTGTGCTTTACATCTCATTCTTTTACAGCAAGAGCAATGAATTTCGTGTATAGTATGCAAGGAATGCTGCTCGACTTTCTAGAATGTTAAAAAGGAAGCTAGCTTTTTTGACGTCGAGCTCATATAGAAATGAAAACAGAGGAGAGCAGCCTTTGCCAAAGATGCTCTCTCGCATATCGTCAGAGACATTTAACCTGATCCTAGCTTTATCTGCATCCTGCAATGTATACCCTAGACGACGACGTTGTCAGAAACTGTCTACGTCCTAGCAGTGGGTGAGCTGCCGTTCTCTGCTCTTGACAACAATAGTTTACTACTATACTGCTATATAATTCCTTGCTTTAGTATATACACCGTGACAAAGTAGGAATTTACTGAAGGTAAGTACGTTTTCAACTGCATTGCACTTGATCCCTACGCCCAAAAGTCATTCGAAATTCATACTCGACAATTATCCTTTTTTTTTTTCACTCGTAGTTGCCTGCATGGCGAATTTTTGAAACCAATCAGCAGTGAGAATTGACATTTTCTTGCTGAAAGATTCGGCTTTTTACATCGTCTATCTGCTTCCAGATCGTTATTTTCTCTCGATGAGTTTGGACAAAGGTGGTGTACTTGGCCTTAGGTAACTTCATACCACCTTGACATCGCCCTGAGAGACTAGGCTGGTGGTAACAACCAGCTAAACTTTCCTTAGTCCCCGTACACGCCAGTCTACCGGAACCATCCAGCCGGACAGTTTACTTTGATTGATATAAGTGGAACTCTTGGCTGCTGCCACTGGTCCCAGTTGTAGCTTGGAGAACGGATGACTTTACTTTGAAACTAACCTCCACCTTTCAGTCTAGTACCCCGAGGATCCACCACCTAATTAGCCGAAAGTTTCTAACCAAGAGGACCAAGGGACGATGACATTCGCAAAGGACATTGGCGAAAACCGCCACCTCCGTTCAGAGTTTAACCTCACACATTGACAACGACTTTCCACTTGATGAAATTTCAGAACAAACAAACACTTCCATTTAAGCTATAGAGAAGATTATTCTCGGTCCAGGAACAGTCAGATTTCAATCTCCTGTATCATCAGCATTTGGGAAAAAGCAATCAGATATGATGGTCGTATACACATATGGTTGGGAAGCGGTTCAAAGTCCAGTACAATACATGAATATGGTAACTGGTTGAGGTACTAAACTTTGGATCGCATGAAATACCGTCCAACACATTGGCCGGTGTTAGGACCAATTAAACCCATAATGTGCCGAGTGAGGAGTTACAAGGAGAATACCCTAGTTCTCTATTGTTCGCTGAATAGAAACTGCAGAGAATAATGTTCCTGTATTTGGATTCGAACTGATTGTGAGTCGTACCTGTGGTGAAGATAGAGCTGAATGAGAGTAGGTAGATGGAAAATTTTCAGAGATGCTCACAACTTGACGGAACTTAATATATTTTCTATTGCAGTCAACGCAGCATGTTTTCTCGTGTTTTAGGCCCAAGTCTTACTGCTCTGAGGTTAGAAGTTTAACCGCGCGTTTAAATTCACGTCTGAACACACACATGGGGGGAAAAGTTTTACCGGAACCTCCACTCGGTCCGGTGATTCGTTATAGGAAAAGTTTTACTGAAAGGAGACCATCAGGGGGTATAAACATTTGATTCCTTTTCAAAAGGACAGCATTAGTTCTACGATTCGGAAGTATTTAAACTTTTTACATTTCCGTTAACATCTAAGTGAAGCTAGAACTCAGGGACTATGTAGCACAAGGGTGGAACCCAAGACCTTTCGACTCAAGCAAAGTTGGAAACAATACTGACATTGTCTGATACTTCCATGCTCGTATTGAAATACTCGACGCAAATTAATACTCTCTTTTCATGAATGCGAATTTGAAGATTCTGACTCGACTTGAAAAGAAACTCATTTCGAGTTATGAATATCTGATAAGTTGTTTGAAATTTTACTCAAGATAGTTGTCATCAAAATCAACAGATCCCATTCCAGACAGTTTCATGCAGAAACCATCATCATCATTCGATTCTGCAAGTGTCCAGTTTGAAATAGTATCAATCGTGAATACCCATCATCGATCTACACCAGGTGGATATTTTTATTTGCAAAGCTATTTCGCAGCATTTACGATAGCCTTGCAAAAACGTAGGTGATTTGAAAACCTCACTGTACTGGCATGTGGTATAAATAGTACTTCAGGGATATTCAATTTGCTAATTCCAATCCGGTTTCCCAACGGGGACAAGTATAAGTTTGCGCGAATTTAGATCAGCCCACGGAATCCGGATGGTTCTCGCAATTTCGTTTGACATAGCCTAAAGTTTGTTGACCAGGATTTTCACAAAGCCGACGATCTTTTTGGTCAACTTTAGTCACATCAGTGGGGTAACATCAGAAAGTTCAACAACAAAAGACCCACGCCTCTGTTTAATTAAATTTGTTCTCCAATTTGGCACAGTAAATAGTTGAAGCTGCTTTTCACTGAAGAGTATACATCAGATACAGTACGTGGTACGTCGACCTACGGAGCAAAGGGTATTTTAAACGAAACCTCAATCTCGTGTTTCATATTAAAACGTGTGAATTCTTCAAGAATTACAAATCTCCAGTTACCCTTGTGTTTTGTATGTACCACTATCATCTTCGCCATTGTTCCTCGGGCTGGCACCCATCGTCTGCCAGAGAAATCCCGGATTACAAAGTCATAACAAATCCTCCAGCTGTATGAGGGAAGAATTTATGCAGCTAGTGGTGGTAGGTGAGGAGAAACTTGAGAATTAATCCCACCAATGTCTGAAATAAATAGTAATTTCTTTCTTTTGGAATGAGACTCGACGCGGTTCCGGCTCTAGAAATTTATTCAATCTATACCTTGTACTTGAACAGCTCTCTTACGGTTTTTATATGATTGTAACTGAATCCAATTTATGTCTGTATCAGAAGACGAGCCTCGTCATTATCATACAGGATTACTCGATCAAACTTACGAGATTTACTCCCACGGCCAGGTTCTGTGATCACCCATCAGTTAATCTTAAACGGAAACTAATTCTCAGTGGCACCAAAACGATTGCAGTAACAGCTCAGTTCCTAATTGAAAAAAAAAATAGGAGAGGTAAAGAAATGGGGATTCAGAAAGGGAAGCAAAGTTTCTCTTTCCTGTTTAGACAAGTTTAGCACAAAACTTACAGAGAAGTCAAGATTTCTTTCAAAGTCTTGTACTTTGCAAGATCAAGTTTTCACATTTGTAGAAACGTATGCGAGTAGGAAAATTACTTCATTCGGACTGAGATTTCCCGGGCGGGTCAAATCGGGATGAAAAAAAAAAAAGTATAAACGAGGTATCAAATATCAGATCTATAGAAAAAAAAAAAAAACTATAATAGAAAATTGATATATAGCTATTGTTGAGGAAAAAGCAGAGGGGAAAAATCTACGCCAGCGTGAAACGCGAATTGATTTCCTCTCACTTCCAGGATTATTTAGGTCCACAGAAGTGGGTTAGCCCTGCACCATATAGCGGCCCCCCGAATTCTGATCCTATCAGGGATTTTTTTATTTTTGGCAAAAGTACGTGAGCTGCCAATTGTCTGAGGGGGTAGTGAACCCCCACATGTGCTACGAAACGTCGAAGCCCAATGGTGTATATTAAATATTGGGCGAATAGCTGAAAAAGCAATTTCGGGGGTGACGCCATGCCGGGTTTGGCCGAATAGCAGCGTTCGCCAGGCGTCTAGACGCACGAAATTTTCTTGCCAATAGAGACTTTTTTTTCCCAATGAAATGCCGTTACCTTGCTTTTGGATATTATGCTTCAGCTTTGATTATCGGCTGCTGAATACGAGCCGAAGCAACACCTCCGATCCTATAACAACTTATTGATTTTCAATGTCGTAACTTACGGGGCTGTAAACACAACGGATGTAGGTACAGTTTCGGCAGTTCCTTTTTCTCCCAAAAACACCTACGGAGAACCGAAAAGGATGAATTGAACGTTCAATCGCATTGCTAACCCTTTGAGACTTGAGGCATTACGGGGCACCAGCGTGTCGTGGTTGGTAGATTTAAACGTGGTAGGTATAAAATCAATTCGCTTTTCCAATATTCTACATCGTCATCATCGTTTCATTTCGATACACCTGCTGCATCGTTGGCTTGACTTGATTTCTCCGGAATCAAGATTGATCGAAACACGACCCTGTCATGTATTGAGTGCAGGACATTCGGAAATTGCTTTTTTTTTTGGTTCGGGTGATTCGGAAATCAGTGAAGAATAAATGTTAAATTTTTGGCAAATTGACTGGAACCTTCAATTGTCATCTTTTCCACTCAATTTACCACCGTCAATTTATGACTTCACTTTTCCAAACAATCTGGCTCCTAGAGAAGTCAAATCGGATTACCTCGATTCGCGCAGCACGAATTTTGGAATGTATGATAATTCTGTGGATGTTTTTTGAACTCTGCTGAAAAAGTGAATTGATTTTGGATTATGTTCAATTTTTTGAACAGTGACGTGCTGGTTCTCTGAGATCAACGGATCATTTACTTTTCGAAATCTATGAACCATATGTTGTCAGATAAATTTTCTATACCGTTAAAGTTTCGTTGATCATCTCCGTTTGAGTGGATTCCATAAATTTTCGGTATAGCTGGCTGTTCTGGTTTTGTAATACTGCATTTCTTATGTAACCTGAATAATTTTGTTCCGAATATCATTGTGCAGAAATAGAAATCCTTAGCAGGTAACTCAAGTGGTGTATTTCTACTTTCTTGTTATTTCCGATTTATGTCGCCAGCGTTAGTGACGTCGACGTGGTAAATTCCCTGAGTAAGTGGCAGGCATCAGCACCCCAGTGAATCGGTACGGTTCCCAAAGTAAAGAAATGCCGAGGGTTTTTGAAAGAAAACCCTGGTGAAGTATTCTTCAGCTTGCCTTTCAGCAATCACTAGCAATATCTTTTCTTTTCTTGTAAGTTTTTCGTTTTTGCTAAAGAAATTCGAATTTCATACCGCGAATCGTGTGTCCCTGAGGTCTCATTCTTTCACCCCTCAACTTTCTTTCGAAGTTTGAAAATTCAATTTTCAGCAATGTACCGAAAAACAAAATAACAAGATTAGATACGGGGCTAATTGATTGAACTCGAAATTTTGAACCAACGTGAATACATCGGCTTTAAATAATGGAGAAATAACAATACCTAGCTTGGATAAAAATCGAGAGACGGAGACATACGTCACATTATGAAAAGAAAGGCAGAAGACAATCTGAGAATGAGCGGCGCATCTGCCGTAAAAGTATTCAAATGCTTTGGAGCTATACTGTCATTGTTAACGTCATACAATGCCTGCAGGAGCTGTCGACCATATCCTAAAGAAATAAGAAAAAAAAGTCCAGCAACAATCGATTTTCAAAGTGAAAAAAACACCCCGCCTTTTTTTTCCCCATTCCTACCTACAAGAACCTGCGTTTTTATTTTTCTCTCCCTCAATTCTTTTCTCTCACGCTTTATGCTGTTAATGGTGGTGTTTTATTTCTTAGCTCGAAGGTATTTCCCACACCGAATGTGTTTCCACCGACGCTATAAAAGTCCCTACCACATTTCACAGCCTCCTCTTCTTATATGAATGCGTTTATCTCTCAGTTCGTTGAATTAAATCGCAAGTTCACGCGCATATACTAGAACCACGTGCCTTATGATCCTCCATCAAAAACGAATATTTCATGCCAATCTGTCGACTGGTATTGGCTCATCATAAGCAAAAACTGAGATCCTTACTAAAAAAACTTGAAACCTTCAGATGAGGCTTTGAATTCTTTCGCAATGTGTCAATTACGGATTTTTCAAATTACAGGTTGATGAGTTATTTTTTATGTGTGTGTTGTTTTCTGTTTTTTGAATGCCAAAGTACGTGTTTTTCAGGATTGTATACTGTCAAGATTCATACTGATCAAAGGGTATGGCATCGATTCACTTTGATTTTCAATTTCCAATTGAAACGCAGGGGACGATGGTGAAATTTCTGTTGTCATTATTCCGCAGGGGTAGAATACTTGCTGGAACAATGCCGCAGGGTTTATTTCAGCAAACACAAAAGTGGTCGCGGAGCATAGATATTGTATTTCCAATAATGTTCGTACAACGATAACGATATAGGGCAATAACAAGGGTAGTTGATGGTAGCAACTTGTCGTGATGTATTATCGTGGCAAGAATTGTTATTGAAATCGACACATCTATGTATCAATGCTGTCCAACATAGGTGCACATTCAATTCAACTCTGCGCGTAAACGTAAAAACGCATTTCCACCTGATTTTTCAATTCGATTCATTTTAATATAAATATCGAAATTTCGTACAACGGTCAGCTTTTGTTTAACAAGCTTGGGTCAGTTATTTGGCTCGCCAAACGTGCCTCAAGCATACGTTATTTAACGACCCACAATGACATACCGGTATTTTGGATTCATTTTTTTTTTCTTGTCAACTCTTCACACGATTAAAGTAATAATTATAATTCATCAACTTTGTACACACAGAATACGTTACGTTCATAAATTATTTCGAGAGAATAACCAATTTTCATTGTACTTTTGATGTAACAGGTATGTTTTCATTCCGTTCTACTTTACTTTTTAGATTACGGTGATATGACAATAGTGAAATTGAGAATTATAGAGCTACCGAGCGAAATAAAGTTCGCGTGAAATTGGATTCGGCTTGAAATCCTGCGATGCCTCAATTTTTAAAATTTTTGATATCGTAAAAATTTCGGAAATGGCATTCCTAAAGCCATTTTAATCAATATTTTCCACTCTTCAAAAACAAATTTTGAATTTTGTGGATTTGGTACGTGATTCTGTGAAGTTGAAAAAAATTCAAGAGACAAAATGGAATAGAATACAGTTAATAAACGATTAGGGGTGGGTTGAAACAATATTATTGAAATCGTGAATTATATTTCCGTTAGTCACAGAATGGAAATGAATCTTATCAAGTTTTTTTTATCAATGATGACTATACTAGACCAGATCAACATACATAAGGGTGATTTCACCCTTTGTAACGATAGAAATCTGACAAAATCGATACCGGGGACTAATCACAAAATCGTGGTATCAAAAGCTTGGAATAGTCCTGATTTAACTTTTTTTGTAAACCGCAAGGACACGCATTATGCGGCAGACGAAATCCGCACCCGACTTTTCCAAACTCGAGGATATGAGTACCTATTTCTTTACGTTACTAAAATCTTCTGCTTGGGGGTTGAAATCGACATTATCGTCGTGTGGAAAGGAACTGTTTTTCGATACGTTGAGCAAAGCGTTCAGTTTCCGCTGTATGCTCGCTCAACCGGCATGCGGGGCGGTTCGTTTATCCCATTCGCAATATCATACGAATCTAATTTTTTGCAACGGTTCAGCACTTTCCATTAACTAAACATATTATGGTTAGTCCGCCACGAAACTATAAGAATTACCAACGAAATTATGCAGAGACGTTAACGATTTCGAAAAATTATGTGCTTGAAAATTCCTAACTGCTGCCAATTAAAGATCCCTAAATCTTTGTCTACACACAGAAAAAAGTACTGTGAAATTTACTATGTGAATGGTAACTATATGGTCAGCCCTTTTGTTCAGTAGAAATTGCAGCAATTGTGGTGTTTGGTACATTGGGTCAAGTAGCTTCAATATCTATAATGAGTAAATGTTATCACAATTGTTGTAATTTCTACCGAAAACAAGAGCTGACCATATAGTTACCATTCACATAGTAAATTTCACAGCACTTTTTTTTCCGTGTACTGTTTTGTAGATCAACAATTTCTAGTGAACTCACGATACTTTATTATATCACAAGACCGTGAAGTTTGACGATTTTCTGCATATCCTGATAACGTTCCCAATCATCGTATCCTTGCTCCGCATATCCTCGATAAAATGATGATGCAAGTTTTCTCTCGATGAGAGATAATGCCTTTGATAAAACCGGAGTGGTTATGACCATTAGCAAAAAGTTGATGCTGATCATTGATTAGCGAACCAATGAGAATCGGATCGGTTCGGTGGTTGCCGGTTGGATGGATATACTGCAGAATGGAATAAGGGTTGTAGAATCCTCGCAAAATCCCTGAAATTCTCTGCGGTGAGTATAAGGGGTAGGTATATACCTATGGTTTTGGATGAGTATTTGAGAAGAGGCTCGCTAGTGTTTTTGCCACCTCTCGCGTGACAGAGTTGGGAAAAGGGAAGCTGTGAATCATTTGCAGACTCGGGAATTGCGGGCCTTACGGAAGAGCGAACAGCGCTTGTATTTGCACGAGGATTTCCGGCTTTTTCGTACATGGGTTCAAGGCGAAGGTACTATAGATATGTATGTACGTATTGGTTCACGATGCGGGCTGTTGTATAAATCCTTTATTCCCTTCTCAGGCTCTATTGACGCAGAAGTTACGTTACCTCGCCATACAGATGAGAGTTCAGTGAACAAAAAAGGATTTCATATATGTAGATACCTACGCGTAGACGGATATTGTATTCCTCTAAAGCGATCAAATAATATCAGCGGTTTGTAGCTGGTAACTGAATAAATGAAATTCATTTTTCACACATCAGTCCGCCTCAAGGGTTTGAAATTTCTAATCAAATCAGCGCTTTGAACGTTTCGGATTTCAGTGACATGTGATTATAATTATGCAAAATTAACTTTGGTGAAGAAATAAATTGATTTTGGACCACGTTTTTCAAATTCCATCCACCAGCAATTTTGTAAAACACATTGAATGAAGAACTAATCCTGAAAATGCTCTTGTCTTCAGCACCAAGGATTGTTTACTGATATTTATATCTAGATGTATTTGTTAAATACACACATAGAGATTAGAAATGTTATCAGTATTGTTGGAAATGGGAATAGACACGTCTTGCAAAGTTGGATGGTAATTTCTTAATCTTAAGTCTCTCTATTTTATAATTAGTTTGCTCCAATTCTCCACACGTGTTGCCGAGAAGGTATGTGGCAAGTTTTAATGAAATTTCAAACTCAGTGAGTCGAGGTAATAAATACAAATGAAGGCATATTGTCGCATTCGAAAAACTTGATATACAAGTAATAATGATATGCGCTTACCTTTCCAAAATTCGATAGTCCTCCAACGTGCGGCACTTGACCCGGTTCGTCCACTGTGCTGCAGTCTGCCCTACCGAACCAACATGTCAATAACTGTATAGTGACAATTTTTATATATTTTCATTATTATTCAATTAATATATCGAGATTGGTGACCCGAGGAGGGGGGGAGACGATCGTACGGATATATGGATAAAAGTAAATGCCTCAGAGTTCATGAATTCCAATAAATTCGATAAATCCAGTATTGGAAATATCCTCTTCTATTACAATGTGCTATACTCGACTATACTTGAAAATGACTCGTGATACCCGATCCTGTCCAATTTCACGAAGGAGATTCAGAAATGCGCGATAGTTGCAGTCAATTTTTTGCCCCTGGGAATTTACTTCGAAGGAAACTCGTCTAGATTTGCTCGGCAATTTATCACGTGCCCAGGGTCTTGATGGTTATCTATTTTGATCAGAAAATAAATTACGCTCTGGTTTGGCGAATGGAACAGTTTGTGAAACACAAGATTTTTTCTTCACTGCAGAAGCCAATTGCTGTGTTCTTGTGAAAATAATTATCCAAAGATTTTGATCACACGATTTTCCATTGCATATTTTTTTTCTAATATAATTATTGCATTTGTCAACAAATTCTGCGAGCAACAGATTATGTGAGAGAGTATTACATGCTTCCAGAATTTTCTGCTCGAATTCGCATTACGTACCAGCCAGTACTAAATAATCAAGCGGCATCGTTGAAATTTTAATAAAACCGATTGCGAGTGGCACATTGGAAAGGAATGTTACTTTACTTCCAGTTTGAATTTTCCGATCGAGAGATGCTGGAAAATTAAAAACTGCGAACATCGTATGCCCGATGAGTTTTCATGTTGAAATAAAACTCCGACAGTTCGGAGATCGAAATTGTCAGGTATTGAAATATGCTCGATATATACCCACCGGTGCCATAATGTCTGTCAAAGTTTGTTAGGACAGTCGATATTCCCCTCGATTTCTTGAAATGCCAACATTTTCCGCACGTGATACGAAATAGTATAGATACCTATACATATATACCAGCTACCGGGACATTCCGCGATGGAAATAAAAAGCGATATGTTTGAATTCGAAGAATGTATCCTTTGGGATTGAGTGCAATATTGAGACACGACAAACCGTAATGGAAAACCGAATTTCTGTTCGAATATTTTAGTTGCTAGATAGTTTTATCACATTTTTCCCTATATATATTTCACCTATTCCATCATCTTATATTTTCTTACGTTTATATTGCTGAATTATTCAGTGGCAATTCAAACCGAACTTTTTCTTCTATATAGATTAAAGATGACCGAGTTATATTTATTCATGAAAGCAGCTGAGAAATATCATCGGCAAACTTGTATCTACATACAACATACATACATCTTTCTTTTCAACTATCGACAGTTAAGCTCATCAACGCAATTCACCCGTAACACTTTTTCCTCAAAGTTATAATAACCACCTCTTAAGTAGTACCCTCGGATTTTATTCCTCAGTAGGTCTGAACTGTAAAGTTGATACTTTTCCATTCACAGTTTTTCCCGGAGATTCGAAAGCCTATAATTAAAAATCATTTTTAAACAGTTGAAAAGAACATAAAAATCAAATAAAAACTTGTTCACGTTCAAAATCTCTTTCTGATTCGGTCAGAAATAAATTTAACAAGTTGTTCAAGTTACTAATACCAACTGGAGCGAATAGTTCAATTCTTTTCGATTCGTCAATGCGGCGCAAATTTGATTTCTGATCATTTTTTCGCTCGAGTAATATTTACTCAATTGCTTTTGCAGGCACCCCTA
The DNA here is from genome assembly GCA_963989295.1 of Ametastegia equiseti. Classification (NCBI taxonomy): domain Eukaryota; kingdom Metazoa; phylum Arthropoda; class Insecta; order Hymenoptera; family Tenthredinidae; genus Ametastegia; species Ametastegia equiseti. The sequence continues at coordinate 8,286,747 of OZ022397.1, forward strand.
TATAGCGATATTCTTCCCTGTACGTGTACATACCCAATATATACCAGTATAGGGCTTACCCTGCGATTCCGGTCCTTAAAGAGCAATTGCTCGCTCTTGTCGAAGGGGAATTGGGGGCCTTAGAGCGAGCGGTAACCACGCCTTGCGTCAGAAATGATCCGTTACAACGCAGCTTACCCGTAGGAATCGATGGAAACGGATAGGAGAAATTCGAAAGACAAGAATGGATCTGAGGAATTTTGGGATCATCTTCTTGGATTACCCGCTGAATCCAGTCACCCATTTCCTTTCGCATTTTACTCCGTGTCCCTTTTTTTTACTCTTTGTCATTTCAAGTTCAAGATCCCGCGATATTCGGTTGATTTTAGAATGAATTTTCAATTCGATGAAGATGATGACTGACTATAATGTCATCACTATAACGAGTTGATCATATACTCCCAAAGTCTTAGGAAATAATTAATTAATTCTACCTCGTTAACTCGTTACGATGTGGGTTACTAAAGTTAGGCAAACTATGTTTATAGACTTTACAACGCCTACCTAAACCCATTTCCTCAGATCCCAAGGTTGTTCTCTGTATCTTCAACCGATCTTATCTAGTCCTAGGCGTCAAAGTACTTAATCAAGTCTCCAAAACTTGATTTAGTTACATAGGACATACTCGAAAATCGCCACCGGAGATACATAGGTTCTATCGTAATTTTATGAAAACGCTTTTAACCCGGCAAAGTAAAACAATATGGCGTTATTTCATACCTTATGGGCGTCTAAAGCTCTCGTTGAACAAAGGGATGTCGAAAATTTTGTACGTATAACATTGGAATGTGCTTTGATCTCCCCGTGGCCGATGTAAGCCAGGCGTCTTTAAGCCAGGTTCTTCGATTACATGAGAAATGACAGATTCCAACCAGGAATTTTTGATCTCTTACTGAAAGAGAGCGGGTTTTTTTTTTTTTTTCTAATAAAATTTCCCGTCAACCGTATACTACAGGAATCCAAGCGCATGATTCATCAAACAGCTATACCCGGACTCATTATTCATGATTATAGGCTTTTTGTATAGCCATAGGCCTCAAAGCTTATCACCAGCATCTGGACTAACAGCATCGTTCTCAAATTCGCTGGAAGATTATCTCCCTTGGCATAGCAGTAAATCAAACCTCTGTAATAAAGTCATAAAGTCTTCTGATTCATATCTTTACAATGAAAACTTGGAAAGAAGCACGTTTGCGTGTCTCTTTACTTTCAATATTATAAAAAAGAGACCCGGGAAAAATAGTAGGTATAATCTAAATGTACTGCATTGATTAGATTTGAGAAACGCCATTGATTATAAAGTCTGTAAAGTCCTACCAGAGCTATTGGGGCTTTTGGTGTTTTGAGGTGCTTGTTATAACTTTGGCATAACGTTAAGTGCACGATACGTGAAGCTCGCGTACATTCATAACGTGGATATGAATGTGTATGATTTTTGAGAGAAACTTGACATTTCAATAAAGATGAATCCCCAGTGTACGCTGGCATTTTGCAAGAATCGGGTGAAATAGAAAGACAAGCGTTTTTTTTCATCAAATTCAAAGTATCGCGAAGAAAGGTTTTTCTTTTCTCAAAGTTGCTCATTTTGTGAGATGAACTTCACCATCTACTGAAACTGTTTCTCTCTGATGAAAGTTCTTTGCCTTGTCTTTAATGTTCCTATATAGCTCATGAAATGTTAGATGTACCCCCCCGTCCCTCTTCGGATTCTCATATCTCTCTGTATATACGTATTATATATATCCTTATAAAAGTAAAATGCAAATATCTTTTTTTGTAAGCTTCGTCGAACTCGAATTACCGTTCAGCATATTGAAAGTTTGATCTTTATTGAGAAGGCATATAGACTTTGAAATTTTTGAAAAAGCGTACCGTTGTGTGGCAACAAAAATGAAGGGGAAAAAAAAACTTCTTCGGGCCATAATTTGAAGGCCTACTTATTGGCTTTCCGGCCTACATTAAGCGAAAAACACTGTTCTAATATATTAATAAGAAACGGCTGGGTTATAGCCTCATCAGTTAGCCTCTCACTTATTGAGCCTTACGCATCGCTGTAGACTTTATAAGCCTCCATTACCATAATTTTTCAAATTTTTTTATTACACGAACGTTCGAGATGAATATAATGGATCTCTTAATGAATGAAAGATTAAATATCGCATTCTCAAGAGTTTCAATAAGGCAATATATCTAATTCATGATATCGCTGCATGGAATTTCAGAAATTACACTGATTGTCAGAACAGAATTTTATCCAGATATATTGAAAGGCTTCGTTATCGAATTCGGTACGCTTTTCACCAAGAAGGGTGACTTTTTCAAATATATATATAATCTATATCTTCTTTAATCCTCGAAAATGATAAATGTACCAAAAATTCGCTGAACTAAATCCACATCATACCATCCGCGTAGGATATCTCAAAAAAATTCTGCACAACAGTTACGTAATTTCAACACCACATTTTCAATGTATAGACTGATAAAATTACAAGCTGATTAACTGTTTAATTTCGAGGGAATATAGCAGCAGACTTTTGACAATGATAATGATTTTCTTTTCCCTCGTATCTACATCAAATTTACAGCCCACAATTGAAGGGACTGGGTGAAAGAAGACAAATTTTCTCCATGAACTTGGGTGCTATAGGTTAAACCGTTTCAGAGATATCTTGGGCAAAAAAGCTAAGAACATTATATCACTGATTGTGAGACGAATGTAAATGAAGTTGGTACGATACCTACCCACTCGAAGAACTGGGTGGTTTAAATGATATACCTACAAGGTATATCTCTGCATACGAGTCGCGAGGGTGGATAACAATCTTATAAAAAATTCATGACGTTATACTGAATCAAGATGATGTAGATACTTTGGTATTATTGTAGGTACTTCAGCTGAATGGTATCGAAGGAAGATATTATATACATTTTATAATATTATGTTTCAAAGACCGAAGCGTTGATGCTCCACTAGTTCAACTATAGCTTTTCAATTGGTTCCAATCCAAGCCAATTTATATATAGGTAAGTCGTACATAAATGAACGAAGGTATATATATATATTATAGTTTCTATGGGTGGTTCGTGGTTTTAATTATCTCACGTGAATGGTGGGGATTAGGCACTCACCAAGGCGTGTTGCAGGTGTGTGTTAGGGTAAGATATCGAGCACCCAACTCGTACAGCATCCTAAGAACGGCCAGGCTGTTTCCCACGGCATGACCACCTTCGACCCCGATTAAACTGGCCAGTCGTCCTTCCTTGTGAGCGATTTCTATACCTGAAAATCGATCAAGAATTTCCTTACTTTTTTTATCCCATACCTTACTATTCCGTTCTTTATATTAATCCATCAATACTGTTCACATAATTATAATCGTAATTACGTCTGCACTTAAGACACACACAAAGGAAGAGAGAAAGAAAGTGAAAGAAATAATTTATTACCTACAGGGAAAATCCCCTACGAGTCCAAGCCAACACAGCTAAAATACAAAGAAAAAATGAAAATGAAAAATACATGAAGCCTGAACGAGTGAACAAAAGGAAGTAAAGATGAAGGTATGCCAAGAGAAAGAGCGAGAAAGGTTGGGGGATTGCAAAAAAATGCTTTTTCATGTAATTAAAAATCGAGGCTGAGTCATAATTGTTCGGAGTATAGAATTTTTTTTTTTTTTTGTGTTTTTTATCAATTTTTTAATATCGCGAGGACTTTTTTTTTTACCCGTGACTTTTGAGACTTAAGTTTCGCGTCATTTCAGAAATATAAAGAATGCCGAGGTAGCACGTAAGACAATAAAACGAGACAATCTTATACCTAACTGTGCCAGAGAGTCAACGACTCTGGGTCAGCTACGCTATGCTAATATGGAACGACAATATTCGTAAGGGAAATGCTTTTATCGCTAATGAAATAACATCTTGCCAGTTTGTGTGCCTGACGTTTGTTTTGGATTTTCGTTACGACCGAAGCTATTTCGGGATTGGTTATATTTTTGCAATGCTTCAGTCAGACTTTAGCTCCTCGAACGTCGTTCTGTCACGTTCTCTTCCTTTGTTTCTTTGTCTCCTTATTTTCAAGACCAATCATCAGATTTCTACGAAATATTCCAATTTCTTCGATAGTTTCCAGAGGCAATACAGCATAATCAGATGATTATCTGTTCATCATCGATTTTTGGAGTTTGTGTGAGCTAACAGACGCATCCCTCAGTTCCAATTTGCCTTTTCTAACATTCTCAAATTCGTAGTAATGAAAAAGTTGGAGTCAAATTCGTTTTCTTGAAAATTGAGTTTTCGCCACGATTGATGGAAAAACTATTCAATACATCGGTCCAGAACTTGAGTAGTCTTTGAAAATCAATAATCTATTACTTTCATACCGAAAGAAGATTTTTGTGTCCGATTAAGTGCGTTCCAGCTACATGTCATAAAAAAAAAAAAAAAAAAAAACTCCCGAAGAATCTACGACATTGTTAATCAACGACGTTTCGAAATTGGTTTGCCGATTCGAACAAAATTTGGAATCTTATAAACCAATTGGAGCATTACAATTTGACTAATCTGGTAAAATTCCATTTCTCTATCGTTCTATAGAATTTTGGAAAAATTCTAAAATTCCATCAACGCAATGATAAAATAAAATGAAATAAAAAATAAATTGCTATTCGATATCACTCCTTGTTATCCTTTCCTGTGAAGTTCAATAAATTGCAATTAACTACCATGAAAATGGTTGCGGGAGACTCTAATAGAGATTTGAACGTCACACCGGAACTGGCTGGTGGTCAAAACTTTTATGGCCAGTCACGGTCTCCGTTGAGTTATCGTTGGTAGCTTCTGCTAGCTACTATACCGCAGAACACGTTTAATTTTCTCAATAATCGATATCAATATCTATCGGCATTAGTGCTAATAGAGGGTCAATGAGCGAGAGCAAATAAAACCCAGGAAGGGGAAGGGCGGGGGGGGGGGGGGGGGGGGGGAAGAGACACGTGTGTGTTGCCGACAGAGGTGAAAGCCATGGATTCGATTTCCGTTCAGTCGACAAATGAGCAGAACGGTGTTCCTCCTTTTTTCGAATCCACGTGGATTTTCTCTGCCCCTTAGTTTCGCTCACCCCCTTTTTACTTCCTATTTTCTTTCTCTTCGTTTTCCACCGGCTTGCTTTCAGCCCTCGTATTATATGGGGTGGATTTCTCGGCCACTATACCAGAGATTCGACCTCTGTATTAGCAGCCTATTAAGTTCTGTCATTCTCTGACTACCTTTTTTTATTTACCGAGTCAGAGTGAGTATACCGGATCCTTTTACTGACCAAAACTTATCAACATGATCTTGAGTTCGAATCACATCAAGTCCAAATAATGTTAACCAGTTTGAGAATTTTCAAATAATTTTTTCAAACAGTATTTTGACCGTCAGACTTGAGGTTAGTATATTTTCAAACCCATGTCCTGCTGGTACTATGACTAGCAGTCATATATTTCGTCATCGGAATTCGTTTTCTCAAGGAATATTTGTTCTATTTACTCTGCGAACGTGGATTCCATCCATTCTCTTGGCAGTCCACCAACTCGACCCACCTCACTCCCATCTTAAAGAGTTCTTCAGCCAGCAGTTCTGTCTTGGATATCTGTTTTGAAATTCAAAGCTTGCATCGCTTTCGCAGAGTGCACATCGTTTTGCATATGATAAAAAAAAAAAAAAAAAAGAAAAAATCTTTAAACGAACTTACGTATAGGCGCAGATTTTGTCTCTCGATACTTTTCTACGTTTGAATCGCGAAGTTTCCCCACGAGTATTGTACCTACGGTTAAGCTCAAGTGTCACAAACATGGAGAAGCTTTTCTTTAAACTCAATGCAAAATGTTTGGCACAATATATCTCATAGATTCTGTATTGTACCGGAAAAAAAAACCAAAAAGAAAAATTGATCATTGAAAAAAGAAGAATTGAAAATTGATGATCAAATAATGAAAATGATCAACAGTTACTTAATTACGGTTATATTTCTGCCATCAAAATACCAGATCACTCGAATATACAGTGAAGAGATGAAGACCATCGGCCACTGACTCAAATTGACTTTTATGAACAGGTGAAATGCCGGTTCACTACCTACTCCATACCAATTCTGGAAAAGTTTTTGACATGCTATTTCATCGCAATTTGTAGAACCGGTGGCTGACTGGCTCTGGTCCAACATTTCGTTGAGATCAACTGCCTAGCTGCCAAATCGTGACGATATATTTACCAATCGGCAATCAATGATTGGCCACTTCGAGAGCCCTTTTCAGCCAATCGAAATCGAGGTGCTTTGCCCTCCGGCGTATAGCGAGAAGAGCCAACAATAATTAATTGCGAGGGAATATTAAACTGCGTACTAACACATTGACATGGCACATACGAAATAATTCAAAGTTATAAGCCCTTGTAGCGCGTTCATGTTTAGTCCTTTTTTATTTTTTCAAATTTTTTTCATCTTTGAAGAGTCGAAATGCCAGGGGTCTCGTTATCGACCATTTACATGGCCAATTTATACGTGCAATGATGCGTATTACACGCATGTATTTTTAATTGGTTATGGTTTCTCACCAAACTCTCTGCCGTTCGTTATTGGCCTTATGCTATTATTTTCATTACGCTCAATCTGCTCGCAGCCAATTAATCGGCAAACGAACCATTTCCCCCCATTAAATACATCTGGTAACTGCAAATAACAAATCGGAATGCAATTCGATCGAAAAAAAAGAAAAGAAAAAACAACAAAAAAATAGGATACTTTACAATTTGATCGATCAAATTTCGCGTTGACTATTCAAAAAATGAAGTGAAAAACTCATTGCAGCCTATTTTACTTCGGTATTCATCTGATAAGCTTCGTATTTTATATTTTTCTCAATGTGATGATGAAAATTAGGCATTCGTTACGTATACATGACGAGCTAGGATTTTGGGGATGAAGTTTGTCCGTTGTAGTCAAACTGAAAACTTGAGTGGACGTTTAGATATACGAAGAACTTAACGAGATCACGCCCTACGTTTTATGACTGATTGTTGTTTCATTAGTGGTAAAAGTTTGCCCTCTCATTACATATAGTGCAGAGTTGTTCTTGTACAGAAGTGCGAGAAACAGCCTGAGGCTAGGTCAGGTCATGCCAGATGATTGTAGATCGACGAAAGCCCTTTGCGCTCCTTTGTGCCAATTAGTATTCGTCGAAAGCTCGGCTGTTTCGTTAGGAACCAAAGGGCGAAACGTGCGGTGGTGAGAAATAGGGAAAAAGAATAAAAGACAACAGCATATATATTAAAGTGAGCGTAAAACAGGACGATTTCTCACAACTCGATTAACCTAAATTGTATTAATTATATATAAAGTCCAAAATTAAGTTCGAGAGTTTTATTTTTCTGACAAAATTATATTCGAACATGGCATAATGCTTTGAAAAAGTAACTTCATTTCATTCGGAGCACGTTTTTTTATATATTTTTTAACCAAATTACTCAAACAGCAATTTCAAATTGGTCAATTAATGAAATACGTTTATTTCCAACTCGGAAAACAAATGCTTGAATACATAAAAGCTCTAAAAGCAACCGATAAATAAGACCCTGGTGACTAACCCCTAGAATCTAGATGTTGGTACACCTGGTGCACGAAAGCCAGGAAGGTGGTGAGTTATGGTCGAGCTTTTGCTGGTTCACACAAGAAATCTTTAGAACGATGCTGGGCTACGAGCTTTTACCTACACTGCGATAATCGTATACTGCTACTAATTTGCGGTACCTCCTTTAACTGCGACCGTTATTGTACCGAGTACTGTTCAGAATTTACGCAGATTGAAGATCCGCTTTTCCAGAGCTTTTCCAAGCTTTTCCATGTTTATCTTTCTCGTCCCTTTAACGTATTATATGTTTACCAAATTTTCAACAATTCTTTGGACTATTACCTACATAAGGCACTAGAAATCGGAGTGTAAAAAGAAAAAGAAAAAAAGGGGAACTTGGCGCAGGGTGGAATGTTGACACCAAGTTTATCGGGTTTCATTTTCATCCTGTCTCCAAGGATCCTGAGATGATGATATCACGAGCTTTAGGGGTGAAAGGCATTTTCACGATGATTAAACGCGCTCGGTGGTATATACGAAACTTTGAATTTCACCAAAATTTACAGGAAATTTTGTGGATTGTTAATTCGCCTTCATCTCAAACGAAATATCATTAATTTCCAACTAGAGTAAGTTTTCATTTTACAGTGTTTCAATTTGGCAATGAAAAAACAAGTTCTTCTTCCTTCCCTTAAAAAAAAAAACCTGGGATAAATATCATTCCTGCTTTGCTTCAGCTTCTCAAACGAATGATAAATATTAAATCTCCGTTTAGTTGAAACGTCTGAGTGCGATTTAACCTATTCACAATTAGAAATATGTGCACCATAAGGTAGGTACTAGTAGTGGGGTAATTAGCATGAAATTTACCTGCGGCTGTCGTAACAAGCACCATGTTCTGCGGATGTTTGTTAACGAGGCGGCGTATCAAGTCGATTTGTTCCAAAGCCAGTTGCACGGAATCGAGGTACTGGGATGAGCACGGTACGTAAGCTGACCAGAACTGGAATGAATAGAAAAAAAAAAAAAAAAAAGAGATAGTTAGTTTGGTAGATATATGTAGAAAAAACTGAAGATGAGGTAACCTGCGTTGGTGAAAATTATGGAGTAGAAAAGGGCACGCACGGTAAACTTTTATGTCAAGTCGCTGATTTAATTTATATCCAAGACGTGTTCCGGAAGCAGGAGACCGTTAAACAGACCAATGAATTTTAATATGGTCGTCCTGCGGAGTCGAGCTTTTGCTCCTTCCTTTGATAGAAGGAAGCTCGTCGGGAACGGAACGGAGTTGGGATTATTCCTTATCGTTTCTTGGTTATTTGGAGGTAGAAATTTGGAGCATTGCCTCAAGAGAAGGTATAAGGTAAGTAGTACATACATACCCAGAGCTTGAATACGTAATATTATTTGAATCACGTATATATAACTCTGTTATGTCAACGATTTTCCAAACGATGAAAGTTCCCAGTTTCTTGCCAAAGAGTAAAATCGTATGGCAACTTATTGTCTGTCTGTAACTTCGACCCGACTTTGCCCTTTGATAAACTTCATTTGGTCAAATAGTCGTAAATTCGTGAATTCTCTCACCATAAAGGATGACCCAAGATCAATGGATTCGTGGCAATTCTCTCCAGATCCAGTTTCGCTGGGTCTAAATTAGCTAAGACAGTGATGAATTGTACCAAGGGTTGAAACCATATAAAGGGTTGTACATTCTCGGATTGGTTAAGCTATCCTTCTATATAACTTTATGTACCCATTACATACATACATCATTGATCCGAGTCCCCAGCTTTTCCTATTTTCGTATCTACCTTTTATCCTTACTTGCCTATATCCTCGAGCCTTTACCCTCAGAACTTTACCCCATGCCAACAGCGTTTAGTGTCCCGAAGCACTTCTAGCCCGAACCCAGTTTCCGCATGGAAATCGTACGGTTTCCCGCATGTCATTTACGTAATTGCACATTTTCGAAACCCCTTAAAATCAGCGTTGGCGTAGAATTTTATCCTGAATCCAACGAGCATAAGCTGGTCATTGTAGCTCTAGTGATTGATCCGGAAGAAAAACGTGTCGAAGTTGAAAATTTCGTTCCAGAAAAATGGAAAATATTATCCTTAACGAATTTTACTTTCTTCATCGACCATATGAGCCACCGCGTATCGTTTTGAATATCGCGTTACTAATCTCATAAGGTCGTAAGTGCCAAAAATGCGATTTTAGTGCCGGGTCGTGAATTTTTGTTTTTTAATTTGCTTAGTAATCCATGAACATGCATAAATCAATATTGAAATTGGAAAATTCGAAAACTTGAATCAGAAGGTCGTATTTGCTGACACATACGACCTTATGACTCTAATTTTCATGATTTTTTCTTAAAGTTGTAGCCAAAAGGTCGTATCTCCAAAAATCCATCTTCATGCTCTATGTCATATCTACCATTGCTTCCCATTGATGTTTTCCTCAGTAATGATATTATTTTCAAAACGTTTCTGGAGATACGACCTTTTGGCTTTAGTTTTCCTGATTTTCCCTCTAAACTAAAGCCAGAAGGTCGTATCGACAAAAATTTTTCTGTCTTTTCGATCACCATTACCTACTTCCAACTATTTTTGCTTCATGAATAGCCTAATTTTGAAAATTTTGGTCGGTAGGACAATTTGGCTTAATATCTTCCGCAAAGAATGAAAAATATCAAAGCCAGAAGGTCGTATCCGCCAAAATTTTCAATCTTTCAAATCTTAACACGACCTTTTAGTTTTAGGAAGATCAGAATGTCGTATAATGTCACTTACGACCTTATGGCATATAATAACGCCATATATCTGTATTCACCCAATTCCCTATAGCTTTGGAATTATCATCACTGCAGGGGTATTTTGGAACAGCGATTATCACGTATGGTTAGAATTCGAGAGAATTCTTGTTGTTTATTTGTCGTTCGTTAGATTGTGAAAAATTGTATCAGTTTGGATGAGTCGTGTGTTACGGCATACGAATGTTATACACGTGCGATTCTTTCTATTGTAGTTTGGTAGGTTGTATTTTTTGTGTTTTTCTCGTTTGCCACAGATGGCTCCAGTGAGCCATTCGGTTAGAGAAATGATGATGAAAACATACGGAGGAGACGCTGAATCGTAAAATAATAAAACGCCCTTCGTTGCGTGATCAAAATTAACGATACGAGTTATCAAACTTTGAATGTACCTTTTTTTTGTGGGGGGAATTCATCGATAAAATAAATTCACATCTTCTTTGAATAGCAAAAAGAAAAAAAAAAAAAAAAAAAAAAAACTATAGTAAATTGATTAAAAGACACGAAAAGTATCGCGTTAGGGATATTTTTTCGCGTCCAAGTAAAAACAAAGATATCTTATTTCTTCACTGCTTTATCGAGACATTCGCTATGGACAAAATATACTATATATATGGAATATCTATGATTTTCTTGGCACCCCAATTCCTCACGGTTCGCCGTTCGTCCCGTGGTCCATTATACAAGGTGACAGATGACATCTCCGGGAAGAACCTATCAGATTTCACATCCCGAGGGAGGTGTATAGCTTCTAACAACCGAGTGATTTGACAAATTGCTTCGCGTGCGTGTATAATGGTTGGAGAAAAAAAAAAAAAAGAAAGGAAAAAAATAAAAAATAAATCAAAAAAATACATCCCGCGCGTCGACACTTTTTGCGTATAACTAATGACCCCGCGAATATGCGCGGATGATATTTCGCATAGTATTTGGACGTAACAAACGGTATCGCAATTGGATAAATTTTTTTTATAGAGATATATGTATATATAGAAGAAGGAACATTTTTCCGAACTACGTTTCTTGCCCGTCGAACAGAACTTGACTGAGTGGAAGATAAAGATCGACAATTCGGTCCAGAAACTTTCGCTTCATTGACTCGAGCAAATCGAGCACCTCGCTCAGTTGGTCTGTTCTCAAGCTGAAGGCAGTAGCAGCAACCAACCTAGCCCATGCATCTGTCGCCCTCGTGACTTTTCCTCTTGGTTTACCTCATTCTTTCTTAAAAGTTTTATATTACATTACACTTTATGCTTGGCAAGTATACGTACCTACCGGAGATTACCTGGCCCCAGTGGGTATAAGAAAGAAACTTCGTGGTCGAGATCGAGATAGGATCTCAATTTGAAACGAACCTCATTGTCAACCTAGGTATCAGGGTAGATTGAATTGAACTTGAATCAGAAAATTAGCGGTAAAAGTAACTAAAACTCTTGGTATACGAAGGAGAACTAGCTGAGGATTGCTGGACTTTCACCAATAGCTGTGAGGTCTCTCTGGGATCGTCCCGCGAGACGAGCTACTCAAGGACAAAAACTACCCCCGGACAAACAGACTCTAACTAACCACAGCCTTCGAGCTATAAAGAGAGGGTCAGAAAAGGGAGCAATCAGCGTGATAGACGGAGAACGCTTAACGAAGTGCAAATCCCAGAAACCTCCACTCGGATAATCCCACGTGTTCACCGACATGGTCTTGCGAAATTTCACGATGTGCCAATTGTTTTGAATCTGAACTACGAGTATGTGAAGTAAGACTGTAGGGTGAATTGCAATACAGAGACGGGATTGGAATTCAGAATTTCAAAAGTTGCGGAAGGTCAAAATTCCGGATTTTTTTACTACTGACTCGCAGTTTTTTATATGCCCGAAGTTTCGAACAAAATTTCGGAAAAGCCGGCTTCACCAGGATTTATAATCTATTAGAAGTATAGCTACACATTTTCGATGTGTTGAAAATCGAGTGTTAGGGTTCGAAATTCACAAATTTTGAGCTGTTGAATAGGCGTCATATAAGATTTTTATGGAACTTTCATTCAAATGAACGTTCGGAACTTCAGGCGCGTAGTTTTTCGAAATATTATCCCCCCGAAAGTCTACGTAGCCAATTTGAAAAACTCCAAATGAAAAATCACCGGAGGTTCAAAATTCCGAAAACTAAAGATCAGAAAGGCAGAACTCCGAATCTCGAAATTCGCTTATGCAACGTCGTTATGATGCGAATTTTTGGACTTTTTGAGTTCTGAACTCTAACCTTTTTAGAAAGTCAAAACCACATTGCAAATAAATTCGCAATTTTTACCGTTCGGAGCTTTATTTCAATCCTGTCCCGCATTACTTTTTGCAGAAAAGTACACGATCGTTATACTAATTCCGAAAAATGTTCAATTGTTAAGTAATTATTTCATATATCTCTTGTAAGAGAACATAATTTTCGAATCACTGTATCACAATTTTGATCTCGCAATGCTGTCAGTCGTCAATAAATTACAGATCGCATACGAACGTTGAATTTGAACGAATCTGTCGTCGAGAAAAGTTGAGTTAGAATGAGAAAAATCAGGGTTGATATCGATTTCATTAGGGTAGGAAATTCACTTCTACAAGCGAGTTAGGGTTGAATCATCTTCAAGATTTCAACTGAGAAATTTCAACTGAATACTAAATAATTTTCTTCCTCTTGTCAAATGGGATTGACGTGCCTTTGAAAGAGTTTGAATAATTTCTAGAATTCCAACGAATATTCCTATATCTCGTGAATTCTGGGGATCCAAAAGCGGAACAAGCGGCTGTGGCAACTGGGAATTTGGCTTCCGGAGGTTCAGGTGAGGGTCGGTTGAACGTGGAATTATAGGCGGCAGTGTACGGTCAAAGCTTGGAACCCTGGGGAAAAACTGGGCAGAATTTCGAGCCTTTGCTGTTGCGTTACGACGATGAACTATATGTATAGCCCTCGGCGTACGAATGTTCACAAATGTCGCCGTCACCTACAGACGAAACACGACTTTACAACTTGGAATTCCCTGACGATCAACTCTTCCTTGCTATCATAGAATATACTTGAAAATGTCTAAACATCTCTCAACGGTTTGGGACAAACTTTATGCTAATCGCGACCTCAGCTAATTTGAACTTCCCGCTTTCAAGAAAAAAAAAAAAAAAACGTTATCTCTCATTTTTGGAGTAATTGTATTAACGTTTTCTCAGATCTGGCAAACAAATAATTGGATTGTAATGTTATGGTTTCGGTCTGAATCGTTGAGTAGACTTTGGATTCGATCGGTCAAGTACTTTTTCAGATATCAACAATACAGAATTAATGAAAGACATTCTATGCGATGATATCTCATGGACGGATCAACGGATTTTCATAATCTTCATCTTGATTAGTAGGATTTTCTTCAGCTTAAATTTGATTAAATTTTTTTTTTTTAATGGATTTGATGCTCCTGGATTAGGAAAAGCATGAACTTTTTCGTTTTATTCCTTGAGCCCAAAATGTCACAATGATGGTCAGCGAGATTATCTGCTTACTCAAACTTTTTTGACAGGCGTACATTTTTTGAAGATCAATAAATCTTTTTATTTAACCCAGAATGTAATCTCTGTCATGTGCATTTTTATACTCAGAGGCGTGTATAGAGTATGCGAAAGCAAAAGGGGGATGATAAAATAAATTAGATTTGTACGCCTCCAATGGTTTGTGACGTAATGACACAAGCGAGGGCAGGACTCGTGATAAATGTATTATCGTAACCCATATATGCCTATGTCCGAAATATGATTGTAAAAAATGTCATTGAAGGTAGTTTCCCTGACGAAAAGAAAGATAACCAGAATTTCAGCTTTGCAAGACTTTAGGTTGTGAGAGATAATGTAATTTTGAATTATGTAATTGTCAGAGGTCAAACCGGATTGGAACTAATTTTTAAGAAGAAGTAAAACGGGGTCGGCGCATTGAGATTCAAGAGTTAGAACTGAATTAAGTTACAGACGACAAATAAGCCCAGCTAAGAGAGAAATATAAGGTCACTTCGAAAGATCGAGTTTCCACTTTTAACGTCGTTAACTTGACTTGCAAAGCGCACATTCCCTCGTGTACTACTTTCCAATTTGACTTGCCAGTTAGCTGCAGGGATACGAAAAGTCGTCACTGACTCACAGAGTTTCTGTTTTGTAAAAACTGCACCCGATCGAAACTTTTCACAAACTTCTCTGTATTCTGCTTCGGAGGCGATTGAACTTCGTCTTTGTAAAAATGGACAAATATCGGTCTTCTGCAGTTGGAAAAGTTGACTAACAAAAAAAAAAAAAAAAAAAGGAAAAAAACGGCGAAGCATTCAATGAAAACATTCAATTCTTTGTTCGTCTGTTATTTGGACCATATTCTGAAATCGCCATGTCAATTCGACTGCATAATTATAAATATATATTTGTTACTAAGGTGTGCCATCATTTCAGGGATAAATGTTACTGGAAAAATTGGATAAGCTCTCTATACATTAGTGCGACGGATGTGGCATAGAAAAATCGAGAGGAACATCCGTGACGGAAAGCAGCGGTCAATTTTTGATGCGTGAAATGGAACACGTTGGGAAATAAATTCCATAGACACGGAAAATTTTCAATCTATAAAGGTGACAGGCGTATTTCCTAGCTATCAGTCTATATCACATACTGCAGTGAAGATTATCGAAATAATACCCGTTTTCTTCCCTCCTTCATCTTTTCTTTTATTTTCATTTAGCTCAGAGGCTACTGTCAAAATTTCGATGTAAAGTCACAAAAAAAAACGTCTCTCAGTCGACTGTTTTTTCAACTCGACTTTCGGCTGATTATTATACCGTAAACGTAGCAAAAGTTATACTCAAGACTTGAGTTATTTCAGGTATGTTGGTAAGAATAATTAGAATTTTATCCACCAACTGGATATATAGAATGGCTAAACTTTTTTTTTCTCTTCTTCTCATTAGTCCAATTTTATTCACGTCTTGACCGCAGGACTTATAATATTAAAGCACTTAATCCAAAGTTTCAAATCTTTGTTGAAAATTTTTTTCAACCCTCAGTGACTCCGTGAGGTTCAGGCTACGGGCCATCATTAATATCCATACAAACACAAATCAGAAAGTGGATTCATGCAATTTTTTCGCGGTTAAATCCGTTATTGAAAAGCTATTTCACGTTTTGCGAAAATAGTCGAATTTCTGGAGCATCCATCTTCGGGGTATGACACATATATCTGACACCATATTCCATCCATATTAATATATCCTCGCTAGATAAACCTGCTCGCAGCTTTCGGTGATGAAAAAGTATTTGATCTTCTTCAAGTTTAATACCATAGAATTAATTCCCCAACTCATTCTATGTTATAATTGAGTTTCTATAAGGAAATGAATATCTGAATTGATCTTTCGTACCTGCGCAGCAACCATCCCATCCTTCAGCCTTCGAAGATCGGTGTGACTCCAGGCACTTCGAGCCCAAGGATGTGCATCCCGTAAATCTTCAAACCTGAAGTCTCTCAATTGATTTTTTAAGAACTTTCGGATGTTCCAGGGTAGGTCGTTGTGCCTGAAAGCAGAAAAAGAAAAACGAACGGTAATTTTCACCTTTTTCTTAAGCACTGCCTGGAGGACATTTAACCTTATATCTACTTTCATCCTGACAGTCGTCTAGTGCACTTACGAACCAGCGCAATACTCTCAGGAGTCGTGAGTGCATAGCCATTGTAATTTCCTTGCTCAGGACGATACGAGCACTCAAGGCAAGATGCAAGAAGAGGTTAAGAATGTGTCTGGGAAGTTGCGAATGAAGCGGGACAAAACGACTGATCTTTAAAGTAGCTTGAAATGAGTACATCTTACTGTCTACCTCTTCCGAGTAGCAAAGATCGTTGTTCTCAACAAGATAGTAGATTCAAAGCAAAGTGACAGGTGAAGTTCTTCTTCCTCTTTTCATATCAAAAAAACCACATTAGGAACTTCTGCAGGCTTTTCCCAAAGTCTAGCTTAACCGCCAAAGATCTATACTATTTCCTCATTCCACCAAAGTGTAAAACTGAAAACATATATTTCATGTTTGTCTAGGAATCTGTTGTGAACTGCAATTCTCATTTCGCTATTGTATTCCCAACGTTTCTGTAGCCATAAATTTGCTGAGGGTAAAAAGCTGGTGCCTAAAATTGGAAATTGTCGTTTCGCCCTCATAAAGATAACGATAAAGTCGAAAGTGAATACCAGAATTCATATAACTGGCCGAGAGCTGGTCTATGCTACTAAAACTACCGAAATTCAATCCCATGAGAACGAAGGCGTCGGTATTTCGGCCGGTGAAACTTTACATCGACAAATGATCAATGGCATTCCTACATTCCTGGGATGAGTCAGCCATTGCAGGCGATCCATTTCGTGTTTCTCTCGAATACTTCGGAAGCAGTGCATGCAATGTGCACGAGAAATTCATTACACGAGCTTTAGCCAAGTGTTGCGAATAATCTAATTCGCACCAACGGTTTTGGTACATCTAATTCAGTGGTTTGAAAGCAACACAAGATTCTGAACTACTCGTGGTACTCCTTCATTCGATAACTCGAGTCCCAAGGTTCTCTACTCGGAAAATTCAATTATCTAAGATTATAATTACGGCCTGGGTATCAAAGAGATGTCGATTACCTGATTAATACAGGTATACACGTACATAGAGGATATATACCATGCTAATCAAATTGGATATTAGGTACTAAAGCAATAAAGTGACCCGAGATTGCAGAACCCACATAGAACTATGACGATCCAAACATCAATTAACCTTAACGACTGTCAAGTAGAAAATTCGCTACTGGTCAGACTGGGAACCGATTAAGCAAACCTGTAGGTAAAAAAAATCTAGTATAAGGTACCAAAGAAAACGACCGGCCACTTCTAATCAGCTCAGAGAATTTATCTGCGTAATGGAGTAACGCTGTTCACCCTCTTCCATTCCAACCCATTTTTTGTCGTCCCGTATAATTTTGCAAAGTCACCAAGCACCGTCCGCCGTGTCATCTCCCTTAGGTACGTCGAGCTTTCTCCAGCGTGGCATTTCCGGACTCTCAAATATGCGCGGTTTCCATGCTCGTCCAAACTTGAGGTTGCAAAGCTAGTTTTAATGTGCCACCAAGCTTATGCAACTATAACAAACAACGCGGAGTTCACCTAGGTTCAGAGGTAACGGCTCCGCGATATCAAGGTTATAAACTATTCATGTCTACGAAAGCTCTCCTCGTCTATAATCTGGATTCCTAACTTTCGCTGTTCAACAAATTTCACTCAAGCTATTTCAGTCAACCTGCAACTATAAAATGGTACAACCAGGTTGCTCTATAGACTCTTCATCACCATTCATTATTCAACTTTTTTACTTTATTCCTTTTCGACTTTCGCCAAATCAGGAAAAAAAATCTCATTGCCATTATTTGTTTTCATTTTTCCGGGCAAACGAGTTGGTTGATCTCGATGGGACATAGGAGGTTTTCATCGTCAGAACACAAGCTATATTCCTGTAAAGTTTCACATTTTTTCGTCCAGTCATTTTCCAGTACACTGGGTGAAATTGGATTTGTGACAGATCGACAGACAGACCAATTTTTGTTCAGAATCATGTGTGACAATGTGACATCAACTAGTGGGACCAAAAATCGGAGTTTTTTTAAATTGACGAAAGACAACTTTGACAAGAAACCAATACTTCACTATCATTTGCGTAATGAAAAGTAAAAAAAGTCAACAACGTCCAAAGATAAAGGCAACGGAGTTTGCTTGGCTCAATAAATGCCTGTATACATACGTACGAGTATAAAACAATGATAAATCAAATAACTGAACTACATTTGCAATGAATGGTTTGGTGTGGTTGCACACAAATCGATTTCATCAACTCGCTATCAATTCTAGTGAACAAATGATGATGTGGTATCTGAAAATGAAATATGATATCTGGTATAAAAAATCTGTTAATTACTATGTGACTTGCGATATTCTATCAGCAGAACACGCAACGTACTGTATAATATATATGGATATATTTATTGCAAGTGGAGAACAATGTTTGTCGTGTCATTCTCGATTGTGATCCATAAAATTATGCAGGCTGACGACAGCTAGTGTATGCTCACTGATAAAATGCGGTTTTATTCAACGGTAACCGTACGATGATAGAGTAAAAAAAATTACTATCTACAACTATTTAACCAAATCATACGACCAACGTGGCGGATCTGTTATGTGTACTATAATCTGGGCTAGAGGGTGCAAATTTTGCCACCCCTGAAGGGATTAAGTATATTGATTTAATTGTAACAGTAATATACATAGACACACTCGCGGACCCTAATGTTACCCTACTACTATAATGGTCGTTGGTCTCTCTTTGTCTAATTTCACAGTCGTAAAGGCGATAGGCTCTAACGCAACATTTACATCTTGGGGTAGCCAGGCAGGACTGGTGAACGGAATATTCCATTCATATGCATATCACACCAAGTACCTTATCGCCCGTTGCCAATTAGACCGTACAACCATAGGTACAGGAATACACTAGATGTGTGTATAGGTATATATATATATATATATGTATATATCTACATCTCGTATTCAGTGCCCTTAGCTTCGGCAAATTACCTCGAGGAAGCCAAGCAGTTAACTGGTGAACCTTCTCGGTAGTGAAGTACATTCGAAAAGCTCTCTGAAGTCACCGCCTTTTTGCGTTACATCTGTTTCATGGTATAAAAAAGGTCTGGGGTTAGGGTTGCTTTTTCTTTGAGTTTCGTTGATTGAACCTTACTTTTTCCCCTTTCTGTTTTTTGTCCAATTTTCCACCATCAGATTCAAATTCGTTGGCATGTGCAGATTTTTCCATGGTACGTATGTGGTGAGTTGAGCCACGCTTTGATGTTGTTATCAAAAAATTTTTAGCCCAAAATCGAATAACTTTTATGGCTCGGCAAAGGTTTGACTAAATCCACCCGTTTATAGAGAATTTATATTTTCCTCAGACAACTTATCTCCACCTAGGAATTGCAGGATCCTAACCTTCTAGCGAGATCCTTCAATTTCCTGTCGTCATTTCCGTATTGTTGGATCCTTCACCCTTATCTTATTAGTATTCCGAAGACCGGCCAGCGCACCTGCACCTTCAAGCTTCGCAAGCTCAATATATACCTTTGCTGTTCTTTCGGTTTAATTCGGAATAGTTGAGTTTCTTCAACGTCGATATACACTGGGAATACTTTTATCGATTAGTAATGGATGACGAAGTAACATTGAACTATATGTATGTAGGTACAGATACGGGGTAACGCCTTACGCCAATTTCCTAGTATCTGGTTACCTTCGGGGCGATTTCAAGGGAATTTGATACCCAACTGGGATCGTGGAAGAGGAATCAATGTCCGGCGCGACGAGGTAGATCTAGATAGCAAGCTTTTAGACGAATCAAGTCACGCTCTACTAACTTCTTGAGGGGTACTCATATACAGGCTAATTCCTCGCAAGGGACATCCGCACTTTGCCTTGCCTCTTTGAGTATACCGTTGAGATAGCAACTTCTCCAAGGGTGTCCACAAGTTCCGAGTAGTCTTCTATACCTCCTGCAGACGTCCTGTTACCACATACTATACGCCCGTAGTCTGAACTTCCTCAAGGTGTTGTTAGTACACGACTATACCTACAACTAAATTGTTTGTAGCTCTAGGCAACTGTTACAAGTAGATATGAATGTGGCATCTAGTGGGAAGTGACATCGAGACTGATTTGACGACTAGAAATTATTGTCCACTCGGCAATTTCTATTCTTGCAAGCAAGTCCCTTCTCGATATACAGCTGACTTTGCCTCAAAGATGGAACTTTGCTCCTTGTTGGTTTTGCGATACCCGCACGTAGGTATGTAGGTATGTACATACATTGTAAAGGGAGGAAATGAATGTCAAGATTTTTACCCGGAAAAGTCGCATAGCAGACGATAAAGGTCTTTTGATACTCTTTGACGTTGACCTACCAACTTGGGTTACATTTGATCTTAGAATATACGGCAGAGCTTACTTATACACGGTATATAAGGAAAAAGTCCAATAACTTTTATACCGTACGAGATTTCATATTGTTTTCTTGGGAAGCAATAAGTATCCGTTGTAAATCGCTCCGTTTGACCCTGCAGCATGGCAGGCTTCAGGTTTTGCTATGAACTAAATATAAAATGAGGTAATATTCAGGTATTACGAGGGTTAAGTATCATAGTGGTAATAGTGCTTGATGATAAAGAGGAAAAAAAAAAAAACTGCGAAGAAATAAGAGCTGGCGAGGGGAGAAAATTTAGGAGGCTTGAAAGAATAGCTTCCGCCCTACAAAATTGAGTATCGTAAGTGGCCCGAAAATGAGCTTGTAAGAAAGTTTAAATTATGTTTGGAAAACGGGTAGAATAAGAAATATTATGACTTTACTTTCAAAGTTGAATATAAATTGCACCGTTAAAATGATTTACAATATTGTCAACACTTATCAGGCTTTGTTTTTCAAATTACTTCCACTTATAGAATTAATATACCTATCACTTATAACAAGATATTTCCTCCACCAAAAAAAACGCCCTTTTTTTCATGGATGCACTGAGTTATCTGAATTCTTTATCAATTATTTATCAATATTTTTGATTCAATTTTCTTCATTCAAAGAGAAACGTGGGTTGGTTTAATTAGATTTGATGATGAACTATATCGATTATAAATTGTATTTCATTTGCGTTAACATCAACCTATTTAAATAATGGAGGGAGAAATAGGCTGGGTTTAAGACTGCCTACGGATACACGCTGCGCTCTCATGTCTCAATTACAAAATACTGTATTCCCAAGCGCAACAGCTGTGCAGCCTAGAATTGAAGTTAGATATAAGCGCTGCCTCTACATCTGCGAATTAACAGAATAATATGAAATTTATCATTGCTCTAGAATTTATCGGAGGCAATTTTTCAAATCCTTTATGAAAAGGAAAATTAAATTTTCTGTGCACAACAATATCTTATCACATATGTTTACTGTTCAGGAACCAAATGATCCATCATCAGAACTATTGAAAATTATCGAGCATTCATACCATACGGAATGCGCTTCGAATCGAAATTAATAACAAAATTAGTTATGATTCGGAAACACGTAATCGAGAGGTGAATTTTGTTAGTTCTCTTGAATTCCAGACTACAAGATTCCACGTGACGTTGGAAGACTTTCAATATTCAACAAGATTCTGAGAATCCCGAATGATTGCAAAAGCTTCCAATTAAGTTTGCGCGAAATTTACCTAATAAAGACTTATCGACCAAGTTCGCGGATTGATCAACTCATCGCTATAACTTATCGTGAGCTTATTAAATTGCTCAAATGATAAGAGCGCAGAATATTTCTTGTAAAAACTGTGAGAAGTTCTAAACAGAAAGGTCCACAATTCATAAAATGGCGAGATGCACTGATTGGGAATGTATTTCACGATGGACATGAGTTGACCCTCTACACCCAGTGTTTAGATCTCACGTGTTTATTCAACCAACCAATGCTATACCATGTAGACATAGCCACGTTGCCTCCAGTCAACAACTCAGAGCTTGCAACCCCCTTTTCCACTCTTTCCCATCCGCCGCTCACACACATTAGACCCTTGTTTCTAAAGCAGCGAAAAATTCGAGGAGCTTTTTTCCTCTTTTCCTTTTTCCACATTTTTCCTTTTTGTCTTCTTTTTTTTCATTTTTTTTTCATTTTTTTTTGTTCTTCTTGTGGCACACTGACTCTCCCCCTCGTAAACTAAGCGTCCTTAAGCCCCACCTCAATACCTACAGGCAAAGTACCAAAGTACCCATGCAAAAGCCTCCATGACCGGTTATGTCGTAATCAAATCGAATGGTTATGTGGCTAATGATGACCGTCTATGAAGTAGATTGCTTTGGGATATACTCAAGTCCAGAGTTTGGGATGGACATCAAGATGATTCTAGTAAATTTAACAGACTCGTTTCTATGTCTGTGGGTTGTTATCTTCCAAGTCACCGTTTTTTTGTTTTTTGGTTTTTTTTTTGATTCACGATCGAAATTTTCGACAGAATCGATAGATGCCCTTCGATAAAATGACGGCTGTGACTCCGGGGAAAGTGAATATTTATTGAAATTCTGGTATTTTTGTCGCTCAATTACAGTGACTTGACCTACCGTAGGGTAGCTACGCCGTTAATAAATTGAAAATAATTGGAACAATTCAGTCTCTGACGTCTCCATGGCCCGGTTTCGTCAATTATATACCCGGCAATTACTTCTTCACCGTAATTTGTCGTACGAATGCAAAGCAGCACTCGACCTCTGGTCAGGAGGAGGAAAAGGGTGTACTCAGGGTATACAACTGGCGAACACAAAGGTCAGAGGTTCACGGGATCTCGTTTTACGCGCTGCTGACCGTTTGCTGGATTTTTCCCGGTTAATTTTGCAACACTCGCCTTGTTTTTGACCCCTTCCAGCTACCTGACCCGACTCTCGTCGACTGGGGCCCGTAATTAAATATTTTCACCCAAAAATTTATGCGAAGAACAGGCTACCCTCAACGGTGGCTTTTGTTTGTTCTATGGTCATGTGATCGACAGTTAGGACGTGAAAGAAACTTCCCTTTATACATGTGCTGATCCATTGTTCGCGAAATATACTTTTTGACTTCATGACGAGGGAGAAACAGAAAGAAAAAAAAAAAAAAAAAAAATGAAAATGGAAAATAGCTTACAGGGGTGGGTTTGGATTTCTGGTACGTATTTTCTTCGGAAAACGAGTCAGGTACACTCGCTCAATGTTGTATTCACGATTTTCAGCCTCTAGTGTTCGACCCAATTACTGAAAATCATGGAACTTTTTTTTTCTTTATTTCTCAATTACACGCGTTAACAGAATTGGAGCCGTTGTACAGGCTCACGCACTCTTGAGCTTGCAACTGTTCAATGAAATAGAAATACGGTAACGCAGGTTATACTTGTCAAAGAGTTTGACATCTGCTAGTTTTAATTGTAACAACTGTGACTGCAATTGCAGTAAAGCTTTCGCAATATCGCTCGTTAATGTAATTAATACTAATGAATCGTGTTATAGGATGAACAAGGCGGAAGAATATATATTTTTTCTTTCTTTTGTTCTTACGGTACTTTTCATCATCGTACAAATCAATTATCAACTGGCTGAGATACTATACGTGCATTTACAGCATGATCAGAATCTCATATTAGTTATACATTTCATCATCGATGATGAATGAAAAGACTAAAATAGCCTGAATTTTCGAAATGATTCCAATAGGTGGATGAACTATTTGAGAATATAGAATATCTTCCAATTTGGTATCTGGACGTTCGTTTCACAAAGCTCGTACATCATTTGAATTCAATTCAATATCCTGTCCATGCGTACCTATTCCAAGGTTCAATTTTACCGATCAGATGAATTTGCATGCTGACCGATATTGAATTTTAATACCAAAATCCCTTTCGCGTAAGGCCTTGAGGTGATAAGGTTGCCTATCCTTACCGTGAGGTAAGATTTACTACGATTCATTAGGCTGCAAAATAAAAGGCGTGAGCCATCTGTTGCGGATTATGGGGGGGGTGGAATGATTAATGAGAATCCCAAGTTTCCTGACAGTTTTGTACGATTTGTCCAAATTCCATTCCGCAGATGTAACTGCAGGTTAAGGCCTGCAAAAAAAAAAATCTATTTTTCGAATTCTTCGCATCCACGGTGGTTATTCCGACTTTATACCATTTCACTTTGCCAAAACATGGTTTAGATAAGTAAAGGTAAATAAAGGAAAAAGTAGACAAACAAAGGCCGGAAAATTCATGCAAATTTATACATACAACCGTTTCGACGAGGACTTCACCGTTCTGGAGATATTATACCAAGACCTAGGGTATAAAACCATTTCCACTGGCGGAATCGTGGAATTCCAACAGATATAGAAATTAATCTATTGAATTTCATGGACGGGGATGTTCCAACCAACCATGTATACATATACGTACGAAAATACATAGTATACATATATCGTATGCGTTTGTCTGTATTCTACCTATATACCTGAAATACATATATATATATACATATGTATTCCATGTATCGTCAGGTGAGATCGTCAAACTACAGTCTCGCTATATGTGCGAGGGATTCCAGTTTCCGTCCACAGATCGTTACGGTGAACCGCGAGTTTGTAAATCAGGATATAAAAGTTACTCGGGCGTATACATACATATAGTATATAATAGCGGGGGTGAGAAAGAGCTCAGTTGGTAAGGCAGGTAAATCGTGTGTATCCCTATGTATACCTACGTGGTTATACACCTATATATACATTCCTTATAATAATTACGCCACGAGTCAACGGTGCACAATGGAAGTAATTATAGGGGTAGATATGTGCGGGGATAAAAATTGAAAAAAATAAAATAAAAAATAAAAATCTTTATATGCACTGGGTGTAATTAGCGGGCGTATTAATAAGCCAAATGCTTCCGTGCCAAGGTGTACTTTTTGATAAATAAACCATATACGTACGTATATACCCGGACGTTACGCGTAACGTTATATAAACCCAGGGCTCTATTAATAATTGAAGCAATAATTTAATAGCATGACAATGACGTTATCAACAAAGTCTCTAATTTATTTAATCCAATTATGGATCGTTACCTTTCACTTTAATTAGACCCCCGTATTATTATCTCTATACTCTATACCTGCAGTTTCGCTCAACCTTTCCTTGTCTCGCTCACTGACGAACGCGACGATATTTAATAACCTCTCCATTCAGAACATGGCGTGAAAAATATAATTACCGTATCGCTTCGCTGTTCTACTCCAATTTTTTATTTAATATTTATTTTATTTTATTTTTTTCTTTCTCTCCCATATACAACGCATGCCAGAATATTGCCGGATTTACCCTTTATGGCACAGAATTGGTACTACCCTGGCTGCCCAATTTCATTCGGTAACACTGGCCCAGTCCAGATAAATAATTTGCCTAACGTTGGGCTACTGCTGATGACTAGTACTGACGAATGAACATACATGGGGTTTAACCGGAAGTCAGTTCTGTACTGGGAATACACTGGGCCAATATATGGCGTTTTATACTGACTGCGGATTATTTCCTGCCCATTGACGACATCATAAGTTGAACCGGTATTAACAACCCAAAATTGTCCAAAAATTGATTTTGACTTTGGTAAAGCTTGGCCCTTGGTAGCTGTCAATATTGGCAGCAATGGCACAAATACCAATACGTACATGGGTTTCTCACAATCTCACCCTGCAGGAGTTTCACTTCTTTTTATTTTTCTGTACCCGACTGGTTTCATCCAACGAGATACTTGTCGCTTCTGATATACTCGAACCGCAGCTGGAACTGATAGATTGAAATACACACGGGTTCAAGAATAGCCTCTCGATGTTATCGACAGCTTATATTGTTATTGAAGTTGGTTTATCCGATAAAGGAATAATCAAAGTTCTTCTTTCATCTCCCTATATCTCTGCTTTCCCCATACGAATCTCTACATCATACCTCCAGCCTATTTTTGCACGAGTAATACTCATTGCCAAAATTTCATTTCACTCGACGAACAAAGCGCGTTTGGCCTATACTCGGAGGTCGAGCCTGAACGGTGAGATAATAAGAAATTACGTCCAACAATGGGAGCAATGATAATAATAACAGTAATCCCGACAATGGTACACCAGCGCATGATACCAATCTATAGGTAATCATAGCCCAAGCCAGAGGTGGACCCGCTCGTGGTGTCGACGGGTAATAAATGGCCGTATAGACCTGTGCTCACTACGATACGTGACAGACATATCGAGAAGATTTTTATGACTGATTAGACGATCCGGCGATAAAATATCTCGTCATACGAACTATTGTGATTCGAGAGTCCAAGAGGCTTTTGTACCTTTTCCACACAACGATGGGTAAAACTTGACCAAACGATTGTCCTCAATTTTACGTGATATGAATTGACCATTGAAGTTTTAGACGAATTTTATTTGACTTATCGGTATTTGATTTGTTACAACAATCGTTAATACTGTATGCAGATTCAAAGCTGCGTTACAGTATTTCTCTTCATTGGTATATATATTGAGCGAATGTACCTAATCTGTTATTGAATTATATGGGTAATCGATGCTCAATCTTCTGTGGTAACGGAGTGCCGAATGGACACCGTTAATCATAGTTCGGATGCAGTAGTCCATGAACTATATACAGTAAATGATGGTAGAAACTTTAACAAATTAGCTAACGATTCGTTAATCGTTGACGACGACGAGTAAGCAGTAATTGTGACGAACGAACACTGGTTTCTGCAGTCGTTTAAACTAAAAGTATTCATCAAACTGGAAGTACTAAGTACATACTTATATATATACCTCCCTAACATACATGAAACCGCATGGATTGTCTAAGTTTAAAAGTGGCTTACCTATAGTATGATAAATTACTACCTAAGTCGTAAATTATTCGATTTCACGCTCACCGCTAACGATAGACCATATAGAAAGCGAGAAGAAAATACTCATCCGGTAGATAAAAGACACAGAAAACTTTCGGTTAATGGGCGATTTTACGTTCTGTTGCTTCAGAATGTTCAGTTATTGTAAGCGACTTTTTTTCAGAATATCTTCAATTTTTTTTTTTTTTTGTTTTTTTTTTCTTCTTCTTCATTTCTCTGTTCATTTCTGTTTCGCTATTGTAAATCTGCGGTGGAAAACGATCTGTTCATATCCAAGTTGCTTCCAGAGATATTTAGGCAGCTCATTATTCCATAGAATTTCCAGGCCTACGTCATTGTTGGGGGTATGTAAAACCCAAGCTGTGCTTTTCAATTCTATGGCTCGTCGTGAATTTGTCAAACGAATGCTAAGCGAGCGATGATAAGGGTCGATTTTATTAAGAAAACCACCATACGCTGCTACCGTCCATTGTCCCCAAATAAAGGTCTGCACTTGGTGTAGACTGATATATAAGATCTTTCAGAAATACGGACGATTGCTTTCTAACAAGATTTACTTCGTTTATACCAGCACGAGGTTTTGTTGATGTTAGACTTTGATCCAATTCAATGAAAATTTCATTTTTCTTCCCTAGTTAAGTAATCGCGCATATAATATAGCATTTTGCCCTTAAGGGTTAATACGAATTTCATATATTCATTATATCTGCCTAGTAAACTTCCCAAGAAAATTTTCCTACAAATGAGGAATTGTTATTCAAGAAAATGAATTCTACAAACGGAAATCCATCTAGCATAGTTAGATCTTATTTAAATATATGCCTGCTCTTTGCGATGTTCATTATATCCTCGAAATGGTAATAGTTTCTTGAAAGAAAAGAAAAAAAGAAAATGTAATTCCGAGTCAGTTATGTACTCATCCCTCGAATCTTTACGCTTACTAAAAGCATCGCGATCTCAACATTTTTTAGCTTAACGGAAAATAATACATACCTACCCCTGACGACGGAAGCAGACAATGTTATACTGCTGAATTTAAATTTCATAATTGACGATAATGACGGGCTGTATAGGGATGTATAGTATCGTTATGCTAATGCCGGAATTATACAACAGCTAGATATCCGATTTGATAAACCATACAAAACTATGATAAAAAAATACATAAGGCAATCATACGGGGTTACTTATTTCGTATTTTGAACACATGCATGAGTTTTGCTAATATTTTAGCCATGGTGGACGCTTACTTGAAGAATTTGCATATTGACGTAAGTATTGATGCAAAGAAGATATTGAAAATTTTGCATAGGAGAAAGAAATATACATGAAATTGAACTTTGATGAAAATATTTGTTCAATCTCCGAGAAGACAAGCCCAAGACTTTTATGTGTACGAATGGCAAATATTTTACAGTACATGTTATAAGTTGAGGTTAATTCAATAAAAAATATTCTGGTTTGAAAGTATGTAAATACAGGTTCAATATTTGCAGTTTGTCCTCTTCAACCCCTTCTGGGTTTGGATTTTCAAGTTTTACCCCTTTGAGCGTGACAGTTAAAGCAGAAAGGACACGCCTTTAAAATCCTTTAAGCCAAAATGCTCCAAGTATGACGCGTGGGGTTTGTTTCAAACTCGTAATCAACCAATTCATGTTTACGCGACTTAAGCTCATGTAACTCCACAGAATACTGAATTACTTTCTGTCCTCGAATCCACGTATTATAACGAGCTACGAAAGCTCTTCAATTGTTGTATTTGTTTCAACCGTAGAACGCTGTAGGGATTTTCGTTTGTAAAAAATTTTAACTTTCTGATTCTTCGCTTTATTCCTCGTAATATTCACCGTTGCGTACCTATACTGGGTCATTCGTGCGTTGCAAAACTTTTGGAGCGTGAGGATTCGACTCAAATATCTGGGTATATATGGAGGCAATGAAGCTTGAGATGTTTACTCACTTGGCTCGAGAACGACAGAGATTGTACTGCATAAAAAACAAAAAATCTACCGTACAAAAGGTTCCAGTTGAATTTACGTTAATACAACTGCCAACTATGCATTTCCCACCGACGTCGTCAGGATTTACGCTACGAATTTATACGACAGCCTTATATATATACCTCACCACACGTAATCGCCAAAGAAGCAAAAAGAACACATCGAAATATCCTATAATCTGGACCAAAATCCGCGATAATTTTTCAGTCCAGATTTCACTTCACTGAAGAGAACAGACATCAATTTCGATTTTTCGGATTTCTTTGAAACACAGAACGTTCTCTGGGTACCAAAATGGCTGACTAAATTTTTACCGAGTTCTGAATGTCGGTAGAATGAAAATAGCAAGAAACTGATGGAAAAGCTCATTTGAATGTGTTTTTTACGACAAAATGTGTTCAATCGCTGTAGGGTTTGCGTTTTGCTTGGCTGTATATTTTAAAGTACGCGATGTTCCCACCCCATGGTCACCGTTCTTCAAGCAGATAATCCTACCCTTGGAGAACTTGACTTACCCATCAATGAGGGGAACGTCCCTCA
Source organism: Ametastegia equiseti (assembly GCA_963989295.1). Lineage (NCBI taxonomy): Eukaryota > Metazoa > Arthropoda > Insecta > Hymenoptera > Tenthredinidae > Ametastegia > Ametastegia equiseti. The sequence goes on from OZ022397.1 coordinate 8,316,321, forward strand.
ATATCCTCCGGGCAGCAGCAAGCCGATCACCAGCGTGAGCTGCTAGCAGCAACCTTGTCAGTAGCTGACCCAGCACCATAACACCCACAACCATCTTCATCCTCCACCTCACTGGGCCAGCAATTCCTGATCACCACTATCCTCATACCATCACGGTGAGTATAAAAATTTCACCAAACGCAAGCTGATGCAAAATGCAAAGAACAATCACAGCCTCAGGATTGTTTGATGGTTACTTCAGTCAGAAGGAAAAGAAATATTCCTTCAGTTTGCTGGATCACTTGGAGTTTTGGAAAGATTTGTGAAAAGTGCGTCGGGGTTGAAGCCAGTCTGAAGCCACTTTCCGAAGTGATACATTGTTTGGTTATTAACTCACTGGACACGAGGATTTATTTATTTATTTATTTAGTTATTTTATTTTTTCGCAAAATCTCCTGGATGAATAACCCACTCGGTTAACAAGTCCAAGCACCTGGTTAGGTGTAATTAAAACTTAAAAGTTTCAAAAAGCGCATTAAATTCACGACTTACTAATAAGCAGACACCGTCAGCTATGTTTTGTACAGTTTTCAGATGTAATTACCGCAGTCATTAACTTTTGACTCACACTTTCACGTGCCGAGAACACGTGCGAGTGCAGTGCTTCAAAACTTGCATCGTGCACTTCATGGTTTTTTTTTAGTTTTTGTTTTTTTTTTATTTTATTTTTTTATTACCTCTAACGAGTTAAGCTTTCACCAACGAATTTTAGTACTTCACTTAAAATTGGACACCAGCGAACTGGTCCCGGGGCTTATAATTGCTTTATTTTCAACTACTTTAGGGACACAGTAAACCTCAGTAAAGTTTGATTCCCTCCAAAAGCCCAAATCCTCGATTTCGAGGAGCTTTTTTTTACAGGTCAATCAGACGGTACAGGTGCGGTGATAAAGACTACCTACGAAACACAGAGAAAAACTTCCTGGTCTCAATTGAAAATTGAATAATCGGATGGAGTGTAATTGAACATTTCTCACACCAGATCATTCTTGTATTTAGTACTAAATCAGACATGAATTATCTCCGAAATTACAGCTTTGTTGCAACAGTATAATCCACACTCCTCAAGTTCACCTCTTCGACTTGGTATCTAAAAACTCCTGGAGCTAGCTGGTGACTTTAAGAAAATCGTGTACTTTTCGAAATGTTTTTATACAGTGAGGAAGATCTAGCCTGTCTGGAAGCTTTCGACTTGGACTCAGTCTATCGATAAGCTGAGGTCAACAATATGAAAGTTTGAAGAAAAAAAAAGTTCTTCGTGAAATTTTGCCAAAATTTATTGGCAGGGATTTCAACGATTCCCTCTTTCCTAGCGCGACGGAAATTTGATTTCTACAATGATATAGAAGGTCGTTACAGGATGCGCGTTGCTGTAGGGCAGGGTTTCGCGAGGGTCTTCGAAGATCTAGAAGCGATAGTCGCGGGTATATTTCGAGGTGTTCGCGGCTCGGAGATGAAGACCCGACTGACTGGCGTGTACGTTGGCAATGGCGCTTGCGCCCTCAAACTACGCGTTTTCTCGCTCCCTCGAACTCCCCCCCCCCCCCCCCCCCCCCCCGTAAAGCTTCTCTTGCTTTACGCATTCTCTGATATATACGCTTACCTTCTCTCTCACAGTCATCTCCGAACAGTGGACCTAAAGTGGTCCTGACTCCTGGTGCAAGTAGCTACTTATACTACGTACACATATATACCTAGGGGATCGTAAGAAGGGTTCAAAAGTCGGCTTGTCGCAAACTCTACCGTATTGACGAATGGATATCATCCCGGTACCAAATAGCCAGCCTCTGATACCCTCGCCCTCGTAATTCTTTTCAATTTTTCAGTAACGAATTACGAGAACGTTTTCAATAATTCGTACTAGCTGATATATTGAATAAAAATGGCAAACTAAATTTGAAGATTAAAGGAACTTACTTGTAATCATGTCATACACCGCGAAAATAGTTCTTCCAACTACAACTGATCCTCTGAGGATTTTTCCGATATTTTTCTCAATGTTTCGAAATCCGCGAGCTTTTATACAATATATATACAGCAATCCTAGCCTTGTAAAATTGGCAGGATCGTAATTACCTCGATATGGCATTTCGAAAAAAACCAATCAAAGTTACTGAATAAACTATTGGATTTCTCGAAAGTTCTCAGCAGTGGAAAACTTCTGAAAGTAATCGTAGATCTAAGTATTGAAGTAGAAAATTCATGAATACAGTTTCATGATTCAATGATTCCTCAAACTATGGTGATTCTTCAATTTCCACTACTCAGCATTAGATTAAAGATTGATATGAATTTTCCAGACTATACCTACTATTGACTAAATAGTTTGATTTTCTTCAACTTATCCTGAACTGCGAATTGAGAAATATGATATAAAGTAAAAATACTGTACAGTCATGAAGTTTTTTTTTAAATTCATGACTTAATCGTTTCCTTTCGCGAAGGAAATATCGTAGTATAGTAATCGTGGAAGTTATAGTGTTGAAAAAAATATATATCGGAAACAGATTTGGCGCAGGAGTTAGCAGGTCAGGGTTAAGTCATGCGTTAGTATTCCCGGACTCTTGTTCAAATAATACCCGACGTATTACGCACTGTTTCGAACATAATATCCCACGACGACAAGCAAGTGAGACTCGGGTACCATAGCATGGGTAATTCCATTTACCATCGTACAACAAGAACCGGCAAAGTTTGTCTGAGTTTTGTAACGAATAAGCGAAGTTATAAATTTAAAAAAAAAAAAAAAAGCAGACAAAAAAAATGGAAAGGACCGCATTGTCTTCCTGAATTGAAACCAAATGCCCCAAGGTATTCTGTGTGTGACACTATACATTTTGATAATCATATTACCGGACCGGAGAGAATTACTCTCATTCTGCTTCAAGCCAAAAGCATTATCATCTACTTGGGAAAAGATGAGAGTCAAAAAAAAAAAAAAAAAGAAAAAAAAAAGAACCACCAAAAATGAATAAGTAAAACGGATTAACTTCACAGTATGTATACCAAAAAGCTTCGGTTCAAGCTACGGTATTGATTCACCAACATATTGGCGTGTTTACGAAGAACATTATTCCTGGCCAACTAAATTCCGCGTCATAGTTTATTCATTCGCGATTCAATATCACTTCCTACTAGCTCGCAGTATGTTGGAGCTAGAAAATGTTGAGAACTTGGCAAGGTATAGGTATAGTAGTTTTTCGAAGAGTTGGTAAAGAATTTTTTTATATCGACTGAAATTGAAGCGAAATATGGCGTGGGGAACTATTTAAAAGTACATTAAACTGGTACGAGACAAACTTTCGTGATTATACCTATACCTATAGAGCTCTATTTCTCCCATGAAACGAAAATCTTTCGAAGGTAGATTTCAAGCAAAGCGTGCTTCACATGTATACTCAAGAATCGCCTGACGTTACTCGTCAAATTTCGACCCAATAATCAAACAATGATTCGAGAGTTCAGTGCCAGAGTAGCCTAACCTACATTGTTGATAAGGCCCATTTTAAATGGCTGACGATAGTGAAGATGAGCTTTATCGACTATGTGGGTTAGGCAACTCTGACACTGAACCGTTCAATTATCTTAAAATTTTTATCTTCTAAGTATGAACCTCCCGAGGGTGAGTATCATTACACAAGTTCAAAGGTACAGTACATTCGGTTAGCGGCACACGTTCCGGCAAAATTAATGCCAATAAATTAAGGTGCTAATCAGACACTGAAAAAGTGTCGAATCCTGTTTTAACCATCAACCATCAAGTGGTCAAAACGATAAACTACAACAAGTAGTAGAAAATCGTAGATAACTCAAGGGGTCAATGATAGTCAAGTATTATACAGACAGGAGGGAGTCGAGTGGCTCGAGTCTAGTCAGATGAGCTGTTTGCTCAGGACGGATGTAATTTCGTGTCTTTTGCTGATCGCCAATAATACGAAGGGTCAAAGGTCTCTGATAATCTCAGATTGGTCAGTGGTCGGCAGTTGTATGCGTCTAATCCGTTGATATTGAGTTCGTACAGTCTTTGATTTTCGGCTTTTCACTGATCCGAACTGACATTCATCTGAGCGTTAATTGCTACTTCAAGTTCAATCAGAGCTTGAAATTCACAGTGAATTATTCGCGAGTAAGATTTATCTCTAACTTTGGTCGCTAATCACTTTCTCACACCGTTGGATATCGAGTATCGTTTATTCGCCGCTTCAATTTCCTCGCCCTTATAGTTCAATCGGTTCGATCATATCTAAACAGTATGAGAATTAATAATTTACGACCCACTTTCCCTATCCAGTATAATCAGATTATGGCAAAGCGAGTTTCGAAACTATTTCGCTAGGTATCTAAAACCATCGTTTCAAGTTTTTATCTACATGTTAGAGTCAATGTATTCGATCAAGCGGCTTGGACGTTCCGATACATTTTTGGGAAAAATCAGTTTCATTACGGAAAATTGATCATCAATTAAATTGTCTTTTAATTGATGATTCGAATTTTATTCGGATTATTTCTCTATCTGGTAACTTTAATGTCGAATGATTGAAAATATACTCACTTGAATTTTGTACGTAATCACGAATTGATAAGCATCTCGACTATTTTTTAATATTTTAGCTAAAAAAATTGGCTGATTCCAATCGTCAGTGTCAAATTCTAGTCATTCTTCATAACCCCTGACTTCCGTTGTGAAGTGTATAATGTTGCTTTGATTTCCATGTCAAAGCTTGCAGGATTTATTGGCTAGAATTTTCGCCTGAGGTCAGAAGACAGATACATTTAAAGACCCCATTTAAAGGAGTCACTCTATAATGATTGTAATTGCAATGATCTTTTCACACGAGCTGGCATATTATTTTTTGGATGTGCACAATTTTATATTGCTTCAACTTATTGTATTCGAAATGAAAAACTGAACGTATATAGGTATTTTTTTTTACACTCTCTCCATCCATATAGATTGAAATTTCAAATGTTATTCGAGTATTCCAAGATCCCTCATCATTCTGGTAATTGCAAATTTTTCTTCCCACGCGTCATATAAAGGTGATCGCGGGGCTTAACATGTGTATGAATGTTTTCCCAAGCTCGTTAAAGTTGTTTGTGGTAAAGAAGCGTTTTCGAGGCTCAGTTCATATACGACCTTTTCGCATGGCGTTAAAATTCTGTCGAGTTTTTTCTTTCTCTCTCACTTTCTCTCTGTCTCTCTCTTTTTTTTTTTTTTTTTTTTTTTTTTCTTTTTTTTTTCCACCGATCCGAGTACAGGAAACTCCATGCCGTCACGGTCGTTAAAGACAAGAGAGCCTGGGCTGGTTGAGAGAGGTGCGAAACACTCGCCTGGATCTGCGCGGCGAGTGGCAGTATGTGTTTTATGTTGCAATACCCGCCAGCAGAGACAGTTGCGCTATGTGAAATACAGCCCCAATCCTGACCCTTTGAATCTCCCCTGTTACCCACGTGCGTAGCTGGTACCAACCCTATATATATATATGTTCTGTTGGCCCTGCAGGGCTGAACAGAACAACCTTGGTGTGGTTATCGGACGGGGTTTGTTACTGCGCTGATATAATTTACGAGGATCAACCTTACGGAATGTGGGTTGAATTGACAACTGACGAATTATCATACATGTTTTACCTAATCCCTCAGGATCGAAAGGATCAACATTTTCACAATATAATTTCTAAATAATCCTAAGTTCCAGGCATATACGTAGATCGATTTTTGATTGGAATTCTCAGCTTGTCAAATTATCTGAAATTATACCGTTTATGTATCGATAGAGAATCGACTGTTATCAGGATTCAATTTTCAATTAATTAATTATCAATTATCAACGAAGATATTTTATTCAGGCTTTTCAAGTTAACGATGATAACATTTTTTCGCTCCGTTACACCAGCTTGAACAGAATTATTTAATTTCTGTTCCGATATAGACTTGTAAAAAATTTTCGCCAAATTCTAAACTTCAATTATGAGTGACGGGGTCGATGATATTTGCATAATTTTATAAAAAAACGTTTCCGACATTATAGTGTCTCGGGGATTCCCCGATTTCATAAATGCGGATCGCGCTGGTCCGTTGAGCTGGAAACAAACAAAAAGTGAAAAACAGAAAACAGACCTACAAACAAAAAATAAAAAATACCAAAAACGAACGGCCGCAATGTATTATGGTTACGCGTGACACTTAATTTACGTTGCCGAAGTGAGCTAGGTGCGCGAGATAATCTGGGCAGTGGACCGCCGAAGCTCGTGCAGGTGAGCGTGTATGCGAATTTCCTACAGAGATTTTATTACTTGAAAAATGTTTATCACAGATTTCAAAGCTTTAAAATTTTTCATTATAACTATCGAGTAGAGTAATGCACTCTACGTTTTCAGGTGACTCGAAAACTTTGTATTATGCGAGGTGGTGCTGCACATACTTGAATAGCATTGAGATGCTGTTATAGCAATAGATGGAATTCCGAGAAACTTCAAAATCGATCTACTTCGCCGATTCAATCTGCGTTCGTGAGTGGTTGACTATTGATAAAAATAGTCACAATTATTTTTTTTGTTTCAATTTTTTTGGTACATATTATATCGAGGATGAATTTATGAATGGCACGTCATCAAGATATCTCGAACGCTATGGTGCATGCATACATAATACCTAATAAGGGTTACAGTGTTCATTTTTAATATTTGTTCAATCGATTACAATAAATCACTGGCATGTAATTATTAAGATAAGAAAAATCCCATTTACTTTTCGTTAGCAGGCTTTCGTGCAACTTGCTAGCACCTTATTTTAGTTAATTTGCCGGAGATGGGGTCGAGAGTTAGAGGTAACGACACGTAATAATTTGTGTTTAACTACCGTATACTTGGTAAGATTCTGTATACAACTGTTATTTCTTAGAAGGTTGCGATCAGCCCGCCGATTAGGACCTGTAGGACGGGGAGCACAATTAAAAGACACAATCCAAGAAGGGGTTGCTGATTATTTCATGCAAATCACAAAATGATTAGCTTTATCATCCGATTTTTAGCAGCTAACCCTTAATCTCTTTAAACTGTATGGATAAATCAGCTGTTGAATTCCTAATAGATGAAATGGCAATGTTTGTGATTCAAGGAACATTTTGCAACCAGCCAATATAATCCAAATTCAAAATACCTACGTAATCATCGATACGACTGAACGCCAATATTTACTTACTTTATAGTATGAATATCAATCGACATGTTGGAAGCTTTGATGTCCATTAGCCGATGTACTGTGAATATGAATTGTTATTATCGTAATTGCACTTGTGAAAAATTGCATCTAGCTCTAAATTTTAGTGGTGGTTACAATATTCAATACTATACCGAGCCCGATTCGATTCTAACCACTATGAGAGTCGCATAATTGCCACTTGAATGAACTTCAGGATCGGGAAGTACTAGGAAAGTGATCATATTGAGCCACTGAGTAGTTACAGCTTGAACGAACTTATTTCACATAAAAAATCACTAGCAGGGTAACCACCACTCGACCGGATACATCCAAAATCACTACCAACGATGAATAATCTCTTAACTTGGGTAAAATTACTAGTGAGTAACTACTGAAATTTGCAGTTGTTTGACATATTTATGAAAAATGATGAATTTGTGTTCTGTACATGCGGTAGCGAACAGTACGTGACAGACCAAAGTTGCTGGAACGATCATTTGTAATTATACGTTGCTGTGATCATTCGGATGCATTTCGTTATAATGTATTTCCACAGTTTTTGGTCTCTAATTGTTTGGAAAACAAACCTCCATAACTAGATGAACATACATCTGGCTGAAATTCGAAACGTTGTGAGTGACGGGAACGTTACGTCCAAAAAACGAAACGATTACACGTATATATTCTATTACGCAATGCAGCAATGCCTCGATTATGCTATTTGGCTGATAAAATACTCCCACGTGACTGATCTGATGTTCACGTAACATCCACTTGATATTATTATTCCGGAAAAAAGGAGTATCCCTTTACGATACAGAGATTGAAATAAGCTTCAGTTCCGTACCGAGAATAGTATAAAAAAATAAATTTGAAGAATTGGGAATCCATAAAATCTTACGATAACTCAATACGGGTGAATACACTTTTGTACCTCACCCAACAACCGATTCTGTGGACGTAATTCTCTGAAATCTGCTTTCAATCTTAGAATTTCAGGTAAGACGTGCTGGGCAACGTTCGTATAATATTAAATTGAAATCCGTTCAATTCTTTGAGCTCAAATATTTTCCTCATTTCAACCAACTCATATTCATTTATTGAAGCTACTGAAACTTTATACTCGTCATAAATAAATTGTTCGCAATAACGAATCATTTGTTTATCGCTTCATTAAATTTTCTCGCTGATACGCTGCATCCTACGGTTGAAAATTGAATGAATATGAATACACCCAAGTAAAATAAACTTCAGAATCATTGATTCATAACTGTTCGAAAGTATAGGGGTTGTTATTAGTTCCAAGGACATTTTTTTGTACTGAAAACTATGAAATTGGTTAATTGTCCATTGTTTAGGATGCTAAGTGTATTATTATACCGGTTTTCGGTTTGTTCTTGACATGAGTATACATGAACTTATGTTCCCTGATACGTTGATGCGACACTATGAATAGCCATCGAAACTTTGGACTTTGCCCTTCTAATTGAATCGGTCATCCACCCGCAGCTTGTGATCACATCCAACGACAGTTTGCCACGAAACAAACACTCTCTCCAAACAGATTTCGTCGAGTTAGTTATAATTACTGTGGACTTTACCTGTGAGCTACACGCGAGCATGAATTGCGCAAAGCGCGAACTGTGCTTGTACATACTTTGGCGTGAAATTCGCATTTGCATTCAATATCATCGCAATATGACGTACTTGTTTAAAGTTCGAACGTTACCAAGGCTGAACTTCATCGGTAGATCCTGGTGGAACCATTAATATAGCCTTAAATAGAAGATCTTAAACTCTTTTCGAGTTTTGCCAACACGTACGATCCCACGCTCGCATGTCGTCTGGTCATTTTTCACCACCGTGGCATCACTGCAGGCTATGTTGAAACTGTCCCGTTGTTATCTAGTGCCGCATTTCGGTGCCTTTTTACTTCACATGTCATAAGTGTTACAACTAACTATACATGAAAGGGTATACGTAGTGTAGAAACAGAGTGAGATCAGTTTTTTTTTATAATGGTTATTAAGTATTTGTAACTTTTTGATTTCGTCGTGAGTTCGATGGTATTTGGATTCACGTCGCTTGAGATTATTGCGAAGTGCAATTTCCAAGTTTGATCAGAAATTTAACAATAGTGAAGCGAATTAGGTAGTCGGAATTCATTGAATGTCACGAAAATTACGAACTTGACTTCAACTGTTCATTATTTCTAATTTTGCTGTTATTATACTCTATTCTGTTGTTGCCATGAAATCATTAATCTCTATGATCATTCACGCCCAATTAAGTTTCACGGCAATTGTTATCGTCGTCATTATTGTTGATTCTTCTACGTCAAGCTCACTCATCCGTCTTCATATGTGAATTCGTTATTAAACCTTATAGTTGACACAGAAAGGTAACCAATCTATTCTTTCTTGGTAGGTGATAGGTCAAATCACCTATATCTAGTTCTAAGGTTATAAATTTTGGCGTTTCTTCGTTTCACTAAATTCCGACAAATTGAAATAATGAATTATGTGTGTCCGTTGGTTTCCCCAAGAATTTTACAGATAGGTGAATTCGTGATGGTGCTCTAAGTGATTGAAGTTTGTGGTTCAGTTTATAGTCAGTTGGAAATCGCGTGCTTTCGGAAAGTTACAACAATCATTCGGGGATCACTGGTAACAGTGTTGACATGTTGATGAAAACGTATCCGGACATTAGGCGAGGTATTAATTAGTATCTAGCAAAGCATCGGGCGTGACTGACGCACCCAAATTATGCCGGAAACGTGGTTAACTTCCATGATGATTAGCCAGCTGGTATCTTTACATGCCGTCACATGCACGCGAGGTAACAATTCGTAAATAAGATTGTCTCAAAATATTCTGTCATGGTTTCTAGTCGTTCGTCAACTTGGAGTAAAAATAGATATTAGTTTCAGCAAGAAGATTGCTCTGCAGTGAATAAAAAAATCTTCATGAAAAACTAATAGCTATACATGCGACCTTCCATTTGCTTCGGAAAAGGCTCCAGCAAGATTCCTGGCACTTTGCGAAAAAAAAATGATTCAATCAAAGCTGCGATTTAATGTTCTCCAAAATTTTGCTTGACAGTGACTGTATTTTCGACTTGATATTTTGTCCAGTCTACATTGGAGTGATGAATATAACAACGGTCGATACGAATTTTTGTCATATCATCTCCTACTCGTAAGTGGAGAGATTTGAAAACAGTTTCTACTGTCACGTATTGTTGCAGTTTTTTTTTTCCTCTTTGTACTCGAATATTATATCTTTAGTTCAGATTTGGTTCGTCTCTCTATCCCATCGGTGAAAAGAGATGTTGCTAATAGCAGAAAGAAAGACCTTTACCACCAGAAATCACATTTTCAAATCTCATGAGGTGAAAAATAGGACTAAAGAAGCCTGAGGACATTCTAATGAGAAATAAATAGAGATAGAAAATGACAATGGAATTACTTCCGGGGAGAGAGAACTCTTAAAATTTGGTCAATACGCAGGAAGCTCCTTCACCTTTAAGCGAAGTGATTAATCACCTTACGAAAGATTCATAACTATACCTAACAGCAATTACTTTAGAATTAAATCGAGCGAAACAAGTTTGCAGAGACACGGATCCACTTCTGCCATCAAGCGATTTAGGAGCTGTTTGATTTTCATCCGGGCAGTTGCAATTCAATTTCATGAGTGATACAACTCCAGCGAGTCGGATGCAATTTTAAGTCCAGCTTATCCAAAGCGAGGAGTAAATTACACCCAATTGATCGCTGTTCGTATTGGTTCAGGGTAATTTTACCTTCGATTAAACGTATAAGGTCAAGCTGGCTGATGGCTGCAGGAGTGAGAAAATCTGCGAGAGAGTTGAACGTCGAATAGAGTGAACCAATTTGAAGAAATTTGTCAAGCTGCGAAGCATTTGTAATGGCAATGTATTTTCTGTGGGTATAATTTCTTCCGGTAATTGACAAACTTCTTGTTTTGTTTCACGGTATCCCAGTTATTTGCTTGTCGGATTGTAGACGCTTTAAGTCAAAGTTAGAAAACCACAAATGTTTTCGGAGTCGGTGAACTTGTTAAAAAAAACTTGACAAAGAAGTTATTCCCACACTCAAGTTAACAAATCAGTGACACATGTGGGAATACTAACATCCAATCGTGCATTTGACGTAACACTGTTGAAAGAAGAAGAGAGAAAAAAAAAACAAAAAAAACTGAGAGACAAAGATTTGAACTTGGTAAAACTGTCCGACTTCTTGCTCAGTTGAACTTTTTCTAGTTCTTTCGCAAAAGAAAGCATTAATTGTGTCGCGTGGGGACGAACTTTTTTCATATCCCTGAGGGCATTCGGAAATGAACAAAAGCTATTGCTTTTTCACTTTACGGATGCTAGTGAGTGACGCGAAAGCGCAGTGGGCCTTTTTTTTTACTGAAAAAATGTCCCACTCATGTGAAAGACATATTCAGCAGACAGGGCAGATGTTTAACAATTTTGTAATGACTCAAAGACGAAACGTCAAGCACAAAATATTTCTCTTATACTTCCAAAATGTACCTGAAATTAGGAAATACTTTTTTTTTTCCAGCTGCTAGATGGCGATCGTGATGAACACAAAAAATACATTTGTTTTAACAATTTTGCTTTCCGCCGCATTTACGTCGTGGGAAGACAGGGAGGCTACATAAAGGCTATTGAGTTAAAGTGAATGAGGAACTGTCGTTAGCCCCTAAGCCTTAACCCTCAACCCTTAAAGCGTCTTGAAGAGCCAATCGAAAGGTCTTTATAGCCAACCGATAGCTTTTCCTTCTCGCTTCGGTTCCTTCTGCTAGACTCACTTTGAACAGAAGTTTGTGAATAGATAGCTGGTCGTGAGAGCCATAAAGTGAAGAGGGTCCGCCTGCCAAAAATCTGAAACTGGTGAAGGACTGAAAGGAACTTTTAACTGTCTATTTTTTTTACATGATTCAGGTTTTGAATCCTAATTCTGGCATCGTTGGTCTTCATTGCTCAACCTTCTATTGATATTGTTAGGATAATTAAAAAAATTAGTAAACGTATTCCTACAGGATGGCAGGAATATCAAAACTCCCACTTGCAGTCAGTAAGGAATGTCAAGAATTCTTTCAAGCTTGAAATGGGTCGAGATTAAAATTATAAAGCCCAGTACCTTTCGTGCCAATCTGCACGTGATCGTGAAAAGGGTTGAGCTACCTGGGAGGCGATCATCATGGCGATAAAATACCAAAGTTGATGAATTAAGAATTTAAGGGGCGGGGATTGGTGATGAAGGATTTCAAGTATTCGGGGAAAAGACCGGCAATATTTAACAATTAGGGATCGTCGACGGCTTGCCTCGGGTGCAAATTACGAAAGAATCAGAGAGGTGGATCAGAGGGTGAACCGCTGCGAAGGGTTGAGACAATTGTGGGGCTGTGATAAAGATTTACGTCACCATTCTCATCGCTGTATTAAAGCGGTACTCATTGATTTCTGAGTCGATTAAACTGCGAACGATTTAATTTTGGAAGTTAATATTCTCAATGAAATTGTCATTTTCAACGGAAGTGTTTCTAAAACTTGACTCTGCCGAAGCCAGACAAACAAATTTAAACCACTTTATTGAGATTGAGATCTAGTGAGGAACGGATGGACAAATAAATAAAAGTTGAACAAATTATTGGGTTATGATTTCTAAAAGTAACATTCATTTCCTTGAGACCGCAGCAAGGATTATAACTCAAGTATCGTAAAAGATTGAAGCTGATTGAGGTAATTTTATACTCTTCAATATTTGCTGAAGTTCGTTATTAGCTGCATGAATTTTTGCAAAAACGCCGTGGGATTGTTGAACAAAATTTTGAGCGTTGTGAATGTTGGGTATAGGAATCTCATCTAGAGGGATCATTCATAATGTGTCTGCTACATGAAATTACGGAAGCTGTCACTGCAATTATCTCACTTTGCTAACTCAGCTACTTTGAGCCTAAGTTCATTCGGGATTCCAACCAAGGCTAAAGATGATATGACGTAATCAGATGCGAAAATACGTAATTCGTGTGGTGCTGCCGCAACCGGAGATTACATAGGGTGATTTGAGACGCCATGAAAAGCCTGGAAAATCCCTTGTAGACTTGCGAAACGAGGCTTCAAAAAGATTTTCTTCTTCCTCTGACTGATTCTTTCCATTACTTCCAGCGATTTCTCTTCCTAATTCTTTCTCAACAGAGAAACTCGCAAAATTTGACATTATTTCGATCTGCACATCGTCCATCAGTTTTTCGTCTTCTTTTTTAAATATCAACACGCTTGAATATAACATGGCATGAATTGTGAAGAAACTGAAATTTTTATAATCTATGGTTTATTCCACTGCCTCACCGAAATGTGGATTTATTTGAATTTACATCTCGCACTATTGATTTAATATTCAGATATATCGCCTGCAGCTGAATCAGGGTATTTCTCAAGAAAAAGGAAACGCACGAAGGTAACGTTGCAAATGTACTACATTTTTATCTAACCCAAACAAAATTTCAACATTTTCCACGGTTGGTATTTTTGCACATTTGAGCAGCTTGTGGCTGGGTTTAAATTACTCAAGACTCAAAGCCAACCACAAATGGTTCTCCTCGCAAGTCGAGCCGTCTTCACTTTCACATTTGATGAAAAAATAAAAGAAAAAAAAAAATGGGACCCCAAAGCTACCGACACAATGGCCTTACCACGTTCACGCGTGCATTTTTAACGACGCCTACTTCCTTTGGGTAACGTTTTTCGTCTTTCATATCTAGTATTATCGTCCAAGCAATTCCTCCATCCGTTTTCTTAGGAAAAGGTTAAACGAGGTCGTACAAACACCCTTGTGCGCGCCTCTTGCTGTTCAGGGAACAAAAATACCCCCAAGTTCTTTGGAAAAAGTTTATTCAGAGAAGGCGTCAGCCTGTGGTAGGAAGATTATGAATACTCATACAAATTATGAATCAAATTCAGACTCTTTATCAAATGAATACTTACTACTCCATTTCACTCATCCGCACCTTTCCGTTATGTTTCAGTCATTTTCAAATCTTTCAATACTAGCAAATTTTGCGTAATGATGTGACATTTACTTGTCTTTTTCATTCGGAAACCAAAACTGTAAATTTTTCTGTAAGGGACCACAATTGAAACAGTTATAACTTCTATTCACGAAGTATATATTTAAACTGATGATAGATCGTGAGAAAGAAGTGCGTGTATTAGTTTGTTCATTTCTTCATTCATCCAAGATGGCAGCATCCCTTAAACTTTCGGAAACAACTTAAATCGTCTACGCAGGTCATCCATTTCCTTGTCTCAGGTGTCGCCAACTGTGTCGAAAATGGGTTCGATCGGTATTGCAGTCACGGCAAAAGTTTTTATCTTAACTTCTCGGCGATCTAACCGATTAATCGAAGAGTTAGCTGGACATTCTCAACTGTCTGAAGGCAGAAGTGCAGCAGCACGGCCCGGTAGTTTGCCCGTTGGAAAAGTTAGAATTGCAAAATTAATTTGATATAAAGTTTGCTGGGCTATGCGCCGATGTTGGATGTGAGTCTACGATGGTTGAAGGCGGCAAACTTTTGATCGCCTCGATTTTTTCCTCTTCTTTATAAATAATTCACGCCACAAATACTTTAATTACCTCGATGAGACGGTCGACTCCAGAATTCAGATGTTGTGCAAACAGGAGCGAGTTTTTACCCACATCCAGCATTTTATCGAATATTTCTTTTTACCTCACAATCAGCTTGAAGATTACAGTCTGATTTTTACTGTACTCTGGAAATATATATTGAAGAGAATATTTCCAGCTATTGTAGTTCTTTATGGACCTGGATCTTCTCTTTGTTTCACCAAGTGACTCTCACAATACAAATGTGCATTTTTGTAATACACTGAAAGGAATGATCGGTCAATTTTTTCCATCATTTCATTTATTGTTTAGATAAAATCACTAAAAATGACACGGGAATATAGTCGTGTTAGATATACGTATGTAATATAATATAGTTTCAAAAAAGGAGTTTGTGTTCTCGTCCGAATCGAATATCAAGATTTGTCGTTTTCTCTACAACGGTTGATTTTACTTGTACAATCTGGTGAATTTATATCTGTTGACGTTTTGGCGACGAAGAACTTTTCACTTCCCGAACTTTCACGGATTTGGAACATACTAAGCTAGAGCTAGAGCATAAGCTTGCTGGCCAAAGAATTCGATAACTATGCCCCTATTTTGTAGGCTGTTTGAAAAGACGACTGCGATCGATACTGGCCATCAGGATGAACGAAACTGAATGTATCTCAAAGATAGCAAGGGCTTGGACTTTTCCTTGGTCCACAAATTCTCAGGACGACTCAGGGGGGCAGTAAAGCCCAGCCATCGTCGAGTTTAGGGCTCCTCGCAATAAACTCTTGGGCGTAATAAGCCAGCGATAGCATAAACACGACGAAGACCAACCACTCGCTTTTCCTGGTATCAATATTTACCTCGAAATCGTTTCCTACATTCCAGCGCATTATAGAGTTTGCTTTAATAAGCTAAGATCTATTCCTCACGGACCAAGCTTATAGTAGCATCGAAAAAAACAAAAAACTTTATATTTGTATAACGGTAGCTCCTCCAAGGGGATCGACAGGATTGCTATCCACAGCTTTCGGAGATCCGGCATCTTGATTAATAATCCCAAGAATACTCGATTCCGCAGTAACGGGGGCATTCGCTTCAGGAAAAGCATACTCTGCGAAGGTTTTCGACTCTCCGAAGTGATGACCATAATGCTTATGACCTCCATGGTGTTTGTGGTATTCGGTTTGCTTGTGGCTATGGTGATGATCCTCGTGATGGCTGTGTGCTTCATGATGCTCGTGGTCATGCTTGTGATCGTGGCCATGTTTGTGTGCTTCGTGATGGGCATGTTTATGATTCTCGTGATGATCATGTTTGTGGTTTTCGTGATGGTCATGTTTGTGATTTTCATGATGATCATGCTTATGCTCATGGCCATGTTTGTGATCATGTTCCTCGTGATGATCATGCTTATGATCTTCGTGGTGACCGTGTTTATGTTCCTCGTGATGAGAATGATGATGATCTTCGTGATGCTGGTGCTTGTGTTCTTCTTCGTGACCGTGCTTGTGCTCGTGCCCATGTTTATGGGAATGTTTCTCATCGTGGTCATGCTTATGGTCTTCTTTGTGATCGTGCCCATGATGATGGTGATGGGACTCAGATTCTTTGTGTGTATGGTGATGGTGATGTTCATTAACGTGGTGATGTTCATGATGGTGATGATGCTCGTTGTGATGAGCATGCTTGTGATGATGATGATGCTCACCGTGATGTTTGTGCTCCTCGTGATGTTCATGCTTTGACTGATGCTCGTGGCCATGGTGATGTTCGTGTTTACCATCATGTTTGTGGTGATGGTCGTGGCCATGTTTATGTTCATGTTCATGATCGTGGCTATGCTTATGACTTTCATCGTGCTTGTGACTTTCCTTATGATGGTGCCCGTGCTTGTGACCGTGGCTTTCCTTGTGTTTGTGATCCGCGTGATGTTGATGCTTCGCGCTATGATGATGACTATGGTGATGGTCACTTTTGTGATCGTGACCTTCGTGATGATGGTAGCTTGCAAGATGATATCTTTTGTGGGCATGGTGGGACGCAGAAGTAGCCAAATTTCCGAATTGCGGCGCAACAGGATCCACACTGATTCTTGGCTCGATATTTGAACTAGTTTTCACCAATCCAGAAGCAGGACTTTCGTCCAAATTTCCTCCAACAAGTCCGGAGTGTAACACTCCTGGAGCTCTGAGAATAGGCTGAGTCGAAATCTGGAGAGCATCAAAGCCAAAGTTTCCAAGCCCCGAGAGTTGTCTCTTCCGCGTTACTTTTCTTGACGCTTGAGAAGTCGGTGGTGGATTGACATCTGGTAGCTTAAAAGCCCGTGGCTCTTTGTTGTTTAAGATGCCTGATGTTGGACCGATTGGAATTGGAGTCGGTGGCGTTAACAAGGCTTGATTTCTCGATCGTGTATCTTGTGGCGCACCCGCCGTAACAACGAGGAGAGTAGAAAGCCATATCTGAAACAAACAATTCCGAATTGCACCTAGTGTCTGTTGGTTTATTTTTTCAAAAAGAAACTTTGTTTCTTTGGAAGCCACAATCTACTTTCCTCAGGCTCTCCTTATCTAAGCTCGACCATAGATATTCCTACGTTAGAGCGTACATATTTTTCTAACGTGACTTGAAGCATCAAAGTATGCATAGTAAAAGGTACCTGCTTGAAAGCTTTACGTTCTCTGGTGAAATGGATGTTATAAAACTTATGCCTACATACCTGCACGATATACGTAATTGAACGAACATACTTTTGCTGATAGAAAAATTGCAGGTTCCGCTCATCAACTTTACTCAGGAATCGTTGATGATTTAACAGAGTGAAAAAATATTCTTCAGTCGAACGTTCGATTTCTGCAGTGTTATTTTTTTAAATTAATTCCGTTCAAACGTGCTCGAAGTAACTAATGGAAGCAGACAGAACGGAGTTGTGCAAACATGGCATAGCCAAGCAAACGGAAGCTATCTTTGTATAAATTGCTTCGGCGCTGATTAAATTCTGAGTTATTAAGCGTTAGCATTTGCATTCCAAGAAGAATATATTAGGAGGCTGAGAGTTGGAAGAGAAAATTAGAAGATTGCAACATGCGAGAAACAAAGCGGCAATCTTCCCCTCTCAAGTATCTGAATAAAACTTTGCCATGTGAAACAAAGATAGATTGCCTAACTGTTAAAATTTTCGTAGTCTGCCATAAATCACATTCTGAACTTGTGTATTGATAGGATGACGGAATCATAATGAATATAAAGGATTGCCGTACCACAAAAATAATTTGTTCTCACGACAAACGTTTCTTCAACGATCCATACTTTGAATTTTTCACTTATTACTGTTAGATTTCTTTACAGATTTATAAAATAGACGAATCGATCGCCGTAGTCCAAAGGCAAATGGAGACTTACCGAGATATCCATGCTGGCGTGTTTGGAAGGTGATCAGCGGACAACTCGATGCCAAATCGTCGGAAACTTTGCCTTTTATAGAAGTAAAATGGTCCTTCCTTTCTTTCGCGCGGAGTACCGATATCGTTAAAAATTTTATTAATAATGTTAGTTATTATCGTAATGTGCTGTGGAGCGAAACAAAATTTATTATTAACTATGAGTTCTTTGTTTAAGCAAAAGTTTCACCAATCACTTGAGTATAGGACTATATTCTCGTAATTTACGCCGCCTCGCAAAGTAAGTCATAAAACGTGAAGTCTTGCCATTTCTGCTCAAGTATAAGGATCGAGAGTAACTGATGTGAGAGTGAATGTGAAACAAGAGTAAAACCGTATCAATTCTCTAATACATGGCTATGGGGTTCATCAACCAAAGTTACAAATTCCTTTGCTTTCAATGAAAGTTTTCTCGTACAAAGTTAAGGATTTCAAAGCGAGAGAGAGAGAGCGAGAAATTTCCGGTGAAGAGCATTGTGGTCCTTCGAGCCTTTTGGCGCCGTTGTCATAACGACAATGTCCCAGTCTTCTTCCCGTCTTCTATAAGACACGCTAAGGTGGATCTCTAAGCACTGTATCCTGTGTAAAATGGATATCAAAGACATAGAGAAAATCACTTCGTCGATAGAGCCAATCGTTATACTCATGCACTTGGACTTGGAAGATATAGATATCTGTTCATGGTCCAGCTCGTAAGACAGCCGGAGGTTCCGGAAGCGTGTAAAAGGAACCTGGAAGTCTTAAAGTTTCATCGAACTATAAAACAATCTATAGTGTTCTCTCTACTTCGCCTATTCGTATCTAATAATTCCATCGAATATCGAAGCTGCTAAAGTCTGCATTTTTCTTGCTTCTCCGATGGTGAAAACTGATAATTATACCTAGACGAATGAATATTTTTTTGTGTGTGGATTGCAACGGGAAGCACTTTTACTTCATGGTCTTGGGTTTACTGCCTTGATTTAAACTGAAACCTATGATATTATTTCTGTTTGAATATTCAGCTCTCAAGAGCAATATACTGGAATGATGGAACAAATAGACGATTCGATGATGATGTAGAAAAATCAGGAATATTCAGGGACCTATTGAACCCGGCCGTTGTACATACAAAGGAGATAATCGCTTTTGTGCGAATTTTACGAGTGTACTCGCCACCCAATATCCCCGATCGATAACGTGGATCAGGGTGAATTAATACTTCCATTAAATCATGTTTCACTAACCCACTGTGCCATACTCTCCCTAGCAGCTATTAGCTACGTGTAACGTACCAACCAAAACGTTGTGCTTCCAGGGCACTGGGATATAGGGGCAAAGGAACGTGGAGGTTGCTAGAGTTAGGTCACGTTTCACTCTGAAATAATGGGAAAGCCAAAAAATCAATTGGAAATTGTCAACACCAAGGGGGAGATAGATATGTGCACCTCTATAGATAACCAAAGTTATAATATAGAATCATGGTTGAAGACTTTTTCAATAATCGTTTTCTAAATGGTATACAAATTATCTAAATTGAATTAGATAATGAGAGAAAAGAAAAACGAACAAATATCAATCGAGGTTGCAATAAATAAGTCTGCATTCAGTTGGACGTAATCTATTTCAATGATTGCCATGGCTGTAGCATCCAGGATCCGGATTGTTTTTCAAGCCTCTTATTATTCGCAATTTTCAGTTTTCTTTTCCCATCTGTACAAAAAAGCTGTAGTATTTCTCCAGTAATTAGCATCCTCTTGAATAGATTCAAGAGAATGGCGAGTCATTGGCCTTACCCTGCAACAGTACCGTTATTTTTTTATAGACAAAAAAGTGTGGCTAAGAAATAAAACTAGAAGGGTCCGAGGATCGATATCAGACTTGCTCTGTTGTGAACTTTCCCTATTGGCTAACGTGGTTCGTATTATTTGTTGTGAAAAGAAACTAGGATTCCTTATCCGTAACGTTTCGTTATCACACACTTTGGTCATCAGTCGTCAATGCTGCGTAAACATTGCAGTTGCAATGTCCGGTATTGAGAAATTTGAAAATTCGTCCTGTGGGTCAACGATCGAGTCCTGTAGCTACTACATTAGTGATTGATGATGATCTTTCCAAGTTGATGACGGATTGTTTGGATGCTTGTCTACATTGGTTTAAGTAATGGGTATTTCACTATATTAATTAAGAAGCATGGATTGATTTATCAAGTTTTCTCTCAGGTGATTCAGGCAATTCTTAATTGCTCGTGACTTTAGTATTTAAGTAAAATCAACTCCAGCAGTAGCCAGTAGCTGCACATCATTGTACAAAGAACAGTAATTTTTTGGAGAATTTATAAAACTAATGGTGATGGATATAATCCTGATTCTCATTTCGGATCAGCACCTCGCTTCAGATTCTAGATTCCCTACCACTGTCAGGGATATTCTATTACGTTTTTCATAAAAATTGATGGCACAATAATGTAATAATAATAGAGTAAGAGATGCGCTGTAGAATTTCCGTAGCAAGGTACTCGGCTAACATCATATCCGTTAATCGCCGAGCCGGCGTACTCGGATAACATTTTACTCAAGTATCACCGTAACGCGTTATTTCTATAAGCAGGTAGTTTCAACTTCCAACGGAAGTTTTCTCGTCAAATAATCACTGGTCTATTATTTATTTACGACCTGAGTCGTTCTTATCGTCAACGCTAAAACGTTAGAAACCATCTGCTGCCATCAACCCTCTAAAATATTAGATCCTGATGAATTTTCAAAGATGAAAACGTTTTTTCATTGGTTGGATTTGGATTTTGGAAACACTCAATATTCCCGTCTCTTCGACGTTCTATCAATATATTTTCAATTAATAGAAAACAATGACTCGCAATGCTATATTGAATAACCGCGAGTACAACTGACACGGTGTAATTAGAATTTCAAATAAGAATGATAATTACGAATGTTTCCACACTGAAAGAATCCTCATGATGGTTCCTGGTTTCAGTTTATTACCAAAGTAAATTATTTTTTTCCCTTCTGCGCGCGCATGATAAAAATATGAGCGACCGGCTCTATGAACAATTACCTCATAAAAGGAGTTATCTTGAAGGCACAGAGGTGAAATATGCCGACAAAGTCATAAGCTTTACTCTTATGAAAACTTCCGAGACTACGAGCGCATGGATGCGTTTAATACTATGAAACAAAAAAAAAAAAAAAAAAGCCAGACTGGTGAATTGTTTCACGTGAGTACGTTCGGTAGGATAAAATGCAATGAATTTCACAAAATGAGCCACATCAGTGCATGCAATAATTACCCGATGTGTTTTGATTCGATTTGATTTTGAATCATCATATTTTCGCCTTTCTCGATGACTTACCTCATTGTATCGTTTATTTACGCAGTCCATTAGCTGATGCAGTAAGCGTTTACGTCTACATGTGTACATGGAGTTTGCGGGTGCTATTTACTCGGGATTGATCATTCGCGTGCAGTTTTGCAATGGGCCAAACTGCTTGAAGCATAAAACTGTAATTGTAGAAAATATATCAAAGTAACGAGCCGAAACATTGCACCGTGGGTATATGAACGCGAAGAAAATGCTTCTCTTCTTCAGTTATTCGAGGCTACAAAACACGTTCCACATGTCAAGCAGCATGCACTGGCTACTTATCGATTTATACATTAACGGTCTGCCATCTTTGGTGGATTTCATAGCTATTTAGGTATTATTCACAACGCAGGAAAGTGGTCGACTAAACTTTGCCAGTTGCCTGGGAAGCCTAACGACAAATCCGACTTGTCAAGCTTTGACAATGATGAATGTATCGCGTAACTGAGTAGAAAAATGGATGTGTGTTTAGGACAACACTCCGTGAGCTCATTCTTCGTAAATTAGTCGTATCCTTTCGTTCGAGGTGGGGGTTGGTTCATTAATAAAAGAGGATGAGAAGGTGGATGATGGAGTTCTTGCATTAGAGATGAAAAACTGTCTGAGAAACTCGTTAACACTCGACGACTCGCCTGGATTTTAAGCTCTTCATAAATTCACGAGTAAGGTGATTAAGAATTGGATCGAAAAATAAGCCAACGCACCCTGTTATTTCAAGCACTGAACTTTCTGCAATTCATTCAGAATTGCAAATTTTCCGTGAATCTTCCAAATTACAGAATTTAACAGTCCGCAGAATGTGATGCGCGCGAACAGCAATCATGTTTTGAATATAAAATATTCAAGAACTCAATCATTTTACTGGCATTAACCATTAATTTTGTCATGCAGTTTCACTGCGGCGTATTTTTATCATTGTTCCCCGTGGAATTGCATGCTTTTTAGAATACTTTTTACACCAGTAATTATG
This sequence comes from Ametastegia equiseti, assembly GCA_963989295.1. Classification (NCBI taxonomy): domain Eukaryota; kingdom Metazoa; phylum Arthropoda; class Insecta; order Hymenoptera; family Tenthredinidae; genus Ametastegia; species Ametastegia equiseti. Next base: position 8,338,985 of record OZ022397.1, read on the forward strand.
ACGTTAAAATCCTCAGAGATTTAATGACTGCAAAAAGAATCGCGGATGATAAAAGTAAAAAGAATTAGTGCAGGAAGAAGGGAAGAATAAAAAGATTTAAAAAGTGGCGTTAGGATGTCGTCAGGATAGGCTTGAGGGTCGAGATAAACCCTCGTAAAACAACTGGCATGGAAAGTACTTTGCTCTGGTTGACCCGCGGCTCAGATAACGTCCTCAAGATACTCGGAGATGATCATTGTTCCATTTACCTAACGCCAGTCTTCGCGACTGATTGTAGTCGTCGAGAGGTACTGGGCGTTGCAATTTACAAGTGCGCAAATTCTCAACCTAACAACGGTTCAAAATTCTACAATTTTTTATACAGAAATTTTCCACTTCAAACCAATGCCAACTATAAAGAATTGCAAACTTTGAAAATGATCACCTTCACCACATAAAACCAATCAATTTAAAGATTCTCAGCACTTTCGCAATGATGGTTCGAATGAAAAATGGCAACTCAGTTTTAAAATACCGTCGCATCAGTAAAGCTATCATTTTTTCAGAGATTTGTGAAGGTGATACAATTCACTGCTAATTGGAATGTTTATACTAATATCCTAAATCCTGAAGTTATGATACACGTTTCGGCAGTAGGTATGGTGTTGAAGTGTTTCCTATAATATGCTCACTCCATAGTTACGTACAATCCATGTGTACCGGTTCCTGTACCTGCAGTAAGTGCATTAGCACAACAAGATCGCAAGTTCCAGCCAAGATATTGAATGCCTTTCTCAGGCCCGTTTGTAACTGCTAACGGAAAGAACAGCAGAAATCTCGCTTGCAACGTGAGCAGCAAGTTGAAAATTTCTTTAAACAATCCTGCTGCACTGTGTAGCCAAGGCAGGAGAAATATAATGAGAAAAAATAAGAAAATAAAGGAATATATTTCTAGGGAAACATCTGCTGTAATGCGTGGTAGTGCTTGGCGATAGATAATTGTGTCCATTGTTAAATGTCACGAGTCTGGCGGCCTAAGATTCTTTTTTTATATCTTCGTCAGTAAGTTGTAATCCAGCCAACCAGGATCACTTTTGACGCCTATTCTTGTGGGTCGATTGGATCTAATTAGAAATGATCTTTAATAAATTCAAAATTTGCATCTACCATCACAGAAATATGAAGTATTCTTTTCGTAAGTGGAATATCGACCATATTTATAAACGAAATAGATGTCAAACGATATGATCTTGTGATGATCAGGGTAAAATTTTATTAAGAAACCAAATATCAATTGTATTTTGGTTCAGACGCTCTTCCTCAACGAAAAATATGTAAAGAAACTCGTAGTCTGACAATAGGAAAAATCGTTAAACGGGATTTTGGTGTGAATTTGAACAGCCGAGAATGGTATCGAATCTCATAGAGTATAATGGGATGTTTATTGAGACTATCGCTCAAAGCACCAAAAGTAGTCAAATTTGCTATATGGAAAAGTGAATAAGTCTTCAAATATGATAGTGGTTGTGAATAGACTTTCACGATCGTGATATTGAACTTTATTTTCTATCCTAAACGCCAAACGGATCAGGATCGAAGATTCTAACCTTTTCCTGCTTCTACTTAAGCCTTGGCATTGCATTTACTTTCGTTCTCATTTGCTTGAAATTGACAGTTATTAAAACACGCAAAGCAGTATCTACAACTGTTAAATTCATTCCTCCGTATGGGTAAACTTCTTTAAACTAGATCATATATTCGGATTAGGGTGACCCTTTTTTGGGGTGTGCGCGACTTCAGCTGCACCACCCTTCAGATAGGCTTCAAATAAATTTTCCAAATAGAGTGTGCCGGAGAAATTCTCTCAATTTTCATTACAAAGGTTGCGCCTAGACGCGGCTCGTTTTCCATTCAAATAACATATATTGGATTCGAAATAGTCTTAGCTGTTTGAATACAAAAATATTACACATACCACGATCTATTTCCTTACAGAAATTCAATCGTATGATAATGAGGAAAAATCCTTCGGGAAACATTTTCCTGAATTTATTTCACACCGATTTGGGGGGGTGGTGTTGTTGAAATTCAAAAGCACCCCGAATAAGGGTCACACTTATAATCCATGCTACGATACTGACAAGGAGATTCTTGAAGTACATGTGGAGGAGGAAACGGAACAAATAACGTGGATTATATCGTGCCAAGCAGCCAGCGTCAAGTGATAAATCCCAAAATCCATCCTAGAACCGTTTCCTTTAAATTCTCTTGGATTTCTTACTATCTATCACTCACTCTGGTAGAGACGGGCCCGTAGCAGGCGCGTATATTCTCGTGTCCCAAACTTCCATCGGTACTTCGAGCCCATATCCCACTTTTCCTCCAGGTACCTGACGACCCACCGTGTCCTTAAAGATAGATCCTCGGATGACCCAAGGGCCGACATCGCTTGATGACCCGTGGCCCCTTCTTCTTATGATCCCTCTCAACATCTTGACCTTTGAAGGTGACCCGTCTGTAAGCTCAAAAAGTTGTATGGGTCCTCGACAAATTTCTGTACAAGAAATTCTACAACAGCACGTTTGATTCTGACGCCGCTTTATAGCATGAGTGATCTTTTTTACTGACAGTGAGATAATTTTTTTTACATTTTAGTCTGACCAATCGAAGCTTTTGAAATTCATCTTTCCCTATCTTGGGTTGGTTTTTTTTTTGTGTTTTTTTTTTTTTGTACAAGTTTGATCGATCTTCTAGTAATTTATGGTCGTCAGGTAACCATTGTCGCAACGACCGACGTTGGTTCTTCCAGAGTCTCCGGAGCTCGTAGGTGTCTCTGAACTAAAAGATCTATGGTAGAGCTGAGTTATACGAAGGAGAGAATTCTACGGGGAGGTGTGAGGCCATTATCTATAGTACCAAGATCCTGTGGAATCCTCAACATTGATTTACAAGCCTCTAAAGTTTTATCGTCGCGTCCGTCAGACGTTCCACAGTCCGCGACACGGAATCTCAGATCATATTTCACGCTTTCCGAGTATTTGCGGTGACCCGAGTCTAACAATAGTTACATAATCGTCAAGATTTTCGAATGATCCGCATAAGCTTGTTTTCATTTTTTTCTAATACAACTCGGTATTTTCTTTATATTTTCTGCCACAAGTTATCCGCCTGTATTCAGTACAATACAGTAGATATAGAAAATGGAATTGATCCTGAGATACAGCTTTAACTATCCTTTGGCCAAAGTAGGTATCATTGATGAAGAAAACAAGGGTGAAACCACTAAGTGGTAACGTGATCTGCAGTAAGGTACGCGAATCCGACACCACGTTGAGCTGAGGGTTTCTCAACGAGGTTGGAAACACTTTCGAGGTAAAACGAATATAAGTGAAAGGATCGTGACGGATCAAATAGAAATAGAATGTTAAAATTATGCTTGTATTCTGTAATGTGAAACCAGGATCTAGATAGCAAATGTTAGCTTCGGAGCTTTTGGATTACAAGAATACCACGTCCAACGATAATACGTGAATTATATATAAAGGTGACGCAGACACAATGCTCTGGATCATTCACGTCATCATTTATTCATTAGAATCTGTCTCACCTTTGGTGAAGTAACTTCTAAAATTGAATCATGGGCAATAAGTGTCGACGGAAATATTCTAAAGGATAATACATGACCTCTAGCTATACATATACAGCCCTTCGCCCTTTCAATTGTCTAGAACCTTTGAACCCGTGAATTTTCCAATTTTCACACCCAAAAGTCATGACGGGTAGGTTTTGTCCCCGATTTACGAGAACGGGTTGATTTGCAGACTTGACTGTTTGTCGTTTGGTTGAGTGAGCATAATATTGCCTCTGTAAAGCCGCCGAACAAATAGAAATCTCATTCAACAGGAAGCCTTTGCTGTTCCCGTCACTTACTCACTGGTTTTGTATATATTTCTGAAATCCTTCATTGACCCACTCGAATAATCCTGCTTGTAATATTGCCGCGTCAGTCTTAGATATAATTGTACCAAATTTTTGCATACAATTATAAATGTTAATCTACACTTCTCTGCATTAGAGAATTTTGAATTCAAGCGAGTATTCTGCCCCTGTAATCAATACTGTATTAATTAAGATCTTTCCCAGGCCCTCGTACAGTTGTGAATTTTTACCCTATCTTGAATGGCTGGTATTAATGTATAAGTAGTCGAAAAAAAATACGACTACATGCCATAAAAGTGAAATAATTCTTGCTAATCAACACAGTAAGATCGCGAGATAAAATAACTGCTCTGTAACACGCGTTCAATCAAACTTTAAACCTAGCAGAAAAAGCAAAACTGAACTAAAGCACTTTTTCTCTACCGCCTTCAGCTATTTGGATCTAGGCTAATTATTTCCAGTAAATTATTCAAAAATTTAGTCGATTCGCGTGTTTCTACGGGTATAAGGAGGAGGGGGGGAAAGCAATTTTGCGGGATTCTGGGAAACTCGTAAGTATGTTAAAATGCCAACGCCAGCTGCTTGGAAAATTGAGGAGGTTTAGATTAGTAGAGAGCTAGACGGGTGTCACACATTAATTTATATTAATCGTGGTGACTAATTAGACAGGATTAGTTAGCTCAGTTTCTCCCTAAGGGCATCGCGAAACTCAAGTACACATGTATCTAGTTGGTACTTTACAAGGAAGTACGTGTCTGCCTTTACCCCTACCAGTAAACAACAGTTCCTGAATTAGTTATCGTTTCAAGATTAGTTGCTCATTTCATATGCTCGGCTGTGCTGCAAAGTAGATGAACGTGGTGCGAATTGAAGTCTGGTCATTTGGTACAACTGCTGTTGGTACCTGCGCAGGCAGGCTCTCATGAATGGATTAAACCCCTAAGCTATTAAACTGGACACGTTTGAACAAACTACTACGATCGATAAAGTAATTTCGTGACAACCCGTAGAAGATGACTTGCCAGTGTAAAAATACCTTAGGAAATGGTGTGGCAGTTGCTACACCAAAGAGGTAAAGACATTTTTACAAAAGTTTCGATTTCCCGTAGTGCAAAAAAACATCCTCGGTCATATATTGATTTTCGATAAACTTTAGTCCACCAAATTTACAACCATATCCGAAAACTGGTAACAACTGAGGCTATAACCCGAGACTGCACGGATAACAGTATAACGAAGCAAACAGAAATTTACAGCTGCTGACTCCATCTTTGTGTGTGTGTGTGTGTGTGTAGTTCATAGAGATCGAAGATGAGGGATGATACCGAAAGATAGAGAGAGGGTAACACGTGAAATAGAAGATGAAAACGGTAAGGATAGAATCTGAAATCTTACGGTTAGTAAGAAAGTTCTATTACTTCTCAAAAATTTTTGGGTCTAGTTTTCCGGGTAAAATGTTGAACAAATATTGAGGGAAAGGGAACCTGTGTGTGGATATCGTTCTGAGGTCATAGGTCGTCTGGGGTCGCAGAGATGGTGGTTGGAGACATAAATAGCTGGACTGTCAGAGCCAGGTTAGTCTGGATGGTAGTTCAATATCTATACCTCACACTCGCCGAAAGGCCAGGCTGTATACGGCACGAGGTGGTAGTACGAGGGACCTGTATCAATAGAAGTACCACTTCGGGTATCAATCTTGTTCACCTTTCTGGTGTGAAGTCTCACAATTTTCAGATGAAACATAAATTGAATTGCTTGAATTTCGTTCATAAAGGCTTTGAGAATATCTATAGCTTCCCTCTAAATATTACACTGTTCCTTTCTTATTTATGAAGAGTTTGAACTTCGAATAAGACTCTTGTCGAGATGGTTCTCGGATTTATTCAAAATTTGCTAAAAATTGCTTTCCGTGGTTACCAGAGCGGACTGCAGAACGTGATTCGACAAATTTCTAACACTGAAGCATCGTTCCTTTCGCGGTAACAAACGGCGTTGGACCAAAAAGTGCTAGCGAGCACTTTGCTAACGATAAACATTAGTTGGGTGAGTTGAAATCGTGATATCGCACAGTTTCACAGCATCGTTTGCCACCAGAGGCTGCTCATAATTATTCAAAGCCCTCAGGTAAACAGGTAAGCTTTTAAATTACGACTTTACATTCAACGAATGAATTTTATCGTTCTCGAAATCACTGAATTCTCATTCGTATATCTCTGAAAATTTTGAAACTTACTCCAGATGATAATGCATTATGTTCAGAGAAGTTCGCAGGAAGAAGAAAGAAACGGACTCAAAAATCTTTTACCGAAGAAAATGGGGCTTTGAATAACTACAATTGTCCCAAGGCAACATGTGGCAAGTTTCTGCTTATTCAGAACTAGAAAATTGAAAAGTTGATTTAACATTATGGCGGTCGGGTGATTCTGTGATACGATTAACACGAAGAATAAGTGTTCAATTCGATGTACAACAGAGCAGATTGCGAACCCGTAACTATACCAACTACTAGTACCTAGTAGCACGAAGAGGATTGGAATCCTTATCCTTATACTATTGCCTCTTCCGGTCCAGCGCATCTTGCTTTGTATTATCTGATGCTATTTTCTCTATCATACCTTCTACGTGCCGAGCATGAAGCAAATTATTATCTTGGAAAGTGCTCACGTAACTTGGATAAATTTAATAGATTTTTACCGCCAAATTATCTCCCTCTATATCGTTTTATTGCTTTTCTAACGATGATCATTTTCAATTAGAACGAATTGTAAAGCTGTACGGTATGGATTCTCTTTTGTATTTCTTATTTTTTCTTCTCGTTTTTTTTTTTTTCTTCAACTGGTAAAACAGCCCTTCACCTAGAGTGATATTGAAATCCCACTGTTTGAGAGTATCCGATACCCTAGATATACCTATATATACCCGAGGTGGAATACGTTCTAGACCTCAATAAAAAAAAAAAAAGGTTGAGAAGATTTGGAGCAAACGTTTCGACTCACTCAGCAGAACACCAGACTTGCGTGTCGATTTAATCTACACGCGTGACGATAGCTGGAGAAACTAAGCCGAACAACTTTTATATTTTAACAACAAAAATCTGCACCCTTAAACTGTGATCGTGTGACACGGACACAATATACAATGGTTGGAAAAATCGCAGCTCTAAATCATTGTAGTCACTTGCTGATGTATAATCGAGGGACTGATTATCGTTGACGAATGAAATAACAAAATTTCTTTTACTTCCCTTGGGAAATTAGCATTTGTGAATGGAATTTGCGGTGCGGACGGCTCTCGTTCTAGTACCATTAATACGAGTATTTATCCAACACACACGGATCGTAATGCACATTCTTACTCCGTGATCTAAAATACTTGATATTATTTGTACAGGTAATTTGATTAGCTCTTTGATTTCAATTACTCCTCATCCAGTCTTAGCGAAACGAGCAAGGAAATGGTAATGAAAACAGGATGAAAAATCGTGAAGGCTATTCGCAGGACTCCAATAAGGTATATTGTTGCACGTTGTCGTCAGTACTCGTCTATGTATTTTTCTTTTCTTCTCTTTTTTTCCAGGTGGGGATTCGTTACACATTTCCGGGTATTATTCTCGCTTCTGTATAATATAAGATTCAGCGAACTCAATTTCAAGCTTATATACCTTGCTGTTTGAATCTTGTTGGCAGAGTTTCGACGTACGAAAATGTAAAAAAATTATGAATATAATACAAGTATATCCACTTGACGCTGTACACGTTAATTGAAATCTGAATAATAGTTTTCGTCTGTTACGTAACTAGTTTGAAATATGAAATAACGAGGAGGGAATGCGATAAAACAAACTCTCTGAATTAATACAGCAAAATTATTATTAAAATTTTATTTTCATCTTGAATCATCGAAGTATAAAATATCAGGATGTATAGTTTAGTGGGAGAATACCAGCTAACTTCTTTTATTCACTTATTTTGCAATGCCCAGTTCAAACCCCTTCAAAGTACAGTCCGGGAATTTGAATTTGAGCTGAAGACAAGCACGAAGATCTGCAATTTAATCGGTTGAAAGATCAAAGGGTAATCTCAAACTGTAGAATTAGCCCAAATTAACACCATTTTGTCCCGTGAAACTTGAAGCAAGTCCCGTGAAATTAGACGAGAATTTTCAAATTTGGTTTAAGAAATTGCAGTAGCCACAGGGTGAGCAAGGATCAGGATGTTTGTCAACGTCTATATAGACGTCTCAGTATATGCATAATATTTTCTGGTCACGTACAACCGAATCCTGCGGGATGGCCGCAGCTAGAATTTGTCACACTTCACTGGATGAATATTTATTCAGTTCATGCGCCTATTTCCGTTACCATTTCAATTTCCATCTCAACAAACAGCAAGTTATACGATTAGGCTAAGTTGAGGTTCTCGCCTTACCAGCAGCAGCAATGATTGTCAACAGCCTAAGCAAACGTCCCCTTTAATTTAAGAAATCCGTTTACATTTTCTTTCCGTTTTGTCTTGCTAATGAGAGGAAGCTATAAACTCTAGAACTGAGTATACGCGAGAGATACGACAGGAAATGGGTGAACAAACGGAAGAAACATTTTCCTTCTTGGAAAAGAAATACTCGCTGACATTTTTCACCGTATGCAAAGAATTCTCGCAGTTTTTTCCCCAGCACGATTTTGTATTATTTTATAGTTTTTAACACATCGACAGTCAGAGATTTATTTTCTTAATATTTTTAGGACTTATAGATGTATATAATAAAAAGGAACGATCGGTATATTTTTTTCTCCTATACTAGTACGTCTTATCCCTCTCCTATGTCTTTAAAGATCACTTCCGGTTCCTTTACCAGCCTCGACTTCGGATTTGGTATGTAGATAAATAAAAGTTTATAGCTTATATACCCAAAAGCGTGGCGAGAAAGGTGAGTGATGCGTTTTAAAAAATGGTTCCCTGTACGATTCTGTCACCTCATGATTTGTTGCTGTTTACTATCCCGGGTATATTTATTGTGAGCGGAAAGTGTGTGTGATAGGATAAATCGAATTTTCTCATCGAATCGCAGTCAAGGCTACGAAAATATTTTAGACGTATACAATTTTTTATTTTATTTTTTTCTCATTCAAAATCACGTTGGCTTGGGTAAGTGTCAAATACTGGAATATGTACGAGATTCATTTATAAACGTATGAATCGCAGCTGTAATAATAATGCAATTCTGCATCGCGTGCACCAAATTTTGTACTGTATACTGACGGGGTAACAAGTACGTGGAACTTCCGGGGGTAAGTAATTAAATAGCTGAATTGGAAATCCGATCAACTCCAGTGAATCAATTCCATCAGAGAAGAACTGAAAAACTTTAAATTGTATTTTTTGCCTTTATCTTTCGGGATTGAATGGCGATTGAAACTTTCGATTCAACGGCGTCCTCACACCTATATTATAAAAGAAAGATAATTGCTTGATTCCCGATATAAAGTTTTTCATCGTGATTAAAGTGCTCGTTTATTTCACGTACAACGTTACAGCAGATGAAAAATACATCATAAAAATCTGTATCGAGTCCCGTTGAACTTTGGCAAAACTGAAGTTTTTCTTTTTTTTTTTCCAATTTAATCATAATTTATTAACCCAGCTATATACACATTTTGGATTCAAGCATGATCAGTCTACCCCATAATAGCTGACTATAAATTGGCGTATACGCTATACTCACGTTGCTTTTCATTTATCGGCATGACAGTCTCTTCGTCCTTGACGTCGAAGAACCAGATTATGCAAATATCGAAACAGGGTGAGGACTGAGGACACGTGAAGCACGAGAGAAGGGCGAGTAGGGAAAAATATAAAAGTAGTGAAAGCCTGAGAGAGATAAATAAGAAAAGAGAAAAGATAAAAGATAAAAGAGAAAAGAGGAAAGAGGAAAAGGGAAAGAGAAAGAAAGAGGTTGAAAAGAAGCACATTCAGGTAGGGGATGCTGTAATAAGAATGTATCGTTAATTCCTTCCTTGCGCCCTTCCTGAACATCTCTTCCTCTTCTCTCTAACTTTGATAACTTTGTTGGAGGGCGGGTCGCGACTTTGCGGCATCATAATTTATTTCCAGGACTCTTATTAAAGACTTGGGCGTGATTACGAGCCCCAGAAGTGGTTGGTACAAAACGTGGTCCAGGGGGTGCGAGGCAAGTAGGTACAGAGTGTAGGGATGGTCCCAGCGAAACTCACCCTGAATTGGCCAAATTCCTCAACTTCCTAGGTGAGTCAGGATAGAACTAGATCTGCTAATTGCGGTTATCGTGGAATGCTGTATATATACATTTCCTGCCTAGGTGTACGTACAACTGAAATTGTTGGTTCTCAGTTATGAGAGATTGCAATTATCTATATCACTGATCAACTTTGTCCGGGTGCCAACGTTTCTGGCTTTGCTAAAACTGGATCGCAAAAAAATATGTAGATAATTTTACATGCGGTTCAAACAGTTGTTGATAGATATAATAAAAGTGAAGCGAGCTTGCAGTATATATATAATTGAAAATACGAGATTCGCGGATAGAGGCAAGTGGAATAATCATGGTTGCAAACTGGCTTATTGAAACGCTGACTTCTATATCGTGTTTCGTTCGTTCGTATCCGTTATCGAATATTCAAAAGCAAGCTCCTTGACTTTCAATTGCTTGAAAATAATTGTACGGGCTTGCAATGCAAATCGTTGAAGCTTTTAAATCCTGTATCCTGCACGCACGACTCTGCATATACTATCGAACCAATATACCTATATTCGTTCGCTTTTGCTGATTCAAACGATCCCATCATGTACTCAACAATGTAAATGATAAACTTTTGTTTACCAAGCTTTTTTCCATGTCACTCACGCTCGTTTAACGACTGACGGAATAATTCAGTAGTTAAACAAATTACAAACAACTCTCCCCGGAGTCAAGGATTTTTTGAATTAGTTTTTTTTTCTTTCTCTCTTTTTTTTTCTCTTTCTTCTCTCTTGTTTGTCAGATGAATGTAATGGTCCCTCCTAAGGCGATCTCAGTAGAGTTCCATTCTCGTCCAGGAAATATTATTTCACTTTCGGCTAAGCTTTTTGAAAAAGTTTGTCACGCTGACTCGAGGTGGGATTGAAATTTGGAATTTCGAAAGCTGCGAAATGTCAAAATTTCGAATTTTTCTAGTACGAAAATATAGTTTTTAGAAAAATTATCACCCCGAAAGTCTACGTAGCCAATTTGGAAATTTCTGAATCGAAAAACACGGAAGATTCGAAATTCCAAAAGCTAAAGATCCGAAAAGCCAAAACTCCGAATCTCGGAATTCGCTTATGCAATTACGTCGTTTATTTGACAGCTTTGTCATGAGCCTCCCTTCAATTTGTGAATTCGTGGACTTTCTGAGTTTTGAACTTTTGGATCTTTGAGCTCTCTGCATTTCGATCTTTCGAAATAAACTCAGAATCGCGTGTCAAACGAATTCGGAATTTTGACTGCTAGGAACTTTTGAAGTTTGGAATTTAAATTCCACCTCACTGACTCCTCGTCAAAATCAGCCCTATTCTAAACATTTAATTTCTTCGAACTGATGATCAGATTACATCAATAATTATATCACTTGAAGCATGTAGCATGACAGCTGCGGTTGTAACGTCACGTGAGAGACATGGGGTCAGATACGATTTATCGTGATCGTTAGGCAGCTGTAATTCGAAGAGGGGAAAAATTTGGTAAGCTTTTATAGAAATGTGGAAAGGTTGAGGAAATCATTGCGGGGACGTCGACAATTGTAAAAAGAAGCTTATAGAGGGGCAGCCGGCAGCGTACAGAAGACCTTTTTTACTGACGGTGCAATTGGTGGACCGTGGCTTATCGAACCAACTGCGGCAACGATATTAGAAACTGGTATAAAGAAGAAGTACGAGATTTGAGGGGTAGATATTGCAGAAAAGGTCTTTTTAATGAAGAGCGGATGTACCGGAAGCTCTGAGTTATGGTTTACCGGAAACACGCCAGAGTTTCCTTCAGATTAAAGGGTAGTAATAACTTGGCATAACAACGAAAGCAATAACGATTCCGACAACCGTTAGTGCCGCCGTATTGAATTTAGAAGAGGGCGTACGTTGTTTAAAAGATTAAATAAAAACGAGTTCCCCATTTACAAATCCACCATCCCTCGGCTTTATTCTTTATTTTGGTACAATTATTGTCAACGGCTTATACGATGTCAAAAATCTTTTGTTTTTTTTAGAATGGGGGAAAATAATTTACGGATATTTGAAAGCCTCGCCTCTCCAATCTTTTAAACAATATACAACCATGTAGCGTAGATCGCCGTACTTTTAAAAATTTGGGTGTATGAAAATATACGAAGTTACCTTTTGCCCATACATCCATTCTGAAATCAACGCAAAACAATTTGTCGTACACAATTCAGCAAAAGAATATTTGTTTATCCGCAAATATTAGCAACACTTCTGGAGAACTGTTCCTCCATTTATGCCAAATTCCAAATTCCTGACCACGGAAGCTGCACATGATTTGAGAAGCTTGAATTCCGATAGTTAAAAGTTATATTTTATTGAAGAGAACCGATTACAAATTGAAAAATGAAATTTCATGCCTAAACGTGTAATTAATAGACATCAACTTTTTCAAAATTTCGAAGAAAAATAGTTAGAACCAAGTTTCGGAAGTAACTGTGATTTGATTCCAAGGAGCTTTTTTCGCTCGATGTGTATAATATTTAACATAATGCAGTTTTTTTTTTTTTTTTTTTTTTTTTTGTTGTTGCTATGTTTCTGCGGGCATTTTCGAATAACTCAGAAAATACTTTCTCCTAGAAAAGAGTCGAATAAATTGGTTGTGTTTTCTTCAGCTAGGCATCCACACCTTTTTCCTCTTGCGGGAAAAGCTAATCCCGTGAATTACAACGGCCACGAATCTCTAAGTAGAAGAAAACCAGGTTCAAGCTCGAGACTTCTGTCCCAAGGGATCTGGTATATGTATGTATGTAGGTATGTATATATGTATTCGCCTACATACATATACACGTATTGTACATATATGTATACGATGGGGAAAAAAGATCTCTAGAACCTTGCTAGCTTCTAGAATCTAGAAGAATGCAGGGAACTGGTAGAAAAACCGAGAAGTAGAAAGTGGATCGTTGAATTACAGAAGGTAATACTGCGGCTAGATATAACATAGTCATTTGCTTGCTCCGCCGCCTGTGTCTAAAGTATAGTATGGTACTGTAAGGCACCGTCGAAGTAACCACCGTGGATGGGATTAGGAGCTAATTTCACCCACTGCAGCTTTACCGGTATATGTCTAAGAAACCAGGAGCAAAATCTTGCCTCTTTTTAACGAACTCCAATTTTTACTCCGCTATTATATTTCCCAGCTGAAAATCATATCGATGTTCGAATTAATTAATCATTCACTTTTTCTCTTGACGAAAGACTCGGAACTCATATTTTTATTCTCTGATCTCGATATTCGAACTGAAGGTGCAAAGTAAGGACGTCTGAATTTGATCATCTTTCACATGTCTTACGAATTTGGTATTTTGGCAATATTTTGACGTCAAAAAAAAATGCACTAGAGAAAAATATTGCGTTTTTAAACCACTGATATATAAGTCGATACTATTTCAGGTTTCCTCGGCATTTGGTCGCAATAATAAATCGCCTTATGAAAATAGGGTAACTTAATTGAGATTGACTTGAGAAGTATTACCATAGAGATCATAATAACGCGAAATGTCGACACCGCTAATATCTTAACTTGGTTTAGCGTCATTCTCAGTCGTTCCGAGCAACGAACAAATCGCATTTGCAACTTCATTTAGTTCCGTCAAATTCTCGCTTGAAAGCATTAACACGTATAAATCAGTTCCACCGCGTGGAAAGTTGAGCTTGGCAAATGAGTTTTCTCGAGGTAGGTACCACCCTGTTAGAATGGATGGATTATGATCCTCTTCTGTACATCGCATCGCCTACCAGCTAAGCAGCAGCATCTTGGTTATAGAAGAAGAAGAAGAAAAATAAATTAATAAAAGAAACGGCAAAGGAGCTGGGAGACAAATTTTTATAATTCTCTTTTTCACATTCGTTACGTTATATGAATGATGATTTTAAGCTAAGAATAAACCAAATTGTACCAGCAATTAAGAATTACCTCAAACGATAATCTAAAAGCTTATTAGCAAACAGAGTTACGTTGAGACTTGAGTGGCTGGAAAAACACCTCAAATGCGTTAAATGTCGAAGGGAAGAGGGTTTGATGATGCTAATTGGTTTAATTAAGTGACAAATTTGAATTATTCTTCCTGTAAATTGCACCGAATGATACAAGCGATAATTTGGGGTAAAACCGGCTGTTTTATTGGACTACGGCGATCTTATGACTTGACGTTAATGGAGTAAATTGAAAAATTCAAGATATAGAATTAACTTTGGGGTTTTCGGGTCAGCTAATAATATCTCTTCGTATCGATCCCTCTTGGGCTCTGAACAGAATCCCACTCAGCGAGGAGCAGCCAAGGATGAGGATCAGGTCCTTTGTTAATTGATTACTGAATTAATTCCGATGGTTACAACTACTGTGATTCATCGAGACGTTGAGATTCGTCGTTATTGAATGCAGAGTCAGCTTCGACACCCCGTCCTATTGAAGGCTGGATGAAAAGGACTTTAGCTGATGACCGATAGTGAATTTCAGAGAATATAATATAAGGAACATACCCTCATCAAATGACATTGGCATTCACTTGGCTATGTATGACGCTAAACGAGCCTCATTCACCACGTCAATCTTTCATAATAGAAGAGCTTCGCCTACTGATCCCGAAATATTGTCACCAAAATATCGACTTTTTACCCATTTTGCTCAATTTTGTCCATGAACTTTCGACACCAGATAGAAGAATTCCTTTCAAGGTAAAATCAAACAGTGAAATCATCGACAATTTTCTAGACAAGAATCAAATTTGTGTAGAAATAGTTCTAGTCCATTCTACTAATTTGACATGTGAAGAGACTGTCTATTTTATCGGAACGAGACAAGAGGAAGACCGAATGAAAGATCAGGAATGAAGCCTTGTGAGTAGCAGAGAAATAGAATAGCATCCGGAATCGATGACCACCACGTCACTGAATCATTCATAACTAACACTCAGTGGATATCTACTATCTGATATAGAGTTATCTTCGGATACAGCTGTCTTGATATTTTATTTTCAGAGGTGGAAGTCTGGTTATCAGACAAATACAGGTTGATTTGCGTTCAGGTTGTGTCTTCGGAGGGTGAGGGCACAATTGGTCTGAAGATATCCTTCTTTGAGGATTGAAAAAAATTACACTCTGTTCACTAAAAATAATGGCTGATTTACGACCCTCGATATCGAATTGGTATAAGACTTCATAATATTTATTCAGCTCTCGTAATCGAATGGCTATATTCACAAAATCAATTAGAAGTATCATTGATCTGTCTTGGAACGAATAATATGACCAAGAATTATTTTTAGTACCGTTGGAATCCAGATTATGAACAAAAAATCAACTTAATTACTCAATTCGGCCAGAAAATTGGTCCTATGTTCGTTGAACAACACAAGAATCTCTCTTTTGCCACAAAATGAGTTAAAGTTGTCATCTGCAAATCAGGCTTTAATTATTTCTATTGGAACAAAAAAAATTATATCACCTACGCGATTAAGGGTAGTAAAAATTTAAATCGGAGCTGTAAGTGCAGGAGTTGATATTTCACAAGCCAAGATTTCCATCCTTGGTTCAAAATTCTTTGCCGATTATTTTTCCGACGATAACAACTATTTTTGATTTATTTTTGACCCTTGAAATGGAGCAAAGTTCGTAAAGTAAACGTCTTTGTTTTGATTCGAGTTGAATTTTTTTGCAGAAACTGCTAAACATTCGGTTGACCCAACCGGCGTCGTTCTTGCGGTGAACCGCAAATAATTTCTACTCCTTGACATTTATCGCACGAATCCTATTCTCCTCCTTTCGCTACTTCGGTCAGCGGGATTTCCTCTGCTTTTCCTGAACTAGAATAATGCGTTCAGATGGCCGTTAGACACCGCTGCACTTAATCTCCTTAGCAAACAGGTTCATCAATCTCTTACGCGAGTGTTAACCGTTCCAGACTTCGCGATGTATGCCTCTGGTAAATAACCATGTGTACAATGACTTCCATCCATTCTTCAAGTTCAGTGAATACAGTTCAACTCTCACAATTGGATTCACTCTCAAATTTTTTTTTATCTCATTGATATTTAAAGACGATATGGTTCAAGTATCGTTGAACCTAACCTAGCTAACATAAGAAATATGAATCTGACTGGAATTCTATTCGTTTTTCCCAAACAGTAAAATACTTGGCTACTTTTTGCCAAAAAACTGAAATCAGTTTTTGAGGGTTTATTCGAATCGGTTGGGTAGTCGTCGAGAAATTAAGATTCGCGTTTTTGAGGTGACAACAATTGGTAGCAATGGAATTTCGAACAGACTCCATTAAGGTACTACGGGACTTTGTTGAAAATTCCATTACTGCCAAATGTTGTCACCTCAAAAACGCGGTTATTAGTTTCTTCCAAACCATTTTACTGTTGGGAAAAACGAATAGAATTCAAGTCAGAATCCTATTTCTTATTTTAGCTAGGTTAGGTTCGAAGCGACTTGTACCATATCGCCGTGAGCCTCATATCATTTTTCGTCAAAATCACAAAATGATTGATACCCATGAGAGAAAAACTCTCTGATTTTGAAAAAGCAACAAAAATATTTTGCTCTATCTGAATTGACAGACAAGAATAAAATAAAATTTCACTTATTCTTGGTTACGGTGTCAGTGACGAGTAGAAAAATTTCGCTTATACATATTACCTCGTTTCGCGTTGGAAGGATACGGACAAGTTTGCACGAAGACGAATGTTTGTTTAGTCCATAATCACGTGTCTTGGAACCTCTGTGTTGTTTAATCGTCAGTAATGATACAGGGGTTTATTCTAGCGGGATAAATTGCGTTTTGTCGTGTCAGTATGATCGAGCGTGGTGAAGGTATATACATCAACCTCGGTATAACCAAACGCTATATATTTTAGCTGGATGTAGGTAAAGAGAGCTTGCGAACGTTACTGCTCCGTTCACGTTCGCTTGAAATATTTAACGCACCGTTCTACTTAGCCACGATTAAATTTTCACATCTCCTCGTTCTTTCTGTCAACCACTTTGTGCAATGATTTACTCTTTTATTTCTTATTGTGCACTCCCATTGGCTTCACCTGTAATTTATGTCAATCGGATCTGGTATTTCTCGCGAGATTCCGTCAGCATATTGAATTATTCAATGAGTATTGGAGTCTGTTTGCTGCGGAAAATGCGATAAATTAAAAATATTTTTATCTCCAATGATATACCCTAATTCCATGTCATGTCAGATCTCGTTTTCTCGGAACTTTCAACCGACTAAATCTTACGTTTGAATAAAATATGACTATAACTACGTTTCTGTGCATCGTTTAAAAGCAATTTACATGAAATATTTATAGTTCCTTATTTTTCCTGGTCGCATTCTTCGGATTTTTATAATCCGTAACTAACGAGAAAAATCTATTACGATGATATAATTGTGTCACGTGGATATGGTACTTGACAATGTCGAGGGACGTGGAAGGAAAGATCGAAATAAATCTACTGAATCTACTAAAAACTAAATCACTCACTGAGGATTAGCTGATTTTATCTTCACTTTATCCAGGAGACAATGAACTACGTAGGCAACACGTGATAAAACCTTCGCCCACACTTCAATGATCTATTACGCGAAGTTGATTCACCCAAAATCGATTCTGCCAAATCTCGGATGAGGCGAAAGCCTGACTTCCATTGAAATCATGTCCAAATAAAACCCAACAGAATCGACCTTACCTGTATTTCATTCGCAATAAACCAGTATCTGTGACGGGGATTCAGAACTTGATCTTCAGGTCAAGCAGCTGCTAATGACTATCTATTGAAACCGCGTCAAAATAAAAAATGTCATCATAAAAGCTATACTAGTTAACTTTAATTGGAATTTTTTTTATACTCAATTCGATTTCGCTGGATCAAGTAATTTGGAGTCAAATATAGTCTGCAGCTCACTGCAACTTGATATCAAACAGTAAGTGTTTCGAGTTATGGGTAACCTCCTCGAAGCCATTGAATGTGCTAAGATAATTTTCAAAGAAAAATGAATTTACAGAGTTTCACCAATTTCGTGCGGTTAATAATTACTGCGGTTTCCCTAAAAGTTGGTTACGCGTTGTTCTTCCGACAGTTTCGCTGGTTACTCCCTTCAAACGCGATCGCAGCTTGCGTAAGAACCTTTAATAATTAGTTTTATGTATTTTACATAATAGGCGGGGCTGTTCAAGTTAAGTTAACGATCAGTTCGGGTGGCGCATTTCCATCGTATTAATTATTGCGTATTCCGTATACCGCAGACCAGACCCAATTCTACTACGAGGATTATTACTATGGAAAACTTTACAACGAATTTTGGCTCCCTGAAAAATATCTCAAAGCACTTATTTTTCCCGATCTATTGCCACAGGACTCCAGTACATGAACGTACATATAACTTATACTTACAGAAAACGAGAAAGTTGGGAGTTACAATCGTCGTCATTGTCGTTCTTTTTCAAATCCTGTGCGTGTATTTGGGACACGTATAATTCTTACAAAATATAAACTTGGCACGTTCATATTTAATTCGCGATCCACCAAAAACTCAGCTATAACAATTCTACGTAGGTATAGATCGTAATAAATTCGCGTATGTAAATTATAAGATATAAAAGAAACTTAATTCATTAATTATTTCCTCCACTGGGATTCATAAAAAATGCTATAAAAGTCCTGAATTCATTTCGCTGAGGATCAGAAGTAATTAAATTGTTATATATTTCTTTGC
The DNA here is from genome assembly GCA_963989295.1 of Ametastegia equiseti. Taxonomy (NCBI): domain Eukaryota; kingdom Metazoa; phylum Arthropoda; class Insecta; order Hymenoptera; family Tenthredinidae; genus Ametastegia; species Ametastegia equiseti. The sequence continues at coordinate 8,357,885 of OZ022397.1, forward strand.
CTTTAGAATGAAAAATAAAAAAACGTACTATAAAATTAAATGTTTACCCATAGCTAATGGGGTGAATGGTACAGTTCATCGCAAATTAATCATATAATATATATTTCTTTACAGACGCTAGACCGAAAAGTTAAAGTTTCCAAAACTCCCACGATACATTGCAGGTTCCTGGCACAATGGTTGAAATATTACGATCCTTCTATGATAATGTTAATGACTCTGAATTGTAAGCGTAGAGATACCACAGGTAATAATTGGCACGGTAGAAATTCGAGATAACAAGCTCTGTAAATTATCCCCATAAATTATAGAGTGAATCCTATTTAATTTGTATCCACGATTTTTGTTCGAAGAAGGTAGCCGATCTCTCGATATCCGCATAGTGCAGATTTCAGTGGAATTGCACATTGCGAAAATGCATGTTTTTCCAGTAGGTACTCAATACCATTGGAGAAATTATATTTATGAAGGTAACGTGATTACCTCAAGGTATAAAATTGGAAACGAAAAAATTCTGAGACTTATGAGAGTAACTGATTCAATTCTATTCAAGAAACCGTGACGGTTTTGCAATTTCTGGTTATCGTGTATCTTCGAGAGATTTAAATCACTCGAGGCAAAAGTACGCCGCTTCGTACATTTCCTGCAGAGAGAAGGATATTTTGCTATCTTTAAGGAGAAACTAAAGCTGCGAGATCTCCCACTAGAAAGAAAAGATAAAAGTACCTGTCTCACGTATACGAGTAAAGAAGAAAAAGCGAGATGGGGTTTCACGTTGGCTATCGACTGCTATCTGATTTACTGACAGAGATTTTCTTGCACTTGTTATTTTGTGGGTATGGACCAAAATTTTTCAGGCGCCACATCCCTCGGGGGACTTGCGCTAACTTTCGACGAGAACTTTCGAAGCACTTTTTCTTTTTTTTTGTTTTTTTTTTTGTTTTTTTCTTTCTTCTAAATTTAAACTTCATGTTTATGCGAACTTATCGCGAAGTTCACGTGCTCGAGCATGAGTGCCGTAGCTGAAGTATCTTCCTTTTCGAACCTCACCACGGGATATCCCTGAAAAATGTTTCTCTTTTCCCAAGAGGAAACAGATCGTTTATTATTATCATTGCTTTTTCAAAGTTCGTTCGAACCTCCTGTACCTAACAAATCTTGTAGAAAATTCTATTAACTTTCGAGCACTTGTTACTATACGATGTGGTAGCCCCTAAACGAACATCCGAGAAAACGAAATAAGCCCTGGCATTACCTACTCTACTTTGAAATATTTACAACTATTCTTTCACCTTCACTTTCCTGTCTAACCAAACATGTTGCGGTATACAAGGGTAAAGTGAAACGTACCAAAAACCCGCGTGCAACGTACCTGGTAATAGTCGTTATTTTTTTCTCCAAAATTATTTTTCACATGCTTCCAACGTTGCAAAAGGCGTTGGTATATAAAGTACTCTGCCTTTCTTTTAACAAACAGCAGGCCAAGCCGGAGGTGAGTTGCAGGAAGTAGATTGCGGATCGCGGGCCAGCGAGTAAAACCCCTGGAGGATTGAGTGGCGCCGATTTGTCGAAGGTCGTGGGGATGGTTTTTTTTTCTTGTTCCTTTTTTTTACATTTTATTCTTCGTTTTTTTTCTGTTTTTTTTTTTTTTTTTATTCCTTTACAACCCTTGCTCAGTTTGGGTTGAGGTTCGCTTTTCTTTCGAAGATGTATTCAAGCGAAAAATTCACCACGCCTAGATCCAAATAATCTCGCGGCCTCTATATTCCACTCCATTTCTATCACGTCTTTTATTCTATTTTATTTTCATTTTTATTTTTAATTTTATTTTCACCTCGCGGAAAACAATTATTAATGACGTCTAGACCTGGCAATTAACGAGCTCGTCCAACGCGCCCCTAACAAACGCCTATATACATATACTGGTTGCAGGTAGGTTCGTTCAGAACAATTCTATAGAAAAATGGGGGTGGTAGAAAAAAAATGCGAAAATACGAAAATCCGAAGAGAAAAATAAATTAAATAAAAGAAAAATGTTAAATGAGAGAGATCCCTGTAATGAATGCTTTACGAGCTCTGGCACAACACCAAGCTGTGAACGCTTGGCACGAGACTCAACTGAACAGTACAGACCAAGCCCCTAGGGAGAAAAAAAAAAAAAATAAATAAAACGGAAGACACATCATCGGTGACGGGTTGAAATGAGGTGCGAGTTGATAATGCGTTGTCTCCAAATTCAAAAAGAAGAAATAGAAATAAAAACGTAAAAAAAATTACGCGTAATGAATTTTCCTTCTCTTCGTTCGATGAAAATACGTGATTTCAGAATCCTTATCCTGCGTCGAAAGAAAAGCTCGGTATATATATATATATTGTTTCTGATGAAATATGCGAAGCAGGTAGACAGAGGTGCACTAGGATAGGCAATGTTTGCAGTGAGCCAAATACTCTCGTATCTTAGCCGCAGTTATTTCCGCAATAAAATATTTATCGTATAGAGAGCAACCGGGAGTGGCGAAATGGTACCCTGGAGTAAAAGGATGACGATCTGGCGTATTCCGCGGAGGCTGGAGCGAAAGGGAAAGAAAGATGGGTCGAGATTTAGGAAATGGAGCAACACTTGTTTATTTTGTTGACCCCCACTGACCGCCATAACTTTTCCGCCATTACAGTTTTCTTCTGCCAAAGTTTCTACGCCTTACCTCTATATCTATACAGGAACAGACCGTGATAGCTCATCAATTTTAAAAGTCTGTCAATTTTTATCGATTCTATACTCAACCAATCAATTTTTATTCCTTTCACGTTTCAAGTACCTACGTGAAATTTTTCGATTGACTTGATCGTTCATTCATAGTACTTTGATATTTTCAAATGATCACTAAAAAAAAAAAAGAGTACCTTAAATTCTTTCAATTTGATTTCGTATATAGTTGAATTGTTTGGGATATTTCTTGGTCGAAAAGAGTTTTGAAGATTTGCCAAATAAATAGATTGGGTGATTGGTTGCAGCCAGGGTCTTTGAATTAGTTCAGGATGGAATGGAATGTACCGTAAGTGTGTTATGTGACCGGAAAAGGATGGTTGGTCTCGGCCAGCTTGTATAGGCCCTGTGTACAACATTGGTAATCGAATTACGGGGGTCGCCCATAATAATCCAACCCTTGAACCTACATAACTCGTCAATCCACCATCCATATTATTCTAACCGAAGGGAATTCGGGACAGTATGGAAGTATAATAAACTAAAGGAAAACAAAATTAGTCATAGCGCGTACGTTACCTTGGATTGAAATACCATTTTATACCTTCCACGGTTATTCTGAAGCACATGACCACAAGAATGAGGTGGTTCACTCAATGCTATACCAACCAACGCGATTGACCATCTAACCAACATCAGCGAATATTTTATTTTAACCAGAAAAAATTTCACTTCGTAGCTTTATATGTTTCATCAGATTTGCTAACTCCTGTGCAGCTTCGAAATCTTCAGGTAAATTATCGTTGAGCTAGTATCGTTGACTAAAAATAGTCAAAAAACATAGAATACAAATTGAATATCGAACGATTTATCATATCGTTTAGCCTGTAGTGGAGCAAGGAATCACTGTTTCCAATCCTCAAGCACAGGACTTGGTACCACAAGGACGCAAAGTCCTGGTCCTAGGATTCGTTGATAAATTCAGTCACAGCCTCAAAAACTTTCACAATTTGTTTTACATTGTTAACACTGCCACAGAGTTTATGATAGCCAAGTAAGCTCCTGCAGAGTGACCATCAATTAATTGAGTCATATTGAACACAACTTGATCTGCAGCAGCTCGACAGATCCTGACTATTTCGTGCTACCTAATTGGTAGCCAACAGCGTTGAATCTGATAAATAATACAGCTGGAAAAATTCTGTCGTTCAACTACCGACCCATCAAAATTTGCAGGTGAAATGAAGAAGAGAGAGAGAAGAAAAAAACTCATTCATGACCTCACGGTAGGTATGTTTTGAAATTTGAATGTTTCCACCCCTAGTGGTGTGGGAGTTTTTTCGAAACCTGGCGTAGCAGTGGCATTTAAAAATTTTGCAAATTGCTTCAATTTGAATTTGTTTTTGTGTTTTTACGTAATAACGCGAGTATGTTGACTTATGCTTAAAAATCCGTGACTGGACTGTTCTGCGGTTCTCCATGATTTTGCATGGAGTCATTCATATGTTGAGCCCAGTTTTGTGCATGTAGATGTTCGTACAAGATAGTATATTAAATACATTATACCTATGTATATATCAAGGCGGCCAGTATATCGTAAATCTGAAACTATTCCAGTATCAGCACCATATGAGTAAACAAGTAACGTTATAGCGCCCCGACGCCTGGCGTTCGCCTATAAAGATTACACCTATACTGTGGTCGGCCTCACTACAAGCGGTGACCATTGACATGAAGTAAAACACAAAGTGCTACACTGGAACCGACTTTGGCAACTGAAGCTATAAACTCAAGGGGTCGGATACGTTGCTACACTCAAAAAAAAATCGATTCTTCTCAAATCACGTGCTATTTAAAGCTCTATCAACAAATCGAACCCACCTGGGAGAATTTTGTTCCAACTGGGACAGAAAAGATCTGCAAAGATCATTGCCAAGAACAACAAGCTGAATTTGAATATGATCAATCCAGTCACTACATTTTTAATACACGCACTGATTTTACATGCGCGGATTTGAAAGTAATAGTTGCACTGCTACTATTCCGTGATGATTGAACGACAAAGTGCTGAGTGATTAAATTTTGAGCAGTAGATAGCAGTGACCCACAGTCAGTTAATGATGGAAACTTACTGAATAATATTTCCTGTGATTGAGCGTATATGTATACATGTTTTTGCGGTAACATGTGATTCACTTGGATAAACATATATATATAGAGCAAATGGCCAAGTTTCTGACCCTTCGAGGATATTAGCTTAGGTGGTTCCCTTCTCAAATGGGAAAAATAACATGAAATAATCGAACGTGAAGGGTGGTATAGGGTAAATTGATAGTTCCTGGGCAAGGAGTGATCAAGTTTTCAATCCATAATTTAAGGGGTACTTTATAATTAAACTTTCATGACGGACAAGTTGGAGGTGCAGTTTCTGACCCTCGGAGGGATCCGTACCCAAGCTTCTGACCCCTCCGATGGCACAGCTTCTGATCCTCGCCCGTACATCTGTTTCAATGTTTCGGAGTGAGTTATAACGTCGATGATTATGGGATGATGACTGATTCCCGGAAATTAAACGAATATTTTTCATGTCACACGAGTCAAAAGTCTTTGTCTGAAAGAAATTTACACCTTCACAAACACTCGTTTGAATGACTCGAGAATTCAATGATCAGAAAGTGTGATGACGCTACAAGAAGAAAAAAAAAAAAATCAGTTTATCATCCCTTCTGCATTGCATGGCACACTTCACAGTCACTTTTCTTTACGAATGATGTGTTTTTATTCCAGATTGATCTGTGCGGAGTGCACCGAATGCTCTTGAGTGATCATCGAGTCTGAGGAGTCAATATATTAACCGAAAGTATTTTCATGATCGTTGTAAGAATCAATACACTTTTTTACTGTGCTTTACTGAAGACTTTTGTAAGAATTAAATTTTTTTGATGAAAATTGGCGTTTGAATGGAATTAAATTGTGAAAAGTGATGGTTTGCGGGTCTCTGCATTGTGCAACAATCTTGGAACTTTAAGAGACCCGGTGACCGGATTTGGAGCAAGATATTTGTGATTACGAGTCAATCGACACTTTGGTATGCGTAGCAATCCGTCCTCTCAAAAAAGGTATTTTCAGACATGCTTCAAGTCGAAGACTCCACCATATATTCTACTATTTTAGTATTCAGCTCCGACGCTGTGTTGACGACACGTGCAAGCCTTGTTTCTGTCGCACAACAATTCCTTTTCCATTTTTTAGTACAACTTTGATACTCTCCTAGTCGTGTGACAAGATTTTTGAAATTCTTATCTCTTCAGTTTGATTATTCATTCATGTTATTGGGCGAATGTTAAGTCGATAAACAACATATGGGTCGTTTTTTATCCTTCACATTGACTTGGTTAAGATTAAATTCGATGCCTGAACACGTGTGGAAACTAAACCCAACTTCGTTTTGTCGTATAATCTCGTTAACAATAGAAGTACGAAACTGGATAATAGCTTCATGAAATTGTAACTGCTTTCACATGGATAGTAAACACGATTACTGGCTCGGGTTTTGTTGTGTCCTGTGTATGTAGGTAAATACATGACCCAAACCCGAGCTTTTACCACCGCAATTCTCTTTAAGAAAAGTTTGTATTACGCATAGACGAGTCCTAAGGCCTGCAGGACTCCGAAAGCATTTAGAGTTAGCTTTTAAAAGCCACTTTGCCACGTTACGTTCTATTATATACTCTTATCTGGGTGTGCAGTCGGAAAACATCCTTTCCAGAAACATTTCCCACCCTGGGGCACGTTTTGGTTGGTGTGGCTTATCACTTTGTGCGTTCGTAGATCTGGCCAGAGCAGGCCGTTGTATAGTAATTACGTACCTACCGTTCAAGCAGTCACAGGATCTGACGTATCACATACTAATTTTGGATCAAAACTTCGGCTGTATAGTTCCCAAGAATCTTTTTAGATACGTCTGATCAATGCTGTAAAATACTCAACGATTGAGCATCCAGTTTTCTATGGACCAAGAAAAAGAAAATTTTCACCTCTTCCGAGCACTCAATGTAGGTATTTGAAAAAATTACGTAATTTTACCGGAAGAAATTGAGATACGCACAGATGTAATACTCAATTAGCCAGAAATAATAGAAGATGTCAAACATTATATGCATTCGTTAGAATATAATTAATCCTTTGTTGAATTCTGATAAAACTTTACTAGAACTTACAATAGATGGAACTTTGATTGAATTGTGAATTCTTCTTCTTGTCCAAAGGGATCATATTCATTCGGAGTAACAGAAAGCAGTACCTTGATTATTACACAATGATACGTCACAGGATGAAATATAATCCTTGCAGAATTATGCAAGTCTAGGAAAACCCAATTAAAAAGACAATATGGTAGCTACAGTAGCTCTGCGTTCGATATTTTGCTTCATGTGGCAGACGCAGGTGCTTGTCATTGCGACATTAAAACCACAAGCTGCCTGCGATCATGACTTTTCTTAAGAAACTCTCTTGTCGAGTAAAGATTGCTCATACCAGAAGAAGCACACCACTCCTGTTTCCCCTATACATAGTCTTCGATAATTTTCACAATTCAACCCTTTCGAAGTTTGTATAATATGAGGTAAGGTTACTATCAATCCACAATTGCCACGGTTACAGTGATGACGAGTGAAAAAAATTGGAGGTCGAAGCACGAGATTCACCGATACTTTATGAAACTTTTGCTTATTTTGTTTGTAATATGAGTATTGAACTGAATATCGTCAACTCTTGTATATGCTACCGGTTCTAGACAATACGTGCAATTTCAGTCGTTTTCATCGACAAAGTGTTCAGGAATCGTGCAGTTCAACATTCGGAACTGATAGATCTCCGTCGATTCGACCCTATTCAAACGACATCGAATTGATTTGTTTTCGTTGTGTACCAAGGTGAAATCTGACACATTGGAAGGAACCCTACTCGTTTCAGAAGTGCCGAAAACACTCAAGGCTGTCTCAGTTTCCGCACGTAGATGTAGAGTTTGGTTAACCGTAAACTAACTAGCTAAGCGGATCAAAGTTTCAGTGGTTCAACCAGTTGTCTTGTTGGCTTGTCTGGCTGATGGACAACGTCACTCAGAAGGGTTGAGATTTCTCGAGGTCTTCAGATCTTCAAAGTGATACTATAATTAGTAAACAAGGATCTTAAACGGAATAGCTTGACCTACGACACCTCAAATTTCACCTTCTTGTGCACAGCCTTCGACTAGCATCTTTCCCCATCATAAATTCTTTATTCAGTCCTGACTCGTCGTAAAAAAAATCCATTCTTACCAAACGGTTTTCGCACTACCCTAATTTCGCTTGAACCATAAATCTTAAAACAAAGATTCTGGACACGCACAAAACGAGAGACCGACACAAACTCTCTAGGGAGCAAAGGACAGCCGTGCGTTTCTATTCAGGGAACCAAGTGTGGAGAATAGGGCCTAGAGGGACTGACACGGCCTCTCAGATCTCGTGATTTGTGTGTCTAGCTTCTGGACCATTACCGTGCCCCAGTAGGTGTACCAGGAAGTTGCATTGTCTTAGTTGTTTGTCCGCAACCCTTGTTTTAATGCATCTCAACGCACTGAATGTACATAGGCTTCATTCTTCGTCAGCACATCTCTTCAAGTACCTCCAGACGCCGCTGGAGACACGAAAAGCAAATACGAAGATCCAGAGTCCAGGATATGGGAGAAAACTTTGTTTAAAGATCGTAAATCTCTATGTATCAGCAGCTCCAAGCCAACGAGGAGAAAATATACGATCCGCAATCTCGCTAATCGCACCGGCAAGAAAAATTTCGGACAACTTGTGAGTATTCCCTGATCTTACGGTATTTTTCTCTCGCCTCAAGCGATGACAATTACCCCAGTCCTCAGCCGCGTTTCATTTCGGCAAGCCTTGATCACTCCGAATTTTTTCCCTCGTGTCGACGCCAGCTTCGGTTTCAGAATCATCAGAATCCACGAAATTCTCTGACCAGCACCAGCTCCTTCCAACAAATAAAACCATTCCGTTCACATGGTATTTTTCTAGCTCACAAAACAAGTGCTTCATCCCTTTTGTCAGACGTTAAAAAATGACTTAAGGTCGATCCTGAATTTTAACAGCTCGTAACTGTTGACCCGACCCTAATCAAAGGTGACGTACTATATCTCCAATGGACTTAGCACCGTCATTTCGTGGGCAAGGTGCTTCTAAGCCAGGGTTGGTAGCCATGGGTAAATTCCGGAACATCGTGGCACTGGGAGGACAGGGTGAATTGACTTAAGTAGGAACTCTACCGCAGTAAGTTTTCAAGAAACCGCATTGTCAGCCTTGTAGAGTCCAGAGCAGTTTGAACCTTAATTCTACAAAGTCCTGTTGTTTAAGCAAACATCAAAAGCACATGCAGAAGCTTTTGATATTGAATAATTTAGTTTGTGTACATTGATGATGGAAATTTGCACTTTTATTAGCATCGATCAGGCTCGTTTGTGACGTGATACCTACGCATAATTAAAGCGCACTATCCGTTGATGAATATTTGCCCAAATTGATGCTATTACTGCGATACTCATGCAGAGATAGGCGTTTCCGACAGGCTGCTAAACGTTTCATACATGGCTGAAGCAGGTGCTTCTGACGCATGGAGGTACTGGTGAGCCAAAGCCCATTGTTGTCCCATCTACGTCCTGACGCCCCATGGAATACTGGGGACACTCAGTCTATGGGATTCTGTTTTGTTTCCAAGCGACAGCCGCTTTGCTTGTCCTTCGCATAATGACGTGCATTCGAAGCTAGGGGATGATAGGTCGCGAAGTCATGCATTACAGCTGATGGTCCAGTTGATATTACGTTCAATACGCGACGTCCTTCCATGATGATATATCATTTGATCTCCGTACTGTACAAAGTTTCAGAGAACTTAATTGGCATTCAGAATGTGAAAGATGATACCGAACGAGAAACTAGCAAGTACAAACATCAGGAGAATTCAACAGATAAAGAGCTTGAAGCTTCAAGCGCCAGGATCTGCGGACTGATAGTTTGCAAAAGTGTTTTGGTTGATGATGCAATCGATCGAAACTTGAATAATGAGTTACAGAAGAGATGTATGTTCATTTTTCTTGTTCGTTACATATATATAATGCGTGATTGATCAAACAGGCAGCAATCAAAGTAAATTGAGTTGAACAACTCGATTTTGGTAACGTTCATTAAATCAAATGTGCATGCTAATTCGAAAGTTATGTATTCTGTCGCTGGCTGCATGATGTAAATTATTTTATTATCGTATGCATACGGTTAGCTGAAGTAGCACAATTTGCCAGACTATGAATATACCACGAAACTAGCAATATAAGTTGAGCACAAATTACTCCGTGAAACACTCATATATACTACCTAGTGAAAAAAAGTGCTCTCCAGGGAAATTGTTACTTCCTTCTACCTTTCCAGTCTTTTCTACTTCTATCTACTCGAACCGAAAACCAGTGAAATTCTAGGCTAGGTTAGGCTAGGCTAAGTTGGGTCGCGGAGGCACCAGTGGTCGTAAATTTCAAATAATCGGACATGTTTAGCAGAGGTCTGGCTCTTGGGCCGGCTTATTCGGACTATTTATCAGCTATTGTCTAACACCTAAGCTACCACTACTACTGCTAGCAGTGGTACGAACACCAAAGCTTCTATTCGAAGTATTCTAGAAGCGTGTCCCTCGAAAATGTTTGCCAAACCTGCAGCAGCAGGGTAAACTAGAAGCTGCTTTTGAGATACGTGTTCTAACACTGCAGATGTGTGAGGTAAATAATTCAATCAGACTAACAATAAGAATTTTACAGAATGATACCATATCGATGTTACAGGCTTTCGATACCTTCCACTATTGTATTGGCTACATCGTTACTAATAACACATTCCATTGTACTCTCGTGCTTTGTCTTTCTCTTCCCTTATGCTCACCCTCGTATGCTTTCAGTTACCTCTACCTACGTTTCTATTCTCTTACTGAAGTTATTGCCTCTGACCCGCTGTACGTATGTTCATTTATCGGAACCGGGTAAGCCCGCACCCTCTCGCCAATGCCCATACTTCTCTGTTTCCAATTTAAGCTTTTACCATTTTTCTGCTACTGTATTATATACTTTTATCTACGCTCAAGGGTTTTATATGATTCGCTAAAAATATGCTATCGTTATGTTCCTACACTTCCATCCTTCTGCAGGAAGAATAAACGCCAATAAATACGCATCAACCGTATTTCATTTGAGCCAATTATTCAATTATCAATAACGATTCATCGTCATTGGTTGTAATTAATGTGCAAACAAAAAAGCTCTGACTTTGCACACTGGATATAAAAAAAGTAAAGAGAAGATCGATTGTTTGAGTTTAATAGAAAAGTGAAAAAAAAGTATGAAGTAAGCTTAGCTTCAGATTCATTACTTCCTTGGCAATAAAAACGACTATGACAAATAGCTTGTCTAAATTACGTAGGTTTACTGGGGAACTACAGTACCTACCTACTACCTTCACTTTGTGCCAAAGTTTAATAAGATCATAGATACCCTTTCTCGGTACAAGCAAGTATAATACCCAGAGAAATATGTACACGTTCGATAATCAACCAGCTATTTATATCATCCGCAACGATTCTGGCGTCTATTATTAATGCACAATATGCAATAGTTTCACGACTGATGCTGCTCTTGACGTGTACAAATGTCTACACTTGCGTCATCAGACTTCTGGTTAAGTGTGGCAAAGCTTTTGTCCGTCAGGTATGTACCTCTGAATATCCTGACTGCGACACAGATTCACACAAATTTCTCAAAGAGGAAGAATCTGGGTGAATAAATGAGGCGATGATTTCGACTGTGGGGTACTGTGGGGTCATACATACGTATATACGAATCATAATACCTTTTTGAAAGGCAAGTCGCGTCTTCCTGGGGCCTTATATTTGTACACCGTTGTATTCAAGACCTGAATTATTCAGGATTATAAAATAAATCGAGTTTATTGGTCGCGGTACGAAGCCCAGGTTGCACTCGGCATGATTACCAAGATTTTACTTAGGGTATATACCATATAGTATTTCTCTTAAAGCTGTAGAATATATTTGCCCTTGTCGTTAGACGAATTTGAATAATTTATGTAACATGGGTACCTAACAAGGACCTCCTTGTCTGTACCTTCTTACCAAGCACAACTCCGCAGATGGTCGTAGGCCTGCAAAATCACATCGTCTGACCTCATCTAACATTGAATGTTAAATTTAGGGCTCTAAGCTTGGCAGGAGTTCATAGCTAGTATTCCCTGACGTAATACACGGGTAATCAACTATCCATAACGTTCGAATTTGGTGCAATAGACAGGATTCAGCAGGGTCATAAAGATTTCTGACAATTCATGGCATGGTGTAACTCTTTTTTAGTAGGTGATGATTTTATAGAGTTTAGGAGTTGTATAAGACGCATTTAAAAAATCATAGCCGAACCAAAAGCAGAAGAAGAGGAAAGTCGTATCGGATTTTGTGAATCTGAAATCGTATTCCCCTTACATCTTTTGTGTCTACCTTGAAGAATAAAATCCTTTTGTCGAACTCGTGTAACTTTGGAGCTTAGTTGTTGCCCTACAACGAGTCATCCCGAAGGTTGTTTGTATTTATGACAAAACTCCGGAGACCTGGTAGTAGAGAAAAAATATAAAAAGTCATAAAAAAAGCAGGTAAGACAGCTTGAGCTTCTTTCGGATCCTACTTTATCTCGGTTAGCTCACGGCAGCCAATGAAATTACGAAAAATCGTGGACCCGATGGAAAGGAATCCTTGGGAATTGCTCTGTGTGCTGAGGTTTACTTCTCAGGGGAGTTTTCTGACGAACTTGATAACTCACCGGGTCCGGATACCAAATTAACGATTTATCGGCCCTGGCACTCGCTGACCGGGTCGTGGAAAACTGTGATGGATAAGCCTGATAGCATTGAAGAAACCGGGCGAACCTTAGTATAAGCCATCTAGGATTTGCCAGCTTCGAGCATTTTAATTCAAATTTAATTTTTTAATCCATCAAGACCTACTTCAGAGTTAATCCCAATTTTAATATCAGACTTAATTCAGAAAGTTCACTAGGCTGAATTTCGTAATCAGTATATAAGTCCACAAAAAAGAGTTTTATACCTTATTAGGTCGCAGTTAAAAAACTCAGATCTTCCCAAATTACCTCTAACTATGGAAATCGAGTGAAAGGATTGTGCAAACGTTTGCCATTTGAGGAAACTTCCTGTACCGTACGTCCAAATCGGCAATTTGTTCCTCGTTTATGGGGCTGTTCGCAACAAGTCGACAATTCGCGACGACATTGCCTAGTAGTATAACGACAGGCAATTTCAAAATAACTCGTGTATCTCCGTGGTACTGTACTTTCCAGTGACGTGCCATTTTATTTTTCGCATCAAGCAAGAATTGGAGGACTGCAGGAAGCAGCGATAAAAGTTTGAGTCAAGAAGAAATCAAGCTGAACTAATACTCGCACAGTCTTCTATTTTGTAAATTCATTCCATTTCTCACTTCATGGAGAGCAATTCTCTTCTCGAGTACCGTAACCATCCTTGAATAACACCTATCAAGACTGCCATAGTAAGAGGAATCAAGGATGTTCATGTACCATCTACAACCACTCCCAACCACCACACGGCAATTGCATCAGGTGTGATTCGAGACCTGAACCAAGAAGTACCAAGGGGAAGTACCTGGAACTATAGAAGAGAACGGTGAATTTCAGGTACCGAGTCAGAGCGTGCAGGGTTTGCATAAGACCTCTCGTCAGCAAAGGACTTATCGCAATACCACGAAGCTCCTGGATGCCACGGTGATGGCGTATACATATAGAGCCATGTGAATGCACAACCCTAGCTTCCCGTCACCGTGACTTATCGACCGCATTGGATTACTGCTGCAAGGAGCCGAACCAGCCGCTGCACTATCTACTGAGCTGACTGCTATTAAGGTGATATGCCATACAATCGCCAAAGAAGTCCGAATTGTCGATAACGGACATTGCGGTTTTCTCAATAATTTGTCAACCAACATACCAAGATCAATTTTCGTTCCGGTATTCAATGATTTCCAGAGACAGAATTGTGATGTTATTGGTTCGATGGGCACATACCCAACCCCTTTTCCTCTCGGGATCCTTGCCGAAAACGAAACATATCCAGTTCTGGTTTGAATTAAGATACGGTTCAAGATTTATATGGCAAATTTGTTTAGATAAGGTGATTTCGTCTGGCACTTGATAATCCCAGTTTTTTGTTGTTCGAATTTGGTATTGCACTAGAGATAACAAGGTAGGTATAGCGTGATTCATTCCTATATTTCATTGTTCAGGTTAAAATTTATGCAACTCCAGGCAAACCCCTTATTCTCGTTTTCTTCGTTAGAGATACATCATTTCTGTAGAATAGTAAATAAGATGTCAGATTTGAAATTCCCGTGGTTGCAATCCTCTCGAGAAATGGCCGTACGTGCGACAGATAAACTGCACTGGCACGTAACCTTTTAATCTCGAGTTTCTTCCCTGAGCTTCTGCTTAACGACACCTTCGAGCTTTGGGCTCTTATTCTCTGCCACTGGTAATAAAACTACTATTTTAACTATTTTTCACCGTCATACGTAGGTACGCATTTATTTCTGCGGATGCAAGTGCAAAAAAACTTGTATTTCAGCAATTTATAACCATCATTGTGCTTTTTGACGATAAAAAACATATTCAAACTTTTGCCTACAGCTGTTCAAGGATAAAGTTATCACTTCAGATCAATGCTGAGTGATCAGATTTCGGGTATAAAGACATACAAGGATAGTTCCTGGAGTTTGGTATAAACTATCGTTTTGAAATATGCCTGAAAGCCGAGCGAACGGATATTGGCTTCGGGCATAACAACGTAATTCCATTTGAGTTTTTCTGTTATGCTTGATGAGACACAAACAATGATTGTTTCAACTACCGTTGTAATACTTTCACGTATTTCCTTACAACGGTAGCAAAAAATTCATAAGTTTGTTGAACTCGTAGTACATGTTTCTAACCTCGCCAGTTTAATAGCATAACAATGTCCTCTAAATACCCCACATACTCCACACTATGGCACATATATATAACAAGTTACACAATATTCTCAATAAGTCAACAAATGCAATGAAAACTGATGTCTCACTTGTTACAGCACATTTTCAGCATATCTAGCAAATGTGCCAAAATTATAGAAAATGGTTACTAAACAACACAATGTTAATGGTTAATGGTTAATTGTTGACGGTTTTTTATTCATTTTTGTCATGTCTCGAACGAGCGAGTTTCTCCGGCATCGAAAAATCGTCTCAGAACTTGATAAGAGCTAGAACTGGAAGGAATATTGATAATCATTTGATTATGAGAGAGAAGCGATTCCCAAATTTCCCGCAAATCCCCGAAACTTGTTTTGTCAAAGAAGAGTGTTTCTGTGTTGTGGTATCACGCATATCAGCCACAGAACTCCGAGCGTTCAACAGCACTTGGAGTTACCAGAATTTGATGCAACCGGCACGAGATGCTAACATAAAGTTTAGCACGTGAAATAGTAGTTACGCATACAGTGGCACATCCTACACACTAACCGGAATATGGCCGGTTGTAGAGAATGCCATGAGTGAAGTTTTCGGTTTACGATAACAATCAAGCCAGCCCTGCTGTTATTCGTGACTTTTTTACGGTTCAAAGTACACCGTAAAGGCCCCGGTAAGGGGCCGTGAAATTTTTGGACGGAAATAAACTTTGCCAAGGTTCGAGAAAAACTGGGATCCCTCTCAGCCCTTCTGGGATCGGAGATTTTGTTCTTAACGGTTATACTACGCTTGATATTTTAAATCGCAGACGGGATTGAATCTACTTTGCGTTACTTTGGCTCAGGCTCACCGATCGTCAGTTCTATATATATTTGAAATCTGAAAAGTAATTTAATATTATCGATTAGTATATTTTCATCCTCGTCAAATAAATTCACTGAAGCGATTTATTCTGATGGGTATAATGCAATATCCCCTGTAAATGAGGATGAAATTGCTTATATCGCGGTTTTTAGATTCACAGGAACCATGAATACAAGGAATGACATGAAATTGCACAAGTTTGAAGAAATTCTATCACCCAATTCATTTTGGTATCTAATCTTTTTTTTTCTAAGTTTTACGATTTATTACACTGATGGTTCGCAACGTCAACGTGAAGACACACGCCCGAAGACTGTTAAATTTCTACCTGGGTGAATTGGACGCCTTAGTAGATGTAAATTGGCCGGCAGTCACCCGAGTAGGTTCCGCGGGACCTTAGATGGAGTCAGCGATTCATCTGCATTTTGCCTTTCGGTTCCTTCGTCCACCATTTTCTGCTCATCTTCCCATTGCCCCCTTATTTCCTCTTCGTTTCTCTTCCGTATATCCCAAGGGAGACATAAAAACACCTTCGCAGCAAACGGCTGAGGTGCAAGGAATTCATTTCCATGCTTGGCGCGTGTCTCTTTTACCTTTTTACCATTTTGGTAGTATAAAATGAGACTGTGGTAGCCCTTTGCTCGCTTTCCTTTCGCTGAATTGCTCTCAAGGGATGATAAACTTTATGAATTACTTTCCAGTCTTGTAACCATGCTTGAATAAGTCTTCCCATATAGTTGCCAACCAGCACCCTCTACTCAGGTCCAGGCATTCCTACTGCCATGAGTTTAACCACTAACGCTTTCCCATCGCCCGAGGGTCGGTATAGACCGGGTTGATAGGACCGGTTTAAGGAGATACTCTCCTTGCTTAGGGTCCAGGCTTTCGACGGATCGGAAGCTTAGGGTTTCAGACTAACATAGACTACGGGTTTTCATAAATTAATTTCCAGTAGTGTGAGTCTCTGTGATCTCTCAGCTGTCTTTCTCTCTCTCTCTCTCTCTCTCTCTCTCTCGAACGAACGAACGAACGAACGTTTGGGGATACAACGAGGTACCGGAGTCCGAATACACCCTCACAATCTAGGAACCGCAGATCTACCTGTGGCCACTTATTTGAATTATCAATGCCTGTGAGCTTGCAAGACTCGCAAGAGCTTTACTCCCACAAACATGGCAGAACATGGCGCAGCCCATTCGCCTTTTCGTATAACGCACCCTGCCAAGGGTTGGTCAGTCAAATTGAATTTTTTATAGCCTTTGGAGAGGAATTTTTGCTTGGGTCAGACGCATTCGTTCCAATGCTACTGATACAGTACTCACGATCGCTCAACTGGAATTTGAACCCATCATCTACCAACATCTTATATACCATAATGTACCACTGCACACATAGACGTATGTACTAATACTCTGCAGTTAACTGCTTTTTCATAAAACTTATCTTTCGAAGATACGTGCAAGTTGCTACGAGGCGACGGTTCATTGGAGTCTGGAATTGTGTTTCGATCAACAAATCCTTTGTTTTCACAGAATCCTCTTGGGAACATCCAGCTTTTATATATATATATATATCTTTGTCCATCGAGAGAATTAGAGTCCAGTAAACTCTATTTCCCAAGTCCTGAAGAATGGTGCAAGGAAAAATGGTCTAAAACAACAAAAAGTACTGGCGTTTTTTGTGCATAAAATAAAGATAACGTTCATCGATATCATTGGGATAATATGCAGAAGGATACTCAACGTAAATGATACGATGCACTAAAACTTGAGCGAAAAACTAAGGAGCTATTCAAGATCATCGGGGTCTAGTAACATCAGACAATTGACTACCAGGCGAGTACTTTGTCGCAGTGCACTTTCTCGAAATAGCTTCAAGTACCTACTTCTATATTATATCTTGAGTTGAAAATGCCGCAGTTGGTGGTTTCCGGGCTGTAGGTTACGAAAAGCACCGCCAGTTGTGTCCATGAAGAACTGGCACCGCGGGAAATCTTCCATCTACCGTCGTGATGCTTTTCCATACTTACTTGAAACCCATGTCGTATCCATGCACGTCACCAGCTCGCATATTTCTGCTGAATTTTTCCTCTACGAAATTGTTTTTCCACCTGAAACATATCCGCAGGAAACAAATTGAAACTATACAGTATTGTCGTTACTTTCTTGCTACCAAAAGTGTACCAAGAAAATAGTAGGTACCTACCGTGAACGAAAAATCTTACAATCCTTACTGCACCTTAGAAATGCACACTTCTTTAAGCGAATTTCTCGTCATGGAATCACGTGCGTTTGACGTAAGTGATGAATTGCCTTCTTCCGGAATTCTGTACCCACATACAAGCACCATCAGACGATTGAATACATCGTATCGATTACTCTGGTACTCAAACCTAGAAGGAAAAAATGGAAGTTAGGTTTGTTTCATTCACTTCCCTTCATGCTATCCACTGCATGCAAGCTTCGAATGTTCTAATGCAATAATGTCGTTTGTAATGTTTTATTTGAAGAATAGGAATCTGTGGTGTCGATTTTGTAGGAGTTTGTACTTCAAGTAGTTTCGAGGGAATTTATACGGTCGAAAATCGGATGTTTGAATAGACTAGGCTATTAAGGATTTTCGGAACAGTTTGCGCTGGGATGGAAATAGAGTAAAAAAAGATAACATGAGAGGTGAAGCATAGCACTGGCATGATTTCAGCATCGTCGAGGATTTTACCCAGCTTAATGTCTGAACAGATATTTCGCCATCTCAGGGATTACTGGGAAACATTCATCGAACTGCTGAGTTGTGCACTGCAGGAATATAAATGGACGCAGTCCTTCTCGAAGAACAAAATGGCTGACTTGAATATCCAATGGAAGTCACGTCACGTACATATGCAGAAAAAGGCTATCTTCCTGAGTTTAAAGAAGTTCGAACCGTCTACCGAAACGGTCAGTAAAAATTCAGAAAATCCTTTGAACGCAGTAAGAATTTTTGCAAAATATACATATCTACTGCCAAAATTCTGCAAAGTACAGGAAAATCGTTCTTCAGAGGACCCGTGAGCGCGTATTTGGGCTTTCATGGCGGGTAGTGCGAAATAAATGATAAGATGAAATGTTTGCGGGGACTGGAAGAATTTTCTGCGGGTAAAGTTTGCATTTTCGGAAGGACCGGAGAGTGTAAAATTTCCTAAACGTCTTTCAAGAGCAGAATATTTTACAATGCGAAGGGAAAAACTGTGTTGCTTGCAAGTTGGAAAATATTTTACAAAAAATTGTATTTTTGTATCTCGTGAACTAAAAGTGAATACCTACAAGTAAAATGGAACTTCGTGCTAAATGCAGTTCATCAAAATTCAATAAAACGCATGTATTGGAATGCTGCAAACATTTCAAATACATAAACCATCAAGTTAGCGTTGCCAAAAGAGTCTAAAGACCACCATTGATTGAGCCACGAGGCGGAAACTGTTTTCAATACTACTCTAAATATTGGCTGTGAATTTTATTCACGGTTTTTTTTTTTTATGCTTCATCCCAATTGCTTTGAAATAACTTGTGACTGTAAAATGGTCTAGTTCGAATGAGGGTTCATCAAACTTTGAGCATATGTCATAGGTGTGAATAACGCGTTTGGAATAGATAATATCACCGCTAAATCTCAGTTATTGTCCATTATATAATATTTTATCGGGTTAGAATTTTACTTAAAAAGCAATTGGAAGCAGAATTGCCATTGTATGGATTGCATCGTATGTATTATTCAAAACGATTCGCCACATAAACCTGGCTTACAATTAGAATCAGTTCGATAGATATAGCAGTGTACGTATGTATCATACATATTGTACATAAAAGGAAACAAATGGTTCAGCGTAAATCAGTAAAATTTTTACCTCCGGCAGAGCTGAAGAAACATTTGCGAATGGGGTTCCCAAATAACAGGTAATAAAAATGTGTCCAAAGTCATACAAATGGAAGCTTTACATATTCATTCAAATTTCACCATTGTATTATCGTACCTAAGTACATACGTTACATATTTATCCACAAAAAAGCCGTCTAGACTTTTACGTACATATATGTGAGCATAATCATTTGCGTACAATAAACTATACACGTCTGTACGATCACACCTTTCATCTAGATCCGCACCTGCATGCAAACGTGCCACGTGTACCTGAACGAACAAATTTAAGCGATTCACGTAAACGGAGGCCGGTTGACTGTCGTGTACGTCATCACGAGAATAAAACTACAGTATTCATGAAAAAACGCTGGGAATTAATTTTAAAAAAGACTGTATTTTGACCTATAGAGATCCCGTAGGACTCTGCCGACGTTATAGAATTTCCATGACTCATATGTGTGCGTGGAATAACGGGATGTAGGGTTGAATAAAACCTGAGAAATTGATGTTCATGAGAAATCACTTTTTGGAGAGAATCAATTTCGGAATATATACGGAGATTTTGTAATTAGAATAAGGGAAAAATTTTCGTCCCATTTATGATAAAGTTAGATAGAACTGTACCAGGCAGTTGGACGTGAATATATAATATGTATAACCTCGGGTGGTTCTAGCCTGCAGGACGTTGAAATATGAAAACTAATTAACGAAAAGTCCTTACGACACGTGTTTAAAGTGCTGACCTTTTCGTTGGGTCAGTGAATGTTGCTTACAATTTGATAATATATATACCTACCTACATGGGGAATGAGGAAAATGTACCTACTGCTAAAACTGCAACGTCATTTTAACATCATTGCTCAACCGAGTCGCGTGAAATTCGGCCTGGTTGACTAAGCGGCTAAAGCCAACTCAATCCCTTGGGTCTCGCCATGTTGTTATTTAACATCGTCGCTAAAACGGTGCCCTTGTAAAACGGAAATCGAAACCCAACCCCTCGAGTCAGGGTAAATATTTAAACAACACTGTCGTGTTAAGCCTGATATTTTTTTTTTTTTTTTTTTTCTGGCCAATACCTACCTGAGTCACCTTTTCCAATCGCGGCTATTGGAAATTCTGTTTCAATTCTCCTTACTAGTGAGTAAAAAATAATTGAAATATAGCGGATTCGTTTTATCTACAGCTTGAGCTTTTTCACCCACAGATTCGTATATATTCATACATGTAAAAGTTCAGGGATTTTTTTTTTTTTTTTGCTTCTCTACGGTGTAGGTACGTATTTTTCAACTTAATCCAAAATATCGCGAATTAATTCAACGATTTAGTGCGGTGCTTCAACCACTGTTCGCAGTTGCGGTGGTAGTAACAAACCACCTCGGGTTTATATAAAATCCACTGCTTTATCAGTATCAGGCTTCGTTACGAAAAGCAAATATGTTTGTGACCCGCGCCAATTAACTCGTTTACAATTGTCCTATACAGGAGAATTAATTGCTATGCTGATCACGTAACGATTCGTGTCCTACTTATTAAAACGTTCATTCATTTCCAGTATTAAGAAATTTCCAGAATCCGAATAAAATAGCAAACGTATGTCCACACATGGGAAACTTCGTGATAATGATAAGGAAACAATTAGTCAAGATGAGCAAATAGAAGAAGAATCAGGACTAATGATTCGATGAAAATTAGCCAAAAGTTGTGAATAAGTCGCGCAATTGGCACGTTCGAATATGATTTTGGTATTTCATTCGAGACATGCGAGGGATAGAATTTTTCTCCAAAGTATTGGAGGGAGAATGAAACCTGACAATATGAGGCAATATGACGAACGGAATGGTGGAAAATAAAAGTAAAAAGGAGCCAACGGAGAAGGAAAATTTAGCCGATTACTTTGTCTTTGGAAACTTTTGTCACGGATGAAAATTACCCGTATTTATACTCAGCAGCGGGTACCTAATCAAATTGTGCGTTACTGTTTTAAGTCGTTTGAGCGTAGAGCATCCCGCAGCGTTGGGATACAAACAAATTCTATACCCTACAATCGATATCCCATATTGGCTAACTAGTTCCTAGTTCTCATTGCTCCAGGTTGTTTGAAATAAACCGAATTACTTTTCTAATAATGCTGTCGGGGAAGTTTGCTTTAGACTAAAATCGGCAGATTTGGAGGTTCGATATTGGGGCCAGATTTATTTGATATTGAGAATGTTTAATTTATATTTTCAAGAAATGTAAAGTTGATTTTTTTAGTGGTCAACATGAGGTGAACTCGATTTTAACCAAGAAGTGAAAAATCAGTTGTCGCTTTCAACAGATCTTTGCTTTTACTAGGATTTAATACACATCTCTCTTCACTATTATTGCAAAATTGTATCGATCAGTTGCGTCGATAGCTGCGTAGTTTTCCAGGAAAGTAGATATTAACATTTCCGTCAGATTCTAATACACAGCTTATAAAATCCGATGTTACAATGAACTTGTTCGATTATATAATCTGTCAACCCAGTAAGTTTTGAAGAATCTTCAAATATGGTTCCCGATTGTTATAAAAATTTACAAATTCCAATTTTTATTTTTGCTGCCTCAATGAGTAAAAGCTATCCAGTGTAGCTTCAATTATTTCCTCTACTTTTAGAGAGTTCAATATTTTTCCATCCAGAGGTTTTGAGAAATAATTTTACGCCCAGTTCGATAAGAAGAACAAGTCAACCTGTGTAAACGATTTTATCGTCAACGTCGAGGTAATTTTAAGGTTGATCTGATACACGAAAGCTGCACGAATATACGCCGTAGGGAAGGCAGGACACGCGTCGTCGAGCGATTATTCTTACGGTTAAACGGTCTTTTGTCGGAGTTATACGTATTATATGGTAATTGAACGTTCCCAAAGTAAAACTTTGGCAAAATATTGAGATGGGCAATGTTTCTACAGAATAATTCACGATCCGTTATATATATACACCCACATACATAGCGGTTTTTACCCCGGTCCCAGTATAAACTTAACGTTGGAAATTTCTTGACCACGCGATGTTTTCTGACAGAAATCAACAAGATAATAGCCAGACCCACGATGTAGTACTGAACGCTTTGTTATATTTGCTCCCTGAGGCAGATGTGAGTTCTCTGGCATTGATTTTCCATAAAATTACCATAAGAGCCAGTAGTATAAGTGTAGGAGCTGTTTGGTCAGCCGTTTCGTTCTTACAACTTTTTTTTGTTACCGGCACGACTTGACCGCATTTATTCCTATTTCGAAAGGCTTCGTGTTTCCAAACGTTTACATAAATATACCTACGGAGATGCTGACGTTCAGGATATTCTTATTAACCGTAAATCGACCATATTCATGCGAATCTGTCACGGACTACTCAAATTCAACCTCTCATCCCATAAATATGAATATTTTTTCGAAGACACAGTTTCTATCATAATATCAAGATTCAGTTTTGATTTTTATTTATAAAAACGTTACAGCACTTGGAACGTTTGTCAGTTTTCAATTCAACTCATATCGCTGGATTACTTCAATATTTAAACATCACGTTCTCTGTGTTCATATTCGGACTCCAAATCCATCCGTTGCTGCAAAGTACGCCACATCACGCCGCCTCCCATCAGAATTAGTGAATTTTAATTGCATGCAAAGTTTCAATGGAATGGAATCACAGATTTATGTTAAATTACATCTCTGGTCTACGCATACAGGTCTCTATGTTGAACTTCATCCCACAATCAGTGGATCAGTTTAGCCTAAGCTGCTATGTAAATATTCCTGATTTCACGGTGCCCTGAACTTTTCTGAATAGAAAACTTGCCACACATTGGCTAAGCTGTACCAGCTAGAAAAAACACCAAATCACTTTTACACCTTGATAATATTACCATAATTTTTCTTGACATCCAGGAAGCGTGAAATTGAAGTAATCAGCGATCAGCAATCAACAATTTGGTTCCGGTGAAAACTGATCGTTGCCACGACAGATTTTATTTCTTAAAACCCTTTCTCCAATGTCAGAAAAATCATCTTCAAAGATTTTCGTGTATCAACACCGTAACCTGCAATAAAATTCCAATTACATTACGGTAGAAATTTAGTATTCCAGTTTGGATTAGCTAAGCATGATGGCAATTTAGGAAAATATTATTATCCAATAGATCGATAAACCTTTAGTCAGACAAACACTTGCCAATTATCCAATACTGTAGGAAGAGAGTGGAGCGATGTCAACCGATGTACAAAAAGCACTTTAGCTTTAAAAAAAAACTCGAAAGATCCCAGATTGGAAGAGCGAAAAAAAGATAGAAAGAGGATGGACACCTATTCCACAGCACAAACAGTTTATTGAACAATACAATGGCTTGCCTTTTAACGTTTTACCGAAAACTGCAAATCCCCAGAGTCTTGAATGGCGTGTGGTCGTTGGAGTGCGATCGAAAAAGTATACGTTTCGAAGCAATTCTGTCGCCGTTAGCCCTGTGTCTATTTTAATAGCAGCCTAATGGCCTAATTAAAAGCAGATTGCTCCGATCTGAAATTGCCAACACTTGCGAGAATTGGTTTTGGCCTTCACGGAAGGTTTACCCTCGTCAATTCTCGCTGATTTTCAAAATTGCTTCAGACTGTAGAGTGAGTGTGGACTGTACACCATAGGTAAGTGGGTACCTAGGTACTCGCCAATTTCTGGAAACTCTGAAGTCGTTATCGTTCATTTGAGGTGGCACTAGGACTTGAACCGATCGGCGATATGATTGAACTTTGCGCGCCTAGTCGAGTAGATCGTCGACGCACTATATTCACCTCAGTCCAACTTCCCAACACAGTTGTACATACATACCTTATGTTTTAAGGTCAGTTCACCTTGGTGTGGGCAAACTTATGATGTCGAACTACAAGCTCGAGAAGTACCTGCACTTGCATTAATATCATCGGAGCAAGTGCCGGAAGGCATTCAATCCTTGTGCCCATAATGTCATATGCCATAGAATAGGCATCATCCTTACGAGGACTCAAATACGTTGAACCTTCAAGAATTACCATGTGTTTCAGGAATATCAAGGACTGAGAATGGAATTGACACGGAGTCCGGTATTTTCTATTCATTATTTCACAACTGAATAAGAAATAAAAGTATTGCATGTACATAGCTATCAAAATAACTGAAGCAGATTTTTAGCTAGTGCATCGAAAAATACACACCTGCGTAAGATAGAACTCTACATATCTACTACTCCAAACGATTCCAAATTCGCACTTTGCACGAGTCTGTGTTTTGTCGTAGAAAACATACATACCATATGTGTGAAAGCTCATTTCTTAATTGCTTAGTAATTTACATTATTCTGCAGATTTCAGTACATCCTACCAGACAGAAACAGAAAAAGGATTATCGAAATGGTTGAAAAAAAGGCAATAAAAGTGGAAGCTGCTGTTCGTGGAAGTGGAATGTACTTTTTCTGCCACGCCTGGCATCCCGCATGTCGCACTAGTCGGACCAGTAATTTCGAAACAAAATCCTTGCAGCTCAGCACTATGGTATATATCACTATACAGATATAGTTCCGGTGTGAACCACTCTCATTAATAAAGAAGAATATAAAAAAATAAAAAATCGTGAGGATGTGGACAGAAAATGTATCTACCTTCTACTGAATTTTTCACAAACCATCGGTTTTTATTTTTCTTTATAAAATCCGTTACAGAATTTTGCCATTATTGAAAGTGCTTGACGCTATAGGTAAACGTGTTTTAAAACTCCTTCGAAAATCTCAGCCCTCCAGCAATATCGCTTTTGTAACAACATGACTTGGAAGTATCGAGCTTTAGAGCTTGCTGCGTGTGGCGCATAGCGCTGTGCAGTCATTGACACTTTCTGCTTCATCTATTGAGGATTTAGGAATTTTTCAACGACTGGTGGCTTGGAATTGCTCTAACTAGAGGATATGACCATAGGAGAAAATGTGTAGATAGTTATTAATAAAATGGAATATTCAAACTTGATTTTCAGTCGATTTAACAATCCATAGCACTTCTACTTCAGGTATAAATCATAGTCGAAATGCTGCCTCAGGAAAGCGTTGATAATAAGATATCCTGGGGTCACGTTCCGAGGTCATAGCATTGGGGGTTGCGGGGGATGATCAAATTATTGGAATATGGCTTCAAGGCTTTCGGGTACCATTTAATCCAGCTACTAGCATTTCCTTGTCTTTTCTCTAGCTGGGCATTTTTATCTAGGCTCGAGCAGAATCGTGTCTTCCCAGATAAAGAGTATGCCAAGATTCATATTCGAATCGCCTGAATTATAAAAAAGGATTTATACACTGCCCCAGTATTTATACAAAAAAAAAAAAAAAAAAAACATCACACAAATACATAATCTTACTATATTTATTTATCTCAAGTAGTTACTCCGTTCGAAAGATTTGAAATTAAAAAGTATAAACGTAGCTCTGGGAATAATGTAACGTTCGAAGCATGATGGCTGTAGGTACATAAAAGTTTTCTTCAAACTCTGGCGAAAGCTTAAAAAATAAGCTTTGAATGTTTCAAATCGACCCTCGCCGAATTTGTATGTATTTTGTAGCAATATTTACCCCGTAACTAATGCCTGACAACGTATTTAATCAGCTGGACAAATCCTCCTACCTCCTATGGAAATTTATCACCAGCTGGTTTTGATTTTATACAATTCTCACGGTAGTTCCATTTGGCAATTGAAACGACTAAAATCTGAATCAATTATATCCTCGGTAATATGAATCCTTATATGGATCCAAAACGACAGAAAAAAATCACACAACTTTCATTTAGTTTTAGTTTAATGGATACTAAGCTGAAAGAAATTGTTATGTGAGGCACATGTGTGGCTAGGGATATATGTGACTCCCGGCATAGGTGATACTTGAGTAAATTATATACGTGGACCAGACCTGGGCAAGCCACCCCTTGTAATCTGTAGGATTTTGTAATGGATCCTAAAAATACCAAACACTCCCTTCTCCGGTTACCCACTGGCACTATACCTACTACCCTCGCCCCTTGAATGGTACCTACCATGGAACCCTATCGCTGTGACTCCCTAAGGGATTATATTATTACTGCCTGTTAAAGCGACCTGCGGTAAGCAGCCTGTAGGATGTAGTAAATATAGTAGAAGGTAGGTATATGGAGGTGAACGGGTTGTATCGGTCGATTTTTGGAAGATAAATCGTGTAAACACGCGACGCAACACCAGTCATTAATTAAACTCTACTTTCGGAGCTTTTTCGTCGCCACGTTACCAGCGCTGAACCGGATTAATTGCAAATTTATTGTTCTACAATAAACCGGGTTGATGGCAAATCGAACTAGAAAATGGTTTGGACCGATAGTGTGGCGTACGTGGCAAAAAAAAAAAACAAAAAAAAACAAAAAGAACTATAATGGTTAGTTGCGCTAGTTATACGGGATAATGAAAGAATTCCAAGTTATGGGAAAAGTTGAGCTTTTTAATCAGTCGTGTTACAACTTTGATACAAATCTTAAGTTTAACTATCGAAATGGGTTAATTGCGCCTCTACTACCTAGCGCGATAAATTCAATTCCGAGTTTTAAGTTTCATAATTACATACGACTCGTAAGTTTATTAGTCAGAGTATGCAGAAAAAGTAAACTATACCTGATTCAAATATTCTACGAAGTTGAAAATTTGCTGGAGGCATTAGTCCACCCTGTGCTAACATCGTATTGGCATTAGATATCCGATTTTTATAAGGAATTGGGGCCATTAGGGTAAGTGTACCAGTTACTGACCCTATCCCAATTATTGAACTTTTGCAATGATTGTTTCTTATCCGTGAACTCTTAAATTATCAAAAAAATCAATTCGTATTCTCCAAGTCTGTAGCAACTGATTTGTGTAACGAAAACGTTTAGAATTCTTATCATAGATTCAAGATTGAAAAAAATATAAGGGTCAATAATTGGGTCTTGAAGGGTCAGTAATTGATACACTTACCTACCTTACTCGAAAAAATTGATGAATAATCGTTTGGAAAGTGATTGAATAGTTTCACAGTGCAGCTGTCAACGAAATGCAATTAGTGGTGAATACATAGCTGGAAAGAAATCAAATCAAAGTATGATCACTCACGTATACCTAGCACAATCGCAAGAACTAAAATATCAGCTTATCCGGTTGGAAATCTCTTGCGAAAAATTTATGTAGGCCAGCTGCTGTTCCTAACGCAAACGGAAGAGCCTTGGGAGGGCTTCGTCACACTCTGGGAAAAGGCAAAGAGACGTCTGCAATAATTCTGAGTTAGGACTAAAGGATATTCGATAGCTTTAAACGAACTCTCGAGGAGAGAAAAATTCTGAAAAAGAAAATCGCTCGAGCAAACCCATTCCTTAATGAGATAGCAGTACTGTTAAATGTGACGTAAAAATTACTGAAATAAAACAAGGTGAAATAGAATAAGGAATATTACCTCTTTTGTTTTTTTTTGCCCTCATGGACGAAGTTTCTTTCCTTCCATTAATTTACTTATCGTTTCTTTTTCATTTTATTTATTTGAATAAATTAGTAGCAAACTACGCTCTGGTGAACGAGCGACTTTTAAGTGCTTGAACATCACCGCGATTTATCGAGGCTCGAAAAGTTTGTTCTTTCTTTATAGGTATACGTACACGTACACCTACCCATGAATTTCATTTGCAACAGTTTCGTAAAATTTTCATAATTTTGTCCATTTTTCAATTTCTCATTGGACTTGACTTGATCAACTGAACACATTACTCAAGACAGACCAAACGGTGTCTGTGTTTACTTGATCTCCTGTTCATCTCAAGCTTCTCTCTTCGCTGATCGATTGGTTGAATCACAAGGACGCGTTGACGCTTGTCTCTGTTGTCCTAATCATTGTTTAGTCTCGCCTCACTGCCTGAACAGACAAATTGAGTATCCTTTAATCAGGTACATTTCTGGGACACGACATTCCGAATCGGGTAGGTAAGGTATTGATTCGAAATTAGCAGTAGCGACAGAAACCAATTATTGTACCAACCAATACGGATAGACTATCGAATAGTTCAATGCAATTAGCCGGGTAATTTCAGTATCGTAAGATTTTATTTTCTAGTATAGAATTGATTTGTTTATTTACTACAAAGCATTGTTGTATGTATATAGTGTACGACTTTAGATTGTGAACAACCCTTCAAACTCTGAGACGGTAAAACATCTTCCAGGTGGTTCAGACAGCGTGAAAATTGTTTACTTTCTGTTTCAAGAGGTGGAAAAGTAATTTCGGTGATAATTAACGCATCCACTTTCTGTCGACAAGTGCTCGAGGATTATTTAAATTGATTAGCATAACAAGGAGGAGAACGAGTTCTATGCTAGTTCAAACCTCGCGAAGATCATTAATTAAGAAATTCCCTCGATAATCTGGTTGGAAATACTTCTACCGTTCTATAATGACGTAGTCAGGAGTGCGGAAGGAGTCTGGGAATGAAGAGGAACCACATTTATTACATTCGCTAAGAAAAGAAAAGAAGAGAAAAAAAAAAAAAAACTTACGATCGATGGATTAAGCTCCAAAATTAACACTGGTAAAGCTCCGCGAGTGTTGCACGCAGAAGGTTCAAGCTTCTATCTGTTCTTGAATTGTAAATGAGCTGACACATATGTAGTGCCGACTGTTTCGCTTGTACAAATTTGAGTATCAACGTAGGTGTACGTACACCGCTTGCAGATGGGATTATAGGTACACTTGACGAAATGATATTCAATGAAAGCTCCGAACTCATTCCATAAGATTCAATGCCATGGTGAAATTGTTGGGAGAAAGTCATCCGCATGAAAATCGATTCATGTTTCAAGACGTTTCAGTAGAATGTTAAGTTGCTGTAGCTGTCCTAACAATTTACAACTGGTCCGCTAACTTGCGGTTCAAATATTTTTCTATCTAGTTAAGAATTTTGGAAATTCACTGCAGCCCTACCTAGCTTGTTCATGGCTGCCAGGAAACTTGTACTACGAACAATTGAAGGAAATATATCAAGTCGCTAGTCGTAAACATTTGGGGTGATTATAACGGAGCTTGAACTTGAACTCGGACCTATTCTCGTGAAGTTTAACGATTCGAGATGATTATGGCGTGTTTGACAAACGAGTTCAAGTCACCAGTTAAGTGAGACATCGGGTGGTTTACGCACTGTTTCTCAAAGTGGAAAGTTACAGGTTTCCGCTAATCAAAGCAAAAGTAATACAAAAGTCTGTTTGAACCACGAATTTCTCAGATATTGTACAAGTGAAAAGCCATTCTGAAGAATCTCAGAAAGAAATCTACTTGAAGATCTCTGGATATTCATTATGTTTGAACCGTTCTTTGACTGTCGTGATTAGCAATTAGTCACTTACAGATGCAATCAGTACAATTGTCAAAGAAATTTATATCCGTGCAATATTCGTAACTCTTTTACGAACGCCTAAACTAATCACACAAACCGCATTATCTTTTGATTTAATCGACGAAACTCAGTAAATGAGTCCATAGATATATGTTAGAATAAGTCAAATGATTTCCAAAGCAGTGCAGACTTGAATTTCACTCGAGCAATCGACCCACGATTTATTTAGCTGTGCCCTAGGCCTGGTAATGGTTGCTTGAAACACAACACCGTACATTTTGGTGATTATCCAAGCTTACGTGTTCCTGAGCCGAGTGAATTGTGTCATCGAAAATTCCATTTGAATCAGAGCACCGAACAATCTTTCGGGGTTTGTACACGGAAAAAAAAAATGTTGTTGGATTTACAAGAGTCGGGGACAAGCGAACTTTTTTGTAAAAATGACAGGAATTCTCGGTATTAGATACAGCCGCGATTGTAACATCAACAAGCAAACCAGTGATTCGTACCAGAGTTTCTGTCATTTTTACAAAAAAGTTCGCTTGTCCCCTATGTTGCTGCTGACTCTTGTAAATCCAACAATAATTTTTTTTTCCGTGTATTTCCTGGAAGTCTCAATAAGAGCGTGGTGTGTAATTTTGTGAATAGATTTGTCGTCCGCGAGCAGATATCGATTTCCGGCATAACATATTACCGTGCTTTTATTTAGGCAGAAAACACAAAGCCGAAAGGCCTGTTGAATTTTGTCTTTCATATGGAATTGTCGTTGTCGAAGTTTTCTCTACCCATAAAAATAGGTAAGCTTGGATAATTGAGCAGTAGGGTACGGCCGAAAATGAACGTGATGCTACTATTTGGTAAAGAAATACACCACTTGAAGCTGCAAAAATTGGCATTTACAAAAATTTCGGTAGGCAGAATGGTTTCATATTTTCTTTTTGAAATTTGCATCGTTATATTGTGTAAGTATTCACTTTCGACTCATCCATTTCTTACCAATGATCATGATATATATTTTGGCACTGTCGTCCAACTCGCTGTCACCAAGTTAGTCACCAAAGCATAATTTATACAAAAATTGATCCTTATTTTCCAGTTCTCAGCAGTTTTTTTTATCATGGTCCATAGCTAACTCGATAATAATGGAAATCGAATTTCCATACTTCCGTTTCAGAATACCAATAATTGAGTAATTGTCACGCCAGTGGAAATACATGGATAATGGTATCGGTGTTAAAAGTTTTGAGAATTTCTTGGCGAGTGAAAACTAACTGGTGATCATTTTGAACGACGATGACAATTTTCAAATATCACTTATAATTGATTATTTAACATTAAATTTTACCTACCGTCAATTGACCGTAACGTTCAAAGGCTGACCTCAGCTTAACTTATGTTTTGACACTCGGGACTCGAGTATTCCCAGAGTCTCCATCCTTTGTCAAGTTAATTGGTTTCGCAGGAATACCAATGTCGCCGTCCCCTCGAAGTCCCGAAACACCGTTGTTGGAGAACTTTATGACGTCAGTTACGCTGATCCCTATGGATCTGTGCTCATTCACCACTAAATCAGAGATCGTAAAATATCTCCGCTCGTATATCTAGAAAAAGACAATTCGGTGGGCTTCTCTTGGAATACCTCTGCAGGCTCAATTCTATCATCATCTTCTATTTACGTCATTATATTGGTAATTTTATGTTACAAGTATAAATATTATTTAACCGTTCCCAGTCACTGTAGGTCAAATTGACTCACCCTCCAACTTTAAAGCTGAATATTTATATGGTGATGGCTTCAATCGGGTTTCTACCTACCAATAAACACCTTTTCTGGTACTTCCACTACTGAGCTATTTTATTTTATCAAAGTCCCATATCTTGTGAGCATCACCCTGAAATGTTGTTCGAAAAAATTGAAAAATTGAAAAGTTATAAACATTTCAATCAAAAAGTGCAATTTTTGCACATTTGCATCTTCGCGAATTTCTTTAGACATATTTACATTTTACTTTTGTCAAATTGACATTTGGATCATATCCTACAATGTTCAAGGTATGTTCTATAATTTTTGGAATAAAATCGAAAGGATCTTCTTGTGTGGCAGCCAATTCAAAATCAGTTAGGTCACTTTGACCCAGTGTGACTACCACGTGATTTTACAAAGGTGTCACTGCGGAGGGTTAAAATAATATTCTTACTTGCCCTTCGATTAGTACATCTCTATCTTAGTAGTCTGGCAATTTCTTCGTCTCCCTAAACCTTTCACGTATGTATTCGTTTCATGGTTATACTTATAACAACTACCGCACTCCGTTTGAATATCGTGTGCTTTTTATGCCAAGGAGCCTATTTCCCACGAGATCTAAGGCACGGTAAACTCTTATCTATATTTATTCTTATTGTAGGGCGAATCGTTGACCCCGCATATTATTGGCTATCAAGAAATATAATACGAAGGTGATAAAACTTTGTTGTATGCACGATCGGAGCTTTCCGAAGAATCGGGAAGAGGGAAGCTAATCCTTCGGAGTTTTTATTCGCCATCAAACAATCCGGGATGTAAAAGCATTGGCTCTGATCCATTCAAGTATTCAGGTTTACGTCGAGATATAAATGTGCACTGTGCTTTTATTTGTATATATTTATCTACGATGTTTATATTTCAGAATGTGAACATTTTAGGATATCGCGTACGTTATCAAAGATGTACCTAGGCTACGGAGTACAAAATATTATGTTCTCTGAGCTCAGATGTCTCGCAATTTATTCTTCGTTTCACTGAGTTCTTGCTGATTGGTGGCGACAGTTGACATTCGAGGTTTTTGCTCGTTTCGCAAAACCTTGGGAGTACCTACATTGGGACACTGGGAAAGAATATACGAAAATAAACTGACGTGTTTGGTAACACGTGTTGTTGGTAACCTGCAGGCTTTCCAATCAACGTAGAATAAACAAAAATAGATTGAAGTAAGAAAAAAATGGCGTTAATAAAACATACATACTTTTTCACTGTCTGTAGTACTTTTCTATTTGTTTTTTTGGTCAATTATTTCGCTTTATTCGATCATCAAATTCATAAACATACAATTCATACAGCACTGAAGGATTTGAGGATGATCAAGTTGTAATACACAGCCAGAAAAATGCACATGGCGGAACGTAATGACGCATGAAAATATGGAGAAACAATCTGCAAATCAACAGCTGTTCGATGTTTTCTCAAATCAAAATTTGATTTCACGTCTCGTCTGTGGTTCTGTTAAATAGAAACAAATTTCAATCAGACAATTCTGATATTTTTTCAGAATAAATATGAGTTGGGTCATTTCAAGTCGATTCGCCCTTTCAGCACCTTATATCCTATTCGATTTCGTTTGAACTATTGGGTCTGGACGTATTCCGGTCCACCAAATCGATTCGCTGAAGAGCTATTCTTCCCGGAATGATTAAATATTTTTTCTGAATACGTGGCATTCGCCGAACGGTTAGCGACTGGTTAAACTGAAAGGTTCACTACTGACCACACGTTTTAAAAAAGATTAATTAAACCGTAATATATTGTACGGAACGAAAGTGTTTCTTTGAATAATTCGCCGCCGGTCATTGTAAAATTTTTTCACTCTCTACAATTTTTAATGAAAAATTCACCGTTGATTCTGCTGGTAATTTCGCGTATAATCATTTGCAGCGATTGCAAAAGGATTGACAAGGATATTTGAGAGAAAAATGTTTATTTGCTTAATTTTCTCGGTTTGCGATGTTCACTGACCATAAAACGATTCCTTAACAAACCTGATCCCGACTCGATACAGTATAACCAAGATATTTGGTAATAATCACAATTCTAAAAATGTGGCTTCTTAATGAAACTGTTTCCCATGAACTCCCTTTTATTGTTAGTGAACCATATGACGTGTCCTGACAGATCAAATGAATTACGGAATAGCCCAGTTCAAATTTTGTTCTTTTTCTCTATCTGAACCTAATTCGATGGCTGAAGCACTAAAGATGGTCGTATAATTTCAAGTAATTAGAACGATTTTGCCCGTGCAAAAAAAAAAAAAAAAAAAAAAAAAAAACGTGAATTGAAAAACTGCAAGAACGTGGAATGAGAACGACTTGCTTGGTCTAGTACGGATATCCGTATTTATACATATATCTGCCATGAAAATATTTCCGGGATAAATGTGGAATCTGAGTAATAATTTAACCAACCGCTCAAACGTTGGTTTGCCGAGCGAAAATGGTTTAATCTTGAGTTAAATTGGCTTGCATAAATTCATCTCTGACTGCAAAACGTAAAAAAAAAAAAAAAAAAAAAAAAACGCGACAAATTAAATTTCACCATAAATTTGCTTTCGGTATTTATAGAACTCCCGTAAAAGTAACAACTTTATTTGTTATTTTGCGAAAGGAACATATAGCGGTGGGACATTATTACCCCCAGAGTCCTGTAAAACGTTAAGAACATATCAGGCTATACGTATATATACGTGAAACAAATAAAAGAATTTGAATAAGAATTAAATTGCTAATTTTTTTTGGTCAGAATCCGCGGCTTTGCTACTGATCCCGACAGACCAACTCCGAGTCCGTTTCAATATTTATCTTCCACCTATTTTTCAACAAAAAATGAAATAAAACAAAAAAAAAAAAAAAAAAAAAAAACCAGTTGGTTGTGCAATTGTCACAACCACTGTATGTACTCACGCTAGGATCTAGTGTAGACCGTGGAGCATGACCTTAAGTAAATATTTACACCCTGTCCGTCGCGTAGCCAGGATTATAACGGAGCAATATTGGCGATGTCCTGAAGCCAAATCGAATAAGGTTTTTTCTGCTAAGGAAAAAAGACGCTCAAGAATATGGCAGGTTCTAGCTAAAAAGAAGCACAAATGCATCTAGAGTCAGGTATAACTGGAAGGAGAGTTGTATACAGTTGTGCTTATACTGCTTTCCAGCAAATACACTGCAGGTTTATTAACGCAGTGAAAACTTGCACCGGTATACTGTAATTTGAACTTCATGATATGATGTAGCAAACTTCAACGATCCAAAGCAGCTCTCTATTTCCTTTCGAAAGACATATTTTAAAATATTTCTACTCCGTTTCATTTCCACACATATTTAGTACCCTAAAAAACTTTTCACATTACAATTTCTCGACACGACGCTAAGTTATTGGTCACATCCTGTTCACGCTTCGATGCTGCAGTCTCCGGTGTATTCTTGTTCAAACTATCGTACCCATTACATTATCCTTACAATCTCTTTTACTATTCGGCATGTTTGCAGTAATAAGGATAACTGCAATGAAGAAATAAATAAAATCCAAATTAGTCTCGTACAAAAGGTTCATAAAACCGATATGAAATGATGTAGAATAAGGAAATGTCAATGGACCAAAAAACCACATGACAAAAATATGAAATATTCTAAAAAGATAGTCAACCATTTTGAAATGAGTCAAAATTCACAAAAATTAAATAGCGAAATAAAATTACTGAATGACTACAGAAGCGCGAGGGATCAAAGTACCGTTTAATCAAATTGTCGATGGTTCGAAATCCCGAAAATGGATACTGCATAAAATATTTCCCGCATCGATAGTAACCAATAATTATTAAAAATCCATTTAACGAAAATGATAGCACTACACTTCTGTAAATCGAAGAGCAATTCTCGTGGCATTTTGGAAACTCTGATTTTCCAGGATTCTCAGTTTATATATTTCGATTCATCTTTCGATCTTTCGTCATCGGTTTACTGATTTTCTAAATTTTGTGCCATCGACGTTTTGGCTCCAGGAAAATTTTATTTTTGGCAAATTGTACCGTCCGCATTATCGTAATCTGTATGCTACTAATCTTCCAATTTCCGAAAATCTTTTGGAATATATGAGCGTCGGAAATTCGGATGATTTGATTAGAAGGTACATACTTCGAATTCTTGGTCTTTCTCGACTTTTCAATTCTGGATTCATGAGTTTGATATTCGATTCGCTGAATTTCGCGATTTTGGTCATTAGAAATTCCGGTCTTTGGGTTTTTTTTTTTGTTCCCCATCCACCACGACCTTTACATCTTCAACTCGTTACCATTTCTACGTATATAAAAAGCTATCTAGGTAAGGTTCGGAGTTCATTAATAGCTTCGGCATCGTATACACGTATAGTAATTTAGTACCTGTCCGTTGAAATTACCGGCTGGTAAGCGGAGCTGGCACTTACTAACAATGAGAAAGAAGATAAAGCGGCGAAAAGGAAGGGAGGAAGGAAGGAAGGAAGGTGGTATAGGTAGGTAGGTAGGTGAAGGTAGGTAGGAATCTTGCTATTCCACGGTATCGCTTGTAAAGGAGATATTTTCGAAACGGGGGATTTAGGAACTACTTTTAGGCGATGTGAAAAATGTCTTTGGAAGATTTTTATGGACCGTTTACCCAAGAACCGGGTTAGAATATATTCGAAAAAAATTCACCCTTCTTATTCACATTTTTCATCAAGGTATTACATATACCCTGCAGTATACATATATATATATATATATATAGTTAGATGCACATTCACCACAGCACCCGCGCTTCTTCCCAACCGGGATTTTAATTATCCAGACGAGTTACATCTCATTTAACTACGCGGCTTATGATAATTATTCTCCGGTTGGCTTTCATATTTTACTAAGCATATCTGAAAACCGTAACTTCGTTAAACCAATGTGCGTGAAATCAGTTTACATGCATTTATGGAAAAAAACATAACATATTCAGTCGAGGAAATTCCGTATATATCTCTAACGTGACGGAACGTAATGTACTGTGAAGCTGAGGTATAAACCAGCACGTATATATATATATATATATATTGCTTATGCGGAGATATACGTACCCACGACAGATATATATGGGACTTTTCACGCTAACTCGACCAGTATTGAACCCTAACCATCTCTGAATCATTTCATGTTTTTTTTCTCACATTCTGCTCGGTCAAAAAAGAGGCCTGAATTTTTTTTTAATTTTTTTATCTCACCGTTCATTTTTTATAAATATATTTGGAGTCGATTGCGAATGCCCATTTCTGAAAATCTGAAAAAATTCTCTAAAAATCTAGTGAATTACACGTAACACCTCCCCCCGTAAGAAAAACGTGGGCCGAATTTTTTTCCTATTTTTTTAGCACCTAATTCGGAATTTTGAAATTTTTAAACCCAAAATTAACACAGGATCAAATCGTAAGCGCCAAATAAGAGTCAATTCACTTGTAAATGTTCGCTTTCGCGAATTCGATGTTCAATCCGCCAATGTTAATTTTGCAGGATGAAGGAAATCGCACGCTGATTCCAAATATGTGTATTATTTTTCGATTCGGAAGCCGCCTGCGATTTCACCAATAGAAAATTGGAGGAAAAAGAGTGGGGAAAAATATGAAAAGTACATCGACGATTTGAAATAGTAGGAATTTTTTGATTCCAAATCGGCTTGCAGATTTTGAAAGCGTAGTTTCTGCAGATTCCGAAAACTGTTAGTCCTTTATTCCGACGACTTCGGAAAATTTCGTATTTAAAAAAAAAAAAAAAAAGAAAGCCCTTCTCATTTTTTTGAGCTTTGTCGAGAATCGAATAATCATAATGATATTTCTGAAAGAAATCGCAAAATGTATCTTTGTACAAGGTGTGTATGCATATAATTCACCCATAGGCACCGAGGATATGTGTAAATATGTATCGCGTCCATATAGGTATATCTATATACGTAGCTACACGCGGGATGGTAACGCGATGTATATATATATATTATATACATATATATATATTATGTATATATATACCTCGAACACGTTTGTTCAATGTATGCAGCCGTTATTCAAACAGGAGACCCACCGTGTCTTTCGCTCTCTCGCTTTTCTCCCTCGCGCTTTTGGCCCCCTCGAGCAGATATAACGCAACATATTCGATCAGACATGCATCATACATACCATCCCATATATTTTCTTAGCTCTTGCGTGTTAACGGTTATAACGGCGCCAATATTCGACCTGCAAGCATAGGATGGCCCTAGGTAGCATTTTTTCATTCTTAAATAGAAGATATATTTCACTGTCAGTTTTTTATTATTATTATTATTTTTTTTTTTTGTTTTCACCCCACTATATGAATCTGCAATTAATTTTGCAACCATCGCGGTTCTTATAAGTAGATCGATAATTTTTAACTTTTACTTCGGGAAATAAAACAATCAAGGAATTGAACAATCGAGCTACTGCAGAAGTTATAGGGTGTAGATTCGACGATTTCTCACGTCCTCGTGCGCATTGATCCCGTCAAAGAAAAGCTCACGAGGATGAATATCTCGGTTCTAGTTTCGAGATATAGGAAAATCCCATTGCATTTCGACGTGATTTGAAATCGTGAAAAATGTTCCTTTTCGATTTCACCAAATTCGTGTTACTTGTGGATGTAGACGTAGATATAACTGTAGATACACATGTGCCCTATATATATATTTATATATATATATGTATAACGATCATTACCGACGATTTAAACACTCGAGACTAGTGAAATACGATTGGCATACCGTAGTTGTACGTTTTAAGCATCAATACGAGTGATAGTATAAACAGGAACGATAAATTGCGGATTCAATAACCATAAAATCGACGCCTGAAAACCACTTGAGTGTTGGGTAAAAAAAAAAATTTGGTTCTGATCCAACCATAGGATACCTAAATTGACGATGTAAAAAAAAAAAAAAAAAAAAAAAAGAAATGAAAAAGATAGAGGGGAAAGAAAAACGAAAGAAATATAAAAGGAAACTCATTCGAGTTCAATTCTCAATGGCTTCCCATGCATTTAGACCATATAAAAGGGCCAGGCATAGGATCGGTTTGAGGTTCGATCAACAGATTTGAATCAGTTTTTTCTGCCTTTTGTATAAAAACTGGCACCTTACTAGGTATTGCTGTATTATGCAATACTGCCGGCTATCAGAAACCTCCTATACTTACCTACCGAGGTATAGGGGAGTAAGCGATTTCTTCTCTTTACGGAAACGTTCTTGTGGGTAAAACTACGGCGATTTTCAGGGTCAGCCCCGCGGCATTATAGGGTAAAGAGGGGCGCGATACATCGGATCGCGCCAAACGCACCCCCGGACCATCTTCGTTCGTTTTAGGTTATACTATAAGTTTTGGAAGGCTTTCACTGGAGCTTCCTTGCGGCTTTCTTGGGGTCGCTTTGCGGTTGGGGTGATGATAAATGCTCTAGTTAGGTTGATAGTCGAGGTTGAGAACGAGGACGAGAACGAGAGTGAGAGTCGTCGGAGTGAGGGTGGAAAATCCAAAGCTCGGAGGATGGTTGATCCTGCGAGGAAACGGGACGTACTAAATATTTATCCTCACCGAGGGATCTTCAACATTAGATTTCGTATTCGATACGACAAGCACTGTGAGCACGGGTTCCAAAAATAATTACTTATCCAAGCCAATCTAGCTAGATGATCAACTCTCGTCTCTCGATACTTCCAAACTTTCATTACGTTCTTTACGAATTTTCGATTGTGATTGATCGATCGATTGATACCAGATAGATACGTGAAAAACCTAGAATTTCACACTTACTTAAACGATGGCGAGACAAACAGACCACGTGTAAAAATTTACCCAGCCAAAATTCAAATAATTGCTGTGTGAAAACTCTCAATCCGATCGGGATCAAACAAATATTGAAAATATTTTGAACATTTTAAAACATTTGTGAAAAGTTGTTGTATCAAAGTTCAAAACACAATATGCTACGAAAAAAATCGTAAATACAGGTAAATTTATCAAAGAATATACCTTTTCTCTAAAAAAAATCGTAAATTTTAGAACTTTTGACATTTCCCAGTCAAATTTCAACTGTATCGCTCGTCAGACATAATGGTACTTCTAGAAAAAAAATAGTGGCATAGTTCACATTTGAAAACAAGTATTCATTTCGACTCTGGCGTGTACCGTTAAGATTTGTCTCTGATGTATAATTACCAAAACTTCTACAGCCGATGAAATAATAATCTCAAATTCGCTTCAAACGTAGAATAAGGGATAAGTGAACAGTACACTATTGATGAGCTTCCTAGCTGAAACTTTTGCTCATCCGTCAAACTTCGTTCGAAGGGTTTCATGTCGTAACCGTAACGTGTGTGGCTACGTGCACCATTTGTTTGAAAATTTTGAACTAATCATCCCTGTTTTGTTGCAGAGTCATCAGTCTCTCCGTAAGTGTGCATGAAGCAAAGTCGTAAGGTCATTGAAAACACAAGTATAATAAGGTTGATGGTTTGGGAGATTGGCCCATATATGTACCACGTCATAGTATTTCAGTATATATATACGTAATTTACTATGAGACACGAACAAAAATCTCTTGAATTTTTTTAGTCAGGTAGACCTCGCTTCACCAATCGAAAACCAACAAAGGTTTTTGAGATTTGATGAATATCGACACAGCTTTAGACGTGATTCTAAGATCTAAAATTGAGGTTATAAAATATATGGAATTGAAAAGGTTTTTCTTCTGTTAAATCGAAATCTTATCGGATAGAAACAGAATGGTCAACAGACGCACAGCGAATATGGCATTTATCATCCTGAATAAAGGCTGAGAACAGCTCGGTGTGATGAATTTCTGAAAAACTGAAAGGACCGTAAGAATTTTTGTGCACAATGGAATAGGGCGCGGCGGGTTGCAGGGTTGACTACCCTTTTCAAATAACTTGCTCACCACACGTGCCTTGCGTGCGCCACAAACTGTATTTTTAAATCAGTTATAAATTATTATTGTAAAACAGCAGAGCCCACCTCCTTAAATCTTCATTCACATTAGCAATATATGATCCTTTCAACATTAATTTGATTAAATTTTACAGTTCACAAGTCGGTTTCATCTCCTCATTGTCTCCTTGATCTTCACGGTGTAAACGAATTGCCTCATACATCCACTATTACCAAAAACTTTACATGATCAGAAAATTATCAGATTAACGTAAGTTGTAAGTGCCATTTGGAGTCACAATTTCAGGTGGATGACGCGACGTCATTTGAATGAAATTCCCGAAGAAAATTCCGTATTCCCAAATGTGGTGCCCATAATATTATCGGCTCTATACCATTTCCGGATTTAAGATACTGCAAACTTTCTGGCAATACATAATTCTCGCAATGCCCCAGACGATTGAATGTATTTTGGAATAAGAACTTTGAGCTAATACAATATATTTTCGACCCTCGATATTCCTGGAACACGACTTATTTGAAGTAGCCTTAGGATTCTATAGAACCCTCGAGCACATGGCCACTCAAAATACGAATGAGATGCTGACTGGATTTCGATTCCTTTGACCGAATATTTCCCACGAATCTTAGTTTGATATTCAAGTCTGTGAACGTTTGACATATGTCGACACAAAGGCGACTATTGCGCGATACATTTATTATTTGTGGAAAAAAAACACGTTCTTGGAACGAAAACAGATATCAAAGCGTAATAGCAATCCAAAAAAATACTGACGTTTCTTTCAATTCAAAATCGAACGAAAATGGGAATTATTGAAGCGTAAGTAATTAGATTACGCAATAATAGATACTCTGAGGAATTTCATCAACTTATTGCGATTGGAGCAAGAGAGTCTCAACGAATATTGGATGGATGAGAACAATGCCATGAGACCTAATTATGGGTCGGAGGTAAATGCCTATCATTCCTTGTCCCTTATACCTTCGGTATATCTAATTATCCAATAATTGCCTAGGCACGGAATTCCATGGTTCAGTACACAACGTGATCTGCACGTGTTGGCTAGCTAACTGCCGTTAACTACCGGCCAGTATTCGAGAGAATAGCGTTACGCATCAGACCAGTGGTCAGTCACCCATTCTCAGAAGATCCAATTACCAGCTGCAATACATGTGTAATATATGCTACAATATACCTATATATATATATATATATATATATATATTTGATTTGACGTTTGAATATCCAACAAAATTTTCAACGATAATATTTTGCTCTTCAAGATGGCAAAGTGCACCACTTCCGCATAGCAATCTTGAAAGTGGCGTTCCAGTTTTCGTATAGAGAGACTTGAACATTTCTTCCAGTGTCTCAGCGAGATGTCTCTTTCCATATATTTATTCCCATATACGTTCGATCATCTTCTTTCCTTAAAATATAATCCAAACATTTCTTGAAAGCCACGTAAACGTTCCTAACCCCCACGGTTTTATGGTGGAAACAAATTCTGTAAATAAAACGTGCTCCAAGTTCGTTATCGAGGGCTCGGAAAAAGGGATTTCCTTTCTCAAAGACTTGATCCCAACGTGTGCACGAGTTGAATCCCAAGTCTATATTACTAGTTCAGATTGCAGATTCGTGAATTACCAGGTAATTTTTTCACCTGGAAAGATGCCTTTCCGTAGACGCGAACTGAATCTCAA
The DNA here is from genome assembly GCA_963989295.1 of Ametastegia equiseti. Taxonomy (NCBI): domain Eukaryota; kingdom Metazoa; phylum Arthropoda; class Insecta; order Hymenoptera; family Tenthredinidae; genus Ametastegia; species Ametastegia equiseti. Next base: position 8,400,341 of record OZ022397.1, read on the forward strand.
CCGAAACTGAAGTGAAAAATAGATTCTTGTCAAAAATCGAGATAGTAGTACAATAAGCTCAGGCATTCCGTGATTCAATTCTCAGTACATATTATCTGTGCAAAATATTCTGGGATCATTATAATTCGATTATGAACTAAATCTGAGCTGTTCGAAAGACGCTGTTGATGCCTAAATCGTTAATGATGTGAATTTTGAGTATTAAGTATAATTAATGAAAAGAAAATATGTTTCCTGCTGTAGGAAATGACTGGGATCGCCAATGATATGGGGTAGTCTAGTTGGCGACGCCCTTAGGCCCTTGAAGAAACAGCTCTTCGGTTTGATCCTGTTGGAAAGTTTTGCCAGGGCATCCAATCTCCGAGGCAACTTTTATCCATAAATTCCATCGCTCCGAAATGCCCGGGGACAGATGGAGACACCTCGGGCGATATAAGCGAGCAGGAAAGAAACTGGCAGTGGTCCTGAGATGGAAAAGGACGAAGGACTTCCATGACACAATTCTCACTCCGGGGAATTGAGGCGTCTACACTTCACCTCGTGGTATACCCGACGCGTCAGTGTCTTCGAGTTCTGATCATATATCATCCCGGCTTCCTTGTCTACCGCAAGCACGCGAGTTTTTATTTTTATTTTTTATTATTTTTTATTTCTTATCAGGGATCTGTGCACCCCGTGGAATCCGTCATCGAATTAATACTCAAAGCAAATACACAAATTCCTTCTTAATTTCCTCGGTTCTTTTTTTGCTGATTAGATATATGCTGATGCAAATCTTGATTCCACGTTTTATGGGTGTTAACATTTGTCTGGAGTCCGTGCTATGCGAGAAACTCGAGTCAATCTCGCCAAGTAATGAATTTTTTTTCATAACTCTCCAGAGATGAAGGAGAAGGAAATTGGTCTTTCGAAGTTGAATTATTCACCGGTCATAAATTTAGGTTAAACAGGCTTTGCCAATTCGATTTATGTCTCAACTGCAGTCTGACTTTCCTCGAGATATCGTACGACTGGTGTGAATTTCCAGCATATAGGTATAGAGAAATTCACAAAGACCAGCTGCTACTATATCATTTCGATTGTATCAATTCGAGCCATTTTCGACCAAATATTGTCAATCCATATAGAACACTGGTGCAAAAATGACTCCAGTTTTTTGACCAACTAATTTAGAAAAAAACCAACAAAAAAAAAACAAAAAAAAAAACGACCTTTACACGGAACTGTTGAACGCATAAATCTATTTTGACAATCACAGCAGTACAGGTGCAAAAATCGCATTTTGAACCTCTAAGCGAGTCGAATGGCGGAATGAAAGTTGAAATAAAATTGGAAGCGGTTTTGATGAAACTTTAATCTGTTGGCGCAGTTAATTTCCTGAATCCCCATCGTGCCTTGTTGGATATCTCGTGGCGTATATTTTCGCATTTTTTTTTTTTTTTTTTTTTGCTCTTTCTTTCTAATATCATCAGGCGGACGAGGCGAGGTGACGGACATTCCCATTTTGCGGAGGTTTTTATTGTGGAGAATGGTTGACCTAACGACAACCCAGGAGAACAAACTTTCCTGTTAAGTGTCGGAGGAACTTACATTCCCTCAGTGGGCTAAGAAAAGAGTGGAGAGATTGTCATTTCCGTTGGCGCGCCCAAGGCGGCCCTGACATCATCCCCAAAAGGTGGCTTGAATCTACTGCTACTAAAATGGACAGAAGGTGAGGGTTTTTTTGTTTTTTTTTTATGCTGACAGAAGCCTAGCTGACATGTTAACGCGCAAGGAAATGTCCCAAGAAATCGTTAAGACCGTCCTGTAATGATTCTCGCAGAACGTTCAAAGGTATCATCGATTGCTCCAATTCATCTCACGACTTTCACCAAACAATCAATCGTTCTTAGACCCTCGGAGTCGAAATGATAAAAGGGACAGTGTCAGCCCTCTGACATTCTCTATTATTTTAACTCTCCCTTCCCAATCTGTATGGAAGATCAATCAACGTTTGAGAGAATTCTTTATCAATACCATTTCAGAAGTAGCAATTAATATCCAGAGATATCGCCACTCACGCAGATCCTGCGCTCGTTAAGCTCAAAATTTGATTAGGCACCGTATGCTTCATTTGGCATTTCATTTTTGAATAGAAATACATTTTTTTCTGAGATTAAAATGAATTTCAACCTCAACAGACTTTCTTTGACATTTGAATCGGATGGGATTGTAGCGATTAGTACAAACTTTGATTTCGAAAATTGGGCAGCAGAGTTTTTTTGGAAATTTTTGGTTAGGGACTGTTTGGATCGAAGCTGAGAATAAACGTGGAATGGACTTTAACTCTGGTCTGGAATAGTTGGTAACTATATATCTCATTCGACTGTCTAAGTGCAATTTATGCGAACCGAGTTCGTGGAAATGGTGGACGATAATTTTTCCATTCGTGAAAGGCAGTGGGGCCAACGGTAGTCTTTCTCAAAGTTATGAGGAGACTTAGCTTGGTCCATTAATCCGAACGATGAGTCTTTAGCCTAATTATTCTAACTTGCTACTGGCGCCTGAGTCAAGAAAAATACCTGCCTGAAACCCGTTTACTTTTATACCAATTCACCCTTTCATTGTACGATTACCTATTTCTGGCTTTGTTCAAGCCAATAAACGTATTTCGACCCGATTACACCTCCCACGAGAGCTATCGTCACTTTGTCCTCGAAATAAAAGAACCCGCGGCAAACGTTTCCCGAACGGGATTAAAACTCGCCACGTTTCCCCTTTTGTGATAGTCACTTTTTGCTCTATTTTCTTCAATCATTATACATATACATAGACTGTTTACCTTCACTTACACAGTGCCAAAGGTCGCCAAGGTAGAAATTGTTCACTCTCTGATCATTTTGCCGAAGGATTTCAGCCAAGGTGAGGAAAATTGGAAAACCTAGCCAACATAAAAAGCATGAGAATCACTGGAATCCTATCAATTTATTTTACCGAGTGATCTACTTGGTCACTTTCTGTCCAAAAACTGGATTTATCCGTAGAAGGTTCATTCGAATCGGTTGGTTAGTCATCAAAAAAGTATGATTCGTGTTTTCGAGGTGACAACGATTAGTAATTACGGAATTTCGAACAGACTCCCATATCGCTTCGAAGTGCCACGTGACTATGTTTGGAATCATATGATTACCAATCGTCATCACCTCGAAAACGCGATTCGTAGTTTCTTCTAAACTATCAAACCTGCCGGAATGAAACTCAGGAGAATAATGCTGCACCACGGCAGAAAGTGGCTAATATTTTTACTGTTTGGAAAAAACGACTAGAATTCCAATCGGATTCATATTTCTCATGTTAGCTAGGTTAGGTTCGAAGCGACTTGTAACATGTCACCTTAATCCTGATTGTACCATGTGTCCTGACTTGTAACAATCGAGTTAAGCAAGAGCAGCAGGACGAGATAATATAATAAATTGTACATTGTTTAGTTCCTCTTGATGGATAATTAATCGTTCTGTAAATGCAAAGTCCAAATTTCCCCTGACATTAGAAAATTAGAAGCAGCAGCTAACCGCACATGCATATACATACGTTACAGCAAAGTGCTTCCTTTAGGAAAATTCAATGTACACGTATAGGAATAACGCCAGATGAAATTGCGACGCAAAATTTACTCAGTTGATTTATCACAGCTGCTAAAAAGTGTGTAAGATTGTAAGACACGCTTCTCTCCTTTCTCTCCGACCCCAACCGACACCGCGTTTCCAACCACCTCTACTTTTTCACCAAAATAAGGTTTTGTCTAAGCGGAGGCTGCTCGTTTTATCCCAGGACTACCGACACGCTGCTCCTGCTGTTCCTGCTACCCTTGCTGATGTATCGCTCTCTTGGAATTTGGTGCTCCAGGGCGGTTCCTCTTTCGTGAATCGTCGGTGTGCAAAACGTCCACGAAAAATCCCCATCCTCCGATCTCTGGTCTGACCACGAAGGGTCGAAGAGGAATTCCTCCGAATGACATAGGATTTATTTTCGGATAATCGTAAACGTGTCCGAGCTGCTTCGGCGAAGCTTTGTCTTCGGACCCGTAACAAAGGTCACGCCATGGCCACCTCGAAGCAGGTTCGGTGATGCCGCGGTCTGACAAAAGCCGCAGGGACACTATACATATACCTACGTGGAATAAAAAATGTGCGTATTTATTTTGCGAGGTGAAACGCCTCCGCCGACAGAACGAATCTAACCCAAACTTTCGCTGCTTTACCCAAGCTTCTTTTCGGCTTTGCCAATTTTATCGTCTCCCGCGACTAACAAGAGGATATATTTACTTTACACCTCAATTTTTTCATCTCGCGAATCGATGAGAGGACTCGACTGCTTCTATAGCGACCAAAATTGCTTCGACAAAATTGAATCTTCAAATTCATACCCTCGCGTTTAAAATACTACAAAATTTTGAATTCTGAGAATGTAGGATTTTATCTTGACTATTTTTTATTGTACAGTTTGTTGCAAATTACGCTACTCGGATTTGAAAGCTGTATAGTTGGAGACACCATAGTAATAAATGATAATGAATCAATCACGAACACCCTAATTGGGAAGCTCAAATTATATCGAGAGTATAAGTAATCTATGCAATTCAGATTTGCCAAACTTTTTTCTTTTTTCAGCAAAAACCTGTTTTTTACTAGTGAATCAAATTCGGAGCACGAATTAAATATTTCAGCTCAACAGTTTACAACTTTGCCCTCGAAATATGTCTCTTTGAAATATTTCTATCTTTCTATTTGATAAATATTCAAAAATCTATCGATTTTTTTTTCAGACCAGACAATTCTTCTTTCTTCGCATTTGTGCGAATATATTACGAACTAACAAATATAATAAAAAGACAAAAATAAATCTCGGATTCGAATGCGTAATATTGCGTTCGATTTGGTGAAGGCCTGATGATACCATACGAAATCGGAAGGGTCAATATATACACAGAAGCCCTCGGAATCGATTGGCTTTGTTAAAATGACAGGATTACCATAATTATCCAGTGTCAATCCTACATGCTTTGATACACGCATTATCTGACAGTGTATCCGTAAATTTATAGCATAATACCGTGTAGCCGTGACTTACGACATAAAAATTAGATGAGATTAAAGCGTCAATAAAATAGAGGATCCAAAGAGTCGAATGGCGTTGCAATTTCTCTTCTACGATCTATTTGGTCCCTTGTGGGGAAGCTGGCTTGGATGCACACGTTCTTCTATTCTACCTCTCACAGAATTTAACTATCTTCAAAAGTTTTACCCGAGTTCAACAGTATCTACTCAGTCATAGGTTTTCACGTACGTGTGTCCGTACAATGCATGTGCCATTGGCAAATAAATTCTACTTGCTTTTCTGTGGAGGGTATCTATTTGCTCTTCCAAAAGTAAACGATAGTGAAGATGCTGGTTTCTTGCAAATTCTTGTTTTTTGTTTCCTGTTTCTATTCCACCTTTCGGAATACATTTCCCTATGGGATAGATTTTTATGCATCGTTTTCAAACATTTTCGATTCTTGCAGTTTCTAGAATTATTATGAAAAAATTCCCTGCACACCACACATATACTTTCAAACTCAAGACCGAGCGCAGTTGCTGATTTCATCACTTTTCAAAATTTGATATTCATTCTAGAATTTGTGGAGTGATTTCAAGGCAGCATAACGCTTGAGAGAAATCCCAGTCACTGACTCTGTCCTAATTATTGACAATTCTCAATGATTCCTTTTTATCCGTGAGCTCTCAAATTATCAAAAAATCAACTTGTGTTCTCTGAGTCTCTAGTGACTGATTTGTGTAACGGAAACTTTCAGCATTCTTATCATCGATTTCAAATTGAGGAAAACATATGGGTCATTAATTGCGTCCTAGAGGGTCAGTAATTGCGACACTTATACCTTATGATGGCTGCAAAAACAACCGGATCGAAAAACAAATCAGGGCCACAAGTCTACTACCTCATTGCAGCGCAATTACGACTTGTCAGTTCCTTTGGCGAACGGCTTCAATTACTGAGGTAAGGTGATGCTAGCTCGCAAACTCTTCAAGGGGAAGTTGACTAAAAGGAGTATATAAGTTCACTGGGCGTGGAATAAGCCTTGAACCACTTCCGTCGTTCAAGTCCATCGTGCCATGTTCACTATAGGAAGTTAGGTACTTTGCCCTTGCGTGACATGGAATTGACTTAGCGCTGATAACGACTGCAGGAGACCTTTTACTTTATTCTTCCGTTAATTCACTCTTTCTGAGAAAATGGCTGACTTTCGTAAGTAAATGGCATCCCCAGATCGAGATGAATCAGTATTCTCCCGTTTAGAAAAATTGATTTCCGAATCACTGGACGTATACATTTTAATATTACCGCATTCTCAGGTGACAATTTTATGAATTTATCTAGGGAGAACACTCAGAAAACAAGTTTGGCAAATCCAACAAAAATAAATTTGTTGATGATTTTTTGTCAATTCAACAGAATGATATTCAACAATCGACAAACTGTTTTACTGTGTTAATTCAACTAACAATAAGATTGGCGGAAAGAAATTTTTGTTGGCTGTAACTCTACCAAATTTTTTTGTCAATTCAGCTAAATTTTGGTCCATTCAGCGATACTTTTTTCTGAGTGAAGTGATGAGAGGTGTAATATTGCGGTGTTGGAATATTTTCATAACTAAAATTACGCGCGTTACACAAGAAGGTTGTAATATTATCTAATACAGATTCTGGAGTACTTTGAAAAAAAATTAATTTGTATCCCCCCTGTAGACCTTCTTGCACTTTTGTGTAACGAAAATATTTCGAATTCCTGATTAATTCGTTCGTAAATTGGGTTCAACTGCAAAAAGACAGTTTTATCACTCTGCAAAAGCTAGTGAGATACCCTTTAAACGTTTTCCGTTTTGCATTTTGGAAAGGGAATGTTAAAGTTCCCGATCGTGAATAGAAATTTTGATCGGATAAAATCAAAGCTGGTAGGAGAAGAGAAGAGTCGGAGAGGATAAATACGTAATTGAATTTATTCAAGTGTTCGCAAGCCTGCAGTGTACCAGAATAAAGCAATTATTGGTAAGCGTATTTTCTGAATGCAATTCTGGTTCAATGAACCAACTAAATTGTTTTCGTACAAAGCGGTTGGAGATAGAAAATGTAAAACTGTTCTGGCTTTGTGAGAAGGATAAAGAGAGAGAGAGAGAGAGAGGTAGAGAGGGAAGGATCCCTCTGGGGGTTAAATTTTTTTTTGAGTTTCAAAATCCACGGAATTCATCCGGCCGCAAACTGCGGGATTAAAATCAACTATGTATAAACACATTTCGCAAGTTTACTATGGAAAAATAGTAAAACTAGAAAAGAAGAGGCAATCCAACGCGCGCGGCTAGCCAAAACGTAGTAGTAAAAATTTTTCTCCTCTTGCAATTGGGAAATATACTGACATGGCTATATTTTTTTTTTTTACATAGAAGAAAATATTTTCCGCTGCACAATAGAACCGCGTTTCCCAACAGGGCCCAGGAATGGAACATCAAAGTCATGGAAGACCCATGCGAGACTAGGTGCCTCGTTAAAATCAAGATTCCGACAAAACTAACCACAAACATATATATATATATATATATATACTCCAGTACGATTGCGAGTAACGACTTTAACGAGGCGACTCTCCTAGTTTACTCGCACGCAGAAATTTCCCGCTTTTCCTGAGAAAACCCGCGAGATGTAGAGATGTGCTTTGGTGTAGATACGCTGACACCTATAGTTACTCCTTATACCAGCGACTCGCTTTGTCAAGGAACTTCAAGGAGTGTCACTTAAGAGGATCATTGCTTGCTCCTTGGCACGGCAGCGAGAGAAACTTGCCCGGAACTCATGCCTATACGGGTGACGTGAGAAGGCCAACGAAAACAGGAGATATTGCCTCAGAACAGTCTAGGAGACACGATTTTAGCCCAACTCGTAGTGATGAGTTTTACCCCGAGGCGGGTACCTTTTCTCTTTTATGCACATACGTTCTTGGAATACTCCAGTCCTTTACTCTCCATCTTTTTACAGCCTCTATACAGGTCTGGTAATCCGTAAATATGTCATTTTTTTTACAGTCACCACGATAATCCCGTGAAACTTTGACCCAAAATAAGGAAATATAATATGGGACCCCTCAAAGAAATGAAGTAATTTAAATGATTCCAAATTGATACTTCGAATACTTATCTGCTAAAAAATGTATATGGACAATTAGATGAATTGAAAACATGGAGCAAAGTGGGCCCCGGCGAAATCATATCAATGTAAATTTAGTGTTTTGAAAAGCTCAGGGGTCATACCCGGGGTCATTGACTAAAAGCAAAGTTCAGACAGAAGTTCCTCTAATTATTTGAAATTTTTAATAATTTTGGAACTACCATTTTGCCATACCCTCGACTGTTTGATCGAGTGTTAGAAATTTTAGACCAGGTAATTTCGGCAAGTCTGCGAATCAAATTTATTAGCAAAAAATATTGACGATTTAGATATGCCTGCTGCTCTCCATGAAGCTGACTGTTCATAGGTATTTTAAAATTTGGTTTCAAATGTTATTAGTGATAAATTAGGAGCGGCACAATGGGAATTGAAATTAATGTTGTTTCCTGATTTTGAATTGACCTAGTTTTGCTCAGTTGTTAATGTTTTCTTGTTGATTATTGAGAACTTGATTCAACCCAGGAATGAAAGGGATGGAAAAAAAAAGTAGATAACGAAAAAAACCACTTGAGACCATACGACCACGTCGCTGTAGGTATACCATTTTCAGCAGTTCTTGAAACTTTGGCTAGTTCGAAGAACTTTCATGGTTGCCGCGAAAATTCCGGGCAAAAACCTCAGAGATAGTTTGGGAACGGTAGAGCAGGGCACACGGTAGACAACTTTAGTCGATCAGTTCAAATCTCTTTCGCTCTATAGGTAGACTTCTATACATATATATATATTTTTTACTTCCGCGCAATTTTTGCAGAACGTAGTTTTATCTGTCTGGCTTCATAACCCGTTAATTTGTTCTTGACGTAACGATATCTCGCCTTGTTCTCCACGGAAATTTGCTGAGCTTTTTCATCAGAAAATATTTCAAGCCATCCGAGTTGCAACTCGAAATTATTTCAACTCTATTCTAGTAGACAATATGTGCGTTTTGAATTACAATTTCATCATCAATTGATGTTTTTTGGGTCTGGTGGATAATTTGGAAGATGCGTAACATGTTTGATTGTCGGAAAATCTTACTCTACCTTTCAGTTAGGCAAATAATTTCATACGTGATGGACGACTTTGTGCGATCTTTGAAAATTTGTTATCACTTAGTGGCAGGGCGTCTGGCGTCTTTATCCGTTTTCTATTTAATTAAATACCCATCTAAGAACCGTTTGCGATAACTTACCACGGAAACGCTAGAAGCTAGAACCAACGGCGTGTGAATGAAACGCGAGTAATTCCATTTTGGCGATACGCCAAGAGCAAGAAGCCGCCGTGCGGGTTACCACGGTTTAATGGAAAATGCACTTCGGGATAATACTCCTTCCCTGTTCTACCTTCTATTCGTTCCAGGATATCCCTTTTGATATTACTATATGCTGTTCACTCCGCAGATATATATATATACGTATATATAATATAATACAATATAGTTGTATATAGTTACGTAGAAACCACCGAGTAACTATACGTCTTCGACGTTAACCCTTCGCAGTCACACTACCAAAAAATATCACGGCAATCACAACATGGGATCAATTCTACCCAGACAATTTTCAAAAAACTGTACTGACGGAATCATTACTCCGAAGTGGTTAAAAAAAATGACTGAACATGCTATGAACATTCTATATCACGTGAGAAAAATTAATTTAAATTTTAAAAAATTGCGAGATGAAGAAAAAAAAAATTCATAGAATTAAAAACGTGTAATAAAGACGCTTTTTTTGGTTCCAAAAATCATCACTGTGTCAATTTTTGATATTTTGAGGTGGAATTTTAACCCGATACTCCTGAGATGTGCTACTTCTGGTGAAAAAAATAGTGATATGAAGGATAAATCGAACCTTAGATCATATAGTACCTGGAGGGAGCATGCGGCATCTTTTCCATAAGCGTGAAATGGCACCAGGCTAAACATATCAGGAGTACATCCTTTCTCTCTTTTGAAGAATCGGATTGGCCCATGCATTTTATTCACGTGATTAAAACTTCAAACTCAAGGTAGATCGCACCGGAAGTTCCGTTGGAAATCAGGAGCTATTAGATATTCAGGCCGAAAGTTGATCAACAGTTTGATTCTACTTATTGAAACCGAACTCGATCCACTCGGCATATGTATTCGTAGGCACTATCCTGACTTTTTCCCGAAATGGAATTGCTAATAAATTCACAATCTCGGGATCACGACCGAACTGTTCGATGGCTAGATCAAGACTGACTCTCTTATCACAGCTCATAACAATCATCACCTGTCTTGTTTATTGACATTCGTCGCTCAATCCTGAGATCGTAACTACGTTCGATGTTGTTCGTATAACACCCAATTCCATGTATAACCTTACTTGTCATAAGTCTACTTTCAATGCATAATACTTGAATCTCTTTATTGAATAAGTAACGGAATATAGCTCTTTCCCCGACGTACCGATAATTGTGACTGTGAAGGGTTGAAGTAGATATAAAACGAGTCTTGGAAGGAATTCACCATACCCCAACTGTTGTAACTGTCACCTAGGGTTGATGACGTTTTCATTATTCAAGAGAAGTGAATATTCTTAAAACTAACGAAGCTCGAAGTGGCTGGGAGATAAATTATTTATAAGCTTTATGTTGTTCGGTTATGAATATTGATAATTACTCCCCAACACATTATTTACCAAGCACTGGATCTGCAATTAACGTTCGGCATTAATCAACGTCACTGAATTGCTTAGCACTCGTTATATCCCTTGCGTATATCTTTAGTCGGTTTGATCGAAATCTTAATAGACCAGAAGAATGAAGGTTGGGCTTTCAAGGCAGTAAAAAATCGTTTAAATGTAGATTTTCTGCCTACAATCAATCAAAAAATGCTATCTTTTCTATACTATAGTTTCATATTTCTATTTTATTTTTAATAACTCTGTGGACTCGGTTTTCAGTTAACGAGTGAAACAATTGAATTTATTATTAATTGCATCGCATAATTTGAGCATGATTTCAGAGAAGCTGACTCGATGAAACAAAGGCATATATAATGCACTGGTATTGCATATACTGTTAGTTTAAAAATGAAAACTAAATTAGTTTGAATTCCCTCACGTCACGCGAAATTCGAATTATTCGTTGAATTTCATTCCTGTATGTCCACTGATTATTTAAATTGGATAATAAATCATGTTTGTGCCGAAATTATATACTCTGGGCGTTCACTTTTCTCCCAGAATAATTACCAATTTAATTTCTTTCTAAAATTTACTCGAACCACATGTTATATATGTTCGTTGCTTTTTCTTTAACGACCAACTTTTTCGGTACCTCACGTTAGATTAATCAAATTCTGAAAATATAATTACACCTATCAACTATTCCAAAAAAAAAAGAAAGAACAATGAAATCCCTGAGATAAACGATGATTGGTTCTACTATTTGAATTTTCAAATTCCGGATCGCAAATTTCGCTATCAAATAAACTTTCTACGATGATGCCTTTCAAGATACATATATAACCTTATTAAAAATGAACGAAGATTGAATTGATATTGCGGCATTATCTCATCGAAATTATTACCGTACTGATTATTCCTATCTTCAGGGACACGAGTTTTCTGCACTGAATTATCGCCAGAACTGGTGGGTATTTTCAGTTCAAGTTAGACGCTCCCTCTTTTTTGGACACGCCAATAGTAGGCGATAAAAACTAAGTGCCGAGTAAACGAGTTTTTTTTTTTCCTCTCTCTATTCAAAAATATTCCTTGGCTGTACTTCACTAAGGGAGAATATCTTCTACATGCTCGAGACGCGGGAAACCGTGTGCCGAGAAAGTATAGTTACGGTGAAGAGAGATAGGGAAGATAAACAAATAAGTTGCCAACTTTTTAGCGGTTCGGTGGCGCTGATTTTGCAGTTTTTTTTTTTTTCTTGTTTTTTTTACACTCTCGTTCTCTTCGTTCTCTTTCTCGTTTCATTCAGCCCGGTTCTCCATTCTTCGATCGTCGGCATAGATATATTCTTCTTGTATTCATTGACACTAACCTTGGCCCAGATATTCAAGAGGAAACGGATATTCCCAGTGGTAATTCATTCGGGTTTCAATTTATTCACTTTTCCACATGGATAGGGATGCGGAGAAGAGGACAGGCGAAAAAGAGTAGAGCCTGTCCAGATCATCCACCATGAATTTATGCCAGGGGTATTTTGGACTGAATTCTCACGAAAAATATGTATACTCAGTCCTATATAAGGAAGGATGGGATTTCACGGTACCTAATTCCATTTTTGAATTCACAATGAAAGCCGGTTGACAGACAATGAGACCAATAGAGTCCTTTTCTTTACGTTGGGTAATTACTTTTCAGAAAATCGCTACAACGAGCTTGGAGTAAGAAATGATGAAGAAATTAGCCCGGGAAATAAGGGTGAAAATCTCTTGACAAAACAAGAGATTTATACAAGAAAGTGCGCGGGTGAAAGCACTCAAGAGAAATTCTTAAGAACCTCCGCGACGAGATCTGTTGCTGACAAATATCTTTGACGAATATCTAAAACGTCACGGGCATCTGGTGCGAATATATATATATAGTATAGTATATCATGATTGAGAAATGAAGAAATACTTCAAACTGTTCACGAAATTGGGAAATTTAATGGATTCACACCTTGGCAAGAATTGACAAATCTTCTTGTCGTATTTGAAGAAAAAAAAATGAATGTGGAGGAGCCGAAAGAGATGAAAATAGATAGGGAAACTCGTACCGAATGAAAACAGTCATCAATATTGAGTTAAGAAATGATATTTTACACTCTGCAACAATATCCGCAACTCTCTTAACCCGGTTTTTCACCATTCAGGATCTACTCAGTTAGGATGAGGGGAATAACAATATTACCAAAGTAGATACATCTCTACAGCTATACGTATAACTATATTCCAAAAGTATATCCCGACGTTATTAGCTGTCGAACTTGTCAGAAAAGATGAGAAATCTATTGGTCTTGGTGAGAGACTTGCGCTTCCTGGTGGTTGTTTTTAGCATGCAAAAATACCACCCGTATTCCAAAGATCTGAAGGTTCAGAAAATCTCTTGGAAACTGTGATCTGAGAACCTTTGATTTGAACTAGGATCACGTTCAAAAGAGACTGACAGAGTTGAGAGCAAAATTGAATTTATCATGTGCTTTGATCAGCTTTTTCTGGCTGTACAGTTGACAATTTTCTGAATATCATCCAGTCGATAGACTTCTAATTTTATTTCCAACGTCTACGAGTAGCCGATTTGGATTGATTCGGAAATTTTACGGACAAGTTAGTGTCTGGATTATTTCGCAATAACCCTTTGGAGTACCAAAGTATACAATTGATGATAATAAATCGGAAAAGCAATATGTGCTCTCGAGAAGAAGTTAACCAGTGAGATATTATTTCCGATAGAAAAGTTATTGACAGTTTACCAAGAATTGTTTCCTTCAACGGTCTATATGGTCTGACGTGGAGAAGATTGAACCTAACAAGTGAACGAAAAGGCTGGTTGCCGACTGTGAAGTATGTTATAGTATATATATGGGGAGATCCATACGAAATTGGAAATTTGTTGTCCACTACCTCTTCGATTTTGTTGTAACTTGGAGAGTTTGGAGGTATAATTGGAAGAAAATTGTCTGTGAAGTATAAAAATTCTACCGCCTATAGGTTTCGAGAAACAGAGGACTCAACATATTTGTAAGCTTTTTTTGAAACCGCCATAGCTCAGAACTGGCGTATGGTATCTTGAAACTTGAGTAGGCTAAAAGAATGGTTTTAGTGTGAAAATCATATTTTCAAGATTTCATGTCAACAAATCAAAAAGTAGTCGAAAAATTTCGGGATTCATTGAAAATATGATTTTCACACTAAAACGATTCGAATCTATAACGTTGAATTACCAAACTTTTAGCCTATACTCAAGTTTCAAAATACCATGCGCCGGTTCTGAGCTATGGCGGTTTCAAAAAAAGCTTACAAAAATTTTGAGTCCTCTGTTTCTCGAAACCTATAGGTGGTAGAATTTTTATACTTCGCAGACAATTTTCTTCCGACTATACCTCCAAACTCAACCAAGTTACAACAAAATCGAAGAGGTAGTGGACAACGAATTTCCGATTTCGTATGGATCTCCTCATATATGTATACCTCGTTGAGTTATTTATTTCGATGCCTCTTGTTCAACCATGGGGAAAATCTGATTTTCCGGCCAACATAAGCTTCGTTTCCTCAAGTCACCCCTCGCCACACATCTAGCCTAGACTTGAGCTAGTTTGAATGCCCAACATTTACCACGAACTACTATTACATCCTCTCCAGTGGTAATAACATTCCTGCGACACTGTTGCTCCTTCTGGCTCTTCGCCATTGTGTGGTCGCCCCCGCAGTCATTCCTCAACCGTCAACATTGCGACGTTAACTATTTTGCGTTCTTTGAAAGCTACGGTTTCTACGAATTAATTCCACAATTTTTTGTTTTCTCACGTTCCTTCAGCACCTCTTCAGAGAATGCGGGAGATGATTGCAGCCATGCGTAAAACAATCTACTCCGATTATCATCAGAGTCATTTCACAAATTTCGTTCCATCGAAAGCTTTATAAAATGTATTCAGTCGGCAATGCTTATCCGGAATTGGAGATGGGATTTTGCTAGATGGATTGACTTATAGCTTGTTTTTTCATCAGTTTTCCCGATTTGGCAGGAGAAATGAATTACACGAGGATGTTTTCCAGTCGAGGAAAGTAAACATGAAGCGGCAGTAGCCCTGGGAAAAATCTTTTCGTTTCTTTCAATCTCAGAGGATTTTTTCGTTATTTTCCATGAGATTTTCGCGAATTGACAAATAACCCGATCGATTTCCTCCGTTTCATTTCATTTCTTATGCATGTTCTATTTCGCAGGTTGAAATGTTTCAAATATGGAATCACGTAGCAATGTCATCGTGACTTTGCACACCGTATTCTGATATCTACATCCCAGCCACGTCGCCAATGCAAATATTACAATCGGAGCGAATCCTGCGATTGAAGTACTTTCGAGAAAGGAAACGTTAGCAAATTTGCTGAGAGATCCACATACACGTAAAGAATGAGACTGACAATGTGGAAGTGAAATCCCTCAACACCTTTGTAGCAAACGAAGTACAATTTGTCCTTGTAATTTTCCTATACAATCAGTGCGAATAGCTGCTACCATGCGACAAAAAAAAAAAAAAAACCAGAAGGGAAAAAAGAATTAGTTGTTTCCCTGAGGTCGTGGGGATAGCAATTGTTCCCCTAATTCCCATTTCTCCTAGAAATAAAACAGGAAAACGACAGAGAGAACATGTCCGTTCCACGAATTCCCGAGACTAGATTGCAGCTCGTGAGTTTCTATGTCGTGAGGGTAAAATGACGCGCTTGAAACGTTCTCCAGGTTCGGTACAACTATCTAGGTATTGCCATATCCGTGAGTTCACGTTTCTAGTTGAAGACACGTGCGCCAGGGGCGTAGGTACATCCTAAACGTAGAACGTACCTAAACGCACGGAGACTACGGATTCCCACATTACAATTTATGCTGATTTATATGCTATGCAAGGACTGAGAGGCGGCTGCAGCAACCACCGCAGCCATTTTGGTACTATTATGAAGCCGTAACCACTGCAAGAGAGGAAGCGTGTCATGGGTACATCAGAGATCACATATCTACCCTATACTCTTTGTTTGCAAGTGCACCGAATTGTCCAGCTGCATTGTTATACCGAAGCCCACCACGTTTCCATCGCAGCCTGTTCGAAGCCATTTTGCGCTGTGATTATCCAACTTTTTACACAATGATGTCAAAACCTTTCATATCTAGGTACCCCGGTAATTGCTACAGCTGCACTGATTCAGAAAATCGATATATTCGCAAAAAGCTAACGATCATTACGGAATATTAAATCCACTGTGTATTGACGTTGGTTCAGTCATGTCGACACTGATGGTGCCGAGCATAGTTTTTACCTCGACTGCAGGATATGTACAAAAAAAAAAAAAATTTGTTTCCGTTAACACGCTGGACTTTTCCCACGCAACTAAATACCCTCCAAATGGTACCTACTGCCATTATTCTTGATATCAATGAATTTTCAGAATTTGTAACTGATACATTTTTTCAGAACACGTTCACAACAGTAGTCGATCCTACTTCGTATGAGTTTCGGGTCTGTTTCGCTGTGCGTTACACTTTTACCTATAATCGCAAAAAATAGTAAATAATGGAAATACGTGTCGATAGACATTTTACTTGATATTCTGTATGCAGTTTACTCTGGATTGCAGTATATGTCTATAAAAGAGACACTGAAATCTGACATATTCTGCATATAATATTTTCGTAACGATATGAAACTTGAATAATATTGCGAAGAGTTTGGAATTACGCGATAAGCCATAGCTCTTGAAATAATAGTTCCCGAAGTTAGTACAGCTCATATGGCAAGCAATCCGGTATAGCTTTGCAATACAAACTGAAGCAGGACAGAAGAGCCAAGAATCACATAGACAGTAGTAGTAACAGCCGCAGGCGCGTTAAAACGTTGAGTACCTAGTACCTACAAATGAGGTAGTAGCCACAGCTAGGCGAAGCGGCGGAGCTATTGTGAATGCTGATTTATTCACAGAATGGACACGAGTTAGGACAAAATCCACAGTAGGGATGAATACCAGTCCGAGGAAAAGAATAGGAGAGGATAAAGGAAGAAACACAATGGCCAGTTACCAATCCTAAATTTAATTAATTTGATAGCCATCGAACAATGCCATCGAAAGCACGGTGGATAAAAGCACAGAGATGTGAAGACCATTGGAATTTTGGTTCGCCACATATGGTGCAAGTTTTTCATTGTGTTGCATAGTGTTTTATGTATATCTCATGCAATTTGTATAGTTTCGAACTGAGTAACTGAAATCCAGTGAAGATCCATGACTTTGTCAGCTTCAACGAGTGTTTTTAACGTAAAACAAATTTCAATTTGTTATCTACTATGGATTTTCACTGGCTTGGTGAGTATGAATGGTAAAGTTAGTCTTACTTTTTATGTGGAAACTGTGAAATGATTAATAACGCGAAGTCGATATATTTCCTCTATCGCAATTTGTGGAATATGTAAAAATGTTCAAGCCATTCAGGATAAACAAACAATAATTTTTGTTCAGAAGATTACAGATTCTCATAATCATGCACACAACTGCAACGTTAAATAGATATACGTACCTTGGACAAAATGCAATATGTGAAGAACAATTTTTGTTCTCTTGATCTGCCACGAAAATTTGTGCTCCCATTCACGGAGAAATAAAAACTAACCAGCGTCGAATTCGACGTATATATTCGTTGAAGTTTCCATACCTACTACGAAACGTGAAATGAACCAGGGAAACGGTATTTCCCAAAGGATTAATCAGCTCAACGAATACAACGGGCAAAGAGTGAGACAGACAAGAAAACTACCGGACGTTGTGGGCAAGTTTAGCTGGGTGACAGAAGTAATTGGAACGAAGCAAAAGGAAACTAAAAGGTGAAGGCAAAGTTGGTGCACATCTTTATTCTTTCGAATATTTATTAACTTTTTTAAATTTATTTATTTATTTATTCATTCATTTGTTGTATGTCAAGTGGATATAATATTATATAATATATATGATTTCTCATAGCAAAAAGTAATACTATCTTATCGTCATATTGCTAGTATCACTGTACATACACAATAATCACTTGCATTAATTAGCCTACAATATAGGTAATATTAAGTTTTTATACGCACAGGATAGGCAGCAAAGTTTTTCTGCAAACTTGAAGAGTCTTCGGAAATAATTCAGAGTCGAAAATCCTGCATTCGTCCCGCCAATATCAATTGCTTAGACAATTGAAATGGCACAGAAGACCGATTGGTAAAAATTTTCAAAGAATTGAAACTTTTTTTTTCAGACAGAAACTGTTTCAATTGAAAGAAACTTTAATTACTATTATCTCCACGGTCCGATAAATTATACAGCATTTTAACTCTGAATTGTGTACAAAAAACTCTCTAATTTCTGTTGAAAACTCACGGACTGATTCCGTGAATAATATATATTATCTTTAATCGAGGATTTGCACTCTACGTAGTCATTGGCAACTGTATAAGTACCCCACGTCAACCCTAATGGTCACTAGTCATATGTAGCTAATTGTAAGTCTTGACTACGTATATTGTCGTTTCAATAAAGCACTGCGGTATGCTAAGTTTTCTTAAGTAATTCATTAAGTACCGTAGATGTTTCTATAAGATGAAAATACGAAAAAAATAATAATTAAAATAAAATAATGGCACGGCTTGTCATGTCGCGTACTAGTTAGAGCTGTTACCTATCTATATATTCTTGTGTTTCTTGGACGATTTTAAGAAAAGGACCATGAAATAACGTAAGTCGCGTAGCCCGTGAGTACTTCCGGTGGAACACTCTAACCCGTCTGTAAACGGCTTTAGAAATTGTGTGAAGTTCCTAAAGCTTTAGCAGAATCGCGCTGAGGTTTTTGTCAAAAGGCTTAATACTATATATATAGTATAGTATATAAGGCTGAGAAAAAGGCACTTCAGCTTACGTTGCCGCGTTGAAACGACCAACAATATAAGAAATAGAAGAATAAATCGGATCAATGGTAGCAAATAGGATTATCAGCTATATACCTATAGCTACGATAATGTATCGAGAGTCGTGATAGAATTTTGAACCAGCCAGTTTTCGCTTACCGTTCGATAACTTTACTCAAGAACCATCAAAAGTATCCTTTTCTTTATGAGGTACAGAAGAGAGTCTTAAATCCTGCAGAGTATATTGTAAGAAATATTCAACTCATTTCTATGCTACGGAACTCTGCCAAATTCATCACGTCCAAATGTTGGGCAAAAGTTTATACGGATCATTTGAATTTCTCTTGGCTGTAATGGTTGAGAGAAGGGAAAAAAAAAAAAAAGTAAAATTCAAGGGGTGAAGTTTCTCCCGGCAGGCGAAAACTTATACAAAGAATCATACATATTTCATGTAGTCTTATTAGGCGCGGAATGGTATCCTTTCGGTCAAAGCCGCACCTACTCGAACTCAACTCCTGCACATCCTCAAGAAATCCACTAATAATTAATCCAATAACATTAGAATTAACTGAGCACCATATTTCTTTATCTCTCATCAAAAATCTAGAATTCAAAATTTTATATTTATCTCTTTCATTTTTTGCCTTCACAATTTACTAAATGACCATTGATCGTTTTCCGCCAATATTTATATTTATATATAGATTAGAAAATATTTTGCATGCTTATTTGAGTTGCTCGCAAATTCTTGTCAATATTTGAATAACGCCTACTATCTCTACACTTTTGAATCGAGTAATGAATACTCGAGACAGATACTTGTCATTTACTACAATCTGCACTAGGGTAATAGTATAAGTATAAACGGGAGCACCTATCGTTCAGCGAAGCCATATAGTCAAAAGATTATAAATCATTTGGCTCTTAGATGAGATGAAATTATGTTTAAATACAAAGATATATTGATTACTGCGTGACAGGGAATTAAGGAAAAAAAATTTCTTATTAGATATAGAAGTGTAGCTTTAAGCTCAGGAGGTTGCCAACCCCAGAAATCTTAAAGTGCGTGGCGTCCCGCAGTTTGTGGAAAATCAAGTGTTCAAGATGAAATTTTGTTTCCAGCAATTTACGCACGAGTTACGAAAATTTTTCAATGTCGAAACGACAAGTGGCAAGTAAGTATGTAGAAATAGGGAATACGTGATATATATATATATAAGTATCTATATATGAATATGTAAAGTACAATTATTGATAAGTATATATATGCAGGATAAAGGTATATACTAGTGCGTAAAATTTTCAACATACGAGTATGTCTAATACCGGAAACTTTGTCAATGAGTAATAATAACGAAAAAAGAAAAGAACAAAATAAAAGTCTCTTGGTAAAATCTGCCCTAATTCGGGCACACAATTCATCTCAACGATCTTAAATCCCTATGACAATTGTCTAAAATTCTAAACTTATTGAATGATCAAAGAAATCTATCTATAAATCAATGCAATGTCATTTCTAAGACACAGTAACCTACTACACAGTAATAATATTGATAATAATAATGACATATACATGATTCATGTGTGATCGCATGATGCGCAAAGTATACTAAATCAATTGACGTACACATGCGTAATGCATCTATAGAAGTGTTCATGTATATTCAAGAAACCTACCTTTCGATTGATCAGCTCTTCTTTTATTCTATCGGTGTCTCAAAAGATAATTTTCATTCTGATTATACGATGCGTCTAGTGGTTGGTGATGAAATTTTTGCACGTAAAAACGGGCAAGTGTTTCTTCTGAAGTGGTGGTTTCAAAACACGCAAAATTCAAGGTTGAAGGTTTAAGTTTACGGGTTAAGGACTATAAGGTCACAGAACCTACTCTAGCGCGGCTTCTTGAAGAGCGTGCAAGTGGGCGTAGAGGCCGTCAGCTGCAATGAGGTCTTCGTGGGTTCCCATTTCGGCTACGGTACCTTTTTCCAGTACACAAATTACGTCCGCATTTTGAATTGTAGCCAGACGATGGGCGATTGTAATGCAAGTTCGTCCTTCCATTGCTTTGTCCAAAGCTGCTTGAACGATCTATAGAACCATACAAGAATAACCCTATTTCAATTCGAACTATTAAGGATAATGAAAGAAAATATCCCACTTATTCCTTCAACTACCAATTCTTGTAAATTTTGCCTTTTTTCTGCGAAGTCTAAAATGTGAGGCGGGATTGAAGTTCCGAATTCCAAAAGTTCCGAACGGTCAAAATTGCGAATTTATTGGACGAGGTGCGATTTTGAATTTCTAGAAACGTCAGAGTTCAGAACTTGCAATTTCCGAAAGGTTGGAATACAGACAGCTTAAAGATCCGACAGTTGAAAACTTCAAAAGTCCAAAAATCCGCATATTTAAGGAAAGCTAGTAAAAAAGCTGACAAAAAAAGTTTTGCCCTTTCGGATTTTTAGCTTCCGGAATTTTGAACTTTCGGTATTTTTCGATTCGGAGTTTTTCAAATTGGCTACGTAGACTTTTGGATGAATAATCATTTGAAAAGCTGTCAGTCAGTAGCATAAAAATTCTAAATTTTGACCTTTCGCAGCTTTAGAAATTCAGAATTTCAATCCCGCCTCTGCAATGTTAAACTGAATTAAGAATTCATGTCTTTTTGATCTTCCGTCATTTGCAGGTAATGCGTTGAGATCGGGTTGGAAACTATGAAGTAAAGAGTCCTTTGTCAGGTCGTTTTCTTCGTTCAACCTTTTTCGTTTCATTATTATTATTATTATTATTATTATTTTATTCTATTTTGCAAGCTTGCAACGTTCCCTAGACGGTGAGTTAATTGGTTCGTGTGTATCGCACAATGGGATGGTACTGTGTTATAACCGGTCCTTTGTCCCGTTCGTATCCTTATTAGAGGAACTCCCATGTTTATTTTATCCCGAAGGATTTCTCAAGTCTCTTAACGCAAACTTTAAGTAGTTCGCTTTCATAAAGAAGAACTTGCAATTTCGTATTTGTGTGCAGCTATCTACATATACCTACATATAATGTGCATACAACATACCTTCTCACTGTGAGTGTCAAGAGCAGACGTAGCTTCGTCTAGCAGTAAAATCCTCGGATTTCTCACCAGAGCACGAGCAATAGCTATCCGTTGTTTCTGACCTCCGGAAAGCTGTGTTCCTTTGGTTCCTAGTCTCGTTTCATAGCCCTGAGAACAAAAAAAATCCAGATCCACTATCTTAAAAACAAGGCTTATAACCAGTTAATGAATTTTGAAAAAATCCACCAACGTGAAAAAGTAACAGACTGAAACATCGAATTTTAGGTAGCCATAATGGTGCAGCAAAGATCTATACGAATCGTTTTAAACTGTAGTAATTACAAATGCGTTCTGCACCCGCATACAAGAACTTGTATTATTTTTATCATCAGTCACATCAGTGGAAAGTACACATAGTATCAAATTTGATTTTGAATGACGTTGACTGACGGAAAAGCTTGTTATTTTACACCGTTTGTTCCCTTCAGATAGTTTTTATTATCATTGGTCTAGTGATAAATGTTCTGTCACGATCAAACTTATTACTTGCTGATAATAAGCCCGGTTATAAACTACGGTTCTCACGAATAACAAGCGGCAGGAACTTGGAAAAATATATGCATTTATTAAACTCACCAATGGTAGAGAACTGACGAAACTATGGATGTTGGATTTCTTGGCAGCGTCAATGATCTCGTCCATCGTTGGATTTCGAGTGTTATCTCCGTAAGCGATATTCTCAGCAATAGTTCGATCGAAGAGTACGGGCTCCTGACCGACAACCCCAAGCTGTGATCTCAATGCTGATAAAGATAGGGACGATATGTCACGACGATCCATTGTCACGGTTCCTGTTAGAGGATCGTACAATCGTTGAAGAAGCTGTATGCATGTAGATTTTCCGCAACCACTTTGGCCAACAAGTGCTACCATCTGTCCAGGCTTAACGATCAAATTCAGTCCCCTGAGGATCTGTGATTCCGTACGTGTTGGATAGTGGAATTCAACTTTCGAGAACTGAATCAGACCATCTGCTTTCTGCAATCATGAGAAAAATTCACTGTATAAAAAATACCACATTCTTCAGGTTCGACAACATTAACTTGAAGTTTGAATCCGCAAAGCTAGGATGTGATAGCAAAAATGACACCTCTGGTTTTTTTCTTTCTTTCATTTACTAATATCACAACAAAAGGAAACATGTGATTCGCGTTATTCGGTACAATATCTTGGACTGAATATTTGTGCAAATTCGCAACTTATTCAAGATAACGATATGGATCGGGTGTCTAAGGGGTTGAGCAGGTTTCAAAGCTAGAAATAGGATAATAGGCTTTTGAACTTACCCAATCAGCATCTTTCCCTTCAAGTTCAGGAGGCGTTGTAATCTCGGGTACTCGATCCAATAATCTGAATATTCTACCGGCGGAAATTTTGGCGGTATTAAAATTAGGAGCGAATGCAAGTGCTTGACCCAACATCCAAGAGCCGAAGATCAATGCTTCAGATACCTTGATTACGTCTTGATAATTAAGACCATCCCTAGCCACAAGGTAACCACCGTAGTACAAACTCAGAGCATAGCCAAAGTATGGTGTAGTTTGACCGCATGAGAATACCAGGCCTCTTAACCTGTTGCGAATTCTAGTAGCTTGAGCAACGTGTGCTAATTCAACACAGTAACGTTCCAAAAAAGCAGTTTCTTTCCCCAAGCTTGCAACAGTACGAATATTGCCAATAGCTTCGATCGCGATTCTCGTAGCTCCTTCCATTTTCTTTTTCTCTTGTAATCCTTGACCACTCATGATCCTTGCTTCAAAGAAAACCGCACCCAATACCAGAGGAATCGATACCACAGATACCAGAGTCATTTTCCAAGTGTAAAACATTGATAAACCGATTCCCAGTACTAGCGTTGACATCGCTTGAAGAATAGCACCAATTCGAGTTCCCGTAGCACCTTGTACAGCACCTGCGTCTGATGAAAGTCTTGCACAAAGTGCACCAACACTGTTTTCATCCTCATCGTACCATCCCATTTCTTGTTTCAGCATTGCTTCGAAAGTAATTTTACGCAGTCTTGTTGTCATACGAACACCGGCTAATCCGAACATGTACATTTGTAGGAAAGTACCTATTCCAGTAACAACTCCAACAACGATGAATAGCATTGAAAAACGGATTGTTTGATCACGGACTTCTTCCGGATCTTCCAAACCCAATACGTAGTAGACATCACCGAATAGAACAGCAAATGCTGGGAAAGATGCTCCTACAGTTGCAGCAGCTAAGCAACCTAGAAAAGAACCGCAAACAATTTAACTAGTTGAAGTTTGAGGAAGAAGCTAACAGTTTCAAATCACTTGAAAAATAAATCGTGGTCTATATAGTTACCGATTAAATTGAATGGCCACTCCGGTTTGTTCAGACCAAAGATTCTCATCAATGGAGCTTCGTAGGGCTTCTCATGCTCTTCAAGTTCCTCTTCTGAGCCTTCAGAACCAGCAGCTAACGAAAGACGATGAGAGTGCATCGAGAGAGTAGAGAATTGTTTCTTTAAAGGTGGTTTTGGCTTGGGTTTATTTGCAGTAACAGTTTTGGCCGCGGCAACGGTGGCTTTAGCTGCAATTCAGTTGATCGTTCAAGAAGATCATTATACTCAAGCATCTCTCGATAATAATTTATTTCGACTGATATAACGTGCTTGAAAAATAAATAATTTACCTTTAGCTGCTGCGTTTGAATCAGCAGACACCAAAGCGTGATAATGATTTCCAAGCTTAATCAGCTCTTCGTGAGTTCCCATTTCAACAACTTTTCCGTCTTTGATGAAAACGATCCTATCAGCATTCGTGATGGTTGATAGCCTGTGGGTCACAATTACCGTCGTTCTACCCTTTGACGCAGCATCCAGAGCTCTCTGGACCGTGGCTTCACTGTGCAGATCTAGAGCTGACGTAGCCTCATCAAGAAGTAAAATAGCAGGACGGCGTACCAGAGCACGAGCAATGGCTATTCTTTGTTTTTGACCACCAGATAATTGCGAGCCTCTCTCACCGACTGGACTGTCATAGCCCTAAACCGAGTAAAATATAATACTAAACACCATAGTCATTGATTCCGGAACCCTACGCGAGATATTGGGGTTGAATCATCAGACGATAATTTGTGCTAAAAGTGTTCAAGATCAAAATAAAGATCATTGATGATCAGAGAAGCACCAAAATAAACGTGTCTTGTAATTCATCAGAATTATCGCATATTTGCATGATGCGTATTCATAATCGCATCACAGTATATGTATATGAATACATGCCGGTGTTATCGATGCGTCAATTATCTATCCAGCCTTCAAGCGATTTGCGGCTTGGAATACGGGTCATTTAATTAACGCGACAGTGTCCATTGGTGCTTATAGCCGTGGCTCTATATACCTGAATGGATTCATATACTAACTATGACAAAAGGCTATACGATGGCCTAAATTACATCCTAAAGTTGGCCAGGCCAGCATAGGATGGCTCATAATATACTTTTGAGGGTTCATCCGCATTGATTTGCATTTTTCATCTATATCGTCAATCTGTGATCAGCATCAATGAACAACTGGATACCATAAATACAACGATGGAATATAAGTCCTTAGCAATAAGAGGATCATACTAACATATCCATTGAAATTAAATAAATTGAATAACACTCGGGTGACTAAAATAATAATTGTTCTTTGCTCCGATCAATTCGCTGAAATTATGCATATATATATATATCTACTCATTCACTAAAAATAGGGTTATACATTATCTTTCGTGACAAAATGTCGCCAGTTTGGGTTTTATTAAATCTCATGATCATCGTAGCAGCTGCAAAGCTGTAAAAAATTGTGTCAATTACAGTTTACATCATGTGGCAGTCGACGACTTGACGTAGTACGACGCGGTGAGGTTTAACATTCAAGTGAAATAAATCCTTGGCATACTCAGACGGTTGTTCAATGATCGTTTCGCAAAGTAACTCTATAAATAACTTGCGGTAGTTTATTAGGTAAAAACAAATAGAAAGGCATAGTACATACAACTGCCGAATCAGACGCACTACGAATTTGCAATTAAAA
The DNA here is from genome assembly GCA_963989295.1 of Ametastegia equiseti. Lineage (NCBI taxonomy): Eukaryota > Metazoa > Arthropoda > Insecta > Hymenoptera > Tenthredinidae > Ametastegia > Ametastegia equiseti. Next base: position 8,426,340 of record OZ022397.1, read on the forward strand.
CTCGTATCGTTGAAGTGACAACAAGATTTTCCACGTCATTTCAGCTACGGAAACGCGGAACAATCAAGTCGTAAGAGTTTTTAAACCTCTTCCAATTTGCATCAACGATTGAAATGAATTTCGAAATATTACAGTTGGCATGCTGACCAGACGTAAACCGTTTTGGCACGTATTTACGAAGGTACTAAAATTTCTGCAGTGGATAGCTCGAAGTCTGATTTAAAATAACGCAATTCGTAGACGCACAAGTTGAATATATTTTTCTCTATCAAAGAATGTGAGTAAACTTTTTATTTTACGGAAAATTAAACGTGCCACAAAGTCTCGTACATATAGCGATTAGTTTATTATCACACCAAAATTAGTGGTGAAGAGATACTGTTAGCAATGTAAACACAATTCATGATTTGCTCGTACTAGTACAGGTTGTGCAACGGATTAACCCTCCTAACCATAATTTAAGCGACAGTAAATACAACGCAACGCTCGAAGCTTTGGCGATTTAAACGATCGACTGATCTATTCAAATAATCCTGGTAAATGTTATTTGCTTTATGGTTAGAAATGGTCGACCGACATTTTCCCGTAAACCACACACCACCTCATGGCAATAAGCCCCTTGTCTTGAAACCAAATCCTGTTGCACCTGTGACTACGTACCACGAATCTTGCCTGCTTATGATTTACCCCAATGGAGCACAAACACAAAACCAATCGTTTTACGATCAATGCTGATAATTTTAGTGCTACGTATGCTGTCAAGCACAGACACATGATATTTGGATGGTTGTCGATCTTTTAGACACGGAAAAATGACTGTGGCAGAGAAGGTAAAGGTATTTGCTCGAGGGGTTCGAGGATTACTCTTTGTCGTTGACATAATTTGACGAAAAAAGGTTACAAACCTCAGCTTAGCAGTGACATACAATAAAAAAATTCTGATTTATGAGAAAACAAAAGTATTCCAAAAGAGTTTTGACTTACCTCTGGAAGTTTGCTGATAAAGTCGTGAGCATTCGCTTCCTTTGCGGCTTTGATCATTTCCTCTTCGCTCACGTCCTGGTTTCCATACCGGATATTTTCTCGGATAGTAGTGTCAAAGAGCACCGGCTCTTGACCTACGACACCAATATGTGAACGAAGCCATTGTACGTTCAACTTCGATATGTCAACTCCATCAAGGTACACCTGCCCGGGAGATAAAATTGACACTGTTCTTCAAAACTATTTTCCTCAAACTATATACTATCGACAAACCTACCTCGACTCATAGTAAACAATTTTTCGAAAAGAATCATGATGGCAACCTATTGACTCAAGGGAAGATAGGTTCGCATAGCAAAAAATTGAACGATTCAAATATTTTTGTGGTGACAATAGTTTGCAAATTTGATCTGTTAATAATCAAACGAGTTCGAAAAAAAAGAGGAAAAACAAGCTGAACTCGTCACCTTTTCCTTGAAAAGTGATAAAGCAATTTCACATGCTATCAAAAGGTCGTTCTGCAGTGACTATGTGCGCTGTGCGTCGTTGGTTATGAAGTTAGCTTTTATTACAGACGTATACATATATAATACTACTGCTAAGAATAAAAAAATAGCCCATAGTTTATTCATAGCGCTACTGTAGACTATTATTAACCTGCCGTTAAAAAATGCCATCAACTTATAAGTTAGGGAACGTATAAGAGGCATGGACCGAGCGACCAGTACCGTACGGACAGCGGCGTGGGTGTGAAAATTTTACACGAAAATTCAACCGAAAACTTTCGACTTTCATTAAAACTTTTATATTGCCCAGGGTGAAAAGTTTTTTTATTCCGTTAGCCGCGAAATGAATTAAGGACTCTTACTTAAAGTCGAGAAACGTTGATGAAAGCCATCAAGGACGTTCACTGGGTCCACTGTTTCTTCAAGAGGGAAATTTTGCTCATCCACCTCTCTCGGTTTAGAAGCGTAAGAAGAACAGAAGACAGGGAAAAAAAAGAGAATAAAAAAAAAAACAAAAAAAAAAAACCCCAGAGAAGGGATTCACCTGACCTTTCATAATCGAGAACATTCTCATGTAGAATTCTCGAATATTAAGAATCATTACCATGTATATTACTCCATTTCGCGTTCAAAGGAAGTACTTTTGGCACTAAAACTAGGCTATTATGCTATCTAAAACACTCACCCCGCCCTGAAGAGGATCGTAAAGTCTTTGAATCAGTTGAAGACAAGTAGATTTTCCACATCCAGATCCTCCCACCAATGCCACAGTTTCGCCATGATTGATTTTTAAGTTTAGGCCCTGTAGTACTTTGACGTCTTTTCTCGCTGGGTACTTGAAGTGAACATCTTTAAATTCTATGTCTCCATTAACACCCTTAAGCTTTTGTCCATTTGGACTGAGACTGTCGATAGTTGGTATCCGATCAAGTACTGTGAAGATTGCAGCAGCCGAACCTCTGGCCACAGCGAAAGATTCCAGATGGGGTGAAGTCAATCCCATGTTTTGGGCACCGGCCAATACCCCAAAGAATACAATGACAAGCACAGCTGGTGTATATTCCTTGTCTTCTTTTGGACGATCATCCAATATCAATTGAACACCATACCAGAAAGCAAGAGCATAGCTGAGGTAGATTATGAACCACATAACACCGCCACCGACTCCAGACCACATTCCACGTCGTGTTCCTGTTCTATCAGCTGGTATCAGCTTATCAGCATAACGATTTACTTCCTTTTTTTCACCGCCAAAAGCAACAACAGTTCTTATGGCGCCGAGTACTTCTTCGGCAACGTTACCCGCTTGACCATAAGCAGCTAGTTCCTGAGCTGTTAATGAACTTTGGACTTTGGCCACGATTGCTGTTGCTATTACGATGATCGGCGCACAACTCAAAACCACTAAAGTCAGCTTCCAACCGTAGATAAAGGAAATAATGATCGATGAGATGAAGGAGACCATGAGATATGTGAAGATACCCAATTTCTCGCCAATTCCATCTTTCATCTTGTCGAGATCTCTGCGCAAAGAGATAGAAACTAGATTATCGAATATCAAGCCAATTCCGAATTGAAGTATCGACGAAACGTTTCAACAATAATATAAGTTCGCTTGCGGTATATAGACATTATCGAGCGAGACCATGCGGATGGGGTTAAATAAACGTTTGTTCTAGCCACCCAGACTGTCGGGACTTCTTGGATCATACCGCGGAATGAAACAATAGAACTTTTTTCATCAACTAGACAAAGCTAATAACGAAGTCAACGAGCGGTTAGCAGACAAACCCAACAGAAAGACACACTAAGAGAATCGTAGGTGACAAGCCACGGATAGACGTATAGCTGGGCAATATATATCCTACGTACGAACCACCTGTTGACTATACAGACCAACTCGGCTACGTCTAATTCGTGGACCTTGGTTTTGAGTAAGTGCTTATTTTAGGATTGGTTGACCCAAGTGAAGACTCAGACATTTCTTGTCTAATATATCAATATTCTCAATACTACCCCAAACTTTATAGCTTGAGACCACTGGACGAATACAGTTTTAACAAATGGACACGATTTACAGGTGTCAAAATATCCAACGAAGGGTTAAAACGCGTGTTAAAAGTTGCGATTTATTTTGCCAACTCGAATTGGCTGACCATATAAATCCATGATCTCAGAGGTATTACTCTATGAGCCAACGACATAGAACAGGTATGTATAATCTACTTGTATGGCTTCGATTCAAAGCATTCTTAGGTTCTATTCAACTGTTGATTTCTACATTATACGATAGTATTTTATAAAAATAGTGATTCATGCAGACAACTTAGTGAAAAAATCTGACTTGAGCGGTTTTACCCAACGGAAAAAGGTGTTTTGTACTAAAACCTCATCGGAAATTGAGGATCAGTGTAAATAAATGAGAGAATCGAAACTGGAAACAGGCAATCTGTGAAGTTGACTTACTCTGTAATCCTGCTGGCGAAGTTTGTTGAAGTGTTGGTGTCGTACCATGACATGTCTTGCCTGAGCACAGCTTGCAAGAACATCCTACGTACTCTTGCAATCTGCCTGAATGCTGCTACGTTTAGAAGATCTACGGTGAAAATTGCGAAGAAAAATTGTAAAGTAGATAGTGCAGCACAGGAGACACCAAAAGCCACGGAATCATTGTACAACGCGTCCATACGTTCTGCTTTACTAGCATTAGGATATCTGAAAAAGTTTTAATCTATCAATTGCAAATTTATTCTTCTGCTGTCCTATATGATGCGTAAAATGGAATGGTTGTGTCTAATTGTGGCTCCAGGACTTTCAAATGATCATTATAATACCATAGCAAAGATGTCTGTTACGGTATATCTTTATCAGCAAAATTCCAACATGAAGTTAATCGAAATTGACAATTCTAAAACTCTCCAATCAAGCCAGTTCAGATGTCAATTGATAATTTTCAACAGGTGACGTTTGTTCGCGATTGATAATATGAGTGGTCAGGAGGTCGTGCAAGAATCAATTAATCACGTCGTCAACATTCGTACCAAAATTCACCAGTTGAATGAACGAGAAACGTATACCAGAATATCCCCTTTATCTGGTGACGGGTACAAGTGTATAACTGATCGCGGTATTCAAATATTGAATAAAAAGTTCGATCAAATAAACTACATGACGTATACGTAGCCATGCACACGTTGAAATTCATCCATCGATATAATGAAATAAAATTTAACACAGCTCACGCGGAAGCACCGGCAATATTTGTCTACAGTTGATATTTACACACTGCAGATATATGTATAAGAGATTATCAGTCACGCTGGAAATTCCGATAAAAATTAGAAGCTAGTTTTAAAAATTGAAATTTTACTCATCGGCAGACAAGGAATGCTTCGGATTCTTGAGATCTTGCAAATTTTATTCTTTAGTGTTATCAGAAACGAATAATAAACACGATTTTTGAGTACCAGGGTCGTAAAAAGTTCGAATATCAAACTTGATCCAACTTTTGTAATAATATGACCTTGTTTGAGACTCATAAAACTTGCCGAGGTAAAATGAAACACCAAAATTTGATTCATAGTCTGCATGCTGTATTAGGAATGGTTGGGGATGGATGAATTTGCTAAGGGTTTGCAGCAAAATTTCATCTAACCGAACAACGACTGGCTCAATCATGACTATTGGTGCTTCACCTCAAGTGAAGTATGTACAAACGTTCAATTACTGAACGTATCAGAACACACAATGACAATATCATTCTAGCAATGATCTGGCAATGAACTATAATTTTGCCCGAGTGACGGAAAAGGCAATTTTTCATAATTTCACTGGATTTGAAATGCATATCCATTTGTTGAACTGAGAGGTGTTTCGTGAATCACTATGGATGGAAAGAAAATCACACTTACAAGATTTCACCGCCGCCAAACCATTTCAGGATGTAAGTCGGTGTGCTGGTTTGATTTTCCATGTTACGGTCGACGAGTAGGGTTGTAAATTCGCCATATTGTATGGTGGAGATAGGAATGCAGAGTCCCGTCAGGGTGCCCATTAACAGCCCACCAAACACCAGCATCAGCTCACCGACTGTTGCAAACCGGAACTGTAACGAGATGAATAAAAACTTGTAAACAATAGCTTAATCTATGGCGTGCACATTACAATCGTCAACCAGTCATACTGCTCAATGAATTTTTTTTTTTCCAGCAAAAAGACAGACCGCGATGTTGGCTGAATCTATTCAAAACTCACTCCTCGTAAAAAGAAAAAAATCATACTTGTCACGTCAAAACTCGACTACAACCGACAACAGGAAAATAAAATAGGTCATAGGGTAGCCACACTGTTTGTGACCACCTTAGTACCGTTTGTGGCCATCACTTACTCCATTTGAGGCCATACCCATTATCATGTGAATCAAATCCTGGCCACAAATGGTACAAAAATGTTCTAACAGCTTTGATCACTAAAAATTCCACTTTTAAACAATTGAGTACCCAAAAGTTGGTTTTAATATTTGCTGTTAGGGTATGTCTTCTCAATTGATTAAATAATTGAGAATAGATCAAAGTGCCAGAAATGAGTAGGTAATGCATTTATCAATCATGGTCACAAATGGTACGTCTATCTCTTTTCATAGTTATTTTTGCACTGTGTTCCAACGACCTCTTTTTGTACACTTTCCCACGTCACCTTACGGGGCCTGTCCCATGGGCTAACAGAGCTTTATTCTATTCTATTGAATTCTACCCTACATTTTTCGGAAAACTGATCAGTAAATATGCTTCGTATATTCTTGGAATTGTATGTTCTTGTTTTAAAGCCCAAAGACTAGATGAAAAAGTATTGGAATAACATTCGGAACAGTCAAAACTATACTTACAAGTTTATAGTAAGGCACTGGTGGCAGAGACGGTGGAGGAGCAGGCTTCTCTTCCTCCTTCTTTTGTGGAGGGACAAATTCACTGTGGACAGAAAAAATTATCTATTACTAAAAAAAAAAACACAAATAATAACGCGATATATACGCTGTAGTTCGTTTTTTTTTTTCGTATTTCAACCCCTTCAAGAGTTCAAGCTACCTCTCTCAGAACTAAAAATAATATTTATCGAGTCTGGCTAATTGTCCTTTATTTTTACAGTTTTTTCGTCTTTGAGAATCGTGTTATCAGTGGAAAACGCATTGATCTGTGCTGAACAACGGCAATGGAGACAAATATTGTTTATCAGCTATTTATTCACCGATTAGATTCGTCTTTTTCCCGTTTACCGGATTTAAAAAACAAGTTATTGCAATATTGGCACATATTTGTACGTGTGTAGCAGACCTACGAGTGTATAGAACAGTTTCGTAAAACAAGCAGATTCTATATCCACCACAATAGCCTCGATTTAGAATCACCTATACATACTGGCAAAGCGATGGTGCTTCAAGATAAACCGCACCTGCCAAACGTTAATCAAACCGATTGTCAGAAAACTGTGTGAAATTCTGAGAGAGATAACCGTGTGTAGATACAGTCCATAAGCAGCGTGCTAAAGTTAGACCCATGCACCCTGGAATTCAGGTTTTATGTAATTCGATTTTCCTTTTGTTTTTTGAGGAATTGAGATTTTGTTGCAGTCTTGTTGTCTGACTGATCGAAATATATCAATTTTTTTGTTTTCATTTTTTGAGCTCTGTACAATGTCATTCATTTCTTGGACTGATATCGTTAACATCTTTCGAAGCATTTGCAGTTGTGTTCTCTGCCTAGATTGGTTACTCATGATCCATTACTGTGCAACGTGTCGTTACTATCATGCATTTTAATGATTTTTGTTTTGCATTTTTTTTTTTAAACAATATGTCGTACATTGGTTCGCCATTTTCTTGCAGCATGTATTCAGTCTCCTGACTATCCTTTTCCTTGTCGATCTGCGTGTCTGTAATGAAATACAACGTTCCGTACTCACTCACGCGTATCAAAACACATGCAAATTAAACATGATTATAGCAAATTAATAGATTCTCGTAACATAATGATAATCGTTAAATAAAACCATTAATAAATTATCCTAAGACTATATCATATACATATGAACCTAAATTCACAGTAAAACGGAAACGACACATATGAATTATGATTTGTATGAAGCTTTTAACGAAATTTCGATCATTGAGGGATACTAGGAGGTCATAAAAAATTTTGCAAATTACATCCAAAGTGTTATATATATATATATTTTTTTTTTCTTCTTCTCAAACCCAATTTAATTTTTTACCCCATGCATTTTCAATTTATGAACCAGCTACCATTCCACTGCAATCTGTCTGGTCATTAGGTATCGATTATAAAAAGAAGCTATAGGCAAAAAATGAGATAAGAAAAAAAAAAAAAGTTTGGGAAAATCCTAATGATGCTTGGGGTGAAAGAAGTTGACCTATGTCTGTGCGTTCTCACAGCACCGTAGCTAAAAACCTCGGTCTTGGCATATAAATCAAATTGACGGCCAGATGGATTAAGCCTTGATAAATGGTTCCTTGATTTATTTCTTCGATTGTAAAATTGCTATTCGATGCGTCTGAGATATTACTATTTTGCAGAGGGAAGTTTTCTCCACTAACCACAAGTCATTATTCTCTGTGTACAATTATTGAAAATGCTATTCAATCACGTCTGACTAAAAATTACATTCACAAGCTGCAGTAGACACGAGTTCTTTTAGATTCCAGTTCGTTTCTATATTGCAAATGTATCTCAGCTGTTTTTTTCTCATGAACCACTGAATTCGGTAATGAGCTGACAATTATGAGATACTAAATCTCTCGCATCTTGTTTATAAATCTTTGTCAGAAATTCACGTAGAAATGTGCAGTACAGATTAGACTGCATGTACAGAGTTATGTGAATCTCTGAATGATTGAAGCCCACAAAAATTTCTCAAACATAATCAAGATCAAAGTCGCGGGTCAAAGTCTGAATATTTTTATTCGGATACTTACACCTCGAGGGGATTTTTCCCTGGTGGTGTGAGTTTGATTTGGGGGGTTCCATTTGTAAGCCCTGCTGCTGTCCCTCGCGAGGGCTCGAAGACCACTGGTATATTCTCTGTGTCATTGCGCATTCTCAATTAACAACGCTGTAACAAAAGAAAGAACAGATATTTATTATACAAAGTATTGTTAAAAAATATGACATAGCATTACATTTTAACATAATCTTTGAAAATTTCATCAGCTTACAATTGCGCGAATCGTAAACTTGAATACACAATCTGAAGTTAGGTAATAAATTCAGTTCAATACAGCAACCGATCCAAAAAATATTTCTATCAATATTTCATCAATTCTTCAAAAACGAACGAATTACAAGTATAGAGAGAAAAAAAAAAAAGAAATGCCTGCATGTGACTGGTGGCGAAAGTAAGAATGAGAAGTAAATTAACGCCTCCATGGACTCCAAACATCCCATCAAAATCAAATCATAAGGTAGTAACCAGCAAAGTTACAAAGCTCTACTATGCAATCTCCAATCAAGAGGGTGTCGCAAACAGAAATTCATCACAGTAAAAAAGAACTATCATCGTTTGCTTCACAGCGTTACGACGAAGTGGAACCTTATAATTACAACTCTCTAACTCACACGGCATAAAGCTATCCTTCACCTGGAATTTGGCTTTAACTAACAAATTGATTCAGCACGAAATGAATGTGCTCTGATTAAATCAAGCGTAAGTGACCATCTGCCACAGGCATATCTAGAGGAGATAAAAGCACCTTAATTTGGCATTACTGCAGATGGATATTGCTGTGAAATTGATAATTTTTTTTCTTCCCAAAAATCTTTTATCTTCGAAACTTTTACTTGGGGGGGGGGGGGGGGGGGGGGGGTGTCCCTTGTCAACTCTAAAAACGCCTATTTTTTTTACCGGAAAATTGGTTTTGCTTGGAAACTTTGAATGAAAAAAATCAAAATTTCATCAATTTTTAATTGAGCTACCCACTTCGCCTCGGCCTAGTTCTAATTAACTTATAACGGATAAAAATGTTACCATCATAAAATGTTTTCAATTGATGTCTTGAATTTACCCCGTAATGTGAAGTGATTTATCAAAATCAATAAACCTATCGAATGCTAAATCGGAGAAAAATATTCGAAAGAATTGTGAATCCAACAAATCCTTCACTGACACGAGATGAAAATTTTTTTGCAGACTCAAAATTTACTTGGGAATATAAAAATACAAAGATGTCATTTGGTTAGGTAGACCATTTCACCCTGGTCTTTCGAACCATATTTTGCATGTCATCGTCAGCGCGAAATGGCTGACAAACACGACCGGTAACGCCCTAGTAACATTCCGCACAAGTCACGCGGACATTCCTTGCCGTCCAGCTGACGTTCTCAGCACGATCGATTGCTCCCCCTGTTCCATACAGGAAGGAATCCTCTTCCAATGTTATCAGTTCATTGTGATACCTCTGTGTTGAATGAAAATTAAACTTAGGGAAGACGGATTGCACAATAGTATCGCAATTCCTTGTGTTGGGTTGAGAAATTCAAAAGTGAATTTTACTTCCACCCATCAAAAAATAAAAATAAAATAACAATCACAATTCGCCTAATCTTCCTTCAACCCATGAATTGCCAGGATGCGATTTATTCATTATCACGTCCTTCTCGTGCTCTTGAGGTGGTTCTTCCGGTACAGGCCCACTAAGCGTGGGTTTCAAATAAAATTTTAAATACTTTTCGATGGGAAAAAAAATGCAAAAAATCGGGCATCAATTTATCGACGTGATAAAAACATTGTGTAAGAAATTACCCGGCAACATAAATTTTTTTTACATGAAAATGACTTAATAACTTTTCTGAATACGTACCTATGATTTTTTTTTTTAGAATTGTGTCAAATTATTCAAAATTGTGTTTTTTGAGACGAAATGAATGAATGAAACCACAATTTCAAATACTTCGACAAAATTCGATATAAATTCATATGTTTTCAGAAAAATTAACAAATCATGTTCATCTAAAACAAAAGTTGAATTGCTAGGTAATTTCTTGACCAATGTTTTTTTTTTTCATCAATTTGTCAATAAATCTTTGTAAATATTCGTATGCAAAATCAATCTTTTCAGGATCTTCTACATGCTCGATTTTTTCAGATTCTTTTTCGATCCAGAAGTAATGAAAATTTGCTCTGAAACCCACGTTGGCGGGACTATACTGGAAGCACCACCTTAAACTTGAATTACAACAACGACAAGGGGTCCTGTTCAAATACAAACGAGCTTGCGATCAAATTTCTTAACAGGATCTTTCGGAATTAGTAGCTATCCGCCTCCATAATCGTTTGTGCGATAAACATGTATAGGTATCGCCTAATTAACGTACAGAGGATGTTATTGCAACCAGCTTTGGGGTATTGGATAGCCAATTAGTTCCGATCACCTATCGGCGATTGCTGTGAGATAATTTGTGCTGGAGAATAGAATCTCATGTTCTTGGATCGAGACACTCGATAAAAGGTATGTGATCGTTATTTGTAGACTTCCTAGAAATCCTGAAGTAATTGTTCAAAAGAATTTCTCGGGTCAGCGAATCGTGTAACATTTATAAGATTACATTAAGGTCTTCCAACGACCTTGAATAATGTTGGATAGGTGACACTTAATGTGAAATAGATGGAGAAGATTAGTAATGAAAAAAGAAAAAAACCGACTGTTACTACAGGGCGACAATATCGCGTGTGCGTAGACAATTTGCAAAATTACAGACGTGACGTTTCATGGAGAACGATATCATACACCAGTAGTATCACGCAGGACGGAAATAATTGGTGTAAATGGAAGTAAAGCTTTCGTTTCGTTAATGACTGGCAAATGGCTGAACTCAGCTGAGTTACAGACTTGGCACCCTCACGATTGAGACTCGGATCAGACAAATAATTGAGATGTGATTGTCACCTCTCGATGAGAAAAGGAACTGACATTGTGCTTCAATGGTATAAGGAAAGCTAATTTCCCTATTAAAAAAAAGTTCATGAGGTGACATCATTCGAATGAATCGATAGTGCAGAATACGGCAACGTCAGAGAAATTTGGAAGTTATAGGAAAAGTACTGGATACTGAGTCGATATTTTTAGTTCACTTTCTGGGTCGCCTTATTTTGAACACAGTTGGTGGCTGAATATAGGCGAAGAGACGGTAAGATGAAGGTTTTTTGGCAAGTTTATATTTTAGTCAGAATTTAGAAAGATACTAGGTATATGAAAACCTAAACACTGGAAAGAAGAAAGAATTTACATCATGATTCAGTTGGGCTAATCAGCTTTATAGCTTCAATACAACTTGTGAAACGTGACTGAAATTTTTTCAGGAGCATAGATCTTACCCAGAATTACGATGGAGAACTTGCAGAGGAAATACTTTGTGAAAAAGGGCCGAGAACACCCCTGGGCATTGCTTGTTCCTAATGAGTTTTTATATAACAAGACCTTTTGTTCTTGGGTGCTAAATCCACTGGAGCAAACGAAACGATTCTACCGTAAATTATGATTTCTCTCTCAAGTGCATTTTACAAGGCTTGGAAGTGTTGCTTGTCACCTGATTTTAACGCAGACTTTGCGAATGGCACATACTTCAGGACTGTGACAGGTTCAGGAAATATTATTCCGAAGAACTTACATAGTAACTTAATGTACCGTTAGGAAAAAAGCCACGTATAGTTAACCGATGCAAACGCCATTGGAACGTTGGTTTGAGAAGAAAATTTTTTCACTGAAGAATTTGAGGCTAATGGCTGATAATTATTGACGAAAACAAAATGTTCGAAAAATTCGGATGTTTAATTCGCGAATATCTCCTTGTCACCGGATAATCTTCGAGTTACCTGAAGGCGTTGAAATAATTCTCCGTTTCTGTACGAACCAACCAACATCTGTCTAAGGTGCCAAGATGTGCTGCACAGTTTCTCTGTTGTTCTGAAATTTAATCATAGAACGGAGAGTTTCCGGCTGAGCAAGTAGCACAGGATAGAAGTTGACGAAGGGATGAGAAAAGGTGGTATAACCTAATTACGTCTCCTCGTACAGTATGTGAAACCACCATTCACCTTAAGGAAGAAGAACTTCATTCATGAACACCTATTAGTTCACATTTCTGTTTCTTTCTGCATTTTTGGAAGGACAATTATCTTACCCTATCGAAATGCTATTACCTCCTTTTAAAAAATCGTTGAAGAAATCGACAACCTATACGAAATCGTATTGCTACTTGAACGTGGCTTTTCCAAACGAATATTCCGTTAGAAATATTTTCAATTGATGTTAACCTATAATTAGACACTCCTCAGATTAGGCAGAGCGCTTTTCATCTTTTAAATAATGGGAATCCAGGTTCAATGTAGCTTTTTGCAACTGGCAACCTGTCAACAGCAGAGTAAGCCACTCAGTAATCCTTCGAGCGTATTGGCTGATTCGTTTTCAAAGCCGTCGTCATCTACCACGTTCCTCGAAAAATCACCACATATAGGTACCAGTTCCCAATACCTTTTCATCCATCTTCAAGAAAGAGGGAGTTTCTATCAGCGCTTAAAGTTATCACGATCCTCGAGGAACTTCTCAGTCATCAGTGTCAAAAGAAATGTACGTGATCCGAGTGCCCTTTGAAGTGGTCAATGGAAAAAGGAGTGGAATAGTTCCGACTTGGAAAAACGTCCATAGAATACTTATCAAGACTTATAGGAAATGAAAAAAGGATCAATCGATAGACGAATAATGATGATAATGTACATTGAAAAAGTAAAAAAAAAATTCCGTCACGCAGTGATTAATCTGCAACATAAGCTGGGAATCAATGCTGCTAAACCTTGGCTACATATCTAGCCAAGAGTTTCAGTGTGAAAGATATTGGATGTGAGACCGTGCCGGATGTTGCTAAGCCCAGATTACCGAAGTAAGTAACTGACTGATCCTTTTGTATAGTCCTCCAGATCCTGCTGAGATCTTTACCTCGATCTACCCCAGAACAGAGAGGCCTATCTTTGTTACTTGGCTAAATCCTGTTACGTGGTTTTCGGGTCCAGCATATCGCCAGGATTAGGTAACGCGTGAGTTTTGACAGCCTCGTATTATACATGGTTTGCTGCACAGAGGAATAATTAAATAACTCGTTAGGAGTTTTGATTTACTCAGTATTCGTGGCATTCGTGATGAGATATTCATCCTAAATGAAGCAGCTGGCAAATGACTAATCAATGTCTTGCGTCGTACTTCACACATCTTGGAACGTGACACGATTCGCAGTAACTTCAAATTGCTGAAAAGTTATCTCGTTTGGATTCAAGCCCGGCCTCATAACGTCTGGACGGTTTTATATTCGCATTCTACGTGCTTCAATTTCAAGTTTTTTAATATGCATATAGGGTCTTCCGTTTTCTAATGAAATATCCAGATTTTATTACAATTTTTACTTCAGATTGGACAGAATATGTATCGACGCCCTTTCATCACAAGAAGGATCTTATACGAGAATTTCAATGTCGAGGCCAATGGGAAATCCTCATCGCCTCAAGAGCATAGGCTATCGGAAGTTGAAGTTCTTCTAGTCGACAGTATTAGATCACGACATCAGACTACCAAGTGCTATTTTTGTCTTGTACAAGAAAGCCTTCACCGTCTACGTTTTCAGGTTACAAGAATCGACCCTACCACCCGAAAATGGTACATTTAAATTTAGAATATCGTTATAGCTATACGATAATATTGAAACCAGGTCTCATCTCGGTCGATTTCTGAAAATACGTCTTGTTAATGATCAAATTTGTTCGAGGTCAATTTCGAATACGGAATAGCAATTCTCATTTCATAACGCAACTCTGCAAACTGTGCTTTCCAATGGTGAATGCTGATGTGCAGTAGAACTTCTCGGATTGTTACCCCTTCAGTTTGTAGCACCTCTAGATTTGTCCCGTGTAAAGTCACGAAATGAGAGGTAACTGCAGAATGACAAATCGAGAGTAGACAATTCGAGAAGTTCTACCACGCGTCACAATACCGAAGCAATTTTCATTCACAGAAATACTCGCGTCAGTACGCGAATAAGGCGTTTTCCAATTCATTGTATGTGCAAAAGGTCCGTTACAACCAGACATGACGTATACTGATGGATTTTCTGGTGGAGTTGGAGTGTCTCTCAGTTGAAGCAACCACTGTAGCCAACAGTTACTAAAATTGAAGTAGCCTAACCCGATCGATTGTCGAGAATTCTCTATTCAGTATCATCCATTATGATTTTGGAAGTGAATATTAAAAATGACTGGCATGCCCTCTTCTATAACCATTAGAATCGTTACATTATTTCCTTTGTGTACTAACCCCCCCGGAGAATTCCACTTAACTTATCAAAAGCAAAGTACATTATATTTGCAAGATCATTGTGTACTCAGATTGAAAGAATGCCATTGCTAATGCAGAGAAGAAAAAATTCGCAATATAAACGCTCAGTGATTTCGATATGATTTATGCTAGGTCATTCAACTACTTGATGTATTTCTCTTTCTTACTGTGATTACTTGTGAAGAGCATTATAAGGTGGCACAATTTTCGAAGCCTGGAAAGTTCATCTCACAATCAGTTTCAATAACCCAATCTCACTAATCTATTTCACACACGGATTGGTTTTAATCCCGTCGATTCTATCGCCTTGACGTATTTAGTTATATTTTTAGTTTCAAATCCGTGCTGCATCTCCGATTTTACCTTGGCGCTATGACCTCTTGTATATAATCTTTTATTGGCAAACTATAAAAATGTTATGCGTATATCCTATCATGACCAGTTCATATTTCGAAAAAACCCAAACTTCCATCCTAGTACCAAAGCTGTGCTTAGACTTTAAACTCAACAATGTACTTATAGAAGAAAAGTACCATCCGCACTCTTAAAAGTACTCGAGTTGACTTTAATCTGACAAATATCTTTCAACAATGGGAATTGTGATCGTTTTCCGAGAACAGAAAGGTCGGAATTTCAACAGATGAATGATATTCGGTACCTGCGAAACTAACCTCTCGCCGTTTTGACGATTCTTTTCTAAAAGCCTTTTTTTTTTACAAAAACGTCTCGTTATGGAATTGGAAACGGAAGTGAATGCAATCCCTTATGGAAAGCAGACCGAGCATTGGTATACAGTAATATTCATGTATGCCTGCCCATCAAGTTATCCGATTTTCTACGCATGGAGAGCAATTTATACCGTAAAATATCTCCTATGAACCTACCCGCCAGTGCATCTAATTATTAACAAATATATTCTGTAAAAAGACAGAGATATAAAACTTCGCAAGTAGATACCCAATTATTCCGGTTGTTTTCAAATTTTTCAAAGATTCTTGAATTTCTAGAATATTATCAGAACCATTAGTGAAATAATTCCCTCGCAAGTTTTATGTCAACGTTGAACATAATTCCACATTCTGGGACTGCGTATGGATATGGTACAGCTGTTGGTTGAAAAATATGGAATCGCAGTTAGGGCCGGTGAAAAGAAATCCTACCGTTTACTGCTTCCAGTCAATATCCCAAATATGTCTGATTTCGGACGTGTTGGATTTCGGTGTGCTAGCGAGGCCCTTCATAAGTTTCCTTCGCACTTAACACTTTATGGGGGGGGTGCACTTGTCAAAAGATCTATGCACTTTCACTGTTCTTTATTGTTACGACAGTATCTCGAACTACCGCGGTCAGTGAGTAATTCACTATAGATGATGAGTAGATAAACCTGATCAAAAACACGTTTTCACAAACAGTACACAAGAGGCAGTGATAGCTTCAATCCACAACTGCCTCCTCTTATACATGAGAAAGGTAACAGCACTCTTAGTACACGATAAGACTGCAGCTTGCACACTATTTGTTCTCTATTCACAAACACTAACCGCCACTCTATTCCATCGTTCAAGTATAAACAAATAACCGAAGTATTTCATATCATTTTTCTTTGTTGATATTTTGATATAACGATTCGTCTATATTTCTCGCTCGCGTCTTTTTCACCTAATACAAAAATTGTCAAACTGTCTTTGCGTGTATTGTTTATCAGATATAATAAGTTTCTCTTCAAATTCACGAATGTTTACCCCGTGGTGAACGGTGATCTTCGCATATTGATGTACATACTTGTGTCTGATGTTTTTCTACCTTGAAAGATGGAAGTCGAGGTACTAGATGTTCAGCTAATTACACGAATTTCTAATCGCGATACTTCCTCAAGCGCAAAAGACAGAAGTGATCATGCCGGAACATGATTGTATTTCATTAATCAATTATTGCCAAAGAAGATCTAAGAAATTGATCTTTACGTGAAACCGGATGAAGATATATCGAATATTTCTCATACGTAGGTGAAAGAATTTCTGTGACGTATTAAATGATTTGAAAATATCGTCAATGGTTAACAAACGCAGCGCGATATAAAACGCGAAGTTTATTCTACCGAGAGCTTTTTTTGTAATATCATCATCCATCCCAACTTCTATCCCTTCTTCTTCGACATCCCCTCCACAACCCCTTCTCTCGCCGCCAAGAAATTTGCCGACTAACTGGCAACGAGACCACGTGGTTACGTAAAATTTCAAGAATATCATATTGACGTAGGTATACGTGGATTGGAAATCATTGCCAACGGCAGCTTTCAAGTTACTTACAAAATTCTATAAATGTAAATTAATAATAGAAAATTCATATGAAACGTTCAAAAGTGAATGAATTTTCATAAGCTTCGAGGCGTCGATGTCACAAGTTTCATATGATTAACGAAAAAAATAAAAAAATACTACATATATTATATATGTACAATATGGAGAGCTAATTAGAATCTATATTAGTTCCAAAACAAAATAATAATAATAATAATAATAATTGACTGATGCGTTTAGTGAAAGACTAATTCAGAAATCCGCTGAACATCTTGAAGGTCGGCAAGCCGCAAGCTCTTGCAAGCCCTTAGCAATGGCGGCTACCGAGACGCCATTTTGGTCCATTGACCTTGACCCTGAGCCCCCCCCTCCCCTCTCCCCCCTCCCCCCTCCCCCCTCCGCGAGATGCAGCTAGTGAAGGTGAATGAAAAGCGAAGATTTGAGAGAGTCTGGGAAATGGTCTGATTCATAACAAATCACGTCAGCGCATGATCACCTCTGCCAATCCACTATATTAATGAATTGAAAAAAATAAAAATAAAAATAAAATAACAACAAAAACAAAACAAAAAAAAATTAAAAAAGATATAATAATTTTCGCGTACCGTAGAGCTTTGCGGCGCTCGACCGACTGACGCCGCGACGACCCGACGTCCAGACTCTTACGCAACTACCAAGCAACCCCTTTTCCCTCTGCCCCCCGACGACGACGACGTCGAACGACGCCTTGCGTCCACGAGGAGACCATCCATCCCTAGATCTGAATCCGGTAGGATCCGGAACGAGCCGCGATGCGAAACTATAACGTGGGGCACTACAGTTGGTCACGTGCCGAAAGCGTCGCGACGCTCTGACGTAGTCTAGATATACGTACGTAGAGGTGAGACGACTGATCGACGACGATTTCTGAACCAGGTATAAATTGGTTAAAAATTAACTACACAAGGCGATTATCAACGAAACGTTACTTTCGGATTTCAGAAACCGGATATTACTTGTACCTAGAGAATGACGCAGGGAACATAAATCCCCCCCCTTACTGCATCTAAAGTCTATCGCGCAAGCTTGGCACGAGATATTCGGGTTATGTTTGGCAACTCGTTGCCCGCGATCAATTCACAACAATCACTAACCAGACGTACCTATGGACTTAGGGATGCGGTAGAAAATCGATTACTTCCCTTGCACTGCCTCTCTACTCTTTACATTGCAGTTTAATTTTAGCTAGGTCGTAAAGATTATACATAGTCTACAATGATTTGTCTTTTTTTTTTTTTTCTTTTTTTTTTGTTCTTGCTCCTAATCTCGGTCATCTCTCGGCACAGAAGCTTTACAACCTCGTTGTCGTCTGTCTCCGTAAATGAAAACTGTACAAACACGTCATCAAGCGCCTCCAAGTTACTTTACGTGAAAAAAATCACTGCAGGATTCTTGATAAATTTGCAAACATTATGCGGTAATCGAGACGCTGTATTACACTCGGTAATTTTCATCAAGACAGTCCTCTTGAGACAGTCACGATCTTGCAAAAAGGAATCTGGATCATTGTGTGCGATTACCATTAATAGAGTGAAACGTTACAATAGAAAAATGTAATAGGTATCTATACTGCAAAGTCTGCTATTTCTACAATTCACGAATGTAACGAACGATCCGATTGTAAAAATGATAACGAAGTCATCAATTGGATGGAATTAGGAATTCAATGACGATATTGGAACCCCCTCAGTTGGTTGCAAAACCATGAAAAAGCTCTGCTGAGGTTCGACAACCTTGACATAGCAGCAATCTTTCAAGTCTTTCAATCGCTATTTCTTGTCTTCAAGTTCGAACAAACGCAAGACTTCAAGTTAGCTAATTATTAGTCATCATGCAGAATTGTAAGCTGTCTGAGTTGTTTCATCAATTTTCTCTTTTCTGTATTCTTTGTCCTTATAAGTTATTTGAAAGTGTCTTCGGAAACATTTGCCTTCGACAAATTGCTTATTACAACCGTAATGAATAACGACACTGTGATCCATTGATTCCTGAGTATCGACATTGGTCGTGGCTTATACAATTAGATGTGCCAGTTGGTAAAAGCATACCAGCCAGCGAATACAACAACAAAGACAATCCTCCACAATGCGATATTATTGGTCGGCTCTAGCGGAAGAGACCGTTATAGCGATATCGCGTGGTATCGATATCTGTCTAGATATCAGTGAAAAGCTTTCTGTATGAGTGATCACGAGTGAAAAACTTTGATTGTTCAATCGAACCGAAAAGCTGCGGACGTTATCGTTCATGGAATGATATGATATACTGCACGATCTTGACCAACACGATTTGAACAGAAATAAAACCACTTTGAGTAGCTTGAGCTCTTTCATGAGGATCGTCTCAAGTACGAACTTTTAAGCTCCACTGGAAATAAAAACATCACGAAAAAATGATTGTCTCTGATCATATTATGGGCTGACTGTCAATACCAATCTATAGTTAAGTGGATAGTTGTAAACCATGAGTCATGCACTAATTTATTTCGATTTTGAAAAAAAAACTAGAAGTCTCAGCTTTCCTATAAATTCTAGAATCGCAACAAGAAATCTGCAGAAATCGGAATTTCTAACTCAAATTAGAACCAGTATTCGTCATCATTAAGTGTTGAGAAACGCCGATAGGTTTGAATGAGACTGCAAGCTCTTCCTCGGTATATGTTAACCTCGAACTACCCCTACATAGATGGCGTTGTTAAAATGAGGCAAGCCTGTCTGACCTTCCCCTGACCCTGTGACCTATTAGTACTTTAGCTACGAACCAGCAAAAAACTCAATTCCAAATGAGAGTTCGTGTTTTTTTTTTCATTTGTCGTTTTTTGTTTGTTTGTTTTTTGTCAAAGATGATCCAAACGAATTTGTACACCGAGCTAAGAAAAAAAAATAACAAGTATAAATCCGATTGATTGAAAGAAGAAAAGGGAAAAGGAAAGGTAAACATTGACATTGAGAATCGTAACGGGGCCTATATTCAGTTCGCAAAAAAGGATAGACCGAGAGTGAAAAACAGACTGTGAAATAAATGGAAAATTACCGAGGAAAATAGGGAAACTGTGGGAGTGTGGAATTCGGGTAAAATGAAAGCCGAGAAAGAATGTGATATTCAAATGAGAGAAAAGTCTTGAACCGAATAAACATCGTGCGATGAAGCGTAGTAGGTACTATACCCGTACGCAGGATAAACTGCACTGTTATTCACACTCTGAGGCAGACGCCTAGTTTAGCAATAAGTGATTAACGTGTTTTTAAATTCTTTTTGCGAATAGTGTTTATCCATCGAGCCAGAGAATTGAATCGATTAAGATTGTGAAAATAATTCTGAAGCTGAAAGTAGCCTGTTGGGCGTTGCGTTAGGTTAGGTTGGCTTTGAGTCTGTTTCATTAACATTCTTGCTTTATGAAGTGTTGGAAGGTTGGCGGGCATGCGGTAAGTTGTATGAATATTAGTGTACCAGCTAAGCTTTGATCTTTTGACTCGAAAGTTACTTAGAATTAGAAATTGTAAGCTGTGGGTTATAAATGGAGAGACTGAAAACATCGAGGAAAATTCTGACCTATGCGAGCGATGTTCTCAAACGAATTTTTCAACGCCATGATATATAAGGGCCCCAAAGGAATTCGCTCCTAATTTTTCCGTGTTTAAATTGGGAACGGACCTCGAGAAGGATCAATATCTAAACTTGTCTCGAAAATCACGCGATAATTAAAAACATAGAAATATCGCAATCATTAAAATCAATTAGTCACTTGATCGTAATTACGAACTTTTCCTTCTCGTATTCTCGACCACAACTAAGAAGAAAGACCTTCGAACTCTACTTTAACAAACTTTCTTATTAATTGGTTCGATTAAAATGATTTAAACTCCACCGTCTGGATAGGAAAACTTCCCGATCAACAATAAGCCGTTTATTAGCGAAGTTCCACTTCACTTTTTTGCACTATTTTTTAAGCTCGGTGTTCGGTCAACGAAAAATACATTGGGATAATTCTCTACTTTTTATTTTGGAACCAAAAAATTGAGACAATAATCCCATATAAATTATGTTTACAAATCCCACGGATCTTAAGCTTTAATTCCCTGTGAGCTCTCGAAAAACCGTCTCGTTAAGCTCATTTTTTTTCGGAAATTCGTATACCGCACATCACTCGACGGAAAGTCCTCGTTAAATGGGTTCAGTTCAGGCAAATTAATGCCGCAACGTATAGTCAGCCAAAACGGTTTTGGATACCAATTCACTTCGATCAATTATATTTTCACTATAAAAATGTCCGTAATTTCAGTCGAGAGTTGCCATAGTTTCAGATCTAGACATAGTTGAAATATATTCCACCTAAATGCAATGATCCATCCGTATATTTGTTCCCAAAGTAAATAATATCTCGAAACGAGCGACACATTTTTCCATGAAACATATTATTTCTTAGCATCTCACTATATACGTTCTCGCGGAACTTGGATCCGCACACTCCGCTACGGGGAACAAATAATGGAAGAAAAATATAAAACCGTCCGTATCGTTTGAATATAAAAGGAGTCGGTAGTACCTTATAACGCAAACTGCAGAACCCACACCTTTGAATAAGCACATTTGAAAAATTCCCTAGCAAGCATTCCGCAGACAGATGCTAGTTTCATGTCAATTCAGAGATACATATCCTATGAACAAAAGTCAAAGGTATGTATTTTGCTTTTGCCAGATTATGCATAGAATGAACATTTCAATAATTCAAGAAGATTTATCTTTAGCTGGAGATTTTTCAGATGCACCGTTTTTCTACTTTTTTCCTAAATTTTTAATAAGTAAATTTTTTGTTGTTGAAATTTTTTGCTTTCTGTATGACGAATCTTATTCGAGATAGCAATGGATCATTTTAACTCACGATCGGTATATACGAAGCTGAAATGACAGGGAAATGCGATAGTGCCATCATCGTATCAATGGAAACTCCAATTTGCATTGATCGATACTTTGAGCTTGATTGATAGAGAGTATTGGTGAGGCAAGCCGGCAGCTTTGGTCTCATTGGCGATGTGCTCTGAATACGGGGCAATCAGTGCTGCAGCCAACTCAACTGGTGTATATAGGTATATTGAATGTTAGGTAGTACTAGTGGTCGGTCGAAGCTCGTAAAATTTGATTCACCGACATTGCGGCCTCAGCAACCTCTGCTCACATCTTCTTCGTATATGGGAATAAATTCAAATGTTCAAATTTCAGTACAGCTGCATTCCAACGATCCCTAACTTATCACAATAGTCCTGACATCCAGTAAGTGTGAATACATAATTGTCTTGAAATGGACGTCATTGTCATACAGAACTGCATAATTAAAAAGCTTCAATTAAAAATCGTTTTTGAACAATGAGCTTTTGTTCCAAGATTCCCCATTACAAAAATGCACATTTCCATGCCCTTGTTGGTATGCCTTGCAGTGTCTGGGTTCAATGGAAGCATAAATTTCCGGACATAGACTTTCGTGTTAACGTAACCATTTCTAATGAACAATTGCTTTAACCATTGTATGAAAACAATACGAGCCATCGAACGGCAGCATAACTCAAACACGTAACCCCAAAAGCTTCTATATAACTGTTAATTGGAAACAATTTCTATCTCGATTAAATCCTACTAAACTATTACGAGGGTATGGCCCATGAGTTCACCCAGCATGGTGAGGGGTGACTGGCCTTTCCAGCCTTCGTCTACCAGCCCTTGTTTACAGACAGTTTAATTTATTGGATCAACTTGCTGGATGATTCAACCGTAGTACCACGCTCGAGCGTTGTCACATTCCACAATCCTCCCTAAAGCCCTTATTTCTCCCCATCCCTGATGTTAACTTGGTGGTGGTCGGTTGTAGGATAAATTATATTTTGTTTGAAAAAAAAAAAAAAAGATAAGTTGGTTAGAACAAAGGTGAAAGTCAAGTTTATTACGTAGAATCCCCACCCACCCCCCACCCAATTCTCTGAACCCTCTTACTTTTTGTTCAAAGTAATTAATTAACTTTAAAATTACAGACACAAGGAAGTCTTGCACGTGATTGAAGAGGACGAAAGTTAACACCACCACTTAAGAATCTTCTTGGGTAAAGCTGCCAAAGGAAATCGGTTTGTACCGGAAGAAGCTTAAGAATAAAATTATCATCATGCTTTCGAGTGAATTAGTTTAATTGCCACTTGGAAGAGTTTGGTCTAGAACAAAGGATGTCTTGATAGAACCTGAGGTTACCTTCTTATTCCAGAATTTCTTACCTACATAGCTACCAATCTGACCAAAGAACAATTCATTTGTGGTTTGACTATACCATCGATTACATAAACCATAATAATCTACCCTGCAGTGACTGAACTTTATGATTCTTATTGTTAGTTTGATTATTGGATATGTAAGTCGTTTTTATTTATAGTTAAAAACGAACCCCTAGTTACATAAGAAAAATTTATTGTCAACACCATTGAGTAGGGGTAAACTTTTCACCCAATTTTTCGATCGACTTTCAACACGTAGGTAATGCAATTTATTTGAAAAACGAAAAACGAAACTCGAAACTTCTTCTCCTCACGACGATATAAACTGAGAAGTGACCGAACCTTGCGGATATAAGGATTCCTATATCCGTCGGGATGCTTTCTCATGGGATTTTGGGTAAGCACACCTAGCTTGGGAGCTTGGAGATGCTACAGAAATACGTGTCGGTATCATCCAGAGAGCGAGCGAACGATACGAGAGGTGTATAGGCTAAGAAAACATTGCCTTACCGTGCTTGTTATATCCTACGAAAATTCGGTACAAGGTTGTTTTTTTTTTCTTTTTTTTTTTTTTTACTTTGAGCTTTTCTCTCTGACCCCTCCAGCATATCCCACCCTTATACACGGATAAAACGAACGTCTGCAAGGATATATAACACGCGGCGCGTACTGGTACACATGTGAACTTGTTTAACTTTGTTACAGATGGGAAAGTCCAAACCAAACAAGCTAGATTACGAATCCTAACGATACAAAGGAAGCTTTTTCATTATTTCGCAAAGTTATCTCCGGAAGCTTTTATATAGTACGTTGTGTAACCTATGAAATCATCCCCATGAATACTCCTTCACTAGATCAATAAATATACGATAAATCTGTTTTACGTTTGGATAACGATCCGTTCATTTTTGAATTCTAAATCTTGTCGCCAGAAACATTTTTTTCATCTGGGGATTCGGAGCCTTGTTTCTTGACGTGTTTGTATTTGAAAATAATTCATCGGAATCAATTAAGAACTTAAATTCTTTGTTGTACGAATTTGAATGAAAAAACCGAAATTATCCTAATCACTTACGCACGGAGTTTTGCGAAGTTTCCCGAGAATATTTCAGCCAGCAAGTATAATGACGCAAGGTCTCAAGATGGCTGCCTTGCATCTATTCTGAGTGCGTTTGGGTATTTTTGTGACTAGCTATATTTAAATGAGCAGAGATCAAGCCATACCTTGGCCTGCTGCAGAAATCGCGATTGTTACACAACTTGACGAACGATACTCAACAATTATCGATCAGACGCTTCAACTTGATCGCCAATAACAATTATCATGCATCATTTTTTGTCTGCGTAAATAATGGAACGTTTGCGCAATTTTGGGTTCACAATTTTTTACTATTTGTGGGGGAACCTTATCCCAGGGGATTCTTGCACGAAGGTATACTTTTCACCCGCATAGGTAGGGCCGATATAAACGCGCGTCATAACGTTTGGCGAAGGTCGTGTGATTTTTCATTTTCACAACACATTTTTCATGTCTTTACTTTTCATTATCCCCCCAAGATTCTGGAGGCATTTCTTTCACAATATCCCTCAGTCGCCATATAAACCCTTTAATATTCCTTTGCTTTACACCTGATTTGTAGATAAAATATAAATCAAATCGTATATATATATGTATATATATAGGAGCAAGGCGATAACTCAATCAAAATCTGGAGGAGTTTGGTCAGTTCAGATTTAACGAGTAACAGGAAATACCCCGTCCTTCTCATCATCCTTTATATACGGCAGGGTGTGCCGATCAAATTCAGGATAACAGGGGATCAAATATTTGATATCGTTACACCTGGGTAATTTGAACGCCAACAAATCTGTTGAGTAGACACGTGAGATATAGGTTAGGTGTATATATAGATACATAAACGTACAATGTTTTACGACCTTTGAAGATATTTTTAAACAACTACTACATACTATGTGAGGTCGTAGTACTCGAATCTCGTGTAAAGAATTGTATGAAAAAATCGTGAGATTTTTAGTCAATTGTTCAAAAATTCATCAGAATTATATACAAGATCGTTCAGGATATTGAAACGAAATTTAAACGAGTCATTTTTGACGTTTGTATGGAAGCTTGCAGCATGTGCCACGTGTGGTTTTCATGAAGATGATATTATACCTTCCTGTATACGCAGTTATGTATACAGTCAAGGTGCCGAAGAGCGCGCGTATGTTTACCATCCTATATTGCGAATCCTTGCTTAATGTTGACTCCGATGCCAAATATTTGACGCAACCGTCTACCGCCGTCTTGTTGACGTCTGATGCTTTTCTCGTCCGGCAGTCTGGGCTGTACGGTTTGGTTCAATTAAAAGAGATTATGGGCATTAGCTAGATTCTAAAATCTCACTTATCAGGTTATGAGAATTCAAAAAGACTTTGCAGATGAGCAGATATTCTTAAATAAGATATAAAAGTTGAGTTATCCTTCTCGCTTTTCTTCAAATCACAAAGAAATATCAAAAAGATGAAATGTTTTAGTACATTCAGTTACCATGGGGAAAAAGTAGTTGAGTTTTTACCCATATGAATGTAATTTGAAAGAACATTGAATGATTCTGCAAACTGTGAAAGGATTCTATGCTATACTATTAGCTAATGAGGCTTTCTTTGGTATAGACATTGCCTAGCGCAATGATTTAAACTTCCATGATTGTATCCGTGGTACAGGAAAGCTAGTGGTTGAGCTTGAGCAACCAATAAGTACCGCCATCTGTCTCTAGCTAAAGTTATTTTTCATTTCACGAAATGAACGAACAATTTATAACAACGCACGTGCAAGGTGCAATATTCAGAACAAGCACCATGTTCAAGATTTTCAAAGCGAGTATACGTGACAAAAATTTTTTAAAGAAATTGCACAACCGACTGTACCGACATGTAAAAATGGACGATACTTTAGATCATGAAAATACAGAGTTTCGTGATATTGCGAAAAGGTATACGCCATCGTGTGAGGATACAATTACTTGATTGAAATTTTAGAAACTCAAAGTTCTTTACGCCTCAAATTTCCACCATAGTTAATTACTCTAAAGCTTCATACTCCTAATTCTGTTTGTAGGTATTATTAGTCAAACGCTGAATTATTCTAACGTGTAATTATCCATCTGTGTGTATTACATTGCCTTGAATAAAAAGAATAAACCAGCAATTGGCACGATTATACATATATAACATATAGTGTATTATTATGTAACAACGATGTTTATATCATAGAGAAAGAAGACAACGATACAAAATGTAATAACCTGCAAACGTCACGCGATCATAAATAGGTGTGACTATACCGTCTGTTTTATTTTTCTGATTACTGTTCACTGTTTTGTTTAACTCGCGAAAAAAAGCCAAATGATTATAATAATGGTTGTTTTGTTACTGGTCATAAGAGACGGGTTTTCTGCCGAATATGATGTACGAGATAACTCTATACGAAAGATGAACTTTTGTCACTTGGTACAGCGATCTGGTTAAATGGTCAATTCGGTGTCGTTAGAGACTGTGATGATTCTGATTAACATCATTTGACTCTTGTTACCAAACAATCAGTGTTCGATTACTGGTGTCGTAGGCAGGGTCAGTATCTAGTCTATGAATAGTCATCCGATCGGTCCATCAAGTAAATTGCATCGTCAATACTGCTTTATACTTGTGCGTGAAAAACTAAAGGCGTATACCTAAATCAAGAGTATACGTTCGGATAATTATTCAGACGCAAAATGATTCCGAATTTCATCCATATTTAAAACTGCATTGAAATGATGAGAGAAAAAGACTGGCGGTATAAATTACAAAATTTGAGATTTTCTAATAAGCACATCCTTTTGAGAGTTTAAACAAATCAAAAATTTAGATTTTGCTTATCATTCAAAAACTGAGAAGCTTCTTATTGAGATGAGTTTGGGATTTCAAAATTGTCACCTAATTCTACATCAAAAAACGTTCGCAGATTTCCTATACAGTGTAAACATGCTCTGAAAAGTATTGTAAGATGATTGAGTACCTATTACGAATTATTCGTTAGCTTTCATGAATTCTTCATTGATTATTAATATCCCCGGAGTTATTCACGTGCCAAATGATTATCCACGTACAACCAACCCGCAGCTGTGACCTCTGTTGTAAATTTATTTCAAACTTAACTCTCGCAACAGGTTTGCGTACGTTGTTTTGACGAAATAAGGTTAAAACAACAAGCCACGAATGAAATCCGCTTGAGTTTCGCTAGATGGCAGTAATGAAACCCTCAATCCCATAATTTCGCTCGGTTCCTCGTTTTCAGAACTATTTTCTACTCTCCGTGTAATAGAGTTTCACTAATTCATATCGAAAAAATTAGAAACCATTAAATTTATGCAATGTATCGTTTTAGACAAGATTTAAATGCAATTAATTGGAAAATGGTAATACAAGTCTGAACAAAGTAATCAAAACTTGGCGACGAATTAGAATTCAATGAATTTTTGTCGTCAATAATCCTGAATACTTCTGAGCCACAAGGCTTCCAGAAAAACTGAAAAAGTCCAAAAAGAATTCTGGAATCAAAGCCTATAGAACATTTCTATGGTGCATAGACTCTATCAATCGTTGTTCGGTTTCTGGTTGAACAAATACACGTATCAGGAAAGTAAAAGGGGAAAAAAAAGAAAAAAAAAACCTGATACAGATTCGATGATTACCTAACCTAGCTAACATGAGAAATATGAATCTGACTGGAAATCTATTCGTTTTTTTCCAAACAGTGAACTACTTGGCGACTTTCTGCCGTAGTGAAGCATTAATCATCCGAGTTTCATTGCGGTAGGTTGTATGGTTTGGAAGAAACTAAGAATCGCGTTTTCGGTGTGATAACAAATGGTAACAATGGAATTGTGAATATCATAGTTCCGTAGCACCTTAACCCTGGCAACTCTTCCAGTCAAATCCTGAAATTCTAACCAACCTGATTGCATGAAATTGTCTCAAATTCGATGCTGAAAGTGAACCTGCGCAGGTATAATATGCAAGACGTAAAATAGTCAGCAAATACGTCCAGTTCATTTACAATAAAGAGATTTAGCTTTGATTTTAGCATGTTAGAAACTCTGAAGCCCAGAACATATCGTAATAGTCCAAAATGGAATAGCGCTACATAATTCCTGTTCGCCTTGTGCAGCGAGTACCTACAGGACCATAAAGCGGTATTTCTACGAGTTCGATTGAACTGCCGAGTGCATTCAGATGCCCCGGGGCGATCGTGGCAAAACGCGAAGTAGAAACTGCACATCCATAGGTATATACATTTACAGGCACTATATACCTGCACATCCATACATATATCTACATATATGTATACATAGGTACATACATACGTATGTATGAAACGATATTCGTGAGAGGGAGCACAGCTGTTGCTATGCAGAGTCTCGCAATTCGCGGCTTGAGGCGTCACCAGACTTGCGGTCTACTCCTCTGAAGTCTACCAAAGTTTTTCACAAGTTATCATGCCTCGGATTTATTCTGCTTTCTGGATAAAAAGAAAAAAAAAATATATATATATACTCAAGCAAAAAAGGTGATGATTCTCTGAGTACTGAGCCACAGTTGTGCCGCTTTGAAAAAACCTTGCATTCTTACTATTGGAGATTATGGGAATCAGATTGGGTCCGTGAAATGAATTTGGAATGTGTTTTCACATTTTATACACATAGCAGATTTATTATCGATCAATTTCTCAGTTAAGATCCAGAGAAAGACTGATTGTGAGAAGTATAAAGAAAGACTTAGAGGTCCTAAAGAACCGTAGGCTCTCTAATTGCCATGGCTTATCGCACGTTTGACAAACTGTATACAGTTGAATATACCAAAAGGACATGTGCGAGACTAAAAAGTATTGAAATCTATATTATAAAACGAACCTGATTGATTTTGTTTATTCCAATACTTACAGCCCACTGACGCATCTAAACAAGCCATCATTACATTAAGCTGCAGGAAAAAGCTCTGCCCTGTATTTAATACCAAGTATTGGCGACTCGTTAATTGAATAAATAATACTCACATTACATCTGAATCACTTTTAGAGAATTTAAGTGTGAGTCACACATTGGACTTCGTGTCCTGATTTGCTATTGCCAGCAACCGAACGGTAATAATCGACACCCTTATCAGTTCGTATCATTAGTTTTTTTAACGAGGATTGTTATATTTCCTGGTTGATGTAAAAGTATGATGTAAATTTAGAAAATAATACGTGTATGTGTATTCCTTTGATGCACATAGGGTAATCAAATATGGGAAGAATTATTATTAAATTATTATTCAAATCCTGGAGGGATGACCTGTAGATGATAGTGAGTCTCTGATACGAGACTTATCGAAGCAATGTGTCAAGTGCTGAACTCGGCATTGGCTAATTATTGTGAAAAATATCCGAGGATTTGAATCGGTCACTTTTCCGATACTGCAGAGTTGATTCGATAAACTTTTAATTCAATAATATACAGCGGGATTGTGATTATCGCAGCGTACGATTATGGACGAGCAGCTGATTCAGTCCGTAAATTAACAGGCAGCAATTATTGTACAAACTGGATTACTGGTGTATATACGTGGTAGTAAATTAAACGACTAACGAATCGAAATACCTCCGCATAAATCACCATTCAAAGACTCTTATAGGGTGATCTCGAAAGCGTAATAATTAACGCTCCTTAAAATTGATTAGCCATCTTATTAATCGCAGTTTGTAATTGAATCAAATTGGTACAGATCCCTGTATGTATAACACTTTGATTTTTATCGATGCGATCCTCTTAAAAGCTCAAGTGCAATGCGCGATTGAAAAGTGGGCATAAAACTTCTTCTATGACGTCGAGAGTCGGGATTAAACGATTCATAAAAATAATGCAAAAGGTTTGATAGTCATTTTCCATGAATTCAGATAGGATATATCCAAATGGATAATGAACCGATGAAATGCATCCACTATTGTCAGGGTATTTGCACATATTCGTTATAGAACCGTGAAATTTGAAAATTATGCTGATAGAATCAATAATATGCCCAAGGCAGGTACACGATGCACATGTTTATTTATACCCACTTACGGGCATGTACTTTTAGCATAAAATTACAATAATCTATCCCATCGAGTTTATCATCTGCCAATAAAAGTTCAGTTTCTTTAGATAGCTTATAGTTGCATATGAAGACACACTTCGTACCAGAGCCATGAAGTGCTCATTTAAAAGTTAAATTATTTTCAACCAATAGAAGTACATGCATGATGTTCTGAATAAATGTTCAACGTCATACGAATCTTGTCAGTCAATTTGCTGGTGAAAAATGTTAAGACGATTTGATTTCTTATGAAAATTCTGAGTAAAGTTGAACAAAAATTGGGAGTGATATTTTGACAATGAATCTGGTGTATCATTTCAAAGATATATATAGCCGTTGGCTATGACCCTGACACACACAACTTGTCCGATAAAACGACGACGGTGAAGTTTTACTCTGCAGGTTTGTGATGAAAGTATCGATTTCGTAAGACGTCAACGTTTGCCGGAAAAACTTTCTGAAAAGAATGTACTGTATACGGTATCTTGCAAACCCGCTGGCGAAGCATGCACTCTACCTAGTAGTATATAAGGTAAGTACAAACCTTTGTCGCCATTCCGTTGCATCGAATTGCAATCGAAACTTCATTCAGGTTAAAATCGTTGTTGAAAATAGGAAAAAAAATTGAAAACTAGCTTTTAACGCTGAGTGGAAAATCTGTTTTCTCACCATTCACCAAAATATTTGTCGGTAAGGGGAAAATATTTCCAAATCAAATTCCATCGTGTATAGGGTAAAATCATACATTGATCGAATTTTCAACTCCATAGTTATAATCCAGTCTGCGTTTCGCAAGTGATAAAAAAAGGAAACGATGTGGTTCAAAGCATACGGCTTGATGTGAACGGATGCAAACATACGCCATAACGACGGATTCTTTTATTCCAGAATACATAGGTATGTACGTTATACATACATATATATGAGTACAATCGCCGCGACGCGTTTCCTGTCGCGTGATTAAACTACTCGTCACAATACGAAATTGCAAAAAAAAAAATGAATTCTGTCAATGTATGCAATTGCAGACTGGCGCAATATTACGCCAGAATTCAGAATCCAGTCTGGCTGACTACTACCGAAGTTACTACTCGATTCTGCCATCAAATAATTCAATGCATCGCAGACACTTTCAGCTTTATGTTCAAAGCGCTAAAATCTCGCAATCTCTAATTTTCTTCTCCCGTAGGTATATGAAATATTATGTATTTACTTTCAGGATTTTTCACAATTTTGAAATATTAATCTTGCACATATTATATGAAATGTATCGACGAAAAATCTATATCTTCGTATGATTTTCGCCTCATAACTAAATAGACCTAGTATTTCAAATAATAGTAATTATAAGTCAGAGAGCTTTCGATCGATCTGCACCATTTGAACGCGGATGGCGCAACCTGACGTCATTAAAATATAACGAGGCAGGGTGCCTGCAATATCTCGGCATTCGTAGTACTAAAATTAACCAATGAGTCACCCTCTCGTTCTGTACACTTCTCTGCGATTCTAACCCGTCCGACGTTATATACCTACCCGACGCGACGCCGGCGAACGAAGCAACGCGCCGCGACGCTCGGTTCAGGTGACGCCTTGCGACAGTGCAGTGGAAATTTCCATTCACATTCTAGAACCTTCATCTAAGACGGCCAGCACTGCCCTATCATTCTATCGAATTTTTATACTGGCCAATTTTCTACCCGTTCAGGGTCCATGATTAGGAGTATAACTATTCCAAATGACGTGTACTATAGCTGAACCTTTTCATGTTTCCATAAAATTTGTGGATTTTTACACAGAAATCAAATTGAAAAAAATGTCTATTGTATCTCTCGGATTAGGTAAATCAATAATTCACGAACGGGAAACCGATTTTCAGATCATTGATCTAACGATACGTATCCATAGGCATTCGTTCTTGCCACAGCGAGTAAAGAATTAGTGAAAGCTTTAGACCAAGGCGATAATATTGTTTTAAAATTGAGAATGAAGAACTAGTTGTAGATCACTCAAGTCTGAATTTACGAGACCGAGTACGTGATTAACTGGATTGTATGAAATTTTTTATTAGTTGTTAAAAAGAACGTCAATAATGTAATAACTATTGAATGAATTGTAGAGTGGAAAAAGAGATCCAAACGCAAATTTGGGTCTCTGTAATTTTGATAAATTAATAAGCTTGGATTTCCGCGAGTCTAGTAAGAATAATAACACAAGCGGTAGTAGCTACATAAAGAAACCTTTGAATTGAAAAAGTTCACTATAAACAAATGATGTAACCTGCATTCACGTGTATCTACGTATAAATAGTCACACTGGTGTGAGAAATTCTAATTGGTATCCGGCCTCTGATTAAGGCCAATGGTATTGTTAATTAAGCACTGAAAAGTCTTGAAACAATAGGATTGAAAGTGAGACAATATCTCTATGCACGCATTACTGAAAATTACGTCTTTTCATTTCTGCTAATTTTCAAAAAGTACAAAATTTCGGCTATAAAAAATCGAGTTTCTCTGGGTACCATATCCTCTGCTGGTGCCTTTACTCCATGCATGGATAATGTTCTCAGTGACAGGACAGCATTACCGCCTCATTTAATATGCCTTTGCTTATTCAGACATTGTTACATGGATTAGTATCCTCGAAATACTTGCCTATTTTCACAAATTTATCACGCAAGTGTTATATACAATAAAGATACATTCGGAGGCTATACTGAATAATGCCAAGCAAGTGGAGTGCGTTCTTATTTGAAAGAGAAATATCATTTTCAGATAATTTATCATTCCACCAATTGGCTCACATCAGTATAATTACTACGCTCGAAAAATTTACATGGTATATGGGAAAAGATCAGGCAAATGATCTGGCAATCGACAATCTGCGAGGAAGCTGTGAACTTTTTCTTCCTGAAGAAAACTAATCGATGTTGATAACACTGTTGAGAGTTGTCAAGAAAATATTGAAATTCAATGAGTGTTTTGCTGGGTTTTTCTGACAAGTGATTGTTATCGATTTCCTTGACATTAGCTGCATTGCGGTCGTTCACCTTTTGTCGCGTTGCGTTAGAAAAATATTGAAGAAAAATGTGGTACTCACCATTGTGGAGAAACACTGCCAAGACGGCACACAGGTAGAAAAATAGTGATGAAAAATTTCCGGCTTAAAAACGACCATCCACTTTCGTTTTAGACAATCACCATACGTGTATCTTGTATATATACGCCTTTCCTTTTTCGCTGATTAAAAAATAGTAAAAATATCACTGTCTTCCTTTGGCTATTTTTCTCTCTTAGGAATTCTCTCTTATAATTCTACGTAAAGGGTGTACCTGAAACTGAAGACAAAAAGTCAATTTTATTGAGAAGAATCGCAGCACAGTTACTTCACTCACTTTCTTTATCAACCTTCAAAACAACCAGCAAAACAAATCTATCGATTCTCTACAGCCTTTCAATCTCAGACTGAAAACTTTAGACGTATAAGAAATAGTCTGACAAAGACGAGTCAGCTTTCAAGTTTCACTGTAAATCAGCAGCTTTTGTTGCTGACAATGAGTTGAATAAAAGAACTCTTCGATGATGTGGCATTACGCCGAATTGTCGATATTTACCTTTGCAGTAAGATAAAAGCAGGTTTCTTGATAAAGCAAATCACATGTCGTCACTGTGGCATTCAGCCATTATAAATACTCCAAAATGTATATTATGATTTGCGATTCGTTGACCGTTTCACTTCGGAAAATCCCGGGTCCTGGGATTTGCGGTTGATCGTGAGTTTGACAAAGAGATATTGTGAACCAGTCGAAAACTAGCAACGATCAACACGATATTGTTTTCACTCTGTGTATACAACAATCACTGTACAGAATATAATCAGACAGATCAATCGTGTAAACACGGCTATTTGGATTGGTGTATACCAAGAATATTTCCAGTATTCAAGATCCTAGGTCGTTTGTCAATACTTTATAAATGTTCCCGTATGTTAATCATTTTGTTGTTGGTATTTCCAATAAATCTCCTCTGCTTCACCATGTGACCACCTGTCAATCTAACCTGTAGAACAGAAAGAAAGGAGTTTTTTAATTTTTTTTTTCTTTCTGTATAGGTGGCAATTCGCATTTTCTACATTAGTGTATGAAGAAAATTCCAAACTTTGAATTTTGGAACATGAAATCCCAAAGTTCACTCAACTCTGGTCTCAAATTTGAACCAATTGTGCAAATAACACAAGTTTTACTCTAATACGATGTGTGAATTCGAAAAAGATAGTAAACCGACACGTAGACAAACGTCGAATGTGCATTCGTATGCTGATTACGACAATCATGTTTGAAAGTGCACTTCGATGGGCGGATCTGTCTATATTATGTGTATGAAATTTATTGGACTTAATTCGCTTAATGTAGTCAATTCGCTCAGTGGCACTCAAGTGACAATGAGACGATCCTTTCAGAGTGGCACACTTTCATCAGTGCAGTTTATCTCGACTATTACCTATCTTAATGCAGCTTTGCACAAGTTTTATCGTATATATAGGTGTGTAATACTATCGATGCAGAACGAACTGATTAAGATATTTGCAACGGATATTATCGATTACGTATAAAAATATCTTTCTTTTTCCTTTTCACAAATCTAGATAGTGATAACATTTCTATGCGATAAGAAAAGTACTTCGTCGACGGATAGTACGAATAGCGATTATTGTTTATAGAAGATATAGGACCTACGGAGATCCTTGCTGCAATATAGACAGAAAAAAAATGGATAAAAAAATTATTGAAGCGTTTTTTTTTCTTGGTAGGATTAACTATTTGGCTAGATTCTTTTCGAATGACTAATTAATAAACATGGTCTGTACTAACACACATCGAGTACGGGCTGTTTTTTAGTCCTCTCTTTTTCAAAAACAGATCTGCCGATGGCGTCTCAGCCGACAACTGCACAAGCCATTCACAAGCTCAAAGCACAACCTGGAACAAAAAATGCAGTCTACGTTACATGCGAGGTTTCACATCATGACGAAACAATTCAACTTTAAAAACCGACCTATGATCGGATCGAGATTGAAATTCCGAATTCCAAAAGCTGCAAAAAGTCAAAATTCGAGATTTTTGAACTACTGACTCAGAATTTTTAGAAAGATTATTTCTCTGAAAGTTTACCCAGCCAATTTGAAAAATTCCAAATTGAAAAACACTAAAGGTTCAAAATTCCTAAAGCTGAAGATCCGAAAGGCTGAAACTCCGAATCTCGGAGTTCGCTTATTATGCAACGTCGTTTACTTGACAACTTTGTCATGATCTTTCCTTAAATCTGCGGATTTTTGGACTTTCTGACTCTTGAACTTTCGGATCTTTGAGCTCTCTGCATTTCGACCTTCCGGAACAGCCAACTTCTGAACTCTAACGTTTCTAAAAACTCAGAATCGCGTCTAGAACAAATTCGGAATGTTGACCGTCGGGAACTTTTGAAATTCGGAATTTCACCCCCGTCCCTTATATGATCAAAATGAAATCGATGTTACGTAATCGAACTAAGCTTTGATGTTATATGTAAAGCCAACACTCGGGACGGTGTGGGCGTGTATACATAAAGGTATGCATGAACACATATACATATATATATATATGTGTGGAATTCGGTCGCGGTAAACAGGTTTCTAAAGACTTTATGCTAATAATAGTTTCAGTATTTTGGTATAGGCGACGCTGGTTTTATGACACCGAGTAATCCCGATCCGTCATAATATCTGTCTATAGAAATAAATCCGTAACGATTCTCGGCTTTTGGCGATCAAACAACGTCTGCTATAAACCAAGAGTATAAAGTAAAATAACAGTGAACCGGAACTAAACGCCAAGTCACCAAATTTTATCAGTTCAAATTTTCAGCGATGCTATAATAATATTCTAACTCAGATAAAACATAGTTCTTAAATCTAGTCTGAAACTCCCAACGGACCACCCATTTGATATTTGCATATCAATTTCAGCAAACATGTTCTTTGGCATTAAGTATGAATTTTATTCCCATGTGATATTTTTTAAATTTATTATAAAACGTTGGCCTGCTCCATCAATCATCGCGATTTTCGTCACCGTGTTGAGCCCATTTCATCGGACGGAAATTAAAGCAAAATTGTTGACGTTTTTCATAACGTCAATTACGAGTTCTATTCAGAAAAACGCAATGCAAAAAATTTGTGTAAACTTTCTACACGCGTGTCGATGTACTTCGATTACATTATGCAGCGCTTGAATGGTTAGATCGATTCCTGATTAAACTGTCCGGAAATGCAAGAGAAGGCAGTACTATTGAGGGTCGCAAATCTGTTCACAGCAATGTCGGTAAACCTAACGGAACTCACAGGATGGAGATCAATTTCTTGGCCAATGGATACGATTAGCATACTGTCATCAAAAGGAAGAACAAGATTGAAATCAATTACTTGATCAAAGCAGTGCGACTATGTCTTTGAACCGGAATATAGAAGGTTGAGATGATCAAGAATAGCCCCAGTATTTTATGGTATTTCATTATTTCCTTTTGGTCCAATTCGCGATATTCAGATTTCGCAAAGCCACGTACAGTTCTGCAGTTCTAATCTACTTGTAAAATCCAACAACTCCTAGGCAACATACATGCAATTCAAATAAGCGCATGTTGAATTTATCATTCTTGCTTTTTGTAAATTCAGGATCACACAACTGTCTTTACTATCCATCAGATTTTTATACTTATTGTCAGTTATCTGCAACCAATTCTTTTCCACCAATCGTATAATAAAACGAGACATATCGTATTTTTCGTTACTGTTCCTAAAACAGTACGTCATGTAGGTCATGAATTCCTAGTGCAATTCCTGGGCTAGACTAGACCGCTGTATTGCCATTCTAATAGTCATACGTGAACCTCTAATCAAAAAGAAACAGCCACAGAAGAGTGGAACGAAAAGAAGAAACCACATTGTTGTGAATATTGAAATCGAGAATAAAGAATTGAAAAATTGATTGATTTACTCTTTTTCATTCTCACGCGATCTATGTACCGTGCACAATATGTGTATGTGCGCCTCTATACTTACGGAATGTGCACATATGCACGCACACATATGTCCACAAATATGGGCCAATTACGACACCGACGGATCTCCGCCTGTTTGCTTATAGATTAAGACTATCTATGCTTGATGAGTAGGATGGGTGTTAGCGATCAATACAGCTACTATAGCCAGAAGTTACTGCTTGCACAATTTTAGCAATGGGAGTGAAACGTTGATGAGGACAAATACACGACAGATAGCATTTGGGCATGAAAAATGAGTAAGTCTATTCAGAGCGAAACGCGATTGATGTTACAATTTGTACAACTAAAAAAGATGCGATGATCATCAGCGAACCGTTTGCTTTTTTTTCGTGTGTATTAAAAGTCTTTGCTGATGATGCAAAATTCACTTCCTGCTCTATAAATTGATAGTGGACAGAGATAAAGGTCTGTCAGCGTTGAATATATTTAAGTTGAAAATGACTTTCTCTCTCAGAGCATTTACTTTTTCACTCGTGTCATGGTTATGCCCGATTTCACGGCACCAATGTGCAAAGAAAATTCTGAACGTTGTCACGCCTGAATACACGTGGACAGACAAATACTGCGCGCTAGTATCGATAAAACATCATTCATATATCATACACAGGTTCCTGAGTAATGAAAAGTTTCACTCATTTCTGACGCAGAAAAAAAGAACAACCGAAAGCACAAAGAACTGTTATATTTTTAGCAAATCACAAGCTTCATGAATATGCAGATATAAACCACTTACTATTTTACTTCAGCTATAGTATATAATGGATATTCTAATAGCAATTTGATCTCCGGGTAAAAAATAATTCTTGGAAGACAATTTTGGAAAATATTTCTATACTGTAAAGCGAACGAATATAGGGCCTGCGGTGTTTTTCAAAGTAGCTCCGAATTGCTCGGCCTCAGTAGCGTGACTGCCGTGACCAGGCACCGTTTTCCGTGCTTTGCTCACCCATACATTCCCCGTCCTAATTCATGTTGTAACTGTTTGAATAGATTGCGATAATCCTGGTCTAGCGTTTCTTACCTGAATCGACCGGAACTCGCGACCTTAGATTTTGGGCTAGGTCGTGAGCTGGGACATTGGTCCTACACATAAAGATCAGGCATGCGGATTATTGTAAGCGGACCCATAGATCGTCGGTGTGAATATACCATATATGAATATACCGCGTCGGTATATCTATACATGAAGTTTAAAGATGGTGAGTTAAAGGCTTAGAAATCGAATTTCTTTGGGGTAAAAACTTGGATTGAAAAGGCTTTGGAAGTTCGTGTAGACTTAAAAATAAATCTCTGCTGTCAGCAAGAAAGTCTGACGCGGGTATAAGGTATTATATCTTGTCTCGGCTTGGTTCTCACTGTATAGCGACAAAGAATTTTTGTCTTCCGTGATCACAGGCTGGGAATATTTTTAATCTCTTTTACTAACAATGAGCTCCAGACATACTGGCGCTGGAATAGTCGTTAAACTTTTGCGATAAATTTATACTCGTTGTTACATAATGTCGAGTAGGTACACGGTTCATAATTTTTTGTCTTTCTCTTTCAGGTCAAGGTCCGACGCTACTGACAATTTATCTTCAATAACTGCTGTTATTATTAAATGATTGAGCATCGTCTATCAATTAATTACCAGATACATATCAGCCCGAATGATGTTATGCATCAGCATCGCGCACAATGCTCATCCGATGATTGAACGGAAGTACCAATTGTTAAAGACCGTTATTTCAGCGTTAAGGTCAGAAACTTAGTAGATCTTGGCACTCCCAACTTGACAAACAAACTTGAAGACAGTTTATGTACCGAGAAGCGACTATTTTAGGTTAACCACTCCGGAAAGTTTCGGACCTCGTATAACTTTGCACTTTGCCTAATCGGAATGAAACCGCGCGTCCGAACGATTACGCGTGCTATACTATGTCGAACATAAAGTCCCCAAGGGATTCTGACCGATACGAAACATTTGACGATTTTGAAGGATTTATTCACTCTTCGAGTTGATTAAATGAGTCATTTAAAATTCGGAATTGAAATCGTTGAATTACACCTCATGGCACCCAAGAATAAAGTAATACGAATTTTTCTTGATTATCTTCAATGAGATGCGATTTTAAATGCAGTTTAGCAAAAGGTTGACGAACTGAGTTCAGACTCACAGATCCTAGTTTTACATTTTGTACTTTTCTCCCGTTGCTTTATGAAGCTCGTATAATATGTCGTGAACTAGTTGAAGTCTTTCTCCAACTTCACGGTAAGATTCACGCAAGCAAACGAGGCGAGTAAATAAGAACATAAGTTCGTAAGATTCCTGCAGAGATCGTGAATATAAAAGACGAGACCGCAAGTAATCTGCATTACGAAATATACATGCAACGGATTCAAAGATGCACATTTCAAATGAACCTTTCAGCTCATATACTAGAACCACTTGTCATGTAAATTTACAGGCTAATATCAGTTTAAATTACTTTCCAAATAGCCATAAAAAATTGTTCCACAATTAGCATCATTCTAAACATCCGGAAGTGTTTCAAACGATCTTAAGTAACGGGGAAACCTTCATCACTCATAGATGCGGATAACGGCACACTACGTCATGAACATAATTGTACATATCTTATCCGTGCCAAGTATGTATAGGCAATTATTTATTTATTGCATCTTTAATACCATGAGTATGATGCATATAGTTTTATCATTACGAGCTTATGAGTATCTCGTGCATAACGCGCGAACAAGTATATAAATTGGAGCTATGCCTAACTGTGCATGCACATACAAACACATGTATAAGCAATGTGCTAAAGCCAGACAGCGAAAAGAACGCATATGCCACGGTCGCGTGCACAAATGCGCAGACTCTCTTGATCACATACACAACCTGACAACCCATTGTGATTGAATGAGTGAAAAGTGTGAGTATACATATAGAAGAAAAAGTATAGGTACGCGTCGCACGGTAATGTGGACAAGACCTAGCAAACATTGAGTAAACACAAAAGATTTGCAAATCAGTAGTACAATTCTCTGCCTCGAGACAGAAAATTCAAAGGATAAAAATTTACGTATATATATATTTATATTTATGAAATAGTTTTCAGTAAGTTTCATGAATAAACCAGTATACTGTTGTTCAAAACGTGCTGCATAACGTAGCTCGACTGGTATAACGAAACCGCGACGAAGAAACGACGGAAAATTTTCAAAACGTTGATAATAATTCACTGAAAACAAAAAAGAAAAGAAAAAAAAAAAAAAAATGTCTAACATTATTCATTGGTTACCTTTTTTTCTGGTATGTCACTCGCTTGGTACTCTTTAGGGATGAAAGTATAGTTGTGTGTTGTATAACTGCAACGTTAAGACCGGCTTACACTACGCCCTACGTTTACTACGGCTGGTACACTTAATGTGTGCCTTGAATCTGCCAGTTCCTACTGCCGCTCAGTTGCTACTGCTTTACAGCGATACTGTGCACAAGGAATGGGTGACTCCACGAAAAAGTATTACTGGACACCGTGCAGGCAGAAGGCCGTTTTACACTGACTCTGCACGCCATCGGAGCCGCTATGTATACCAGACTGTTCTGGAGTGTTTGTGTATCGATGCGTCAATGACGCATGGTAACTTTTATGTGTGCGTTTACTTGCTACGACTGCCCATGGTGGGAGAAACGGCCAAGTTACACTGAAAATATTAATCGTTCCTTAGACCGTGGAACGGTCGAATTTGCAGATTGTAAACTGCGAATCTATACTATATAACCTTAAAATCATCATTACATCTTATCACTGTTACTAATGAGGATCACTAGCTGTGTGCAACATCATTTCTTTCAAATCACGGTAAAGTCATGTACCTCCTAGTCAATTGCTCGTACAATTAATTTGCTCAAGAAATATATACCTCGAAGAGTTTACTTCTAGTCTAATCTCCTTATAGAGACTGATTAGAGCGGGTAACATACACTTTCAAAGATGTTGTGACATTACGTAACAATTACTATTTCTTGTGGAAAAACACCAAGTTTTGGATCTGCAATATGGAGTCATCGCGGATGATGGAACGAAATAATCATCTAAATTCTAAACTAAATAGAATCGATAGCAGGTATTGAGAAGTCGTTTCAAGGCACTATAGCCTTGCATTTATGCTATGAAACTTGACACAGGGTTGAAAATTCTTATGAAAGCACTACATAGCGTTTGCACTTGAATTAAGGGAACGGATGGATGTAATGTTTCGGTTTTCCACAGTATAACGTTGCTGGGAATTCCTTTGACGAAGCGGAAGAATATGTCTGCACCGCAGTAAAAAAAAAAAAAAAAAAAAAAAAAAGTGCTCAGAGAGATAAAGGCCAGCTTGATAACATTGCCATGAAGAGAAAATCGCGTGTTACTAGTTTGAATTATTTCGTTCGTAATGCGTGTCATCACGTTATGGTTATATCAATTCGAAATTTAAAAAGCGTAGTGTATTCGAGTGCAAAAGCTGTCTATAAGGTAAAACGTGGACAGGATATAATAGCAGACTAAGACCGACTACATGATAATCAACCCACTCGTATTCTAGTGCAAGATGCAATACATTGCGAAACGATATACCTAAGTAGGTGCAAAGTATTGCGGCTTTTTGTACGAAGAAATATATAACGACAAACTAACAGCGATCGCGTAGAGTGATTCTAGGTATAAACTTTTCCGTAGAATATGTTCTCATCTGCATGAAAGAACGAGGTCTTGGAATTGATGTTTTATTTGGCTGCTTGGTATCCGGACGATAATCATTTGGCGTAATTGCATCGTTGTCTGCATTTTTCTATGACGTAACGTCCTTGTATAGCCAACACACATTCTGAGTATAATCGTAGATAAAGCGAATGGCATCCAACACGTTGAATCTATACGTATGTATATATATATATAGTAGCTGTAAAAAGATCCGGATTATTTCTGACACAATATCTCATAACTCGAAACGTGCTGCCGCATAAGAAAAAAAATAAAATAAAATATTGTGCGATAAGATTGAGATCCTTGGCGTAACACTCTACTATAGTTACCTCGAAGAATAATTATCGCGTTAGTCTGCTGCCAGGAGATAACACTTGATTCTACCACACCCTCCGAGGTTTATGTCAAGTCGTCGTGTGAACAAACCGCGGTTAAGTTAATCGTTAGATAGATCGAGCCATAATGACTTAGTAGATGAACTTGTCTTACAAACTTAATGCATATCTTCCTTAGATTTATTTGTATACTTTTTACAAAGAATGATAATAACGCGTAACTAGTAGCAGTTGTCATCGCGGGAATTAAACTTTTAACTCATTATAACTCGTTTGCATATTCCAAAACAAGTTTTTGCACATCTGGGTGATGAACTCATGACTATAACAACGGTACGTTATAGAAAACAATTTCCCAGACGTGAAAGGCTTCCATCGTTATCAAATATTTATTAATACAAGAGGTGCCACGATATTCTGCAATCTGCAGGGTGTAGAGAAAAAGGATTGTAGCCTTAGGGCTGGGGATTTTAATGGGCAGGAAACTGTGACGAGAGGAATAAAATGAATTGTAAATGTAAATATAACAATCTGCAATACGAACGCCCGTATATTTGTTTGCAAATTTCTTCTTTTTTTTTTTCCTTGACAATATAACCTGTTTTTCATTTTTCTTTATTTGTTTCTTTCGATTGTCCACAACAGAAGGGTGCAGCTGGAATGGGCTTGATTTATAAGAAAAATCTGCATTGAGCTATGGCTGCTTTTATGTTTAATTAACCATTGACTGCAACGTTCGTAGAAGGTTTCATACCTCGTAACAGATCAAGAAGTTATAGTTTCCTCTAGACGGGAACAGAATAGAGCACGAGAGATTCCTAATTACGCTGAACCGAATTTTAGAATTATATTGTGAACCTAGAAGGTACAGATGCAGATGTCTGAATTTCTTACAATTGTATCGACGGTGAACAAATATATTAATTTATAAGTTTATCATCGCATTGCACATATCACGTGGCTTGTAGATGAATTAAGCGAAATGCTCGGCGTAATACACTTGAGCCAATCAACACATTAATATGTGCGTACTGCAGAAGCCGGTATATATATAATGTGAACCAATGAGGCTCTAAGACCAAACAATTCACTTTACAAGCATCGTAGGAGGAGGCAGTCTTCGGTATCAAGTAGCTTCGGAAAACGCAATTAACATTAGTTTAAACTTGATAACTTGGTGCTTTATTGTTAACAAGAATGAAATTATACTTTTTATCTTACAATTATTGTCGAAGGTTAGACTATATACTGAGCAATGAAACAACCGGTATAGCTTAACAACGGTTATTATATATCATCGGAATCGATCATATCAACTGATCTAACCAATAAGAGTTCATTAAAATAGTCGTTTTCTCAACGCAGTCAGGTGTAAAGAAGATGAACATTGAACTGCTGCTATTTGGGTTTCCGAAATACAGTCTAGACGACTGGAGCTGATACCCAACTTGCTGATCACATTGACAAGAATTAACAGACACGAAGAGAGGTGAAAAGCTTCGTGAGAATAAGTGGGATTTGGAAAATTTCACGTTGGTAGGTGTCTGCAATGAATAAGACGATGATCATATTTGTTGTCTTGGAAAATTTTGCTCCGAGAATGAATAGGCTGATAACTAATTTGTCCTACTGCTCTGCATTAAAATCACATAACAAAGATTATAGCAGTGAAGGGTAAGCCTTGAATGAAGATTCAGTGAATCATATGAATTCGAGACAATGTACCTAGTATATTCAAATAATTGATGACAAAGCAGTTCCATATTCGGAGGGAAAGAAAATCGGATTTGTGAACAGAGCAGTGGAGCAATTTGATTTTATAATTCTCTCCGCCATGGGTATAAGTTGGGACGATATATTTCTATAACAAAGTCGGTCTGCCTCTCCTTTTAGTGAA
The DNA here is from genome assembly GCA_963989295.1 of Ametastegia equiseti. Lineage (NCBI taxonomy): Eukaryota > Metazoa > Arthropoda > Insecta > Hymenoptera > Tenthredinidae > Ametastegia > Ametastegia equiseti. Next base: position 8,471,027 of record OZ022397.1, read on the forward strand.
CATAAACCAGGATTAGATGTAACAAAAAAAACACACTGAGGTATCAGAATTGTCAGCAGTTCTGTAACAATTGTTAAATCTGGCAGACTGATTCCCCAAACTCACTGTTTCAGCCAAGATACCGAAGTTAATGAAGTACCGTAACCAAAATTCCCTACTCGAAACCCTGCAGAAGCTGTGTTTGCATCTTTGGAATCGGGGGTCTGTTCCATTGTAATGGGGGGGAGATTTGAATGCTTCTCGAAGTATTACTCACACAACATTAATTCTGATCCCTGGCTGAGCTACGTGACCCCTTCTTACTTCTTGGTGTTTGCACCCTTAGTCCAGAGTCTAGACAACGGGCTCACTATTCTCTGGCAAAAACTTGTGATCGAGCGTTTCCTTATACAACCAACAATTGTATGTACCAGGGGTATATTTGCTGTTTCAGGCAAAAGCCCCAAGACGAAAAGGCATTGTTCGAACGTCAGAACCACGTTGGGTTACGTCCAGACCGAGTGCTGGATCTGAACAGATCGGGGTAAAATCTACTATAGCGATAAGAAACTATCAAAACAGACGAGTTCTTACGTCAAAAAACTGATCTTCATGTCAAGGTCGAACAAGGAAACATTACCCTCGATTGATAGGAGCAAATATTTGTACATATTCGTTCTTGAACATACTTCTTCGCTAGATCCAGTAGGTATAGTATGATTTATTGATCAGTACCTATCTTTTATCGAAATTGTAATCAGATGAAACCAGGTAGGTATCCATAGCACTCGTCTCAAAAAATTCGTGGGCATGTTTCCGAATGAAGACTATTGGCAGAAGAATACTTTATGTGAAAATTGTATCTTGCCTATGTTCGCTTCAAATTGGCATAAGCTGATTTATATTTTAAAATGGAAAATATGTGTGATGTTCAACCTCATGAGTACCTACCTTTGTTAAGATTCCTCCAAGATTTGGCAGATTTCAATCCGTCCCACCCTAAAAGGATTCAATTAAATCCTCGCCCACACAATGAAACCCAACAAACCGCTTCGTACTGCTTCCATGTTCGTATCGATTTTCTGAATAGCTCCGTAACGTTAATATCAATTAGTTTGTCAAACTTTTCATATCGAGAGCTATTCTGATCCACTGTAGTCGGGGACTCATCTCAGCTGGATCGAACGAGCTTTAAGTTCCAACAAAAGTTTGCAGTCAACAAATTTTTTTCTTTGTTATAATCATTATGTTATTTGGTTCTACTGATTCTCAGCCTGAATTCAAAATATCCTACCTATATTCGACTATTTAGGATCCAAAAAATGCCCTTTGTTCCACATAAGCCACCATTTCGCATCCTTACGTCATATACAGACATGTATATCTCGTGATCGATTGGTTGAGGTGTGACTCAGTGGCCAGACGCGAATAGTTTGCAGCTATACTATCCAAGTATCGATCAATAACGCTTAGCAACGTACTATTATTACCAAGTTCTCTGTCTAGGTAGTGGTCGATAGATATGTACTGATAAACGTTTGATAATAATCGAGTAAAGGTCAGGAACCCTGAAAAAAGATCACGGCACACCCGAATCAATTTTATTGCTCTAGGTACCTCTGCTTCAAATCAGGACGAAATTTCTTCCAGTTATTTTGATGATTTTGGAATAAAAAATATTAAATTTCATCGAGGATTGTGAATTTTGAATTTGAAGAGAGAATCGTATCTAGGGAATCTATAATTGGTCGGAATTCGTAGCCTACATTGAAATGGCTTATCGTTAGCGACATTGAGCGAATCAAAGGCACACGTGTGTGTACAGAGTGTCTGGTTCTAGTCCTTCCTTCAATTACTCTAATTGGCATTAATTAAATAATTAAACTCCGCTCAGTGTGCTGGAGAATTTAAAAGCTTCTGAATAACATATCACTGTAAAATATCATGCAATATGTGTTGAGTTTTTATTCATTCACTCTATGCAGGACAGTTAGCCGTGAAGAGGAGATTTTTCGATGTCCAAGCAAACCTTTCAGCTCCCTGAATCACAAAAGAACGTTTAAAATTATCGAACTATCAGCTCAATGAATCAATTGGAGATGCTAGCCATGACCTTAGAATGGCTAAAATACGAAAAGTACAAAATACGAGTTTTCGCGATTTTGTTTACAGCCTAGGAATGATATTGCAAAATTGTTGAAATCAAATTGGGATATTGGAAATCTTTGCACCCAGAGTGAAAGAATCAATTCCTTGACGTGTAAAGTGATGAAGCTGAATCCCCGTGAAAATGTGAAATTGAAGGGGAATACGAGTAAATGGGTTTGGAAGTGAAAAACGGTATTAAAAAAGAATTGCATCAGCCATTACAGCATATTACAAATCTAGTCGCACTCAATTACTCTTGAAGATACGTATATACAGTTCTTCAAAGCTTACGAGTGCTTATTACCCCGCGCGCCTTTCGATCCTGGCGATCAACTGAAGCGGAATGAAAGATACGATGATACAACAGCAATATAAAAAGACGGAATGAGGGATATCGTACATTAGAAAAGAGTTTGTATCGCTTCAATTCAACTCAATGGGCTAATGGGCGGATGGGCACAACCGAGTTAACGTCAAACCACCAAGTGCCAAGACCGAAATGCATACTGCCATGTAATAGATCGTGACGTTGGGGGAGATGCTACAACAGCCACGTTGTGTATCTGGCAATTACGCAAACTTGAATGCACTGCATCTGCAATTGACAGACATGAGATCTACTTTATTTTTTCGAAGTAAATTTCGCGGCGCTTTATCCATGCAAACATTGCACATCTTTCAAACTTGAGGAAGATTTCACAAATTTCTGAACATTTCTGCGCCATTTTATTATTCTTCGTTTTTTTAAATCTTCTATTGTTGTTTTTTTTTTTTTTTTTTTTTCTTTTCCGGTGTTGATTCTTTGAGTTTATATCGCTGGAAATTCTCATAATCGTTTCTGACTCGTTGACGTTCGATATTTGAATAAAATTCTACCCTCTATATATTTTTATTATACGCACAGGTAATATTACACGCGCCAAAGCAGACTTCGCAGACGTATGCAGGTGGGGGAAGAAAAAGTTTTATGAGAACGGGTTACCGTTCAATGAAAGTTTCGGGTGTTTTTCCCCTTCACAGGGGAATTTATAAATGTATACAGAGGGATTCCCGACACTTGTTCTGGGGATTCCCATACGAAAAACAATAGAATAGCACCCGGACGGGTACTTCTTGACTTCGTTTGGCTCCGTCGCCAAGTTCAAGGAAATCGTGATTCTTGCTTTCAGTTCTGTAAGCAGAACATTTCTATTCCACTTGAAGTTAGCTTCTATACGGTTTCTGTATGTCTCCAAAGAACAAGATAATCGCGATTTGCTTTAGCCACGAGTAGGTACAATCCTGAACAATCTTCAAGAGCTAATTTGCTTCATTTCAGTGCAAGTAAAGATGAATTAAATCCATGGAAACTCATGAATCATCATCAAACGATAACAATGCGTTCAATTTGTACTTGATCATGCCAATGATCTCTACATTCATGTTTGATGCAAATCAGTAAAGAAGATGATAAATGGCAATTAGAAAATTTTTCGTACGGCTAAGTTCTTTGGCTTTTGTAATATTGAACAAATTTTTTATCTTCGATGTATCGCGTGACCTGAAATCAGCTGGTGAAATTTACGACAAAAATTAAACACCAGGTTCGAGTTGAACCGGCGTCAGGGAATTTACCTGGCTATCAATCTTATCTAAGTAAATCACAATCTATGTTATACACGTTTGCAACAGTATATTGCTTTGTTTGGTGGGTGAATTTTTAGCCATCGTAGAATCCACCCTCCGAGCTAGACACTTTCAATCTACAATTTGATGCCGACGCACGTTTCCCAGCGCCAAAATATTCCCACAAACCTACGGGAGAGATTTGATTTTAGATGTCCTTTTAGACGTGACACAGCTTCCTATAACTCACATCTGCACCATATTCTCTGCGTAAAAAGGTTGCCCTTTTTATTTTCTTACGAAATTTTTCTACACCGCAATTCGCAGGAAAAGTTCAAGAAGAAAACATTTCACACGCATGATCGTATACTTATTTTTTGGGGAATTTTAGAATTTCAATGTCGGGCAAAATCCTTAACCACCAATATCGACTCACGCAAAATTAATGAGGGAAGGTAGTAAGCCAATTCATAATAAACTTGCTAAACTGTTCTACCAGCGCGTTGGGTAAAGTAATCGTCTTTGGGGCTTAGACTCCGACACAACGGCGAGATTAACACATGCGAAGGCAAGGGAAACTTTCAAGAATTTCTTTCAATCTTTATTCAGCCAGTGAATAATTTTTACAATATTTTTGACCTTTTATGATATTCACAAACCGTCAGGACATTCAGGGTCAAAGTAATAGTTTAGGGAAGACCTACATATTTTCTCAATTTTTGTGAGAATTGGTTCTAGATCATCTATACGTCCAGTAAGTAACGCATGAAATTTCAGCCTCAAATTGAGAATTGAATGATAAGTGCGAACGTCATTCAGCAAATTTGCATAAGTAAAAAATTTCTAAACTTGAAATATTTCAAAATGCTTCGTTGCGCTTCAATCATTTTTGCAGGACATCTATCATACTTGAGAAAAATATCTCATTCGATTTTCAGTTTTGGGCTACGACATTGTTAATTTTGAACAGCACCAACGTGACCAAAGTTCAATTCCCAAAGAAAAATACGAAATTTTTATGATCTTCTCTTACGACGGGTAAAATCTGACGTTGAATCAGGTAAGTCAGGAAAATTGGTTTGTAAGTTTTTCACGCAGTTTTAGATTTGAAAATGCTTTGTACATAAGACTGAACAGAGCGCGACTTTTTCGCTTTGTGTCGAGTATAAATTGGCCAGTGCACGAACCAGTGTACTGAAATAAGTTAACACCCGTGTAGAAATTTCGATCCGGGCCGTACCAGGCCCAAAGCAGGTTGCCGTATTTGACATCAGGTCCGGATACGGAAATCCTATCAGGCCCTTTTAGTGTTTCGTCACGCTCCCACTGCGAAGGTCCGGACGAGGCAACCTTCCCAGGTCCATTTCAGGTATCCTTCTACTAGCCTTACAAACTTTACGGGCCCTGATCAGGGCCATAAAGGTTTTCTATCGAGGTCTTTAATATATATCCGTGAAATCCGAAGGTATAATAATATTCCGGAGCTGATCGAAAAACTGCGAGGCGGAAAGAGAGCAGCTGCTTCCTTCCCAAGGGAAAAAATTACAAAGAAAAGAACATCAAATAAACAAATAAATGAAAGAAAATAAACGTGAAAAAGATCAGCCCATCATGGGATGAGTGTAAAGATGATCGGAATGAAAAGTTGAAGTTTCAAAAATTTTTTAAGTTGATAAAAAGATCAAATTCTGAGATGGGTTCGATTGATTATAGAAAATCAACAATTGAAGGAAAAAATCTGAAAAAATTCAGAAGTGCTTTCTTGAGACCGAAGAATCGTATAAAAAATCAGGCAGCGAATCAAAAATGGTAAGATGAAATCATTGGTCGAGTGCACATGGCATGCTCCGTATCTATTCAACCAAGGATATATCATACGCGGCTTTGTAGATTAGGTGAGGATGTGAAGTAATGTTCTTATTCGATTGGATATTTCATGATTTGCTGTTACATTAGATAAGATCGTTCTCCAAAAACCGTTCAGTATGTCTGAAACAGTTCATCAGAGAACAAGTGAATATATTCTCACTAGCTTACCTTCAGCATCTCGTACAGAGGAATCATTCGAAGAATTGGATGATTTACCTCGCGATTTCATTAAAACGTTCTTCATAGCACGATATCTTTTTGATCGAACTCAGTTTCGATCTAGTTTTCTTTTTTCACTGGATCCATTTCGAATTTGTCAACTATGATACTACAAGAAGAAAAAAAAAAAAAAAAATAGACTAGTACCAGGTACAATGAAAATAGAAGGAATCTTTCCATCATCGTGCGTAACCTGAAGATAGGCACCAGCTCACATACGCGGTATACCTAATATAAGCGGTACGCATGTATACCCTACTTCAGGCCGAATTCAGTACGCCTGACTATGATTCATATCCGGGCACTCTTACCCGGTCCCCGTCAGGGCCTTATGGGTACCGTACATAAGGCGTACATCAGGCAAACTTACTTAATAATAAGGGTGACCTACTCGGGCCGTATGAGGCCCCGATCAGGGCCGATATGTGACTCTTCAGTTCAGGCAGTCTGATCAGGACCTGGCGCTAGCCTTTTTTGAAAAATGGCATAGTAAGGCAATTTCCACACGGGCAGAGAGAATTCCGTCGAGAGGCAGGAAAAGGATTTAAGGATGTTTAATCCGGTACAAAGAGGAGATCAAAAAGTTAACTGACATTCAAGGATGAGAATACGAGAAATCGGTTCAACTGAGGAAAATGCTTTTAACAATATTACAATTAATAATGCAGCAAATAGAATTACGCAAATCGCGATGTAAGTTATGGAAGGTACCTCCTTGTTTGCCAGGGTATTTTTGAGACCTCGACGCTGACGCCACGACGTCGGCGCCATATTTAAGGTAATTACCTTGCGTAAGATCCCTCGCTTCCTCCGTCATTTCTGGTAACTACTTCCGCCTTTGCTGCGGGGGGGCAAACGCCAGGCTTATACAAAGTGTGAAAACTTGTATTATGTGAAAGCCAGAAGCAGCACTCTTCGTCAACCCAAGTGCCTGTTCCGACACCAGCGATGCTCTTTCTGTTTTATCAAGCTGCTTTTGTCATCCGGTAGTCAGAGTATAAAATTTTTAAGTTTGACGAATTCAACATTTCTGGTTTTCATTTTCAATGTACGCAGTTCAATTTCCGTACTTGACTTGAATTTATTGCTGCAAAATGTAATATTCTTGATTTTCATATCTCGCTTCGCAGCTAAATTGCTGAAAAACAAAAACGGTGATCGTTTTTTGTGAATTTTTTCCAGTCTCAATGTACTGACTGCAGTTTTCAACTTTTCGTTCTAGCAAATCAGGCAATCATTGAAAAATCAGAATGCTTAACAATGGACACGAATGTCCAATACATTTTATGAAAATTACACGACAATCGAGCAAATAGATTTTGAGAATTTACTGGGACGTGGTCCGAAGAATTGATTTGAGAAAAAACCGTTTGAACTCTTTGGTTCAGATTATCTGATAGGTACTGGGTATAACAATGACTTTTTTCAACCAACTGAAATGCATCCAGTTCATGATCTGCATCATTAATTTCTACTTTTCCGACATACGACGAGAAGATTCGATGGTTCGGCAACACGAAGAGTTGATCATTATAGTTCTTGGTTTTTTGACAGCACCGAATTGCTTCGCCATAGCTTTAGTATTTTTTAGAATTCTGATCTCAAGCGTTGAGATAGTACAGTCGAACTTCGCTAACTCGAATCTCAGGGGAAGAGCTAATTTTTTCGAGTATTAGAGGTTTCCGATTATCGAAGTTTTCGAGTTATAGAGGGTAGCCAGATAAATATTCGACTTATAAAGGCTCGTAAAAATTTGCAAAATATAGTGAAGACCGTCATTGAGGTATACATTGTACATAATATGAGAATACATGAAAATCATCGCGCTTTGAGGGAACGTGGAAAAATCCATTTTACAAAAAACTTCAATTTGTTGAGGCTGCCGAAAAATGTAATAGAATCGTACGATCCTAGTCCACTGGGTGATGTAATATCAGAATTGCAAAGACGCCGGTTGTATTTCTCCTCGTTGGTTGAATGGCAATGATGTATTCGGACAAAATACCGTTGAGGGATACACTGTGTAGGTTTCAAATGCCGTATGCATACGCATACCGTCAAAAACGGTTGAATTTGTTCGACTGCGGGAGTAAATCTCCCATTTGATCTGAAACGACGAATGACGCTCCGCGGTGAATAAGTTGGACCGTAAATCATCTTGATAGACGCATTGCTTTTTATGCCTACGTTTACAATAACTGTATACAGTAGCTCTTTCGAGTATCCGGCAAAGTGATTACTTGACAAATTGAAGAAATGCGTGAATACTAGAATCATAATTATTGTTAGAAGCTTAGATGAAATACGTGATTTCTAGTATACTTTCAACCATAATTTTAACTATTGAAAATTATACTGTACATCACGCAGAAAGGTGATAATTTTTGCATCATCGAACCTGCAATCATCCGATCTTTGCAAAATCTTGGCCGGCCATATTGAATTCACCACTCACAAATTTATGAATTAGAAAGACCAGTATCCCGAAAAAGAACCCGGATACTATAAGTTTCGAAAAATATTCGGGCGAGAAAGACGTAAATGCTTTTTACAACTCGTAAACTACCAAATCAATCGACAGTAAAATTTAATCAGATTCAAAATAGAGTAAGTCTGATCGATTAAAACTGAAATCGTGAATATCCGAATTTCGTTAATTTCATCACTCAAATAAACTACTGGACCGATGACCGCCAGAATCTTATCAGTTCCAGGTATCGAAAAACTGCACTGATTGAAATCAAAGCTTCGCTATAAAATCCATTCATTCATAGCTCCGGAAATATCGACGGAACAAACAAAAAGATCACACATATACAGGCGTCTAAAAATATGAAAATTTAAAAATCATCAAGAGTATTACTTTGGATTATGAATGTGGGGGGTCTGATACAAATAAAACTTTTTACTTCCAGGACGATCCTCCTCTTTTACCTCTTCTTCCGAAACGGGAAGTTAAAAGGACGCAGGGCAGAAGAATAATCATTGGAAAATTGGGTGCGTAGATGGTAAACCTAACTCGGTGTTTTTTCATTAACCGAATATTCTGGGTCATACATAATTCAGAAAATGACAGCCCAAGCTAGGGTGCGCTTAAGTATAATAAATAATACCTGGGTTATGCCGTAATTCGTGTTAAGAGAATATCAAGTAGCTCGTGGGCACCTCTCTTCTTAATTCCCTTTTTCGCTACGGCTGTGGTTCGAAGGGCGTCGGGACACCGGGTCGTTGAGACACGGTATACGCCGCCAATGAAGCTTGCAAAAAGCCTGTTGCGACGTTTTATACCTAATTGGTCAAAATTACAGCGATTCAATCTTCGTCGTTTAACTCCCTACCTTTCTCATTATCGGACTCTCGCTTATACTCGTAGTAGTCCCTTTTAAACAGAGGTGATCAAGTCCTAAGCCGCTTTGTATAAAAGCTAAGATTATAATTCACTGACGGTTACCTTTATACCATATACTTTGTCGATGAGGGATAGAAGGCTTCGTGCCTCATCAAAAGCCTTGATCGAAAGTAACGATTTGTTAAAGATAAGCTTTTCCGAGTACCTACCTACCTTATAGATGTACACCTACCTATATACCATAAGACTCTCGACCTGATGATTAAAGTATAAGTTTAAACCTTGGACGAACTTTCTTCTCTTGGGATAAACCTGAGAGGAAATAATTTGTCCAGTTGTAAACCGAGAGAACTTAGTTGATAACGTTCAAGCTACACCTCAAGCGACTACTCTCAGACGTGATGCGAATTTCATTTCCAACCTTATCCCGCAAGTGCAGTTCGAAGTTGCCTGTACATAGCTATATATATATACGTGTCTGCTAATTTCACCGCAATCTTTGAATTCTCTATAGTTAAAACGAAGGATTGGCCATGTATTATTCTCTCTAAGAAAAAAAAGAGCTTCTTTCAAAACTATAGTTTAGTCAGAATTTTGGCCAACGTCATATGTGAGGTTGCAAAAGGAGACCAGAGCACTTTGGTTTCGACAAATTTTACTTTCGTTAATCACATTTTGCACTTTGGAGCTTAAGCTAACGAGCCTGTAGGGTATTTTCTATGTATCCCCGCAGTGCTTTTTCAAAGTACTTTATAAGCACCAGTTAGCCTATTTCTCGCCTACGTACGGTATAGGTTTAAGCGTTGAAATTAATCTTTCATACACTAAAGCATCCCCGTTCGCCAAGCCGCGTAAAATGTGTATATGTATAAAGCAGAATTGCACAAGGTACTATACAGGGTTCTCCAAAAGTCCACTACGAACGGGTAAACGTGAAAATTACCTTTTCGCATCAGCTATGTAACACAAGTTCTGCAATTGCCCTATAAAAAGCTAGACAAAAGATGTCAGTACCACTTTGGCGCAGGGTAATACCGACAAGCTGGCTACATGCGTTAAGAATAAATGAGTTGGATACAAATACGTTACTTTCAGAGGATTTTCCACGAACCACGAATCGTACCTCTGTGTATCGTATGGTCAGCCATTATACCAAAGTGAAAAAAAAAAAAAAAAAAAAAAAAAAATCTGGTCAGAGAATGAAATTCTTCGAGCTTGGGCAGCTAAGTTCTCGGCAAACGACGTAGTTGAGAACGTAAACGTTGCTTGCACAGTGTTTAGTTGTAAAAGCGGGAATTTCTAAAAGTTTTACCTTTCGGAAGTTTTGTATTCAGCCTTCAAGAGATTTTCTTTACTTCATATCTTTTTTTTTTTTTTTTTTTTTATTTTTCCTCTACCTGAAGCTTTTCATCCACCGTTTGAAAGAATTTTATTTTACTTTAGTTGTTTCTTGAACGGACGACTCGAGGTTCGCATTATATACCCTACATCGTCTTAACCCTCTGTTTTTCCAAGCTCTTGGCATTGCTCTAGGCGCTTAAAACTCAAGATTTTTTCAAGTCGATTTAACCTGGGCCACCTGAAAAGGGGAGAGCTAATTTTTGCCAGAGCCATTTACTTATACGTCACATATATATGTTTTTACTTAAATAGCTCAAAAGTGACATTTCCAAAAAAAGGAAAAATGAATGAAATTTTGCGTTTTCAAACAGCAAAACATACATAAACCTAATATCGGTCATCTTATTCATATTATGAATATATGAACATTGAAAGTTACCATTTTTTTGCACATACTGCTCTAGTACGACTGAAATAACAAATTCAGAAACTCCCTAAGGAATTGGAGGTTTTTCATCTACTGAGGGAATGAATACACCCCCATACAGTTACTTTGCAAAATACTCATTTTACTATACGATAAAACCTGAATGTGTTCAAGTTTTTTGAACTAATAATTATTCATATTCTACGGCCGTTGGCTTTGACTCAATGTAGTTTTGAATCACACAGCGGACTATCTGAAATAGCGTAAAGAATTATTTGTAAATGATGTAAAGCTGACGTATTTTAACCGGAAGAACACATGTATGCAGGAATAGCATATCTAGCTTACTGTGGTCAAATTTTTATTTTCATCATTTGTGGTTTTAATTCTCCTTATTCGCAATTTTTCTTTTCGCACTACAAACATAATTTCTCTTTCATTATCTGCATAATTAATTCCAAGCATGCTTCTGATTAAACCCACAATTGCCATGCGCTGTTACTAACTAAGCCAAGTAGAAACTACCAAGAAAGAGAAGCTACTTATAGAACCTGCCTTCCCACTTTATAGCCAAGTGATCTGCGATCGAGAGATTCATGCAAGACATATTAATCGATATGTCGATCATACTAACAGACGATCTACCTATCTGTAAAAATTTATAATACCATACCTGTCGCTCCGCATGTACAATCTGCGGAATGCCTTGCATACGTCGTCTAAACTTCAACCCGAAGAGGTTTTCATTGATAATTTATCATATTATCTCTGGACAGGATTCCTGGACAAAGAAGGACAGGAAAAAAAAAAAAAACAAGAAGCAGCAGCTGGGAAAAATTTCACCCTCCATAAAGCAGAGTATCCGAATAGCTGGTTCGATTTCGTTTTCACGGAGTGTTCAGAAACGATTGAGTGTGAATATTGGTTGTAATTTCGAAAAATGACTTCAATTCACCCGTTCGTTGAATATTGGCAATAGTATAAACGTCCCTCTCGCAACTGATGTGACTGACGAATAATTTAACGAGTTGTAATAAATCAAATCCAGTTTGGGGATCAGTTTAATCAATCGATTTGTTACTGCTAGTACGTAGCTTAATTCATCATCTATATATAGAGCTGCAAAAATAATACTACCCTAACTATGGATCGAACGCTGGAACTAGTAATCACATCAAAACTGTATGTGGCCCGTAATTGAATTACATATCGATGATTCTCCAATCCTATGCTCCACATTGATGGAAATTCATTCGGTATTATGTATGTAATTCGAAAGCACTCACAATCAGTTTTACAATTCAATCATTGTGAGAAGACTTCGCATTAATTATCCAGCATGATTGTCATATCCACGAGTATACCGTCAACATTTTCACGTTCATGATCAGCTTTTTAAGAAGCTTGAATTTCGCTAAATATCTCTGACGTATTATGACTCACTGTAGATGGGGGACATACAGAACACTACTGCCTTGCATTTTTTTCTATAAGCTAAACCACGATAAGAATGACGTCAATAGTACAAGTGTACAATTACACATACTTGACAAATGTTTTCCTCGTGTAATGAATAATTCCTGATCAAATAAAGAAACAATATAATATACTATATATCACATGTAAATATTCGGTTCTCACGAAAATTTACAGCTTCCTTTTATAGGTTACATATATCTATTGTCGTCCATCGGTGACTCTTGGTAAGCTAATCATTGCCAGGCTCTACCACGTACCTTTAGATCTTAAAATTTATGACCATCCTTGCTCCAGCCCCATGGCAACTATCACGACGTAACTCAGGACTCGGCGGTGTGTTGACCTAGTCGATAACGTGCTCCACACATTTCGTCGTAGCCAGTTTGGGTTGTGATAATGAAGGATATATTCATAAAGTGAACACTACGAATATTTCAGTTTGATATCAGTTCAGCAGTTCCTGCCATACGTCAATGGCATACCATTACAGAAGTTCTGCTCATTAGGGTATTAATTATATTTATCATTCATGCGATATTTTTTCATGATCTAAAATGTTCATAACAGGAAACCGATTATCTTTGCCATGCTGTTAATTGGTACTGAGGATTGTAAACACCTGCGAAACTATGATGAATATTGTGTATATTTTTTCATATAACATCGATAATCACATTGATTTGATGATCCTTTTGATGATAGCATCCAGATAAATCCCGACTGAATGATGTATGGGTGAAAAGTGCGAACAATTACAATACAAACAAGTACACAGCACCTTCAATTATAAAATTTGTATAAAAAAAAACAAAAAAACAGTGTAATCAATACTCAAAATATGCTATGGAATCATGTAGTAAATGATTTATATATATATAGTCTCGTTGAATATCTTCCATCGGAGATTCGTTCTCGGAGATATAAATACGGTATCACAGTATGAAACATTATTCCGTATCTCTTATATGATAGCCTAATTTTATATTATTACTTACAATCTAAGTACTCATATTTGAGATATTTTTGCAGTTAACTTCAACTGATAGGTAACGTAGTGAATCTTTCGGGCCTCATGGTATTCATATAAATGGAATCGCGGGAAGGCCTCATCCTTTCGTTTTCAAAATTTCTGTCGTCGTCTAATTCTTCTGAGAAGTTGACCAGAACCTGTGAACAAAATTTCGTAACTATCATTTGAAAAGCAACGAAAATTTCTGAAAGGACGAAATTGAAATTGGAGAAATTAAAATTAATTGAAATTTAAGTAATTATATGTTAGATTAATTGATACAGTCTAATCCTGGAAAAAAATATCATTAATATTGGACCAGTTAATATCGATAAACTATGATGATACCATAAGTGCGTGAGCGCGAAAAAAAATATGAGAATTTCATTTCTTTCAGTGGCGGAAACTTCTTTGTGTAATAGAAAACCTGGTGGGCATATCCAGAAAGAAAAAATTATTTTGGGGATTTACGACCGTATAGTATTAGTCCATCGATATGTAAGTAGGTACCCATGCTCACTAAATTCATATCCAGATGGAAAACCAGAAATCAAGAAGAGAAAAAAATATTCTGAACCTTGTGGATTTCTAATCTGTTCGCACGACCCAACAGATGACATTGGTGAGGTATATTTACATGAATTACTCTTTATAACGAACGTGAAAAGTGTATTTTATACTTTCAATGAATGCAGTTGGTAGATTTTGACTTGTAATTTATAAAAAGCTGTTTCTACTCCATTGAAATATTATCTCTTTCATTGCTAAACGTATAATCTATCTTTCACATTTCCCCTGTGATCATGGGTCTGTCGTGACATTTGTTTCGGCGATTTTTCAATATTTATAATTCGTATACGTATTCAGAGAAATGTATCCTGACACGTCCGTCTATCCGAATATTGGACTAAACCCTCGACAGTCAGTGAAATCCGTGATACACTGTGAAAATTTTCCCTCGCTAAAATCTAATTTGAGAAGAAATTAGGCAAATCACCGAATTCAATTTCACAGTATCAAAGGGCGACAGCTAAGCTAATTTTTCAATGGATATTTCGTAAAATTCTGTGCAAGGGACGGTAATGTTGAAATCGTTAACTTACCGCTACTCAACTTGACACGATATGACTAATTGCTTGGTCAATTTTACGCACCAAAATATTCACCTCATGATTTCAAAAAGAATTACACAGCAATCCGTGAATTGACACCAAAGACTAATTTTTTTATTTCATTTTTTTTTTTCTGTTTTTTCACCACACATCTCAGAGATATGAGCTCGTATTTTAAGTTTCAAATTTTAGCGAGTGATTTTGCTGATTCCGAATTCCCTCTGACGACAGGTTTCAAGCTATACTGTATGTATAATACGTTCGTTCTCGTATTTGGCTACTCTTGTAGATTTGGAACTGTCAGAGTGGTTGCACTATTGTCTCAACTCCATTTGATTATTCTAAACCGAATCGCGAGTACGTCCTGCGGAATCGCGGTAGCTGCACAGGTTAATTTGCATTTACTAGATTCAATCGAATTTGCATTAAATAGGAAGCGAATTGATTCAATACACGAGATAGATTGTCAAGCGAATGAGATATAACAATCAAAAGAAGAGACATAAAAGAGTAATTAACAAATATAAAAATCAATCTACCCAATGCAATTGACCAAACATCATAATGGATTCCTGAATTACATATAGTTTTATGTGATTCGATTCCAACGTTCCATCATCAGTGATGGAACTGATCCTTACGTCTATTCTTCCGGAAGATATAATCAAACATTCATACACGCAGCATTCTCAAAGTAAATAACGGATCGAAATACCTGAAGACTATTCCTCTATGGTGTCTAATAGCAAATCTTATCAGTAGGTATCGATCGAAATCGATGAATGGATTGAAACGTAGTAGGTACTGTAAAATTGAAAGAGCTTCTCACGAAGTACTGTAACTCCAACCGAATTTATTTCGTTGGACAAAATACGTTGAACAGACGTGAGGACAAACCGCGCGAAATTGCTCGCTGAATGTTTAGTAGCACTATAACAGTGTACTAACAAAAAGCTAATAGCACTGTGCTGCATAGTTAATATTCCTAATAATCCAGTAATCATTCGAACAATCAAAGTAGGTACATGTTGGCTAATTATCGATTGTAACAAAGTACGGCATTTTCGAATATAGATATCATCTGGTTTTCATCTTACGCAGATCAAGTCTGGAACTCATCTTTCACTGATGATTAATAGTCTCGACCATAGTGACACTTCGGAATGAAGGATGGGAGCAGAATACCCGGACTTACATGTTACGAGAGGATCTCGTACCGGAAACAAGTAAAAAAAAATGTCAAAATAACCCCCAAAGTTAACTTTCCGGATGAGATATGATTTTCATATTCTTTCAACCGCATCAACTCCAAGTGGCAAATCTAGTCAATTGAAATAAGTCTATATAAGGGACATTCCATGACAAGTTTGAAGGCCTTTGATCCTTACCCTTTCAGATATTCTTCATAATTTTTTATTACATTTTTGTTCGTGATTTTTCACTTTTTTCCTCACGTGAATGTCGATTAACAGTTAATATCCTCCTTGCCGTCGATTGTTTGAAGACTTGTATTTTTGGATCTCTAACTTGGATTGGAGAACGTTATCAGAAATGATGTAATGAGGGGGAATAATCTGCTTTTTGCAAAGAATATCCGGAGAATTACGCGGCTTATTCTTCATAGTGCATTCTTCGTTAAAACATTCAAAAAATGAAAATAAATTTTCTTCTCCTTTGATTCTGGTATGAAAGATTCTAGGCACTAACATCAACACGATAGATACCCTGGTATCTTACGCCAGTTAAAATTCGTATACCTCGTTTTATATCTAATGATAACCACATTCCGAGTGCCGCATGTATGACTGAATAATTACTTAAGTGCGAATCACTATACGTAAACGGTGACATTAAATTGTAGTTTATTGATCTAGGTATATTATTGAAATTAGTGAGTTAGTAATTAACGAACGGATGTGCGGGTGGCCGAATCCATTGGTTTGGCATGGGTCGGGGTACACACACGCGTTTGAGACCCGGGTACCCGGGTTCAGGGGTACCTGATTCTACCCAAACATATCTGAGTGCACCCGAGTACACCTGAACCTACACTACACTAATGATGCAGTTTTGGGTTGGAATAATCACACTGAAATTACATCATTATTATACAAACGTCATAAATAAAAAGAATAATTTTTAACGTTATTTGTCCCATAGTTAAAAATTATTCGATGACTTATTGATTTTAATGGAGAAAATTTCCTGTTACTGGCCATGCCTATCACGTGTGAGAAATATTGTTCAGCCTATACGTCGAATCGTTAACTTCATCGGAAATCCTAATTAGCGAGCTAATTAGTTTATGTGTCAAGTGATCAATTACATTTAGAAATTTTAATTAGTCAGAAGATGAGTTACTCGATAAATAACTTCTAATTGTTTGTCTCTAAAATTACAGAAGTTAATTTAGATTTGTAATTATTTAATTACTAAAACGCCCCGCCCTGCTTATACCAGTGCCCAGTTATAAACTTGATCAAACTCGACAACATAGGTGCCTGATTTTACCCGAACTTACTAGAACACTGATTTCCCGCGTGGCGTATACATACTTAGACAAGAACAACGTCATCCATGAATTATAACGTGATAGGTATTTGCCAGAAACCAAGGTATAAGATATTTAGACGGTTTCACTACTCGAAAATTTGGTGGAGAAGGTGTCATTATTCCAAGATAATTCTGTTAGAATCTACCAAGCAGCGTCGAGTCTGAAGTTAAGAATTCTGAACAGTTAAAGCTTTTCAAATAGAAATTATATGTACCATTTGATGATGCTAAATTGAATGTCCTGCCCTTTCAGTTCTCGTAGTAAAAAGTGGTACAAGTTTTTACAGCGTGAACCAATCGCATTATAAAATATATTATCTTACACCGTTCTAAAAATTTCACATCAACGAAAAATATTCTCAACGATAGCTTCTTCATATTCATCCACTAATTGCAAAATCAACATTGTCAAAATGGGTGCACTTCTACTAAATAGGGATCAAGTCTCAGCTTTAGCATATCGATAACTATCCGACCTCAATACCCGACTCGGTTACCAAGCACACCCTTAGTTATTACCATATGACATGTCGATGATATGTAAACGCAGAAATGAACAGATAAATTTCGATGATTGATAGATTGATCAAAAATATTCCTGTAAAGATGTTTGAATAATGAATGCGTTTTTGAATTACGAGTTCGATGAAGAGTGTTCCTGAGGTACCCGCGTACCTTTTTACGAGACATGCAGTTTTGTATAAAACAGTAACATGGTTTGTAGATACAAAGATATCTGCAGAGATATCGTATGATGAGTGAGCTAATTCTTCAGATGACAGTTGGCACGTTTTCCGATAAGAAAAAACTTACTACTGCACCTTAGGATACACTTTGCATTTGTATTATGGCTTGGATGAAACGATATAGAGATTGGATGATCAGGAGTGCGAGAGTTGGAGCACGTAACGATAATACTTTTGAATATTAGGTCTTTCTAGAATTAAAGAAAGTTACATACTTCGAAGTAAGTAATCGATTTTTGATGTTCTATCGGAAAAAATACCCTCTGAAAAACCAAGCACATGATTCTCTTGATATGTCTTTCGGAACGTACATCCTACTTTCCGCAATTTCATATCATAACTTATTGCAGACAAACTGATAATCAGCGCCTCTGTTAGTATGCCAATAATTGTCAAAAATTACATAAAAGATTCAGAAGCATCCCTTGAAGAAGAAGAAACCCTTGAGAAATACAGTTGTCGAAATCTTTCATATAGTCCTTCGATCTCACTAAGGCTCTTTAGTCTTGATCTCGATTTTGGTAGATGTGATCAACTTCGATCGATGTTCGAAATCTTCGTTGGCATTCAACTGCAGACGACAACCTCATCTCAGGCAGGTGAGTTTGAGGATTACCGCTTATACCTTGTGAAGGACAAGGAAACTGGTGACCGAGGCAAAGATTTGTCGAACAAAAACAAGATCTACGTTAATATACCGTAGAAGAGATAAGCGACGGACATTGCGGACGGGGAAACCTTGTCTTCGTGGATATAGAGTTGGTGTAGACTTTGGCTTAGTTTAATCGTTCTCTTGGGCTCAAGCACATTGAATTAACATCGCAGCGTCGTAATGCTTCTTAACAACGACCCTGCTTACCTACTCAGTTTACGACAAAAAGTGTCCTAATTAGAAACCTGCTTGCAGATCAGACTAGTTGATATTCTCAGTTCCAAGTCAGAGACCGGATCTGCTACAAATATCTACCCCCCGAACTTTTAACTGCAGTCGAGATTATCATGTACATACAATAATAATCATTGCCAAAAACTTACGCCAAAGTTCGTCAGCTATAAAGTTTGAAGAATACGTCAAGCACGGAAGTAGTCTAGGACGAAAGTTGACCGTATATCAATGTATAGATACTTGTGTACCGATGACGCTCGTGCTTGCTATTTTGGAACGCGGCCCACGCGTGCAGACGTGAAATATTATAAACACCTGGTTCCAAACTTGTACATACAACCCCGATGTATAAGCTTTTATGATAATATCGTTGCGTTACGCCTACTTCATATAACCACGGATTTAGGTCTTTGAAAGGCAGTAATAATTAATGGAGGAAGAAATTTTGATACACTGATATTATATGCTGCAGTAAAAAAAAATGTAGATAGGTATTCATCGAGGCTCGAGATGGTGAAATTACTCATCCTATACAGTTGCATAGTGTTGAGCTTTTTGCGAATTTATTCCTATCATATATTTTGTCTCATTACTGTAGACACGTTTCATCAGCAATTAAGCAACTGCTTAATACTCCGTGTCTCACTTCGATAATCTATCAGCAATCCCGGAATTCAGATTACCCCTAGACAACAAATTTCACTTGACGATCTTCGGAGATGAACTCCTTCGAGAAGTATTTATCCAAGTTCCTCGGATTAGGGCGCTTGAAATCTAAAATAAATTCTAGAGGCAATTTCTTTTTTCTACAAACTTTTCCTATAATTCTTGGTACATAATATTCGAGAGGATTTTTAGCGGCTAAGTCCATAGATCTTAATTTGGGGGGGGAAAAAAGAAACACCGAGAGAACTTTTTTCAATTGATTCATCGAACGTTTTCGATTTCTACAAATCTACTCTAACTCACCTTTCCTTCTATTTCTGTCAAACGTCTCTAAGAAATATACGAAAGACTATTCCTGGAATTTTCTCTAAGAACCTATAAAGCCTGGGGCACAGAATTTGCTTCGTGTTATTACCAGCTCACATACGGGCTCACTCATGGCAGTACTCTTGTATAGATTATGCTCCAGGCTTAATTCACGAAGCTATAATTATCAACCAAATCCGCGACCGTCTTGCACGATCATATATGTTCCCTACATCATTTAACTCACCAGCTGCGTCGTTCCATCTCAACAGAATCTCAAATTCACTTTTTTGGTTGCCAAGTTGATTTAAAAAGGCACTTCATACGTATAAACGAGTGTACAAAATTATTCAAAAACTACTCTTACTGTTCACGTCATTACTCATATGACATATGAGGGATTTTCGTACTGCTGAACTATTCAAATGCACTAATAATGCTGAAGATGATGAATAACTTCGAACATTAGTGAATTAAGTCTTTCACTTCAGCTGTCAAATATTTCTGTTGATTTTCTCGAAGAATGATGTAGATATTGATGAACAATGACAATGAATAATGAACAAATGATTATTAGACAATGATAATCACCTGATCTAACGAGCTCTGGGTGAGCGTGTACTCGGCAGCATTTAGTTCATCTGCCAAATCCTTGACCTTGGTAAATACCGTGCTCAGCTTATTGTTACGTATACGTGGTACAAGAAGTCGAGTGGCCAAAGCCTGCCTCGAGGCAATGCTGGCCCCAGGAAGATGCCTAGCTGTTGCTTCCAATAAGTCTGATAATGAAGTGGGGCTTTTGAACCGCAGGAACACGATGTAGCCTTCACCGTACCTGTAAATGATAAGGAAAATAATACGGTTATCATTTCATCGTGGGCTAATTACAAGGAAGTAATTATCAGCGATGCTATATATAGAGCTTCTTTCAGCGAGAAAGGAAGTATCAATTCATCACGGAAAACCTTAATGAAAATTGTTATATATCGTATGGAATTATTCCAACCTCCAGACTTGATTACACATTTTTTTTTCTCATTAAAATTGTAATATTTGAGATCACCTACTATAGCCCCCAATTCGTATGAGCATAGAAATAAAATCCTATGAAAATCTATGTTCTGTGAAAATTTCGTCCCGGGTGGTTAGCGGAGGGGAATTAATTCGCCAGCTTTCCTATTATAAAATTAGGACTGAAAATCGAGTTAGGAAGTTTCGCATTAATTTTCAGATTAGATTCCTCGTCTAATACGTTTATAACTATAAGACCTAATAGACAGACAGATCCGACGTCTACAACGTTTCAGATTAATCGTGTACGCATATCTATCGCAGCTCTCGTATTTGTGGACTGTATTTCTTCACCTGAATCGATGACTAAATTACCACCATAATATCTTCACCTATAATTGCACCGTGCAAATACAAATATCTTACTCACTCAAGTTTACATACAAATACCATAATGCATATTACATATACCTTGTAACTTCATCTTTTGACGTCCCCTAGTTCAGATTAATGTTGCCAACAAGATGCACACCACGTTGTTTGCAAGACAAGAGATCCTGAACATACACACTTCTGTGTTTGCTAGTGTATTTGTAGGCGGGCACTTAGGTCGCCGTTCATTCTAATTGAGACACATTGCTAGTTAGATGCCAGCAAAGACGCGAATAAGGTACAGAAACGGTAGCCCACGCCACACGTTTCCGGTGAGTCAAGGTGCCGCGTTCTTTAGCCAATTTTATAACCCCTGGTATTTTTCTTCATTGCATCTTGAGACATTCGACTACTGTCAAACTATTGGCACTTGAACGGATGTCACTTATAGATATATCAAGAGGTCAGGGTCGCAAGAGAATAAAAGCCTTTAACAGATACTGCAAATTTAACAAAAGCGTGGTACTGGGAGATTTTCTTCAAGATATTCAAAGGAAACAGCCCACTTCCGCTACCCCGGGGTGTTAGATGTTATTTATTCTGCTATACCAAAGGGTGGTGGTTATTTATTCCACGTATGAAGACTGCAGATGCCTGTCAACTGTTATGAATGTAATGGGTTTACTCGATAACATCAATCAAGGTGACAGATGTACGAGTATACCTTGGATCTAGGAGGAAAATTTGTATTGGGTAATGGCTGTTCTCCTTCAATATACGTTCAAAATGCATCTTACGAAGTGTCTAAAGGTGAACGAGTAGAAACACGGTATTCAAGATTTGTTAACATCACTGTGCCGAAATTTTATCACCACAAAAGCTGCGATTCAAAACCGTGAAAATAACATAGTAACATTTTGTTACAAGCACCCTGCACATATGGGTTACGAAATTTAGCTGCGTTTTCAGTCCAAATTGCAGATACCAGCTATCGAAATATATTCAATATTTGAAACCCCATGTCAGACCCGAAGCATTTCCTTGAGGAGTAGCAGAATTTTGACACTGGGGATAAATGACATCATACTACATTTGTGTTACTACATTTATCTCAAAGAGGATTCGTACTTGCGTTCATTGTGATCCCGAAAATGGAAAAAAAAAATCCATGAAATTGTCCATGTATTATCTCAAGACGACATCCTTTCGAAATAAGTATTTTCAACATGCATGCAAGTATAGTAATATTATGTATCGCAGCTCTGCAAGTACGTTAGCCATCTCTATGAAAAACTTCGGTTTCCGGGAAAAAAACTATCAGCTTCTAGATAGTGCAGACGGAAATATGACGTATACGACTAAAAAACCGCAACTATAATCATTCAAAGGATGCAACGGGTTCCTATTTGCTTTTTGCTTATAATCCCGATATCAATTCCATATTTTATCGCATCAATTTCAAGCGATTTTTCCATGAAACAGAGAAAAAAATTTTCATTTTGTTTGATTAAACCTTCTTCTATGCAGTCACGTAGTAGTAAAAGGTATTCTTGGTATACCGAAGTATAACTTCCAGCTGACATTGATTCAGAGAAAAATTTGTTAATATTTATATTATTTTTTTCTAATACTCTGGTGAGCGCATTCCGTATCAGATTCCCCATAAAGAACAATTTCTGTAAAGCCACAACTGGTAAGTTTAGAATTTATAGCTGCTGTGGTATTCTCGAGAAGATCTTCGATCTCGAGAAGTGTTTGCCGAAGATTACTGGCTTTAACTCGACGTAGCTTTGTGCTATGAGACTTTTTCACGTTGTGTCTTCGCCAGAGATATATATGACTTCATACTTTCCGCTATCGTTCAGGTATGAAATGGCAACTTGGCCCTTATTACAGCCGCCATGACGGTTATTAGCTTTTATCGGCACGATTTTATGGCCTCGGTAAAGCGTTTACTGGCTTTCCTCGATGGGTGGCTTCCCTGATTTCAGCTTTTCGAAAATCGCAAGTTGTTGCTTTTCTTCGAGCGGAACAATTACGCGAAAGGGCGGGTTAAGTAATGGAGGTCACGTGATGCCTAATCTAGATTTCCAGCTATTTATAACAACCAAAAGTCAAACTAGATCCTCATGAATTCTCCGCGCAAAAACTGACGTGAAAACAATTTGCAAATTATAATTTTTTTTTTTAATCAGCAAAACAGCTTGCGTTGTTCTAAATGAATATTTCAAACAGAATGAGTATACTTTTATTCTTGGTATGAAGCCCACGCGACAGACTGACTTGTTTCTGCGAATTCGAAAAATGTATACAACGTTGAATTATCATCCCAGCTAAGGAATCTCCAACAACTTATACAGATTCCTTCATTCAGAATGAACGGATTGCTTCCAATCGTAAATATTAAAAGAAAAATAATAATCATAATAATGATTACTACGGATCAAATCAAGGCTTTCATGACGTTGGCTTTTTTAAATCCACGACGAGTATTCGGGCTGTTAATTCGCGCTGAAGTCCGCTAACTTTAATCGATGGAGTGGGCAATTTCGAAGCTTAAAAAGTCCCGAAATTCTTCGCTCTAATATCCCCGGGCTCTGCAGGCTTGTATTTTTTTTCCTTTTTTTTTTTTTTTTTTTTTCTCTTTTTCGGCACAACCCTCTCGAAGCGATATTAATTTTTCCGTCGATTGCGAATTCAAGCACGCCACAGCCCCACATCCGAACGGGTTTGAATTTCATTCACATATTAATAGGCTATTATTAATCACGATCTAAATAACTCGCAATTGTGCGTGTGCTCGTGTAATTTCTCGCGTAACGAGCACATGATTTATCATTATTATTATTATTATTACGATTATTATCAGCTACACGAGTACAAATTTATTCTTGTTTCGAATGAAGATTCAAATAAATTCAAACTCTAACGCGAAGTAAACGTTGACGGTAATTCGCTATTATTCGATTGATAAAGTTTAGAGTGAATTATTATTAAAAAACTGAAACTGCATATGAAATTTTACGTAATTTTCAAGGAATGAAGATTCAGAAAAGTGTCACAGTTGTTTTAATCTTACTTGTGTTTGAGGTACTGTGGGGTTCCTATACACTTTAAGCCGGCTCTGGCCAGTACGCCAACTCTGGTGCAGACATTTTCGCATTCAGCGACACTGTGAGAAGTCATCAGAACGCTACCCTGATCCTTTATGATTGATTTCACTGCCCTGATGACCAGGTCCTTCGATGCGGGATCCATGCCACTGAGAAAGAAAAAGAAAAAGAAAAAAAAAAAATAATAACAGATCAATTCGGTTTTGAAACGAGTCTGCACGTTTCGATATACTTGAGAATATCTCATGATTTCTTTTGAATAGAATAATCTTAGAAGTATAAGAAGGTATCGATTACCTAGTCGCTTCGTCCATAAGAACTATACGAGACGGAACCATAACGCTGATCGCGGCACAAAGTTTCCTCTTGTTTCCACCGCTAAGACTTGCAACCCTTTGGTGGGCGTATTTGGTGAGATCGAATCGTTTCAAGGAAAACTCGACCGCCTGAAAAGGTAAAGAGCGAAGATCAGCAGAGTGATAACAAGTTCCAGTAGTTAGAAGTTCTTTTGGCTTGACAAAAAAAAAAAAAGAAAAAAAAGAAAAAGAAAAAAAATCGCTCAAACCCTTACCCTTGGCACGTTTCTGATGCCAGATACTTCGCCGTGAATGGTCAAAGATTGATAGGGCGTTAGGAAGGGATCCAGAGCGTCGCTCTGTGGGCAATAGCCAACATCACCAGAGCACAGTGGTCCAGAACCGACCTCTTTATCGCATAGAACAACCTGACCAGCCGTCGGTGTGATCTCAGTAGTTAACATCTTGAAAGTTGTACTTTTTCCGGCACCGTTTACACCGAAAAGACCAAAGCATTCACCGGGTTGAATACCAAAGCTAAGATCCTGCACTGCGACATTTTTACCATATGCACTTTTGTATTCCTTGCGAAGATTTAGTGTCTTAAGGATATCGTTGCCCAGTCCTTTTTCTACTCTGTCTCTTTCCTTGGCAACATCTTCATCTTCCTCATTAATTGGGTACAAAACTTTTTGTCTGAACAAATCTGGCAGTGCACGACATTCTATGGTCAAGTTAATCACGTAAAGGACTGTCCCAATCAAAAATAGATAAAGACAGTGTGGACCCAGTAGACCCCAGCTTAATGGTACCTTGTACGTGTTCATGTGAAATCTTTCCAAGAGATTAGCTGTTATGTCATTCTTTGATATTTGTACCAAACCGTCCCCAAGTGCGTACTGGGGAAATATCAGTAGCAACTGATGAAGAAAGTTTCGGAAGTCAGCAGCCGCTTGACTTTTGCCAAGGATATCGATTATTAGGATCGTTGCCAGGGATGATACTCCGATAAAAGTGTTCACGCAGAACAGAACCATGTTTGATAGGCTTGAATCGTCAAAGATTTTTTCCGCCAGGTGGGTAAATGGAATCACTGCCCATCTGAAAGAAGAACGATATTAATTAGTAATTGGATTACACCAGTTGAAAGGATACAGAGTAGAATTTCTTTTTCAAAATTACCGAAAATATTAAAACTTGATTAGTCGACAAATGAAATCTGTGTGTCCGGAATTTTGTATTTTATACAGTTTCATGCGTCATGAATGCACAGTTCATTTGTCAGGTCATTAGTAACAATCAATGTGGCGTTTGTTAGTTACATTTGCCACTAAAGTGATATTTTTTCGAACAATTGGCCTTACCGCACTGACTCCTATCTAACAATAAGTTAAAACGTCAGAACAACCCGAGGTAATTTCAAAAATACAAAACCTCATATCTTCGGCGAATAACAAGATCGCTAGAGTCAGAGATACGGTAAAAAAATGTCAAATTTCTCGTTCCAGACTTAAAGCACATAAAAAAAAAATATATATCCACCGTTACGTCCCATACACATTGAAATGCTTCAATAATTTCGAATGGTTTGAATGTCAATCGAGACTTACGCGTAAAGAAATAGTAGAAGACAGACTGAGGGAAGATTCTCTCTGGCAACGTAAGCAGGAAGACCAAATATCTCGAAGACAATAACAGCCAGCATAATGGAAACTGCAAAAACCTGTAACAAAAACGATACTCCTGTCTCATTGATACTCATTCATCAATGGGCAATCTTGATGATATATATTTTCCTAAGGGCTTTTGCTACTGATTATATATTTTTTCAACCTTCGTAAGATTTGTGAACGAAATAAATATAGGCTCATTTTGGCTCGCTGTTAAAGAGAGAGAGAGAGAGAGAGAGACTCAATAGTTTTTCGAGGTCCAACCTCTGGCTAGGGTTTGCCAATTTCATGGACCTTGGCATAGTTTTCTACATATAAACGTATTTTGATTTGGTGAGTAAAGGACGAATCGTTGCAACTGCACTCGTATGAGCTAGGGGCTAGTATTATGAAGTCCTTCTGGCGTTGTTGACAAATTAATGTACTAATCTCACCGTAATTGCCCCATTAATAAAACGACGATGCGGCCGCTCACGACGGAGTCAGAGTAGCTCGTAATAGGTGCTATTAATCAGTAATTATCATTATTATATAATTAACTTAGAGAGCTTCTACCGCGAGATGAAGAGCCGCTATTTATTTTTTCCAAAAAAATACAAAAAATGTACGAAAAAAGTCTCCCACTCATCCTAACTGCTTACCGAACTCGTCGGAAATTCAATCTCGAAATAATTCAATTGAAAATCGTTCTTTTTTTACTTCTCTTTTCAAAAAAAAAAAAGAAATATATATAGCACGTGAAGTTTTGTCCTGTATTTTATACGTCCGAAAATTTTCATCCGCCGTATAAAACCGGATAAACTATTTCTGGGTCTCAAAACAGATTTTCTGCAAGCTGTAAATAACGATATGTAATACCAAAAGATCCCAGATCAAGGCAGTGGCCCAGTAAGTCAATGGTCGGACTCCGGCAAGGTATAAAATTCGCTTTTCCTCCGACAGTCTTTCTCGGACCAATTCCTTCGCCCCTTGCGCACCGACGAGGCTGAAGGCTACCAGTAAGACCAAAGCAATACCGACATCAGCCACGTGTTGAAGTCTGGAACATATAATCAACAAAATTGTATAAATTTCATATAATATGAGTTCATCGGAATAAATTGACTTCTTAATAATCGGAAATTTATATTTCATCTTCGACCAATTATAGTTGTGCATTTTTACTGTCAAGTTTAATCACATGGACTAGATATGTCCAACTAGACGGAAGAGTATATCGATTGGGGAGTGAAGTACATCTCAATTAACTGCTGCGGTGGAAGGTTGAATATTATATAGGACACAAAATAGAGTGCAGCTAACCATATGAAATTTTTAATAACAAATAATCGATCCCTGTTACTGTACTTCGAATGACTTTTACATCATCACTGGGCGGAAGAATCAAAGAACAGTATTTTTTTTCGATTTGTTTCTTTGAAAAACGTGGGGCAGGTACTATAGCCTGGAGTTTTGTTGTAATTGTAATAAATTCGTGAGTCGCAAATTGGTAGCCTCATCAATTTCCTAATAGTAGTTTTGCTGACTTTTTTTTTTCATTTCTACAAGCGAGTGGGATACGCTGTTGATGATTTAATTCATGCTATTCATTTCATTCAAGTGTAGGTAATATAGCGAAATTTCATTAGCTACGAATCCAGCGGACCTATCGTATAGGAGGTACTAGTGTATGAGTATCAGGATTTTAACGGGCAATAAAATAGTAGGAATTAAAAACTTTGAACAAACCCACTTCCGTCGTTATCACAAATATATTCACAAATTCTTCCGGCCCTGATATAATAGAGTGACGTGACTGAGATAATTTGAATTTTGATTTGTAGTCAGCTCGCAGTATAATGGAGCTATCATAGTTTGTGCCGTTATAAATTAACTTCATTTTCCTATTAAAAAAATTAAAAAAAAAACCTGAGATTTAGAGTCAGCAAAGATAAATGACAAGGGGAGCCTCTTGTCCTCTATAGGCGGAAGTGTTAACGTCATTTCAGACGGACGAACGTGACGAACACGAGCTCTGATCCGTCACAGAGTAAATAATTACGTCAGTGCTTTGCGAACCTGACGATCACATTATACAAAAAGATATTGTTTGCTTAGATATTCAGAATAACTTGACTATTTTAGGAATATTCGGCAGAATGGAACCAGCCAGATGGGAATAATTAATAAACTAGCACATGGCTCCATTATTGTCGTTTGATTATCGAGTCAAAAATATTCACGTTTTCTCGATGCTGGATCAACTGTATTTTGCAGTCAGAATTGTCTTCTATTATACACTCAAATGAACCGAGCCAGGTGAAGAATAAAAGCATATTAGCCATAAGTTGTATTTGAAAATCAGATAAATGTTGCACGTTCCCAAAAACTCGGAAAATTAAATCGAAATATTCAAAAGCTTTTTCGATCTCGAAGACTCAGTATTACTGGTTACGTTTATAAGTTATTTTATCTGTTTTTTTTTTCCTCTTTTTTTTTCATTGTCATTTTAGTCTCCAAAGATTCGAAGCTACTTTAAAATACTACTCAATAATACTACGAAGAATGCAATTTTTTTCCATCATCTCTACTATAGCGAGGTATATAAAAGCAGGTGATGAAATTCTGATATTATGGATAAAGAAAATGTAACAAATATCTTGGAAACCCATACGGTCGTCTTGGGAGAAGATTATCCTCAGCTGCAGGTATGCGGGAATAAAAAGTAAAGATTATACGAAGGATCGTAACATGAAGGGTCGCCGTGGGTAAAGTGGTGACGTGACGACGCTCGTCAAGGGAAATGCGTCGGAAATAAACGGAATTGATGTCATCCTATATTGGTATCCTCAATACAGACGAAAACTATCCACTTGACGTCGCGACGCAACGCTCGTGACGCTCTTTCCCGATGGTCTTCACTGACGCATGCGGTACAGAGCAATATATATATAATATATATATAGATCTGGGCAAACAACGGATTATATTCGATGTTAATTAAAAGTAAATAGAGCGAATGCGTTCTCTGGAGAGTGGCGGCAGGCCATTAAAATCCTGTAAGAGAACGCGCGTTTCGAGTTGATCGATTGATGTACTGTTCGGTATTTATGCTGAGAGTTGATAAAATATTATACTAATTGCTATTCGGAAAAATTCTATTACCAAATATTTCATCTGGACTAAAATTAATTCTTGTTGGCTTAAGAGGTATATGTCATATACCTTAGATACATATACATTTCATATACATATATATATAATATTTGTTACAAATTTTCACGAAGTAAATCCAACGTTTCGCTACGAGGATTCGAGCCAACCGTAAAATAAAACCGAAAATAAACCGAGATAAAGAGAAGATTCCTCTGCGGATTGTAATGGTCGAGCCTAGCGTACCGCGATGCAAATACCTACAAAAAACACGAGAGAAACAATATACGGTTGTTTCCAATCGTTAAACCGCCAAACACCCTGTAACAAAATCCTTTTTATCTACGGTGCCAGAAACCTTTTATCTGGCGTGGGTCGCATCGTTGGTTTTTTTTTTTTTTGTTCTGTTTTTTTTTTTTTTTTTTTCCAATGCGCAGTGCTGCAATTCATTTTTTTTTATCAACTACTAGTGATTTCTGGAAATGTATTTGTCCGACGATCATATTGTGGCGATTTTACCAATTCAACGTTCTGAAACGGAATGAACAGCAGCACTAGAACTTTACACCTTCAACACTCATTGTCAGATATTCAAAATTTTAGATGTATTGGTCATTGTATATGTAATGATTCAGAAGTTGAGTCTTGAAATAAGATAGAAACCGATAGTCATAATATCCCTGATGGATAGAGAAAGATTTCAATTGTGTTGGATTTTTGCATCGTTGTTGCAGTTTATCAGCAAAATGATTATTTGATCGTGAATTTCATGAAACAACCAAAAATCAGAGTGTTGAATAGCAATGTCTGTATTAAAATTATAAGAATACGTCCAATTACGAAGGACAGGCGTGTATTCAGGCGTTTATTGTACAGGCGTGTGACTTCATTTTTTTAATTTGCTACAATATCGAGGCGATATTAACGGTTAATCATAATGAGGTAGAATTTTGATACTTAAAAATTGATGAAATTTTTTCATCAAACCATTCAGTAATATATGAATACCAAAGAACGCATCGCTAATAAATTATACCACCCATTTTGTCAGTTTGGGGATAATTCTTTCTAAACATTGTTCACCAAACTTTGGTAATTTGTGAATTTGCTTCCAAATTCCTTACTTGTGAAATATTTACTCATGCACAATATAAGAATACGCAAGAATTATTGACAAAATTGGACAAGAGAGTTTTGTTTGGAAAGTATTGCGATTCACCCCGTTTCACAATACTAAAGGTATATGTTTGCTACTGAACTTGTCTTTTAAGCAGAACTACGATACTCACAAGCTGGTCCGATTCAGTTGGTCTCTAGACAATTTAATCGGATGATTGATTGTCGTTAAGTGGCCAGAGACACCGTTTGCCCTGAGAATTGCCTCGTTGAGAGCATTGACGTAAGCTGGTAGGGAATGGTACCCCTTGTTGTTGTACCAAACCACGAACACCCCAGACTCATTTTTCGGCGCCATGTGCGATAAAGACCACCCTCCGTACCTGAAACAATACAATAATCGATTACAGCTGAGATGGCGTATCGAAAACCAACTCACACATACATGTACCCAAAACCAGACGATCAAAGTTAGAAAAATGCACTATGATTTTTTTTGTTTTACAATATTGAGAAACAGTAGGTCCGAAATCTAGAAAATATATTGTGCAGGAACGAAACAACACATCTGGAAATGGAACTGATGATCTTCCTGGGGAGTACATAATTCAATAGTTTAAAGGTGAGTTTCATTAAAAATACCTCTTTTCGATGTATTGCTTCTGCGTGGAAGTGATCCAGTCGATTGTTGGACGGCCTGGTTTTGTTTGAATCAAGCCTTTGACGGGAGGTGGAAGCCCGTGACAAACTTGTTCACTGTTCACACACTCGCAAGTTCCTGTATCCTGAAATCATCCCCGATAATATGAAAATATGTTTCAGTGTATACCTACAATATCATTGCCTCAATACAAATGAAAAAGAACAAAAATATACATGAGCGCTCTTAATAAGGTTCATAAAAATTTGAATCATGAAAAAAAAAATCACAAACTAATGTGTCAAGTTCATTCATACGTTTGGTGATGATTGATGAGCTTCTGTGAAACCGGTACCGTATTTGTCACGTAGCTGGAGTGAAACACGATTGTGAAACTGATCGCCTTTGCTGTCAATGCTGAAACACAGGTTGAACAGTAGTTACATACATGTTAGGTTGGGACTGGTGCTGCGATCCCGTAATCATAAAGGTTTCAAAGCGTTTCACGAACCTGTAGAAGTATACCGGATCCGTACCGTAGAGTTCAGGGGTCAGGACCAGTGCTGGTTGATCATCGGAAGGGGGTCTGATCAAAGAGAAACCCATAGCAACTGCGACAAATAAAGTGGGCAAGACCAATGCCGCGAGGGGTGCTCGCCAATCCCGTGAAAAATGCCAGAATCTTTTTTTCAGCAGTGCTTTACCCTGGCGGAAGGCCGAGGTTTGCATCGTCGGTTCATGAGCAATCAAGTCCACGTCATCCGTAGGAACAGCAAAACCTGCAATTGATTTCAGCTATACTGAAGCAATTTCACGCTTCATCTACTGATCCACTATGTCATGGCTAGACAAAGCCCAAAGTCAAACATAGAATATTGCGTTCTTCATGGTATGTAATTATGCAATGAAGTCATCACACCAGCCAATGACGGAAGAGCATTCGCCACTTAGTTTGATACTTTCCGAGCACAAATCTAACGAAAATGAATTTTTCAGGGCCTTATTTCTGAGCAAAATGAATTCAAGGATATAACAAATGCTGGTTTACTTTACAAAGCTTCATACATATTTGAATTCTTTTATTATTGAAGGATACTTGATCGCGCTGGACTTGAAGTTAATGAACTTGAATTCAGCTTCAAGAAAATAAAATCATTACGACAACCCCTGACGATACTTGTATGTATACAAGTAGAGTTTCACACATGAACCAGATAATATGTTTCAGAAGTAGTCGCCAGTACGAGTAAGTATTTCCTTATAAAGAATAACAAAACGGAGAGGATCGTTAATTGAAGTACCCATTGTTTTCAGTGCATTATTCATGAAAGTCTGACGGTGTGAATTTTTTCTCCATGATATTTATGCTTAGAAAATCAGAAAGTGTAAGAAAAAAGTGACAGAAAGTTCATTATAAGTACAAAGAATAATCTTACACCGTTTTGGAGAAGTGTATCTGATCATATGAATATAATTTTTCTTTCACTTTTGTTGAAACCCAAAGCTTTTTTAAAACCTTTCAGCGATTGATAACTTATGTGGACCAAGTGGCCTTGGATGCAAGACAAAGTTATGCAATTTGGTTTGACAGTGTTAACTGCCCCAGGGGTTTAGGGAAAATTCATGATTCAAAGCTCGGTCAGTTATTCCCTTACCAACGGTGTTCACGCTGTTCAAACTCTCCGAACTTGCAGGCTTTGCGTACATCTCCCCACCATCGGCGTGAGCACACATGTTCAGAAATACCCTCTCCAGCGTATCGCACTCAACATTGAAGTGGGAAAACCCTAACTTCTGTTGGTTATCTTCAAGAGCTTTCACAGCACCCGCAACACTGAAAATTTTCATAATCCAGGTTGACGTGCTATTATATCAACAGATGATTATAATAGTTATTTATATAATCATGATACATGATCATCCGGTGAAATGAAACTCACTCGGTCACGACGCCAGGTTCTCTTTGGAATGGAATAGTAATTTGAACTTCTGTTCCAACCACATCGCCGATTAACGCGGTGGGAACCACATCCTCAATTATGTCTTTCATCGTTTCCAGTGCTGTTGCAAGAGCTTTTGGAATGTCTTGATCATCTTTTTCCACTTTATCCGTAACTTCTTGTTCCGGAAAAGACACGGTTACTTTGTAACCCTGTCCATGATTTAACTTCAAGGTCAACGGTGAACCACTACAGAGAATTTTTCCCTTGTGCATGATGACAACGGTGTCACTCAACATGTCAGCTTCGTCTAAGTGATGAGTAGACAGCAAGACCGTTTTACCAATACGGTGTTTGTCGATCAGTCGCCAAATTCTGCGGCGAGCTGCGGGATCCACTCCAGCTCCAGGTTCATCAAGGATAACCAAGTTCGGTGCACCAAGGAATGCTAAACAGACACACAGACGTCGCTGCGTGCCTCCGGAAAGCCTAGAAACCAGCTCGTCTTCTTGGCCGTTTAACTCCATGGAAGTCAACATCCTGTAAAGGTATGAGAGAGTATCAGTCTTTGAAGGTCATCGGATATTTCAAAAGTCTCGGAAGACTGTACATTGCGATGTACTCACGTATCGATATCTTTGTTCATGTTGTAGCCGCTCCTCTTGTTCTTTAACGTTGCGTAAAAAGTCATGTGCTCTCGGGCAGTGAGACATCCGATCAGCACGTTGGTCTGAGGACAAACTCCTATGTTGGGTTTATCAGTGTGACTATTTGGAAGCCCTATTTCTCCACTGGTTGGTGCTATCATGCCAGTGAGCATTTTTCTGAAAATTGATGATTACGGGATATTGCAGTGAACCAATTCTCGCGGTAAATTAGCTTCAAGTATGCAATGGCAAACCCACATTATGGTCGTTTTTCCTGCACCGTTTCTTCCAAGGAGTGTTGTTACTTCTCCTTCCATTAACTTTAAGGAGAACTCGTCGACGGCAACGCAGTCCCCATTATCGGTTTGGTAAACCTTACGTACATCGTCGAAACGAACTCCGATCTGCTTCTCGTCGTTTAAAGGTAAACTGGCAACGTCACTTTCCGCGTCTGTTATGTCATGATAAAAATTACGATCCAAAATACGAGCTGGAACAGTCATGCGATATTTTCGAGCACAATCATGCGCCGAATGCATGCATTTTTATTTTGTTTAATTTGCTTACTCCTAAGTAATATTGATGGAACAAAATAAAACCAGCAATATAATATTGACAATCAGGTGAATTAGCCCAAAGTTTGTTAGCAAGTTGACAGATTTGGGTGTAGCATGATGATGATATAGTATAAAGGCAAAAACGCGATGACGTGAAACACACATGGATTGAGTATGATGTAAACTGTAGATTGTCATGATCAAAGCTCGAAGCAGTATACGTCAAAATTAAGGTCTATCATTCCATGCTAAATACCGAAATAAAAATTCTGATCAATTTCGGTGCAATGAAACCTACAAGCCGTGCAGCGTGCGACGTTCTTTACGGAATGATACCTTGATGTGTGCTTGATGATGGAACAGAGACATCGTTAGTGAAATACACCTGGTTCTCGAAAGCGAGGTAGCTGGGTCGCCCAGAGAACGCCCTGGTATCGGCCCACCACAAGCTAATGGACCGCAGTCCATGAAACCCTTTACCTGAAATATTCGATCATCATCTATCTGAAACACTGGCCTTCGAAATCATCATAATTTTTCTTCGGCACAGTAATTAACAGTGTAACACATTACTGAATGCCGTTCTCCGCTGTGGTGTGGTTATATCGTTAGTGAAAATGATCCACAAGCATTCTCCAAACCAGCTGCAGTTCTCTGAACAGGAATTTATTTGACGTTATCCGAAAACAAAGGCTATGAAATTTTTGTGCTGTGTTTGCCAAAATACATTTATAATGCCAGTCTAGGCTTACCAAACTCACGTTGTAGTATACGCTAAACCACGCGGTTAACGTTTGTTCGGCGCCTGGTTGTATGTTACCCAATATACAGTCCGACATAGCTTGGTGCCGCGTGCCAGGTGAGATCTGACTAGCGTAACCAGTGGCTAAGGTAACTACGTAATTGAAAAAAGATAGGAAACCTTTGACAATTGCATTATTGGTTCTCTATCAAGACCCAATTGTAAAAACTGTTGGTGTACATTTAAAATCTTTGAAAGAGTGAGCTTGAGCTTGAATTGTTAATTGAAGATCGGGTTATTCAACTGTAGAAACCAATGAAGCAGAAAATGGATAATAATTATATTCTATAAAGAATCTGCTGTAATTCTCCAACAGATGAATATACTAATTACAGAAGTAAGAGAAAATCGGGCGAAGTGGGCCCCCCCTGAAAATTTTCCGTACTTTTTCAAAATTGACACACTTTATGAATTCATTCATTCACTTGCTTTATAGTTATTTCGATGTTAAAAGTCTCCTGATGCAAGTAAATAAATAAAGGGAGCCGGATAAGAATACTGAAACTGCCCTCAGCGAGTTTTTGGATGAAACTATTTTCAGCGAGGACACAATACGCCAAATATAAAAACTTGCTGACGGCAATTTCAGCATGCTCATCCGGCTATGCCTTTTGTAATGTTCTTTTAGTTTTCGAAAGATCTAAAAATCTTAAACCTTTTCAGGAAGGGCTCACTTCGCCTGTAATTTTCCAACTTCGCGGTAGTCACTCGTCTTCGGTTAGGTTGTCGTTTTTTGGTAAAAATCTGGAGATTCGTCGGTTCAAATTTCAATTCGTAACATGATTCATTAATGGGCCCACTCCCCTACAATTACCTCCAGTAAAGGCGGTAATAAAATTTTCCAATTCCAGTTGATAATATTTAGGCTTTTATCTGTTTTCACAAATGTACTTCTGTATAAATCTTCGTCC
Source organism: Ametastegia equiseti (assembly GCA_963989295.1). NCBI lineage: Eukaryota > Metazoa > Arthropoda > Insecta > Hymenoptera > Tenthredinidae > Ametastegia > Ametastegia equiseti. Next base: position 8,506,928 of record OZ022397.1, read on the forward strand.
TTAGATTCAATTTACCCGAAGACCTCTAACCAGAGGAAATGTTATTCAATTACCCATAGCCTGTGGCTGATTATTTAAGAGAGTTGAAAAAAGATTGCTGAGCTGAATCCAAGTTTGGAGTTTATCAGCTTTAGATGATTATAGTAACCAGAGTTAACAAGATCTGTACAACACAATCAAGAAAGAAAGAAGAACCTGATATGAAATTGATGATCCCTCAATTGTAGTTTAATTCACATAGAATCCCATTCGTTATACCTATTCGATTCAGTTTACCTGAGTTTGTATATCTGGTCACAACGTAGCCAATCAACGCGTATAAACAACCATCAATGGCAATAGTCAGCAACACTAAACCCAGAGACATTTGATCTCCAGGACTAGATTCCTCCCACATAGTACCCCACGTTAATCCAGTTCCTTGAACCTCTTTTCGAACAGCGTAAAGACAACCGAAGCAGAAACTAGTCGACATGTTCAAACACTGAAATTGAAAAATTGAAAATACGTGAAAAAAAATTCATTACGATGGTGGAAAAACTTCTGATGGTCAACCTACGATGAACAGCTTGGCAGCGAGATTCAAACTGGCCTCCATGGCGATTACGATTATGTAAGGCATGTAGGTTAGCAGGAACATCACCACTGTAGTAACTGCTGCCAAACTGGCAGAGCTGAACAATGTCGATATCATGTAACTGTGGAAGAATGAGGAAGATCAAATATTTTTACTGGAGTCATTAATTAGTACTTTTTCGAACGATTCTTTGCAGAATGAGGTATACTCACCAGAACGTAACAGTAGCGAAAACGTAGTCAAGTAGAAGAAATAAAACGAGTATAGGATCAGAATGTGGTAAAATTTTACCAGCTATCAATATTATGTGAATACAAATCGCCACAACGCTTAGCTCGATCATCGACGTTATGAACCATGCGAAAGTGTTACGCCATGGTTTTAAACCCATTACGCTCATTACCTGAAGATGTCAAGAAATGTTAATAAGATTAAAGCTCTTACTTCATGATTTGGCGATTTTGCATTTTCATATCAAATTTTAAACTTACCATCGAATTTTGGGACTCCCGTTCCCATACAATGTGTCGCACAGCTGCTCCCACGCACATCATCAGGGCAAAGAAGAAGCAAACTTGAAGACCCTGAGACTCGTACAACGCCGATTGAAATCTGAATACAATTAGTCATTTGTTCAATTCTTGATTTGTCTCGCAATTTCTCTACATGGAAATTTACGTTTGCTGAATTGAAAAGGAAATCCAGATTCCAGCTCAACGAGAACTCGTCGATATTTTTTTAACAAGGTGACTAAACGAGTGCGATGTTTTATGTAAAAGGAAATTAAAGAAAAACAAAAAAAAAAAAAAAAAACGTACGAATCATTAGACCGAAAACAAGGTTTGAAGTACTCACGAGAGGAACTTCCAACACGGGTATGGCATCTGTTGAGAAACCGTTTGCCATTCCTGACTTGTCTGAGTTTTGACTTTTATGAGTGCTCGATCAATTGAATCCTGCAATTGGACGAATCCTCTCAAGTAACGCAAGTTTTCTACGAAGCTGCTATCCGGGCCCGGGGTCCAGAATTGATTTTTCAACCTAGAAGTTGGTGGAACAGAATCCACATCCATTCTAATTTTGTATGTTATATTATCCGGCAATATTTGTTCGTAAGATCTCTTCGATCTGCCTGATCTATCTTCGATGAATACAACACCGGCTAGAAATTCATTTGTTTTAACAAGTCGACTAGCTTCTTCTTCCAGTTCTGCTTCAGTTGAAAAGCCCATCACACGATTGGTCAGAACACAGTCCATAAGTTGGTTCAGCATTCGTACGGTGTCTATTAATGTTGTAGAATTTTTCATTTTCCAAGCTAATTTTCCAAGGTCAAATCTTTCCATATCCGATCCCAAAGAAGCACCACCAAATGATTTCATTGCTATCTTCATCAAGTCAGATGCCAAGATGTGTTTCAAATCCGTCAAACTCTCACCCAGGTCGGTCAAGTTCGCCAAAGAGTTCATACTTTTTTCAAAACTATCTATCAACACTCCGAACTTTTCCATACTAACAAATGTCGAGTTTGCTTCTCTCATAACTCTGTCAATAACTGACGTACGAGGCGTGTACAATATCTTTCCACGTAACAAAGGCTTCACGTATGTCCACAAAATTTTTCCAGCACCAATTTTCGAAATCTCTTTGTACGTGTCTCTGCAGAAGTCAGCTAAAACATTTCAAGTTCATATGCTATTAACGTCAAGGCTTGCTCATACAACGAAATATCTTGACACAAGATTATAATCCAGTGCCAAGTCATTTCGATAGTAGATATATAAAATAATCATGAAATACAACTTACTCGGTAGGGAAGCTAATTCCATTTCGTCAAATTCTTGTTTATTCTCTTCGATACTGGCGATAACTTTAAAAAATCGTCCTGTGTCTTGGACAACTGGTTGTCCACATAACATCTGGCCAGTGTCCGACAGAAACTGTTGAACTGAAATGACAAAAGTGTACCTATAATGAGATGAACTATGAGTAAAAATATGAGTAAAAACTGGCAAGGTGTCTTACAGTCCATTTTTTTTCCTGGTGACGTAGACTCAACTCTATTAGAGATCAGAAAATCGGCTGAAATTTGGTCAGATACGTTTGCAACAGCGTCTTTTAAAAGAGGTACCAATTTGGCAGCGTATCCTAAGTTGTCTATGATTTCCTTCCCGTCTGTCTCGTTCAAATTCGCGTTTGATAAAATGTTCTTAACGCTGGCACTCATGATCTATAAATTAAGAAAATAGAAATATGTAAGTTATCGCTCGACGGCATAGATCAATCTAAATACACTCTGAACATATTGAACAACTTATTAACTCACGTCTTTGAAAAGGGACCCAAATTTGAGTTTTTTGATCAACTTGACTGTTATATTTTGCGCCCGATCACCGCTGAGCTCGCACAAAGAGGTGCTAATATCTGTTATCATATTTCCACCATTTTCGAACTCTAAAATTTCTCCAAGTTTTTCAGGTGAACAAATTGTATCCTTCAAACTGATAGTTTTACGTTCGTTCGTGTAAACAGACAACATGTCCACTTTGCCTTCGCTCAATGCTTTCGTTACGTTGTCAAATAATCCGACATTTTTAATAAGGTATGATCGCATAACTGGCCAGTTCGGAAACATATCTTTGATAGCATCTGGATGAAAGAAAAAACCTTACTGAACACGGCTGAAATCATAAACCAGAAGGAGCAGATCCAATCGTTGGTAATAATTAATAAACCTACATTTCGTATTGAGCAGTCCTAGATTTTTAAATATCTCCATAGATTCCATGTAGCTCAGTGCAGTGCGTAAGTCATCTTTTACTACAGGATCGCTAATGAAGGGCTCTCCATCGTCCAGAAGTTTGTTAAAGCTGTAATCATCGACGTAGCGTTATTATCAAATACCTTTTTAAGAATTTCATTTTCCTAATGACTCACCCATCGAAAAATTTGTCTATCGTTTCTTCCCTGAGTAAACGCACAACTTTATCAAGTAAATTAGAAGCATCTGACATCCCCTTGTTGAAATCAATTGTGCTAGCAACGTCCAACATATTTCCAGCTTCGAAAGCAATACTTTCCAAATCTTTCAATATTTTTTTTAACCAGTATAAATTCGTCGATGCTCTATATCGCCAGAGAGGTAAATTTCGTTGTATTAACTCGAAATCTAAACTCTTAGCAAGTTGTCGAGAAACGTTAATCATTGATGGAACATTCGAATCGATATCTGAGTATCGCAGAAATTTCTTCGATCGTTTAGCAACGAGAATCGTATACATTTCTGTTTCATTGAGGGGTGTATTTTTGTCTAACTGAAATAGAGAAATCAACTTATTCATCATAATAGCCAATTAATGAATGATGGAATTAATTGGGATATTTCTCGCTCATACCATGTTCACATTGATCGAAGCATTATGAAATAATCTATCGATTTCATTGATATCTGATTGCTTTACAGTAGATCGAAGCGGTATCCAAATAGGCACAGATTTTTCCGCTAGTTTCGATAGTTCTCCTATTTTTTTATGCGTCGAAGCTGTGTCGAATACGGTCACGTATTCGTGCATTAAAGTCAAAGCTATACGGAGGAGGCCGATATATCTGGGGAATGATTGTTTAATTAAAAATAATATTTTTTATTCAAAGGCAAAGTATTCTTTATATTCAAAATCTTCGCAAATACTTACGTGGTTGGTTTTATGGGACTAGAACCATTGAATTGGCCATCCATGCAAGAGAACGTACGCCCGTTACTCGTATTCAAAAATGTGTACGTGAGTTCGTTTATGTATCGTTCTGTTCTCTCTATTTCCATTGATAAAGCTGTGAAGTTGTTACTGCCGAAATCCTGATTCTAATGGAAATGCATGAAAAATAGATTTACAGGGGAGATTCAAAACCGAAAAACACGTCAGGAATATTACGAAAAATCAACTGGCAGTCTGCTCACCTTGTTCATTTTTATCGCCGTATTCAATTTTTGAAATAGAATTTTCTGCAATTGCGTGAAGTTCAGTTTACCAAAGGTGCAAAACAATGTCACGTAATCATCGTGTTTTGATAAATGCTCGTTTAATTTGTGTAAGAAATTTGTGGCCTCACCACATTGGGGACAATAGCTGAAATTCGTATATCAAAAAATTCATGAAAAGGAAAAAGAAAATATTACAAGTTGATGAATCAAGTATCAAAAAACTTACCCATCACTTAATGAAGACCCGATTATGCTATTCACGAGCTGTGATACGCGATCGATCGTCGATATGAGGATGTCATTTGGTTCCTGCAATAATTGAATGTTAGTTTACGATGTAAATAGTCATTCAAAGCAGCGAGAACACACGAAATTTCATTGTCAGTATCAAACTGCATTACTGGTAAATATTTGTTATCGGAAACTAGCGCTAATTGTTGGACTTTTGGTACAATTGATCAAATTTGTTCACCATTGATTCGTATCCTATGACGAAATCCTTGAAGTTTCCGGCTATGAAGGATGTCAAGTACATTGGTAATTTAAAGTCTCTGAATCCCTCGGATATTGACTGAATAATAACTGATTGTAAACGTTTCACGTGGAGCATTATTTGTGTCTCGTTTATCCTTGGACCCGTATGCATAGGTGATTCGATTCTCTGGAACTGACATAAAAATAAGAACAGATCGAAATCATTCAAAAAATAAAAAAAAAAAAGGAATACTGACAAAAATTAATTAAATACTTACGACTTCAATTGGTATAGCATCTATGGCAACCACGTTACGCATCTGTTTGCATGAATTGGAAAAACCTTCGAGAAAACCTCTTTTTCGAAAATACTGTGGCGTTATCAAGTACTTGTCCACCTCGCAAGGGTCAACTTTGCCATTAATTAACGCTTTAACAGTAGAATTGATTGATTCCGTGTTATAAAAGGTATGCAGAATAGATAGCATCAAATTTGGGAGATCTTCAATCAATGATAGGGCCGCTCCGGATTGAGGTTTACTCTCATAAATAGCACGTATCTTTTCCCACACATCCCCTCCAGATAGCAAATCAAGGGATATGCTTAGAATCTGAATAATAGTATCAGCAGCGGCCAAGTTATCAGTTGCAATAATTCGCCGGTAGTGTCTGTAGTCAAAACTATCCCTTGAGTCATTTTCCTCGTAGTTTAATATATTAAGATGATGATAGTGGAGCCAGGATTGTTCCGTGTCGTAGATGAGCGACCATGTAATGTTTTCAAGGTTCTTCCAAGTCGTTACGTTCAATATATTTGTTTTGAAAACAATTCCCGGATGTGATCTTGACAAGTTGTAAGAAGCATCGATTACATCGGCCAGATATTCGGAAAGCGAAGTTTCCTTTTGTGACTTAGAATGAAAACCTCGGGTAAGATCCTGAAAAATGGTATCAGTTATGTATAATCTGAATATTAGTGAAGACATCCCTTGAAAGCGCGTAAGATAAATTGTTAATAAAATTCATTATTACGTAAAATTCTTGGCTTGTTGCACTTTTCAGTAATTGGATAGGGTCGAACGAGCAAACCATTTGCAGGAAATGGATTTTCTGTGTTTCGTTCCAAAATCTAGAACCAAAATGTTGCTCGCACATTTTTTTTTTCAGCTCGTTTAAAGTTATGGGTTCCGTCGTTATTGGCTCGACCCGAGCTAGTGATGCAGCGAGAGAAATTGAATCTGTAGGATGTAATTCTAAGATTTTGATGAGCTGTCTGAGATCCCCATCCTCCACCAAATCCCATAGATGAATATCTCTTTGCGCTTCATTAGCTCCTATCTTCTGAAGAGATGCTGTGAGGTGTCGCAATATTTCAGCAATGAATTCGACCGCGATATGAAACGGTGCCACAGATTTTACGCTAGCAACCTGAATACGAACAGACATTTACGTTAAAGTCAATCATCTTAGCAGTTATAGGAAATGATCATGTTCCAACTTACTTGCTGAATAACTCGGTGTTGTTTCAGCTGATGAGTTAAATTTTTGAAAACGGTATCCCAATACTGTCTGGTAAATGGCGGATTCACTCTGAGACCATTTTCAGTTGCATTTTTGATAGCCGTACCCAATTCGTAAAGTCTAAAGATAGTTCTAGTAGCATAGAGAGGATAGTTCTTTAACTCTTGCCTGCGGAGTGCATCTTCCTTCAGAATAAGATCAGTATAGTCATTGAAGTTCATTGGATCTGCATCGCAAGTGCAATTTTTCAACGTTCGATAATCGTCTTCGGAAATCCCTTGCCTGAATTCAGCGAACCAAGCGAATACGTCTTCGCAGGTTGGACCACCATAAGGATCTTGACCAGCCAATGATATCTTGCTCATGATAGACGAACTTCCTAAACCTTTGATGAAAGTTGCTAGGAAATCCGAAAGATGTGAATACACGATTTTAACTGGGCTTTTATCGCCGAATCCCAGTACAGAAAGTGCGTCAATTTCTGGCCCTGAAAAATATGTAAACGACGTTAACAGGTTTTGATTAGGAAAAACCTTCGACAATCATGAGAAGAATTTATCCTCATGGTTTTCAAGGTATTCGATATTTGAATACTAAAACAAAAAGACAAACCTTTATTGAGAATATTTAAGGCAACAGTGGCCATCTCGTGAATTACGTGAGCCGCATCCTTAGCGAAAATACTCAACCTAGTAAGCGCGATTCTGTGATAATTGAAATCGTCCGTTGTCCGAACGGAATCATTGGGTCCATTCATCAGATCGTTTAATTTATTATCAACGCTCGTCAGAATATCACTGTGAATAAATCTGAGTGTAAGTAGAGTTCGTTTCACGGTACTTTTGCAAATTGGGCTTTCGATGAAACAAAATCAACAGAATTAGTTTACTGGATGTGAAAAACAGTCATATCTATTATGCAAAGCAAAACAAATTGAAGAACAATTTTCTGCAGTCTTCAATCGTTATACGAAACATAAAAATAGTAAAAAATGACATTCATCAAGTCGTGAATGCATCCAAAATAAAATGAAGTGATAAGAATTAGGGATAAATTCATCATTCAACTTCAATTCGTAGATTTTTCAAATTCTCAAAAGTTTTGATCAGGCTGATTGGTAAAATCATGCCCACAACCGGTTGAACGATAGTAAAAATGTGAGAATGCGAAAAATGAAAGTGACGTGATCGACTTACAGCTCAACCTTGGCCTGATACAGTAAATACATTTAAGAGTACACTCACTTCCAAATACTTTTATCGGTAAATTTGCTGTCAATAAATTTTCTCGCATTTTCAAAAGCTCCTTGAATATCATTCAAAGAAACTTTTTGCCCATCCGACAAAACACTAGACTCCCAAGACAAATTGGTTAGCTTTCCAATTAATTGTCTGAACTTTTTATATCCTTTGGTCCATTCGAATGTTTCTCCGTAGGCGGGATTTGCATTCTGAATAATACACCAAGACGATAAAAATGAGACGGATAAATATGCCATGTGAAAAGGTAAAGGAAATTCCAACACTCACGATACTTTCTTTGAAGAGATTCTGCCATTCGCTAACAAATGATCCAGGATTACAAGATATCCTTTCAATCTCTCTTACGATTTTACGAGTACCATTACGGAATCCAAGAACTTCGCCAATACTTTGTTCTTTTAAACAAGGCCAGTCCGTCTCTCTTTTTCTATACTCGGTAATCGCAGAAAACTAAATAGAAACACGTTGTGGGTAAAAAAGCATGAAACATGTCATCAAGGATGAAATAAGTGATAAACTTTCTCAATAAGATCTAATGGAATGTACAAATGCATTACAGGGAAGGCAAACGACATCAGCGACCTTGTTGACCTTGAATTTGATATTCATTCAAAAGATTTTCAGTGATCCTGTACTCACGTCTGGCAATTTCAGCGTTATCAGATCAGCACCGTCGTCCAATCCATCTTGAATATTCCTCAGAATGACTTCTTCTAGTATTTCTGTTTGTGGCATTAAATTAAAACCAGCTAAGGAGGTCCCATTTTTATCCATAACGATTTTAACCCGATCGTCCAATGTCCGGAAAATATTAGAAAATGCCGTGGCCCACGATCTGACGGTTTTCCATGGTTCAGAATATCTGAGTTCACCAAAGACTGGACTTTCAATTACCGTACCTAACTTGCACAGGAATCCTATACTGCAAAATCCCAAGTGATTAATGCATCAACTGTCGCTTTAAAAAATGTCTGAATTGCGATTGATCTAATTTCGATTGAATTCCCGATTTGCATCAGTATATTTATAGTTATACCTCATTTCCCAAGCATCACGAGTGGTGAGATTCTTCGTCCAAGCAATTGAGAATTGATTCTTCAACCTTTGACTCTCGATAAAATTATAGTCAGGATATTTTGTGTGAATTGCCCGATCTATGTGGCCATGAATGACTATCAATTTTTGATTGAAAGCTGTCCAGTTGAAAGAATTCGAGCCAACAGCAATATCCGAAGGACCACTGTCAACTCTGAACTTATGATTTAATTCCTCCTCAACGTATTCAGAAATACGACAGACTTCGTGTTTTAAACGTGTAACGTTTGACTCCGCAGGATAACTAATCAGTTGGAGAGCATTAGGGTCTTTACAAAGAACTTGTGTAAAATTCGAGATCTCCAGGATGTCCAATACCTGTTTACAGACAAAATATAGTAATACATTCTATTCTCGGGATGTTTAATTGTTAGTACTCTCAACATCACGTATGGATATTTCACACTACAATACCTTTGATCTATTTGCAGCAGTTAAATAAAATGCATCAATCAGCTTCGGCAGATCAGCATCTACTTCCTTCGCCCAATCGATCGGTTCGCTTTGCAGAAACTTGACAACATGTGATGCGATAGAATCCATTCTTTGAAGACTTGGCTTAATGGTGGAATAACTCAAACTAGTACGCCCCACTTTTTTGGCAATACTGAGATGAATTCCAAGTCTACAAAAAAGCAGATCTCATTAACAACGTGATGTAAAATCGATTTTTTCTTTCCCCAAAAAAGCCTTGTCTGATAATAATAATTACATGTCTAATCTTCCTTGAGCACTTGTGTCCCTAAATGTGTCAGCCCAAGCGCTGTTTGCTGAAAAAATTTCCCAATCCGGTTCCATTGATGGCTTCGGAGTTTCCAAGTAAGCTGCAAACTGCTTGATGCTTCTCACGACAGTTGTTAGATTAGTGCTTGTCATTGGCATTGGCTGCTCCAAAACTCCATACACAAATGTAGCCAGCATATTTCTGACCTAGTAACGTAGACGGTAATTTTCATCATATCACGAGTCTAATTTACCGGTGGAATGCAAAGCAATCAAACAACTAAGCTGTCATTACTCACAAGAAGTTCGAAATTGTTGATGTTAAAACTGTCGTAAATTTCAGTTAAAAATTGTTTTCCCTCTTCGCTGCATAGAAGTGATCGTATAGTTTTTGAATCTGTTTGTAAATCTGTGAAGTTGTTGAATATATCCTTAAGCATTGTTTCCGTGCAGAATACTTCTCCAGCATGCTTATTTACATCTACAAATTTCTGTAAACGTCAACAGATCCTCACGTCAGTTAAAAGGTAATTTTTAATCGGATTATGAACATTTATGCAGCTCGGAAGCTTTTCACGAACCTCTACAAGATCAATTCGGGAAAAAGATTCGACAACTGTTCGATAAACTGAAGGATTGAGCGCTAACAGAGGACGAATAAGTGAAGTGTGATTCTGAGTCACGTTCCAAACTCTCCTAGAACTTTCGAAATGAAGAGTAGCCACGTGGTGAACAGCCTGGATGATTACGTTCGAGAAAGAAACTAGGTATGATAAAGTGTTCATGATTTTCTTCGAGAAAAAGGTCCGTAAGCTGTCCAAAATTTCGGCACCTCTGTAAGAAAATTACTAATTTAGTTTTTTACCCAGTTGCATTTACAACGAATCGGAGTTTAGGTCACACTTACATTTCAATATCACCTTCATAGTCGTACAGCAGAATTTTCGTCAACCTCGCACCTCCTTCCAAAACTTCACCGATATGATCCATCATTTCACTAACTTTTTCGGCCTCCTTTGAGTGGAACGATTTGATCAAATTTTGCACAAGATTATTGGTCATTTCATAAACACTATTAGGAGGCAGCTTATCATGTGATTTATTATGCATAAAATCTTTAGCCAATATCAATAAGGAGTTCAGCCTGAGAAAACCCTTTCTGGCAATCGGCCAATTCCGATCTTCATAAAAAATCGGGTCCAACAACTCAACAGCTCTATCAATGCTGAAATGTGAAACATGTTGTCAATCAAGTTGTCGTAGTTTGAATCTGAATTGTCAAGCTTGTAGAAATTGACGAAGTGTTACTTACAATGAAACGTCGATATCTCTGAAAGTCACATTTTTAAATAGCGGAATTATCTTCGGCAACCATTTCTGGAGTTTCAAATTTTTTGGCACGTATAAATCGACCATTTTCAATTTCAGGATGGAATCTGCGGTGTGTTGTAGATCCTCAAAAATATCGTAGTTACTAAATTTGGCCGTGACTAGATTAATCATGTTGAATAGCCCGGTGAAATCTAAATTCTCAGTCACATATTGCAGAAGGTCTGGAATTAGTGTCGAATTTAGGGCACAAAGAGCTTTAGACACTGTCAAAAGATCTTCGTCAGTTGGCAGGATGAGGAATTGCTTCAGACCCTCGGGTGAACAGATGATACCGTCCATATTTGAGGAACCAAAAGCTTCGACAAGCTAAAAGACATTTTTAAGCTTATAAACCATGACCATTTTCTCAGTTTTGTGAAGAATATCTATCAAAAATCTATCTATCACCATATTAAACTATAAAAGATGGGTTGTATACAGCTTCTGTAAGCGATGGAAGATACTCACATATTGCATTTTTATTGAAACGTTCAGGAGATTATTCACCACCAATGGACTAAGCTCAGGTACCTCACGTTTGAGAAAATCTTTTATCTCATCGTGATCCTTGAACAAGTCACCCAAATGAACGCCTCTTTCTGTTGTGAATTAGAGCGTTTGATATTGAGTTATTAATCAGAAAGCAAATTTTTGTCTTATAGACGAAAATGATGAACTTAAACTGACCAAAAATTTGTTTAACTCCTGGTTGCGTGAGAACTTGAGCCATCGATCTCAAGAATTGAATACTTTTTGGTAAAGCTTTGGCAACATTCATGATCGTCTCATTTTTTATTACGGGATTCAGCGCATGTAGTAATGGCCCCAGTCTATGAAGCAAAATGATTGCAAATCAGGATAATTAGTCTGGATAATTATTCATGCATCGTGAAAGGAATGGCTTGTGGCTTACTTGGCACTTTTATAAGACGGTACTTCTTCATATTCCGAGAGGGGATTACACGGGTTGCCTAAACTACAAATGTAATTTTGCAAAAATGGTAAAAAATCATTTTGAGGCATCAGTCGAGCTGGAAATTGGCAAGTTGGATTTTTCGCAGGATCGGTATTATCTCGGACGGTGTATAACACGAGGAAAACCAGCACTGGCCATAATAAGACCAGAGCTAGCATACCCTGAAAACATATTTTTTTGAAAATTAGGATCTATTCAAGAAAAATATAGCACTGCTTGGACTTGTTAATCGCAATTGTACCTGAACAGCTAAACTGCTTTCACACTAATTAGAAACATTATTGGTAGGTACGCTGAACACTCACCGGTTGTCTCTTTCTTATTACATAATTCTTCCAGAGTAGGAGACGCAGCTGGTCGCCTCGCATGTTGCCAGCTGCCCCTGCAAATGTCATTTTCACATCTGATTCTCTGTGTCACAGCTATGATTATAAATTTCTTTTCTGTGAATATTGAAATTGTTCAAATACGGACTAATGTATTCTGAAGATGGAAGTTTGTCAATATTCTACTCTAACGTATTGCAAAATAACTAACCTATTTGGAACGTTTTAACCGAACTGTTGATTTAACGACTAGCTGCCTTTCACGATTTTCTAATAACTTATACTACGTTCATATATCTTATCATGAATTTTATGTTGCTGTAACCTGTTGCACTGGGAAACTTTGTCGTTCATGACACTGAAGAAATATTACCTTGAAAAATCAAATGAGCTGGCACTACAGCGATTCAGGGTTAATAAACTAGCGAATGAAAGTGCAAATGAACTCGTAGAACCTAGTGACCGAGCGAACGGCTACACTCGTTTTCGATGGCAACTTGAGTTATTTTAAGATCGAGTAAAGCGACTCATAGAATTGTTTTTTCCATCATCATTTACCAGCAATGATTGCTAAATTGCTGGTTTTTAGCAAAGAGTTATTTGTTAGCTGTCACATATGTCAGTTCACGCCATTTTTCGGAATTTTTGGTTTCTGGTATAACAGAGAGAATCATTACAGTTGTGTCATTAGCGCGAGAATGCATCAACCGACATCCGGAAAAATCACTTCGGCATGTGTCAGTCAGATTCGTAACCAACAAATACAAAGTTCTCAAAGAGAAGTATACCCGAAAGCACAATCAATTGATCTAGAAGATATTTGTGTTTCTGCTGCTTTCCCAAAATTGCAAGATTTCAGCATCATTTCAGTATTACGTTCATACAACATCACTGATATATCATCACATACTGTCAGTGATACTTATTGATTTGTATACAAAAAGATAGTTGTACGACAATTCACCTACCAACTAAAGGTCAATTTATATTTAAATTTCTAGTCAGTATATAACCCAAGGTCAGCAAAGAATGTAGAAGAGGGAGAATAAGATAGCTAAAGGATAAGATAATTGTGCAGCAACAAGTGATATTGTAATACGAAACTAAAACAGTGAGAATGCCCCACGTAGCGTATGATACTGCTGTGAAGTTGACAATATAGTTTAATAACCTTTCAGCAATATCGCAATAATCGTGCCTGCATGCGCAATAATCAAATGATTGAGTACTACAGCCTCCAACTCTATGTATTTTGGTCAACTTAGGTGCAATGGAGAGTTATCTACCATAAATTCAAGTTGGCGATGCTTTTTCTATGCACTATAATGGTAATATCAAAACTTTAACTCTAGTGAAGAATGCGCTTTGTGATTACGCCAGCACGGAAAGGCCTTGGTGGGATAGAAAGATGGATAGAGAGATAGATGGATGGATGGATAGACATCATTTATTAGATTCTGTAGGATAGCCACATCAGAACCTCAGTAATAAAACAGAAACAATGATCTTAGGAATGCAGTTGGAATGATAAACTGCAGCAGTAGTGAATTTATAGAATAGGTATACAAAGAGTAGAATTAGTCAATGAATAAAATCAATCAATCAGTCAATCATACTGGGCAATTTCACTTTTCTTGAGCCACGAAACTCTGATTCGTAGTCCAAGTATCAATTGCGTCGGAATAGATTCTATACGAATACAATATGAACAAAAGAAAGACCAAGCCTAACACTTTTCACATAATTAAATATTTCTACTTTGCAGATGTACATGATAAAATTATGTAGTTGCCAAGCATGAACAATCTGCGGAGACTATGAGTGGTGAATCTAATTTCTGCACACGTCCAACAATGGTTTCGTTCTTATCGTTAAAAGATGATTTCTTTCTGCGTAGAAATGACCAACGATGATCTGTCACTTGACCACAGTTGGAAAGTGTTACCGGAAGTGGTAGCCATATCAAATCTTAGATAAACATTGAATTAAATCTAATGCGTAAAAAAATGTGTGAATAATTTTGCGTGCACAATAAAATATATATAGACAAAACAAAACTGCTGAGCTCAAAGACTTATTGTTGTGCAATATGAATATTCAGTCACGATGGGTGAATCTTTTAACAGTTTCGTTTGCGAAATGCCCAGTGACTAATGAATGCCTGAAGATAATTATACTCGCTGAAAGATATGACAACTTCCGTTGTTCTTTTTTCCTCTATGTTCGTTTTGTAAAACGAATGATATTTTCGAAAACATTCGTTGATAATTCATTGACTATCACTTCTCCAATGAAAGTATAAACTTCCGTTTTCCACTGGACATTGAGTATCCGTAATGGTCACAAACCATTCTTGAATTCCTAACATGCCACCGAACTTCTATTACTCTGATAAGGTTGTCCATGAAGTCTTTCAGTCACGAATTCCAGTAATCTGTGCTAGTCTTCGAAATGGACCAATCTCAGGCATCCAAATCAAAACTGGTAAGAATTACTACTGTTGTTTTGCAATAAGAGATTTATTAACCAAGACGATAATCACATACATTAATATCTCCTGCTTAATAAAAGTTGCACGAGAAATCAAAACTAGGTATTTTCCTGGTGGTGTTTGAATTCTAGATATGAAGTTTATCAAATCGTAGATTAGCTAATGAGAAACAAGCATTGAGGATAAACATTTTATGAATACATTCGGGGTAATATGCTAGCAGTATATCATTGCACAATTTCGTAATTGTAAACCACAGACAAAATCACATACGTTGCAGCGTGGTTAGTAGAAATACTCAAGCCCGTATCTAGGAGTTACTGTTAACTAGATGTCCCCCTTCAGTCGTAAGATTTAACAGAGCCTAATTGCGAGACTGTGATAAATCTTATTGCTAAAAATGACCTCTATCTAATGGTGGCTGCTGAATAGGGGTTTGGTATGATGACACAGTGGAACACTTATAAAGTGAATAAAATTCAATGCAAATGGATATTTGGATGTAGGTGATCTGATAGATTGAATTGTGGTGAAGAGTCGTCATTTGATTTTACAAACTATGGAATGAAACTATAATTGCAACAATACTGCAATCGTATGGAAATTAGTTTCCAATACAGTAGTCAATATAAACCTGACGGAAGGACAGCACGTAGCCGGAAGTAAAAATGGATGTCACTATAACTCATACCAATCGGATAGGGGATTTTGCGAAAGGAATGAATATTCCTTCTCCAGTATCTATCTTCAGAGAAATTCCCAATCGACAGATAATTCGCCTTCTTGTAATATTCGATAGTAGCAAATTAACTTTCCAAGGTGAAATCTTGTTATGAGTATAAATTGTTAGTCAAAATTGTAGTTCATCAAATCGTATCATTATTGATGGATACCAAATTTTTATTGAAAAAAAAACACACGCCAAATTTTCGATTTCCACCCAACAAAAAAAAGCAACTAGATTGCTTTCCGGAGTGATAATACAAATAACGAAATTATGCACTTCTGAATGACTAGATATATATTACTGGCTTCGTAATTACGCATTTGCTCCGGGATTCACCTTCCAAAATTCGAAATGTTGAACGAGATGTCTACTTAGCTAATAAATATATTTGTTCTGCGGTTTCGTTTATAGCAACACAGCATGCTAATTTCCATTTTACGTCACGAATATTAATCAGCCATCATTTATTGTTCTATGCATAATGGAATGCGGATTCCTACATGTTTTCATCAAATGATAATACATCATGTATTATGCAGCCCAAAAATCTTCAGACTTTCGTTTACCGCCAACATTTTCCTCCTCAATCTCCATTGCTTAAACAACCTTGACTCATCACGTATATTTAGTTGCTTTTATCGACTGGAGAATATTTTTATTCCGAAAATTACCATCACATCACTGTACTTCCCAACCAACATCTCATCGTACGTCAACCATCCGGATGTTTTTACTCATGATCCAGAATCAGTATCATACAATCAGACTCTGATACATTGAAGTTATAATATTATATTTTCAGGTGAACTTTGACCGGTTTGATTTCATTTCAAGCTGATCAAACGGACGCATACGTATAAGCTTACATGTATAATGTTACGAGATCGCGGACTAGATAACCCAAGTGTACGTACATTGATGATGACTGAAACCCCCGGTATGTTTGAAACGAAGTTATAAGAAATGTTTGGATCTGCTATGTGGATATTTACACAGCTTTCAACTTTAACAGCGCGGATTCAGGTTCATAACTTACAAGCTTGAAATAGAATCACTGTCACAATGGCTGCAGTTGTTTGGCAACCTATACTATACGCAATCGCATCAAATGACATTAAAATGAGTGATGAATATGTATGAAAAAACGTAAACTTACGGTCTTGACCGCAAGAAAACAAAAAGACACAACTCACCTCTAGGGGCAAGTGGCGTTCCGGTTTTAGAACAAAGGAAAATTTAGATACTTATTAAACTTGTTGAATATAAGCACCATGCACTGTTCACCCTGATATTAAACCACGCAAGTCTTGCAAACGAACAATCAGCTCTCAGTACTCGGCCAAAGATCACTCTTTCATGTCTAGACACAAGATCCACTCACTACTTGCCTCACAGTGGTCAGCACACGACTGCTGTCACTATACTACGACCACGTGTACCCCGCGTTGGTTCACAACCAACACTAGGTATTCGAATACACGCACATATTAACATGCCTCTTCGCACACAGCTTAAGAACTAGTCGGGTAAAGGAGAGTAGGGGCAATCGGAGATTACAGTAAACATCACGTAAAAAAAAATTAATGAGAAGCTGATCTGTTTACCCTTCGATTTCTGGGAATGCCTAATGTTTATAGTCAGCCCTCGACGTACCAAGATAATCACGGATTTAGTGGTTTTTTTTTCTTTTTTTTTTCGCCGTATCACAAATAATTAGGTACAACAAAGTCGAGAGACTTGAGCATTTGTCACGAAACTGTTGACAGTTTCTATTGCGAGAAATTCACTCGAAAATAAATTGGAAGTAATTGAATAGTTGCAGAGCTTGAAACAAATAAGGCAAGCTCATTTTTTCACCAACAAATTACTAGTCGTTCGTTAATTTGAGTAGCAGGCTCTATGCAAAGTCTACTTCAAGTTATAACTAGAGAATGCCCTATTTGCCCTATAGTGAATGATTGTTACACGGATATATGTAGCTATCTCGCGTTCAGAGTGAATCAGTCTGTGAACATGTCAGATGTGTGGATACATATCTGTATTTGTTCAATGAGTTGTCGTGGCAAAATGCTCAAATGTAGCGGAGGTTATTCTGATGGACCAATTAATTCATATACGTTCAAAGATCACGTGCCAAATAAGAGATGTATATTTCGTTCAAAGTTTACTTTTATTTTAGGTGATATAAAAGTCCCTGAGACGTATCGACAAGTTCTACGAGAATCGACCTCGCGTTTGTAATTGGTTCTGTATACCTACATGAGATTCAAAGATCCTGTAATATATATTGAGTTTAATTCATTTAATTTCCACGTTCGATGTTCTTGTCACACGATGTAAAGCAGTCGATATTCATGATGATACACCAGTGACTGATGATGCGCCGTAGATCTGCACCGATGATTTTTTTCATTTCAACTGCAGTAGCTTGGCTGAAGAGCGCGAATTCCCTTTCTCATCCAAGACCTGTTTTTCTCCAAACGCGATCTAAAAATACAGAGATCTGAATTGGAAAAAGCGAAAAAATGAAAACCTGTCTGGCAAGACGGTCGGAGTTCCTAAGTCGACCACAATGCGAGGTTTGCGTCACATTCGCCAGTGCACGCGAGTTTGCAGTTTACCTTATAATCTAAGAATATACGAAATCTAGTTTACACAAGTTCGTGGGCAACTGCAGATATTGCAACTCTTTATAGGTCTAACTTGGGATAAAATTCTTGTGAACAAAATCTGTAACTAATTGTGTGGCTTGTTCAACATCATTGAGTATCGCAAGACGTTCCCTGGTTTACCCAATGAGAAACACTCCTGTTCGAGATGCTCATATATACTCGCCAAAAATAACCAAGACGAAGCAAAATCCTTGAGACGCGTTTCTTCAGGCACCTCGCGTCATATCATTCCGTGTAATATTTCTCACCAGATATATAGCGACAAACACGACAAACGTGAAGTTCGAGGCAACATAGCAAACGCACGTATCCCCGATTATCAGAAGAAACGGACACACCGCTGGTACTGCCACTGCCTGTATGACAGGAAACGTGACGATAACAAAGTTTCAATAATTTATTCTGCAGCCTCCCGGCGTCAAGTTGAATTAAATCGACTTGAATGACTGTAATTCTTTGATCGATTCGTGTTGTATTATTCAGAGAATAAATGCTCCAATAATTCAAGTCTTAATTAATCTTAAGATTATGACGTAGACGACGAACCGGTTTTATACTCTAATGATTATACTTCACTCTACAGGCTCGTTTATACGTACATCATTTTTAATGAGATTTTTTTTTCTTCGCAAATCCTGAAGACCGGCAAATTTACATGCATATATATGTGTAGGGGACAGGGAAATCGAAATTAGATATGAAAATAAATAGAATATCTTGCAGGTGACATGGTGGCAAGTGATTCGAATCATAAACTTTCGGATAACCCTAATCTCATCTCACCTGATGTTTGACAAATATTAACAACAACAAAAAAAGACTAATAAATGGAAAATTACAAGTACATGTAGGTACTTATGCACACATGCCTATATGCATGTATACTATATGTTTATATGCATGTATACTATATGTTTATATGCATCCACATATCTCGACATTATGCTGATATGAGTATACTTTACAATTTTGCGGATAACTTCTCGCAGCAAGGAAGTAAAGAATCAGGAATGGTAATTTGGGAACTTGAAACGCTACTTATCTCTGTCTAATTAGACGCCAAGTTCAACTAGTCCAAGCGGAAATATTTTGTCATTTTAATAGTACCTTGAACTCGTGCTGATCTTTACCTATTGAATCCTATTCTAACTACCTTCACTTCAGAACATGAACAGTCCCCGAAGTTCATTCAAGGAGGCAGATAAAAATTCAATTTCAGCTGCAAACCGACATGCTGAATATATTCCCGTCAGGTGTGTTATACATGCACATACAATCGTATATGTATAGACAAATGATCAAGTCTTTTTGTACTAAAGTCTGGTAATTTGAGTAGCACGGAGTCGTGATGAGACAAACATATGTGAAAATAGGCTTTTTGAACTCCCAATATCGTGAAGTAATTAGAACTTCGTTTATGAGATCAATTTTTCTTCGAAAAATGCATACATCATTGGCACTCACTCTGCACAGAATTTATACCGTCTTATATCTATATCATCATCATCTCAAGTATGTACAAATATATAATACGAAAACACAAAACGTGACGTTGCGTACCGAATCGCGCTTTAATTTACTGAACCTCATAACATGTGCCCATATGATTCCATGCACAACCCAAAATCGGGCTACCAACAGTTGTGCCAAAGTCGCTGAAACTTGAAATGCATGAACAATAATTATTAAATTGTGGTTTTGTGCATAACAACCGATGGCGGTATAAAGATGCAAAGCAGTGATTTTGCGGTCAGCAGTAATGATGCTCTTATTTTTTAATTGACGTTAAAGATCTGTTATCTGTAATGGAGACTTAAGAAAAGTACCATGAGGCTGATGAAGCTGCAAGTCATGAACGGAGCTCAACTAGCTGCAAGTTATATACTCTGCGACCATATGTCTCGGCTGATCTACAATTACAATTTAATTCTCATCTGCATGTAAAACGTATAAGTGCATGTTATTGGCAAACAAATTATCCAACAGCTGATGAAGCTAATTCTTCGACGACTAGCTATACATACTTTCCGAATTCAAAATACGTATTTCCGCATTTTTTATTTGGACCAAGGTAATTCGGTCTCATTTTATGGTATTCATTCACATCACTGTAGACAACTTTATACATGAAAACATATCTGCGTCATCTTATACGCGAATGTCATCATGCATTATGCAGCGCACTTCCCATCTATCTTATCGACACTTCAGAGTTGCCGGAGTCAAGATACGTTTAGATAAAGACATGTGGGATATAATAAAAAGTCATTTATAATTTTGACGAAAATTGTTTATACTTTTAATAATCGTAATTATGGTTTTTTGATCAAAGGAACAAGCATTTCTGACGTAAATTAAAACAGTATAACAGAGTGATACCTATCCATGAAATAGATAACGTTATCAAAAAACTACTTAGGTGACATTTAATGTGGACACGAACTCATGCAGATTAGTTATTAATGCTTGAATGCTGATCTTCTGCAAAACAACTACATGTCATAGTCTTGAGATTCAATGCCGAAGTTAATAAACTACATCTTGGACGCGATTATGCAACTCAATAAACGCTATTTACTCAATGGTATCTACTTGTTTTGCACAATGATATCAAAACTATTTGGAAATCGTGGATTAGTCCACGTATTCTAAGATTTATGTTGCAAAATTTATTCCATTCTCAACCTCTTACATCTTCAACCATTTTTCTCTGTGCTAGCCTTTGAATCCACTTGATTCACAGGGAATATATAAGAAATTTCGAAAGAAGACTTACGTAAAACAATTAGTAGATGATTATTCATACTCATATGCCTTGACACACCGCAAAAAATTATTCAAATAATTACCAGCTGTATCCCATTCCACGTGGCTTACATCTTTCAGCGTACGTAGATATCCAGGCAAAGTTCACGATCTCTTGGCACCAATATTGTAATAAACAAGAATCATAAAATTTCATTCAACATTGATGTACCTCAAGGTCTCGGGTGAAAAATGTACGGAAAAGTTTTCTACGCACATCGAAAATTCTCAACGAAAGTTCTTAGAGTTGAGTTTACAGCCTTGCGATGCAATTTTTTCACGTCACTACCGATGTTAGACCGTTTATTTTTGGTAACTCAGTTCAAATTTGATGCACAGGGATTCGAACTTGGACCAACATTCAGCTCTTTCATTCTCAAAACATATATACAGTTCAAGTGAAATATAAGTGGGTTTTCCCTTCCACAGGTTTTCCATCTTGTGTACTAAAACTTTATTTTATACTTTGCAAACATTCATATTTCGCGAATGGTATAGGTCCGTATAGTACCTGGCTGGTTTATTGAGCTAGTTCATTAAAAATTAGTGTATTATATATGATAATTGTCATTAACATTGCATTGTTGTCCGTTATAACGATCAGATAAACTGAAATAGTTTACAGCAGTAATGATGTTCCATCGGTGTCCTCATCGTCATGTTCGATCTCATTAACGTCGCGACTTCTGCAATTCAGTTAACGGATCGTACCTGTTCGATGACATTGCGAAGGATAGCCAGTCCTGGTCCATTGGCCCTCGTGTAACCAGGAATTGTATCTTCACATCGTTTTCTCCAGGCAATAAGCTTTGGGTATTTTATTGGGTCTAAAGGTATCCAAAGCTGTAGAAATTATAACAAACTGAAGAACGGTATTCTTAGCATTGAAAAATGAATATCCATGAACGAATGTGTGACTAACAATTTCGTTGCGGGGAAAGAGAAAATAACATTAAAAGAGACCGAGGTGTTCAATCTGAAAGATTTCCTCCAGGTAACAAAAATTACGATAAATGATGAGTATAACATTTTTGTTCAATCAAAAATTGGTTGAATTTGAGATTTCCCAACTGTCTTGCGGGCTCATTATGGTGATTAGTATAATACTGTAATTATTTGCCACCCCTATCAACCTCTGGATTGTTCATGAGCGATGGGATCCAAAGCTGTGACGATGTTGCACTCGCAGAGTGTTGCTTATAGAAGCAAAATTACCAGAAGTGGTTCTAATTACCTCCAAGCTTGACACAGTTGCAATGATACTGGTATCAGCCAAGGTGTATGTGCTACCAGCCAGCCAATCATTGTCTCCAAGAAATGTTTCCAGAATTCCGTAAGATTCGGCAATTATATCAAGCCTATGCTGGGGTACTATGACAGTTCCTGTCGACGCGGGGAAGAGTGAGACCTGAAAATGTATCCGAATGATCAGAGACAAGTAATAACCAACACATGATACAAACACATGAAATACGTCAAAGAATCAACTCTTAGGCGATTACAACAAGCAGTCGCAGACTGGCGAAATCTTGTACATTCCTACTTGTCCTACTTGTACATTCTTTTGATGGTGTACCATCACTCGAACAACTTTCGTAGAAAATATTAGCTTGCGTATGATACGCAGGATATTATGAACTCAGTATAGCAAAGTTTCCAAACATTGGATACTGGAGGTCAAATTTCAGTAGCAAATACATTCAAGTTCGCATTTCAAGTGGCCTTTCATTCTTAGTGAATTGCTTACACCTTACTTCACTGGTCAAATGCATAACGAATTCGCATTAAGTAGTAGGCATAATTTACTCTACCATTAAGCAAGTTCATGGTCGAATTCACGGTAAGGGGAAGGTGCCGAAAGAGGATAAATATTTCTTACCACTTTGGGCAGACTAAATTTCCAACGGTTTTGACGTGTTCCAGAACAAATTCTTTATACTATCCATGTTCGACTTTTTTACTCCAAAAATATGTAAACGTAGCATTAGTCGTTGCTCACTTATGACACAAGACTCCCTAACTGGTATAAGGACCAATAAAAAATAAAATAAAAAACATGGCACTCATTGTGTTACATCTATACTGATCTCACTTTTTGCAATAGATTATCAGTACACATCCAGACATTTCTGTAAAATTGGTTCGAAAAAAATTCAGGTTTGTATGGAAATTTAATGTAGAGGATTTTCCTTTGCTTACAGGATAGTGCCAATATATTTTCGCAGCGTACGATGACTCAATTGATTTCGTTGTATTGCTATACGTATGAAGAACTGTCATTATTCATTCTATTTTTACTAATTTCATCATATGAAAAGACCATTGTATCAGAAGATGGAAAAATATCTTGAATGTTATTCGTAGCTTTATCTTACGTTTTTTTCTTTTTTTTCGGGGATGACGTTTGTATCCAATATTCCAATCAATACAATAAATCAGATAAAGGCGTATGTACTAATCCTACTATAATCTTCAACTTTAGCTCACAAGTCAATACGAAATGGGAAAAATAATAAATTCCCAAGCAATTATACGTACAATCATTTTTTTCAGATGAGTAAAGAGAACCGCATTGTCGAAATGAAGCCGATGATTGATGACGGTACGTTTCTCAAGATCCTTTGGGTACAGAGAATCGTCCTTTGCGTATTTATCAATCAGATAAGGAGCGATCACGTGGCTGCGACATGGTAATCAAACGAATGAAATACATACTTTCTTATAGCGGATGGATTAATGACTAGTACAGAAAACCGCATCATGAGGAAAATTTAATTCGAGGAAAACAATTCTTACGAAGAATTCATTGTACTTCATTGTAATTCATTCATTACACGAAAAAAAGTATACTAAAGGAAATGTGTTCTCGGTTATCTGTTAATTTTTTTTTCCAAGCAATGAATTATAATCCGAATGGAGGTTTGAAAGTTGGAGTTCGATGTTCCTTGTTGTCTTATAGACCTTAATCACCGAGAAATTGCATACGAGAGTTTACAGCTAATCACGAACGAATTGGAAGAATTGTTCATGTTTCCAGACGGCTCGGCATTGAGAAAAAAAATTGAAATGTCCATGAATAAAATTGATTTACCTGTCCGCGATGGTGAACCCACTGTCATTCAGAGTTGGAACAGTGTGCTGAGGGTTCATCTATAGTTGTAGAATAGTAAATGTAATAATTATTAAGCATTTTTCGCAAACGCCCAAGACTTGGAATATAATTGTCATCACAACTTCCGTACTTTGAGAAATTCTTTCGTGCGATGCTCTCCATAATGGAAACGTATTTCTTGAACATCAACCTTAATCCCTGCAGCTGCTAAGGCTAAAAAGACGCCACGACATGGTGGGCTGACATCCGTCGCGTATAGGATTGGTGTTGTCATTTTTATTTCATGACTTGAATGCACTGTGAAGAAACAAGCAAATTGTTTTTGATTAATAATTCATACGCACTGAATGATGAAAATAACTTATTGCGATTACACCCAATGCAATTCTGCAGTCATCTACTCGGTCACAGAAACTGAATGACTATTTCATACTCTTCCAGACTTCTTCGCACATAATATTTCCTACCTAAAAATGCTTGAAAAATCGCGAAAATTTTTCTTTCAGCCTAATTTTCGTAATTATTGCAGCCTTATGTCGGGAACATCATTGTATTCATATCCAGACAAATTCCACAAATTTTGTGATCACAAGGAATGATTTTGGTGCCGGAATGAGAGTAGGATGCCATTGTTGATCCATGTATTATTAGAAGGATTTCAACCTATTTATTTAGAAATCTAATTTTTGCAAGCGATATTTATCACCCATGCTAAAATTTTTGGGATATAATGTTTAGGTCCCTTTAAAAATCATTGCGAATGCTCACATCTCACACTGATCTTAGCTTCAATATCGTCTCCTGATTAGATAAGATTTGCGTAATTTCTTTCAAAAATCTAAATACCTACCAGTGATTTGAGTCATTCTCAGTTTAAAACATTATTTCATCCAGGTTGATCGATTCCTGCCAATATATAAAACGGCACCGAGTAATAATAATTTCGAGAACCTCTGCTCTTCACACACCCGGAAATAATAAATTTTAGCTATTAAAAGTAATTATTTTGAAAGTAGCAGCTACTTCCCGATCGAATATATCATCACCAATAGTTTTAGAGCTCCCATTTCCGGGCAATACCTATTGGCGAAGCAATAAATTGAACATTACTAAATAATTAATTCAGAGTTCAAGTATTCCAGATTTTGTAAGTGTCTAAACCTGACACTGATTGTGAGTTCGGTTCAATTATATGGATAATTATACATGATGACCAAATCAACGATCCAGAATCAAAAATTCGATAAATGTTTCATTTTTTATAGCTTGAATAGAGTTCTGAAAGTCCACCGAGTCTGAAAAGTCCGAGTAAATCAAATTTCGGATGTCATCGTTGGAAGAATTCACGACATTTGAAGGAAGACGGAGATATAATTTTCAAGTTTACGGAACACCGATAAGGATTGGCAATTTTTTGCTAGTAGCACGTATTTCTCGGATGGTGCCCGAGAATTCAAGGTTTCTCGTCAAAAATATGCAGCAAGTGATACTTATCTTTTCTTGGAGTCATTCGAAACTTATAATCAGAACTGTTCACTGTATAGAGTATAAGTACTAATGTAATAAATTAATTATATTAGGTACTCATATATATTTCTTTCAGAAATGTCGATTCTAGAATCAGCAGATTTTCTGGTACCTCTTCTATTATTGTTGAATTTCAACTTGTATGTTTCTCTAATGGTTGTCACAGCCCAGAACGAGATAAATGTATCTCGTGACACGAGCTGGCTCCGTTGACCAAAAAGCAATCGGCTAGTACGAGGAAGCCTTATCTTCAACTGGCTCAACGACAACCGACCAAAAGATATGATAAGCCAGTTTGCTACGTATTAGTTAACAAACATACATGCATGATGCAGTCGCAGGGACATCTGCCGTTCTTACCTATTTTGCCGAAATACGTTCGTCTCTCGATCGCTGTGTGTTCAATTCAATTTTGTGTTCTGAATTTTTTTAATTTTTTGTAGAAGCTGACTTATATCGTTTGAAAGGCTTTCTGATGTGAAAAAAAATCGAAAATCGTCGGAAAGATTTGTGACAAACTCGTTGCGACGACGTTTTGAATTTCAACTAGCTGAGTATGAGCCAAAGATGGAAACCACAGTGATCTATGTGAATCCGGTTCGAACGACATCGCTGCCTCCGGGAACAAGCAATCAGTATCAGTTAATTTGCTCACGAAAAATGAATGAAAGATTCATTATCTTCGATTGTCGTAGGTCTGATGACTTCAATTTTATGGTACACGTCTTTGAGTTGACTTACACACACACTTTTAAAACCACATTTCTCTGCCAGTTATAGTTAAGAAAAACCCTTTCCTGAGGAAGTGCGATAAAAATATATTTATCAGACCGACACAATGCGGGATGATTATTTTTCTCTTTTTATCAGTAGATGGTGGAACTATAAATTACAGGGTGAAGTTATTAAAAATTTGATAAAATCAATCACTTGAAGCTGCGTTTATCTTCAAATTTGGTAATTTTCAAATTCAGTGTCTAATGTAGAATCCATTACGATATAATTTCACCAACTGCATGTTTGCAGTAAAGTATCATGAACCGGCTGTCAGGAGAAAAAAAATGAAGAAACAATTATAATCGCGCAAGTGCCTGAAATTCCCGGTTGAAGGTAAAAACTGAGTTTTTAATATTTGTATTCGAGAATACGGGAAACGTGGCCGAAAAAACTTCATCCGAGTATCTTTTTGCACGTGCTAGACCTTTCGAAAATTCACTCAAAAAATTCGTTTTCATATAACAGCTAGGTTCAAAGTATAAACACTAAAAGTACGCATTACACGAAGAGTTCAAAAAATCTGGAACAAGTTATTTAGTCCATTTCTCATTCTAATCTAAACAAAGAATTTATCTGATCGAAAAAGAATAAGGGTTGAAATCCAAATCCCGGCCAATACATCGAAGAGAATTCATGAATTTAGTCAAGATCATTAACATTTAGTTCTTACAATAAGTATAGTAATAATATTGCTCTTTTCTCCCAAACTACTTATAGGCAAACTATATTCTTGACCGAATGCTACGGCACTGTAAAATAATTTGCTGACTTGTCACAGTATGGGTTCGGGATGAGGCTCAGACATAATATTAGCAAACCGATTAGTTGTCGTCAGATCGATGGATCTTTTCAAATAAGTTTACATTATTCGGTTTGATCTTGATAGATCTGAAATATATTTAATTGAAAATACTCAAACCACCAAAAGAATCAGCGATACAAATATATTCGTTTGGTAATCTAGTAATTATCTAATTATTTCAAGGCGGGTGACAGTTTCGATGATGTTATGAAGATGTACGTTGGTTGTTATGTGTCAAATTGCTGGAAAAATCACCACATCTCCACACCGCAATTGCTGCCGCTGTCGGTTAGACGCTGGGGCGATATTTTCCCAAGAAATTGTGAAATATAGCAGCTCCAGGTGCATTTGTCGTTGCATAGCCAGGAATCGTTTCCTCACATCTTTTTGCCCAGGCAGCTAGTTTAGGAAAATTGTCCAGGGGCACAAACGCCTGAAATATTTGCACGGAGGTAAAAGTAAATATTTCATTGAGCGAAGCAGTGAAATTAAAAATTCTGTTCAGATTTGATTTCAACTTTCAAGAAATTAGTATCCCGTTTTCAAATTGCTAATACTCGGTACGAGAAAAGAAACTAATCGGCTCCATCAATTTGACCAATGATATTTCTCGAAAGAATAGGCCGACGTTGATATGATCTCAACGTATGCATTTTGACTTTCTTTTTGGCTCCATGATCGTTATTGATCAGCGCCCTTGTTTCAGAAAATATCATGACAGATTAGAGATTTTTCATCAACTGGATAAAATGTTTCGAAACTCATTTTCCAGAAGATACAGCGTAGATATAAGACTTTATTAAACGAAAGATTACCGTCAAGCTAGACACGGATGCTATGATACTGGTATCAGCCAATGTGTATGTGTCGCCAGCAAGCCAGTCGTTGTCTCCAAGGAATTTTTCAAGAAAGTCGTAGGACTCTTTGATAGCGTCAAGATTCTCTTGAGATATTTCAGTAGCACCTTTGTAAAGAATCGGGGACTGAAATTAAATGGACGGAGAAGAACGGATTAATTGTTGTCACTGGACACCTAACCACGTACGAAGATATGATAAAGTGGCAAAATGATCTTAACCATTAAGTATGAACCTTAAAGTGGCCCGAATGAAACAGTGAAACGTCCATTATTTGAAAATATTAATAAATGATTATGGTTTTATTTATAAATTCTTCTAATCATTTTCAGCCAGCTAACTTTCGGAGAAAATTTGATTCAAGTTTGTGATTTAGACAGCCGCTAGGTCTTGACACATTTTTTATTCTCAGTTCTAATCCACAGAGGACTAATTGCGGAAAAGAACGTCTTTTTTCAATCATGCATTGTGGATAGAACAATTTTGGGATAAGTATAACCGGGGCAAGTATAACCGAATTTTCGGTAGTTAGCTTCGCAGTATCTTCTACGAATACTCCGATTATACTTACAATCAGATGAATATAATCATTCGCCGAAACGGAAATAGAATACGTACAACGATTGCCTTTAGTTGAGCAAAAAGAGTCGCGCCGTTGAAATGAAGTCGCTGGTTGATCACTGTACGTTTCTTCAAATCCCTTGGGTACAACGAATCTTTTTGTGCGTATTTGTCGATGAGATACGTAATTATAGCATGGCTGTAAAATGCGAATAGTATAATTGGAGTGGGTAAATATTTTCACAATGTGTTAACAAGATGTGACAAAAAAAAAGTGCAATGATTATAATAATCGATTGAGAAGATGATCACAATAGCGCCTCGTACTATAGCCAATTAGCTGAGCATATAGTGACATCCTCAGCCCACCGGCACGCCATAGAAATTATACATACACTGGTATGATTTTGGAAAACAAATGTGAAAAATAATTATCAATCTACGAATACATATAATACCTAAGCTTCAGGCTCGCCTTACGAAGTGAAGCGGATCATGAAAATCTCCTAATTTAGATAAATAAAAATGTTGTTTGTATTCAATCACCTGTCCCAGATAATAAATCCGTTGTCGTTCAAAGTTGGAAGTGTGTGTTGAGGGTTTATCTGCCATAGAAAGATGTGAAATTCGATTACTTGGAATAGATTGATATGATAGTTTCAGAAAAATTCTGTAACCATTCATAGAACCTTACGTAGTATAGTGGAGGATTTTTTCTTTCTCTGCTTTTTCAGTATATCTACTACTCGGAATTCTGCACAGTTTAGTAAACTTTTAGAACAGCTGTTTTAACCCATGTATTCTGTACTACAGTATTGGAAATCGGACTAGCAGCCAAGTCGAAACCCTGGGATTAGTTTGGTTACATATATCCTGACTTGAATACCTTTCTTTTGCATTACCTTTAGGAAATCTTTTTGAAATTGTTCCTTAGCTGGGAGATTCATTTCTTGAACATCAAGTTTGATTCCAGCAATTCCTGCAGCTAACAAAACGGCACGGCATGGTGGACTAGAAATCGTGGAATACAAAATCAGAGGTGCCATTTTTATTTTGTAGATTATGCGATCTGTAAAAAATAAAAGAAACAGTATACTTGTAACATTACAGAAAAATTTGGAGACACAATTATTCGCATGGTTTGGAGACATTGCCGAAAGTCTGATTTTACACAGAAGTTTCTACTCCGTATCTATATGTATGAAATATGGATGTCCCGTGATGGTACTACTTGCAGTAGGTGTAGTAAAATAATAGATATTTATTACTGAGCGCGTGTAATTATCTGTTACAGGGTTGATAGCCCACTGAATAATAGCGTGGGTACCTACTAGGAGTAAATTCATTTCCAGAATGTGATATCGTAGAATTCCTGTCGAGAATAGTCTAGTCTTGATGATGCTACGATTAGGTTTCTAATGGGTTTGGATGATCTCACTGTCAAGTCCATACGTTGAAAAAAGTTCTTCATTTTGCCAACATTTATTTCATTTACAACCCACACAGCAAAATATGTGACAGTAACATCACAGAAATATTAAAATTGTCACACGCAATGTATTGTAACATTTTTTGCAACATTCCTGTAACATTTTTGTAACGTGACAAAAAAGTTACATGTCCGCATAAAAATGTAACAGTTGTCATGTTTCTGTGATGTTACAATTACAAAGTTCTCATCATGTTTTTGTCGTGCTGTTGTGCATCATGTGCTGTTTTTCAGTGAGATCGCTGTAATGTTTCATAACCATGACCAGAGATCTTTTCTGGTAATTGAACATGCATGGTAAATTCACAACATCCAATCACTTAGAAGAGAGTTGAGGTGGCTGCGAGTCCAGCGTCAGTGATTGTTTGGCGTTTTCAACAAATCAACCGCTGGTATGAACAAATAGGTTCAGCAATGTTGGAATTACAAGCTTTTAAACATATCACATAAATATTACAAATCCCACACTACAAAATAAAGGTTACTGACATATTTCAAATGTGATATCACAATAACATCACAATTACAATAGTTCTGTCACGCTTTGTCACCTTTTCTGCTGCGTGGGAATGTCTACATCCAGGCCACACAATACTTCTACGTTATCCATGGGCGCTTTCACTATTCTAGAATATTGACTATTTTTTACATAGGCCGATGATGATTGATAATCATAATTGATATTGTCTGAGTGGTTTTGATTGAAGTCCGGATACTCTCATTGTGAACTGGTATCGCATCGGCCATGTTGTTATTATTATTATAGGAATCATCATTTTCGAAATCCAAGTGTACTACAGTTTCACAAGTTCTGTAGAGAGCGTGCTCAATTGAAATTGTATGTTTGGGAAGCACAAACGATCCAATTTGATTTGTCATTTCATAAAATTAATAGCCATTACCAACTGTTGATGTGTTTGATTCTAATCGTAATGATGATCATTTCTTAAAAGTTGACGAAATAACGGATTCATTCCGATTTTTTTTTTCACCTATGCATCTTAAGCGCCGACAAGTTCGTCGATCTTTATGTTTCATGCAGGTTCACAATTATTAACATCTTGCTATAAGTATCCTGTACAGAAATGGGTTTCGTGTTTATTAGGAATTCGAAATATCGGGATACACCTACAACCTCATCTTATCATTGATCGTCATGGTCACGCGCACCTATGAACAACATAATTCTTCTTAATTACTTCTATCATTGATTGTATCCATGTTCTTTGATTAATATACGTATTTTTCTGCCATTAGTTGTCACAAAGAAATCGTTATACTAGGTCAGTATTAAAAACCAGTCCAGGTAATCGAATAAGCCAATGAAAAATTTCCCACCAGATGGGGCAATTATTTGGTATTTTGTTAACTATTTGAATTCGGGAAAAGTTACAGTTTCTAAACCACCGAATCCAACGACGAAAGACTATTTTGACCTGCTTCGGAAACCGATATTACATACAATCATTGATTTCGAAATCAGTTTTTATCGACGAAATCCAACCGAGATGAACAGATCAAAAAGATTCGTGAAGAGTCAAATAAACAGATTGTGTCACACCTCACACCCCAATTAATATTCTGTAATAATTTACTTACTATTTGCAAAGCACTGGATGTGACAGTAATAATAACTCGATATTGATGGTCGAAGATTATCTTGAATCACTCATGAACCGCTGACGATCACGGACTGCGGCTTCGCTCAAATAATCGAGCAAGCTATTCGACGTAGATAAAAAGATATAGCATACGAACGTGCTTATAGCAAGATGATCAGATTAGAGTTATTATTACTAGAGTAACTGAATCGAAATTCACAGCCATTTCAAATCCTCATCAATTTACCGAAATCCCATATGACCGTATGGGAGTTCGAAATGTCTTGATGGATCCCTACCGTGAATTTTCATTCTGATAAATATATTATATTAGCGCGACTCAAATGTAATTATTATTACATTTTATGCCGAACGCCTCGATATACACATCAATCATCCCCGAATGAAGAATTTTCAACCACATCTTACACAATGATATTGATATGCCGTAATCGTCCAAATAACCATGAAATTTCGTTCACGCATGTCATTTGAGTATTATAGTAAAAACATTTCTAAGACAGCTGCGGAGGGATGGGTTTAGATGATACACAATTGATTGGGTAGTCTGTGAGCGAATTATATCGTTAATGCATAGGTAGAGGAGGGATTGGGAAATATAACCGTGGCGTGTGATATTTTCCCTGTCAAAAATCTGGAAAATTGAGGTAATGTGGTATAAGCATTCGATTACACACATCAATGAAAATAAATGAGGTAAGGTGTGTAATGAAAAGTTAAAAATCCGGAAGAGTGTTTGATTTTTTTATTGATTGTCGGAAGGCGACAATTTACCCCGTTCAATTAAATTAGGTTTTGTTCATCAAATTTTTGAACAATTTAAAAATTACACAGTGAATGTCGTGTACCTATAGCATCACGTATTCATTGTAAAAAATTTGCAGTGCGGACTAGCAAGCATGTGCAACTGCGTGTCATTTTGATATAGTATTTCGGGATAATTCGATGCAGTGAGAAATTTTTACACATCAAATGGTTCTAAAGTTTCCTTGCCAGCAAATTTCAACACTATCATTTCGACTCCACTGTACGTATGAGTAAAATATAAGTAAGAAATAACAATTGAGTACACTATGACAAAGTTATGTCATGAGTCCATAGATCTAGTTTCATTATTTTTGATTACTTATATGTTTCATAAGAGAACCGATATTGTAAAAAATGCTATTCCAGCGTGATAATCAACGAACGTATATCAGTTGGTTAGCCCGAATCTTGCTGGAATCTGCTTACTCATAGAAACTCTCAATCATTATACTCAATTCAGGGATGAGATATCAGGTTCTTTTAGATAACAAAAATTACGCAAGCAATGTACCCTGCGACATGAAATAATTCAATGAATTGCGTTATAAACGGTTCTGAATCCAATATTAATTTGCAATAGGTTTTCAGCTATCCCAGATTTCTGTCTTCACCTTCTTTCCGCCAATCTCTGAACTATTCTTCTTCTTCTTCTTCTTCTTCGTCTTTTTTAGAGTTAGCATCTCATATGATGAAGTAGACAAAACCTTCTTAGGAATGAAAAATTTGATTCCTGTTCTATCTTCGGAAATGACCAGCTTTGTAGCGGTAATCAAACTGATACGTACAGGGGGAGAACTGAAACTATTCGGTGTTGAAATTAAAATGTGATCATTTTGAATCGCAAAAAGTTATTCGGTTCACAATATCCAGGCAAACAGGAAGGAAAATTGTTATCTAAGTATTTATTATCTACTATTAGTATCATTAGTCTACAAATATTGATAATGGGTGAAAAATGTATCGTTAATAAAATTATAACAGAGTAAATTAGTAAATGCGTCTCTCCGAATCGTCGAGTAAATCGATTCCTTTTCTTCATCATAATTGCTACTTAGTTATCGGAACGGAATTTTCCAAAGAAACGGTGAAGTTCAGTCGCTCCTGGCTTATTTGCAGTTGCATAACCAGGAATCTGATCCTCACATCTTTTTGCCCAAGCCGCGAGCTTTGGATATTTGTCCAAAGGTACAAACGCCTGAAACATTCGCATAACGTGGTAAAAATTTTCGATTTTTCATTAGCTGTATATGACTCAAATTCTTGAAGATATTCGATTTTTCTAAAGTCACCAACAACTTTATCAAACGAAAGATTACCGTCATACTGGATACCGATGCGATAGAGCTGGTGTCAGCCAAAGTAAACGTGCTACCAGCCAGCCAATCATTGTCTCCAAGAAATTTTTCAAGAAACTCGTAAGACTCTCTGATCTTATCACACTTGTCTTTGGGTACTTCAGTACCGCCGAGGAAGAATATTGGATACTAGAAATAAATTGGAATGGTAAGAGATAACTGAACAAATTGTCATTGAATTTTTGTGTGTGTTCACTCTTCATACGTAAATTAAGTTATCTAGATTTTATTGTGGATTCTTGTAGTTATTTCGACAA
This sequence comes from Ametastegia equiseti, assembly GCA_963989295.1. NCBI lineage: Eukaryota > Metazoa > Arthropoda > Insecta > Hymenoptera > Tenthredinidae > Ametastegia > Ametastegia equiseti. The sequence continues at coordinate 8,541,093 of OZ022397.1, forward strand.
TGATCTTAGAATTTGCTTTTGATTCTTATTTATACATAACTATAAAAGAAATTTATGGAGTCTATCTCTATATGAATTATACCATAATTCAGCTGAGGAAACAAAAGTTACGGTACAAGGGAAAACAAGGTCCCAAGATGATTCTGGATCCAAAAACCTGATAACTTATACATGCATTATCACCGAAGTCTCATTAGAATATGCGCATACGTACAGCAATTGCCTTAATTTGGGGGAAAAGGGTTGCACCATCAAAATGAAGACGCTGGTTCACCACTGTACGTATTTTAAGATCCTTTGGGTACAACGAATCGTCCTTCGCGTATTTATCGATGAGGTACGTGACAATAGCATGGCTGTTGGATGAAAATCGTAATCTGATTCAGTAAATATTCTTGTAATATTGTGTAAGGTAAGCGCAGGAGAGGAAACCCACCATAAGAATATGGTCAGTTATGTACAAAATTGTCAAAGATCGTACACAACTGGTATTGCATATTATCACTATACCCGACATGGTGAATAGAATTGTGATGACCCATCATCTAATGAGAGAAAAATTATCATTGAAATCATCATTTCGAAAGTACTTAAACATACTGTCAGCGTTTTTGACAGGTCTTTGACACCCAAGTCTTAGTGAATTGTTATTGATTTCGGACAAGTAGCTATAACTTTTCCAGATTACTTACAATCAGTCCAACAACAAAACTAAAATGATTATCTGTACACCTATTAAAGATCAGTTGGATGAATAAGGTAATTAGTAGATTAGGTGCTACTAGTGATGTGCGGTTTTCTGGTTCATTATTTACTTATTCTTCAATTTCCAATAAGACGTCGAACTTCAAGTGCTGTGTCGCGTATAGCATTTGACGCTATCTTTTGTACGAAAAAATAGTTACTGGATTGTAGAAAATTGAAGAAAATACTGTTATTGGATAGGAACTTCAAAGCAAGTAATTATGAGACGACTGAAGTAAACATTAAGGATTTCTTTTCCTAAACACATCAAATTATTCTAACTATATTGCGACGATAAAAATATTGAATAAATATATAATCACCTGTCCCCAATGACGAATCCGTTGTCATCCAAAGTCGGTAATGTATGTTGAGGGTTTATCTGAAACAGAAAGATGTGAATTTGATTACTTGAAATAAATTATCATACCAGTTCTGGTATGCGTGGCTATAATTGGCTTCAATATCTCATACTCTAGACTACCTTGAGAAACTCTTCCGTGAGGTGTTCCCCAGATCCGAGGTTTATTACATGAACATCAAGCTCGATTCCAGCAGCTGCTGCTGCTAACAAAACACCACGACATGGTGGACTGAGCTCGTAAGAATACAAAACTGGAGGTGCCATTTCTATCGTGTAGATTATATGATCTGCAATACATGAAATGAAACAAAAAGTGCCGACAATGCCGGAGGCTCGATTGTATATATATGAAAACAACTTTATACAGAAAATTGTATGTTTTTCTATACGAGAAACGAAATCGACTCTGAATTTTTTGCGATAGTGATCACCTACAACATAATTCTGATCATGGTGATGTAGTGTACACATACAGTATTTCCGGTTCAAGTTAGGATTAGTTTGTACAGTGACGGAAAGTGCCGTTGTAAAAAAAAAAAAAAACACAGTTTTCCGGCTCGTTTGGATTCTGAAAATTTGCAAAATTTCTTCCAGTGCTGGGCTTTAGACCAGACTGAAAATAATCCAAATAAAATTCAGCCCATCAGAATGCAAACGATTAAGAATCTGAAGAAGTTAAAATAATCGGTTTTCTTACCGGTCACGACTCAGTCGCCTAAAATACTACAGTAACTGACGTATAATTAGTGAAGTTCCAATTAAGTAATAGCACTATATTGCCGGTTGAAGATTTCGCTGCTTCAGTTGCGAACAGCTCGCGATGGACTGCAGTCCAACTTTGGACCAAACGATATGACAAAGTATATAGTACGTGTAATGCGTACGATATGCGAACCTACATGGCAACGCGATTACAGATCGATGCCCTCTAGATAAAAGCTCGCAGATGCAAGCTTCGTTTTATAAAGACGTAAAGTAAAATTGGAAACTATAAAGTTGTATTTTTGGAAATGAGTGCATATCTCCGATCTATTTCAAAAATAGATATCTATACAATTATGATATGAAATTTTACCTCATGACTTTACAAAATGAAGTTTGCGGTCACTATACCTATATACTTTCCACCTATATGTACTAGATTTCATATTCTCCGGTAAAAGGTAAAAGTTGGACCCGGCGTTCCAGGCTTCCCATCAGCACCGAATGAGGAATAAAAGGGCGTGTCTGGTTCGGCAAGTTTACCACAGCTGTAAACAGTTTTGAAGGAATCTTGCAGACTCAAAATAAGCGCGAATTATTTACCATTTTCTATCAATATTTGATTAATATTTTGAAGAATCTCCGATGGCAAAGATTTTTGTGGGGCAAAAATCTATTTCCTAAATATTTACAACAAGTTCGAGAAACGAATTGAAATAATTTCTCAAAAAAATTGATATCTTCAATTTCTGATGCGTTTATTCCAACTTTTAACCTAATTTCGTATCCTATCATAAAACTTACAATATCCCTTTTTTCAAAAAACATTAACAACAAGATTAAAGTCTGTATGTTCCGGAGAATTTATGGCCCAATGGTAAAGAGTTATTCTGTAGGTATTTTGGGCCCATAATTTTATCGATCTCCTGATTGGTAACAATGAGCCTGTAGTCTCTCTAATTGTGATGTGGGTTCAATTGTTCCATTACAACTCAATTATTATAAATATACCGTGAGAATTTATTTACAATTGAGAAAGAAATAGATCAGAACGATATAGGACTGCTGCCGGCTGGAGATGTTCTCACTTCACTCGTAAACGGCTCAGAAGAAACTGTATGGACCACTGATCTCTACTCTTAAGCAATTTGCCGTCTTCAACGCATACAGACATACGTTCATGCTTGGCCATGTGACTACGGTGTACGTAACGTCAATTATTATGGTGGTGCCTTCAATCTGAATCACCCTGTATACAACATATATCTATATATATGCGTGTTTTCTCAGATTTGATAAGCGGTATATCTATTAGTATATTGAAGATGATCTCTGCAGCTATAACGAGGAGAAAATTTTACACAAAGATCATGCCTGTACGCGTATGTATACATGTGTATAATCAAAAAAAACTTATTAGAGTATATACTTATAGCTCTGTTGACCTGGTGTATGTATACGTATAATATACAATTATACGCAGCAGTCATTTATATTACATATAGCAATCGTTATAAATAAAATATAATAGTATACATATGCGAATTCAGCTCCTGATCAGTATTTTTATTAATGGCAATTCAGTCTGTCGCCTATATTTTTTTTCTCTCACATACGATCTTATCATGTCGCATATACATATACGTGTATAATATCTTATGTATTTCGTTAATATGGCAAGAAACTTGTTGATGCGCAGACTTTGTAATGAAAGCCTGCTGGGGAGATGCATGTTTGATTAGGAGCAATATTGAAAATATCAAAAATTGCATATGTTATATATTTATATCCCACGGCAAGAAATATTGTATTTGTATCGTATACACAAATAGAACTCATTCAATTCCGTAATGACCTATACCAATCTTTTTTTTTTTTTCTTTCACGGTAATATCAGCGAATATCATCAGTTTCATCCTATAATTCCTAGGAATTTACAAGTTTTCTCATCCCAGTAAACCAAAACGAATTGAGTGTGTGCAAAACGGAATTAACGGGATGTGATAGGCCGAGGTCGATAAGGTAGGGGTCGATTTTATCAAAAATTCTTTCTATTTTTGACACACTCAATTCGTTTCAATTTGTTTTGATTTACTGCGTTGACTGAAGACTCTTCAGTCAACGTTTTCAGGCAGACATTCTTCAGTCAACGTCTGATTTCATTCCCCCGATAATCCCGATATTAATTAATTTTCCTCGGCCGGTAGCGAAATACTACGTGAGGTTAGGATTTATTGACTATAATAGTCAACGTACGCGAGTACGGAGATTTGATTTGATTTATTCGAAGCGAGTCTAAAGAGGGACAAAAACCTACACAGTTGTAAGATAACTAATAAATACAATCGTACTACCTATCAATAATAATAATAGAAAAATAACAATTACATTATGTGTATTACATGCACAATAATAGAACATCAAGAGATCAACAGATGTGTTCGTTTTTATTAAATGATATGTCAGTTGGCGGATAGAGAAATCTCTGATCTTCAGTTCGCAGAGCGATAAGTGGCGCCGCTCTTCTGTCGCGAGTTTGCGGCCAGATTCCGAACTAACGTCTGACACTTATGCCTTCCGTAATCACACAGTCGGCATTAAATGCTGTCGCATTTTCCCCTTGTTATTTACTGACCGTATTTTCCGACCCGTTTTAATCGCCGGATTTTATTCACCGATTTCTACCAACGGCTGTCCACAGCGTCAACAACCACGCAGGGTTTCATCGTACGTATTATCAAGCTACCAGATTCTCCTTACCCGATCGAACCTAACCTACAAACCTCCGATCACCACATTAACATCACATTACGATACCCCGACGTCGAAATTCGTCAGCTAATTTTACTCCCTAAATCGATTCCTCGCCACTTTCTCTATCGGTTGATTGTTTCCTTCCTCCTACCAGTTCACCCGTTCTTTTCTTCCAACGCTTCTCCTTCTTCCAAAGAGTAACCTTAGCCTTTCCGCGGCCCAGCGTTTAAAGATCCTGAATGTTTTAGGGCAGGAAATATGAGTAGCATAGCAGAGCAGCCATGCTACACGTTGATAAACATACCTTTGGATTCGGAGCCGATAAACGAGCTCCAGCTGAAGCAGGATTTAGAGAAAGGAGACACAAAGATTAAGGTCGAGGCCCTGAAGAGAACCATTTACATGATTCTCAGCGGGGAAAAACTCCCAGGACTTCTCATGACGATCATTAGATTCGTCCTGCCGCTCCAAGACCATGCGGTTAAAAAACTACTTCTTATATTCTGGGAAATTGTACCGAAAACTTCTTCAGACGGCAAACTTCTTCAGGAGATGATTCTAGTTTGCGACGCTTGCAGAAAGGACCTGCAACATCCTAACGAATTCGTTAGGGGTCGACGCTGAGGTCTCTATTCATCAAATTTTTGTTAAACTTTATCCAGTTCTTGCTGAAGATGGTCTAATCGATTCTTGTTCGATTATTTTTCACAGATTTTTGTGCAAACTGAAGGAACCAGAGCTCCTTGAACCCCTGATGCCCGCCATTACAGCCTGCCTCGAACATCGCCATTCCTACGTTAGGCGCAATGCAGTTTTGGCCGTATTCACCATTTACAGAAACTTTGAATTCCTCATTCCTGACGCCCCGGAATTAATCGCCAAATACCTAGAGGGAGAGCAAGACATGTCTTGCAGAAGAAACGCATTCCTTATGCTACTTCACGCAGATCAAAGCCGGGCTTTAGCTTACCTAGCTGCTTGCCTTGACCAGGTTCCAAGCTTCGGAGACATTCTCCAGCTGGTTATCGTCGAATTAATATACAAGGTGGAGTCCCTGGAATTATTTCTCTTGATCTTGACTCTCTGTTTACCAATTTTATGCTTTTCGGATTTACTAACTTATTATTTCTGCTTCAGGTTTGCCACGCCAATCCATCGGAAAGGGCTTGTTTTATTCGCTGCATCTATAGCTTGTTGAATTCCCCAAGCGCAGCAGTTCGGTATGAGGCGGCTGGAACTTTGGTCACTTTGTCCAGCGCCCCGACTGCCATTAGAGCTGCTGCTGCTTCCTATGTTGAGCTAGTCGTCAAGGAAAGCGATAATAACGTCAAGTTAATCGTTCTCGACAGATTAATTGCCATGAAGGATAGCCCTACTCATGAAAGAGTTCTTCAGGACTTGGTCATGGATGTTCTCAGAGTTTTGGGTATGTCAGGCGGCAAGAAGAATAATTAATCACTTTTCTGAATTACCTAAAAATCTTCGGTATTTGTTTTAATGTAATAAAATTTTCTAGGGTCTCCGGCCTTTGAGGTGAGGACAAAAACCCTAGCTTTGGCAATGTCGACCTTGTGTCGAATAGAACTATCGAGGAAATGGTACAGCTGCTGAAGAAAGAAGTGTTGAGAACAGCGGGCAGGGAGCACGAAGATTCTGGTAGATACCGACGCCTTCTAGTTCGGACTTTGCACGCCTGTTCCATCAAGTTTCCGGATGTAGCAGCAACGGTCATTCCAGTCTTGACCGATTTCCTGTCAGAAAATAACGAGGCTGCGGCTACCGACGTTCTCATTTTCGTTCGCGAAGCTATTCAACGATTCGAACACCTCAGACCATTAATTATGGAAAAACTACTCGAAGTGAGAAGCTGTTTTCAAATTTCGCTTATCCAGTCACCAAAAATAATATGTTTCATTCTTTTTCTGAATGTTTTTGCTCGTTTTTTGGTCAGGTATTCCCTCAAATTCGATCCGTCAAAGTTCATCGCGCTGCACTATGGATTCTCGGAGAGTACGCCACCTCTAAAGAAGATATTGAAGCAGTTATGAGCCGCATCAGGGCTGCCCTAGGCGAGCTACCCTTAGTTAAGCAGAAAACAAAAGAGCAGCCGGAGACAAGCCACCAGAAGAAGATACAGCAGGTGGTTCTTCTACAACAGCTCCAGCTCAGCTCGTCACTTCCGATGGGACATACGCGAGTCAAAGTGCTTTCGGCGCAACTTCTGCAGGTAGGTTATAAATCAGAAAAGAAAAACTGACAAAGTTCGATCGAATTATGACTCGAAAAATTCTTACCTGATCTTTCTAATCAAACAAATAAACTTTTTACAGGTAAAAAAGAGGAAAAACGTCCGGCGCTTGTTCAGTACATGATGGACGGCGACTTCTTCATCGGTGCATCGCTAGCTACGACTTCGGCCAAGCTTGTACTTCGTTACAAAGGCCTAGAAAGCGACCCTAAAAAAAGCAACAGAATGCAAGCAGAATCAATGCTCGTTATGTCCAGTGTATTACAGCTTGGTCGATCCGGGCTCCCAACTAAGGCAATGACTCACGACGATGCAGAGCGGCTTACAGTCTGTCTGAGATCTCTCGCTTGTCCTACTCCCATGATTCAAACTGTATTCACAAAGGGTTGCAGAGACGCTTTAGGCAGAATGTTCGCTGCTAAAGCTGAGGAAGATTCGCAGGCTAAAAAGGTGCTAATTTAAGAAAAAAATATCTGAATACATAACTTCACAGATTGTGACTCGATCTAATTTTCTACTTTTCTTTTTTCATTGATCAAAATATAAAACAGGCAAAGGAAAAGCCAGGTAGCATCGTGCAGGTTGATGACGCAATCCAGTTTCTGCAACTCAGTCGTAATGCTGATCTCAACGGTGGTGCTGGTGACGTTTTTGAACAGAGTTTGAGCGCAGCAGTCGCAGGAAGACCGGGTATAAGTTTTTACTTTGTTGATAAATGATGAAAATGTTTATTCGATTGATTGATTATTATTATTACGTTTTTTCACTTTTTTACTTGAATTTTTCGTATCTCATTATTTCTAATTCATCATAAATTTAATTGATTTCTTAGGAGCAGCTGGAGATGCGCCAACGCCTATTGCATTGAGTAAAGTAACACAGCTGACAGGATTCTCTGATCCCGTATACGCCGAAGCATTGGTTCACGTCAACCAGTACGACATTGTTTTAGACGTTCTTGTAGTTAACCAGACCGAAGATACGCTCCAAAATTGTACCTTGGAACTGGCAACTATGGGAGATCTTAAACTCGTCAAAAGACCACAACCGATCGTACTAGCGCCCAGAGACTTTGCCAGCATTAAAGCAAACGTCAAGGTTGCTTCGACGGAGAATGGAATTATCTTTGGAAACATTGGTGTGTGGCCTCTTTGTTCCTTTGTCCCTTGAATAACATCAATGAATATTTTGTGTAGAGAAAAGATATTAAATAACTTTTAAATTCATTCTTATAGTTTACGACATTTCCGGAGCTGGTTCAGACAGAAGTGTCGTAGTCCTGAACGACATCCACATTGATATTATGGACTACATAGTTCCAGCCACATGTACCGATAGCGAATTCCGCAGAATGTGGTCAGAGTTTGAATGGTAGAATAAAGTCTCGGTGAATACAACGCTATCAGATCTTCGAGAGTATCTCGCCCATTTGTTAAAATCTACAAACATGAGGTGTCTCACTCCAGAGAAGGTAATAACACCTAAATTTTGTAATCATTTCAACTGACGTGGCGAAAATATGTGATTTTCAAAATATCTTATCATTCAATTTAATTTATTTTCTTCAATACACAGGCTCTTTCTGGTCAGTGTGGATTTATGGCTGCAAATATGTACGCAAAATCGATATTCGGCGAGGACGCTTTGGCCAATTTGTCAATCGAGAAGCCTATGCACAAACAGGATGCTCCTGTTGTCGGTCATATACGTATAAGAGCTGAAAGCCAAGGCATGGCTTTGTCGTTAGGCGACAAAATTAATTCCACGCAAAAGGGTCCACAGAGTAAGCTTGTCCAGGCTGCTTGAGAACAGTTTATCATTAATTAATAAATCATTTATTAACTACATATTACTATTCGTCAATATGAATAGATTCTTCCCGCGGGCTTAACCAATCATCGGGAATCTGTAAAATAACGTCTAATTAAAAGGAATAGATTGATCAGCGATTCATGAAAAAATTACTGATACATTATTTCTAAGATCGAGAGTCCCTATCCTTTCACGTCAAATTTTTACTCTCGTGTTCCTATCCACGGCGTTACTTATATTAATTATTATTACTTTCCAGCGGTTTTAACATTTGTTAATATTATTCTTATTATTATTATTATTATTATTATTATTATTATACATAAATATTACCTATAGATATAATAAACGGCATAATACATCGTACGACATTCAGAAATAAATCACAAAGACAAAAAAAATAAATAAAAATCATTGTTAGCCATCTAGTTTGTTCAGTCGAAAATTATGATAATATTATTATTATTAAAACAGCATGAGATATTAGAAATTAAAATATAAATTACTACTGGCAATGAGAAATGTACCGGCATGCAAATGAAAATGAAAGAGAGATTGCGGTATGTATTAAAAATTTATTGAACCGATTATCTTACCAGCTATCGTCTGTATTCTATAATATAAATATTTGAATTGATATTTCTCTGAATTGTATTTGCGTATTCTGGGATGAAAAATATTCAATCGTCTGGGGAATTATTTTGTCAATAATTAGTATAAATCATCCTGGAGTAATAAATCGCGTTACTAATGCCATAAGGTCGTGAGCGCCAAAAACGCGATTTTAGTGCCAGAAGGTCGTATAATTATTTTTTTTTTCTTGTAATCGCTTTAGAATCGTCTGTTACGTGTAAATCAACTGAAATTGGAAGACTCGAAAACTAAAAGCAGGAGGTCGTATGTGCCGAACACATACGACCCTCTGGCTTTAATCTCAGCGAAAAATCGTGAAAATTAAAGCCAGAAGGTCGTATCCGCCATTTTTTTTTTTTTTTTTTCTTCAAATCGCCGTGAATTTGACGAAAACACGTAGATCCATCGAAATTTCCGGAGAAAATAATTTTTTGGCGGATACGAAAAACGCGTTGAGTATTCTTGTACTTTCGTTGGCGTTATTTTTTATCTTTCCGCCACCTATGCCTTCGGTGATTTCTCATAAAGCCGCTTGTTGGCAAATTTTTTCGCGGCTGAAGTTGGTTTTGTAGATGTTTGAATAGCTGTAACTCTTGAACCAAAAAAGTCTCCATCATGGCCAAGGTCTAAAAAGTTTTGTAATTTTGGGTAGAATTCATGATATTTTTTTGAAAATAAAAAATTTGGGCCTTTTTTCAAAAAACGGGTTTTTGATGTTTATTTGCATAAAAAACCGTTACGAGTTGATGGAAAAATTCAAAAAAAATTATTTTTCAGTAGAACATTTCAATACCAAGAAGTCGTGTACAAACAATTTTTTGATAGGAGTAACCAATTCTGAGCTATCGGAGCTCAAAATATAACTGGGGAGTAAAACTTGAGAATTTCAAAATTCTGTATCATTGGAACGGTGCGACCAAAAAAATAAATTGTGTAACAGGGGTAGGTTTATTTCGATGATACAGTGCATAGAAAAAAAATCAGCCGGATCGAAATGGTCGAGGTTTTTGGACTTGCCGAGTTGAGGTCGACTACCCCATATATATGACTTATAAGTTACGTAAACTGTATGTATATCTACGTACACCCTATAATACCTATGTAAGAGAGAAATCGGATACATAAACAAGCTCATATACTCTTAGACTAATTTTGACATCGAATATTTACACCGTGAAAATTGCAACGAAAAATGAATAAATCTGAACGAAAATCATGCCCTCATCCATTGTAATCATACCATGTTTTTTCATATATTTTTTTATCATTTCTTCATAGGTCGTTTTTTTTATGATACGGAATACGCATTTATTATAGCTTTGAATATATCAATATCTTCTGACGTAAAAATGGTGCCTTATATTTTTTCATGAAAGTTACTCTATTTAGCTTGGTTTACAGCTCCAAGACTGGATACACAATATTGATTTTGAATGTGCTTCATGGAAAACTGGAATTTTCATATCGATCACGTTTTTGGAGAAAATTGTCAAATGACTCAAACTCACTGAAAGAAAGGGGCACATTAATCTGGGTCGTGGGGATTGGTTCGTCTTCATAAGATGAACGAACTTCAAGAATTGTAAATGAAAAAAAAAAAAAAAAAAACAGACGGCGTGAATTTCGTGGAACAAAATAGTACAAAATAAAAAAATTGATAAAAGTTGGTCACATGTTTTCATGGTCGTGCAATAATTTATACCTAGAATGATAACACAGTATATACCTGTTATCTCTTCCAATTATCGCCACATCAAAACATATTTGACGGCGCTCCTGCAACTATCCGAGAATATTTGAAAATTAAGCGAGTCACAAGGCGATTTGCAGAATTCAAATTTTCTAACGAATTCCTGGCTTCTCAGATAGCTGAGAAATTTTACAAAACCCATGGAAAACCTTTCTTTCATCATACCGTCGATTAAAAACGTCAATATTATAGTTAAAATATTGATACATCAGAAGATAACATTAAATAAAAACGCGAAATTGCAAATTTGAAAGTTCTGTGGATTTGCCCATATACGTTAGCCGATCTTTGTATTCAAGCCATATATAATGTGTGAGCGATCCTAATCTGGTCACGACCTCTGTAGGTGAGCCTCAGTATACTATCAGTGGTATAAGCCTACACGAATTTATTGTTTTCACTCGACTCGCCATACCTATTTGTTTTCAGTGCGAGTAAACTGATGCAGATGTAAATATAGACGACCCAATACAATGTCACCGGTTCTCGATACCCGCTGCTCGTATGGCCAAGCTTATACAGAGATTTTTTTTTTCATGCAAAAAGTGTTAGAAGAAAACCAGCTCCGCCATTGTTTGTAGAATAGTTCCATAGGTATGGCATTGTGATGTGTTTTTACTCGACTTTATTTTTTGTAACTTTGTTATCGAACACTTTTATGCAAAAAAATCGCATTTTTTCTAGTTCTTTTGCTTTCAAAATAAAAACTGTCAGAGTAATCATGATGGTGTCAAAAAAGAAATTGTAGAGAATGAAAACACGAAGAAAATGAGAGGTCGAACGACTCAATCGGACTGTTAGTTCAGGAGAAAATCGGAAAAAACCAGCAAAAGTATGAAGTGTTTTCAAAAATTCATAACTCGGTTATTTTTTGAGTTAAAGCGTAGATCCTCCGGCCAGTATTAGTTTTTAATATAAACTTAATGTGTGCAAAAATCAGGCACAGTCCGATGCATAGTTTTCGATCTGTGGCCATCATTTAGAACGTGACAAGTATGGTCCGATTTTAATTTACAAAAACGATTTCGGAAGTAGAATTTTCATACTTCAAAACGTTCATCTCGGTTTTGCATTGAAACGCTAAAAAATACGTTAGAAATGAAGCTGAACATCACGAAAAAAACGGCCGACATTCGAACACTTTTGACATGAAGTGCAGCTCACTCCAAATCTTTGTAGCTTGGCCTATATAGTAGACCGTCAGCCCACTACCCAAAAAGTGAAATGATAGTATAACGTATGCTTTCTAGGCTTTTGGCAGTTATGAATCTAATGATTAATGAACAAGCAAAATTAGCGGGATCCCGTGACCCCGTGGAACAAGCGTTGTACGAGTTAATTGTTTATTGCAAGAAAAAAATCACTTTTTGCAACGATAGAATAACGTATGTATGCCTTTTTGAAATTCATAATAGCTTTTGGCGTGAAGCATGGACAATTATCGAAGAGCATACCGTTCGCGCGGGCCTGACAATCTTCATACCTGCGTATCTGTGTATAAATTTCATGTGATACATAATCCATTGCGCTGTGATGAATAATTATTAGATTCGCCGGCATAGACGATTCGCAAAGATCTAACCCGGTGGATACGTAAGAAAAGAGTGCGACATTTTATAGGTCAATTTGCGATTACATATCCGATATAAAAAAATCGGATGTCACGATTAGGTCCGTCTGCTGACTTCGCGCCGTTTGAAGCTGTTTTTGAACAGGCGGCCGTTACGATTCAACTGCTCGTTGGAGAGGCGAACGAATGTTCAAAATTTCGAACAGCTAAATTGATTTTATCACGCCGTTTGAAGCTGTGCTGTTGTGCCGTCGCGATTATCAAAGCGTATGATAACGTGTGATCGGATGAATTGATTTTGATGAAAAGTTTAATGTTTGAGGTACAATTCATAGTCTTAGCTCGTTTTTTTTAAGCGCATATATGAATATTCTGCCTCATTTTCAACTTTTGATTAGCAATATTTTTTCAAAGAGAGAATGTGAACCTGCATCGATGTAGTAGCATAGATATACATAAAGTAAGTTTCGGCTGGTGCTGTAAGGAGGTTCGTCAAAACGCCTTTACGTATGAGTAACGATTTTTATTTTTCCTCGCAAGAGCCGATAAATCGCGACGAAGTTGCGATTTTGAGTTTGGAGTGATGAAAACCATCTTAAGAAGCGCGCGAAGCGCGCTATTGTGAGCTAGTATGATATAACGTATATGCCAGTGTGATTTTTGTTTAGGTACATATTTTGTCGAAAGGCATATTATAATACACGTTATGCCGGTCGTTTTCAGAGATTTTTCCGTATTGAGATATCGATTTGGTATGCTCGGCATACTGGATCATACTATCGGTGCAAAAAGTGATTTTTTCTTGCAATAAACAATTAACTTGTACATTAATAGCTGATTTCGGTATATTTACATCCAGAGCACTCCGAGATTTTCTGTCTCCTTTCCACTCATGGATGCAAGTATAAGTGAAAAAGACACAGAAAATCTCGGAGTCCTCTAGATGTAAATACCGAACTCTCAACTCAGCTATACTCGTGGGGATATCGGCCTGCACTCTCATTGGCTGCCGATTGCGATGTGTCGTCGCTGGTTGGTTGGTTACCGTTTGGCCGAATACACCCGCGAATCTGTAGCTGGCAAGCCTACGCTACTCGCTGACGAAGTCAGTTGAATATGAGCTCTTGTAGTGAATTGATATAGTAGAAGAATCGGAGAACAAAAACGAAAAACTTTAAATATTTAGAGGTGCGGAAGGTTGACAAAAAAAAAAAAAAAAAAACTCTTAAGGTAAAATATTATATTAATAAAATATAAAGAAATATTATATTATATAAAATATAATATAGACGTGAAGGATTGAAAAACAAAAACTCGTGGTGAAATAGTGTATAAGTGAACTCTCTAAACTTGAATCAGTGAAAATTTACTGATCACAGTGAATAGTCACTGGTTTGCAGTTATAAGTAGGCCCCTGATCGGTCTCAGTGGTAGACTTATAACTGCATTAGTGAATTTTCACTGATTCAAATTTAGAGACAATAAGGATTGGACATAGTGGTATTAAAAAAAAAAAACTCGTAGTGCATAAGTGTGTGGATTAAAAAACAAATACTAGGTGTAGTGTATATTTAAGTGTAGCATTTAAGAAAAAACTGGAAGTAATTTTAAGGCATTTGAAAAAAAAAAGACCTCTTGTGCGGTGAGTTGGAACATGAATTTTTTTACTATTATTACCTACATGACGCTGCAGCTAGCAGCCAGAGTTAGCAGCCAAACGAGTTAATCGTCTTCCAAATCGGATAGTGCAGTACGGATTTATGACTTTTTTGGTCAATTCTATTGGTTTTTTATAAGACATAGCGAAAATCAGATTTTTTTAATTTTACTGCCTCGTTTTCATTAACTAAGAATCGTTGGGCTGCTAATTCTGGCTGCCAGCTTCAGCCTCATCATTATTACAAATATGACTGCACGTTGGAATGAAGCTGGAGTTGGTTCCTTTTTTTTTTTATCCAAATTTCAAAATTTCCAGTTAAAAAAAGTCAGATAACAGATTTTTCTTAATGAAATGAGTCAGATTTAGCATTGTCCTATCGAAAAAAGTAACATTTCACATTGTATAATATTCCAAAATATCTGATTCTTTCCAAAGACCAAACTAACCTAGAGCCAATTAGATACTCACAATGACCGACGGTTATAGTTAATTCTCATGTTCACGAGCATGCATTATTTCTTTCATTTGATATGTTCAATAAGGCGGTATATACATATGTATATATAAGACATTGGGTAATATTCCAAGTTACAAATTGAAAGAAAAAAAAAAAAAAAAATAGCTTTCATGAATTTTGAAAATTCCAGTAGAAAAAAGGTAAAAAAATTTGTTTTATATACTTCGTTTCGTTTTTCCATCATGGAGGCGATGAATTTCTATGTCATTATACCATATGAAATGAATCACAAATGAAACTAATATAAAAAAAAAAAAAAAAATAGCTTTCATGAATTTTGAAAATTCCAGTAGAAAAAAGGTAAAAAAATTTGTTTTATATACTTCGTTTCGTTTTTCCATCATGGAGGCGATGAATTTCTATGTCATTATACCATATGAAATGAATCACAAATGAAACTAATATGACGTAAAATGATATGAGATTGAAGTTCGTAACGTTAACGCAATAAAATAATCGGTAAAGATCCTTGGTTTCTTGAATCAGACGATTAAAAAACAGCAGATTACGGTGCATAACTTTCCAAATTTAGAAAAACACACATACCTAATGGATTTGGCAACTCGTAACAACATTTAAGTCATGGAATTGTGAATTTTTCCACAAAATTCTGTTACGTTAACGTTACGAACTTCAACCTCTTAAAATGATAGAGGTTAATAGAGCTGAGTTAATTAACCTAAAGCGAATTACTCAATTGAAGAAAAATAATTTGAAGTAAAAAAAATTATTTGGAATAAATGTTACAAATGCAGAAAATCGGTTGTGGACGCGTGCAAGGCGCGCGACCGATCTAGTATGTACAATAAATTCATGAGATAACAAAATAATGGGGAAGAAATGCTTTATTTGGTAACTTTAACAGTTCAAAAACATCAAAATACAATGCATAATTTTCTGAAGTGAGTAAAACACACCAACCTCGTCAATTTTGTTAATTCAACAACATTCGAATCACGAAATAGCGAATTTGTTCCAAAAACTTTGTTACATTAACGTTACGAACTTCAACTTCATATAAATTCACCGTACGAGTTTCATAAATTTGTATCAACAGTTGTACGGTTTTTCTGATGAAATAGTGTAATTAATAATTTGTTTATATAGAAGAAAATGCATAGCAATTCACTTTGCTACACCGAATTTGAAATTATTCAAGTTTCTTGTATACCAACTAGCGAGTGTGTATAGCACCTGAACATTTTCATCGACCATATTACATATATTCCACTATACTTCGATGTGACTTCAGAATAGGTCACCCAGGCAAACAAATACTCGGAATTCGTGTTTTGAACGTTGTCTGACCGCTGTGTCCCGATAAGGGGCAATAATTGAACGGTTAAACGAACTTACCTGTAAGTGAATTTGAATCGTAATTATATTTCATGCCTCGTTCTCAAGATTTTTCAGAGACAGCAATTTTTTTTATTTTATTTTTTTTTTGAACTTTATTCTCATGAAAACCAAGAATGTACTTTACGTTTGCACCATATAGAAACTTGTGGATCATAAGTCTGACATTTATAATAACAGAACACATTCAGTTATTCGAAACCGCGATTGCGAATGCATCCTGAGCATTTTGTCCAGGCCTATAGCAATCAGATGGCTTCGAATGGTATCCTCAATGGAATGAACAAGTGATCAATATTTCCTCGTATAACTTTGATTACATCTTGTGACGGAACTCTTCCATTGATCAAGAGTCACCAGCGAAAAAAATAAAAATGCGTTGTTGGGGACTTGTTGGAAAGTTGTTCTTATTTTATAATTGGGCGCCAGGTATATCATTTGGAATACCACCATTAGCATTCCCCATTTGGGGACATTGAATAAAATTGAGGAAATAAAAATTTGAAATGATATTTATTAATAATAATTAAATACTCAGATCGCTCATTATTTGGTAGAGGGGAACGAGGGGTCGGTAATTTGTTCACCTCTAATGACAAATGATTATTTCCAGATTGAGCAAATAAGTTGTTCAGTTGATTCGAATGAATATTTAATTAACAATGGGAATTATTCAAACATTTAGTCAACAATGCAAATTATTAAAACATTCAATTAACAATAGAAACGTTGACCGAAGAATTCAAAGACGGCTACCCTTATGGAGTTTGGTGTCCCAGCCTAAAGCCGTAGCGAGCTAGCGCCCTCTGAGTTATTCTGGTTATTTTGGCGGAACTGCGTCCCGCAGGTCGGTAAAAACTTTCTACAGCAGTCTGAATTTACAACGCAGTACCGACCTGGAAGTAACGTCTCCCCGATGGTAAGAGCCAACCGACAACGCAACCGATATTTACGGGAGTGACAGATAGGTATCTCTGTGCCTTGCGTTTTGCCTTGCCGCTCTACCATTGAACTTTGTGACGTGTCATAGCGGCTGGAGACTCACCTCACGGATTTCGCCCGTGATTTTTTATATGATTGTTCGAAAAGCACTAATTTTTTTTTTAGGTTTTTGCGACTTGATTAGAAATTTCTAGAATTTTGGAAAACCGTCATATTGATCGACACAATTTAAAATTCTGAAAAAATTCTCAAAATCAAGTATCGAACATCAAAAATTTTTAAGCGTACAGCCGAAGTGGGCAGATGTCACCTTCTTACTGTTTTCAAGCTTCTTCCGAAAAAAAAACATTCGAAAAATCAGCACCGGGAGTCATTTTACTGCGGATATATATGGCTACTGAAATATTTCCAAATGTCACACCGGACTATCCGAAAGAATTTTCAGAATTTTCACGAGAAGTTTTTGGATTTTTAATTTAGTTTTTGTAATTTTTGAAAATTTTTTGTTTATTGAAAAAAAATTGTTTCAGGTCTAAAAAATCCGGTGTGGCATATAAAAATGTTTCGGCAGCCATCCATAGTAAAACAATTCCCGCTTCTAGGTTTTTTTCCGGAAAGAGCTTGAAAACAGTACCTACAGTGCAAAACAGGCTTTATAGGGGTGGGTAAATATTCATGGAAAAAATCCATGAGGTTGTAGTTCGTAATGTTGAGGCAACAAAAATATGGGAAAAGAATTTTTTATTTTATGGCCTAAACGGTTTGAAAACACCGAAATACAGTTCATTATTTTCCGAAGTGAATGAAACACATCTCCGTCGTCAATTTTCCAAATTTTACAACATTTGAGTCATCGAATAGCGATTAAAAAGAAAATTCCGTTACATTAACGTTACGAATTTCGGATTGATGGAAATCCAAAAAATTCTCACATTGTTTTTTAATTATTTCGAACCGATTTAGAGGGTGAGACTATTAAAATTCGATTTTGCCCTTCTTACGGACAGGTCTATTAAAACATCTATAATCCAATCGAACCGTGTATGGATCTCTTCATCTATGAACCTCATGAATGTTCTCCGTATATGACAGACATCTTGATAGAACTATCTAAACAATGAAATCGATGTACATTTTTTGATTTTCTACAATTTTTCCAAGTTTCCACATTAGATTCATTGCTGTTGATACCTCTGCATATGATGAGGTTGAAGTTCGTAACGTTAACGTAACAAAATAATCAGAAGCAATGCTGCATTTCGTGATTTAAATGGTTCAAAAGCGCAAAATACACTAGGTAATTTTCGGAAATGAGTAAAATACACTTACCTCGTTCATTTGTTAATTTTCCGAAATCAGAGTCATGAGATAGTGAGTTTTATCCATAATGCTGCTACATAATAACGTTACGAACTTCAACTTCATTGCATATGAATGACCTCTGGCATACCGACAACATTCAGAAAGTTTGAAAAGAGCAGGGTGAGCAGATCCACATGGTTTGGTCGAATTACAGATGTTTGAAACCTAGATTATATAACAGCCCAGCATGATTAGATATTGATCCATCGTAAGTTTTACGGCAAAAATTCGGATCACAAAACATAGAATTTGCCGTAATTTTTTTAGATTTTGCCATTCGGTTGAAATAGTTTAAATTGTTCAAACCGCCCTTAACTGTTGAAGTGTTTGTAATACAAAAAATTATTAATTATGATTATTATTGATAGTTATGTTATCATTATTGAATATAATAATAATAATACAATAATAATAATTAATACCGTTGACTGAAGAATTCAAAGACTGTTAACCCTGGGTAGTTTGGTGTCCCGAGCAAATGGACTTTGTTACCGACCGAAATAACATTGTGGTGTATCTATATTATGTGCACACTATAGATATAGTGCAATGTTATTTTGTCGGTAAACTTGGAAACCGTTCGTATCCCCGAGCCCACTTGGGCCCACTTTACTTGGATACGAAACCCCATAAGGCTAGCCGTCTTTAAATTCTTCAGTCTTCTTCTTCTTCTTCTTCTTCCGTTATGTTGGCTATCTGATCCTTCCAAAATTCTTCAGTCAACGTTAATACCAATAATAATTAATCATAAAATTAATACGCGCTTACCATCTCGAGCCGTCTCACAATTTTTGTGTTGCAACACATACGAAAGTCGGTCGGTACGAAAGTGCAACATTCGGTCGGTACGAAAGTGCAAGATTCGGTCGGTATTGCCGGTGTCTGACGCCTCCCTGGGCCCACTTGACTTGGACACATTTTTACCCAGGGTTAGCCGTCTTTATATTCTTCAGTCAACGGCTATAGTATGGGTCGAACAAGAGGGTCGATAGGATGACCGATAGGGTCGGTCGATAATCAGGGTTTCGATAAGAGATGAAAATTGGGGGAGTCGGTAAGGTAGGAGTCGATTGTGTAACGGTTCGGGGATTCACAAAGTTCGTTACGACGCAATAGGCGTTCAAACAAAGGAATGACCGTTATTCGTTCGAAATCACAAGCAAATGATAGCTGAAATAATACAAATGAATTATTACAGGTCAAATAAAGCTCAAATTTTTATGGAAATCATATCGACATTAATTAGGTAACAAAATAATGCAATCTGCGTTACGGATATTCGTTTTCTCTACGATATTTTACCAATAATCAATATCAGAATAATTATTAACCCTGCGCGGTCGCACTGAGACGATTTCATCCTACACAAAAAAAGAAAGAAAGAATTTCGGCTTTTCAGGCTCACAAATCCGGGGTTTCAGGAGGGAATCTGCTAGGGTTGTTCAGGGATGTAGAAGGAAGTTTTTCTTGATTTCCTCTCGATGCGACGTTTTCCGGGATTTTCAACAGAAACAAAAGAATATGAGAAACAAATCTTGAAATTAACTAACGTAACCCTTTGAATTTGAGCTTGTTTGTTTATTGGACTTCTCGTCAGGGTATTATTTTAATCGAGTTTTGTGGTCACTCTCGACTGGGAAAAGAAGGAAGGAGATGGTCAAAGACGGGGTAAAAGTTGCCACGTCACAATCTATATATACCTCTTTAATGCTGACACTACACACAAACTCGAATCATCAGTCATTAATGGTAATACTAATAAAGGTTGAGTTCGTCCTGGACCAGTAGTCTTTATAACATCTGTTATTCTTGTCAGTAAACCTGTAGTCGTCGTTCGAATATCACTTATTTTGATACATGCCAATGTTTGAGCTCTATGTGCAGTACTCAAAGCTAATAGTGTTACCATTTTCTCTGTGATATCCTGGATATTTAGGTGTTCTAATGGATATCACTTTTTATTTTTATAATCAAGAACCATTGACACATCCCACGTATATAGGAGTATTTAGGCTTTGTCGGCCACAGTTTAAAAACTCCTTTCAGAAACCTGGTTACCAAAGCATTATCCCCTATCTTGTTGTCAGAAATTAGTGATATTGCTGACCTGTAGGTGTTCAAGGTACCGTAAGAAGAACCTGACTTGAAATTATCAGACAAAAAACTAATAATATTACTATCCTTCGGTCTAAAAATATCAACATTCTTTAATTTACAAAAATTCCACCACTTTTTTAAGGCCGACCCATATCGTTTAAAAGTTGCAGGCGCTAGCGACGCCAGTACAATATCAATAGCCTCTATTGGCATATTTCTTCTTAAGAATGCTTTCCCGATACAATGCCGGCCATCAAAACGAGATAATCGGCTCTCGGGTACTGTTTTGACCTGCATGGGGACAGCAATAAATTAGGATCTGGCTTGAATCTAACAGGCTCTGATATCAATAATTTGTTAAATAACGGATACCATGGCTGGTTTGGCCAGTTAGGTACTATAATAATACCTGATGCATTTTCCCTTTTTATTTTTGCAAGTGTTTTTATATTAAACCAAATGGAAGGAACGCATAAAAAACCAAGTGCGTCCATCGTACCGTAAATGCGTCAACCTGAACAGCCTCAAAAGCCGGCATCCAAGAAAGCATTTTTTTTTTTACCTTTAGTACTCAATCTATTTGCAAATAAATCAATATCAGAGCATCAGGTGTACCGAATTTTTCAACGATCACATCAAACGCCCACTTATTGAACTCCCATTCAGCGTCATCATTTGCTAATCTAGAAAGCGCACCAGCTTCACTGTGATCCGCTGATACAATATAAGATGCAAATAAATAGATATTCCTTTTTTCTGCCCATTGCCATATTTCTCTAGCTTATAAGTAGTGAAAATTAAGAGAACGAGTGCCACCCATCTTGTTCACGTAAGAGATTGCAGATGTGTTATCTATTCTCAGTAAAATTTGGCAGTCTGATAACTCTTTCGCTAACTCAAATAACCCCAATTTAACTGCTAATAGCTCCTTGAAATTTATTGACAAATCTATTTGATCTTTACCTCAAAAACCAAAACTACTATCAATTCCATCAGTTGCGTCCCAGCCTGTATCTGAGGCATCTGTATATATTTCCATTCTGAAATCCGCTGATTTAATGGGATTTGTGACTTGATCTATATTAGATAAGCACCAATTTATCTCACGCTTCACGTATCTTGGAATTGTCATTTTTTTCTCGTAATCAAATATATTACAAACCAAAGCTAAGGATTTTTCTGTTTCTAAAATTTTTGTGTATAAAAATCCATATTCTACTGCCGGACAGGCTGCAACTAAGTTCCTAATAAATTGGCTAAATTCTCTAATAGTGCAGTTATCTTCAGAATAAAACTTCTTTGAAAAAGATTTGATTGTTTCTCGTTTATCATCTGTCAATTCAATGCTGAATTATTTAGAGTCAATCATAAAACCTAAATTGTATTTGCATCTTTTCTCCGGATATAAATTGCTCTTTTTCGTGTTGATCAAGTAACCCAATGACGATAATAAAGTCAATGTCTCATTAACATTTCTGAAACATGCTTCTAAACTATCCTCAATACATAAAATATCATCAAGATATATTACTGACCTGAAGCTTCTGAATCTTGAATAATTAACAAGAGGCTTCAATATTTTTGTAAATACAAATAGTATTCCACGAATGTAAAATCTCAAATATATTCTACTCTTGGTATGCACAGGCACTAAAAAATATGCATCTTCTAAGTCTATACTAGGCATAAAGTCCTCCGGAAAAACTAAACTAGCTACCGTTTTTATAGGGGAGGGTGGGGCACGACGGCCCCCTTAAGCTGGTAATTATTACTTTTAAGTAAATCTGTCAAGGTTTTACCAAAACTCGAAAAAAAAATGTTTACCAAATTTTCAAGGTGCAACGGGAGTCTCTTCAGATAACAATTGGACAACAATGCGGATAACCATTGTTATCTGAAGAGATTCCCGTAAAAAAATTGTATATCGTATTTACGAATACGTTTTCATATTGCAAATTACAAACATGAATTTTAACTCTCAGTCTACTGACGAACCATAACTGATTTGATCATAAGATGGATCAGTTAAATCGCTAACCCACTAACGCTCGTTTTTTTGTGGATCAGGATGTGTGACGTATTTGGCATGACATCTCGGGATTTTGAATCCCGATTGTATACAGCCCAATAGTCGATTAATTTCCTCAACGACCATATTACTACTATTATTATTATGATTATTATTATTAATCTTTTTATTATTAAATACTCACTCAACACATTGATTTGCGTCCTTTTATTTCCAGTATCTTGTGCCGAATCAAAAACGGCGCCATTAGTAGACGAATGTTGCTCCGCTTCAATATTATCAATCTCTTCATCACAGATCTTTTCTTGCAACGTATATCCAACTTCTCTTGATATTTCCGCATTTTTTCATGAATCTTCTTCATCTTTCGGTGAAATAATTCAAATTATTACATTTATTCCAAATACATTTTTTTCAATTGAGTTATTCGCTTTCGGTTAATTAACTCAGCTCTATTAACCCCTATGATTTTACGCACTGAGTTCTTGCATATTAAAATTAACCCCACAGTTTATGAATGCAACTCGATCGAGCACTGTGATTCAACAAAACGATACGAAAAAAAGTAATAATTTTATTTTTCAACACGGTGATTATTTCAAATTACAAAACGCAATTTTGATGCAGCGTTGTGAGCTCACAATCATAATAAGACTGCAGTTATTGTAGTATGCGGTTGAATATATAATTCGCAATTAACGTTTCCATTATTGAAATTGCTCGGTAAACTCGGTTTCCCGTAGGTAACATGAATGCATGTTAGGTATCTGTATAATAATAACTTATCAATTATTATAGATTTTATTGTACATGTCGTGAACGAAAAGTAATAATCTTGCATCAATTTCGGACAGTTCTTTCCTATTCGGTTGAATAGTTTGATGAAAGCGTGTTCAAAAACAATACGATAGATGCAGTAATACATCGAATTTACTCAAACGTACATATTTTTTCTGCAGATTGTACATAATACAATCTATATCGTCGTTCCATGCTACGCATTGAATTCTGTCCCCACTGTTAGTCTGGATGACAAACTTCAACATTTAATGATTCGATGTGCCCGGTGCAGGCCCGGTGGAACAAATTTTTGTAAAGTGTGGAGTAATTGGCGGCTGGAGGGGGGAGGAGGGTCGATGAAATTTTATTTGCGTTCATTTTCCTATTTCAGACTTACTGTTATTTATATCACTGTTATTGCATTGCGTTATTGTTACTTAATTGCGAACTTGCTTATATGTTACTTCCTTAATACGTATTGCAGATTTACACGCTTACGTTGATATATGTATGTAGGGTAAAGGTGCTATCGATGGATCCCCTAAGCAAAGTTGGTCATGAAAATTGCATTTCAAGTTGAAAATGCAAAGCCAATGGTGTAACTAAGATTACCGTTACTCTTTTGTTGTTTATCACCGTTTTCTGTTTTTTGGATTTGGTCTATTCATGGCAACCCTGCTCCATGAATGGACCACCCCTTCTCCTTCGATGGACCACCGAAATAATGAACATAAAACGATAGATCGACCTGATATATTGGTCAGAACAATAAATTGCTGATGTTTCCTATTGTTAAGTAGATTTTTTAGATGTTGTTTATCAAAATAGCAGTCTCAATTCTTAGAGAATCAATGAAAATTGTACAGTTATTATTACGGAAAATGATCTCATCATACTTAATAGGTATTACATACAAAAACAAGCGGGTTTGGCTGACTATAAGCCAGCCTTCGAACTTTCCGTTTTCCAACTCAATTCGAGATGAAAGAATGAAAAATTTTGATAAAAAAAAAAAAAATTTTTGATTTGCAAAAAAATACTGCCTTGATGTATTTCAAAATTTAGTCATTTTTGAGCTGGAGCAAATGCTATCGATGAAGACCAAGATGATCGAAATCCGTTGATCGGTTCTCGAGATATAGGCAATTAAAATTTTTTTCTCCAAAATTTTGATTTCAAATAACTTGAAAACCACTCGACCGATCAAATCCAAAATCTAATCAGTTCTAAGTTACGGAAAAGCGCGTCAGTCGAGACCAGAATCATCAGAATCCGTTGATTCGTTCTCGAGATATCGTCGACCAAAAATTTGACCACGTACATACATACATACATACATACACACACACACACACACATACATACACACACACACATACATACATACACACACACAGACGTCCATTTAAAAATGATTGG
Organism: Ametastegia equiseti; assembly: GCA_963989295.1. Lineage (NCBI taxonomy): Eukaryota > Metazoa > Arthropoda > Insecta > Hymenoptera > Tenthredinidae > Ametastegia > Ametastegia equiseti. The sequence goes on from OZ022397.1 coordinate 8,565,832, forward strand.
AGGTGATTCTCTGGACCTTAAATCGTGGAGATCCAGTGAAAACTCAACTTTCGATTTTCGGGGTGATCACAATAACTTCCTATTTTCTCTGAAATCAGAGAAACGGGAAGTTAATAAAACGTACAATTATTTCATTGTACACGTCTATAAATATTAGAATAATTATGAAATATTAAATAATTAATTAATGATTAATCAAATCAAAATCTTTTCCGTTTTAACTGATTGAAAATATATGTATATTACCTATCACAGATGAAAATAAAAATAAAACGTAGAATCATCTAATTGCATATGTCTATGCACAATAAAGTAATTTCTGAATATATTTAAAAACAAAAGATAAAAATACATTCAAACCAATTGTGAGTCAACCACAATATAGATACTCTCTGAAGTGTCTTACAAAAAATTAATAAATATAGTAAAATTAAAATGAAAATTGATAAAAAACAAGCGGGTTTGGCTGACTATAAGCCAGCCTTCGAACTTCCCGTTTTCCAACTCAATTCGAGATGAAAGAATGAAAAATTTTGATAAAAGAAAAAAAAAAAATTTGATTTGAAAAAAAAAATACTGCCTTGATGTATTTCAGAATTTAGTCATTTTCAAGATGGAGCAAATGCTATCGATGAAGACCAAGATGATCGAAATCCGTTGATCGGTTCTCGAGATATAGGCAATTGAAATTTTTTTCTTCAAAATTTTGATTTCAAATAACTCGGAAACCACTCGACCGATCAAATCCAAAATCTAATCAGTTCTAAGTTGAAAAAAGCCGCGTCGTTTGAGACCAAGTTTATCAAAATCCGACCACGCGTTCTCGAGATATCGTCGACCAAAAATTTGACCACGTACATACATACATACATACACACACACACACACACACATACGTACATACACACACACAGACGTCCATTTAAAAATGATTGGAGGTGATTCTCTGGACCTTAAATCGTGGAGATCCAGTGAAAACTCAACTTTCGATTTTCGGGGTGATCACAATAACTTCCTATTTTCTCTGAAATCAGAGAAACGGGAAGTTAAAAAAAAAATGCAGAACAGATGTTTTATAGTCTATCCTGCAGTGCTACAGAGTTAATGCAGAGAAACCTCTTAGTTCCTTCTTTGGAAATATTTTTGTTATTTTTAAATGAGTTTAAAAAAAATCTAATCGAACAATCGGAATATTTTTTATTCAATTTTTACATGAGGGTCTATATATGAATGGACCGGTCCATTCATAGCGTTGTTGCCTGGTCCATCCATGAAAATTCGCATCGTAACACAAAACCTATGTTATTAGTACAGGACAGAAAGATATGGAGAAAAGTTTGGGTATCATTTTGAAGAGGGAATTATAAGCTTTCGTACATTCAAGGCGATTGAGAAATACTCTCCGCTACAAGGGTGGTTCAAACACGTTCGCAAAATTACGAAAAATAAGATCAGGAAGGTTAAATTCTTATCTCGTTCAATTTCAGCCTACCTATGGCATCCATGTGACTGTTTTTAACATGGCTGCTTTTTGGCCACTAGTAGCCTTGGTTTGCACTGATAGCAGCGTTATCTATCAACACATATCTGAGGTATACCACCGGTCCATTGAAGGCACCGGTCCATCGATAGCACCTTACTTTTTTAACTTCCCGTTGCTCTGATTTCAGAGAAAAAAAGAAATTATTGTTATTGTTATTGTTATTGACCGTTTCGGAGCTACGGGCTGCTAAAGCCGCATTTCATCGAAAACAAGGTCTAACATCAGTAAAAAAAAAAGTAAAAAATGGCGTATCTAGATAATTGCATGAAGAACAAAAAAGGTCTGTTGCAGTTTTTTGTGGGATCGACCGTTTCGGAGCTACGGGTATCGAAAGTTGATTTTTGCAGATGCAGAAATCATGAGGGTCATATTTGAAACAGGCCTAAAATTCAATGATCTGTTATTGTTGCAAATTTTTGTAAAGAGAATTACATTTACCTTCGATTGATTTGTCTTCCCGAGAAAATTGAGTTGAAATTGCCGTTGACAAACTGCCACCGACTGTAACCTTTTTGACAATCTGTCAAATAACTGACACCAGAAACTCTGAATTCCGGAAATTATACGAGACAACGACACAGTACGCAAGTCCGAGGAGCAATGAGAGTCGCGTTAAAACGATGACGCAAGTGCAAGGATTCCGATAAATTCGATATCTTTCGAGGTCATGACTTTTTTACGAAAGGGAAAATAGCGAATTGATTATATATAATACATTAGGTACACCGAATTGACTGAACATTTTGCTAAATGTGGTAAAGGTGTGCAAAGTGGATCCAGAAACAATTAATTTTCAATTTATCAAGCATCTGAATCAGATTTAGGTAATTGCTTTACATGTTCAGTTCTTGATACTTTCTGAATCCGAAAATTGACATTTTCTTCCAGATAACAAAATGCATCGCATTTTGCAATTGAAAGGGTCGAGGAACCGGGACCTGAAGCACCGGGCCCAAACTCCGGAGGGGAAGGGGCGAGTGCTCTTCATGGAGGATGGGCAAGAGTCCGCCGTCGAGTGCGGTAAGTAATTTACTATTATCAGATTAATTATTAATAATGAATGAACTCAATTTTCCCCTATAATTCATCATCTATTTCTTTTCGATGATGCTTCCGGGAGACTCGATACATCGCTGTTTCTTTATTCAATTGTTTCGTTGCCCTTCAATATAGTTCCTGCACTAAGATCATTTTTTACTTGAATTTTGTTTGACACCGTGAATAAATTTTTTTTAAATAGATTATATACATAATCGAATATGCCTTTCGTTATTGCTTTGGTAGCGTTTTCCATTGATTCAATTCAAATATGTTATAATTAGTATTCAAAAAATATTCATGCACCAATATTGCTAAGTCGTTTCATGTCATTCATTAACTGTGACGGTAAATAAATTACTCTCATTTTCTTGATTTTTAATAGATGGTCTCTTCATTCAGTAAATCGGTTTCGTTGGATTTTTTTCTTCGCTCTTCAATTTCTGTGAATGAATTCGAATGCGTTACTTATTTCCGAAATTCTGTTTTTTTTTTTTCAATTAATAAGTTTTTTAAAAATTGACCGAATGGAGCGTTTTTTTTGTTGCAATTTTTGTCTTGTACTTTAAGACAAAAAGTACAATAGAATTAATTATTATCGATTTCGGCATGATTTCGTCATTTATAACTAAAAATTCACGATTTCGAGGAGTTGGACACTGTTTTTTTTTTTTTTTTTTTTTTTTTTGAAAAAATCTCGTAAAAAAACATGGTTTTTTTTAACAAATTTTGCCGTCGGAATTATTATGGGGACACATCTCGTTCTATTTTTTTTTCCTGATTTAAATTCTTTTTGCGGCAATTTAATCGTAATAAATTTCTGGAACGATTCAAAATAACAATTCCATTGATTTTGGAAGCCTATGGCTCTTCTATGAATATAAAAATATCAATCATTGTAGGGAATAATTATAGGGTCACGTCTTTTTGTATATGTATATTTTCTTCAATTTTTAATTTCGTCCCGCAGGATAAGGCTTCTGTATCAAATCCGATAGTAGGATCTCGTTGAATTTGGACTCTCTCTGAAACTCGTTCACTTAATTTTACTTTCTTGGAGACTGGGAACTATTTTTTATAACCTTTTCGCGGATTGAATCCTGCTGTTGATGTTCAATAATCTGTACAATGTTGCGATCAACGAATTCAGACCGTTATTCGTCGGTTGCGATGGAAAGAATGGTGTAATCTTCACAGAATATTTGTATACGATATTTGGAATTTGAGGTGAGGTCTTCTGATCAGCATGTATCAATGTTTTCCGACGAGGGGTTTGAAATTTTCGGGATTTATGTACTCATCAATTACGATATCGGGACCAACAATTTGATATTTTTACATTCGAAGTAAAGCCATAGGCTTCCAAAATCAATGGAATTGTTATTTTGAATCGTTTCAGAAATTTAGTACGATCAAATTCCCGCAAAAAGATTTTGAATCAGGAAAAACTAAATAGAAAGAGATGTGTCCCCATAATAATTCCGAAGGCAAAATGAGTTTAAAAAACCATGTTTTTTATGAAATTAAAAAAAAAAAAAGTGTCCAACTCCTCCAAATCGTGAATTTTGAGTTATAAATGAAGAAATCATGCCGAAATCGATAACAATTAATTCCTTTGTATTTTTCGTCTCAAAGTATAGGTAAAAACAAAAATCTCAAGAAACAAAACGCCCCATTCGATCAATTTTTGGAGAACTTATGAATTAAAAAAAAAAAAAAAAATTCACATGTCAAGAATGGGTGAACGAAAAAAATCGAAATAAATCGTGGAAACCCCTCTCATTGGGTGTAATCACCCATAAAAATTTTGATAAAATCCAAATTTTGAGTTTTATTTCCGTACGTTCTGACGGAGAAAGCCCCAATGATGTATTTATTTGATAATATACCTATCTTTCCGTGTATCTTAAAACAATACGGGCCAGGTCGTTGTCTCTGCAAATTTACTAAATCAGCATTAAACGACGCAAAAGTAAGGAGTTATGGTAGTATCTAATACGTTTGAAAAAATCGTGGGATAAGGGATGTTCATTATTGAATAGTTCTTTCAATTCACGAGGAAGACTTGGTAAAATTTCCAGATATACTTCTCCATGAGGACAGCAGTCCCCGAATGATAGTTTCTTGGCCACTTTTTCTCCTATAAAGTGTTTAGCACCACATTTGGTGCATGAAACGTTCGTTGGTCCTGCGTAATGTTGACCATTATTATTGCGATTCTTATTGTTTGTCTCTATAATTCGAAACTCGATATGTTCAAATTTCTTATAGGTTTCTCTTGTGATGGTATTAATTTTTTTGACTGTATATCCAAAGTCTGCTCAACACTCTCCGATTCAATATGCATTTTGTCTTCTGATGAGTTTATACCTCTATAATTCTTCTCTATACCTGCACACCTTTCTTTAAATTTTTTACGATATCTTCGTTGATATTCTTTTTTTTTCTCCTGTTTTAGTGAATGACATTTCTCTTCCGTTGTTTGTTCGCGTTTGTTATCAATAATATTTGAACTCTAAAAAGTACAGTCTTCCGTATTTATAGATACGTTCAGTACCTCCTCAAGTAATCTCTGGAGTGAAAATCAAACATCCAAACTTGATTTTCAAGTTTGCCCACAGCTACTGATACTCCGTCCATCGTTAGTATACCCAGCGCAAAATTCGTAAATAAATTTTTCAAAGCATCTTCCAAATTAGGCATACCAATTTTGTTGTGATCATCGAATCGATGACCAAATAATATATCTCTAAATTCTAATTTATGACTCGAAGAATTGATCACACAATTCGTGGGTTGCAGCTCAGATATAGCCAAATGAACTTGATTGATTGTATCAGGTTGAGTTTTATCGCGGGCAATTCTACTGGTAATATACAATTCGTCTCCAATTTGAAGAAGATCGTCAATAATTCTGCTTGTCCAAAATAGTGGATTCGTCACAGTCGAAATTACCGCAGCTGTAGCCGCATTAGCTGTGCATTGCCTTCCTCTGCTGAATTCAGAAAATATTTTGTTGCCCTGATGAAACGACCCTTTTGTAATTTGTATTGTGGACAGATTTTCATTGTTCGTTTGTGAAAAAATGCTGCGTAAATCCACAGTTTGTTTCCATATTAATCACCTGAACTCTAAAATCATTTTATGATCATCATACTCAATATCATCATCTCATCGTTTTATCATTTCATCATCATTATTTTATAATCAACACTCATCACTCAGCTGCTTTAACCAAAAAGTGAATTGCTACAGCTGTATAATTGAATGTATTTGTACTACCCTAGATAACAAAATGTCCGAACTTAAGGTGGTTCTTCCGGTACAGTACCGCCAAACGTGAGTTTCAGAGAAAATTTTCAATACTTCTCGATGGTAAAAAAATTTAAAAAAAATCAAGTATGTTGAAGGTCCTCAATAGATTGATTCTGGATAATAATATTTACAAATAGTTATTAACAAATTGATGAAAAAAAACATTGTTTTAGAAATTACCCGTCAACCCAACTTTTTTGTTAGATAAAAATGATTTGTTAATTTTTCTCAAAACGTATGATTTTTTTTCGAATTTTGTCAAATCATTCAAAATTGCGTTTTTTCATACGAAATATACGAATAAAACCACAATTTTAAATGATTCGACAAAATTCGAAGAAAATTCATACGTTTTGAGAAAAATTAACAAATCATTTTCATTTAACAAAAAAGTTGGGTTGACGGGTAATTTCTTGAACAATGTTTTTTTTTCATCAATTTGTTAATAACTATTTGTGAATATTATTATGCAGAATCAATCTTTTGAGGACCTTCAACACACTTGATTTTTTTCAAATTTCTTTACCATCGAGAAGTATTGAAAATTTTCTCTGAAACTCACGTTGGGCGGTACTGTACCGGAAGAACCACCTTAACAATCGCATCCTGCAATACTAGAATGAATACTTTTCGCGAGAAACGTCGGATCAAGGAAAACATTTCTTTCAACGTAGAAATCCGTTTCATCACTCACAAAATCGATTTTTCACATTTTCCAAAAAGTATGTGGGTGCGTGTGTATTTTGTATCCTGAATTCCGGGAGAACGACTTGAGCGATTCGGATGAAATTCGGAGGGAAAATCAATTGTTTGGTGAAGATGTTTAAATAAGCTTTTCGAGATTGTCCCACTTCCGATTACAAAATGGCGCGCGTTTGTTCGAAAATTGTTACGTGTATCCTGAATTCCGAGAGAACGACTCGAGCGATTCGGATGAAATTTGAAGGAAAAACCAATTGTTAGGTGAAGATATTCCATTACCCGTTTGAAGACTCTTCTACTTCCGGTTAAGAAATTGCGAGTAATTGAACATTTGACCGATTGTGAGTATTGCGCCTATCCTCGCAAGTCTTTGAAAAACAGTTCAACCGATTATAACTATATTTTACTGAAGTATCACTTTCAGTTTGAATATTAAAAACCTATACGATCGTGCCTGTTGCAAAAAAGCGAAGCTTTTTCGTTCATACCGCTAGTTGTTTTTATATGCAATCCCAGATAAAATTAAAGATTAGTTACATTAATTTCTCGCCATACCAGCTGCCAATCTCGTTCTAACGCGTTTGAAAATCTAATGTTTATTCATCGTTGTGAAATTTATTCAATCCAACACCTATCATTACAGATTTTCTCACGTACAAAATCGAGTCCACGCAGGACATGATCGCGAGGTGGTGCGGGGGGGCCGACAATGAGTCCGTCCTGCTATTAGCCTACGGCAATAGTGGGACGGGCAAGACGTCGGCGCTGTTTGAGGGCGCGACGAGCCCAGTGCGGCGATTAGCTGGACCGAATGCGACGTTCAAGTGAGTATCGAATAAGCCACTTTCCTCTACCCCCTTATCATTTCTCTACGAGCCAATTTTCCTCCAACCCCTTATTTCTACCGATTTTGTCTAGCTCTCGCCAACACGTCTAGATTTTCCGCTCGATAATCAAAATTATTACTCCTTAAACCCCGCATATCCGCAGAGGCTATTTCGGAGTAACATTATCGGTCTTATCTTGTTTCAGGTGCCTCGAATACCGGAGGGGTCCGACGTTTATCGACTTATGCTCTGATGACCCAGCCGGGAGGGTGCTGGGCATCAGCGAAAAGTCCAAGGCGTTGGAGGGTATGTTGGGGCGAGGGCTGGCGGAGAAGCCGCTGACGGCGTTAGGGGCGATCCTTCGGAAGAGGAGGACGGAGGCCACTGGCCAAAATCCGGCGAGCAGTCGCTCCCACCTTTTTCTCATGATCGTAAGCAGATATATTGAGATATTCTGATACCTTTCGTACTGCAGTGATAGAAGATGAACTGGACATTTTTTTCTTATCAATACTAAGCACAGAGTTTACCAAGCGATTGGAAAGCAAAAAATATTCCAAACTTGGATCGACAGAAAGTATATTTTCAACAAGTTCTATCTTAGATAGGTATATAAAGGGAGATATAATACAGGCTGATTTCGAGGGATCACCAAATCTGGGATAATCGATGGATTTGAAATATTGTAAAAAACATTCCCAGCAACGATAAGTAATCGTTATCGTTAAAAGCGACTATATCGTTGCTTCAATAGCTCCAAACAAGCGCATCTCATATTTGATCGAGATCGGTCTGTCTCTCCCTAATAACAGAACCGGTGACATGTCAAAGTATGGTACTTATGATGTGAAATACACTTTGTTTTTGCAGAAAAACGGCGACAGGGAGGTCCTGGTGGTCGACTTGGCTGGCAGCGAGCAGCAGGTGGTAGCCACGCACCAGCGGGCCGATTCACGCTTCATCCGGGATACCCTGGATGAAGTGCGGATGGCCGGGGTGCGTGGCGCGAGGCTACCAACTGGAATTAACAACATGGCTCCAATGCTTGGAGCACTGAGGAGGAGGGCCGGCAAGGTTGTTTTGCTTGGGACAGCCTTGGCCGAGGTGCTCCAAGCAAAGGATGCCGCAAAGTAAGTATAACAATAATTTTTCCTCCTCCTTTGCGCTTATATACCTGCTTCGAATTGACCATTTAATAAAAATTCAATAGGTCAATTACATAGACCAAGCCTTGAATATACCACTAATATTCCATTCGTCTGATGCAGATTCATCGAAAGCCTGGCCATTGGACCGATTTTCAGTGCCGGAAGAGTAGCACCGCCACCGGTGAGGAAATTCATTTTTTCCATAGTCCTTTAAGGAATTCGCACAAAATTTTCCGACGAGTAGGTATATGTATAATTTGGATCGATTTTTTCATTTTAAAGAGCTACAATGTAATGAGAACGAGGGACCTATCACCAAGGATGATGGGCGGCGAAATTCGGCGGCCAGCACCCCCCGAACCCGACGAAGAAGGGGCGGCACAACAACTGCTTGTTCCCCCGCACAACTGGGAGGTACGTTAGGAGCTACATATTCACAATAATGTTAAACATTTGTATTGAGTATAATCAGTCAGTTTTATATTCATAGTAGACTGGTGAAGGCGTGGTATAACAGTTTGAAATCACAGGATTAATGTTCGTTTTAGCTCCCGGCACTACCCGCGCCGGAGCGTAACTGGGAAGACGGCCTTAGAATATATATAAGGAGGATAGAGGCGGCTAGGGCCGCTTTAACGGAGCTGACGGTGATGGCGGAAGCCAACGGGGCTGGAGGAGGAGCCCTGGAGGCGGAAGCCGTCGCCGTTACCCAAAGGTATGGCTTCATGAATATTATACGTATTTTATTTTTGTCAATCCTAGCCTAGCCCCTGCGAAATCCATATCACTGATTTTTACAATTGTCGGTTGCAGATTCATGGCTGAATTCGCTGCTGTTCCAGTATTCGGAGCCGCAGCTGCTGGAGTTGTCGAGCAAGCGGTAAGATAATGCATTCTCTCAAGATACTGTGGAGCCTGATATTGGAACGGAATTTTCCGACAAGGATGTAGTTAAAATATATTTTTTATTCTTCCAGAGGGATGAGTTGCCAGTACCGGCAGATGACCATCCGGAGGACGGCGGAGGCGACCTCCAGGAGGAAGCGGACGTCCGTCCCGAGGATGGTCGAGGAGAAGCAGCGGCAGCTGCACCACAATTAGGAGCAGTGGCAGCACCGCCACCTGCAGAACGGAGGGCTCGTCCGCGCCAAAGAAGGCAGCAGGAGGTATATTTTCTCGAAAACGTATAAGAATCATATCAAGTATTAAGTATCATATAAGTATGCGCTTCGCATGAAACGACATGGCGCGAGGGAAGCCTCGTTTTAATTGTTGAACAAAGCTGAGCACCGAGTCATGTATATGTATACATAATAAGACGAGCTGCTGCGATAAAAGAGTTTATTATAATTTAACAATTTTACGCGAAGTCGACATCCAGTTTTTATTTTCACGATATATTTGTCCTTTATCAGAACAACCAACCAAGGCCAGAAGTGGAACGCCGCGTGAGGGAATTAATTAGAGCGACAGACGAGGCGTGTAAGGCGCTGGCGCAGGCGGACCCCGACGCGGCGAGGGCGGCAGCTAATATCGTAGCGGTGGAGGCAGCTGCGATAGAGGCTGCCACCGTGGGGGAGGATGACGTGGGGGAGGATGACGCGGGGGAGGATGACGTGGCGGCCAGTCAGGCTCGGTGTAAGGCTGCTGAAGCGAGGGCAGCAGCCGAAGCCGCAGCAAACCTGGCCGTCCTGCGCGCAAACTTTGTGAGTTAAAAATTCTACCATGAAAGTTATTAATCGTTGTTGCGAATATTAATTTGGTTAGTACAGGGTGGCCGCTCAACTGGAAAACCGAGAAAACCGGGAAATTTCATGGAATTCGGCTTGGTATGAAAAAGTCAGGGAAATGTCAGGGAATTTTGTACACAGTCAGGGAATTCCAATTTTTGAACGGCAGAAATAGGGTATAGGTATTTGTTTGAATTTCGTTTCGCGCGAAGATATTTTGTTATCCCTGTCCAACCAACAAACAAATTCCGTGACGCATGTTCACTCCATGAATTTTTCGTAGCAATTTTTAATCCCCTATTTCTTATCGCGAATTACTTACTGTTGTTGTACATTGTACTGATATTACGAAGCGAAAACTCAGGGGAAAACAGTATAAACTTGGGTCAGGAAGACAGGAAAAAGTCAGGGAATTTTGACGTCAAAATTGAGTGGCCACCCTGATTAGAGTTTGTATTTTTTTGAAAGTAAGTGGTTATACCATTTTGTAGAAGGGTGGTTCTTCCATAAATGGCAAAAAAATTTGCATAAATTAATATCGAAAATTCTCGAATTTTCGGTATTCACGGTCGCAGATGCTTAGGTGTTAGTGTAATGTAAGTCTTAGTACCCGTGGCCAGACACTTTAATGCGTTTTGATGATGTTGTATGCATTTTTCTGAATATATGGCTACAGACCAATAATTGTTCCAACAGAGAAATGACGAGTACACAGAATAATCACTGTAATAAAAAGAAGGTAGCATATTTCAACAAATGCTTTGTTTTTCTCGACGAAATACAAAAATAATCATATCATTCGGGTCATTCTATAATTTGGCGACGATTTATTTAGATTGATTTTTCATCGAATTAGAACACAATACCTAGTGTTGTATGACTGAATATGATCAAGGGTCTGGAAATGACTGTATTTCAGTTTTTGAAGCATTTTATCTATGATTTTCAATGAAACGTAATTTTCCTACCAATTGATAATTTTTCTGTTTGAATAATAACAGGCTAATAACGCCAGGAAGATGATGCAAACGATGAAATCTCGCCAAATCAACAAAACTATGTAGATATTTCATGAAAACATAAATTATTATGACTCATCGTTTACCACGTGACTCACAAAGTTTAATAGAATTTCAATAAACAATTAAGGTGGTGCAACAGTCGATTGGCGTAGAGTGTGGACATGGCTCACTATTTTGACTATTATCAAAGCCTACGCTTCACTGACGCAAATAGAATTGAATTCCCGCCATGCAGTATGAAATACACAACAAATCCATGCAAAAATATTTTCATCTGAGGTTACAATAAAGTTGTCATTTGTATAGGCGTAAACAGCTTACATCGCTTGTGTCAACGGTTTACGCCTATATAAATTACGACTTCATCGTTGCCTGAAATGAAAATATTTTTGCAATGGATTTGTTCTGTATTTCACACTGCATGGCGGGAATTCAATCATATTTGCATTAGTGAAGCAGAAGCTTTGATAATGGTCAAGATAGTGAGCCATGTCCACACTTTACGCCAATCAACTGTTGCACCACCTTAACTAAGCTTAAAATTTCAAACGACAAACTAATGACGCTTTGTCTGACCACTAGGAGCACGTTCACCTGTTTGAGCGCTTGGTGATAGACTAACAACGAATCGACGAAAATTCGCCATACCAGTGCGTCGTATCGTTCACTCCACGCGAACTGATCTTCAACTGAACGTTGAAAGTATCACAGTAACCGATTTATCACAGTTTGAATTTTGTTCAGGAAAATGATTGAGATTTGGGTCTCGCGAGTACAAAGTTGTGAATTTTATTGACAATACAATTTGAGCTCAATTTCATGAGTTCTGCAGCTTCACGATGTGTTTGCGTGAATCGCCAAGAGTTCCAATTGAACAATATATTCTACTGAATTAACTAATTTACCTATGAAAGTTTCCAACGTAGAAAAACTCACGGCAGGAAACATGATTTTCTGTCAGAAATGTTGAAGGAACATAAAAAGTAATTTAGCTAGAACTCTGTAATTTACTGATCGAATAGGAGAGAGTAAAATAAAACATTTATACATGATAAATTTGTGATTACTTCAGTTTATCCTAGAAAATTTACCCGGTACGTACTTTTGCCATTTATGGGAGAACCACCCAGAAACCAAAAATTGGGATTTTTCAAAAACGGCAGAGCTAATTGCACCGACGGAGTATTTGCCAGTCCATGTATATATTATATATATTTGCATTACTCACTACGTAGTTCCTCGATGAAATCCCGTTAAAACATCTCCATAGCTGATTTGGTACTTGATCTTTCAATTTTTTTATAGAACGCAGACCCAGATGATGAAGACGCGGCAGAAGACCTGTACTTTGGCCTACAGGCGGAGCTCGTGAGGAGAGCTCTGCCACTGGAGAGCCAAGCGGCGGCCCGCGGGCAAAGATCCCGTGAGTGACATTGTTGTAACTCGTACCATTTATAGTCTACAGTGCAGTAAGCTTCCCTAGTTCGAACATTTCTCGCAGCCAAAAACTATTGAATTGTCGTTCTGGGAAACAGAAGGTGTTGAAATAAGATACTCCTAAACAGGAGCTACATCCCGTATTGTTTCCTTTTCACTCGTGCTAACTCCCTTTACCTTGAATTTTTTCAGGCTTTTGGGTGAATGGCAGGCAAGATCTGTGGGCAGAATCCCAACCTCGCGCCTACGACAACTGGGTGGCACACTGGAGGAAGTTCCAGTGTGCGTTTTGCTCGACATCCTTCAGTGAAAGGGCCACACAGAGAAATCATTACAAAAAATACTGCAACGACATACCAGGATATATACGAAATCTTTTCCTCGAAAATCGAAGGCGTTAAATTTACATTTGACGAAAACCTGATTTGATCCACATACCTAGGTTTAGCTGCCAAGCTTCGCCAAGGTGAATAAAAGATTCTGTTATCCACAACAAAGCATCGACACAAAAACTTGAATATGAACACTGTTAGCATGACGATCGACCTATCATAATCATGTACGAATATCTGACTGTATTTTTTTCAGCATTACGTCGAGTCCAGACCCGACAACGTTGCAAAGGTGGCCCCTCCACACCTTTCTACGCAATTGGGTATTAACTACTCCGAGTTCAACTACCTGGACCTTATTAAGGTGCCTCCTCCACACCTTTCTACGAATTTGAGATCCAAATACTTCCGGTTCAGCTGCCAAGCGTCGCCAAGGTGCCTCCTCCACACCTTTTTACGTATTCGGGTATCGGATACTTCCGATTCAACTACCAAGACCTCGCCAAGGTGACCTCCTTCACACCTTTCTACGGATTCGAGATCCAAATACTTCAGGTTTAGCTGCCAAGCTTCGCCAAGGTGAATAAAAGATTCTGTTATCCACAACAAAGCATCGACACGAAAAACTTGAATATCAACACTTTCAGCATGACAATAGACTTCTAATAATCATCTACAAGTATCTTAATGTGTTTTTTCAGCATTGCGTTGAGTCCACACCCGACAACGTTGCAAAGGTGGCCCCTCCACACCTTTCTACGCAATTGGGTATTAACTACTCCGAGTTCAACTACCTGGACCTCAACCAGGTGCCTTCTCCACACCTTTCTACGAATTCGAGATCTAAATACTTCAGGTTTAGCTGCCCAGTGTCGCCAAGGTGCCTCCTCCACACCTTTTTACGTATTCGGGTTTCGGATACTTCCGATTCAACTACCAAGACCTCGCCAAGGTGACCTCCTTCACACCTTTCTACGGATTCGAGATCCAAATACTTCAGGTTTAGCTGCCAAGCTTCGCCAAGGTGAATAAAAGATTCTGTTATCCACAACAAAGCATCGACACGAAAAACTTGAATATCAACACTTTCAGCATGACAATAGACTTCTAATAATCATCTACAAGTATTTCACTGTGTTTTTTCAGCATTACGTCGAGTCCACAGCCGACAACGTTGCAAAGGTGGCCCCTTCACACCTTTCTACGCAATTGGGTATCAACTACTCCGAGTTCAACTACCTGGACCTCAACAAGGTGCCTCCTCCACACCTTTTTACGTATTCGGGTTTCGGATACTTCCGATTCAACTACCAAGACCTCGCCAAGGTGACCTCCTTCACACCTTTCTACGAATTCGAGATCCAAATACTTCAGGTTTAGCTGCCAAGCTTCGCCAAGGTGAATAAAAGATTCTGTTATCCACAACAAAGCATCGACACGAAAAACTTGAATATCAACACTTTCAGCATGACAATAGACTTCTAATAATCATCTACAAGTATCTTAATGTGTTTTTTCAGCATTGCGTTGAGTCCACACCCGACAACGTTGCAAAGGTGGCCCCTCCACACCTTTCTACGCAATTGGGTATTAACTACTCCGAGTTCAACTACCTGGACCTCAACCAGGTGCCTTCTCCACACCTTTCTACGAATTCGAGATCTAAATACTTCAGGTTTAGCTGCCCAGTGTCGCCAAGGTGCCTCCTCCACACCTTTTTACGTATTCGGGTTTCGGATACTTCCGATTCAACTACCAAGACCTCGCCAAGGTGACCTCCTTCACACCTTTCTACGGATTCGAGATCCAAATACTTCAGGTTTAGCTGCCAAGCTTCGCCAAGGTGAATAAAAGATTCTGTTATCCACAACAAAGCATCGACACGAAAAACTTGAATATCAACACTTTCAGCATGACAATAGACTTCTAATAATCATCTACAAGTATTTCACTGTGTTTTTTCAGCATTACGTCGAGTCCACAGCCGACAACGTTGCAAAGGTGGCCCCTCCACACCTTTCTACGCAATTGGGTATCAACTACTCCGAGTTCAACTACCTGGACCTCAACAAGGTGCCTCCTCCACACCTTTTTACGTATTCGGGTTTCGGATACTTCCGATTCAACTACCAAGACCTCGCCAAGGTGACCTCCTTCACACCTTTCTACGAATTCGAGATCCAAATACTTCAGGTTTAGCTGCCAAGCTTCGCCAAGGTGAATAAAAGATTCTGTTATCCACAACAAAGCATCGACACGAAAAACTTGAATATCAACACTTTCAGCATGACAATAGACTTCTAATAATCATCTACAAGTATCTTAATGTGTTTTTTCAGCATTGCGTTGAGTCCACACCCGACAACGTTGCAAAGGTGGCCCCTCCACACCTTTCTACGCAATTGGGTATTAACTACTCCGAGTTCAACTACCTGGACCTCAACCAGGTGCCTTCTCCACACCTTTCTACGAATTCGAGATCTAAATACTTCAGGTTTAGCTGCCCAGTGTCGCCAAGGTGCCTCCTCCACACCTTTTTACGTATTCGGGTTTCGGATACTTCCGATTCAACTACCAAGACCTCGCCAAGGTGACCTCCTTCACACCTTTCTACGGATTCGAGATCCAAATACTTCAGGTTTAGCTGCCAAGCTTCGCCAAGGTGAATAAAAGATTCTGTTATCCACAACAAAGCATCGACACGAAAAACTTGAATATCAACACTTTCAGCATGACAATAGACTTCTAATAATCATCTACAAGTATCTTAATGTGTTTTTTCAGCATTGCGTTGAGTCCACACCCGACAACGTTGCAAAGGTGGCCCCTCCACACCTTTCTACGCAATTGGGTATTAACTACTCCGAGTTCAACTACCTGGACCTCAACCAGGTGCCTTCTCCACACCTTTCTACGAATTCGAGATCTAAATACTTCAGGTTTAGCTGCCCAGTGTCGCCAAGGTGCCTCCTCCACACCTTTTTACGTATTCGGGTTTCGGATACTTCCGATTCAACTACCAAGACCTCGCCAAGGTGACCTCCTTCACACCTTTCTACGAATTCGAGATCCAAATACTTCAGGTTTAGCTGCCAAGCTTCGCCAGGGTGAATAAAAGATTCTGTTATCTACAACAAAGCATCGACACGAAAAACTTGAATATCAACACTTTCAGCATGACAGTAGACTTCTAATAATCATCTACAAGTATCTTAATGTGTTTTTTCAGCATTGCGTTGAGTCCACACCCGACAACGTTGCAAAGGTGGCCCCTCCACACCTTTCTACGCAATTGGGTATTAACTACTCCGAGTTCAACTACCTGGACCTCAACCAGGTGCCTTCTCCACACCTTTCTACGAATTCGAGATCTAAATACTTCAGGTTTAGCTGCCAAGCGTCGCCAAGGTGCCTCCTCCACACCTTTTTACGTATTCGGGTATCGGATACTTCCGATTCAACTACCAAGACCTCGCCAAGGTGACCTCCTTCACACCTTTCTACGGATTCGAGATCCAAATACTTCAGGTTTAGCTGCCAAGCTTCGCCAAGGTGAATAAAAGATTCTGTTATCCACAACAAAGCATCGACACGAAAAACTTGAATATCAACACTTTCAGCATGACAATAGACTTCTAATAATCATCTACAAGTATCTTAATGTGTTTTTTCAGCATTGCGTTGAGTCCACACCCGACAACGTTGCAAAGGTGGCCCCTCCACACCTTTCTACGCAATTGGGTATTAACTACTCCGAGTTCAACTACCTGGACCTCAACCAGGTGCCTTCTCCACACCTTTCTACGAATTCGAGATCTAAATACTTCAGGTTTAGCTGCCCAGTGTCGCCAAGGTGCCTCCTCCACACCTTTTTACGTATTCGGGTTTCGGATACTTCCGATTCAACTACCAAGACCTCGCCAAGGTGACCTCCTTCACACCTTTCTACGGATTCGAGATCCAAATACTTCAGGTTTAGCTGCCAAGCTTCGCCAAGGTGAATAAAAGATTCTGTTATCCACAACAAAGCATCGACACGAAAAACTTGAATATCAACACTTTCAGCATGACAATAGACTTCTAATAATCATCTACAAGTATTTCACTGTGTTTTTTCAGCATTACGTCGAGTCCACAGCCGACAACGTTGCAAAGGTGGCCCCTTCACACCTTTCTACGCAATTGGGTATCAACTACTCCGAGTTCAACTACCTGGACCTCAACAAGGTGCCTCCTCCACACCTTTTTACGTATTCGGGTTTCGGATACTTCCGATTCAACTACCAAGACCTCGCCAAGGTGACCTCCTTCACACCTTTCTACGAATTCGAGATCCAAATACTTCAGGTTTAGCTGCCAAGCTTCGCCAAGGTGAATAAAAGATTCTGTTATCCACAACAAAGCATCGACACGAAAAACTTGAATATCAACACTTTCAGCATGACAATAGACTTCTAATAATCATCTACAAGTATCTTAATGTGTTTTTTCAGCATTGCGTTGAGTCCACACCCGACAACGTTGCAAAGGTGGCCCCTCCACACCTTTCTACGCAATTGGGTATTAACTACTCCGAGTTCAACTACCTGGACCTCAACCAGGTGCCTTCTCCACACCTTTCTACGAATTCGAGATCTAAATACTTCAGGTTTAGCTGCCCAGTGTCGCCAAGGTGCCTCCTCCACACCTTTTTACGTATTCGGGTTTCGGATACTTCCGATTCAACTACCAAGACCTCGCCAAGGTGACCTCCTTCACACCTTTCTACGGATTCGAGATCCAAATACTTCAGGTTTAGCTGCCAAGCTTCGCCAAGGTGAATAAAAGATTCTGTTATCCACAACAAAGCATCGACACGAAAAACTTGAATATCAACACTTTCAGCATGACAATAGACTTCTAATAATCATCTACAAGTATTTCACTGTGTTTTTTCAGCATTACGTCGAGTCCACAGCCGACAACGTTGCAAAGGTGGCCCCTCCACACCTTTCTACGCAATTGGGTATCAACTACTCCGAGTTCAACTACCTGGACCTCAACAAGGTGCCTCCTCCACACCTTTTTACGTATTCGGGTTTCGGATACTTCCGATTCAACTACCAAGACCTCGCCAAGGTGACCTCCTTCACACCTTTCTACGAATTCGAGATCCAAATACTTCAGGTTTAGCTGCCAAGCTTCGCCAAGGTGAATAAAAGATTCTGTTATCCACAACAAAGCATCGACACGAAAAACTTGAATATCAACACTTTCAGCATGACAATAGACTTCTAATAATCATCTACAAGTATCTTAATGTGTTTTTTCAGCATTGCGTTGAGTCCACACCCGACAACGTTGCAAAGGTGGCCCCTCCACACCTTTCTACGCAATTGGGTATTAACTACTCCGAGTTCAACTACCTGGACCTCAACCAGGTGCCTTCTCCACACCTTTCTACGAATTCGAGATCTAAATACTTCAGGTTTAGCTGCCCAGTGTCGCCAAGGTGCCTCCTCCACACCTTTTTACGTATTCGGGTTTCGGATACTTCCGATTCAACTACCAAGACCTCGCCAAGGTGACCTCCTTCACACCTTTCTACGGATTCGAGATCCAAATACTTCAGGTTTAGCTGCCAAGCTTCGCCAAGGTGAATAAAAGATTCTGTTATCCACAACAAAGCATCGACACGAAAAACTTGAATATCAACACTTTCAGCATGACAATAGACTTCTAATAATCATCTACAAGTATCTTAATGTGTTTTTTCAGCATTGCGTTGAGTCCACACCCGACAACGTTGCAAAGGTGGCCCCTCCACACCTTTCTACGCAATTGGGTATTAACTACTCCGAGTTCAACTACCTGGACCTCAACCAGGTGCCTTCTCCACACCTTTCTACGAATTCGAGATCTAAATACTTCAGGTTTAGCTGCCCAGTGTCGCCAAGGTGCCTCCTCCACACCTTTTTACGTATTCGGGTTTCGGATACTTCCGATTCAACTACCAAGACCTCGCCAAGGTGACCTCCTTCACACCTTTCTACGAATTCGAGATCCAAATACTTCAGGTTTAGCTGCCAAGCTTCGCCAGGGTGAATAAAAGATTCTGTTATCTACAACAAAGCATCGACACGAAAAACTTGAATATCAACACTTTCAGCATGACAGTAGACTTCTAATAATCATCTACAAGTATCTTAATGTGTTTTTTCAGCATTGCGTTGAGTCCACACCCGACAAGGTTGCAAAGGTGGCCCCTCCACACCTTTCTACGCAATTGGGTATTAACTACTCCGAGTTCAACTACCTGGACCTCAACCAGGTGCCTTCTCCACACCTTTCTACGAATTCGAGATCTAAATACTTCAGGTTTAGCTGCCCAGTGTCGCCAAGGTGCCTCCTCCACACCTTTTTACGTATTCGGGTTTCGGATACTTCCGATTCAACTACCAAGACCTCGCCAAGGTGACCTCCTTCACACCTTTCTACGAATTCGAGATCCAAATACTTCAGGTTTAGCTGCCAAGCTTCGCCAAGGTGAATAAAAGATTCTGTTATCCACAACAAAGCATCGACACGAAAAACTTGAATATCAACACTTTCAGCATGACAATAGACTTCTAATAATCATCTACAAGTATCTTAATGTGTTTTTTCAGCATTGCGTTGAGTCCACACCCGACAACGTTGCAAAGGTGGCCCCTCCACACCTTTCTACGCAATTGGGTATTAACTACTCCGAGTTCAACTACCTGGACCTCAACCAGGTGCCTTCTCCACACCTTTCTACGAATTCGAGATCTAAATACTTCAGGTTTAGCTGCCCAGTGTCGCCAAGGTGCCTCCTCCACACCTTTTTACGTATTCGGGTTTCGGATACTTCCGATTCAACTACCAAGACCTCGCCAAGGTGACCTCCTTCACACCTTTCTACGGATTCGAGATCCAAATACTTCAGGTTTAGCTGCCAAGCTTCGCCAAGGTGAATAAAAGATTCTGTTATCCACAACAAAGCATCGACACGAAAAACTTGAATATCAACACTTTCAGCATGACAATAGACTTCTAATAATCATCTACAAGTATTTCACTGTGTTTTTTCAGCATTACGTCGAGTCCACAGCCGACAACGTTGCAAAGGTGGCCCCTTCACACCTTTCTACGCAATTGGGTATCAACTACTCCGAGTTCAACTACCTGGACCTCAACAAGGTGCCTCCTCCACACCTTTTTACGTATTCGGGTTTCGGATACTTCCGATTCAACTACCAAGACCTCGCCAAGGTGACCTCCTTCACACCTTTCTACGAATTCGAGATCCAAATACTTCAGGTTTAGCTGCCAAGCTTCGCCAAGGTGAATAAAAGATTCTGTTATCCACAACAAAGCATCGACACGAAAAACTTGAATATCAACACTTTCAGCATGACAATAGACTTCTAATAATCATCTACAAGTATCTTAATGTGTTTTTTCAGCATTGCGTTGAGTCCACACCCGACAACGTTGCAAAGGTGGCCCCTCCACACCTTTCTACGCAATTGGGTATTAACTACTCCGAGTTCAACTACCTGGACCTCAACCAGGTGCCTTCTCCACACCTTTCTACGAATTCGAGATCTAAATACTTCAGGTTTAGCTGCCCAGTGTCGCCAAGGTGCCTCCTCCACACCTTTTTACGTATTCGGGTTTCGGATACTTCCGATTCAACTACCAAGACCTCGCCAAGGTGACCTCCTTCACACCTTTCTACGGATTCGAGATCCAAATACTTCAGGTTTAGCTGCCAAGCTTCGCCAAGGTGACTAAAAGATTCTGTTATCCACAACAAAGCATCGACACGAAAAACTTGAATATCAACACTTTCAGCATGACAATAGACTTCTAATAATCATCTACAAGTATTTCACTGTGTTTTTTCAGCATTACGTCGAGTCCACAGCCGACAACGTTGCAAAGGTGGCCCCTTCACACCTTTCTACGCAATTGGGTATCAACTACTCCGAGTTCAACTACCTGGACCTCAACAAGGTGCCTCCTCCACACCTTTTTACGTATTCGGGTTTCGGATACTTCCGATTCAACTACCAAGACCTCGCCAAGGTGACCTCCTTCACACCTTTCTACGAATTCGAGATCCAAATACTTCAGGTTTAGCTGCCAAGCTTCGCCAAGGTGAATAAAAGATTCTGCTATCCACAACAAAGCATCGACACGAAAAACTTGAATATCAACACTTTCAGCATGACAATAGACTTCTAATAATCATCTACAAGTATCTTAATGTGTTTTTTCAGCATTGCGTTGAGTCCACACCCGACAACGTTGCAAAGGTGGCCCCTCCACACCTTTCTACGCAATTGGGTATTAACTACTCCGAGTTCAACTACCTGGACCTCAACCAGGTGCCTTCTCCACACCTTTCTGCGCAATTGGGTATCAACTACTCCGAGTTCAACTACCTGGACCTCAACAAGGTGCCTCCTCCACACCTTTTTACGTATTCGGGTTTCGGATACTTCCGATTCAACTACCAAGACCTCGCCAAGGTGACCTCCTTCACACCTTTCTACGAATTCGAGATCCAAATACTTCAGGTTTAGCTGCCAAGCTTCGCCAAGGTGAATAAAAGATTCTGTTATCCACAACAAAGCATCGACACGAAAAACTTGAATATCAACACTTTCAGCATGACAATAGACTTCTAATAATCATCTACAAGTATCTTAATGTGTTTTTTCAGCATTGCGTTGAGTCCACACCCGACAACGTTGCAAAGGTGGCCCCTCCACACCTTTCTACGCAATTGGGTATTAACTACTCCGAGTTCAACTACCTGGACCTCAACCAGGTGCCTTCTCCACACCTTTCTACGAATTCGAGATCTAAATACTTCAGGTTTAGCTGCCCAGTGTCGCCAAGGTGCCTCCTCCACACCTTTTTACGTATTCGGGTTTCGGATACTTCCGATTCAACTACCAAGACCTCGCCAAGGTGACCTCCTTCACACCTTTCTACGGATTCGAGATCCAAATACTTCAGGTTTAGCTGCCAAGCTTCGCCAAGGTGAATAAAAGATTCTGTTATCCACAACAAAGCATCGACACGAAAAACTTGAATATCAACACTTTCAGCATGACAATAGACTTCTAATAATCATCTACAAGTATTTCACTGTGTTTTTTCAGCATTACGTCGAGTCCACAGCCGACAACGTTGCAAAGGTGGCCCCTTCACACCTTTCTACGCAATTGGGTATCAACTACTCCGAGTTCAACTACCTGGACCTCAACAAGGTGCCTCCTCCACACCTTTTTACGTATTCGGGTTTCGGATACTTCCGATTCAACTACCAAGACCTCGCCAAGGTGACCTCCTTCACACCTTTCTACGAATTCGAGATCCAAATACTTCAGGTTTAGCTGCCAAGCTTCGCCAAGGTGAATAAAAGATTCTGCTATCCACAACAAAGCATCGACACGAAAAACTTGAATATCAACACTTTCAGCATGACAATAGACTTCTAATAATCATCTACAAGTATCTTAATGTGTTTTTTCAGCATTGCGTTGAGTCCACACCCGACAACGTTGCAAAGGTGGCCCCTCCACACCTTTCTACGCAATTGGGTATTAACTACTCCGAGTTCAACTACCTGGACCTCAACCAGGTGCCTTCTCCACACCTTTCTGCGCAATTGGGTATCAACTACTCCGAGTTCAACTACCTGGACCTCAACAAGGTGCCTCCTCCACACCTTTTTACGTATTCGGGTTTCGGATACTTCCGATTCAACTACCAAGACCTCGCCAAGGTGACCTCCTTCACACCTTTCTACGGATTCGAGATCCAAATACTTCAGGTTTAGCTGCCAAGCTTCGCCAAGGTGAATAAAAGATTCTGTTATCCACAACAAAGCATCGACACGAAAAACTTGAATATCAACACTTTCAGCATGACAATAGACTTCTAATAATCATCTACAAGTATTTCACTGTGTTTTTTCAGCATTACGTCGAGTCCACAGCCGACAACGTTGCAAAGGTGGCCCCTTCACACCTTTCTACGCAATTGGGTATCAACTACTCCGAGTTCAACTACCTGGACCTCAACAAGGTGCCTCCTCCACACCTTTTTACGTATTCGGGTTTCGGATACTTCCGATACAACTACCAAGACCTCGCCAAGGTGACCTCCTTCACACCTTTCTACGAATTCGAGATCCAAATACTTCAGGTTTAGCTGCCAAGCTTCGCCAAGGTGAATAAAAGATTCTGCTATCCACAACAAAGCATCGACACGAAAAACTTGAATATCAACACTTTCAGCATGACAATAGACTTCTAATAATCATCTACAAGTATCTTAATGTGTTTTTTCAGCATTGCGTTGAGTCCACACCCGACAACGTTGCAAAGGTGGCCCCTCCACACCTTTCTACGCAATTGGGTATTAACTACTCCGAGTTCAACTACCTGGACCTCAACCAGGTGCCTTCTCCACACCTTTCTGCGCAATTGGGTATCAACTACTCCGAGTTCAACTACCTGGACCTCAACAAGGTGCCTCCTCCACACCTTTTTACGTATTCGGGTTTCGGATACTTCCGATTCAACTACCAAGACCTCGCCAAGGTGACCTCCTTCACACCTTTCTACGAATTCGAGATCCAAATACTTCAGGTTCAGCTGCCAAGCTTCGCCAGGGTGAATAAAAGATTCTGTTATCTACAACAAAGCATCGACACGAAAAACTTGAATATCAACACTTTCAGCATGACAGTAGACTTCTAATAATCATCTACAAGTATCTTAATGTGTTTTTTCAGCATTGCGTTGAGTCCACACCCGACAACGTTGCAAAGGTGGCCCCTCCACACCTTTCTACGCAATTGGGTATTAACTACTCCGAGTTCAACTACCTGGACCTCAACCAGGTGCCTTCTCCACACCTTTCTACGAATTCGAGATCTAAATACTTCAGGTTTAGCTGCCAAGCTTCGCCAAGGTGAATAAAAGATTCTGTTATCCACAACAAAGCATCGACACGAAAAACTTGGATATCAACACTTTCAGCATGACAATAGACTTCTAATAATCACCTACAAGTATTTCACTTTGTTTTTTCAGCATTACGTCGAGTCCACACTCGACAACGTTGCAAAGGTGGCCCCTCCACACCTTTCTACGCAATTGGGTATAACCTACTTCGAGTTCAACTACCTGGACCTCAACCAGGTGCCTCCTCCACACCTTTTAACGTATTCGGGTTTCGGATACTTCCGATTCAACTACCAAGACCTCGCCAAGGTGACCTCCTTCACACCTTTCTACGAATTCGAGATCCAAATACTTCAGGTTTAGCTGCCAAGCTTCGCCAAGGTGAATAAACGATTCTGTTATCCACAACGAAGCATCGACACGAAAAACTTGAATATCAACACTTTCAGCATGACAATAGACTTCTAATAATCACCTACAAGTATTTCACTGTGTTTTTTCAGCATTACGTCGAGTCCACACTCGACAACGTTGCAAAGGTGGCCCCTCCACACCTTTCTACGCAATTGGGTATAACCTACTTCGAGTTCAACTACCTGGACCTCAACCAGGTGCCTCCTCCACACCTTTTAACGTATTCGGGTTTCGGATACTTCCGATTCAACTACCAAGACCTCGCCAAGGTGACCTCCTTCACACCTTTCTACGAATTCGAGATCCAAATACTTCAGGTTTAGCTGCCAAGCTTCGCCAAGGTGAATAAACGATTCTGTTATCCACAACGAAGCATCGACACGAAAAACTTGAATATCAACACTTTCAGCATGACAATAGACTTCTAATAATCACCTACAAGTATTTCACTGTGTTTTTTCAGCATTACGTCGAGTCCACACTCGACAACGTTGCAAAGGTGGCCCCTCCACACCTTTCTACGCAATTGGGTATAACCTACTTCGAGTTCAACTACCTGGACCTCAACCAGGTGCCTTCTCCACACCTTTCTACGGATTCGAGATCCAAATACTTCAGGTTTAGCTGCCAAGCTTCGCCAAGGTGAATAAAAGATTCTGTTATCCACAACAAAGCATCGACACGAAAAACTTGAATATCAACACTTTCAGCATGACAATAGACTTCTAATAATCATCTACAAGTATCCTAATGTGTTTTTTCAGCATTGCGTTGAGTCCACACCCGACAACGTTGCAAAGGTGGCCCCTCCACACCTTTCTACGCAATTGGGTATTAACTACTTCGAGTTCAACTACCTGGACCTCAACCAGGTGCCTCCTTCACACCTTTCTACGAATTTGAGATCCAAATACTTCCGGTTCAGCTGCCAAGCGTCGCCAAGGTGCCTCCTCCACACCTTTTTACGTATTCGGGTGTCGGATACTTCCGATTTTACGAGCAAGACCTCGTCCAGGTGACCTTCTCCACACCTTTCTACGAATTCGAGATCCAAATTCTTCAGGTTTAGCTGCCAAGCGTGGCGAAGGTAAATAAAAGATTCTGTTATCCACAACAAAGCATCGACACGAAAAACTTGAATATTAACACTTTCAGCATGACAATAGACTTCTCATAATCATTTACAAGTATTTCACTGTGTTTTTTCAGCATTACGTCGAGTCCACACCCGACAACGTTGCAAAGGTGGCCCCTCCACACCTTTCTACGCAATTGGGTATTAACTACTCCGAGTTCAACTACCTGGACCTCAACCAGGTGCCTTCTTCACACCTTTCTACGAATTCGAGATCTAAATACTTCAGGCTTAGCTGCCCAGTGTCGCCAAGGTGCCTCCTCCACACCTTTTTACGTATTCGGGTGTCGGATACTTCCGATTTTACGAGCAAGACCTCGTCCAGGTGACCTTCTCCACACCTTTCTACGAATTCGAGATCCAAATACTTCAGGTCTAGCTGCCAAGCGTGGCGAAGGTAAATAAAAGATTTTGTTGTCCACAACAAAGCAACGACACGAAAAACTTGAATATTAACACTTTCAGCATGACAATAGACTTCTCATAATCATTTACAAGTATTGCACTGTGTTTTTTCAGCATTACGTCGAGTCCACACCCGACAACGTTGCAAAGGTGGCCCCTCCACACCTTTTTACGCAATTGGGTATTAACTACTCCGAGTTCAACTACCTGGACCTCATTAAGGTGCCTCCTCCACACCTTTCTACGAATTCCAGATCCAAATACTCTAGGTTTAGCTGCCAAGCTCCGCCAAGGTGAATAAAAGATTCTGTTATCCACAACAGCGCATCGACACAAAAAACTTGAATATCAACACTTTCAGCATGACAATAGACTCCTAATAATCATCTACAAGTATCTTAATGTGTTTTTTCAGCATTGCGTTGAGTCCACACCCGACAACGTTGCAAAGGTGGCCCCTCCACACCTTTCTACGCAATTGGGTATTAACTACTCCGAGTTCAACTACCTGGACCTCAACCAGGTGCCTTCTCCACACCTTTCTACGCAATTGGGTATCAACTACTCCGAGTTCAACTACCTGGACCTCAACAAGGTGCCTCCTCCACACCTTTTTACGTATTCGGGTTTCGGATACTTCCGATTCAACTACCAAGACCTCGCCAAGGTGACCTCCTTCACACCTTTCTACGAATTCGAGATCCAAATACTTCAGGTTTAGCTGCCAAGCTTCGCCATGGTAAATAAAAGATTCTGCTATCCACAACAAAGCATTGACACGAAAAACTTAAATATCAACACTTTTAGCATGACAATAGACTTCTAATAATCATCTACAAGTATTTCACTGTGTTTTTTCAGCATTACGTCGAGTCCACACCCGACAACGTTGCAAAGGTGGCCCCTCCACACCTATCTACGCAATTGGGTATTAACTACTCCGAGTTCAACTACCTGGACCTCAACAAGGTGCCTCCTCCACACCTTTCTACGAATTTGAGATCCAAATACTTCCGGTTCAGCTGCCAAGCGTCGCCAAGGTGCCTCCTCCACACCTTTTTACGTATTCGGGTATCGGATACTTCCGATTCAACTACCAAGACCTCGCCAAGGTGACCTCCTTCACACCTTTCTACGAATTCGAGATCCAAATACTTCAGGTTTAGCTGCCAAGCTTCGCCAAGGTGAATAAAAGATTCTGCTATCCACAACAAAGCATCGACACGAAAAACTTGAATATCAACACTTTCAGCATGACAATAGACTTCTAATAATCATCTACAAGTATCTTAATGTGTTTTTTCAGCATTGCGTTGAGTCCACACCCGACAACGTTGCAAAGGTGGCCCCTCCACACCTTTCTACGCAATTGGGTATTAACTACTCCGAGTTCAACTACCTGGACCTCAACCAGGTGCCTTCTCCACACCTTTCTACGAATTCGAGATCTAAATACTTCAGGTTTAGCTGCCCAGTGTCGCCAAGGTGCCTCCTCCACACCTTTTTACGTATTCGGGTTTCGGATACTTCCGATTCAACTATCAAGACCTCGCCAAGGTGACCTCCTTCACACCTTTCTACGGATTCGAGATCCAAATACTTCAGGTTTAGCTGCCAAGCTTCGCCGAGGTGAATAAAAGATTCTGTTATCCACAACAAAGCATCGACACGAAAAACTTGAATATCAACACTTTCAGCATGACAATAGACTTCTAATAATCACCTACAAGTATTTCACTGTGTTTTTTCAGCATTACGTCGAGTCCACACTCGACAACGTTGCAAAGGTGGCCCCTCCACACCTTTCTACGCAATTGGGTATTAACTACTTCGAGTTCAACTACCTGGACCTCAACCAGGTGCCTCCTCCACACCTTTCTACGAATTTGAGATCCAAATACTTCCGGTTCAGCTGCCAAGCGTCGCCAAGGTGCCTCCTCCACACCTTTTTACGTATTCGGGTGTCGGATACTTCCGATTTTACGAGCAAGACCTCGTCCAGGTGACCTTCTCCACACTTTTCTACGAATTCGAGATCCAAATACTTCAGGTTTAGCTGCCAAGCGTGGCGAAGGTAAATAAAAGATTCTGTTATCCACAACAAAGCATCGACACGAAAAACTTGAATATTAACACTTTCAGCATGACAATAGACTTCTCATAATCATTTACAAGTATTGCACTGTGTTTTTTCAGCATTACGTCGAGTCCACACCCGACAACGTTGCAAAGGTGGCCCCTCCACACCTTTTTACGCAATTGGGTATTAACTATTCCGAGTTCAACTACCTGGACCTCATTAAGGTGCCTCCTCCACACCTTTCTACGAATTCCAGATCCAAATACTTTAGGTTTAGCTGCCAAGCTCCGCCAAGGTGAATAAAAGATTCTGTTATCCACAACAGCGCATCGACACAAAAAACTTGAATATCAACACTGTTAGCGTGACGATCGACCTATTATAATCATGTACGAGTATCTGACTGTATTTTTTTCAGCATTACGTCGAGTCCAGACCCGACAACGTTGCAAAGGTGGCCCCTCCACACCTTTCTACGCAATTGGGTATTGACTACTCCGAGTTCAACTACCTGGACCTTATTAAGGTGCCTCCTCCGCACCTTTCTACGAATTTCAGATCCAAATACTCTCGGTTCAGCTGCCAAGCGTCGCCAAGGTGCCTTCTCCACACTTTTCTACGAATTTGGGTTCCAAATACTTCAAGTTCAGCTACCAAGCGTCGCCAAGGTCAATAAAAAATTCTGTTACCTACAACAAAGCATTGACACGAACAACTTGAATATCAACACTTCATGACAATCGACTAACAATAAGCATCAACACGTATCTTTTTCTGTTTTCTTCAGCATTTTGCCGAGCTCAGACCTGGCAACGTTGCGAAGGTGGCCCCTCCACACCTGTCTACGAATTTGAATCCCAAATACTTCAAGTTGAGCTACCAGGCGTTGCCAAGATGCCTCCTTCACGCCTTAGCACGTATTCAGGTTCCGAATATTCTGAGATCAACGACCAACTACGGATCACGCGATTCAAGTATGAGCCAAGCCAACCAGAGGATGGGGTCAATTTACTCCGGTTGTATTCAAGAAAACACCGCACGCTATGGGGCCTGGTAAGTTCTTATATATATATTTATTCCTCGGTTTTCCATCCCATGTCATGAGAAAGTTCATAACAGGATCACCATTATGTCCAGGTTGAAAGAATCAGACATTTCCATTACGAAATCAAAATTATTCCTCCACCGTAATTCATTTACGTGATTACATAATTGTTGCTCTTCACAACACCTGCTGAGCCATGAATTTAACCCCCAACTTTAGTCCGATCAGACTTCTTCAGAATTCTAATTGTTTGGAAGACTAGTCGTCATTAATTAGTCCCGGGAAATTGAAGTTACACAATTTTTGGAGAAGATATGTCACTGTTATTAGATGTTCAAAATATGAATTTCACATATTTCTATTTCATTTATTTATCAATGAGTCGACTCGAAAGTATACAATATGATTATGGATTCTAATTTTCCTGCAACTGTAATTTTCTCTATCTGTATAAACTTTGATATTTTTCCAACCGATCCCCAATCAATGGGATAACTGAATAGTTGCAATAACCTTATGTTGCAAGATAAAACAGCGGTGTATAGATATCAATGAAGAATGTGAAAATATTTATTTGTGGAATATGTTTCGCTTCGTTGATCGGTTAACTAGAATTGAACAAAGTTTCAATCCGTGTACCTACATATCGCAATGCAAAGTCCCTACAATTGCAATTACATATCGAGCCACTGATTTTTTCATTTTTTCATTCTTATTTTCATTTTATTTTTTTGTCACCCGCGGGCTACGATTACGCAGTCAACAACCAACGATCAGTAGAACTCTAATCTGCCGGTGACTTTTACTGACGACTGTTGTTCTATCAACCAGTAGAATATCACAATCATTCGCGGTTGCAGGTTTGTATTCAAAATTGAACGAGAAAGCCCGTGGTTTTCCCACACACCCTGCAGCAGTGCAAGCTAACTTGATGCCTGAAAAGCCATTTGTTAAACTCGTCCGCTGTTGTTCGTTGTTTATTAAAGGTGTTCAGCGACCTGGATAAACTCCCGGAAACACAAAAATTGCACTGTTTTTCGTATACCACTGTCTACTAAAGCTGAATTTCGAGCTTTCTAACGGTACTTGATTATGCAACGATGTAAAATGAAAAATTGTTTCAAACTAAAATCCTTTCTTGTATGCTGAGACGCATTTTGTCTCGACATTGTTTTTTGTTTCTTGTCTTTTTTATTTAATTTTTTTTCTCTGAAACCGAATTCACACTCTGCTCTATTTTTGCTGTTATTGTGCTTCGATGTTTTCGTCGTCAGTTTTAATTAATTAATTAATATATATCCTAAGTGTCGATCGATTTGACAACACCTGATTGGCATTACTGGAAACTGGTGGGATATACAATGAGTGATTCTGAGTGTCTCCGAACGTTCGAGCAGAGCCGTTTATTTAAAAAAGGAACTCGTTGCTAGGGAGTTGTTTATGATTCAAAAAGATTTGAATGAGAAATAGAAATCGAAAGTAATATTTTGAAAGAGCAAGCGGAACTGTATTTACGACATTCAGTAATAGGGAATATTTGTTGTATTGTTCACGAAGTTTAAATAATAATTTTCTAAAGTTCGTTGTTAAATGATTTGAGAGTTGTTTCTTCTTTGTGATCCAATGAAGTCCACAAAACCTACAAAAAGGACACGAGTCCCTCTGTATTCTGATCAGCCCGGTCCTTCGACGTATATAGATCCCAAAAATCTATCGGCTGTATTGCAACTCAGGAAAAACGATCACTGACAAGTTTGACGTCTAAAATTGTTTGAATTGTTCGAATGGATTCAGTAAATGGGCTACAATTGAGAGCAAATATCAACGTCATTGTTATCGATGGAAGTATGAATCCAAATATGCAAATACTTTTTCCGTGATTTGATTACGCCGTTGTAAATGAATAACGACAGAGCTGTGAATGAAGTACAAATGAGAACTAACATATGTTCGAATATTTCACAGGGGTACACAAATCCACTAGCTCCAGATCCAGTGGATCTTACGCAGCTGACGTCAGTCGTCGACTGCCTGGCGTCGATAAAAATGTCAAGATATGCGGAAAAGTAAAGGACTATCATTTAACGAATGATAATGTATCATAATCAGTGGACTTCATCGAGACATTGGAGACAGTGGCGATTATAGATTATTAGCAATACATATATTCGAGATGTTAACGGACCAATCAGACACACGGACGTCTTTTACCATTAAGGGCGGGGTAAAGTTAATTCGGCGAAAAAAAAGCAAGTTTTTAAGATTTTTTTTCGGTGTAACGGATAGTGTTCGTTCATTGAAAAATTTACGTATAATAAAGTAACATGTGAACAACATTCTTCTAAATTTGCATTGCAAAATATTCAAAATTGAGCGAGTGAAAATTAAACCCCGGAGGCGCCTCGAAAAAAAAGTTGGTTTGCGGTGTACACCATAACTCGCAACAGAATCATGTGAAACAAAAAAATCAAAATGCATTTGTTAAAGGAGATGTTTTTCGAGGTAATGACGAGAGGATTTTTTTTTCTTTTGATTCTTCGATTTTTTGTAGCGATTGGGAGCCAAAAACCCGATTTTCGCTAAAAAAAAAGCTCTCGACAATACCTGGTGAATTATGTGAAAAAGTACTGTGCGAAATTTCAGAGCGATTGATCCAGTAGATTTTGAGTTATCGTGTACACGGACTTCAAATATGACAAGTCTCAGAAAAACGGTTTGAAAAACGCTGCAGAAGAGTTAGGTCGCTTAGCGCTCATTGCACATAAGTTTGAGAACACTTCTGAGAAAATTCATGCATATTAAAGGTACTTAGAAGATTAATTTTGCATAATAATAATTCCAAAATGTTATTCGGGATCGAAAAATACAATAGCGCGTCGCGCAGCTGCCGCCCAGGTAAAAAACCCGGCATGGAGCAATAGACACTCAAAGTCTCATAACTTCGTCAATTTTATTCCCATCGACTTGAAATTTTCACACAATATTCTTGAGATATTATCTATTCATTTGAAAAATTAAAAAAAAATGGAAAAAAATTTTTTTTTTAATACTTTACCCCGCCCTTAAATTATGTCCGGAGTAATAAACTGCAGGCCTAAACTGGCCGACGACATTCCACTATACATACACATACAGTAGTAGACGTTTGATGCGATACATATAGTAATTCTAAGATTTTTAGGATATTGTAAAAGACGACAAGACAGTCGAGTAGATAGAAGAGATTGAAATTCACATTTATCGAACCAAAATATCGATTGACACGTCTCTTACAGACAATTGCCTAACTCTTATACTGTTATAATATACAAATTTACCCTACATACGTCTAACTTGATTTGAACACCGTCTAAGAAACAAAAAAAAAAAAAAACGATCCCTATGGGTACATACGATGTATGTACGTAACTTGTCGGAAGAAAAACAAAAATCTTTCCCAAACGAAAACCCCCTTACACCCTTTTCTTTCTCAGATCGAGTTTGATGGTATCGATCCCAGAAATTATGTTATGGGAGAATTATCTACTTCCGTTTGTTTCCTCAATTACGAGTATTATTATCACTGATCTCTATCGAGTACATGAAGAGCATATGTATAATATATGTAAGTTTGACGGCTCCTCAAACTTAACCGCTGACACACGTGAGTCACATGACTGGTCAGCTGAGTGGGGGTACGTACGTACGGCTTAACTCGAGACGAGCTAGTCGCTGACAAACTATGCTGCGTCATAGTCGCACTCTTTCAAACCGACAATTTGTGTTGATTCAGGTAAAACCTGCAAAGTCATATAAGTTACCTCGCCTATGTACTAAGTATTTTGTTAATTACAGAAATTTCTTCACTGCAACAACACGTGTTGGTTTTTCTCACCCTGCTCCAAAACCCATCATAATTAAGCGCCCGCGATAGCGACTTACATATATATATATATATACAGAGACGTGTATATGTGTGCAAAAGAGCGGTATAATAGTTTACGTTGAAAAAAAAGAAGACCTTTGAAAATGCCCTGCCTGGAAAGTTGAAGCATTATATAAATTAACATATCGCGTGACTAACGCCAAAAGGTCCTAAGCGCCGAAAACGCGGCTTGATGCCAGAAGGGCCTATGATTTTCGAAATTTTGCCATTCGCTTCAGGAATGCCTAAAACACTTAGATCCGTCGAAAACGACGATTCGGAAATGTAAAGGCATAAGGTCCTATGTGACACGACGTAGGCCCTTTTGCCTTTAACTTTCAGAAAATTTCTGGGGATTCTACGAAAAAATTCGGAAAGTTAAAAGCAAAAGGGCCTAAGCGACAGTCACATAGGCCCTTTTAGCCTTAACTTTCCGATAATTTTTAGTAAATCTCCGGAAATTTAGGATCCTTTACATTCCGTGAGTGTGTAATAATGATCTGGTGAATTTTCGTTCAGAAAGCACGTTTCAGGACTAGGAATTTGATATTGTAGGCTATAGGTATTTCAGATGATCCGATTTGGCAATCGATAATCATAGCCGATTGTAAATGCACCGCGATCAGTTAATATGGTCAATGAAATAAATAAATAAATATATGAAAAGAGATTAATCCTTTGAATATGAGCGATTTTATGATTTTATGAAACATCAGCGAGAATATCGAAAGGAGTGTGGTCAGACGTTAGTTGAGTTCGTGTGGATTTCCCCGTGTCCACTTACGGGATATCGTTACAAAAAAGTGGCTAGAAAGGAAGATGAATATTCTTCTATTATTTCTTAGTGAATCTTACGCAGTAGGGTCTTCCGATGCGCCGTCTATATTTCGCTGCGATCGCTCCGGCGTACTATATTTGTGAAAAAAGTTGAAAAAAAAATCCAAAATTTAATAGGATAGATATAATAGTACTACACCATGAATTATATGACTGAAAAACTGTATGTTGAAAAAAAATGTGACACTTACTGGTGATGGATATTTCGGAAAACGCATCGCTTTCGAAAGAGTTGAAGCTTTTTCGAAACGCGCCCCATTGCATTACATTAACTGAATTGTAATTCATGTGAATGACGAAAATACTAAGTGAAAAGCAATACAGTAAACTAATGAAACTTACAAAACTAACAAAACTAACAGAACAATTTACTATAGAAAACTCATTCGCGGAGTGCTCACAAGGTACGCTTACAGTTTATATACAAAATACAAGAACACGGTATCTATAACTATAATCAATCTTTATAATAATTACAAAACTAAAATAAGTATAATATGACAAATAATCGTCCATGTGCGCATGCACACCAGTATATATGACGTTTCACATGGTGTTCGTGTGATTACAATATTCACCTGAAAGAAAAGTTTATGCCATACTTACAAATCTGCAGACTAAATATACCTATGGCGACAAGTCCAAAGCACAAAAAACGTTGCAGAAATTCTGAAAATTCCCCCATACAAACGTTATGCACAAAATACACCGGTATTTGTAGCACAGGAAACGAAAACTTCCGCACATAAGTGAAATCACAAGCTCTCGCACCAAGCATCTACGGAAGAATGCAGCCTGACGCGCGATTCGGGTCGTTGCGTGATTGTTTCCTGATCGACTCGAACGCTCTAGAAACGCGTGAATTCAGCGAATAAATACATACATATTGATCCTCCCATAATTAAAAAACCATACTTCCGAGAATTTCGAGAAACTCCGCGGTGAATATTTTTTTCATACTCTGAAGAACACAGTGAAACTTTTCATAATTTTCAGATCTATCATATTTTATGAAATAGGCCTTCAAGCTTCGGACGCAACGTCTCGCTGATCTTACATAGACGCGCACCGGCGGGTGCAACCTGCCAAAACTCGAAAATTATTCAGAATTTCGAAAAATCCTTCGATGAATATTTTTGCTACACGTTCAAGAATACGATGAAATTTTTCCAGATTTTCAGAGTTATCGATTTCCATAAAATAAGCCTTCGAGGTTTGGACTCGACCACGTTTATACGTAGACGCGCGCTGGCGGGTGCTATCTGCCGAATCTCGAAAACTGTTGGGAATTTCGAAAAATCCTTCAATGAATATTTTTGCTACACGCTCAAGAACACGATGAAATTTTTCCAGATTTCCAGAGCAATCAGTTTTCATCAAATAATCTTCTGGTTATACTCGTTGTAGTTCCACATTCGCATATAGGGCTCAAAATGCGGATCGCGTTGGGCAGTTACATTGTATGTATTTACGTCCTATTGTTTTATTGTTCGTAAAACAGCGCGTGAGGAGAACGACTGGTGAGCCAAGCTATTGGTGGTGGGGATGGCGAAATGAGAGGAGGGGGGTAAAATTGCAAGGCGCGTAAAATACCATTTTCACGATTTTTTCTCAGGAGAACCGATAGAGAAAAAACTTTGAAATTTTCAGGGAATTTTTGTCAACTTGTCAGCTTGAACCTTGAATTTTTTCGGACTCGTGACCTAACCAGCAAAAAATTGTAAAGTTTAGGTTTTACGAAATTTTTTTCTCGAAAACTAGGAAAAGTTGAAAAAATCCATTTAATAAATTTTTTCTAGTCCCTCGATGTAGCTGCCACTGAAATTTCAGTATCATTTGATATCCCGTTCTCGAGAAATAGACTGTTGAAAATCGCATGATAAGCACGCAACCTAACCTTAGGAGGTATGTAGTTGTGTAAGAAGACCATTCATCCAAAAACGACTCGATGAATTTTTAGTTTGAGGTTCAAGGATTATTTTGAAATTTGTTTCACTAATTGATTGACTCTTGTTTTCGAGAAATAGCTCGCCGAAGATCGGCTAAAAACAGGGGACAAATCGGAAAAGTATTTTTTGATAATATTTGTTCACTATAGATACCTTTCTTCGGAACTTCGACCGGTACTTTGCGAAAGCTACTTTGTCTTCAATAGTATGAATCTATACTCAACGTATTAATGAATAAGTAACTTCGGTCGCATGAACAAAATTGCCAACTATCGCAGTCAACGTATAGGTAACCACTACATCACACAAATAACCACACAAGATGTACAGTATGAAAATCTTTTCGTTATCTCTACTTTGCAACTATTCCTCTAGGTTTGGTCAACATTGCCATGGGCACATTGAAATGTCCGTCCGTCCGTCCGTCCGGGACATCGCATTCGTGCCCATCGGCCCAGAAAACCTAAGGGTACGGATTTTTGAACAAAATTTCCGAACTCTGGGAAATCTCAGTCGGCCAAATCAGAGCCCCATCATCTTTGAAGAGTCAGGAATTGGAACAGTCTGTTTTCATTTTAGTTATCAGGGACCCAAAAATTATCCGAATACTATCATTTTTCGAGAACAAGTCAAGAATCGGAATTCAAGCTAAGAATAAATACGTTTCTGAACTAACCAACGACTGCGTCGATTAGGAAAATTTCATCAGATTCAAGTTAGTGACAATCCTATCGATTGAGACCAAATATCGTCAAAATCCGTTAATGTATTCTGGAGATATCGCCGATAAAAACGTCCGATTCCAAATTTCGTTTCAACTCGGAAACTATCGCACCGATCAGATAATGAAATCTAATCCCTAATTCGTTTGAAGTTGAAAGAAACCTACTGCACTGATCGAATTGAACCAGAGGTCATGAAAATTCGTCTATTTGTTCTCGGTATATCATCAGACAGAAATTTGATTACAAAACAGAAATTCAGATCGTGAAGATCTGGTGAAAGCTGCAGAACTTTTCTTTTTTGGTTGATTATACATATTCGTGAAAACTTATCTCTTTCTTTAAAGAAGTAAGTCGCAAAGAAAGGCTAATTTTCGGGGCTGCAAGTATATGAGATATCCCCTTATAAAGTAGATCCACAACTATAATATACTTGTATCGTAATTGCATTTTGCCCTTAAGCTTGTACCTATCCATAGGTATTTTGTAGGGCTGTGCGAATATTCGATTTTTTGGATTATTCGTCGCGAATCGAATAGTAAAATTCGATTCAAAATCGAATCGAATAATCCGAATATTCGAATCATTTGCTTCGACGTTCGAATAATACAAATTTCCCGAAAGACGCGGATTTTCCAGACGATTGTTTTTGTGTTTTTTTTTCGAACAAACGTTCAATTTTCTCAACGAATGAAATAGCTCCTGGATCAATCAACATTAAATCCTAAAAAATGCGTAAACACGTTCAGTAAACAATTTAGAAGATGCAAGCGTTAGATTTTTGCGAAATTCAAATTTAGACCGAAAATAATTTTGCTTATAAGGAAAAAGTTTAATCTAGTGAGCGTGGAAAGTGGCCTCTGTCGAAATACATTATAAAAAATGTTTGGTATTCGGATCGAATAGTGCGAATCCTTTATTAACTTCAATTATTTCAATTTTCGGGAGATCGGACTCTTTTTATTTATTTATTTATTCATTTATTCATTTATTTGTGGTAATTCAAGCCCAACAGGCGAACCCAGGTATGGGCATATACAAACACAATTACAAAACATTGTCAATTTCGGTAAGAGAGATACAGTTCCTGCTGACATCGCACAATACAAATTCCTCCACTGAGGTGGGGACTTGAAACCTAAGCTTTGTCATAAATTAAAAGTAAAATACAGATGGATATCTACGAGGGATCCAAGACATGGCTAGAGCGAAACCAGATAAGGAGATGCGATACCGGTGATTCTCACACAGGCACGATGCCGAAATGAGAACGAGCAATAGCACACAGCACAGGTATAGTCCAGTCGAATTAGACATAAAATCGACTGACACCTGTAATGTACCGAACCATTTATTCATTCTTATTATTAGTCTCTAGATCTTATGTCTTCGTATTCAAAAATAAGTTTCCCTAATGAAATATCCTAATCCTCTACCCATGATAAACCGTTCCTGCCAATCTATGCCTCATCACGGAAAACCCCGTCCTTCCAATATTGCTCAATTTTATGATCCTCTTCCTCCAAGTGTCTCGCAGGTGTCATTCCGAGAAATCCCTTATTTCCAGAATCTCCAACCCAAAACTCTACCCCCTGATTTCTGATTGGTACCCTACTCCTCATATGCACCACCCACACCTCCTACTATTCGCAATTCTTCCTTCACCTAATTTCCTCAAATCCTTCGAAATAACAGTTCAACTCAAAGTATCAAATCGACAACATCCTAATTCCGAATTCCGACAGTTAAACAAGAATCGTCAGAACGACAACATCCGAATTCCGAACTCCGACAGTTGAACAAGAATCGTCAGAACGACAACATCCGAATTCCGAACTCCGACAGTTAAACAAGAATCGTCAGAACGACAATATCCGAATTCCGAACTCCGACAGTTCAACAAAAACCATCAAATTGACAACATCCGAATTCCGAAATCCAAGACTCAATTCTAACTCCGAACTCCGACAAATCAACAAAGATCCTCAGACCTCATTCGCATTCCAACTCACAACATCGACTATTCTCATCAAATCCTAAAACTCACACTCAGTTTCTGAAATTCAAATAAAGTTTCACTTTAAGTTTAACACATCTTGTTATTTAAACTCGGAGACCATTACACACCTATTCTTTTTGAGTACAGGTATGCCGATTTTTTTCCCGGTAGATTTGACCTCGAAGAAGAATCACTCGATTTTGCGTGTTGATACAAGTGATGGAACAATGTTTGAACAAATTAATGGTGAAAAAAAGGTCGCGTTTTTTGATTTTCAATTTTTTGTTGCGTAAGTGTGAGGGAAAAATGTCAAACACAAAAGTTGTGGGCCTCATCCTTGTGCGTCAGAAAAAAATTTTAAAGTTCAAAAATTGTAGGGTAGTTTAGCCGCAAAATGCGAAACACCACTTTTTTTTTAATTTTCATTCCCATCCAGTTTCCCTAATTATCAATGTACACATTCGAAACTCACGTGGCGTATGTGAAATCTGTGCCCCAAGAACCAGTCCAAAAATCAATTGATTATCGATATATTCGTAGGTACAGATCTGAAGATCCATAATGTGAAAAAAAAAGTTTTTTCCATCAGCAAAGGTCGAAAAAAAAGGGAATAAAATTTTTCTTAGTTAACAAATGCAATAATTACTGAGATAACCGACTCACAAAAACGATTCTTCGATATTGTTATTCCAGTTTTTGAGACGAAAAATTACAGACCAGAAACACCTCTTCATCTTTATTAGAACCGGAGATACACTTGTTTTAGGTGAATTTGACGTGATTTTCGGCGATGATAAAGCAGAAAATAATTTTGTAAGAATGACTAGACTGATCAATAATCACGAAGTCAAAGACTACATTTGGACGACTAATAACTGAGAA
Organism: Ametastegia equiseti; assembly: GCA_963989295.1. Taxonomy (NCBI): domain Eukaryota; kingdom Metazoa; phylum Arthropoda; class Insecta; order Hymenoptera; family Tenthredinidae; genus Ametastegia; species Ametastegia equiseti. The sequence continues at coordinate 8,605,286 of OZ022397.1, forward strand.
TAACGTCAAATTTTCTTTCGAATGTGTACATTGATAATTGGGGGAACTGGATGGAAACGAAAAAAAAAAAACGAAAGAAAAAAACAAGTGGTTTTTCGCATTTTGCGGCTAAACTACCCTACATTTTTTTAATCTTAAAATTTTTTTCCGATGCACAAGGATGAGGCCCACAACTTTTGTATTCAACATTTTTCCCTCACACGCACGCAAAAAAAATTAAAAATCAAAAACGCGACTTTTTTTTCACCGTTTGTTTAAACATTGTTCCGTCACTTTCATCAACAAGCAAAATCAAACGTTTCTTCGTTGAGGTCAAATCTACCTGGAAAAAAATCGGCGTACCTGTACTCAAAAAGAATAGGTGTCAAGTCTAATCCGACTGGACTAGTAGGGTCATGTAGTTAGCATCACAGCGTTTGGCAACTTGATTGAAGGCGCAGCATAATTGATATACCGGAGAACGAGACGCAATATTAGTACGACCTATGCTGACCGTGAAGAAAATAGAGCTACGAGACCCAAGCCGAGGGACACGAAGAGGTAGAAGACCAAGTAGATCGGAGCAGTCAATCGCACCCCTAAGCAGTTTCACTGCGAATATGGCGGCAGAAGCATCACGCCTCGCGGCGAGCGTTGGCATGTTAAAACGTCCGCAGAGTTCGGCGCACTGAATGCCACGAGGGGGGTAGAAAGATTCAACCCTGAACGCAAGATACTTCAAAAACTTCCTTTGCACACTAGGGTGGTCCTTATTTAGGGTGTTTTCGAATTTTTCTGCGGACAAGGCGGAAAAAGTTTGCAAATAAATCAATCAAAAAGTACGCGGAACCAGGAGCCTGTAGGCAAACCCTAAGTACTCCCGCGAAGGCCATGAATTTTCCCATGTAATTTCAATGGGAATTCGGACTTAATGCACTATTTTTCTCGCCCCCGCCTAAATAGTATTTTGAAAAATCTGAAACTTGGCATATGTCTTTTGTCACGAGCGCGGGTGCGAGCGGTGTGGCAAGTCAATAATCAAATGAATAAAAATTAACTAGAGGATGACACTCGTTACAAAGGAATAATTATTTAAATAGCGACGTCAGGATATTTGTCGCTGTTTGGGATCCGTCTTCTTACCGTCCTATACAGGCCCGTTTTAGGCGTGAATTAATAAGTAGGGCTAATAATATAAATAATAATAATGAAGGGTTATTGAAATGATCGATGATGAAAATAAATTAACTGGTAAAAGTTAACGTATATTCTAAACGATTATGAAAATGGGGTGTTATTCACGGGGTTAACAATGAATACCAGGTGAATAACCGAAACGATGCAATATAATAAATGAAATAATAATAATAACAATGAATAATGAAATAATAACTATGGATAACTATACGGGAATGTCAATGTCAAAATTGGTGAACTCTCTCTGTCTCTCTCTCTCTATATATATATATATATATGTAAAATTAAAGTATGACCGCGGAAGCGATAACACCTCGGATCACTCCCATGAAAGTACCTAAGTACTTCAGTGTTATTTCAACGGTCGGTAAATTTAAACATCCTACATTAGATATAAATTATAATACAAATGTGTGTACGGAAAATTACGTGTGAATCAAGTATATAAAATAGTTGGAGAATAATAGTGTTCGCTATACTATGGTGCAATTTCGGATCTTATCGGAATGATTATGAAATGGTGAGATCTGTACCAATTATGGAATGGAAAAATGGAACAAGTTGATAAAAATGCTGACACTTGCCTGATTGACGGTTGGTTTAATTTGCAAGGCACTGATGTAAGGGGACAGCAGGGCCGGTTGACCACGGGTGTGCTGGGTGAGGCACTGAACTTGTCGGAATGCGATGGTGGTTGAGTTTAATTTTTAGGTGCACTGATTTTACGTGAGGTGACACTGAATAAGGAAATCAAGGACTATTGAATGAAATATTTGATTAATTATTTGGATTGTTTTAAGTCTAACCCTGATTCCTAGGGTGCAAGATGAAATGATTTTGAATATTATAGTTAACAAGTGTCCTTTGCACTGATTCTAATTCTATATTCACTGAAGTTAATATCTTTTCAGGAATTTATTGGCTAACAGGTGTTAGCGGTTTAAAGTTGTTCTGGAGGAGAAGCAACTGTTTTAACGAGATCGAGTCCTTTGGATCAGTCACTAATGAAAGATTTTCTAAGTCCAACTCGCGGCTCTGTATGATTACTCGGGACTATGCATCCACCCTTGGTGGGACTTGACAGACGAAAGACGCTCCTTCAAGTTCAGAGCTCCTCAGCTCGTCTTAATTAGAGTGGGGTAATGAGTCGCGACACCTCGTGATCAACCAACCGATGCATTTTTGACCTCTCATTGGCCGGTCAGCGTGGGAGTAGGCGGTCATAAGTTCGAGTGCGTTTAGGTGCCAAGTTCAACCGTCAATCAGCTATAGTCTATACATGCTAACGATTGAAATTACAAGATTTGCAAAAATCTTATGATTAAGAAACTATGATTCTTCAATCATACTTTACTTATGGTTAAAATTTGACATATGCCTAACTATTAAAATATAACATTTACTCTTATAAATATTCTATAATGAGAGTCAGAGTTAAGCTGGGCCGAGTATAGCGTTACTGGGCCAGCGCGACACGTGGCGCTATAGTATGACACTATGCAGGGCCGCGCTATCGAGGGCCTACGTGACGGATGCCACTTAAGAGGGGGTGAAAGTCAAGAAAGGAAAATATTCTCTTCCTAGAAGAATGCCTGCAATAAACAACTTGCTTCGCAGTTCGTTCTCAAGGGTTCGGGTTTCTATCTTGCTGGGCTTGACCGTTTGAAATGATCTCATGGTGCACGTGTGCATCGTGGGATCATTAGTTGTTTATAATGAAAAGAATTTTGAAAAATAATAATGAATAATGAGAATTTATGATCATCCCTGATCGTAACACTTTCCTATATTCATGGATACCTATTCTACGAAAAATTAGTCGATTCACAATGATGGAATTAACAAAGTACCAGCGCATCGTTAAATGGTGATTTTTTACTTCAAGACACAACTTTAATGCGCTGGTACTTTGTTAATCCCATCGTTGTAAATCGACTAATTTTTTGTCGATTTTGTCGAACCTAACCTAACCTAACCCGAACCAATAAAATCAGTTTATAATTTTTTTTTTTTCATATGTATTATTCAAGTGAAATTTCACTCGAAAGAATCTCTTGTGTAGACCGATGCAATTATTTTTTCAGCACACATAAGTCAAATTGCAGATTGAACATGAAAAAAAAGATTATTCAATTCCTTTAATCACCCCCGTAGATTGTGGACGTCTATTCGAAGATTAGCATTTTTGCAGCGCCCGGGGCCTTTATAAGACATTTGGCAGCTAATTGTGATAGCGCTTGTACCCGCATGAGGCGTTAGCAGCTAGTTCATCGTAGCGCTTATACCCACATGACGCATTAGAAGCTAGTTTTGGGACGTCTGGAATCTGACATCCAACGCGTACTGTTCTGTTGCATATGATTTTTTTCGCCCCCGTCCCGTCCCGTCCCGGACGGACGGACGGAGGGACGGTGGGACGGACGGACGGACGGACGGTCGTACGGAGGGACGGTGGGACGGAGGGACGGAGGGACGGAGGGACGGACGGACGTAGGGACGGAGGGACGGACGGACGGACGGTCGGACGGATGTCTGTCTGTCCTGTCGAAAGTTCATTACTTCTGCCGTTTCATACCCACCACCACCACTTGGATTCACCTAGTCTCGATATCGCATTCTTGCCCATCGGCCCAGAAAACCTAAGACTACGGATTTTTGAACAAAATTTCCGAACTCTGGGAAATCTCAGTCGGCCAAATCGGAGCCCCATCATCGTCGAAGAGTCAGGAATTGAAACAGACTGTTTTCATTTCAGTTATCAGAGACCCAAAAATTATCCGAATACTATCATTTTTCATGAACAAGTCAAGAATCAGAGTTCAAGCTGAGAATAAATACGTTTCTAAACTAACCAACGACTGCGGCGATTAGGAAAATTTCATCAGATTCAAGTTAGTGACAATCCTATCGATTGAGACCAAATATCGTCAAAATCCGTTAATGTATTCTGGAGATATCGCCGATAAAAACGTCCGATTCCAAATTTCGTTTCAACTCGGAAACTATCGCACCGATCAGATAATGAAATCTAATCCCTAATTCGTTTGAAGTTGAAAGAAACCTACTGCACTGATCGAATTGAACCAGAGGTCATGAAAATTCGTCTATTTGTTCTCGGTATATCATTGTAACAGGAAAATTAGAAATACGAATATTCAACGTCAATCGTCAGAAATATTTAGATCATAAGTCAATCGTCCTGTACAATGATTCAAATATTGCCGCCGTTAACACCTTTGTCACTCAGACCCAACAGCGTATCGGCGTTTGAAATTCGACAGTGGTCAAACACTCGTTGTTGTTACGTTGACCTATACGGTCATAACACTTGTCTTTGTAATTTCGTAGAACCAAGTCCACGTATTCACACGCGTTATATTTGTCAAATAGAAAATAGAGAACGAAAACCTTATAAATTGTCAATAGTAATAAATTAAGTGTTCAGGATAACCCCTCGACAACTTGTAAGTAAAATAAACTTGTATATTCTGTCCAATCATTCTTTTTGTTGCTCTTGGAAATTTAGTACATCCTATCCCTCGGGTCTCCCAATTATACCCGCCTGAGAAAAGTCTCTATAATAAAAGCTAGTCGTCAAATTGTTTTTGTTAGTTTTAATAAACTAACTGGCGCCCAAAATATTTGTTTTATGTAAATGAGCCTCGACAGCTCTGACCCAAGCCGCGTCGAGTGGAATAGCTTCGCCAAAATCATTAAAATTGTCAATTATTTATTATCCAACAATCTATTGAGGGAAAAGAAGCTAACATCCGTCTCATCATCAGACAGAAATTTGATTACAAAACAGAAATTCAGATCGTGAAGATCTGGTGAAAGCTGCAGAACTTTTCTTTTTTGGTTGATTATACATATTCGTGAAAACTTATCTCTTTCTTTAAAGAAGTAAGTCGCAAAGAAAGGCTAATTTTCGGGGCTGCAAGTATATGAGATATCCCCTTATAAAGTAGATCCACAACTATAATATACTTGTATCGTAATTGCATTTTGCCCTTAAGCTTGTACCTATCCATAGGTATTTTGTAGGGCTGTGCGAATATTCGATTTTTTGGATTATTCGTCGCGAATCGAATAGTAAAATTCGATTCAAAATCGAATCGAATAATCCGAATATTCGAATCATTTGCTTCGACGTTCGAATAATACAAATTTCCCGAAAGACGCGGATTTTCCAGACGATTGTTTTTGTGTTTTTTTTTCGAACAAACGTTCAATTTTCTCAACAAATGAAATAGCTCCTGGATCAATCAACATTAAATCCTAAAAAATGCGTAAACACGTTCAGTAAACAATTTAGAAGATGCAAGCGTTAGATTTTTGCGAAATTCAAATTTAGACCGAAAATAATTTTGCTTATAAGGAAAAAGTTTAATCTAGTGAGCGTGGAAAGTGGCCTCTGTCGAAATACATTATAAAAAATGTTTGGTATTCGGATCGAATAGTGCGAATCCTTTATTAACTTCAATTATTTCAATTTTCGGGAGATCGGACTCTTTTTATTTATTTATTTATTTATTTATTCATTTATTTGTGGTAATTCAAGCCCAACAGGCGAACCCAGGTATGGGCATATACAAACACAATTACAAAACATTGTCAATTTCGGTAAGAGAGATACAGTTCCTGCTGACATCGCACAATACAAATTCCTCCACTGAGGTGGGGACTTGAAACCTAAGCTTTGTCATAAATTAAAAGTAAAATACAGATGGATATCTACGAGGGATCCAAGACATGGCTAGAGCGAAACCAGATAAGGAGATGCGATACCGGTGATTCTCACACAGGCACGATGCCGAAATGAGAACGAGCAATAGCACACAGCACAGGTATAGTCCAGTCGAATTAGACATAAAATCGACTGACACCTGTAATGTACCGAACCATTTATTCATTCTTATTATTAGTCTCTAGATCTTATGTCTTCGTATTCAAAAATAAGTTTCCCTAATGAAATATCCTAATCCTCTACCCATGATAAACCGTTCCTGCCAATCTATGCCTCATCACGGAAAACCCCGTCCTTCCAATATTGCTCAATTTTATGATCCTCTTCCTCCAAGTGTCTCGCAGGTGTCATTCCAAGAAATCCCTTATTTCCAGAATCTCCAACCCAAAACTCTACCCCCTGATTTCTGATTGGTACCCTACTCCTCATATGCACCACCCACACCTCCTACTATTCGCAATTCTTCCTTCACCTAATTTCCTCAAATCCTTCGAAATAACAGTTCAACTCAAAGTATCAAATCGACAACATCCTAATTCCGAATTCCGACAGTTAAACAAGAATCGTCAGAACGACAACATCCGAATTCCGAACTCCGACAGTTGAACAAGAATCGTCACAACGACAACATCCGAATTCCGAACTCCGACAGTTAAACAAGAATCGTCAGAACGACAATATCCGAATTCCGAACTCCGACAGTTCAACAAAAACCATCAAATTGACAACATCCGAATTCCGAAATCCAAGACTCAATTCTAACTCCGAACTCCGACAAATCAACAAAGATCCTCAGACCTCATTCGCATTCCAACTCACAACATCGACTATTCTCATCAAATCCTAAAACTCACACTCAGTTTCTGAAATTCAAATAAAGTTTCACTTTAAGTTTAACACATCTTGTTATTTAAACTCGGAGACCATTACACACCTATTCTTTTTGAGTACAGGTATGCCGATTTTTTTCCCGGTAGATTTGACCTCAAAGAAGAATCACTTGATTTTGCGTGTTGATAAAAGTGATGGAACAATGTTTGAACAAATTAATGGTGAAAGAAAGGTCGCGTTTTTCGATTTTTAATTTTTTTTGCGTAAGTGTGAGGGAAAAATGTCAAACACAAAAGTTGTGGGCCTCATCCTTGTGCGTCAGAAAAAAATTTTAAAGTTCAAAAATTGTAGGGTAGTTTAGCCGCAAAATGCGAAACACCACTTTTTTTTTAATTTTCATTCCCATCCAGTTTCCCTAATTATCAATGTACACATTCGAAACTCACGTGGCGTATGTGAAATCTGTGCCCCAAGAACCAGTCCAAAAATCAATTGATTATCGATATATTCGTAGGTACAGATCTGAAGATCCATAATGTGAAAAAAAAAGTTTTTTCCATCAGCAAAGGTCGAAAAAAAAGGGAATAAAATTTTTCTTAGTTAACAAATGCAATAATTACTGAGATAACCGACTCACAAAAACGATTCTTCGATATTGTTATTCCAGTTTTTGAGACGAAAAATTACAGACCAGAAACACCTCTTCATCTTTATTAGAACCGGAGATACACTTGTTTTAGGTGAATTTGACGTGATTTTCGGCGATGATAAAGCAGAAAATAATTTTGTAAGAATGACTAGACTGATCAATAATCACGAAGTCAAAGACTACATTTGGACGACTAATAACTGAGAATAACGTCAAATTTTCTTTCGAATGTGTACATTGATAATTGGGGGAACTGGATGGAAACGAAAAAAAAAAAAAAAAAGAAAAAAACCAAGTGGTTTTTCGCATTTTGCGGCTAAACTACCCTACATTTTTTTAATCTTAAAATTTTTTTCCGATGCACAAGGATGAGGCCCACAACTTTTGTATTCAACATTTTTCCCTCACACGCACGCAAAAAAAATTAAAAATCAAAAACGCGACTTTTTTTTCACCGTTTGTTTAAACATTGTTCCGTCACTTTCATCAACAAGCAAAATCAAACGTTTCTTCATTGAGGTCAAATCTACCTGGAAAAAAATCGGCGTACCTGTACTCAAAAAGAATAGGTGTCAAGTCTAATCCGACTGGACTAGTAGGGTCATGTAGTTAGCATCACAGCGTTTGGCAACTTGATTGAAGGCGCAGCATAATTGATACACCGGAGAACGAGACGCAATATTAGTACGACCTATGCTGACCGTGAAGAAAATAGAGCTACGAGACCCAAGCCGAGGGACACGAAGAGGTAGAAGACCAAGTAGATCGGAGCAGTCAATCGCACCCCTAAGCAGTTTCACTGCGAATATGGCGGCAGAAGCATCACGCCTCGCGGCGAGCGTTGGCATGTTAAAACGTCCGCAGAGTTCGGCGCACTGAATGCCACGAGGGGGGTAGAAAGATTCAACCCTGAACGCAAGATACTTCAAAAACTTCCTTTGCACACTAGGGTGGTCCTTATTTAGGGTGTTTTCGAATTTTTCTGCGGACAAGGCGGAAAAAGTTTGCAAATAAATAAATCAAAAAGTACGCGGAACCAGGAGCCTGTAGGCAAACCCTAAGTACTCCCGCGAAGGCCATGAATTTTCCCATGTAATTTCAATGGGAATTCGGACTTAATGCACTATTTTTCTCGCCCCCGCCTAAATAGTATTTTGAAAAATCTGAAACTTGGCATATGTCTTTTGTCACGAGCGCGGGTGCGAGCGGTGTGGCAAGTCAATAATCAAATGAATAAAAATTAACTAGAGGATGACACTCGTTACAAAGGAATAATTATTTAAATAGCGACGTCAGGATATTTGTCGCTGTTTGGGATCCGTCTTCTTACCGTCCTATACAGGCCCGTTTTAGGCGTGAATTAATAAGTAGGGCTAATAATATAAATAATAATAATGAAGGGTAATTGAAATGATCGATGATGAAAATAAATTAACTGGTAAAAGTTAACGTATATTCTAAACGATTATGAAAATGGGGTGTTATTCACGGGGTTAACAATGAATACCAGGTGAATAACCGAAACGATGCAATATAATAAATGAAATAATAATAATAACAATGAATAATGAAATAATAACTATGGATAACTATACGGGAATGTCAATGTCAAAATTGGTGAACTCTCTCTGTCTCTCTCTCTATATATATATATATATTAGGGTGGTCGTTATTTGGGGTCAAAATGAATTTTACCCCTTCCGCCCCCTAAATCGGTTCCAAATACGGAAAAAAAAATGCTATAATTTTTTCAGATTTTTTAAAAATTGCTTGACCCTGGACCACGAGGCTTGAAGTTTTCCATTTGAAATACACGGGGTTTTCCCGCGTTGGCAGTTATTATTTTACTGTGAGCCCAAATATGTTCGTAAAATCTTGAAATTTTCAGGGATTACTTGACAAGTATGTCGCTACATGGAAAAAAATTCCCAAACCCCTACCCTCAAAATATTGTGTAACATGACCATATTACTTGAATTTTTTTTTTTTTTTTTTTTAATTAAAAATTTTTTTTTTTTTTTCCGTCTTTTCTATGAATGTGAACAGTGTTTACCGATTGCAATAAAATACTCACACGGAACGAACAACAATAATAGTTCATTTTACAAATTGTAAGTGAATATCGAAATAATAATCCAAACGCCAAAAAGGAGACAATACTTAAGAATTTGTAACTCGTTCAGAAAATTATTTTAGAGTAAGTACATTTATTTAAAAACGGGGAAGAAAATTTAAAAAAATCTAAAAAAAAAAAAATAATAATTTCAATGGACTAATAATATAGGGGCGTAAGCGCCGAAAAAAAAAATTTCCTTTTTTAGTGGCAAAATCTTTTTCATGCGATATAAAACGTTTTGGGCATATCCGCAAAAAAAAATTTTTTTTTTGCCGCTTACGCCGGTTTGGTGTTGGTCCATCGATTTAATTAATATGGTCATATTACACAACATTTTGAGGGTAGGGGTTTGGGAATTTTTTTCCATGTAGCGACATACTTGTCAAGTAATCCCTGAAAATTTTAAGATTTTACGAACATATTTGGGCCCACAGTAAAATAATAACTGCCAACGCGGGAAAACCCCGTGTATTTCAAATGGGAAACTTCAAGCCCCGTGGTCCAGGGTCAAGCCATTTTTTAAAAATCTGAAAAAATTACAGCATTTTTTTTCCGTATTTGGAACCGATTTAGGGGGCGGAAGGGGTAAAATTCATTTTGACCCCAAATAACGACCACCCTAATATATATATATGTAAAATTAAAGTATGACCGCGGAAGCGATAACACCTCGGATCACTCCCATGAAAGTACCTAAGTACTTCAGTGTTATTTCAACGGTCGGTAAATTTAAACATCCTACATTAGATATAAATTATAATACAAATGTGTGTACGGAAAATTACGTGTGAATCAAGTATATAAAATAGTTGGAGAATAATAGTGTTCGCTATACTATGGTGCAATTTCGGATCTTATCGGAATGATTATGAAATGGTGAGATCTGTACCAATTATGGAATGGAAAAATGGAACAAGTTGATAAAAATGCTGACACTTGCCTGATTGACGGTTGGTTTAATTTGCAAGGCACTGATGTAAGGGGACAGCAGGGCCGGTTGACCACGGGTGTGCTGGGTGAGGCACTGAACTTGTCGGAATGCGATGGTGGTTGAGTTTAATTTTTAGGTGCACTGATTTTACGTGAGGTGACACTGAATAAGGAAATCAAGGACTATTGAATGAAATATTTGATTAATTATTTGGATTGTTTTAAGTCTAACCCTGATTCCTAGGGTGCAAGATGAAATGATTTTGAATATTATAGTTAACAAGTGTCCTTTGCACTGATTCTAATTCTATATTCACTGAAGTTAATATCTTTTCAGGAATTTATTGGCTAACAGGTGTTAGCGGTTTAAAGTTGTTCTGGAGGAGAAGCAACTGTTTTAACGAGATCGAGTCCTTTGGATCAGTCACTAATGAAAGATTTTCTAAGTCCAACTCGCGGCTCTGTATGATTACTCGGGACTATGCATCCACCCTTGGTGGGACTTGACAGACGAAAGACGCTCCTTCAAGTTCAGAGCTCCTCAGCTCGTCTTAATTAGAGTGGGGTAATGAGTCGCGACACCTCGTGATCAACCAACCGATGCATTTTTGACCTCTCATTGGCCGGTCAGCGTGGGAGTAGGCGGTCATAAGTTCGAGTGCGTTTAGGTGCCAAGTTCAACCGTCAATCAGCTATAGTCTATACATGCTAACGATTGAAATTACAAGATTTGCAAAAATCTTATGATTAAGAAACTATGATTCTTCAATCATACTTTACTTATGGTTAAAATTTGACATATGCCTAACTATTAAAATATAACATTTACTCTTATAAATATTCTATAATGAGAGTCAGAGTTAAGCTGGGCCGAGTATAGCGTTACTGGGCCAGCGCGACACGTGGCGCTATAGTATGACACTATGCAGGGCCGCGCTATCGAGGGCCTACGTGACGGATGCCACTTAAGAGGGGGTGAAAGTCAAGAAAGGAAAATATTCTCTTCCTAGAAGAATGCCTGCAATAAACAACTTGCTTCGCAGTTCGTTCTCAAGGGTTCGGGTTTCTATCTTGCTGGGCTTGACCGTTTGAAATGATCTCATGGTGCACGTGTGCATCGTGGGATCATTAGTTGTTTATAATGAAAAGAATTTTGAAAAATAATAATGAATAATGAGAATTTATGATCATCCCTGATCGTAACATCCCTCTCCCCTTAAAAGGCATCAACGTCCCCGTTGATTATCTTAAAGATAAGTGTGTGCAATAATAGAATTTTGAATTTATGAACTAGATGAGAAGTGTGTAGGTTTTTGTAACTAATTTAACAAATGTTATATAGATATAAGGGGTGGTGGTGTCGTGATAGAGTTTTTTAATCGACGTGATAATAAGTGATAACCCAAGGGCCTTGGTACGCAATTTACTTTTGTGCATTATTTTCGGGTGACGATAGAGTGAGGGATATAACGCCTCGGAATTTCCCATTGAGATACTTCAGTATCTCGGCGTTATTCCCGTACTTATCTTAAAAAGGTGGGGAGAACTCTTGTTCAATTGAAGGAGGGTCGTGTGGGGAAATGGTGATTAATAATGGAAATGTGGGAAAAGGTTGAATTCTCACGTAAGAGGGGGGGGGGGGGGGGGGGGGGGGGGGGGTGATTTGCGTCAGTACTACGGGTTTGCTTGAATTTAAACAAATTGATAGTGCTTAAAACACATGTGATAGGTTTTGAGAGAACAAGTGATTTGACAATTGCTAGATTAAACTCTATCACAACAACCCATTAATGCTAACAAAACCATGGCTAAGTTAACGTTTATGTATGAACTTAAATTAAAAAAACGAGTTTTTCGTTTCCTACTTAGTTTTGAATCTACTCAAATTCGGGTCGCTAAAAAAAAATTGATTGGAATTGTTCATCATGTTTGGCAATTTATATTAATACTAAAGGAGTGCTTTGCCTTACATAAACTATTCTTAGGTAGGTGTTTCTTACATCTCTTCTGTGGTGGGTCGCCTGCGTACCTCCCAAGTACAGTCTCAAGGTCCGATTCCCAGATCCGTACCTGATTACTCTGTAGGCTTTCTCAACGACTGGTCGCCCGATGTTTAGGCATCCTTCCAGGTCGAGTTCATTCAGGTGGGGAGCGTTGGCTAGGAGTCCACAGATGTCCTCGTTGCCGACTCCGGGGTTGTCTCGGCATTCCAGGGTCCTTAGCCCGACCAAGTCTTGCAGTTGCGCACCCAGGATTGAGGGGTGCATGTCGTTGATTATGAGGTGACGCAGAGACGTCAATGAGGTTAATCCTTCTAGACCGTATTCTCCACGTATATTGGTGTTAATGGAGAGGTCCAGGGAGATGAGATTGGTTAGATGTTCTCCAATCTGTCTCACGGTCGTCTCCGTCACCCACTTGCAGCAGGTCAGTTTCAAAACCTCGACAGATTTTATTGCTGCCGCAAAACTGTCGCGGGCCTCGAAGTCGTCCCACTCCAGGTCGACGAAGTTCCCTCGTTCCTCTGCTTCTACAGCTTCCTGATCTTCATTGGCTGCATACACAGGGCACTCGTGGATGCTGAGTCTTTCCAGATGGACTTTAATTCATGCCATTGGTGGGACTTGAGAACCTTGTATCTCTTTTGCTTGCCCTTGTAGGTGAAGTACACGTAGGGTCTCAACTCCAGGGCACGCAACTGGCTCTCCTCGTCTTGGAAGGTAACGAAGGCTCCGTTCTTGTTGCCCCAAGACCGTCCGTGTTTTAGCCAGGCTCCAACCACTCCTAGTCCCTCGAACTGGGCCTTGATCTCCTCCGCTTTTATACTGGCAGGTACGCAGGGGATGTAGAGCCTTTTCTTCAGGTCCCGGTTATCCATGGTAGTTTAGGTTAGTCAATGACAAAAACCAATAATTTCTACAAAATTTTGAATAACAATAATGGTAATTTTTGCCGAATTGTGATAAAATTGTTCCTTAATCATACCTAATGTTACACCCTCGGAATTTCCCTTTTTTTTTTTTTTTTTTTTTTTTTTTTTTTTTTTTTTTTTTACTGGTAATTATAAAATAAAACAAAAATTTTGTAATGATTTCGGGAATCTACATGTGACAGTGGTCCAACTGCTCCTGCAAATTACGGAAGGTAATTTCAGGTGGAGGCATTGGTGCACTGCCACTTGGCTCAGCCTCAATGAAATGTGAATTTTGTAATTCTTTTTCGTTTTCAGTTTTGTCTACTTGTTGGCAAGTACAATGACGGTTTGGGTTTTTCGACGCATTCTTGTGTAACAATAGGGTTGCCAAGGCGCCCCATACTGCTCCCAATATGTGCGTACTACACCCATATGCTGAATGTAAAGCATAGCCGTGCATTATAGTGTCCATTATGTATTTTATCAAAGAAATGATGACCGATACCGCGTATAGTGCTGCACCAAATGTGCCAAATGTTATTAATCCGTCCCAGAGCTTCTTTCCGGTTGATTCTGCAATTTTGTTTAACGTATCTGAATCCAATAGATTGAAAATTGAAATATCGTCTTTGTCAATGTGATGTCCGTCGGCTCCGTATGCCATATTGTCTAGTAAATTTTGCTTTTCTGCCGCGAACAATGATTGGTAGCGATAGTCATCTAGGTCCTTTTTTCCGTATATACCGCTGGTAGCTAGGTATTCGGGGTCAACGTACTTCCAGGACAGTACTGTCATTGGCTTTATGGCTTTAGGTGGTTTGATTTCACTCAATTTAGGATTGACGCTGTACCAGTTATTGTTTAGGTAATATATGACCGGTAGCATTGAGTTACATTCCCTTCTACTCCCGGTATTGATCAAGATTCGCGAATTTGGTGTTAAAAACACAGAATGGTTACGGAAAGTTACTGGCAACTCGTTATAACAAACGTCACTGTTTCTGAATTTAACCTCTACCGGAATGCACTTGATAATATGAATGCCTTCGCCGGCCGCTATTGCCATATAACCTGGTGCTTGCATCAGGGTATAAGCAAACTCGTGTGGGTTCTGCTTCGCTATAATCAAGGCATTTCGCAGGGTTTGCTGTTCTAATTTGCATTTTTGAGAAATGACGTCGAAATACAATTGTTCCATTTGAGTTCTAATATGTTTTTCAATGTGAACGAATTTCGAATTCATGTACATGAACAAATCTAGGTTTTCTACCATAGTTTTCGATTTTGATTTGAATGAATTGCCTTTCGATGTCTCGAGAATGAATAATTTAGGATGTTCTGTGGTCAAAAGTGTGTAACCGCAAAGGGAAATGTGCGATTTCTGCGTTAGTGTGAACGTTATGTCTTCAGTTGTTAGTGTGTAAAGCGTTGGTAGTGGTACGTCTAGTCTTGTGTCTTTGAGCTTGGTAGCTTTTCCTTCGTACAAAACGTCGTATCTGTCGAATTTGCAGTCATCGGTCGGGTAGTCGTTCCAGTATGTGTCTCCTCCTTCGTCGTCGAAGCAGTGTTTGTCTGAGAGTTTACACCTTTGTCCTGACTTTAAGATAATTAAGTCGTCGTCTAGTTTGATTTTAGCCGAATAGTTTATTAAGGTGATCTTTGCAGTCCCTTGCACCACTACGTCTTCCCAGGTCCCGTAGCCGTCGTCGTAGTACGCGCCCACACATCGTCCGTATTCTTTCACCGCTCCTGCTAGCAATAGACCCCTGTCTGATGTTCGGTTCTTTCCTAATCCGCTCAGGATAGTGCTTCCTAACGTGATCATTCCCGTTCTGTGTAGGTCTACGCAGGTCTCCCTGTTGATCTTGGCGATGTACTGTCGTCGTCCGTTGGGCATTAGCGCAATGTGCGAATGCATCCCGCAGTAGTAGACGATTCGGTCTATTTCTACCTTGCATTGGGTGATCTCGGTCTCTCGGAAATCGGATATTTGTAGTAACTGAATGTACTCGTCGCGTACGTCGGGTTTAGTCTCAGGCATGTCACAGTCTTCTACCTCACGTAAGTTGATGGTTGATACGTTAAATCCCGATCCTCCACAGTCGTAGCCCACCAGTGCCCATGTTGTCGGCAGAGCGAGCAGGACCAGGAGAGAGATAATCATTGTCTCTTCCCTGATTCAGTTCCTGATTATTGTTTATCCGTAAATAGTCTGTTTGGCTGATTTATTTCGAATAATTTATTATTATGGTAAAACTTAAAAAAAAAAAAAAATAAAATAAAAAAATAAATGGATAAAAAAAAAATTCTTGAATTTTAAGATAAACTTTTGATTATATATGCGACATCGGAAATTCCCAAGGTGTTATATACACTGCCGCATAATTAAATATTTTGATAAGGTTAAAACCTTTTTAAATATTTTTTTATGCAAAAACAATCTAGTTAATTAATATTAATGTGCCAATTCAAGCTTGTCCACATGTTTCGCAAATCTCATTCCACTCTCCATTTCCAAAATTACACCATTATTCTCCAAAATCTTAACTATTTTGTAAGGCCCTGAATATCTCTTACCAAACTTTCCTTTCCGTACATCTATTAATACGCGCGCCATATCTCCTACCTCACCCGTGAAAGGCTTTGCCTTCTGATCGTAGTGAGCTTTAGATCTTTGTTTCGCTTCGATCAGGTTCTCGACTGCAAGATTTTGCATTTCTCGCATTCGTAGGGTCAAGTCGCTCAGGTAAGAGTTGTAAGTCGCCTCTTTAGCTTCTGTTGGGAATGCGCTAGGGCAACGCGCCAATCTACCATAGACTAGTTCATATGGTGTGAAGTTTGTAGCCCCATGTACGGATGTGTTATAGGAAAACATGGCAAAAGGCACCACTTGGTCCCAATCGTCAAAATCCTTCAAATAGTGTTTAATGTACTCAGTTAACACGATATGGCTTCTTTCTAATGCGCCATTCGATTGAGGTCTGTAACTAGATGTTGTAATATGTTTAATTTTGAAAAGTCTCGTGAGTTCTTTAAACAATTTATTCACGAAACTAGTACCTCTATCCGTAAGGATTATTCTAGGTGCTCCGAATTGTAAAATCAAATTTTTCGCTAGTGCGTGTGCTACTGTTTCTGCCTTTATGTTTGGAATAGGTATGGCTAAGCAAAATTTTGTGAGTTGGTCTTGCATTGTTAAAATGTGTTTATTATTCCCGGGGGTACACGGCAAAGGTCCCACTGTATCGAGCGATATCTTTTCAAACGGTTCAGATGGTGTGTCCGTAATTAGCATAGGCTCTCTTGTTTTTACGCGTATTAATTTTTGTTCCTGACAGCTGTCACATTTGCGTATGAAGGTACTGATATCTTCTCGCATTTTGGGCCAGTAAAATCTTTCTCGCGTTCTCCGGTAGGTCTTTGTAATTCCTTTGTGACCTCCTATTAGGCTATTATGCATTTCTGCGATAATTTCGTTCCTAATTTCTAATGGTGGTACTATCGCTGCACCATTACAGATGGTAATGTTTATGTCACTGTTTTCAAAAATTTCTTTTAAAATTGATGGCCAAAGCTCGTGAGTTAAATCGTCTGTGAAATCTCCTGATTTTGAAATTCTGAAGCTTTTTATTTTTAGGTCTTCTAGTAGAATTTTTAAATTTTCTAATCCTAAAACAATGTTTTCTACCAAAATTTTCTCGTAGTACTTCTTTTTGACTACTACACTGAAGATTTTGTATTTCCCACGATTTGTGACTATGACCTGTCCAATTTTAGGTTTCGCATCGCGTTGGTCTTCCATGTTTATGGTATCCAGGTCAACTAGCAATTTTGCGATGGGTGTTCCAATCTCTGAATCTATTGAAGTGAAGTGAACATAATTGTTCTTTGCATAAGTCAGATTTTCTCGGGTTGTTATTATGGTCTCTAATTTTGGTGTTTGTGTAGCTTCTGGCAATACGTCCTCTGTGATTTGAACAAAAGGTAATGATGAATTTGAAGTTATCTGTTGTTCTAAACGTCTAGGTGCTTTAGCTATTTTGCGATCTTGTGTGATTTGATTTCTTGGATAAGGAGTAGAGAACCCTAACGGTGTTGCTACTGTTGGTGTTATTAGCCCCGAGTTAGGTGTTAAATTATTGCTGTTGTCGGATAATCTACCCGTGTTTTTGGCTCGATCCAATAGCCTATTAATCCGGCGATTGAACTCCTCATCGTCACTATCTTCATTGATAGGATCATTTTCTGCTAAAGTTTCTTTCACTAGTTCATCCAAATCTCGGTCCACTGATACGGATCTAGGCAGTGTCACTTCTTTTCTTTCATCCTCCTGATTTAAGTTTCTACTGTGTAAGGATTTATCAAAAAGATTAAAAGAATTTTGTAATTCTCTAAAATTCAAAGACGGCTTTAGAGTGACGTCATTGTCTGAGTCGTCGCTATCGTCTGGTGCGTCTAATTGTATGCCAATTGGATTTTGAATTGTTTCTGATTCTGTTTCGGTCGTTGTATCGTCCGTCTTTTGTTCAGTTGGTATTTCTATTGTTTTTGAAACAATTGGTTCTACTGGGGGTTCAAATCCCAAATTTGGTAGAACACTTCTATTCTTCCGATAGGCCGGCGGTTCTGAGGATTCGTCATCTGATGAATCCTCGAACGTTCGTTCCTCTATCGGGTTTAAATTTGGCTTTATTAATTTAGGTATTGAGCTCGGTGTACTTTGATTCTGATTTTCAGGAATTGATGATTTCGATCTAGTTCGCGAAGCTATGACACCTGGAACTATATCTTTTGTCGCGTTGACTTTTGTGGCATTTAGTTCTGGCACAGGAGTACCTTTTGGTTTTCGTCCTCTTTTAGCTCCAGTATATGCTTTAGGTGGTTTTGAACTCAAGTCAGCTGAAGGCTTTGTTTTCGGTATAGTACCTACTGGTGGTTGCGGCTGATCTTCCGCGGCTTTCTTACTAGATAGTCTAGTTGTCATAGGCAAGATTTTATGCTCAGGTTGTTTATTCTCAATGCTTTTTGTCCTAATATTAGTGCAAATGGTGATTTTAATTCCCGTTCCGTTGAAAATATAGCACAGCATTGCGCGTACTACTCCCCAAGCTAGTCTGTCTAAACCACAGCCCATTGTTGGTATGCTAACTGATTTTATCGAGTCTGCTTCTAAAATTTTCCTGAAATTGATTAAAGTCAAATACATGTCTTCGCATGTGGGTTTATCTCCATGATGTTGTTTTGTCATCAAGTAATAAATAATTTTGTCTGCTACCTTTAGTTTAGCCACTGAATGTAATTTTGCTTGTTTAACTAATTTTTCAGGTACCCCGTACCTCTTCCTGAACTCTAGCGCTATGCCTGCTCCCATTGTGAAATCGGTTGAAACGCTATGCGCATAATTGTCATCTAATTCAAAAAGATCTTCGTGTACCTCGATTACATCCGGGTTTTTAGTTTCCGTCGATTCTATTAATTTAGAAAATTCCGAATATGATTTTAATGAATTTACTGGTTGAGGTTTTAGCTGTGTTTTTGCAAAATCCGCGCTATCTTCAGAACTATAGTCTGAGCTGTCATTACTGTTATCTGACGAACTAGTTGTTTGGTCGTCCGCGATAGGGTTTCTGGATAATGCGTCTGCATTGGTGTTTAGTTTTCCGGGTTTGTGTACAAATGTGTATTCGTAATTCCGCGCGAGTTTACACCTCCAACGCAGGAGTCGTTGTCCTGGATCCGTTATTGAGTTGATCCACTGCAAGGGTTCGTGATCGCTAACGAGAGTGAATTTTCGTCCGTACAAATAAGGTCGGAAATGCAGTACCGCATATAGTACTGCTAAACATTGTTTTTCCGTAGTGAAATAATTTTGTTCTGCCGCTATTAAGGCTCTAGATAGGAAAGCAACGGGCATATCAAATCCGTTTACTTCTTGGCTCAGTACCGCGCCTATCGCGTAGTCTGAAGCGTCCGTTGTTAACGTGAATGGTTTTGAAAAATCTGGATACTGTAAAATTGGTTCGCTACAAAGCGCTCTTCGTAGCAATCTGAAACTTTTGCGCTGTTCTTTTCCCCAAATAAATTTAGCGTTCTTTTTCAATAGTTTAGTAAGGGCTCTAGCTTTGTGTGCAAAATTCCTAATAAATCTACGATAGTAACCCACTAATCCAAGAAATTGCCGTACGTTCTTAGCTGTTTTAGGACGGGGAAATTTTTTTTACGGCCGCGACCTTTTTCGGGTCGGGTTTGACTCCTTTTCGGCTAATTACATGGCCCAGGTAGGCTACCTCGGTGCGTAGAAATTCGCATTTGTCTGGTTGTAGAGTTAATTTGGCATCGGCTAATCGTTTGAATAGGCGACGAATTTTCTGATTGTGTTCCGCTAGATCCTTCGCGTAAATAACAATATCATCCAGGTAAACAAAGCATTCAGTCCCTTGTAAACCCATTAATACCTGATCCATTAATCTCTGAAAGGTTGCGGGTGCGTTTTTCAGACCTTCTGGCATTCTAAGAAATTCATAGTGCCCGTTCGGGGTTGTAAGAGCTGTCTTTTCCCGATCTCGCGGATCCATTTGTATTTGTTGAAACCCGCTTGCTAGGTCAAAGGTCGAAAAGTACATGGCTCCTCCCAATTGATCTAACGTATCAGTAATATTTGGTAGGGGGTATGCGTCTCCTATCGTTTTCTCGTTTAATTCACGATAGTCCAATACTAATCGCCATCTAGGATTTCCTTTTGAGTCGGGTTTTTTGGGTACAATCCACAGCGGTGAATTGTATGGCGATTTAGAAGGCGTTATAATGTTACCTTTGAGTTTAATGTCCATTTGTTTCTTAATTTCCTCTTTATGAATAGGGGGAAAGCGATACTGTCGGGTATTAATTGGAACATCGTCTTTAGTTGGAATGCGATGTTTGGTTACCGGTGTAAATTGCAAATGATCTCCTGGTAGATAAAATAATTCTGGAAATTCTTCAATTAAATCTAACACGTGATCCTTTTCCTCTTCGTTACAGTGATCTAAACGTAATTTTGAAGCTATTTCTTCGTATCTGTCAGTTATTGTCGGAGGGGATGATTCTTCACTAGAGTCTGAGTCATAACCGAATTCTTCCGTGCCATTGCGATATTCAAACGGAATTAATTTCTGCGGTGGAATTCTGACTTCTACATCTTCGTCTAGCGTGTTTATAGCTAAAACTTGACATCTACCGTGCTCGATGCTAACGGCGGCTTCTCCTATGTACAGTCCGTCCGTCGTCGGTAATTTTGGTAAATAGCCCTCTCTCAGGTCGCAATTTGTGACATCTACTGAAATTATCTGTTTTGCTCTGGCTTTAATTTTAAAAATTCGTCTAGTTGGTTTTCTGGGTTTTTGTTGGTCTTCGCTATCGGATTCTTCTCCAACAAATCTCATGGGTCGTACTGGTTCAGTTTTAGTTACCAGTGTGTTGTGTGTAAATGAAATTTCAGCTTTTTCTTTTCTTAGATAATCTTTACCGAGTATTCCGTCGCAAGTTAACGGAAAACTACTTCTAACCACGTGGAATTCGTGTGGTATCCCCTGAATTGTAACCTCAGTGGTTCCTAGTGTCTGTAACTTGTTAGTGGTTATTCCCGATATGGTCGCGGTTTCGTATGTTTGAATTAAGACGTCAGGTTGTAAGCTTCCTGCCTTGACGAGACTCAAATCCGCGCCTGTATCGACTAAGAAAATTCCGCTTTGTAATTTCATTTCTGGTGCTACAACTTTAATTAAGGGGGACTCTCTACTTGATCCGCACGACATAACCCTTGGTCTGGCGTTACAAACCTGACCGTCGGTTGACGCTCTCTTGTCGATGACTGACTCGCCGTCGCGTCCGTTCGTCGGGCCGATTGAGAGTTTAAAGTCTCATCCTTAGCCTTATCGTTGTAGGGCGACGGGGTTCGTGATCTTAATCCCGGATCAGTATTTTGCCTCCAAGTTGGTCTTGACCGATTTGTATCGTAAGATTGATTCGAGTGATTTGGGTTAGGGTTAAACAATCGCCTAGTTGAATTTGGCGAGTTTGATCTGTAATTATTAGACGTTACTGGACCAGGTGAGCCTGATCGGGTCGTTCTCTGTTCGTAGGGTGGCCACGACGGTCCGCTGGGTTGTCCATACGGTGGACAATACGGATATGCCATCGGTGGCGGAAAGCCGTAAGGATATGGTGGATAGTATGACGGGTATCCGCCATACGGTGGAAACTCGGTTGGGTAATTTCTCGATTCTTGTCGTCGAAGGATTCCCGTCGGATTCGGTGATGAATTTTGCGATCGCGCTTCCGGTTCGTCGGCTACTAGATAGTTATTAAAATCGCGTGCCGGGCTCGAATATCTAGGGTCGCGTCCCGGGCTTAGATATCTAGACTGATTTGAATAGCTAGTCACAGGTGAAACGGGACGCGTGTACAATGATCTACTCGTGTCATACGGACGCGCAGCTCCGCTACCTCCTCGCGACTCAATGCGTACTGCATGTTTAAACGCTTCGTCTAGAGTTTTAGGTTCGCGAACATCTACTAGCTTAGATGTTTCTTCCGGTAATCCGCGTAAAAATGCATCTAATGCACTGCTTGTCACTGGTTTTAACATCGCTTCTACCGAATCGTTACCGTGTTCCTCGATTAAGCATGTTCTCGCTGCTGTTATTAGCATATTTAATCGATCGTAAAAATCACTGACTGTTTCGTCCTTTTTCATCCTAACGCTTTCGATTTCGTGACTGTAGTAAGTATATTTCTTTTCCGGTGAAAATCTGGTTTTTAGGTGTTTAATTAGGTCGTTTACTGATTCGAACGTTTTTCCGGTAGTACTGTCTCTCGCGGCGCCCCTTAATCTACCTAGGACACCTCCCAAGAAAGCTCTATCCGAACCCGCTGGCATGTAAGTCGCACCGTTTCGCACATCTTGTACGAAATCTTTCAACGGCGTTGTTCTGCCGTCGAAAAACGGAATATTTATTAGGCTTTGCTGTAGCGAAAAGCATTCCGCCATAGATGTCATTAAGCGACTCATATTCAGTGGGTTAGCATTAGACGAGGCTCCGTCGCCTGCAGCTTGATTTCCGGTCGTACTGTTCGCATCAGGATTGTCTACCATTTTAATTGCTTAACTGACTTACAAAAATAAAAAATAAAAATAAAAATAAAAATTTTATCGGAAAGTTTGGTATTTACACTGAACCTAAATAAAACAGAGAGTTACGCAGTCTTGATATTGACGTGTGGAATTTAAAATTTCTTGAAAAATAAAAATGTGAAATTTTTTTTTTTTTTTTTTTTTTTTTTTGTAAATTTAATTTTCGCCTAAAATTTTTAAGAAAGAAGTATCCCACTTCTGACACCAAATCCCTTGTCACGAGCGCGGGTGCGAGCGGTGTGGCAAGTCAATAATCAAATGAATAAAAATTAACTAGAGGATGACACTCGTTACAAAGGAATAATTATTTAAATAGCGACGTCAGGATATTTGTCGCTGTTTGGGATCCGTCTTCTTACCGTCCTATACAGGCCCGTTTTAGGCGTGAATTAATAAGTAGGGCTAATAATATAAATAATAATAATGAAGGGTAATTGAAATGATCGATGATGAAAATAAATTAACTGGTAAAAGTTAACGTATATTCTAAACGATTATGAAAATGGCGTGTTATTCACGGGGTTAACAATGAATACCAGGTGAATAACCGAAACGATGCAATATAATAAATGAAATAATAATAATAACAATGGATAATGAAATAATAACTATGGATAACTATACGGGAATGTCAATGTCAAAATTGGTGAACTCTCTCTGTCTCTCTCTCTCTATATATATATATATATATGTAAAATTAAAGTATGACCGCGGAAGCGATAACACCTCGGATCACTCCCATGAAAGTACCTAAGTACTTCAGTGTTATTTCAACGGTCGGTAAATTTAAACATCCTACATTAGATATAAATTATAATACAAATGTGTGTACGGAAAATTACGTGTGAATCAAGTATATAAAATAGTTGGAGAATAATAGTGTTCGCTATACTATGGTGCAATTTCGGATCTTATCGGAATGATTATGAAATGGTGAGATCTGTACCAATTATGGAATGGAAAAATGGAACAAGTTGATAAAAATGCTGACACTTGCCTGATTGACGGTTGGTTTAATTTGCAAGGCACTGATGTAAGGGGACAGCAGGGCCGGTTGACCACGGGTGTGCTGGGTGAGGCACTGAACTTGTCGGAATGCGATGGTGGTTGAGTTTAATTTTTAGGTGCACTGATTTTACGTGAGGTGACACTGAATAAGGAAATCAAGGACTATTGAATGAAATATTTGATTAATTATTTGGATTGTTTTAAGTCTAACCCTGATTCCTAGGGTGCAAGATGAAATGATTTTGAATATTATAGTTAACAAGTGTCCTTTGCACTGATTCTAATTCTATATTCACTGAAGTTAATATCTTTTCAGGAATTTATTGGCTAACAGGTGTTAGCGGTTTAAAGTTGTTCTGGAGGAGAAGCAACTGTTTTAACGAGATCGAGTCCTTTGGATCAGTCACTAATGAAAGATTTTCTAAGTCCAACTCGCGGCTCTGTATGATTACTCGGGACTATGCATCCACCCTTGGTGGGACTTGACAGACGAAAGACGCTCCTTCAAGTTCAGAGCTCCTCAGCTCGTCTTAATTAGAGTGGGGTAATGAGTCGCGACACCTCGTGATCAACCAACCGATGCATTTTTGACCTCTCATTGGCCGGTCAGCGTGGGAGTAGGCGGTCATAAGTTCGAGTGCGTTTAGGTGCCAAGTTCAACCGTCAATCAGCTATAGTCTATACATGCTAACGATTGAAATTACAAGATTTGCAAAAATCTTATGATTAAGAAACTATGATTCTTCAATCATACTTTACTTATGGTTAAAATTTGACATATGCCTAACTATTAAAATATAACATTTACTCTTATAAATATTCTATAATGAGAGTCAGAGTTAAGCTGGGCCGAGTATAGCGTTACTGGGCCAGCGCGACACGTGGCGCTATAGTATGACACTATGCAGGGCCGCGCTATCGAGGGCCTACGTGACGGATGCCACTTAAGAGGGGGTGAAAGTCAAGAAAGGAAAATATTCTCTTCCTAGAAGAATGCCTGCAATAAACAACTTGCTTCGCAGTTCGTTCTCAAGGGTTCGGGTTTCTATCTTGCTGGGCTTGACCGTTTGAAATGATCTCATGGTGCACGTGTGCATCGTGGGATCATTAGTTGTTTATAATGAAAAGAATTTTGAAAAATAATAATGAATAATGAGAATTTATGATCATCCCTGATCGTAACACTTTCCTATATTCATGGATACCTATTCTACGAAAAATTAGTCGATTCACAATGATGGAATTAACAAAGTACCAGCGCATCGTTAAATGGTGATTTTTTACTTCAAGACACAACTTTAATGCGCTGGTACTTTGTTAATCCCATCGTTGTAAATCGACTAATTTTTTGTCGATTTTGTCGAACCTAACCTAACCTAACCCGAACCAATAAAATCAGTTTATAATTTTTTTTTTTTCATATGTATTATTCAAGTGAAATTTCACTCGAAAGAATCTCTTGTGTAGACCGATGCAATTATTTTTTCAGCACACATAAGTCAAATTGCAGATTGAACATGAAAAAAAAGATTATTCAATTCCTTTAATCACCCCCGTAGATTGTGGACGTCTATTCGAAGATTAGCATTTTTGCAGCGCCCGGGGCCTTTATAAGACATTTGGCAGCTAATTGTGATAGCGCTTGTACCCGCATGAGGCGTTAGCAGCTAGTTCATCGTAGCGCTTATACCCACATGACGCATTAGAAGCTAGTTTTGGGACGTCTGGAATCTGACATCCAACGCGTACTGTTCTGTTGCATATGATTTTTTTCGCCCCCGTCACGTCCCGTCCCGGACGGACGGACGGAGGGACGGTGGGACGGACGGACGGACGGACGGTCGTACGGAGGGACGGTGGGACGGAGGGACGGAGGGACGGAGGGACGGACGGACGTAGGGACGGAGGGACGGACGGACGGACGGTCGGACGGATGTCTGTCTGTCCTGTCGAAAGTTCATTACTTCTGCCGTTTCATACCCACCACCACCACTTGGATTCACCTAGTCTCGATATCGCATTCTTGCCCATCGGCCCAGAAAACCTAAGACTACGGATTTTTGAACAAAATTTCCGAACTCTGGGAAATCTCAGTCGGCCAAATCGGAGCCCCATCATCGTCGAAGAGTCAGGAATTGAAACAGACTGTTTTCATTTCAGTTATCAGAGACCCAAAAATTATCCGAATACTATCATTTTTCATGAACAAGTCAAGAATCAGAGTTCAAGCTGAGAATAAATACGTTTCTAAACTAACCAACGACTGCGGCGATTAGGAAAATTTCATCAGATTCAAGTTAGTGACAATCCTATCGATTGAGACCAAATATCGTCAAAATCCGTTAATGTATTCTGGAGATATCGCCGATAAAAACGTCCGATTCCAAATTTCGTTTCAACTCGGAAACTATCGCACCGATCAGATAATGAAATCTAATCCCTAATTCGTTTGAAGTTGAAAGAAACCTACTGCACTGATCGAATTGAACCAGAGGTCATGAAAATTCGTCTATTTGTTCTCGGTATATCATCAGACAGAAATTTGATTACAAAACAGAAATTCAGATCGTGAAGATCTGGTGAAAGCTGCAGAACTTTTCTTTTTTGGTTGATTATACATATTCGTGAAAACTTATCTCTTTCTTTAAAGAAGTAAGTCGCAAAGAAAGGCTAATTTTCGGGGCTGCAAGTATATGAGATATCCCCTTATAAAGTAGATCCACAACTATAATATACTTGTATCGTAATTGCATTTTGCCCTTAAGCTTGTACCTATCCATAGGTATTTTGTAGGGCTGTGCGAATATTCGATTTTTTGGATTATTCGTCGCGAATCGAATAGTAAAATTCGATTCAAAATCGAATCGAATAATCCGAATATTCGAATCATTTGCTTCGACGTTCGAATAATACAAATTTCCCGAAAGACGCGGATTTTCCAGACGATTGTTTTTGTGTTTTTTTTTCGAACAAACGTTCAATTTTCTCAACAAATGAAATAGCTCCTGGATCAATCAACATTAAATCCTAAAAAATGCGTAAACACGTTCAGTAAACAATTTAGAAGATGCAAGCGTTAGATTTTTGCGAAATTCAAATTTAGACCGAAAATAATTTTGCTTATAAGGAAAAAGTTTAATCTAGTGAGCGTGGAAAGTGGCCTCTGTCGAAATACATTATAAAAAATGTTTGGTATTCGGATCGAATAGTGCGAATCCTTTATTAACTTCAATTATTTCAATTTTCGGGAGATCGGACTCTTTTTATTTATTTATTTATTTATTTATTCATTTATTTGTGGTAATTCAAGCCCAACAGGCGAACCCAGGTATGGGCATATACAAACACAATTACAAAACATTGTCAATTTCGGTAAGAGAGATACAGTTCCTGCTGACATCGCACAATACAAATTCCTCCACTGAGGTGGGGACTTGAAACCTAAGCTTTGTCATAAATTAAAAGTAAAATACAGATGGATATCTACGAGGGATCCAAGACATGGCTAGAGCGAAACCAGATAAGGAGATGCGATACCGGTGATTCTCACACAGGCACGATGCCGAAATGAGAACGAGCAATAGCACACAGCACAGGTATAGTCCAGTCGAATTAGACATAAAATCGACTGACACCTGTAATGTACCGAACCATTTATTCATTCTTATTATTAGTCTCTAGATCTTATGTCTTCGTATTCAAAAATAAGTTTCCCTAATGAAATATCCTAATCCTCTACCCATGATAAACCGTTCCTGCCAATCTATGCCTCATCACGGAAAACCCCGTCCTTCCAATATTGCTCAATTTTATGATCCTCTTCCTCCAAGTGTCTCGCAGGTGTCATTCCGAGAAATCCCTTATTTCCAGAATCTCCAACCCAAAACTCTACCCCCTGATTTCTGATTGGTACCCTACTCCTCATATGCACCACCCACACCTCCTACTATTCGCAATTCTTCCTTCACCTAATTTCCTCAAATCCTTCGAAATAACAGTTCAACTCAAAGTATCAAATCGACAACATCCTAATTCCGAATTCCGACAGTTAAACAAGAATCGTCAGAACGACAACATCCGAATTCCGAACTCCGACAGTTGAACAAGAATCGTCAGAACGACAACATCCGAATTCCGAACTCCGACAGTTAAACAAGAATCGTCAGAACGACAATATCCGAATTCCGAACTCCGACAGTTCAACAAAAACCATCAAATTGACAACATCCGAATTCCGAAATCCAAGACTCAATTCTAACTCCGAACTCCGACAAATCAACAAAGATCCTCAGACCTCATTCGCATTCCAACTCACAACATCGACTATTCTCATCAAATCCTAAAACTCACACTCAGTTTCTGAAATTCAAATAAAGTTTCACTTTAAGTTTAACACATCTTGTTATTTAAACTCGGAGACCATTACACACCTATTCTTTTTGAGTACAGGTATGCCGATTTTTTTCCCGGTAGATTTGACCTCGAAGAAGAATCACTCGATTTTGCGTGTTGTGTCGTGCCGTAGGCGTTGTGAGTTTGAGATTAGGATGTGGGATCGGTCCAATGAAGTTTACTCAGATGAATCGAAGATTTATGATATAACTAATTATTCCTTTATTGTACTTCTTGCGAAATACCTTGAATCGTAGCTTACACCGGCCCTTGCTCGACCGTCTGTAGCCTACAGTGAACTGACGGTTCGGAGCTCTCAAGCGTACGTTACAGAAAATGCTGACCCATGCGTTATTATGGCTACATGCGATAACGCATCCGGTAGAAGAGTCTTGAGCGGCTCCACCGTTATAAAATTATACATCGTTAGAATTATGATATTCGTTTTTTGCACAACACCCCCCCAAGTGGAGGTAAGTTAAGTTTACAAAGTTCGATATAGGTATATATATAGTATTAATTTTTAAACTGAACTTATCAATAATTAATCCCTTTCGGGAGAATAGCTTCGACCTCCTAGGTCCAGAGGTTTGCTCTGCCTTTCTTTCGTCAATGGCCCTTTGGATCTTGAGCTTATCTTTGGCATATTAACCATTACTTCGTGTGGATCGTTAACAGTCCCTTCGTTACTAAATAGAACTGCTTCTGGTTCTGCAGTGTCATATGCCAAGTTTGGTGGATTTGATTCTCGCCTTTCTGGCCTATTTTTACTGAACAGATTGATATTCATTTTATTTCCGCAACATAAATTGATGTTAATCAGTAGTCCTCTAACAAAATTCATTATTCCGAATAAATGCAAAATATATCCTAATCCTAGAATTCCCAGACCAATAAACAAGTACTTGATCCAATTAGTTGTTTTTTCTTCGTATGTCAAGGTTCGTTTATGAGACTCTAGTAGTTTTGCTTTTGAGTTTATCTCATTGAGAGTATTGAGAGTGGTCTTCTGATCAATTTTACTTTCTGGTAATTTAATTTCTTCTATGATGCTGTCATTGAATTTTAAGAAGGTAGTTAATTCTTCTTCAAATGATCTGAAGTTGTAAGGCAATATCTGAATTTTATCGGAAAGCTTCAAAGTTTTTTCGGTTGTATCATAACTGTAAATGACTTCGTCGTCGGTTACGATCGTTGTTTCGGGTAACAGTGTTAGCAATTTCACTCCGTAGAGTTCTACATTTTGATGTTTATTTTTGCCATAAAGTACCGAAATCGTCATCACTTTGTTATTGTAACTAATCATCTTATTTTTATTATACAGAGGGACGAAATGTGTTCCTGATACAGGCGTAACCTTTCTTTCACACTTGCAATCGGTCACAGCCGAAGGATTGAATACATTATACAAGCAACCATCTGAAGGCGTGATCCGTCGGGACCCTGCATGCCTTTTACAAATCTTATGCCCTCTTAATATTATACATTCGCTCATTTCGGTTTCGCTAGTTAACATAATTGACTGGTCCCTTATATTCTGAATTACATAATCTGCTGGGGCTTGCCAATAATAAGCATAACCATGCTCATCGATTTCTGGAATTGATGTGATTTTAACTATTCTAAATGGGATTGATTCCAATTCGGGTACTTTTATTTCATAAATGAATTTCCCGTTCAAAGTATATATGTTGATTTGTGAGACTTGCAAAAGTGTTGCTAAGTCAGATAGTCCAAAAGTCTCGAATTTCGGCATAGACGCACATATTTGTGTTATAACATCGTCATTGAGGAACATGTGAGACACGTGTCCTTGATAGGCTGTTTCGATTGCTCTCAACAATTCCCTCAAAATATCATCTAAAGTTTCTTCTGCTCTATACAAATCTAAAAGGTCTAATATGGCGTAGTCTGCTGCTTTTAATGCCATCACTTCCTTGGCAATTATTTGGAAGTCTTTAGCCTGCCTCTCGCTTATTTGTGCCGTTACACTTCTCAATCCTGCGTTATCAAATACTAGGCTTTTAATGATAGTTGTCTGGTTAGCGATTAAGTTACTGTACTCTTGGTTCGTTCGATATAATTTATCAATTTCGGCGTTGTAATATTCCGAGTCTTCGGATGACAAAGTTCCAAAAAGTGTTTTACTGATCTGTCCTACAAAGTCGAATAAGCCTCTTTTTTGTCTAGTCTTTGGCAACCCTATCAGCTGATATATATCGTTAAGCAGTTTTCTCGAGTCTCGAAGGAGGGATCTTCTTTTCGCAACGTGTCCATAGATAAATGGGAATACTCGCGTACTATAATCGATCCCGTCTGATCCCGTCCATCTTCCGACATCTACCGTGAGTTGGTTTCTCAAATTGTCGTAGAGTTTTTCGATCGTTTTGATTTCTTCCTCCAGCTCCGCGAGGTGAAGCACATTTACGAACGTCCACTCGTTATGGTATATGAAAGCCGTAGACACCTCCTCCAGCAGGAAACCTGGTTTGTTTCTGATCTCCTCCTGAGTTAGTTGCGTCAGTCCGAATGGTAAAAGGAGCAACAGAACTATTCTGCAATGAGGTTTACATTAGCGTACTTCAAGCGATTGACATGTACTAAGATTTCTTTATTATTCCTAAGTATTGTATAATTAACGTCTGATAGTTTATTGATTATTTGATAGGGCCCTTCGTAGGGTTTATCTAAACCGACCGTTTTCTCTTTCTTAAACCACACAAGGTCGCCGATTTTGAATTCTTTTGGTTTTGATACTCTATCGAATTTTTCCTTTACTTTATTTTTTGCTATCATGAGATTTTCCTTTGCTTCTTTATTTAGAATGTTAATTCGGTTTCTTATTTCTGTTGCGTAATCGTCGTAAGTGTTGTGTTCTGGCGGGTCATTGATGATTTTTGCGTTTTGTCCAAAAACTAGTCTATAAGGGGTGAAATCTGTTGATTCGTGCTTGTTCGTATTGTACGTAAGGCAATAGAGATGTAATATTTCATCCCAATCCTTTTTCCTTTTGAGGTTACTTTTCAAATATGATTTTAGTACTGCATGACTCCTTTCAATACTACCGTTACTTTCGGGATGGTATATTGTTGTTACGCTTCGTTTGATTCCTAATAATTTCTCTGCGGCTTTATTGAATTTACTTGTAAAGTTACTTCCGTTATCCGTGAGGATGATTTCTGGGACACCGAAAACTGAAATATAATGTTTGAACAATTTGTCAATAATCGTTTTTGAGTCTGTATCTTTCAATGGTACTGCCGTCATGTATTTGGTCAGGTTATCCTGAATGGTGAGTATGTGCGTATGGTGTTTGGAAGTCATGGGTAGGGGTCCTACTATATCCATACTGATCTTTTTATTGAATCTGTCGGGAGTGTCGGTGATAACTAATGGAGCTTTCGTTGTTTTACTTTTCTTACTCTGTTGGCATATAGCGCATTCACTAATGAATTGAGTTATGTCCTGTAACATGCGTCTCCAATAATAATTCTCGCTGATTCTATAGAAAGTCTTCTTAATACCTTGATGGCCGCCAATCGTACCGTTATGATTTTCTTCAATTATCTGTCTTTTCTCACTAGGAGTGGTTATCAACTTCCGATTTATATTATGCAGATAAATCTTTACTTTCTTAGTTCGGATTTCTTGAAGCTCTTCTATTAATTTTGATATTGATATTTCGAAATGGTAGGCTATGAGCTTAGCATCCAAGTGAATTTCGTTTTCTTCAGAAGCGATCAGGTAATAAGTAAGTTCTTCAATAGGTAGTGGAAGTTTCAAAATCTTATGTCTTAGTAACTGTATTTCTAGTATTTTGTCCTTGTGTTCGATTATTTTTATTTTATCCTGATTCTGGGTATAACGAGATGTTACGTGCAACTTGTTTTCTGGTAGAGGTTCGTCAGAAAAAAATATGTTCTTAGTTTTGCTCAAAGTTAATTTAATTGCTTCAAAAGACCGGTTTGATAAAACCTTTTGATAAATGCTCTGTTCGTCGCGTAATTCGATTGTCTTCACAGGATTCCTAGACAGCGCGTCCGCGTTCTGGTTTTTTATACCTGCTTTATATTTGATGGTGTATTCGTACTCTTCTAACTTGATTCTCCATCTCATTATCCGTGACGTCGGGTCTTTAGTTTTTGTAATAAACTCTAAGGGCTTGTGGTCTGTCTCTATGTTGAATTTGCGTCCGTACAAATATGGTCTATAATGTCTAACGCTCCATACTATTGCCAATGCTTCCTTTTCAGTCGTGCTGTAGTTTTGTTCAGCTTTGTTTAAGGTTCTACTGGCGTATGAAATGGGTAGATCGTTCCCCTTTTCATCTTTCTGCGAAAGTACCGCGCCTATAGCTATGTCTGAAGCATCTGTCGTTAATGTAAATTTCTTTCCTGAAGTTAGGATAAGCTAGTATCGGTTCTTTGCAAAGTTCCTCTTTCAGGATTTGAAATGACCTTTGTTGTTCCATTCCGAATTCAAAAGGGACGTCCTTGGTTAACAGTTGGTTTAACGGTTTTGCCTTTTTACTGAAGTCTTTGATAAACTTTCGATAATATCCTGCTAACCCTATAAACTGCTTGACATTTTTAGCGTTTTTAGGTATTGGGAAGTTCTTTACTGCATTTATTGTCTCGGGATTGGGCCTAACGCCTTCTTCCGTTATAACATGTCCTAAATACTTTAAACTATCCTTAATGTATTCGCACTTGTCAGGTTGTAATTTCAATCCTACTTTTCTTGTTTGATCGAAAAATGCTCGTAATTTTGAAAGATGTTCTTTGAATGTTACAGAGTAAACTACTACGTCATCTATGTACGTGAAACACGTGTTCCCGTTCAGATTTCTATATGCGTTATCCATCATACGTTGGAACGTAGCTGGAGCATTTTTTAATCCGAAGGGCATTCTTTTATATTCATAGTGACCTCGAGGGGTCGAAAAAGCTGTTTTTTGTCGATGGTCTTTTTCCAAAGGAATCTGATGGAATCCCTTGGCCATATCAAAGGCGCTAAAATATCTACTCTTTCCCAGCTGATCTAGAATTTCCTCAATGTTAGGCAAAGGGTAAGAATCTTGTTTGCTCTTCTTATTCAATTCGCGATAGTCTATCACGATACGCCATTTCTTTTTGCCACTTGCGTCTAATTTTTTTGGTACAACCCATAAGGGTGCGTTATAGGGCGAACTAGATTCTTGGATAATTTCTTGGTCTAACATTTCTTTAACCTGCGTTTCGATTTCTAATTGGTGAATAGGTGGAAATCTATACTGTTTTACATTAACCGGTATGTCATCGGTGGTGTCTATTCTGTGGGTTGTTAAATTAGTCTCTGGTAGCGGATCTCCAGGTAAATGGAAGATGTCTTGGTATTCATCTATCAACTTCCAGAGCTCTTCTTGTTCTCGTCTATCTGGTACATGATGTAATCTCGTATTTTCCAGCAGTAAATCACTTCTTTCTTTAGAATACGGTTGGTCGATTGAATTAACGTTAAACACCTTAGCTATCTTGTTTTCGAGTTTGAAAATTATTTTCTTTTTACTAACGTCTATTACGGCTTTTTCCTTTTTCAAAAATGGTATTCCGATTATACCGTCTTCTTTCAATGCAAAATCGTCCTTAACTACTACGAACACGTGAAACCGATCTCCGACGGGTATTAAACATTCACGATCACAATGAACTGCGCCGGATATCCCTTCGAGGATATTCAATTTGTTTCTGTATCGGAATTCTCCTGCCAATCGCTGTTTGATGAGGTTGACGTTTGCTCCGGTATCAACCAAGAATTCTCCTCTTCGGTTTCCGATTCTGAGTCCGACTGATGCTGAGTCTCGTCCGATTCGATAAACTTTACTTGAGGTGGTTTGTGTCTGTTCGGGTGTTTGTCGGATGTGTGAAAATCCTGTTTCTTCGGGCAATTACTTGAATAATGTCCTTTTTCTTTGCATAGGAAGCAAATTGGTTCTGGTTTTTGACTATTGTGACGTTCCGAAACATGACTTTCCCGTTTAACGAATTGTTTATTAGTTTTCCGTTCCTCTAGTCGTTTACTGTTATCGTATTGTTTCCGGTTTTTATTTTCTTCTCTCTCTTCCTTGAGAGCTACTTTAATAGCCATGTTTAACGTATCCGGTTTTTCGGTTTTTACTAGTAATTTTAATTCACGATTTAGCCCGCGAACGAATTGGTCGACACTAGTTTCCGCGTCGTCTCTGATTATTTCTTTCTTTATTTTTGGGCGGTTATTAAATCTGTCGGTTATACTTCGCACGATAATGTCTTGGTATTTTGTAAACTGATGAGCGTATTCGGTTACGCTACGCGATCCTTGTTTGCACTGCGCTCTTTCCGTCAAAGCACTTTGATAGTCTAATTTGTCTCCGAAATGAAGTCTCAGAGCTTCAAAGAGTTCTTCTTCATCGCGAACTTCTTCTGAATCGATCATTCTTCTAACGCGACCCTTTAGTTTCATAGTTTTTACTTGTTTTATAAAAAACTCGCGCTCTAGTTCTGTCGTTAGGGTTTCGATTCCGTATTTTATCTCTTGAATGAAACTCTCAATCGAGATATTCGATCCGTCAAATTCTGTCACTAACTTGACCATTGTGTCTATTAATTTATAGTCTACCGGAGGTATTACGCGTTGATTTGATCTCCGCGATGTATTAGTTATTTCATTTCTTGGATCCTCGGATATATTGTCCGCGGATTGTTCTCTCATTTCATTCACTTCACTTTTAAGTGCGTTAATGTCTTTATTCATATCGTTTATAGTTGTTGTCAGTCTTGTGAGCGCTTCTGTAAGCGGGACCAATTGGTCGTCTGACATTTTTCTTCTAGGAATCGTTTTACGGAGTTCAATGACGTAAAACTTGTGTGCAGAAAGCACTTAGAATAAAATTCTAACTGTCCTGAGCGTTTGTAATACAAAAGAAATTTGTACTTACAATTTCTGCTCCATGACAGGGTTCCCGTTGTTATATTCACTTTATTTATCCTTTCTTCTTCTTGGCGATAAAATCCCTTTTCGCTGCCACCAATTTGTCGTGCCGTAGGCGTTGTGAGTTTGAGATTAGGATGTGGGATCGGTCCAATGAAGTTTACTCAGATGAATCGAAGATTTATGATATAACTAATTATTCCTTTATTGTACTTCTTGCGAAATACCTTGAATCGTAGCTTACACCGGCCCTTGCTCGACCGTCTGTAGCCTACAGTGAACTGACGGTTCGGAGCTCTCAAGCGTACGTTACAGAAAATGCTGACCCATGCGTTATTATGGCTACATGCGATAACGCATCCGGTAGAAGAGTCTTGAGCGGCTCCACCGTTATAAAATTATACATCGTTAGAATTATGATATTCGTTTTTTGCACAACAGTTGATACAAGTGATGGAACAATGTTTGAACAAATTAATGGTGAAAAAAAGGTCGCGTTTTTTGATTTTCAATTTTTTGTTGCGTAAGTGTGAGGGAAAAATGTCAAACACAAAAGTTGTGGGCCTCATCCTTGTGCGTCAGAAAAAAATTTTAAAGTTCAAAAATTGTAGGGTAGTTTAGCCGCAAAATGCGAAACACCACTTTTTTTTTAATTTTCATTCCCATCCAGTTTCCCTAATTATCAATGTACACATTCGAAACTCACGTGGCGTATGTGAAATCTGTGCCCCAAGAACCAGTCCAAAAATCAATTGATTATCGATATATTCGTAGGTACAGATCTGAAGATCCATAATGTGAAAAAAAAAGTTTTTTCCATCAGCAAAGGTCGAAAAAAAAGGGAATAAAATTTTTCTTAGTTAACAAATGCAATAATTACTGAGATAACCGACTCACAAAAACGATTCTTCGATATTGTTATTCCAGTTTTTGAGACGAAAAATTACAGACCAGAAACACCTCTTCATCTTTATTAGAACCGGAGATACACTTGTTTTAGGTGAATTTGACGTGATTTTCGGCGATGATAAAGCAGAAAATAATTTTGTAAGAATGACTAGACTGATCAATAATCACGAAGTCAAAGACTACATTTGGACGACTAATAACTGAGAATAACGTCAAATTTTCTTTCGAATGTGTACATTGATAATTGGGGGAACTGGATGGAAACGAAAAAAAAAAAACAAGAGAAAAAAACAAGTGGTTTTTCGCATTTTGCGGCTAAACTACCCTACATTTTTTTAATCTTAAAATTTTTTTCCGATGCACAAGGATGAGGCCCACAACTTTTGTATTCAACATTTTTCCCTCACACGCACGCAAAAAAAATTAAAAATCAAAAACGCGACTTTTTTTTCACCGTTTGTTTAAACATTGTTCCGTCACTTTCATCAACAAGCAAAATCAAACGTTTCTTCGTTGAGGTCAAATCTACCTGGAAAAAAATCGGCGTACCTGTACTCAAAAAGAATAGGTGTCAAGTCTAATCCGACTGGACTAGTAGGGTCATGTAGTTAGCATCACAGCGTTTGGCAACTTGATTGAAGGCGCAGCATAATTGATATACCGGAGAACGAGACGCAATATTAGTACGACCTATGCTGACCGTGAAGAAAATAGAGCTACGAGACCCAAGCCGAGGGACACGAAGAGGTAGAAGACCAAGTAGATCGGAGCAGTCAATCGCACCCCTAAGCAGTTTCACTGCGAATATGGCGGCAGAAGCATCACGCCTCGCGGCGAGCTTCGGCATGTTAAAACGTCCGCAGAGTTCGGCGCACTGAATGCCACGAGGGGGGTAGAAAGATTCAACCCTGAACGCAAGATACTTCAAAAACTTCCTGTGCACACTAGGGTGGTCCTTATTTAGGGTGTTTTCGAATTTTTCTGCGGACAAGGCGGAAAAAGTTTGCAAATAAATCAATCAAAAAGTACGCGGAACCAGGAGCCTGTAGGCAAACCCTAAGTACTCCCGCGAAGGCCATGAATTTTCCCATGTAATTTCAATGGGAATTCGGACTTAATGCACTATTTTTCTCGCCCCCGCCTAAATAGTATTTTGAAAAATCTGAAACTTGGCATATGTCTTTCCTATATTCATGGATACCTATTCTACGAAAAATTAGTCGATTCACAATGATGGAATTAACAAAGTACCAGCGCATCGTTAAATGGTGATTTTTTACTTCAAGACACAACTTTAATGCGCTGGTACTTTGTTAATTCCATCGTTGTAAATCGACTGATTTTTTGTCGATTTTGTCGAACCTAACCTAACCTAACCCGAACCAATAAAATCAGTTTATAATTTTTTTTTTTTCATATGTATTATTCAAGTGAAATTTCACTCGAAAGAATCTCTTGTGTAGACCGATGCAATTATTTTTTCAGCACACATAAGTCAAATTGCAGATTGAACATGAAGAAAAAGATTATCCAATTCCTTTAATCACCCCCGTAGATTGTGGACGTCTATTCGAAGATTAGCATTTTTGCAGCGCCCGGGGCCTTTATAAGACATTTGGCAGCTAATTGTGATAGCGCTTGTACCCGCATGAGGCGTTAGCAGCTAGTTCATCGTAGCGCTTATACCCACATGACGCATTAGAAGCTAGTTTTGGGACGTCTGGAATCTGACATCCAACGCGTACTGTTCTGTTGCATATGATTTTTTTCGCCCCCGTCCCGTCCCGGACGGACGGACGGAGGGACGGTGGGACGGACGGACGGACGGACGGTCGTACGGAGGGACGGTGGGACGGAGGGACGGAGGGACGGAGGGACGGACGGACGTAGGGACGGAGGGACGGACGGACGGACGGTCGGACGGATGTCTGTCTGTCCTGTCGAAAGTTCATTACTTCTGCCGTTTCATACCCACCACCACCACTTGGATTCACCTAGTCTCGATATCGCATTCTTGCCCATCGGCCCAGAAAACCTAAGACTACGGATTTTTGAACAAAATTTCCGAACTCTGGGAAATCTCAGTCGGCCAAATCGGAGCCCCATCATCGTCGAAGAGTCAGGAATTGAAACAGACTGTTTTCATTTCAGTTATCAGAGACCCAAAAATTATCCGAATACTATCATTTTTCATGAACAAGTCAAGAATCAGAGTTCAAGCTGAGAATAAATACGTTTCTAAACTAACCAACGACTGCGGCGATTAGGAAAATTTCATCAGATTCAAGTTAGTGACAATCCTATCGATTGAGACCAAATATCGTCAAAATCCGTTAATGTATTCTGGAGATATCGCCGATAAAAACGTCCGATTCCAAATTTCGTTTCAACTCGGAAACTATCGCACCGATCAGATAATGAAATCTAATCCCTAATTCGTTTGAAGTTGAAAGAAACCTACTGCACTGATCGAATTGAACCAGAGGTCATGAAAATTCGTCTATTTGTTCTCGGTATATCATCAGACAGAAATTTGATTACAAAACAGAAATTCAGATCGTGAAGATCTGGTGAAAGCTGCAGAACTTTTCTTTTTTGGTTGATTATACATATTCGTGAAAACTTATCTCTTTCTTTAAAGAAGTAAGTCGCAAAGAAAGGCTAATTTTCGGGGCTGCAAGTATATGAGATATCCCCTTATAAAGTAGATCCACAACTATAATATACTTGTATCGTAATTGCATTTTGCCCTTAAGCTTGTACCTATCCATAGGTATTTTGTAGGGCTGTGCGAATATTCGATTTTTTGGATTATTCGTCGCGAATCGAATAGTAAAATTCGATTCAAAATCGAATCGAATAATCCGAATATTCGAATCATTTGCTTCGACGTTCGAATAATACAAATTTCCCGAAAGACGCGGATTTTCCAGACGATTGTTTTTGTGTTTTTTTTTCGAACAAACGTTCAATTTTCTCAACGAATGAAATAGCTCCTGGATCAATCAACATTAAATCCTAAAAAATGCGTAAACACGTTCAGTAAACAATTTAGAAGATGCAAGCGTTAGATTTTTGCGAAATTCAAATTTAGACCGAAAATAATTTTGCTTATAAGGAAAAAGTTTAATCTAGTGAGCGTGGAAAGTGGCCTCTGTCGAAATACATTATAAAAAATGTTTGGTATTCGGATCGAATAGTGCGAATCCTTTATTAACTTCAATTATTTCAATTTTCGGGAGATCGGACTCTTTTTATTTATTTATTTATTCATTTATTCATTTATTTGTGGTAATTCAAGCCCAACAGGCGAACCCAGGTATGGGCATATACAAACACAATTACAAAACATTGTCAATTTCGGTAAGAGAGATACAGTTCCTGCTGACATCGCACAATACAAATTCCTCCACTGAGGTGGGGACTTGAAACCTAAGCTTTGTCATAAATTAAAAGTAAAATACAGATGGATATCTACGAGGGATCCAAGACATGGCTAGAGCGAAACCAGATAAGGAGATGCGATACCGGTGATTCTCACACAGGCACGATGCCGAAATGAGAACGAGCAATAGCACACAGCACAGGTATAGTCCAGTCGAATTAGACATAAAATCGACTGACACCTGTAATGTACCGAACCATTTATTCATTCTTATTATTAGTCTCTAGATCTTATGTCTTCGTATTCAAAAATAAGTTTCCCTAATGAAATATCCTAATCCTCTACCCATGATAAACCGTTCCTGCCAATCTATGCCTCATCACGGAAAACCCCGTCCTTCCAATATTGCTCAATTTTATGATCCTCTTCCTCCAAGTGTCTCGCAGGTGTCATTCCGAGAAATCCCTTATTTCCAGAATCTCCAACCCAAAACTCTACCCCCTGATTTCTGATTGGTACCCTACTCCTCATATGCACCACCCACACCTCCTACTATTCGCAATTCTTCCTTCACCTAATTTCCTCAAATCCTTCGAAATAACAGTTCAACTCAAAGTATCAAATCGACAACATCCTAATTCCGAATTCCGACAGTTAAACAAGAATCGTCAGAACGACAACATCCGAATTCCGAACTCCGACAGTTGAACAAGAATCGTCAGAACGACAACATCCGAATTCCGAACTCCGACAGTTAAACAAGAATCGTCAGAACGACAATATCCGAATTCCGAACTCCGACAGTTCAACAAAAACCATCAAATTGACAACATCCGAATTCCGAAATCCAAGACTCAATTCTAACTCCGAACTCCGACAAATCAACAAAGATCCTCAGACCTCATTCGCATTCCAACTCACAACATCGACTATTCTCATCAAATCCTAAAACTCACACTCAGTTTCTGAAATTCAAATAAAGTTTCACTTTAAGTTTAACACATCTTGTTATTTAAACTCGGAGACCATTACACACCTATTCTTTTTGAGTACAGGTATGCCGATTTTTTTCCCGGTAGATTTGACCTCGAAGAAGAATCACTCGATTTTGCGTGTTGATACAAGTGATGGAACAATGTTTGAACAAATTAATGGTGAAAAAAAGGTCGCGTTTTTTGATTTTCAATTTTTTGTTGCGTAAGTGTGAGGGAAAAATGTCAAACACAAAAGTTGTGGGCCTCATCCTTGTGCGTCAGAAAAAAATTTTAAAGTTCAAAAATTGTAGGGTAGTTTAGCCGCAAAATGCGAAACACCACTTTTTTTTTAATTTTCATTCCCATCCAGTTTCCCTAATTATCAATGTACACATTCGAAACTCACGTGGCGTATGTGAAATCTGTGCCCCAAGAACCAGTCCAAAAATCAATTGATTATCGATATATTCGTAGGTACAGATCTGAAGATCCATAATGTGAAAAAAAAAGTTTTTTCCATCAGCAAAGGTCGAAAAAAAAGGGAATAAAATTTTTCTTAGTTAACAAATGCAATAATTACTGAGATAACCGACTCACAAAAACGATTCTTCGATATTGTTATTCCAGTTTTTGAGACGAAAAATTACAGACCAGAAACACCTCTTCATCTTTATTAGAACCGGAGATACACTTGTTTTAGGTGAATTTGACGTGATTTTCGGCGATGATAAAGCAGAAAATAATTTTGTAAGAATGACTAGACTGATCAATAATCACGAAGTCAAAGACTACATTTGGACGACTAATAACTGAGAATAACGTCAAATTTTCTTTCGAATGTGTACATTGATAATTGGGGGAACTGGATGGAAACGAAAAAAAAAAAACAAAAAATAAAAACAAGTGGTTTTTCGCATTTTGCGGCTAAACTACCCTACATTTTTTTAATCTTAAAATTTTTTTCCGATGCACAAGGATGAGGCCCACAACTTTTGTATTCAACATTTTTCCCTCACACGCACGCAAAAAAAATTAAAAATCAAAAACGCGACTTTTTTTTCACCGTTTGTTTAAACATTGTTCCGTCACTTTCATCAACAAGCAAAATCAAACGTTTCTTCGTTGAGGTCAAATCTACCTGGAAAAAAATCGGCGTACCTGTACTCAAAAAGAATAGGTGTCAAGTCTAATCCGACTGGACTAGTAGGGT
This sequence comes from Ametastegia equiseti, assembly GCA_963989295.1. Lineage (NCBI taxonomy): Eukaryota > Metazoa > Arthropoda > Insecta > Hymenoptera > Tenthredinidae > Ametastegia > Ametastegia equiseti. Next base: position 8,646,647 of record OZ022397.1, read on the forward strand.
CATGTAGTTAGCATCACAGCGTTTGGCAACTTGATTGAAGGCGCAGCATAATTGATATACCGGAGAACGAGACGCAATATTAGTACGACCTATGCTGACCGTGAAGAAAATAGAGCTACGAGACCCAAGCCGAGGGACACGAAGAGGTAGAAGACCAAGTAGATCGGAGCAGTCAATCGCACCCCTAAGCAGTTTCACTGCGAATATGGCGGCAGAAGCATCACGCCTCGCGGCGAGCGTTGGCATGTTAAAACGTCCGCAGAGTTCGGCGCACTGAATGCCACGAGGGGGGTAGAAAGATTCAACCCTGAACGCAAGATACTTCAAAAACTTCCTTTGCACACTAGGGTGGTCCTTATTTAGGGTGTTTTCGAATTTTTCTGCGGACAAGGCGGAAAAAGTTTGCAAATAAATCAATCAAAAAGTACGCGGAACCAGGAGCCTGTAGGCAAACCCTAAGTACTCCCGCGAAGGCCATGAATTTTCCCATGTAATTTCAATGGGAATTCGGACTTAATGCACTATTTTTCTCGCCCCCGCCTAAATAGTATTTTGAAAAATCTGAAACTTGGCATATGTCTTTCCTATATTCATGGATACCTATTCTACGAAAAATTAGTCGATTCACAATGATGGAATTAACAAAGTACCAGCGCATCGTTAAATGGTGATTTTTTACTTCAAGACACAACTTTAATGCGCTGGTACTTTGTTAATTCCATCGTTGTAAATCGACTGATTTTTTGTCGATTTTGTCGAACCTAACCTAACCTAACCCGAACCAATAAAATCAGTTTATAATTTTTTTTTTTTCATATGTATTATTCAAGTGAAATTTCACTCGAAAGAATCTCTTGTGTAGACCGATGCAATTATTTTTTCAGCACACATAAGTCAAATTGCAGATTGAACATGAAGAAAAAGATTATCCAATTCCTTTAATCACCCCCGTAGATTGTGGACGTCTATTCGAAGATTAGCATTTTTGCAGCGCCCGGGGCCTTTATAAGACATTTGGCAGCTAATTGTGATAGCGCTTGTACCCGCATGAGGCGTTAGCAGCTAGTTCATCGTAGCGCTTATACCCACATGACGCATTAGAAGCTAGTTTTGGGACGTCTGGAATCTGACATCCAACGCGTACTGTTCTGTTGCATATGATTTTTTTCGCCCCCGTCCCGTCCCGGACGGACGGACGGAGGGACGGTGGGACGGACGGACGGACGGACGGTCGTACGGAGGGACGGTGGGACGGAGGGACGGAGGGACGGAGGGACGGACGGACGTAGGGACGGAGGGACGGACGGACGGACGGTCGGACGGATGTCTGTCTGTCCTGTCGAAAGTTCATTACTTCTGCCGTTTCATACCCACCACCACCACTTGGATTCACCTAGTCTCGATATCGCATTCTTGCCCATCGGCCCAGAAAACCTAAGACTACGGATTTTTGAACAAAATTTCCGAACTCTGGGAAATCTCAGTCGGCCAAATCGGAGCCCCATCATCGTCGAAGAGTCAGGAATTGAAACAGACTGTTTTCATTTCAGTTATCAGAGACCCAAAAATTATCCGAATACTATCATTTTTCATGAACAAGTCAAGAATCAGAGTTCAAGCTGAGAATAAATACGTTTCTAAACTAACCAACGACTGCGGCGATTAGGAAAATTTCATCAGATTCAAGTTAGTGACAATCCTATCGATTGAGACCAAATATCGTCAAAATCCGTTAATGTATTCTGGAGATATCGCCGATAAAAACGTCCGATTCCAAATTTCGTTTCAACTCGGAAACTATCGCACCGATCAGATAATGAAATCTAATCCCTAATTCGTTTGAAGTTGAAAGAAACCTACTGCACTGATCGAATTGAACCAGAGGTCATGAAAATTCGTCTATTTGTTCTCGGTATATCATCAGACAGAAATTTGATTACAAAACAGAAATTCAGATCGTGAAGATCTGGTGAAAGCTGCAGAACTTTTCTTTTTTGGTTGATTATACATATTCGTGAAAACTTATCTCTTTCTTTAAAGAAGTAAGTCGCAAAGAAAGGCTAATTTTCGGGGCTGCAAGTATATGAGATATCCCCTTATAAAGTAGATCCACAACTATAATATACTTGTATCGTAATTGCATTTTGCCCTTAAGCTTGTACCTATCCATAGGTATTTTGTAGGGCTGTGCGAATATTCGATTTTTTGGATTATTCGTCGCGAATCGAATAGTAAAATTCGATTCAAAATCGAATCGAATAATCCGAATATTCGAATCATTTGCTTCGACGTTCGAATAATACAAATTTCCCGAAAGACGCGGATTTTCCAGACGATTGTTTTTGTGTTTTTTTTTCGAACAAACGTTCAATTTTCTCAACGAATGAAATAGCTCCTGGATCAATCAACATTAAATCCTAAAAAATGCGTAAACACGTTCAGTAAACAATTTAGAAGATGCAAGCGTTAGATTTTTGCGAAATTCAAATTTAGACCGAAAATAATTTTGCTTATAAGGAAAAAGTTTAATCTAGTGAGCGTGGAAAGTGGCCTCTGTCGAAATACATTATAAAAAATGTTTGGTATTCGGATCGAATAGTGCGAATCCTTTATTAACTTCAATTATTTCAATTTTCGGGAGATCGGACTCTTTTTATTTATTTATTTATTCATTTATTCATTTATTTGTGGTAATTCAAGCCCAACAGGCGAACCCAGGTATGGGCATATACAAACACAATTACAAAACATTGTCAATTTCGGTAAGAGAGATACAGTTCCTGCTGACATCGCACAATACAAATTCCTCCACTGAGGTGGGGACTTGAAACCTAAGCTTTGTCATAAATTAAAAGTAAAATACAGATGGATATCTACGAGGGATCCAAGACATGGCTAGAGCGAAACCAGATAAGGAGATGCGATACCGGTGATTCTCACACAGGCACGATGCCGAAATGAGAACGAGCAATAGCACACAGCACAGGTATAGTCCAGTCGAATTAGACATAAAATCGACTGACACCTGTAATGTACCGAACCATTTATTCATTCTTATTATTAGTCTCTAGATCTTATGTCTTCGTATTCAAAAATAAGTTTCCCTAATGAAATATCCTAATCCTCTACCCATGATAAACCGTTCCTGCCAATCTATGCCTCATCACGGAAAACCCCGTCCTTCCAATATTGCTCAATTTTATGATCCTCTTCCTCCAAGTGTCTCGCAGGTGTCATTCCGAGAAATCCCTTATTTCCAGAATCTCCAACCCAAAACTCTACCCCCTGATTTCTGATTGGTACCCTACTCCTCATATGCACCACCCACACCTCCTACTATTCGCAATTCTTCCTTCACCTAATTTCCTCAAATCCTTCGAAATAACAGTTCAACTCAAAGTATCAAATCGACAACATCCTAATTCCGAATTCCGACAGTTAAACAAGAATCGTCAGAACGACAACATCCGAATTCCGAACTCCGACAGTTGAACAAGAATCGTCAGAACGACAACATCCGAATTCCGAACTCCGACAGTTAAACAAGAATCGTCAGAACGACAATATCCGAATTCCGAACTCCGACAGTTCAACAAAAACCATCAAATTGACAACATCCGAATTCCGAAATCCAAGACTCAATTCTAACTCCGAACTCCGACAAATCAACAAAGATCCTCAGACCTCATTCGCATTCCAACTCACAACATCGACTATTCTCATCAAATCCTAAAACTCACACTCAGTTTCTGAAATTCAAATAAAGTTTCACTTTAAGTTTAACACATCTTGTTATTTAAACTCGGAGACCATTACACACCTATTCTTTTTGAGTACAGGTATGCCGATTTTTTTCCCGGTAGATTTGACCTCGAAGAAGAATCACTCGATTTTGCGTGTTGATACAAGTGATGGAACAATGTTTGAACAAATTAATGGTGAAAAAAAGGTCGCGTTTTTTGATTTTCAATTTTTTGTTGCGTAAGTGTGAGGGAAAAATGTCAAACACAAAAGTTGTGGGCCTCATCCTTGTGCGTCAGAAAAAAATTTTAAAGTTCAAAAATTGTAGGGTAGTTTAGCCGCAAAATGCGAAACACCACTTTTTTTTTAATTTTCATTCCCATCCAGTTTCCCTAATTATCAATGTACACATTCGAAACTCACGTGGCGTATGTGAAATCTGTGCCCCAAGAACCAGTCCAAAAATCAATTGATTATCGATATATTCGTAGGTACAGATCTGAAGATCCATAATGTGAAAAAAAAAGTTTTTTCCATCAGCAAAGGTCGAAAAAAAAGGGAATAAAATTTTTCTTAGTTAACAAATGCAATAATTACTGAGATAACCGACTCACAAAAACGATTCTTCGATATTGTTATTCCAGTTTTTGAGACGAAAAATTACAGACCAGAAACACCTCTTCATCTTTATTAGAACCGGAGATACACTTGTTTTAGGTGAATTTGACGTGATTTTCGGCGATGATAAAGCAGAAAATAATTTTGTAAGAATGACTAGACTGATCAATAATCACGAAGTCAAAGACTACATTTGGACGACTAATAACTGAGAATAACGTCAAATTTTCTTTCGAATGTGTACATTGATAATTGGGGGAACTGGATGGAAACGAAAAAAAAAAAACAAAAAAAAAAAACAAGTGGTTTTTCGCATTTTGCGGCTAAACTACCCTACATTTTTTTAATCTTAAAATTTTTTTCCGATGCACAAGGATGAGGCCCACAACTTTTGTATTCAACATTTTTCCCTCACACGCACGCAAAAAAAATTAAAAATCAAAAACGCGACTTTTTTTTCACCGTTTGTTTAAACATTGTTCCGTCACTTTCATCAACAAGCAAAATCAAACGTTTCTTCGTTGAGGTCAAATCTACCTGGAAAAAAATCGGCGTACCTGTACTCAAAAAGAATAGGTGTCAAGTCTAATCCGACTGGACTAGTAGGGTCATGTAGTTAGCATCACAGCGTTTGGCAACTTGATTGAAGGCGCAGCATAATTGATATACCGGAGAACGAGACGCAATATTAGTACGACCTATGCTGACCGTGAAGAAAATAGAGCTACGAGACCCAAGCCGAGGGACACGAAGAGGTAGAAGACCAAGTAGATCGGAGCAGTCAATCGCACCCCTAAGCAGTTTCACTGCGAATATGGCGGCAGAAGCATCACGCCTCGCGGCGAGCGTTGGCATGTTAAAACGTCCGCAGAGTTCGGCGCACTGAATGCCACGAGGGGGGTAGAAAGATTCAACCCTGAACGCAAGATACTTCAAAAACTTCCTTTGCACACTAGGGTGGTCCTTATTTAGGGTGTTTTCGAATTTTTCTGCGGACAAGGCGGAAAAAGTTTGCAAATAAATCAATCAAAAAGTACGCGGAACCAGGAGCCTGTAGGCAAACCCTAAGTACTCCCGCGAAGGCCATGAATTTTCCCATGTAATTTCAATGGGAATTCGGACTTAATGCACTATTTTTCTCGCCCCCGCCTAAATAGTATTTTGAAAAATCTGAAACTTGGCATATGTCTTTCCTATATTCATGGATACCTATTCTACGAAAAATTAGTCGATTCACAATGATGGAATTAACAAAGTACCAGCGCATCGTTAAATGGTGATTTTTTACTTCAAGACACAACTTTAATGCGCTGGTACTTTGTTAATTCCATCGTTGTAAATCGACTAATTTTTTGTCGATTTTGTCGAACCTAACCTAACCTAACCCGAACCAATAAAATCAGTTTATAATTTTTTTTTTTTCATATGTATTATTCAAGTGAAATTTCACTCGAAAGAATCTCTTGTGTAGACCGATGCAATTATTTTTTCAGCACACTTAAGTCAAATTGCAGATTGAACATGAAAAAAAAGATTATTCAATTCCTTTAATCACCCCCGTAGATTGTGGACGTCTATTCGAAGATTAGCATTTTTGCAGCGCCCGGGGCCTTTATAAGACATTTGGCAGCTAATTGTGATAGCGCTTGTACCCGCATGAGGCGTTAGCAGCTAGTTCATCGTAGCGCTTATACCCACATGACGCATTAGAAGCTAGTTTTGGGACGTCTGGAATCTGACATCCCACGCGTACTGTTCTGTTGCATATGATTTTTTTCGCCCCCGTCCCGTCCCGTCCCGGACGGACGGACGGAGGGACGGTGGGACGGACGGACGGACGGACGGTCGTACGGAGGGACGGTGGGACGGAGGGACGGAGGGACGGAGGGACGGACGGACGTAGGGACGGAGGGACGGACGGACGGACGGTCGGACGGATGTCTGTCTGTCCTGTCGAAAGTTCATTACTTCTGCCGTTTCATACCCACCACCACCACTTGGATTCACCTAGTCTCGATATCGCATTCTTGCCCATCGGCCCAGAAAACCTAAGACTACGGATTTTTGAACAAAATTTCCGAACTCTGGGAAATCTCAGTCGGCCAAATCGGAGCCCCATCATCGTCGAAGAGTCAGGAAATGAAACAGACTGTTTTCATTTCAGTTATCAGAGACCCAAAAATTATCCGAATACTATCATTTTTCATGAACAAGTCAAGAATCAGAGTTCAAGCTGAGAATAAATACGTTTCTAAACTAACCAACGACTGCGGCGATTAGGAAAATTTCATCAGATTCAAGTTAGTGACAATCCTATCGATTGAGACCAAATATCGTCAAAATCCGTTAATGTATTCTGGAGATATCGCCGATAAAAACGTCCGATTCCAAATTTCGTTTCAACTCGGAAACTATCGCACCGATCAGATAATGAAATCTAATCCCTAATTCGTTTGAAGTTGAAAGAAACCTACTGCACTGATCGAATTGAACCAGAGGTCATGAAAATTCGTCTATTTGTTCTCGGTATATCATCAGACAGAAATTTGATTACAAAACAGAAATTCAGATCGTGAAGATCTGGTGAAAGCTGCAGAACTTTTCTTTTTTGGTTGATTATACATATTCGTGAAAACTTATCTCTTTCTTTAAAGAAGTAAGTCGCAAAGAAAGGCTAATTTTCGGGGCTGCAAGTATATGAGATATCCCCTTATAAAGTAGATCCACAACTATAATATACTTGTATCGTAATTGCATTTTGCCCTTAAGCTTGTACCTATCCATAGGTATTTTGTAGGGCTGTGCGAATATTCGATTTTTTGGATTATTCGTCGCGAATCGAATAGTAAAATTCGATTCAAAATCGAATCGAATAATCCGAATATTCGAATCATTTGCTTCGACGTTCGAATAATACAAATTTCCCGAAAGACGCGGATTTTCCAGACGATTGTTTTTGTGTTTTTTTTTCGAACAAACGTTCAATTTTCTCAACGAATGAAATAGCTCCTGGATCAATCAACATTAAATCCTAAAAAATGCGTAAACACGTTCAGTAAACAATTTAGAAGATGCAAGCGTTAGATTTTTGCGAAATTCAAATTTAGACCGAAAATAATTTTGCTTATAAGGAAAAAGTTTAATCTAGTGAGCGTGGAAAGTGGCCTCTGTCGAAATACATTATAAAAAATGTTTGGTATTCGGATCGAATAGTGCGAATCCTTTATTAACTTCAATTATTTCAATTTTCGGGAGATCGGACTCTTTTTATTTGTTTATTTATTTATTTATTCATTTATTTGTGGTAATTCAAGCCCAACAGGCGAACCCAGGTATGGGCATATACAAACACAATTACAAAACATTGTCAATTTCGGTAAGAGAGATACAGTTCCTGCTGACATCGCACAATACAAATTCCTCCACTGAGGTGGGGACTTGAAACCTAAGCTTTGTCATAAATTAAAAGTAAAATACAGATGGATATCTACGAGGGATCCAAGACATGGCTAGAGCGAAACCAGATAAGGAGATGCGATACCGGTGATTCTCACACAGGCACGATGCCGAAATGAGAACGAGCAATAGCACACAGCACAGGTATAGTCCAGTCGAATTAGACATAAAATCGACTGACACCTGTAATGTACCGAACCATTTATTCATTCTTATTATTAGTCTCTAGATCTTATGTCTTCGTATTCAAAAATAAGTTTCCCTAATGAAATATCCTAATCCTCTACCCATGATAAACCGTTCCTGCCAATCTATGCCTCATCACGGAAAACCCCGTCCTTCCAATATTGCTCAATTTTATGATCCTCTTCCTCCAAGTGTCTCGCAGGTGTCATTCCGAGAAATCCCTTATTTCCAGAATCTCCAACCCAAAACTCTACCCCCTGATTTCTGATTGGTACCCTACTCCTCATATGCACCACCCACACCTCCTACTATTCGCAATTCTTCCTTCACCTAATTTCCTCAAATCCTTCGAAATAACAGTTCAACTCAAAGTATCAAATCGACAACATCCTAATTCCGAATTCCGACAGTTAAACAAGAATCGTCAGAACGACAACATCCGAATTCCGAACTCCGACAGTTGAACAAGAATCGTCAGAACGACAACATCCGAATTCCGAACTCCGACAGTTAAACAAGAATCGTCAGAACGACAATATCCGAATTCCGAACTCCGACAGTTCAACAAAAACCATCAAATTGACAACATCCGAATTCCGAAATCCAAGACTCAATTCTAACTCCGAACTCCGACAAATCAACAAAGATCCTCAGACCTCATTCGCATTCCAACTCACAACATCGACTATTCTCATCAAATCCTAAAACTCACACTCAGTTTCTGAAATTCAAATAAAGTTTCACTTTAAGTTTAACACATCTTGTTATTTAAACTCGGAGACCATTACACACCTATTCCTTTTGAGTACAGGTATGCCGATTTTTTTCCCGGTAGATTTGACCTCAAAGAAGAATCACTTGATTTTGCGTGTTGATAAAAGTGATGGAACAATGTTTGAACAAATTAATGGTGAAAGAAAGGTCGCGTTTTTCGATTTTTAATTTTTTTTGCGTAAGTGTGAGGGAAAAATGTCAAACACAAAAGTTGTGGGCCTCATCCTTGTGCGTCAGAAAAAAATTTTAAAGTTCAAAAATTGTAGGGTAGTTTAGCCGCAAAATGCGAAACACCACTTTTTTTTTAATTTTCATTCCCATCCAGTTTCCCTAATTATCAATGTACACATTCGAAACTCACGTGGCGTATGTGAAATCTGTGCCCCAAGAACCAGTCCAAAAATCAATTGATTATCGATATATTCGTAGGTACAGATCTGAAGATCCATAATGTGAAAAAAAAAGTTTTTTCCATCAGCAAAGGTCGAAAAAAAAGGGAATAAAATTTTTCTTAGTTAACAAATGCAATAATTACTGAGATAACCGACTCACAAAAACGATTCTTCGATATTGTTATTCCAGTTTTTGAGACGAAAAATTACAGACCAGAAACACCTCTTCATCTTTATTAGAACCGGAGATACACTTGTTTTAGGTGAATTTGACGTGATTTTCGGCGATGATAAAGCAGAAAATAATTTTGTAAGAATGACTAGACTGATCAATAATCACGAAGTCAAAGACTACATTTGGACGACTAATAACTGAGAATAACGTCAAATTTTCTTTCGAATGTGTACATTGATAATTGGGGGAACTGGATGGAAACGAAAAAAAAAAAACAAAAGAAAAAAACAAGTGGTTTTTCGCATTTTGCGGCTAAACTACCCTACATTTTTTTAATCTTAAAATTTTTTTCCGATGCACAAGGATGAGGCCCACAACTTTTGTATTCAACATTTTTCCCTCACACGCACGCAAAAAAAATTAAAAATCAAAAACGCGACTTTTTTTTCACCGTTTGTTTAAACATTGTTCCGTCACTTTCATCAACAAGCAAAATCAAACGTTTCTTCGTTGAGGTCAAATCTACCTGGAAAAAAATCGGCGTACCTGTACTCAAAAAGAATAGGTGTCAAGTCTAATCCGACTGGACTAGTAGGGTCATGTAGTTAGCATCACAGCGTTTGGCAACTTGATTGAAGGCGCAGCATAATTGATATACCGGAGAACGAGACGCAATATTAGTACGACCTATGCTGACCGTGAAGAAAATAGAGCTACGAGACCCAAGCCGAGGGACACGAAGAGGTAGAAGACCAAGTAGATCGGAGCAGTCAATCGCACCCCTAAGCAGTTTCACTGCGAATATGGCGGCAGAAGCATCACGCCTCGCGGCGAGCTTCGGCATGTTAAAACGTCCGCAGAGTTCGGCGCACTGAATGCCACGAGGGGGGTAGAAAGATTCAACCCTGAACGCAAGATACTTCAAAAACTTCCTGTGCACACTAGGGTGGTCCTTATTTAGGGTGTTTTCGAATTTTTCTGCGGACAAGGCGGAAAAAGTTTGCAAATAAATCAATCAAAAAGTACGCGGAACCAGGAGCCTGTAGGCAAACCCTAAGTACTCCCGCGAAGGCCATGAATTTTCCCATGTAATTTCAATGGGAATTCGGACTTAATGCACTATTTTTCTCGCCCCCGCCTAAATAGTATTTTGAAAAATCTGAAACTTGGCATATGTCTTTCCTATATTCATGGATACCTATTCTACGAAAAATTAGTCGATTCACAATGATGGAATTAACAAAGTACCAGCGCATCGTTAAATGGTGATTTTTTACTTCAAGACACAACTTTAATGCGCTGGTACTTTGTTAATTCCATCGTTGTAAATCGACTAATTTTTTGTCGATTTTGTCGAACCTAACCTAACCTAACCCGAACCAATAAAATCAGTTTATAATTTTTTTTTTTTCATATGTATTATTCAAGTGAAATTTCACTCGAAAGAATCTCTTGTGTAGACCGATGCAATTATTTTTTCAGCACACTTAAGTCAAATTGCAGATTGAACATGAAAAAAAAGATTATTCAATTCCTTTAATCACCCCCGTAGATTGTGGACGTCTATTCGAAGATTAGCATTTTTGCAGCGCCCGGGGCCTTTATAAGACATTTGGCAGCTAATTGTGATAGCGCTTGTACCCGCATGAGGCGTTAGCAGCTAGTTCATCGTAGCGCTTATACCCACATGACGCATTAGAAGCTAGTTTTGGGACGTCTGGAATCTGACATCCCACGCGTACTGTTCTGTTGCATATGATTTTTTTCGCCCCCGTCCCGTCCCGTCCCGGACGGACGGACGGAGGGACGGTGGGACGGACGGACGGACGGACGGTCGTACGGAGGGACGGTGGGACGGAGGGACGGAGGGACGGAGGGACGGACGGACGTAGGGACGGAGGGACGGACGGACGGACGGTCGGACGGATGTCTGTCTGTCCTGTCGAAAGTTCATTACTTCTGCCGTTTCATACCCACCACCACCACTTGGATTCACCTAGTCTCGATATCGCATTCTTGCCCATCGGCCCAGAAAACCTAAGACTACGGATTTTTGAACAAAATTTCCGAACTCTGGGAAATCTCAGTCGGCCAAATCGGAGCCCCATCATCGTCGAAGAGTCAGGAATTGAAACAGACTGTTTTCATTTCAGTTATCAGAGACCCAAAAATTATCCGAATACTATCATTTTTCATGAACAAGTCAAGAATCAGAGTTCAAGCTGAGAATAAATACGTTTCTAAACTAACCAACGACTGCGGCGATTAGGAAAATTTCATCAGATTCAAGTTAGTGACAATCCTATCGATTGAGACCAAATATCGTCAAAATCCGTTAATGTATTCTGGAGATATCGCCGATAAAAACGTCCGATTCCAAATTTCGTTTCAACTCGGAAACTATCGCACCGATCAGATAATGAAATCTAATCCCTAATTCGTTTGAAGTTGAAAGAAACCTACTGCACTGATCGAATTGAACCAGAGGTCATGAAAATTCGTCTATTTGTTCTCGGTATATCATCAGACAGAAATTTGATTACAAAACAGAAATTCAGATCGTGAAGATCTGGTGAAAGCTGCAGAACTTTTCTTTTTTGGTTGATTATACATATTCGTGAAAACTTATCTCTTTCTTTAAAGAAGTAAGTCGCAAAGAAAGGCTAATTTTCGGGGCTGCAAGTATATGAGATATCCCCTTATAAAGTAGATCCACAACTATAATATACTTGTATCGTAATTGCATTTTGCCCTTAAGCTTGTACCTATCCATAGGTATTTTGTAGGGCTGTGCGAATATTCGATTTTTTGGATTATTCGTCGCGAATCGAATAGTAAAATTCGATTCAAAATCGAATCGAATAATCCGAATATTCGAATCATTTGCTTCGACGTTCGAATAATACAAATTTCCCGAAAGACGCGGATTTTCCAGACGATTGTTTTTGTGTTTTTTTTTCGAACAAACGTTCAATTTTCTCAACGAATGAAATAGCTCCTGGATCAATCAACATTAAATCCTAAAAAATGCGTAAACACGTTCAGTAAACAATTTAGAAGATGCAAGCGTTAGATTTTTGCGAAATTCAAATTTAGACCGAAAATAATTTTGCTTATAAGGAAAAAGTTTAATCTAGTGAGCGTGGAAAGTGGCCTCTGTCGAAATACATTATAAAAAATGTTTGGTATTCGGATCGAATAGTGCGAATCCTTTATTAACTTCAATTATTTCAATTTTCGGGAGATCGGACTCTTTTTATTTATTTATTTATTCATTTATTCATTTATTTGTGGTAATTCAAGCCCAACAGGCGAACCCAGGTATGGGCATATACAAACACAATTACAAAACATTGTCAATTTCGGTAAGAGAGATACAGTTCCTGCTGACATCGCACAATACAAATTCCTCCACTGAGGTGGGGACTTGAAACCTAAGCTTTGTCATAAATTAAAAGTAAAATACAGATGGATATCTACGAGGGATCCAAGACATGGCTAGAGCGAAACCAGATAAGGAGATGCGATACCGGTGATTCTCACACAGGCACGATGCCGAAATGAGAACGAGCAATAGCACACAGCACAGGTATAGTCCAGTCGAATTAGACATAAAATCGACTGACACCTGTAATGTACCGAACCATTTATTCATTCTTATTATTAGTCTCTAGATCTTATGTCTTCGTATTCAAAAATAAGTTTCCCTAATGAAATATCCTAATCCTCTACCCATGATAAACCGTTCCTGCCAATCTATGCCTCATCACGGAAAACCCCGTCCTTCCAATATTGCTCAATTTTATGATCCTCTTCCTCCAAGTGTCTCGCAGGTGTCATTCCGAGAAATCCCTTATTTCCAGAATCTCCAACCCAAAACTCTACCCCCTGATTTCTGATTGGTACCCTACTCCTCATATGCACCACCCACACCTCCTACTATTCGCAATTCTTCCTTCACCTAATTTCCTCAAATCCTTCGAAATAACAGTTCAACTCAAAGTATCAAATCGACAACATCCTAATTCCGAATTCCGACAGTTAAACAAGAATCGTCAGAACGACAACATCCGAATTCCGAACTCCGACAGTTGAACAAGAATCGTCAGAACGACAACATCCGAATTCCGAACTCCGACAGTTAAACAAGAATCGTCAGAACGACAATATCCGAATTCCGAACTCCGACAGTTCAACAAAAACCATCAAATTGACAACATCCGAATTCCGAAATCCAAGACTCAATTCTAACTCCGAACTCCGACAAATCAACAAAGATCCTCAGACCTCATTCGCATTCCAACTCACAACATCGACTATTCTCATCAAATCCTAAAACTCACACTCAGTTTCTGAAATTCAAATAAAGTTTCACTTTAAGTTTAACACATCTTGTTATTTAAACTCGGAGACCATTACACACCTATTCTTTTTGAGTACAGGTATGCCGATTTTTTTCCCGGTAGATTTGACCTCGAAGAAGAATCACTCGATTTTGCGTGTTGATACAAGTGATGGAACAATGTTTGAACAAATTAATGGTGAAAAAAAGGTCGCGTTTTTTGATTTTCAATTTTTTGTTGCGTAAGTGTGAGGGAAAAATGTCAAACACAAAAGTTGTGGGCCTCATCCTTGTGCGTCAGAAAAAAATTTTAAAGTTCAAAAATTGTAGGGTAGTTTAGCCGCAAAATGCGAAACACCCCTTTTTTTCTAATTTTCATTCCCATCCAGTTTCCCTAATTATCAATGTACACATTCGAAACTCACGTGGCGTATGTGAAATCTGTGCCCCAAGAACCAGTCCAAAAATCAATTGATTATCGATATATTCGTAGGTACAGATCTGAAGATCCATAATGTGAAAAAAAAAGTTTTTTCCATCAGCAAAGGTCGAAAAAAAAGGGAATAAAATTTTTCTTAGTTAACAAATGCAATAATTACTGAGATAACCGACTCACAAAAACGATTCTTCGATATTGTTATTCCAGTTTTTGAGACGAAAAATTACAGACCAGAAACACCTCTTCATCTTTATTAGAACCGGAGATACACTTGTTTTAGGTGAATTTGACGTGATTTTCGGCGATGATAAAGCAGAAAATAATTTTGTAAGAATGACTAGACTGATCAATAATCACGAAGTCAAAGACTACATTTGGACGACTAATAACTGAGAATAACGTCAAATTTTCTTTCGAATGTGTACATTGATAATTGGGGGAACTGGATGGAAACGAAAAAAAAAAAACAAAAAAAAAAAACAAGTGGTTTTTCGCATTTTGCGGCTAAACTACCCTACATTTTTTTAATCTTAAAATTTTTTTCCGATGCACAAGGATGAGGCCCACAACTTTTGTATTCAACATTTTTCCCTCACACGCACGCAAAAAAAATTAAAAATCAAAAACGCGACTTTTTTTTCACCGTTTGTTTAAACATTGTTCCGTCACTTTCATCAACAAGCAAAATCAAACGTTTCTTCGTTGAGGTCAAATCTACCTGGAAAAAAATCGGCGTACCTGTACTCAAAAAGAATAGGTGTCAAGTCTAATCCGACTGGACTAGTAGGGTCATGTAGTTAGCATCACAGCGTTTGGCAACTTGATTGAAGGCGCAGCATAATTGATATACCGGAGAACGAGACGCAATATTAGTACGACCTATGCTGACCGTGAAGAAAATAGAGCTACGAGACCCAAGCCGAGGGACACGAAGAGGTAGAAGACCAAGTAGATCGGAGCAGTCAATCGCACCCCTAAGCAGTTTCACTGCGAATATGGCGGCAGAAGCATCACGCCTCGCGGCGAGCGTTGGCATGTTAAAACGTCCGCAGAGTTCGGCGCACTGAATGCCACGAGGGGGGTAGAAAGATTCAACCCTGAACGCAAGATACTTCAAAAACTTCCTTTGCACACTAGGGTGGTCCTTATTTAGGGTGTTTTCGAATTTTTCTGCGGACAAGGCGGAAAAAGTTTGCAAATAAATCAATCAAAAAGTACGCGGAACCAGGAGCCTGTAGGCAAACCCTAAGTACTCCCGCGAAGGCCATGAATTTTCCCATGTAATTTCAATGGGAATTCGGACTTAATGCACTATTTTTCTCGCCCCCGCCTAAATAGTATTTTGAAAAATCTGAAACTTGGCATATGTCTTTCCTATATTCATGGATACCTATTCTACGAAAAATTAGTCGATTCACAATGATGGAATTAACAAAGTACCAGCGCATCGTTAAATGGTGATTTTTTACTTCAAGACACAACTTTAATGCGCTGGTACTTTGTTAATTCCATCGTTGTAAATCGACTAATTTTTTGTCGATTTTGTCGAACCTAACCTAACCTAACCCGAACCAATAAAATCAGTTTATAATTTTTTTTTTTTCATATGTATTATTCAAGTGAAATTTCACTCGAAAGAATCTCTTGTGTAGACCGATGCAATTATTTTTTCAGCACACTTAAGTCAAATTGCAGATTGAACATGAAAAAAAAGATTATTCAATTCCTTTAATCACCCCCGTAGATTGTGGACGTCTATTCGAAGATTAGCATTTTTGCAGCGCCCGGGGCCTTTATAAGACATTTGGCAGCTAATTGTGATAGCGCTTGTACCCGCATGAGGCGTTAGCAGCTAGTTCATCGTAGCGCTTATACCCACATGACGCATTAGAAGCTAGTTTTGGGACGTCTGGAATCTGACATCCCACGCGTACTGTTCTGTTGCATATGATTTTTTTCGCCCCCGTCCCGTCCCGTCCCGGACGGACGGACGGAGGGACGGTGGGACGGACGGACGGACGGACGGTCGTACGGAGGGACGGTGGGACGGAGGGACGGAGGGACGGAGGGACGGACGGACGTAGGGACGGAGGGACGGACGGACGGACGGTCGGACGGATGTCTGTCTGTCCTGTCGAAAGTTCATTACTTCTGCCGTTTCATACCCACCACCACCACTTGGATTCACCTAGTCTCGATATCGCATTCTTGCCCATCGGCCCAGAAAACCTAAGACTACGGATTTTTGAACAAAATTTCCGAACTCTGGGAAATCTCAGTCGGCCAAATCGGAGCCCCATCATCGTCGAAGAGTCAGGAAATGAAACAGACTGTTTTCATTTCAGTTATCAGAGACCCAAAAATTATCCGAATACTATCATTTTTCATGAACAAGTCAAGAATCAGAGTTCAAGCTGAGAATAAATACGTTTCTAAACTAACCAACGACTGCGGCGATTAGGAAAATTTCATCAGATTCAAGTTAGTGACAATCCTATCGATTGAGACCAAATATCGTCAAAATCCGTTAATGTATTCTGGAGATATCGCCGATAAAAACGTCCGATTCCAAATTTCGTTTCAACTCGGAAACTATCGCACCGATCAGATAATGAAATCTAATCCCTAATTCGTTTGAAGTTGAAAGAAACCTACTGCACTGATCGAATTGAACCAGAGGTCATGAAAATTCGTCTATTTGTTCTCGGTATATCATCAGACAGAAATTTGATTACAAAACAGAAATTCAGATCGTGAAGATCTGGTGAAAGCTGCAGAACTTTTCTTTTTTGGTTGATTATACATATTCGTGAAAACTTATCTCTTTCTTTAAAGAAGTAAGTCGCAAAGAAAGGCTAATTTTCGGGGCTGCAAGTATATGAGATATCCCCTTATAAAGTAGATCCACAACTATAATATACTTGTATCGTAATTGCATTTTGCCCTTAAGCTTGTACCTATCCATAGGTATTTTGTAGGGCTGTGCGAATATTCGATTTTTTGGATTATTCGTCGCGAATCGAATAGTAAAATTCGATTCAAAATCGAATCGAATAATCCGAATATTCGAATCATTTGCTTCGACGTTCGAATAATACAAATTTCCCGAAAGACGCGGATTTTCCAGACGATTGTTTTTGTGTTTTTTTTTCGAACAAACGTTCAATTTTCTCAACGAATGAAATAGCTCCTGGATCAATCAACATTAAATCCTAAAAAATGCGTAAACACGTTCAGTAAACAATTTAGAAGATGCAAGCGTTAGATTTTTGCGAAATTCAAATTTAGACCGAAAATAATTTTGCTTATAAGGAAAAAGTTTAATCTAGTGAGCGTGGAAAGTGGCCTCTGTCGAAATACATTATAAAAAATGTTTGGTATTCGGATCGAATAGTGCGAATCCTTTATTAACTTCAATTATTTCAATTTTCGGGAGATCGGACTCTTTTTATTTGTTTATTTATTTATTTATTCATTTATTTGTGGTAATTCAAGCCCAACAGGCGAACCCAGGTATGGGCATATACAAACACAATTACAAAACATTGTCAATTTCGGTAAGAGAGATACAGTTCCTGCTGACATCGCACAATACAAATTCCTCCACTGAGGTGGGGACTTGAAACCTAAGCTTTGTCATAAATTAAAAGTAAAATACAGATGGATATCTACGAGGGATCCAAGACATGGCTAGAGCGAAACCAGATAAGGAGATGCGATACCGGTGATTCTCACACAGGCACGATGCCGAAATGAGAACGAGCAATAGCACACAGCACAGGTATAGTCCAGTCGAATTAGACATAAAATCGACTGACACCTGTAATGTACCGAACCATTTATTCATTCTTATTATTAGTCTCTAGATCTTATGTCTTCGTATTCAAAAATAAGTTTCCCTAATGAAATATCCTAATCCTCTACCCATGATAAACCGTTCCTGCCAATCTATGCCTCATCACGGAAAACCCCGTCCTTCCAATATTGCTCAATTTTATGATCCTCTTCCTCCAAGTGTCTCGCAGGTGTCATTCCGAGAAATCCCTTATTTCCAGAATCTCCAACCCAAAACTCTACCCCCTGATTTCTGATTGGTACCCTACTCCTCATATGCACCACCCACACCTCCTACTATTCGCAATTCTTCCTTCACCTAATTTCCTCAAATCCTTCGAAATAACAGTTCAACTCAAAGTATCAAATCGACAACATCCTAATTCCGAATTCCGACAGTTAAACAAGAATCGTCAGAACGACAACATCCGAATTCCGAACTCCGACAGTTGAACAAGAATCGTCAGAACGACAACATCCGAATTCCGAACTCCGACAGTTAAACAAGAATCGTCAGAACGACAATATCCGAATTCCGAACTCCGACAGTTCAACAAAAACCATCAAATTGACAACATCCGAATTCCGAAATCCAAGACTCAATTCTAACTCCGAACTCCGACAAATCAACAAAGATCCTCAGACCTCATTCGCATTCCAACTCACAACATCGACTATTCTCATCAAATCCTAAAACTCACACTCAGTTTCTGAAATTCAAATAAAGTTTCACTTTAAGTTTAACACATCTTGTTATTTAAACTCGGAGACCATTACACACCTATTCCTTTTGAGTACAGGTATGCCGATTTTTTTCCCGGTAGATTTGACCTCAAAGAAGAATCACTTGATTTTGCGTGTTGATAAAAGTGATGGAACAATGTTTGAACAAATTAATGGTGAAAGAAAGGTCGCGTTTTTCGATTTTTAATTTTTTTTGCGTAAGTGTGAGGGAAAAATGTCAAACACAAAAGTTGTGGGCCTCATCCTTGTGCGTCAGAAAAAAATTTTAAAGTTCAAAAATTGTAGGGTAGTTTAGCCGCAAAATGCGAAACACCACTTTTTTTTTAATTTTCATTCCCATCCAGTTTCCCTAATTATCAATGTACACATTCGAAACTCACGTGGCGTATGTGAAATCTGTGCCCCAAGAACCAGTCCAAAAATCAATTGATTATCGATATATTCGTAGGTACAGATCTGAAGATCCATAATGTGAAAAAAAAAGTTTTTTCCATCAGCAAAGGTCGAAAAAAAAGGGAATAAAATTTTTCTTAGTTAACAAATGCAATAATTACTGAGATAACCGACTCACAAAAACGATTCTTCGATATTGTTATTCCAGTTTTTGAGACGAAAAATTACAGACCAGAAACACCTCTTCATCTTTATTAGAACCGGAGATACACTTGTTTTAGGTGAATTTGACGTGATTTTCGGCGATGATAAAGCAGAAAATAATTTTGTAAGAATGACTAGACTGATCAATAATCACGAAGTCAAAGACTACATTTGGACGACTAATAACTGAGAATAACGTCAAATTTTCTTTCGAATGTGTACATTGATAATTGGGGGAACTGGATGGAAACGAAAAAAAAAAAACAAAAGAAAAAAACAAGTGGTTTTTCGCATTTTGCGGCTAAACTACCCTACATTTTTTTAATCTTAAAATTTTTTTCCGATGCACAAGGATGAGGCCCACAACTTTTGTATTCAACATTTTTCCCTCACACGCACGCAAAAAAAATTAAAAATCAAAAACGCGACTTTTTTTTCACCGTTTGTTTAAACATTGTTCCGTCACTTTCATCAACAAGCAAAATCAAACGTTTCTTCGTTGAGGTCAAATCTACCTGGAAAAAAATCGGCGTACCTGTACTCAAAAAGAATAGGTGTCAAGTCTAATCCGACTGGACTAGTAGGGTCATGTAGTTAGCATCACAGCGTTTGGCAACTTGATTGAAGGCGCAGCATAATTGATATACCGGAGAACGAGACGCAATATTAGTACGACCTATGCTGACCGTGAAGAAAATAGAGCTACGAGACCCAAGCCGAGGGACACGAAGAGGTAGAAGACCAAGTAGATCGGAGCAGTCAATCGCACCCCTAAGCAGTTTCACTGCGAATATGGCGGCAGAAGCATCACGCCTCGCGGCGAGCTTCGGCATGTTAAAACGTCCGCAGAGTTCGGCGCACTGAATGCCACGAGGGGGGTAGAAAGATTCAACCCTGAACGCAAGATACTTCAAAAACTTCCTGTGCACACTAGGGTGGTCCTTATTTAGGGTGTTTTCGAATTTTTCTGCGGACAAGGCGGAAAAAGTTTGCAAATAAATCAATCAAAAAGTACGCGGAACCAGGAGCCTGTAGGCAAACCCTAAGTACTCCCGCGAAGGCCATGAATTTTCCCATGTAATTTCAATGGGAATTCGGACTTAATGCACTATTTTTCTCGCCCCCGCCTAAATAGTATTTTGAAAAATCTGAAACTTGGCATATGTCTTTCCTATATTCATGGATACCTATTCTACGAAAAATTAGTCGATTCACAATGATGGAATTAACAAAGTACCAGCGCATCGTTAAATGGTGATTTTTTACTTCAAGACACAACTTTAATGCGCTGGTACTTTGTTAATTCCATCGTTGTAAATCGACTAATTTTTTGTCGATTTTGTCGAACCTAACCTAACCTAACCCGAACCAATAAAATCAGTTTATAATTTTTTTTTTTTCATATGTATTATTCAAGTGAAATTTCACTCGAAAGAATCTCTTGTGTAGACCGATGCAATTATTTTTTCAGCACACTTAAGTCAAATTGCAGATTGAACATGAAAAAAAAGATTATTCAATTCCTTTAATCACCCCCGTAGATTGTGGACGTCTATTCGAAGATTAGCATTTTTGCAGCGCCCGGGGCCTTTATAAGACATTTGGCAGCTAATTGTGATAGCGCTTGTACCCGCATGAGGCGTTAGCAGCTAGTTCATCGTAGCGCTTATACCCACATGACGCATTAGAAGCTAGTTTTGGGACGTCTGGAATCTGACATCCCACGCGTACTGTTCTGTTGCATATGATTTTTTTCGCCCCCGTCCCGTCCCGTCCCGGACGGACGGACGGAGGGACGGTGGGACGGACGGACGGACGGACGGTCGTACGGAGGGACGGTGGGACGGAGGGACGGAGGGACGGAGGGACGGACGGACGTAGGGACGGAGGGACGGACGGACGGACGGTCGGACGGATGTCTGTCTGTCCTGTCGAAAGTTCATTACTTCTGCCGTTTCATACCCACCACCACCACTTGGATTCACCTAGTCTCGATATCGCATTCTTGCCCATCGGCCCAGAAAACCTAAGACTACGGATTTTTGAACAAAATTTCCGAACTCTGGGAAATCTCAGTCGGCCAAATCGGAGCCCCATCATCGTCGAAGAGTCAGGAATTGAAACAGACTGTTTTCATTTCAGTTATCAGAGACCCAAAAATTATCCGAATACTATCATTTTTCATGAACAAGTCAAGAATCAGAGTTCAAGCTGAGAATAAATACGTTTCTAAACTAACCAACGACTGCGGCGATTAGGAAAATTTCATCAGATTCAAGTTAGTGACAATCCTATCGATTGAGACCAAATATCGTCAAAATCCGTTAATGTATTCTGGAGATATCGCCGATAAAAACGTCCGATTCCAAATTTCGTTTCAACTCGGAAACTATCGCACCGATCAGATAATGAAATCTAATCCCTAATTCGTTTGAAGTTGAAAGAAACCTACTGCACTGATCGAATTGAACCAGAGGTCATGAAAATTCGTCTATTTGTTCTCGGTATATCATCAGACAGAAATTTGATTACAAAACAGAAATTCAGATCGTGAAGATCTGGTGAAAGCTGCAGAACTTTTCTTTTTTGGTTGATTATACATATTCGTGAAAACTTATCTCTTTCTTTAAAGAAGTAAGTCGCAAAGAAAGGCTAATTTTCGGGGCTGCAAGTATATGAGATATCCCCTTATAAAGTAGATCCACAACTATAATATACTTGTATCGTAATTGCATTTTGCCCTTAAGCTTGTACCTATCCATAGGTATTTTGTAGGGCTGTGCGAATATTCGATTTTTTGGATTATTCGTCGCGAATCGAATAGTAAAATTCGATTCAAAATCGAATCGAATAATCCGAATATTCGAATCATTTGCTTCGACGTTCGAATAATACAAATTTCCCGAAAGACGCGGATTTTCCAGACGATTGTTTTTGTGTTTTTTTTTCGAACAAACGTTCAATTTTCTCAACGAATGAAATAGCTCCTGGATCAATCAACATTAAATCCTAAAAAATGCGTAAACACGTTCAGTAAACAATTTAGAAGATGCAAGCGTTAGATTTTTGCGAAATTCAAATTTAGACCGAAAATAATTTTGCTTATAAGGAAAAAGTTTAATCTAGTGAGCGTGGAAAGTGGCCTCTGTCGAAATACATTATAAAAAATGTTTGGTATTCGGATCGAATAGTGCGAATCCTTTATTAACTTCAATTATTTCAATTTTCGGGAGATCGGACTCTTTTTATTTATTTATTTATTCATTTATTCATTTATTTGTGGTAATTCAAGCCCAACAGGCGAACCCAGGTATGGGCATATACAAACACAATTACAAAACATTGTCAATTTCGGTAAGAGAGATACAGTTCCTGCTGACATCGCACAATACAAATTCCTCCACTGAGGTGGGGACTTGAAACCTAAGCTTTGTCATAAATTAAAAGTAAAATACAGATGGATATCTACGAGGGATCCAAGACATGGCTAGAGCGAAACCAGATAAGGAGATGCGATACCGGTGATTCTCACACAGGCACGATGCCGAAATGAGAACGAGCAATAGCACACAGCACAGGTATAGTCCAGTCGAATTAGACATAAAATCGACTGACACCTGTAATGTACCGAACCATTTATTCATTCTTATTATTAGTCTCTAGATCTTATGTCTTCGTATTCAAAAATAAGTTTCCCTAATGAAATATCCTAATCCTCTACCCATGATAAACCGTTCCTGCCAATCTATGCCTCATCACGGAAAACCCCGTCCTTCCAATATTGCTCAATTTTATGATCCTCTTCCTCCAAGTGTCTCGCAGGTGTCATTCCGAGAAATCCCTTATTTCCAGAATCTCCAACCCAAAACTCTACCCCCTGATTTCTGATTGGTACCCTACTCCTCATATGCACCACCCACACCTCCTACTATTCGCAATTCTTCCTTCACCTAATTTCCTCAAATCCTTCGAAATAACAGTTCAACTCAAAGTATCAAATCGACAACATCCTAATTCCGAATTCCGACAGTTAAACAAGAATCGTCAGAACGACAACATCCGAATTCCGAACTCCGACAGTTGAACAAGAATCGTCAGAACGACAACATCCGAATTCCGAACTCCGACAGTTAAACAAGAATCGTCAGAACGACAATATCCGAATTCCGAACTCCGACAGTTCAACAAAAACCATCAAATTGACAACATCCGAATTCCGAAATCCAAGACTCAATTCTAACTCCGAACTCCGACAAATCAACAAAGATCCTCAGACCTCATTCGCATTCCAACTCACAACATCGACTATTCTCATCAAATCCTAAAACTCACACTCAGTTTCTGAAATTCAAATAAAGTTTCACTTTAAGTTTAACACATCTTGTTATTTAAACTCGGAGACCATTACACACCTATTCTTTTTGAGTACAGGTATGCCGATTTTTTTCCCGGTAGATTTGACCTCGAAGAAGAATCACTCGATTTTGCGTGTTGATACAAGTGATGGAACAATGTTTGAACAAATTAATGGTGAAAAAAAGGTCGCGTTTTTTGATTTTCAATTTTTTGTTGCGTAAGTGTGAGGGAAAAATGTCAAACACAAAAGTTGTGGGCCTCATCCTTGTGCGTCAGAAAAAAATTTTAAAGTTCAAAAATTGTAGGGTAGTTTAGCCGCAAAATGCGAAACACCCCTTTTTTTCTAATTTTCATTCCCATCCAGTTTCCCTAATTATCAATGTACACATTCGAAACTCACGTGGCGTATGTGAAATCTGTGCCCCAAGAACCAGTCCAAAAATCAATTGATTATCGATATATTCGTAGGTACAGATCTGAAGATCCATAATGTGAAAAAAAAAGTTTTTTCCATCAGCAAAGGTCGAAAAAAAAGGGAATAAAATTTTTCTTAGTTAACAAATGCAATAATTACTGAGATAACCGACTCACAAAAACGATTCTTCGATATTGTTATTCCAGTTTTTGAGACGAAAAATTACAGACCAGAAACACCTCTTCATCTTTATTAGAACCGGAGATACACTTGTTTTAGGTGAATTTGACGTGATTTTCGGCGATGATAAAGCAGAAAATAATTTTGTAAGAATGACTAGACTGATCAATAATCACGAAGTCAAAGACTACATTTGGACGACTAATAACTGAGAATAACGTCAAATTTTCTTTCGAATGTGTACATTGATAATTGGGGGAACTGGATGGAAACGAAAAAAAAAAAACAAAAAAAAAAAACAAGTGGTTTTTCGCATTTTGCGGCTAAACTACCCTACATTTTTTTAATCTTAAAATTTTTTTCCGATGCACAAGGATGAGGCCCACAACTTTTGTATTCAACATTTTTCCCTCACACGCACGCAAAAAAAATTAAAAATCAAAAACGCGACTTTTTTTTCACCGTTTGTTTAAACATTGTTCCGTCACTTTCATCAACAAGCAAAATCAAACGTTTCTTCGTTGAGGTCAAATCTACCTGGAAAAAAATCGGCGTACCTGTACTCAAAAAGAATAGGTGTCAAGTCTAATCCGACTGGACTAGTAGGGTCATGTAGTTAGCATCACAGCGTTTGGCAACTTGATTGAAGGCGCAGCATAATTGATATACCGGAGAACGAGACGCAATATTAGTACGACCTATGCTGACCGTGAAGAAAATAGAGCTACGAGACCCAAGCCGAGGGACACGAAGAGGTAGAAGACCAAGTAGATCGGAGCAGTCAATCGCACCCCTAAGCAGTTTCACTGCGAATATGGCGGCAGAAGCATCACGCCTCGCGGCGAGCGTTGGCATGTTAAAACGTCCGCAGAGTTCGGCGCACTGAATGCCACGAGGGGGGTAGAAAGATTCAACCCTGAACGCAAGATACTTCAAAAACTTCCTTTGCACACTAGGGTGGTCCTTATTTAGGGTGTTTTCGAATTTTTCTGCGGACAAGGCGGAAAAAGTTTGCAAATAAATCAATCAAAAAGTACGCGGAACCAGGAGCCTGTAGGCAAACCCTAAGTACTCCCGCGAAGGCCATGAATTTTCCCATGTAATTTCAATGGGAATTCGGACTTAATGCACTATTTTTCTCGCCCCCGCCTAAATAGTATTTTGAAAAATCTGAAACTTGGCATATGTCTTTCCTATATTCATGGATACCTATTCTACGAAAAATTAGTCGATTCACAATGATGGAATTAACAAAGTACCAGCGCATCGTTAAATGGTGATTTTTTACTTCAAGACACAACTTTAATGCGCTGGTACTTTGTTAATTCCATCGTTGTAAATCGACTAATTTTTTGTCGATTTTGTCGAACCTAACCTAACCTAACCCGAACCAATAAAATCAGTTTATAATTTTTTTTTTTTCATATGTATTATTCAAGTGAAATTTCACTCGAAAGAATCTCTTGTGTAGACCGATGCAATTATTTTTTCAGCACACTTAAGTCAAATTGCAGATTGAACATGAAAAAAAAGATTATTCAATTCCTTTAATCACCCCCGTAGATTGTGGACGTCTATTCGAAGATTAGCATTTTTGCAGCGCCCGGGGCCTTTATAAGACATTTGGCAGCTAATTGTGATAGCGCTTGTACCCGCATGAGGCGTTAGCAGCTAGTTCATCGTAGCGCTTATACCCACATGACGCATTAGAAGCTAGTTTTGGGACGTCTGGAATCTGACATCCCACGCGTACTGTTCTGTTGCATATGATTTTTTTCGCCCCCGTCCCGTCCCGTCCCGGACGGACGGACGGAGGGACGGTGGGACGGACGGACGGACGGACGGTCGTACGGAGGGACGGTGGGACGGAGGGACGGAGGGACGGAGGGACGGACGGACGTAGGGACGGAGGGACGGACGGACGGACGGTCGGACGGATGTCTGTCTGTCCTGTCGAAAGTTCATTACTTCTGCCGTTTCATACCCACCACCACCACTTGGATTCACCTAGTCTCGATATCGCATTCTTGCCCATCGGCCCAGAAAACCTAAGACTACGGATTTTTGAACAAAATTTCCGAACTCTGGGAAATCTCAGTCGGCCAAATCGGAGCCCCATCATCGTCGAAGAGTCAGGAAATGAAACAGACTGTTTTCATTTCAGTTATCAGAGACCCAAAAATTATCCGAATACTATCATTTTTCATGAACAAGTCAAGAATCAGAGTTCAAGCTGAGAATAAATACGTTTCTAAACTAACCAACGACTGCGGCGATTAGGAAAATTTCATCAGATTCAAGTTAGTGACAATCCTATCGATTGAGACCAAATATCGTCAAAATCCGTTAATGTATTCTGGAGATATCGCCGATAAAAACGTCCGATTCCAAATTTCGTTTCAACTCGGAAACTATCGCACCGATCAGATAATGAAATCTAATCCCTAATTCGTTTGAAGTTGAAAGAAACCTACTGCACTGATCGAATTGAACCAGAGGTCATGAAAATTCGTCTATTTGTTCTCGGTATATCATCAGACAGAAATTTGATTACAAAACAGAAATTCAGATCGTGAAGATCTGGTGAAAGCTGCAGAACTTTTCTTTTTTGGTTGATTATACATATTCGTGAAAACTTATCTCTTTCTTTAAAGAAGTAAGTCGCAAAGAAAGGCTAATTTTCGGGGCTGCAAGTATATGAGATATCCCCTTATAAAGTAGATCCACAACTATAATATACTTGTATCGTAATTGCATTTTGCCCTTAAGCTTGTACCTATCCATAGGTATTTTGTAGGGCTGTGCGAATATTCGATTTTTTGGATTATTCGTCGCGAATCGAATAGTAAAATTCGATTCAAAATCGAATCGAATAATCCGAATATTCGAATCATTTGCTTCGACGTTCGAATAATACAAATTTCCCGAAAGACGCGGATTTTCCAGACGATTGTTTTTGTGTTTTTTTTTCGAACAAACGTTCAATTTTCTCAACGAATGAAATAGCTCCTGGATCAATCAACATTAAATCCTAAAAAATGCGTAAACACGTTCAGTAAACAATTTAGAAGATGCAAGCGTTAGATTTTTGCGAAATTCAAATTTAGACCGAAAATAATTTTGCTTATAAGGAAAAAGTTTAATCTAGTGAGCGTGGAAAGTGGCCTCTGTCGAAATACATTATAAAAAATGTTTGGTATTCGGATCGAATAGTGCGAATCCTTTATTAACTTCAATTATTTCAATTTTCGGGAGATCGGACTCTTTTTATTTATTTATTTATTCATTTATTCATTTATTTGTGGTAATTCAAGCCCAACAGGCGAACCCAGGTATGGGCATATACAAACACAATTACAAAACATTGTCAATTTCGGTAAGAGAGATACAGTTCCTGCTGACATCGCACAATACAAATTCCTCCACTGAGGTGGGGACTTGAAACCTAAGCTTTGTCATAAATTAAAAGTAAAATACAGATGGATATCTACGAGGGATCCAAGACATGGCTAGAGCGAAACCAGATAAGGAGATGCGATACCGGTGATTCTCACACAGGCACGATGCCGAAATGAGAACGAGCAATAGCACACAGCACAGGTATAGTCCAGTCGAATTAGACATAAAATCGACTGACACCTGTAATGTACCGAACCATTTATTCATTCTTATTATTAGTCTCTAGATCTTATGTCTTCGTATTCAAAAATAAGTTTCCCTAATGAAATATCCTAATCCTCTACCCATGATAAACCGTTCCTGCCAATCTATGCCTCATCACGGAAAACCCCGTCCTTCCAATATTGCTCAATTTTATGATCCTCTTCCTCCAAGTGTCTCGCAGGTGTCATTCCGAGAAATCCCTTATTTCCAGAATCTCCAACCCAAAACTCTACCCCCTGATTTCTGATTGGTACCCTACTCCTCATATGCACCACCCACACCTCCTACTATTCGCAATTCTTCCTTCACCTAATTTCCTCAAATCCTTCGAAATAACAGTTCAACTCAAAGTATCAAATCGACAACATCCTAATTCCGAATTCCGACAGTTAAACAAGAATCGTCAGAACGACAACATCCGAATTCCGAACTCCGACAGTTGAACAAGAATCGTCAGAACGACAACATCCGAATTCCGAACTCCGACAGTTAAACAAGAATCGTCAGAACGACAATATCCGAATTCCGAACTCCGACAGTTCAACAAAAACCATCAAATTGACAACATCCGAATTCCGAAATCCAAGACTCAATTCTAACTCCGAACTCCGACAAATCAACAAAGATCCTCAGACCTCATTCGCATTCCAACTCACAACATCGACTATTCTCATCAAATCCTAAAACTCACACTCAGTTTCTGAAATTCAAATAAAGTTTCACTTTAAGTTTAACACATCTTGTTATTTAAACTCGGAGACCATTACACACCTATTCTTTTTGAGTACAGGTATGCCGATTTTTTTCCCGGTAGATTTGACCTCGAAGAAGAATCACTCGATTTTGCGTGTTGTGTCGTGCCGTAGGCGTTGTGAGTTTGAGATTAGGATGTGGGATCGGTCCAATGAAGTTTACTCAGATGAATCGAAGATTTATGATATAACTAATTATTCCTTTATTGTACTTCTTGCGAAATACCTTGAATCGTAGCTTACACCGGCCCTTGCTCGACCGTCTGTAGCCTACAGTGAACTGACGGTTCGGAGCTCTCAAGCGTACGTTACAGAAAATGCTGACCCATGCGTTATTATGGCTACATGCGATAACGCATCCGGTAGAAGAGTCTTGAGCGGCTCCACCGTTATAAAATTATACATCGTTAGAATTATGATATTCGTTTTTTGCACAACACCCCCCCAAGTGGAGGTAAGTTAAGTTTACAAAGTTCGATATAGGTATATATATAGTATTAATTTTTAAACTGAACTTATCAATAATTAATCCCTTTCGGGAGAATAGCTTCGACCTCCTAGGTCCAGAGGTTTGCTCTGCCTTTCTTTCGTCAATGGCCCTTTGGATCTTGAGCTTATCTTTGGCATATTAACCATTACTTCGTGTGGATCGTTAACAGTCCCTTCGTTACTAAATAGAACTGCTTCTGGTTCTGCAGTGTCATATGCCAAGTTTGGTGGATTTGATTCTCGCCTTTCTGGCCTATTTTTACTGAACAGATTGATATTCATTTTATTTCCGCAACATAAATTGATGTTAATCAGTAGTCCTCTAACAAAATTCATTATTCCGAATAAATGCAAAATATATCCTAATCCTAGAATTCCCAGACCAATAAACAAGTACTTGATCCAATTAGTTGTTTTTTCTTCGTATGTCAAGGTTCGTTTATGAGACTCTAGTAGTTTTGCTTTTGAGTTTATCTCATTGAGAGTATTGAGAGTGGTCTTCTGATCAATTTTACTTTCTGGTAATTTAATTTCTTCTATGATGCTGTCATTGAATTTTAAGAAGGTAGTTAATTCTTCTTCAAATGATCTGAAGTTGTAAGGCAATATCTGAATTTTATCGGAAAGCTTCAAAGTTTTTTCGGTTGTATCATAACTGTAAATGACTTCGTCGTCGGTTACGATCGTTGTTTCGGGTAACAGTGTTAGCAATTTCACTCCGTAGAGTTCTACATTTTGATGTTTATTTTTGCCATAAAGTACCGAAATCGTCATCACTTTGTTATTGTAACTAATCATCTTATTTTTATTATACAGAGGGACGAAATGTGTTCCTGATACAGGCGTAACCTTTCTTTCACACTTGCAATCGGTCACAGCCGAAGGATTGAATACATTATACAAGCAACCATCTGAAGGCGTGATCCGTCGGGACCCTGCATGCCTTTTACAAATCTTATGCCCTCTTAATATTATACATTCGCTCATTTCGGTTTCGCTAGTTAACATAATTGACTGGTCCCTTATATTCTGAATTACATAATCTGCTGGGGCTTGCCAATAATAAGCATAACCATGCTCATCGATTTCTGGAATTGATGTGATTTTAACTATTCTAAATGGGATTGATTCCAATTCGGGTACTTTTATTTCATAAATGAATTTCCCGTTCAAAGTATATATGTTGATTTGTGAGACTTGCAAAAGTGTTGCTAAGTCAGATAGTCCAAAAGTCTCGAATTTCGGCATAGACGCACATATTTGTGTTATAACATCGTCATTGAGGAACATGTGAGACACGTGTCCTTGATAGGCTGTTTCGATTGCTCTCAACAATTCCCTCAAAATATCATCTAAAGTTTCTTCTGCTCTATACAAATCTAAAAGGTCTAATATGGCGTAGTCTGCTGCTTTTAATGCCATCACTTCCTTGGCAATTATTTGGAAGTCTTTAGCCTGCCTCTCGCTTATTTGTGCCGTTACACTTCTCAATCCTGCGTTATCAAATACTAGGCTTTTAATGATAGTTGTCTGGTTAGCGATTAAGTTACTGTACTCTTGGTTCGTTCGATATAATTTATCAATTTCGGCGTTGTAATATTCCGAGTCTTCGGATGACAAAGTTCCAAAAAGTGTTTTACTGATCTGTCCTACAAAGTCGAATAAGCCTCTTTTTTGTCTAGTCTTTGGCAACCCTATCAGCTGATATATATCGTTAAGCAGTTTTCTCGAGTCTCGAAGGAGGGATCTTCTTTTCGCAACGTGTCCATAGATAAATGGGAATACTCGCGTACTATAATCGATCCCGTCTGATCCCGTCCATCTTCCGACATCTACCGTGAGTTGGTTTCTCAAATTGTCGTAGAGTTTTTCGATCGTTTTGATTTCTTCCTCCAGCTCCGCGAGGTGAAGCACATTTACGAACGTCCACTCGTTATGGTATATGAAAGCCGTAGACACCTCCTCCAGCAGGAAACCTGGTTTGTTTCTGATCTCCTCCTGAGTTAGTTGCGTCAGTCCGAATGGTAAAAGGAGCAACAGAACTATTCTGCAATGAGGTTTACATTAGCGTACTTCAAGCGATTGACATGTACTAAGATTTCTTTATTATTCCTAAGTATTGTATAATTAACGTCTGATAGTTTATTGATTATTTGATAGGGCCCTTCGTAGGGTTTATCTAAACCGACCGTTTTCTCTTTCTTAAACCACACAAGGTCGCCGATTTTGAATTCTTTTGGTTTTGATACTCTATCGAATTTTTCCTTTACTTTATTTTTTGCTATCATGAGATTTTCCTTTGCTTCTTTATTTAGAATGTTAATTCGGTTTCTTATTTCTGTTGCGTAATCGTCGTAAGTGTTGTGTTCTGGCGGGTCATTGATGATTTTTGCGTTTTGTCCAAAAACTAGTCTATAAGGGGTGAAATCTGTTGATTCGTGCTTGTTCGTATTGTACGTAAGGCAATAGAGATGTAATATTTCATCCCAATCCTTTTTCCTTTTGAGGTTACTTTTCAAATATGATTTTAGTACTGCATGACTCCTTTCAATACTACCGTTACTTTCGGGATGGTATATTGTTGTTACGCTTCGTTTGATTCCTAATAATTTCTCTGCGGCTTTATTGAATTTACTTGTAAAGTTACTTCCGTTATCCGTGAGGATGATTTCTGGGACACCGAAAACTGAAATATAATGTTTGAACAATTTGTCAATAATCGTTTTTGAGTCTGTATCTTTCAATGGTACTGCCGTCATGTATTTGGTCAGGTTATCCTGAATGGTGAGTATGTGCGTATGGTGTTTGGAAGTCATGGGTAGGGGTCCTACTATATCCATACTGATCTTTTTATTGAATCTGTCGGGAGTGTCGGTGATAACTAATGGAGCTTTCGTTGTTTTACTTTTCTTACTCTGTTGGCATATAGCGCATTCACTAATGAATTGAGTTATGTCCTGTAACATGCGTCTCCAATAATAATTCTCGCTGATTCTATAGAAAGTCTTCTTAATACCTTGATGGCCGCCAATCGTACCGTTATGATTTTCTTCAATTATCTGTCTTTTCTCACTAGGAGTGGTTATCAACTTCCGATTTATATTATGCAGATAAATCTTTACTTTCTTAGTTCGGATTTCTTGAAGCTCTTCTATTAATTTTGATATTGATATTTCGAAATGGTAGGCTATGAGCTTAGCATCCAAGTGAATTTCGTTTTCTTCAGAAGCGATCAGGTAATAAGTAAGTTCTTCAATAGGTAGTGGAAGTTTCAAAATCTTATGTCTTAGTAACTGTATTTCTAGTATTTTGTCCTTGTGTTCGATTATTTTTATTTTATCCTGATTCTGGGTATAACGAGATGTTACGTGCAACTTGTTTTCTGGTAGAGGTTCGTCAGAAAAAAATATGTTCTTAGTTTTGCTCAAAGTTAATTTAATTGCTTCAAAAGACCGGTTTGATAAAACCTTTTGATAAATGCTCTGTTCGTCGCGTAATTCGATTGTCTTCACAGGATTCCTAGACAGCGCGTCCGCGTTCTGGTTTTTTATACCTGCTTTATATTTGATGGTGTATTCGTACTCTTCTAACTTGATTCTCCATCTCATTATCCGTGACGTCGGGTCTTTAGTTTTTGTAATAAACTCTAAGGGCTTGTGGTCTGTCTCTATGTTGAATTTGCGTCCGTACAAATATGGTCTATAATGTCTAACGCTCCATACTATTGCCAATGCTTCCTTTTCAGTCGTGCTGTAGTTTTGTTCAGCTTTGTTTAAGGTTCTACTGGCGTATGAAATGGGTAGATCGTTCCCCTTTTCATCTTTCTGCGAAAGTACCGCGCCTATAGCTATGTCTGAAGCATCTGTCGTTAATGTAAATTTCTTTCCTGAAGTTAGGATAAGCTAGTATCGGTTCTTTGCAAAGTTCCTCTTTCAGGATTTGAAATGACCTTTGTTGTTCCATTCCGAATTCAAAAGGGACGTCCTTGGTTAACAGTTGGTTTAACGGTTTTGCCTTTTTACTGAAGTCTTTGATAAACTTTCGATAATATCCTGCTAACCCTATAAACTGCTTGACATTTTTAGCGTTTTTAGGTATTGGGAAGTTCTTTACTGCATTTATTGTCTCGGGATTGGGCCTAACGCCTTCTTCCGTTATAACATGTCCTAAATACTTTAAACTATCCTTAATGTATTCGCACTTGTCAGGTTGTAATTTCAATCCTACTTTTCTTGTTTGATCGAAAAATGCTCGTAATTTTGAAAGATGTTCTTTGAATGTTACAGAGTAAACTACTACGTCATCTATGTACGTGAAACACGTGTTCCCGTTCAGATTTCTATATGCGTTATCCATCATACGTTGGAACGTAGCTGGAGCATTTTTTAATCCGAAGGGCATTCTTTTATATTCATAGTGACCTCGAGGGGTCGAAAAAGCTGTTTTTTGTCGATGGTCTTTTTCCAAAGGAATCTGATGGAATCCCTTGGCCATATCAAAGGCGCTAAAATATCTACTCTTTCCCAGCTGATCTAGAATTTCCTCAATGTTAGGCAAAGGGTAAGAATCTTGTTTGCTCTTCTTATTCAATTCGCGATAGTCTATCACGATACGCCATTTCTTTTTGCCACTTGCGTCTAATTTTTTTGGTACAACCCATAAGGGTGCGTTATAGGGCGAACTAGATTCTTGGATAATTTCTTGGTCTAACATTTCTTTAACCTGCGTTTCGATTTCTAATTGGTGAATAGGTGGAAATCTATACTGTTTTACATTAACCGGTATGTCATCGGTGGTGTCTATTCTGTGGGTTGTTAAATTAGTCTCTGGTAGCGGATCTCCAGGTAAATGGAAGATGTCTTGGTATTCATCTATCAACTTCCAGAGCTCTTCTTGTTCTCGTCTATCTGGTACATGATGTAATCTCGTATTTTCCAGCAGTAAATCACTTCTTTCTTTAGAATACGGTTGGTCGATTGAATTAACGTTAAACACCTTAGCTATCTTGTTTTCGAGTTTGAAAATTATTTTCTTTTTACTAACGTCTATTACGGCTTTTTCCTTTTTCAAAAATGGTATTCCGATTATACCGTCTTCTTTCAATGCAAAATCGTCCTTAACTACTACGAACACGTGAAACCGATCTCCGACGGGTATTAAACATTCACGATCACAATGAACTGCGCCGGATATCCCTTCGAGGATATTCAATTTGTTTCTGTATCGGAATTCTCCTGCCAATCGCTGTTTGATGAGGTTGACGTTTGCTCCGGTATCAACCAAGAATTCTCCTCTTCGGTTTCCGATTCTGAGTCCGACTGATGCTGAGTCTCGTCCGATTCGATAAACTTTACTTGAGGTGGTTTGTGTCTGTTCGGGTGTTTGTCGGATGTGTGAAAATCCTGTTTCTTCGGGCAATTACTTGAATAATGTCCTTTTTCTTTGCATAGGAAGCAAATTGGTTCTGGTTTTTGACTATTGTGACGTTCCGAAACATGACTTTCCCGTTTAACGAATTGTTTATTAGTTTTCCGTTCCTCTAGTCGTTTACTGTTATCGTATTGTTTCCGGTTTTTATTTTCTTCTCTCTCTTCCTTGAGAGCTACTTTAATAGCCATGTTTAACGTATCCGGTTTTTCGGTTTTTACTAGTAATTTTAATTCACGATTTAGCCCGCGAACGAATTGGTCGACACTAGTTTCCGCGTCGTCTCTGATTATTTCTTTCTTTATTTTTGGGCGGTTATTAAATCTGTCGGTTATACTTCGCACGATAATGTCTTGGTATTTTGTAAACTGATGAGCGTATTCGGTTACGCTACGCGATCCTTGTTTGCACTGCGCTCTTTCCGTCAAAGCACTTTGATAGTCTAATTTGTCTCCGAAATGAAGTCTCAGAGCTTCAAAGAGTTCTTCTTCATCGCGAACTTCTTCTGAATCGATCATTCTTCTAACGCGACCCTTTAGTTTCATAGTTTTTACTTGTTTTATAAAAAACTCGCGCTCTAGTTCTGTCGTTAGGGTTTCGATTCCGTATTTTATCTCTTGAATGAAACTCTCAATCGAGATATTCGATCCGTCAAATTCTGTCACTAACTTGACCATTGTGTCTATTAATTTATAGTCTACCGGAGGTATTACGCGTTGATTTGATCTCCGCGATGTATTAGTTATTTCATTTCTTGGATCCTCGGATATATTGTCCGCGGATTGTTCTCTCATTTCATTCACTTCACTTTTAAGTGCGTTAATGTCTTTATTCATATCGTTTATAGTTGTTGTCAGTCTTGTGAGCGCTTCTGTAAGCGGGACCAATTGGTCGTCTGACATTTTTCTTCTAGGAATCGTTTTACGGAGTTCAATGACGTAAAACTTGTGTGCAGAAAGCACTTAGAATAAAATTCTAACTGTCCTGAGCGTTTGTAATACAAAAGAAATTTGTACTTACAATTTCTGCTCCATGACAGGGTTCCCGTTGTTATATTCACTTTATTTATCCTTTCTTCTTCTTGGCGATAAAATCCCTTTTCGCTGCCACCAATTTGTCGTGCCGTAGGCGTTGTGAGTTTGAGATTAGGATGTGGGATCGGTCCAATGAAGTTTACTCAGATGAATCGAAGATTTATGATATAACTAATTATTCCTTTATTGTACTTCTTGCGAAATACCTTGAATCGTAGCTTACACCGGCCCTTGCTCGACCGTCTGTAGCCTACAGTGAACTGACGGTTCGGAGCTCTCAAGCGTACGTTACAGAAAATGCTGACCCATGCGTTATTATGGCTACATGCGATAACGCATCCGGTAGAAGAGTCTTGAGCGGCTCCACCGTTATAAAATTATACATCGTTAGAATTATGATATTCGTTTTTTGCACAACAGTTGATACAAGTGATGGAACAATGTTTGAACAAATTAATGGTGAAAAAAAGGTCGCGTTTTTTGATTTTCAATTTTTTGTTGCGTAAGTGTGAGGGAAAAATGTCAAACACAAAAGTTGTGGGCCTCATCCTTGTGCGTCAGAAAAAAATTTTAAAGTTCAAAAATTGTAGGGTAGTTTAGCCGCAAAATGCGAAACACCACTTTTTTTTTAATTTTCATTCCCATCCAGTTTCCCTAATTATCAATGTACACATTCGAAACTCACGTGGCGTATGTGAAATCTGTGCCCCAAGAACCAGTCCAAAAATCAATTGATTATCGATATATTCGTAGGTACAGATCTGAAGATCCATAATGTGAAAAAAAAAGTTTTTTCCATCAGCAAAGGTCGAAAAAAAAGGGAATAAAATTTTTCTTAGTTAACAAATGCAATAATTACTGAGATAACCGACTCACAAAAACGATTCTTCGATATTGTTATTCCAGTTTTTGAGACGAAAAATTACAGACCAGAAACACCTCTTCATCTTTATTAGAACCGGAGATACACTTGTTTTAGGTGAATTTGACGTGATTTTCGGCGATGATAAAGCAGAAAATAATTTTGTAAGAATGACTAGACTGATCAATAATCACGAAGTCAAAGACTACATTTGGACGACTAATAACTGAGAATAACGTCAAATTTTCTTTCGAATGTGTACATTGATAATTGGGGGAACTGGATGGAAACGAAAAAAAAAAAACAAGAGAAAAAAACAAGTGGTTTTTCGCATTTTGCGGCTAAACTACCCTACATTTTTTTAATCTTAAAATTTTTTTCCGATGCACAAGGATGAGGCCCACAACTTTTGTATTCAACATTTTTCCCTCACACGCACGCAAAAAAAATTAAAAATCAAAAACGCGACTTTTTTTTCACCGTTTGTTTAAACATTGTTCCGTCACTTTCATCAACAAGCAAAATCAAACGTTTCTTCGTTGAGGTCAAATCTACCTGGAAAAAAATCGGCGTACCTGTACTCAAAAAGAATAGGTGTCAAGTCTAATCCGACTGGACTAGTAGGGTCATGTAGTTAGCATCACAGCGTTTGGCAACTTGATTGAAGGCGCAGCATAATTGATATACCGGAGAACGAGACGCAATATTAGTACGACCTATGCTGACCGTGAAGAAAATAGAGCTACGAGACCCAAGCCGAGGGACACGAAGAGGTAGAAGACCAAGTAGATCGGAGCAGTCAATCGCACCCCTAAGCAGTTTCACTGCGAATATGGCGGCAGAAGCATCACGCCTCGCGGCGAGCTTCGGCATGTTAAAACGTCCGCAGAGTTCGGCGCACTGAATGCCACGAGGGGGGTAGAAAGATTCAACCCTGAACGCAAGATACTTCAAAAACTTCCTGTGCACACTAGGGTGGTCCTTATTTAGGGTGTTTTCGAATTTTTCTGCGGACAAGGCGGAAAAAGTTTGCAAATAAATCAATCAAAAAGTACGCGGAACCAGGAGCCTGTAGGCAAACCCTAAGTACTCCCGCGAAGGCCATGAATTTTCCCATGTAATTTCAATGGGAATTCGGACTTAATGCACTATTTTTCTCGCCCCCGCCTAAATAGTATTTTGAAAAATCTGAAACTTGGCATATGTCTTTCCTATATTCATGGATACCTATTCTACGAAAAATTAGTCGATTCACAATGATGGAATTAACAAAGTACCAGCGCATCGTTAAATGGTGATTTTTTACTTCAAGACACAACTTTAATGCGCTAGTACTTTGTTAATTCCATCGTTGTAAATCGACTGATTTTTTGTCGATTTTGTCGAACCTAACCTAACCTAACCCGAACCAATAAAATCAGTTTATAATTTTTTTTTTTTCATATGTATTATTCAAGTGAAATTTCACTCGAAAGAATCTCTTGTGTAGACCGATGCAATTATTTTTTCAGCACACATAAGTCAAATTGCAGAT
This sequence comes from Ametastegia equiseti, assembly GCA_963989295.1. Classification (NCBI taxonomy): domain Eukaryota; kingdom Metazoa; phylum Arthropoda; class Insecta; order Hymenoptera; family Tenthredinidae; genus Ametastegia; species Ametastegia equiseti. The sequence continues at coordinate 8,684,657 of OZ022397.1, forward strand.
TGAACATGAAGAAAAAGATTATCCAATTCCTTTAATCACCCCCGTAGATTGTGGACGTCTATTCGAAGATTAGCATTTTTGCAGCGCCCGGGGCCTTTATAAGACATTTGGCAGCTAATTGTGATAGCGCTTGTACCCGCATGAGGCGTTAGCAGCTAGTTCATCGTAGCGCTTATACCCACATGACGCATTAGAAGCTAGTTTTGGGACGTCTGGAATCTGACATCCAACGCGTACTGTTCTGTTGCATATGATTTTTTTCGCCCCCGTCCCGTCCCGGACGGACGGACGGAGGGACGGTGGGACGGACGGACGGACGGACGGTCGTACGGAGGGACGGTGGGACGGAGGGACGGAGGGACGGAGGGACGGACGGACGTAGGGACGGAGGGACGGACGGACGGACGGTCGGACGGATGTCTGTCTGTCCTGTCGAAAGTTCATTACTTCTGCCGTTTCATACCCACCACCACCACTTGGATTCACCTAGTCTCGATATCGCATTCTTGCCCATCGGCCCAGAAAACCTAAGACTACGGATTTTTGAACAAAATTTCCGAACTCTGGGAAATCTCAGTCGGCCAAATCGGAGCCCCATCATCGTCGAAGAGTCAGGAATTGAAACAGACTGTTTTCATTTCAGTTATCAGAGACCCAAAAATTATCCGAATACTATCATTTTTCATGAACAAGTCAAGAATCAGAGTTCAAGCTGAGAATAAATACGTTTCTAAACTAACCAACGACTGCGGCGATTAGGAAAATTTCATCAGATTCAAGTTAGTGACAATCCTATCGATTGAGACCAAATATCGTCAAAATCCGTTAATGTATTCTGGAGATATCGCCGATAAAAACGTCCGATTCCAAATTTCGTTTCAACTCGGAAACTATCGCACCGATCAGATAATGAAATCTAATCCCTAATTCGTTTGAAGTTGAAAGAAACCTACTGCACTGATCGAATTGAACCAGAGGTCATGAAAATTCGTCTATTTGTTCTCGGTATATCATCAGACAGAAATTTGATTACAAAACAGAAATTCAGATCGTGAAGATCTGGTGAAAGCTGCAGAACTTTTCTTTTTTGGTTGATTATACATATTCGTGAAAACTTATCTCTTTCTTTAAAGAAGTAAGTCGCAAAGAAAGGCTAATTTTCGGGGCTGCAAGTATATGAGATATCCCCTTATAAAGTAGATCCACAACTATAATATACTTGTATCGTAATTGCATTTTGCCCTTAAGCTTGTACCTATCCATAGGTATTTTGTAGGGCTGTGCGAATATTCGATTTTTTGGATTATTCGTCGCGAATCGAATAGTAAAATTCGATTCAAAATCGAATCGAATAATCCGAATATTCGAATCATTTGCTTCGACGTTCGAATAATACAAATTTCCCGAAAGACGCGGATTTTCCAGACGATTGTTTTTGTGTTTTTTTTTCGAACAAACGTTCAATTTTCTCAACGAATGAAATAGCTCCTGGATCAATCAACATTAAATCCTAAAAAATGCGTAAACACGTTCAGTAAACAATTTAGAAGATGCAAGCGTTAGATTTTTGCGAAATTCAAATTTAGACCGAAAATAATTTTGCTTATAAGGAAAAAGTTTAATCTAGTGAGCGTGGAAAGTGGCCTCTGTCGAAATACATTATAAAAAATGTTTGGTATTCGGATCGAATAGTGCGAATCCTTTATTAACTTCAATTATTTCAATTTTCGGGAGATCGGACTCTTTTTATTTATTTATTTATTCATTTATTCATTTATTTGTGGTAATTCAAGCCCAACAGGCGAACCCAGGTATGGGCATATACAAACACAATTACAAAACATTGTCAATTTCGGTAAGAGAGATACAGTTCCTGCTGACATCGCACAATACAAATTCCTCCACTGAGGTGGGGACTTGAAACCTAAGCTTTGTCATAAATTAAAAGTAAAATACAGATGGATATCTACGAGGGATCCAAGACATGGCTAGAGCGAAACCAGATAAGGAGATGCGATACCGGTGATTCTCACACAGGCACGATGCCGAAATGAGAACGAGCAATAGCACACAGCACAGGTATAGTCCAGTCGAATTAGACATAAAATCGACTGACACCTGTAATGTACCGAACCATTTATTCATTCTTATTATTAGTCTCTAGATCTTATGTCTTCGTATTCAAAAATAAGTTTCCCTAATGAAATATCCTAATCCTCTACCCATGATAAACCGTTCCTGCCAATCTATGCCTCATCACGGAAAACCCCGTCCTTCCAATATTGCTCAATTTTATGATCCTCTTCCTCCAAGTGTCTCGCAGGTGTCATTCCGAGAAATCCCTTATTTCCAGAATCTCCAACCCAAAACTCTACCCCCTGATTTCTGATTGGTACCCTACTCCTCATATGCACCACCCACACCTCCTACTATTCGCAATTCTTCCTTCACCTAATTTCCTCAAATCCTTCGAAATAACAGTTCAACTCAAAGTATCAAATCGACAACATCCTAATTCCGAATTCCGACAGTTAAACAAGAATCGTCAGAACGACAACATCCGAATTCCGAACTCCGACAGTTGAACAAGAATCGTCAGAACGACAACATCCGAATTCCGAACTCCGACAGTTAAACAAGAATCGTCAGAACGACAATATCCGAATTCCGAACTCCGACAGTTCAACAAAAACCATCAAATTGACAACATCCGAATTCCGAAATCCAAGACTCAATTCTAACTCCGAACTCCGACAAATCAACAAAGATCCTCAGACCTCATTCGCATTCCAACTCACAACATCGACTATTCTCATCAAATCCTAAAACTCACACTCAGTTTCTGAAATTCAAATAAAGTTTCACTTTAAGTTTAACACATCTTGTTATTTAAACTCGGAGACCATTACACACCTATTCTTTTTGAGTACAGGTATGCCGATTTTTTTCCCGGTAGATTTGACCTCGAAGAAGAATCACTCGATTTTGCGTGTTGATACAAGTGATGGAACAATGTTTGAACAAATTAATGGTGAAAAAAAGGTCGCGTTTTTTGATTTTCAATTTTTTGTTGCGTAAGTGTGAGGGAAAAATGTCAAACACAAAAGTTGTGGGCCTCATCCTTGTGCGTCAGAAAAAAATTTTAAAGTTCAAAAATTGTAGGGTAGTTTAGCCGCAAAATGCGAAACACCACTTTTTTTTTAATTTTCATTCCCATCCAGTTTCCCTAATTATCAATGTACACATTCGAAACTCACGTGGCGTATGTGAAATCTGTGCCCCAAGAACCAGTCCAAAAATCAATTGATTATCGATATATTCGTAGGTACAGATCTGAAGATCCATAATGTGAAAAAAAAAGTTTTTTCCATCAGCAAAGGTCGAAAAAAAAGGGAATAAAATTTTTCTTAGTTAACAAATGCAATAATTACTGAGATAACCGACTCACAAAAACGATTCTTCGATATTGTTATTCCAGTTTTTGAGACGAAAAATTACAGACCAGAAACACCTCTTCATCTTTATTAGAACCGGAGATACACTTGTTTTAGGTGAATTTGACGTGATTTTCGGCGATGATAAAGCAGAAAATAATTTTGTAAGAATGACTAGACTGATCAATAATCACGAAGTCAAAGACTACATTTGGACGACTAATAACTGAGAATAACGTCAAATTTTCTTTCGAATGTGTACATTGATAATTGGGGGAACTGGATGGAAACGAAAAAAAAAAAACAAAAAAAAAAAACAAGTGGTTTTTCGCATTTTGCGGCTAAACTACCCTACATTTTTTTAATCTTAAAATTTTTTTCCGATGCACAAGGATGAGGCCCACAACTTTTGTATTCAACATTTTTCCCTCACACGCACGCAAAAAAAATTAAAAATCAAAAACGCGACTTTTTTTTCACCGTTTGTTTAAACATTGTTCCGTCACTTTCATCAACAAGCAAAATCAAACGTTTCTTCGTTGAGGTCAAATCTACCTGGAAAAAAATCGGCGTACCTGTACTCAAAAAGAATAGGTGTCAAGTCTAATCCGACTGGACTAGTAGGGTCATGTAGTTAGCATCACAGCGTTTGGCAACTTGATTGAAGGCGCAGCATAATTGATATACCGGAGAACGAGACGCAATATTAGTACGACCTATGCTGACCGTGAAGAAAATAGAGCTACGAGACCCAAGCCGAGGGACACGAAGAGGTAGAAGACCAAGTAGATCGGAGCAGTCAATCGCACCCCTAAGCAGTTTCACTGCGAATATGGCGGCAGAAGCATCACGCCTCGCGGCGAGCGTTGGCATGTTAAAACGTCCGCAGAGTTCGGCGCACTGAATGCCACGAGGGGGGTAGAAAGATTCAACCCTGAACGCAAGATACTTCAAAAACTTCCTTTGCACACTAGGGTGGTCCTTATTTAGGGTGTTTTCGAATTTTTCTGCGGACAAGGCGGAAAAAGTTTGCAAATAAATCAATCAAAAAGTACGCGGAACCAGGAGCCTGTAGGCAAACCCTAAGTACTCCCGCGAAGGCCATGAATTTTCCCATGTAATTTCAATGGGAATTCGGACTTAATGCACTATTTTTCTCGCCCCCGCCTAAATAGTATTTTGAAAAATCTGAAACTTGGCATATGTCTTTCCTATATTCATGGATACCTATTCTACGAAAAATTAGTCGATTCACAATGATGGAATTAACAAAGTACCAGCGCATCGTTAAATGGTGATTTTTTACTTCAAGACACAACTTTAATGCGCTGGTACTTTGTTAATTCCATCGTTGTAAATCGACTAATTTTTTGTCGATTTTGTCGAACCTAACCTAACCTAACCCGAACCAATAAAATCAGTTTATAATTTTTTTTTTTTCATATGTATTATTCAAGTGAAATTTCACTCGAAAGAATCTCTTGTGTAGACCGATGCAATTATTTTTTCAGCACACTTAAGTCAAATTGCAGATTGAACATGAAAAAAAAGATTATTCAATTCCTTTAATCACCCCCGTAGATTGTGGACGTCTATTCGAAGATTAGCATTTTTGCAGCGCCCGGGGCCTTTATAAGACATTTGGCAGCTAATTGTGATAGCGCTTGTACCCGCATGAGGCGTTAGCAGCTAGTTCATCGTAGCGCTTATACCCACATGACGCATTAGAAGCTAGTTTTGGGACGTCTGGAATCTGACATCCCACGCGTACTGTTCTGTTGCATATGATTTTTTTCGCCCCCGTCCCGTCCCGTCCCGGACGGACGGACGGAGGGACGGTGGGACGGACGGACGGACGGACGGTCGTACGGAGGGACGGTGGGACGGAGGGACGGAGGGACGGAGGGACGGACGGACGTAGGGACGGAGGGACGGACGGACGGACGGTCGGACGGATGTCTGTCTGTCCTGTCGAAAGTTCATTACTTCTGCCGTTTCATACCCACCACCACCACTTGGATTCACCTAGTCTCGATATCGCATTCTTGCCCATCGGCCCAGAAAACCTAAGACTACGGATTTTTGAACAAAATTTCCGAACTCTGGGAAATCTCAGTCGGCCAAATCGGAGCCCCATCATCGTCGAAGAGTCAGGAAATGAAACAGACTGTTTTCATTTCAGTTATCAGAGACCCAAAAATTATCCGAATACTATCATTTTTCATGAACAAGTCAAGAATCAGAGTTCAAGCTGAGAATAAATACGTTTCTAAACTAACCAACGACTGCGGCGATTAGGAAAATTTCATCAGATTCAAGTTAGTGACAATCCTATCGATTGAGACCAAATATCGTCAAAATCCGTTAATGTATTCTGGAGATATCGCCGATAAAAACGTCCGATTCCAAATTTCGTTTCAACTCGGAAACTATCGCACCGATCAGATAATGAAATCTAATCCCTAATTCGTTTGAAGTTGAAAGAAACCTACTGCACTGATCGAATTGAACCAGAGGTCATGAAAATTCGTCTATTTGTTCTCGGTATATCATCAGACAGAAATTTGATTACAAAACAGAAATTCAGATCGTGAAGATCTGGTGAAAGCTGCAGAACTTTTCTTTTTTGGTTGATTATACATATTCGTGAAAACTTATCTCTTTCTTTAAAGAAGTAAGTCGCAAAGAAAGGCTAATTTTCGGGGCTGCAAGTATATGAGATATCCCCTTATAAAGTAGATCCACAACTATAATATACTTGTATCGTAATTGCATTTTGCCCTTAAGCTTGTACCTATCCATAGGTATTTTGTAGGGCTGTGCGAATATTCGATTTTTTGGATTATTCGTCGCGAATCGAATAGTAAAATTCGATTCAAAATCGAATCGAATAATCCGAATATTCGAATCATTTGCTTCGACGTTCGAATAATACAAATTTCCCGAAAGACGCGGATTTTCCAGACGATTGTTTTTGTGTTTTTTTTTCGAACAAACGTTCAATTTTCTCAACGAATGAAATAGCTCCTGGATCAATCAACATTAAATCCTAAAAAATGCGTAAACACGTTCAGTAAACAATTTAGAAGATGCAAGCGTTAGATTTTTGCGAAATTCAAATTTAGACCGAAAATAATTTTGCTTATAAGGAAAAAGTTTAATCTAGTGAGCGTGGAAAGTGGCCTCTGTCGAAATACATTATAAAAAATGTTTGGTATTCGGATCGAATAGTGCGAATCCTTTATTAACTTCAATTATTTCAATTTTCGGGAGATCGGACTCTTTTTATTTATTTATTTATTCATTTATTCATTTATTTGTGGTAATTCAAGCCCAACAGGCGAACCCAGGTATGGGCATATACAAACACAATTACAAAACATTGTCAATTTCGGTAAGAGAGATACAGTTCCTGCTGACATCGCACAATACAAATTCCTCCACTGAGGTGGGGACTTGAAACCTAAGCTTTGTCATAAATTAAAAGTAAAATACAGATGGATATCTACGAGGGATCCAAGACATGGCTAGAGCGAAACCAGATAAGGAGATGCGATACCGGTGATTCTCACACAGGCACGATGCCGAAATGAGAACGAGCAATAGCACACAGCACAGGTATAGTCCAGTCGAATTAGACATAAAATCGACTGACACCTGTAATGTACCGAACCATTTATTCATTCTTATTATTAGTCTCTAGATCTTATGTCTTCGTATTCAAAAATAAGTTTCCCTAATGAAATATCCTAATCCTCTACCCATGATAAACCGTTCCTGCCAATCTATGCCTCATCACGGAAAACCCCGTCCTTCCAATATTGCTCAATTTTATGATCCTCTTCCTCCAAGTGTCTCGCAGGTGTCATTCCGAGAAATCCCTTATTTCCAGAATCTCCAACCCAAAACTCTACCCCCTGATTTCTGATTGGTACCCTACTCCTCATATGCACCACCCACACCTCCTACTATTCGCAATTCTTCCTTCACCTAATTTCCTCAAATCCTTCGAAATAACAGTTCAACTCAAAGTATCAAATCGACAACATCCTAATTCCGAATTCCGACAGTTAAACAAGAATCGTCAGAACGACAACATCCGAATTCCGAACTCCGACAGTTGAACAAGAATCGTCAGAACGACAACATCCGAATTCCGAACTCCGACAGTTAAACAAGAATCGTCAGAACGACAATATCCGAATTCCGAACTCCGACAGTTCAACAAAAACCATCAAATTGACAACATCCGAATTCCGAAATCCAAGACTCAATTCTAACTCCGAACTCCGACAAATCAACAAAGATCCTCAGACCTCATTCGCATTCCAACTCACAACATCGACTATTCTCATCAAATCCTAAAACTCACACTCAGTTTCTGAAATTCAAATAAAGTTTCACTTTAAGTTTAACACATCTTGTTATTTAAACTCGGAGACCATTACACACCTATTCTTTTTGAGTACAGGTATGCCGATTTTTTTCCCGGTAGATTTGACCTCGAAGAAGAATCACTCGATTTTGCGTGTTGTGTCGTGCCGTAGGCGTTGTGAGTTTGAGATTAGGATGTGGGATCGGTCCAATGAAGTTTACTCAGATGAATCGAAGATTTATGATATAACTAATTATTCCTTTATTGTACTTCTTGCGAAATACCTTGAATCGTAGCTTACACCGGCCCTTGCTCGACCGTCTGTAGCCTACAGTGAACTGACGGTTCGGAGCTCTCAAGCGTACGTTACAGAAAATGCTGACCCATGCGTTATTATGGCTACATGCGATAACGCATCCGGTAGAAGAGTCTTGAGCGGCTCCACCGTTATAAAATTATACATCGTTAGAATTATGATATTCGTTTTTTGCACAACACCCCCCCAAGTGGAGGTAAGTTAAGTTTACAAAGTTCGATATAGGTATATATATAGTATTAATTTTTAAACTGAACTTATCAATAATTAATCCCTTTCGGGAGAATAGCTTCGACCTCCTAGGTCCAGAGGTTTGCTCTGCCTTTCTTTCGTCAATGGCCCTTTGGATCTTGAGCTTATCTTTGGCATATTAACCATTACTTCGTGTGGATCGTTAACAGTCCCTTCGTTACTAAATAGAACTGCTTCTGGTTCTGCAGTGTCATATGCCAAGTTTGGTGGATTTGATTCTCGCCTTTCTGGCCTATTTTTACTGAACAGATTGATATTCATTTTATTTCCGCAACATAAATTGATGTTAATCAGTAGTCCTCTAACAAAATTCATTATTCCGAATAAATGCAAAATATATCCTAATCCTAGAATTCCCAGACCAATAAACAAGTACTTGATCCAATTAGTTGTTTTTTCTTCGTATGTCAAGGTTCGTTTATGAGACTCTAGTAGTTTTGCTTTTGAGTTTATCTCATTGAGAGTATTGAGAGTGGTCTTCTGATCAATTTTACTTTCTGGTAATTTAATTTCTTCTATGATGCTGTCATTGAATTTTAAGAAGGTAGTTAATTCTTCTTCAAATGATCTGAAGTTGTAAGGCAATATCTGAATTTTATCGGAAAGCTTCAAAGTTTTTTCGGTTGTATCATAACTGTAAATGACTTCGTCGTCGGTTACGATCGTTGTTTCGGGTAACAGTGTTAGCAATTTCACTCCGTAGAGTTCTACATTTTGATGTTTATTTTTGCCATAAAGTACCGAAATCGTCATCACTTTGTTATTGTAACTAATCATCTTATTTTTATTATACAGAGGGACGAAATGTGTTCCTGATACAGGCGTAACCTTTCTTTCACACTTGCAATCGGTCACAGCCGAAGGATTGAATACATTATACAAGCAACCATCTGAAGGCGTGATCCGTCGGGACCCTGCATGCCTTTTACAAATCTTATGCCCTCTTAATATTATACATTCGCTCATTTCGGTTTCGCTAGTTAACATAATTGACTGGTCCCTTATATTCTGAATTACATAATCTGCTGGGGCTTGCCAATAATAAGCATAACCATGCTCATCGATTTCTGGAATTGATGTGATTTTAACTATTCTAAATGGGATTGATTCCAATTCGGGTACTTTTATTTCATAAATGAATTTCCCGTTCAAAGTATATATGTTGATTTGTGAGACTTGCAAAAGTGTTGCTAAGTCAGATAGTCCAAAAGTCTCGAATTTCGGCATAGACGCACATATTTGTGTTATAACATCGTCATTGAGGAACATGTGAGACACGTGTCCTTGATAGGCTGTTTCGATTGCTCTCAACAATTCCCTCAAAATATCATCTAAAGTTTCTTCTGCTCTATACAAATCTAAAAGGTCTAATATGGCGTAGTCTGCTGCTTTTAATGCCATCACTTCCTTGGCAATTATTTGGAAGTCTTTAGCCTGCCTCTCGCTTATTTGTGCCGTTACACTTCTCAATCCTGCGTTATCAAATACTAGGCTTTTAATGATAGTTGTCTGGTTAGCGATTAAGTTACTGTACTCTTGGTTCGTTCGATATAATTTATCAATTTCGGCGTTGTAATATTCCGAGTCTTCGGATGACAAAGTTCCAAAAAGTGTTTTACTGATCTGTCCTACAAAGTCGAATAAGCCTCTTTTTTGTCTAGTCTTTGGCAACCCTATCAGCTGATATATATCGTTAAGCAGTTTTCTCGAGTCTCGAAGGAGGGATCTTCTTTTCGCAACGTGTCCATAGATAAATGGGAATACTCGCGTACTATAATCGATCCCGTCTGATCCCGTCCATCTTCCGACATCTACCGTGAGTTGGTTTCTCAAATTGTCGTAGAGTTTTTCGATCGTTTTGATTTCTTCCTCCAGCTCCGCGAGGTGAAGCACATTTACGAACGTCCACTCGTTATGGTATATGAAAGCCGTAGACACCTCCTCCAGCAGGAAACCTGGTTTGTTTCTGATCTCCTCCTGAGTTAGTTGCGTCAGTCCGAATGGTAAAAGGAGCAACAGAACTATTCTGCAATGAGGTTTACATTAGCGTACTTCAAGCGATTGACATGTACTAAGATTTCTTTATTATTCCTAAGTATTGTATAATTAACGTCTGATAGTTTATTGATTATTTGATAGGGCCCTTCGTAGGGTTTATCTAAACCGACCGTTTTCTCTTTCTTAAACCACACAAGGTCGCCGATTTTGAATTCTTTTGGTTTTGATACTCTATCGAATTTTTCCTTTACTTTATTTTTTGCTATCATGAGATTTTCCTTTGCTTCTTTATTTAGAATGTTAATTCGGTTTCTTATTTCTGTTGCGTAATCGTCGTAAGTGTTGTGTTCTGGCGGGTCATTGATGATTTTTGCGTTTTGTCCAAAAACTAGTCTATAAGGGGTGAAATCTGTTGATTCGTGCTTGTTCGTATTGTACGTAAGGCAATAGAGATGTAATATTTCATCCCAATCCTTTTTCCTTTTGAGGTTACTTTTCAAATATGATTTTAGTACTGCATGACTCCTTTCAATACTACCGTTACTTTCGGGATGGTATATTGTTGTTACGCTTCGTTTGATTCCTAATAATTTCTCTGCGGCTTTATTGAATTTACTTGTAAAGTTACTTCCGTTATCCGTGAGGATGATTTCTGGGACACCGAAAACTGAAATATAATGTTTGAACAATTTGTCAATAATCGTTTTTGAGTCTGTATCTTTCAATGGTACTGCCGTCATGTATTTGGTCAGGTTATCCTGAATGGTGAGTATGTGCGTATGGTGTTTGGAAGTCATGGGTAGGGGTCCTACTATATCCATACTGATCTTTTTATTGAATCTGTCGGGAGTGTCGGTGATAACTAATGGAGCTTTCGTTGTTTTACTTTTCTTACTCTGTTGGCATATAGCGCATTCACTAATGAATTGAGTTATGTCCTGTAACATGCGTCTCCAATAATAATTCTCGCTGATTCTATAGAAAGTCTTCTTAATACCTTGATGGCCGCCAATCGTACCGTTATGATTTTCTTCAATTATCTGTCTTTTCTCACTAGGAGTGGTTATCAACTTCCGATTTATATTATGCAGATAAATCTTTACTTTCTTAGTTCGGATTTCTTGAAGCTCTTCTATTAATTTTGATATTGATATTTCGAAATGGTAGGCTATGAGCTTAGCATCCAAGTGAATTTCGTTTTCTTCAGAAGCGATCAGGTAATAAGTAAGTTCTTCAATAGGTAGTGGAAGTTTCAAAATCTTATGTCTTAGTAACTGTATTTCTAGTATTTTGTCCTTGTGTTCGATTATTTTTATTTTATCCTGATTCTGGGTATAACGAGATGTTACGTGCAACTTGTTTTCTGGTAGAGGTTCGTCAGAAAAAAATATGTTCTTAGTTTTGCTCAAAGTTAATTTAATTGCTTCAAAAGACCGGTTTGATAAAACCTTTTGATAAATGCTCTGTTCGTCGCGTAATTCGATTGTCTTCACAGGATTCCTAGACAGCGCGTCCGCGTTCTGGTTTTTTATACCTGCTTTATATTTGATGGTGTATTCGTACTCTTCTAACTTGATTCTCCATCTCATTATCCGTGACGTCGGGTCTTTAGTTTTTGTAATAAACTCTAAGGGCTTGTGGTCTGTCTCTATGTTGAATTTGCGTCCGTACAAATATGGTCTATAATGTCTAACGCTCCATACTATTGCCAATGCTTCCTTTTCAGTCGTGCTGTAGTTTTGTTCAGCTTTGTTTAAGGTTCTACTGGCGTATGAAATGGGTAGATCGTTCCCCTTTTCATCTTTCTGCGAAAGTACCGCGCCTATAGCTATGTCTGAAGCATCTGTCGTTAATGTAAATTTCTTTCCTGAAGTTAGGATAAGCTAGTATCGGTTCTTTGCAAAGTTCCTCTTTCAGGATTTGAAATGACCTTTGTTGTTCCATTCCGAATTCAAAAGGGACGTCCTTGGTTAACAGTTGGTTTAACGGTTTTGCCTTTTTACTGAAGTCTTTGATAAACTTTCGATAATATCCTGCTAACCCTATAAACTGCTTGACATTTTTAGCGTTTTTAGGTATTGGGAAGTTCTTTACTGCATTTATTGTCTCGGGATTGGGCCTAACGCCTTCTTCCGTTATAACATGTCCTAAATACTTTAAACTATCCTTAATGTATTCGCACTTGTCAGGTTGTAATTTCAATCCTACTTTTCTTGTTTGATCGAAAAATGCTCGTAATTTTGAAAGATGTTCTTTGAATGTTACAGAGTAAACTACTACGTCATCTATGTACGTGAAACACGTGTTCCCGTTCAGATTTCTATATGCGTTATCCATCATACGTTGGAACGTAGCTGGAGCATTTTTTAATCCGAAGGGCATTCTTTTATATTCATAGTGACCTCGAGGGGTCGAAAAAGCTGTTTTTTGTCGATGGTCTTTTTCCAAAGGAATCTGATGGAATCCCTTGGCCATATCAAAGGCGCTAAAATATCTACTCTTTCCCAGCTGATCTAGAATTTCCTCAATGTTAGGCAAAGGGTAAGAATCTTGTTTGCTCTTCTTATTCAATTCGCGATAGTCTATCACGATACGCCATTTCTTTTTGCCACTTGCGTCTAATTTTTTTGGTACAACCCATAAGGGTGCGTTATAGGGCGAACTAGATTCTTGGATAATTTCTTGGTCTAACATTTCTTTAACCTGCGTTTCGATTTCTAATTGGTGAATAGGTGGAAATCTATACTGTTTTACATTAACCGGTATGTCATCGGTGGTGTCTATTCTGTGGGTTGTTAAATTAGTCTCTGGTAGCGGATCTCCAGGTAAATGGAAGATGTCTTGGTATTCATCTATCAACTTCCAGAGCTCTTCTTGTTCTCGTCTATCTGGTACATGATGTAATCTCGTATTTTCCAGCAGTAAATCACTTCTTTCTTTAGAATACGGTTGGTCGATTGAATTAACGTTAAACACCTTAGCTATCTTGTTTTCGAGTTTGAAAATTATTTTCTTTTTACTAACGTCTATTACGGCTTTTTCCTTTTTCAAAAATGGTATTCCGATTATACCGTCTTCTTTCAATGCAAAATCGTCCTTAACTACTACGAACACGTGAAACCGATCTCCGACGGGTATTAAACATTCACGATCACAATGAACTGCGCCGGATATCCCTTCGAGGATATTCAATTTGTTTCTGTATCGGAATTCTCCTGCCAATCGCTGTTTGATGAGGTTGACGTTTGCTCCGGTATCAACCAAGAATTCTCCTCTTCGGTTTCCGATTCTGAGTCCGACTGATGCTGAGTCTCGTCCGATTCGATAAACTTTACTTGAGGTGGTTTGTGTCTGTTCGGGTGTTTGTCGGATGTGTGAAAATCCTGTTTCTTCGGGCAATTACTTGAATAATGTCCTTTTTCTTTGCATAGGAAGCAAATTGGTTCTGGTTTTTGACTATTGTGACGTTCCGAAACATGACTTTCCCGTTTAACGAATTGTTTATTAGTTTTCCGTTCCTCTAGTCGTTTACTGTTATCGTATTGTTTCCGGTTTTTATTTTCTTCTCTCTCTTCCTTGAGAGCTACTTTAATAGCCATGTTTAACGTATCCGGTTTTTCGGTTTTTACTAGTAATTTTAATTCACGATTTAGCCCGCGAACGAATTGGTCGACACTAGTTTCCGCGTCGTCTCTGATTATTTCTTTCTTTATTTTTGGGCGGTTATTAAATCTGTCGGTTATACTTCGCACGATAATGTCTTGGTATTTTGTAAACTGATGAGCGTATTCGGTTACGCTACGCGATCCTTGTTTGCACTGCGCTCTTTCCGTCAAAGCACTTTGATAGTCTAATTTGTCTCCGAAATGAAGTCTCAGAGCTTCAAAGAGTTCTTCTTCATCGCGAACTTCTTCTGAATCGATCATTCTTCTAACGCGACCCTTTAGTTTCATAGTTTTTACTTGTTTTATAAAAAACTCGCGCTCTAGTTCTGTCGTTAGGGTTTCGATTCCGTATTTTATCTCTTGAATGAAACTCTCAATCGAGATATTCGATCCGTCAAATTCTGTCACTAACTTGACCATTGTGTCTATTAATTTATAGTCTACCGGAGGTATTACGCGTTGATTTGATCTCCGCGATGTATTAGTTATTTCATTTCTTGGATCCTCGGATATATTGTCCGCGGATTGTTCTCTCATTTCATTCACTTCACTTTTAAGTGCGTTAATGTCTTTATTCATATCGTTTATAGTTGTTGTCAGTCTTGTGAGCGCTTCTGTAAGCGGGACCAATTGGTCGTCTGACATTTTTCTTCTAGGAATCGTTTTACGGAGTTCAATGACGTAAAACTTGTGTGCAGAAAGCACTTAGAATAAAATTCTAACTGTCCTGAGCGTTTGTAATACAAAAGAAATTTGTACTTACAATTTCTGCTCCATGACAGGGTTCCCGTTGTTATATTCACTTTATTTATCCTTTCTTCTTCTTGGCGATAAAATCCCTTTTCGCTGCCACCAATTTGTCGTGCCGTAGGCGTTGTGAGTTTGAGATTAGGATGTGGGATCGGTCCAATGAAGTTTACTCAGATGAATCGAAGATTTATGATATAACTAATTATTCCTTTATTGTACTTCTTGCGAAATACCTTGAATCGTAGCTTACACCGGCCCTTGCTCGACCGTCTGTAGCCTACAGTGAACTGACGGTTCGGAGCTCTCAAGCGTACGTTACAGAAAATGCTGACCCATGCGTTATTATGGCTACATGCGATAACGCATCCGGTAGAAGAGTCTTGAGCGGCTCCACCGTTATAAAATTATACATCGTTAGAATTATGATATTCGTTTTTTGCACAACAGTTGATACAAGTGATGGAACAATGTTTGAACAAATTAATGGTGAAAAAAAGGTCGCGTTTTTTGATTTTCAATTTTTTGTTGCGTAAGTGTGAGGGAAAAATGTCAAACACAAAAGTTGTGGGCCTCATCCTTGTGCGTCAGAAAAAAATTTTAAAGTTCAAAAATTGTAGGGTAGTTTAGCCGCAAAATGCGAAACACCACTTTTTTTTTAATTTTCATTCCCATCCAGTTTCCCTAATTATCAATGTACACATTCGAAACTCACGTGGCGTATGTGAAATCTGTGCCCCAAGAACCAGTCCAAAAATCAATTGATTATCGATATATTCGTAGGTACAGATCTGAAGATCCATAATGTGAAAAAAAAAGTTTTTTCCATCAGCAAAGGTCGAAAAAAAAGGGAATAAAATTTTTCTTAGTTAACAAATGCAATAATTACTGAGATAACCGACTCACAAAAACGATTCTTCGATATTGTTATTCCAGTTTTTGAGACGAAAAATTACAGACCAGAAACACCTCTTCATCTTTATTAGAACCGGAGATACACTTGTTTTAGGTGAATTTGACGTGATTTTCGGCGATGATAAAGCAGAAAATAATTTTGTAAGAATGACTAGACTGATCAATAATCACGAAGTCAAAGACTACATTTGGACGACTAATAACTGAGAATAACGTCAAATTTTCTTTCGAATGTGTACATTGATAATTGGGGGAACTGGATGGAAACGAAAAAAAAAAAACAAGAGAAAAAAACAAGTGGTTTTTCGCATTTTGCGGCTAAACTACCCTACATTTTTTTAATCTTAAAATTTTTTTCCGATGCACAAGGATGAGGCCCACAACTTTTGTATTCAACATTTTTCCCTCACACGCACGCAAAAAAAATTAAAAATCAAAAACGCGACTTTTTTTTCACCGTTTGTTTAAACATTGTTCCGTCACTTTCATCAACAAGCAAAATCAAACGTTTCTTCGTTGAGGTCAAATCTACCTGGAAAAAAATCGGCGTACCTGTACTCAAAAAGAATAGGTGTCAAGTCTAATCCGACTGGACTAGTAGGGTCATGTAGTTAGCATCACAGCGTTTGGCAACTTGATTGAAGGCGCAGCATAATTGATATACCGGAGAACGAGACGCAATATTAGTACGACCTATGCTGACCGTGAAGAAAATAGAGCTACGAGACCCAAGCCGAGGGACACGAAGAGGTAGAAGACCAAGTAGATCGGAGCAGTCAATCGCACCCCTAAGCAGTTTCACTGCGAATATGGCGGCAGAAGCATCACGCCTCGCGGCGAGCTTCGGCATGTTAAAACGTCCGCAGAGTTCGGCGCACTGAATGCCACGAGGGGGGTAGAAAGATTCAACCCTGAACGCAAGATACTTCAAAAACTTCCTGTGCACACTAGGGTGGTCCTTATTTAGGGTGTTTTCGAATTTTTCTGCGGACAAGGCGGAAAAAGTTTGCAAATAAATCAATCAAAAAGTACGCGGAACCAGGAGCCTGTAGGCAAACCCTAAGTACTCCCGCGAAGGCCATGAATTTTCCCATGTAATTTCAATGGGAATTCGGACTTAATGCACTATTTTTCTCGCCCCCGCCTAAATAGTATTTTGAAAAATCTGAAACTTGGCATATGTCTTTCCTATATTCATGGATACCTATTCTACGAAAAATTAGTCGATTCACAATGATGGAATTAACAAAGTACCAGCGCATCGTTAAATGGTGATTTTTTACTTCAAGACACAACTTTAATGCGCTGGTACTTTGTTAATTCCATCGTTGTAAATCGACTGATTTTTTGTCGATTTTGTCGAACCTAACCTAACCTAACCCGAACCAATAAAATCAGTTTATAATTTTTTTTTTTTCATATGTATTATTCAAGTGAAATTTCACTCGAAAGAATCTCTTGTGTAGACCGATGCAATTATTTTTTCAGCACACATAAGTCAAATTGCAGATTGAACATGAAGAAAAAGATTATTCAATTCCTTTAATCACCCCCGTAGATTGTGGACGTCTATTCGAAGATTAGCATTTTTGCAGCGCCCGGGGCCTTTATAAGACATTTGGCAGCTAATTGTGATAGCGCTTGTACCCGCATGAGGCGTTAGCAGCTAGTTCATCGTAGCGCTTATACCCACATGACGCATTAGAAGCTAGTTTTGGGACGTCTGGAATCTGACATCCAACGCGTACTGTTCTGTTGCATATGATTTTTTTCGCCCCCGTCACGTCCCGTCCCGGACGGACGGACGGAGGGACGGTGGGACGGACGGACGGACGGACGGTCGTACGGAGGGACGGTGGGACGGAGGGACGGAGGGACGGAGGGACGGACGGACGTAGGGACGGAGGGACGGACGGACGGACGGTCGGACGGATGTCTGTCTGTCCTGTCGAAAGTTCATTACTTCTGCCGTTTCATACCCACCACCACCACTTGGATTCACCTAGTCTCGATATCGCATTCTTGCCCATCGGCCCAGAAAACCTAAGACTACGGATTTTTGAACAAAATTTCCGAACTCTGGGAAATCTCAGTCGGCCAAATCGGAGCCCCATCATCGTCGAAGAGTCAGGAATTGAAACAGACTGTTTTCATTTCAGTTATCAGAGACCCAAAAATTATCCGAATACTATCATTTTTCATGAACAAGTCAAGAATCAGAGTTCAAGCTGAGAATAAATACGTTTCTAAACTAACCAACGACTGCGGCGATTAGGAAAATTTCATCAGATTCAAGTTAGTGACAATCCTATCGATTGAGACCAAATATCGTCAAAATCCGTTAATGTATTCTGGAGATATCGCCGATAAAAACGTCCGATTCCAAATTTCGTTTCAACTCGGAAACTATCGCACCGATCAGATAATGAAATCTAATCCCTAATTCGTTTGAAGTTGAAAGAAACCTACTGCACTGATCGAATTGAACCAGAGGTCATGAAAATTCGTCTATTTGTTCTCGGTATATCATCAGACAGAAATTTGATTACAAAACAGAAATTCAGATCGTGAAGATCTGGTGAAAGCTGCAGAACTTTTCTTTTTTGGTTGATTATACATATTCGTGAAAACTTATCTCTTTCTTTAAAGAAGTAAGTCGCAAAGAAAGGCTAATTTTCGGGGCTGCAAGTATATGAGATATCCCCTTATAAAGTAGATCCACAACTATAATATACTTGTATCGTAATTGCATTTTGCCCTTAAGCTTGTACCTATCCATAGGTATTTTGTAGGGCTGTGCGAATATTCGATTTTTTGGATTATTCGTCGCGAATCGAATAGTAAAATTCGATTCAAAATCGAATCGAATAATCCGAATATTCGAATCATTTGCTTCGACGTTCGAATAATACAAATTTCCCGAAAGACGCGGATTTTCCAGACGATTGTTTTTGTGTTTTTTTTTCGAACAAACGTTCAATTTTCTCAACGAATGAAATAGCTCCTGGATCAATCAACATTAAATCCTAAAAAATGCGTAAACACGTTCAGTAAACAATTTAGAAGATGCAAGCGTTAGATTTTTGCGAAATTCAAATTTAGACCGAAAATAATTTTGCTTATAAGGAAAAAGTTTAATCTAGTGAGCGTGGAAAGTGGCCTCTGTCGAAATACATTATAAAAAATGTTTGGTATTCGGATCGAATAGTGCGAATCCTTTATTAACTTCAATTATTTCAATTTTCGGGAGATCGGACTCTTTTTATTTATTTATTTATTCATTTATTCATTTATTTGTGGTAATTCAAGCCCAACAGGCGAACCCAGGTATGGGCATATACAAACACAATTACAAAACATTGTCAATTTCGGTAAGAGAGATACAGTTCCTGCTGACATCGCACAATACAAATTCCTCCACTGAGGTGGGGACTTGAAACCTAAGCTTTGTCATAAATTAAAAGTAAAATACAGATGGATATCTACGAGGGATCCAAGACATGGCTAGAGCGAAACCAGATAAGGAGATGCGATACCGGTGATTCTCACACAGGCACGATGCCGAAATGAGAACGAGCAATAGCACACAGCACAGGTATAGTCCAGTCGAATTAGACATAAAATCGACTGACACCTGTAATGTACCGAACCATTTATTCATTCTTATTATTAGTCTCTAGATCTTATGTCTTCGTATTCAAAAATAAGTTTCCCTAATGAAATATCCTAATCCTCTACCCATGATAAACCGTTCCTGCCAATCTATGCCTCATCACGGAAAACCCCGTCCTTCCAATATTGCTCAATTTTATGATCCTCTTCCTCCAAGTGTCTCGCAGGTGTCATTCCGAGAAATCCCTTATTTCCAGAATCTCCAACCCAAAACTCTACCCCCTGATTTCTGATTGGTACCCTACTCCTCATATGCACCACCCACACCTCCTACTATTCGCAATTCTTCCTTCACCTAATTTCCTCAAATCCTTCGAAATAACAGTTCAACTCAAAGTATCAAATCGACAACATCCTAATTCCGAATTCCGACAGTTAAACAAGAATCGTCAGAACGACAACATCCGAATTCCGAACTCCGACAGTTGAACAAGAATCGTCAGAACGACAACATCCGAATTCCGAACTCCGACAGTTAAACAAGAATCGTCAGAACGACAATATCCGAATTCCGAACTCCGACAGTTCAACAAAAACCATCAAATTGACAACATCCGAATTCCGAAATCCAAGACTCAATTCTAACTCCGAACTCCGACAAATCAACAAAGATCCTCAGACCTCATTCGCATTCCAACTCACAACATCGACTATTCTCATCAAATCCTAAAACTCACACTCAGTTTCTGAAATTCAAATAAAGTTTCACTTTAAGTTTAACACATCTTGTTATTTAAACTCGGAGACCATTACACACCTATTCTTTTTGAGTACAGGTATGCCGATTTTTTTCCCGGTAGATTTGACCTCGAAGAAGAATCACTCGATTTTGCGTGTTGATACAAGTGATGGAACAATGTTTGAACAAATTAATGGTGAAAAAAAGGTCGCGTTTTTTGATTTTCAATTTTTTGTTGCGTAAGTGTGAGGGAAAAATGTCAAACACAAAAGTTGTGGGCCTCATCCTTGTGCGTCAGAAAAAAATTTTAAAGTTCAAAAATTGTAGGGTAGTTTAGCCGCAAAATGCGAAACACCACTTTTTTTTTAATTTTCATTCCCATCCAGTTTCCCTAATTATCAATGTACACATTCGAAACTCACGTGGCGTATGTGAAATCTGTGCCCCAAGAACCAGTCCAAAAATCAATTGATTATCGATATATTCGTAGGTACAGATCTGAAGATCCATAATGTGAAAAAAAAAGTTTTTTCCATCAGCAAAGGTCGAAAAAAAAGGGAATAAAATTTTTCTTAGTTAACAAATGCAATAATTACTGAGATAACCGACTCACAAAAACGATTCTTCGATATTGTTATTCCAGTTTTTGAGACGAAAAATTACAGACCAGAAACACCTCTTCATCTTTATTAGAACCGGAGATACACTTGTTTTAGGTGAATTTGACGTGATTTTCGGCGATGATAAAGCAGAAAATAATTTTGTAAGAATGACTAGACTGATCAATAATCACGAAGTCAAAGACTACATTTGGACGACTAATAACTGAGAATAACGTCAAATTTTCTTTCGAATGTGTACATTGATAATTGGGGGAACTGGATGGAAACGAAAAAAAAAAAACAAAAAAAAAAACAAGTGGTTTTTCGCATTTTGCGGCTAAACTACCCTACATTTTTTTAATCTTAAAATTTTTTTCCGATGCACAAGGATGAGGCCCACAACTTTTGTATTCAACATTTTTCCCTCACACGCACGCAAAAAAAATTAAAAATCAAAAACGCGACTTTTTTTTCACCGTTTGTTTAAACATTGTTCCGTCACTTTCATCAACAAGCAAAATCAAACGTTTCTTCGTTGAGGTCAAATCTACCTGGAAAAAAATCGGCGTACCTGTACTCAAAAAGAATAGGTGTCAAGTCTAATCCGACTGGACTAGTAGGGTCATGTAGTTAGCATCACAGCGTTTGGCAACTTGATTGAAGGCGCAGCATAATTGATATACCGGAGAACGAGACGCAATATTAGTACGACCTATGCTGACCGTGAAGAAAATAGAGCTACGAGACCCAAGCCGAGGGACACGAAGAGGTAGAAGACCAAGTAGATCGGAGCAGTCAATCGCACCCCTAAGCAGTTTCACTGCGAATATGGCGGCAGAAGCATCACGCCTCGCGGCGAGCGTTGGCATGTTAAAACGTCCGCAGAGTTCGGCGCACTGAATGCCACGAGGGGGGTAGAAAGATTCAACCCTGAACGCAAGATACTTCAAAAACTTCCTTTGCACACTAGGGTGGTCCTTATTTAGGGTGTTTTCGAATTTTTCTGCGGACAAGGCGGAAAAAGTTTGCAAATAAATCAATCAAAAAGTACGCGGAACCAGGAGCCTGTAGGCAAACCCTAAGTACTCCCGCGAAGGCCATGAATTTTCCCATGTAATTTCAATGGGAATTCGGACTTAATGCACTATTTTTCTCGCCCCCGCCTAAATAGTATTTTGAAAAATCTGAAACTTGGCATATGTCTTTCCTATATTCATGGATACCTATTCTACGAAAAATTAGTCGATTCACAATGATGGAATTAACAAAGTACCAGCGCATCGTTAAATGGTGATTTTTTACTTCAAGACACAACTTTAATGCGCTGGTACTTTGTTAATTCCATCGTTGTAAATCGACTGATTTTTTGTCGATTTTGTCGAACCTAACCTAACCTAACCCGAACCAATAAAATCAGTTTATAATTTTTTTTTTTTCATATGTATTATTCAAGTGAAATTTCACTCGAAAGAATCTCTTGTGTAGACCGATGCAATTATTTTTTCAGCACACATAAGTCAAATTGCAGATTGAACATGAAGAAAAAGATTATCCAATTCCTTTAATCACCCCCGTAGATTGTGGACGTCTATTCGAAGATTAGCATTTTTGCAGCGCCCGGGGCCTTTATAAGACATTTGGCAGCTAATTGTGATAGCGCTTGTACCCGCATGAGGCGTTAGCAGCTAGTTCATCGTAGCGCTTATACCCACATGACGCATTAGAAGCTAGTTTTGGGACGTCTGGAATCTGACATCCAACGCGTACTGTTCTGTTGCATATGATTTTTTTCGCCCCCGTCCCGTCCCGGACGGACGGACGGAGGGACGGTGGGACGGACGGACGGACGGACGGTCGTACGGAGGGACGGTGGGACGGAGGGACGGAGGGACGGAGGGACGGACGGACGTAGGGACGGAGGGACGGACGGACGGACGGTCGGACGGATGTCTGTCTGTCCTGTCGAAAGTTCATTACTTCTGCCGTTTCATACCCACCACCACCACTTGGATTCACCTAGTCTCGATATCGCATTCTTGCCCATCGGCCCAGAAAACCTAAGACTACGGATTTTTGAACAAAATTTCCGAACTCTGGGAAATCTCAGTCGGCCAAATCGGAGCCCCATCATCGTCGAAGAGTCAGGAATTGAAACAGACTGTTTTCATTTCAGTTATCAGAGACCCAAAAATTATCCGAATACTATCATTTTTCATGAACAAGTCAAGAATCAGAGTTCAAGCTGAGAATAAATACGTTTCTAAACTAACCAACGACTGCGGCGATTAGGAAAATTTCATCAGATTCAAGTTAGTGACAATCCTATCGATTGAGACCAAATATCGTCAAAATCCGTTAATGTATTCTGGAGATATCGCCGATAAAAACGTCCGATTCCAAATTTCGTTTCAACTCGGAAACTATCGCACCGATCAGATAATGAAATCTAATCCCTAATTCGTTTGAAGTTGAAAGAAACCTACTGCACTGATCGAATTGAACCAGAGGTCATGAAAATTCGTCTATTTGTTCTCGGTATATCATCAGACAGAAATTTGATTACAAAACAGAAATTCAGATCGTGAAGATCTGGTGAAAGCTGCAGAACTTTTCTTTTTTGGTTGATTATACATATTCGTGAAAACTTATCTCTTTCTTTAAAGAAGTAAGTCGCAAAGAAAGGCTAATTTTCGGGGCTGCAAGTATATGAGATATCCCCTTATAAAGTAGATCCACAACTATAATATACTTGTATCGTAATTGCATTTTGCCCTTAAGCTTGTACCTATCCATAGGTATTTTGTAGGGCTGTGCGAATATTCGATTTTTTGGATTATTCGTCGCGAATCGAATAGTAAAATTCGATTCAAAATCGAATCGAATAATCCGAATATTCGAATCATTTGCTTCGACGTTCGAATAATACAAATTTCCCGAAAGACGCGGATTTTCCAGACGATTGTTTTTGTGTTTTTTTTTCGAACAAACGTTCAATTTTCTCAACGAATGAAATAGCTCCTGGATCAATCAACATTAAATCCTAAAAAATGCGTAAACACGTTCAGTAAACAATTTAGAAGATGCAAGCGTTAGATTTTTGCGAAATTCAAATTTAGACCGAAAATAATTTTGCTTATAAGGAAAAAGTTTAATCTAGTGAGCGTGGAAAGTGGCCTCTGTCGAAATACATTATAAAAAATGTTTGGTATTCGGATCGAATAGTGCGAATCCTTTATTAACTTCAATTATTTCAATTTTCGGGAGATCGGACTCTTTTTATTTATTTATTTATTCATTTATTCATTTATTTGTGGTAATTCAAGCCCAACAGGCGAACCCAGGTATGGGCATATACAAACACAATTACAAAACATTGTCAATTTCGGTAAGAGAGATACAGTTCCTGCTGACATCGCACAATACAAATTCCTCCACTGAGGTGGGGACTTGAAACCTAAGCTTTGTCATAAATTAAAAGTAAAATACAGATGGATATCTACGAGGGATCCAAGACATGGCTAGAGCGAAACCAGATAAGGAGATGCGATACCGGTGATTCTCACACAGGCACGATGCCGAAATGAGAACGAGCAATAGCACACAGCACAGGTATAGTCCAGTCGAATTAGACATAAAATCGACTGACACCTGTAATGTACCGAACCATTTATTCATTCTTATTATTAGTCTCTAGATCTTATGTCTTCGTATTCAAAAATAAGTTTCCCTAATGAAATATCCTAATCCTCTACCCATGATAAACCGTTCCTGCCAATCTATGCCTCATCACGGAAAACCCCGTCCTTCCAATATTGCTCAATTTTATGATCCTCTTCCTCCAAGTGTCTCGCAGGTGTCATTCCGAGAAATCCCTTATTTCCAGAATCTCCAACCCAAAACTCTACCCCCTGATTTCTGATTGGTACCCTACTCCTCATATGCACCACCCACACCTCCTACTATTCGCAATTCTTCCTTCACCTAATTTCCTCAAATCCTTCGAAATAACAGTTCAACTCAAAGTATCAAATCGACAACATCCTAATTCCGAATTCCGACAGTTAAACAAGAATCGTCAGAACGACAACATCCGAATTCCGAACTCCGACAGTTGAACAAGAATCGTCAGAACGACAACATCCGAATTCCGAACTCCGACAGTTAAACAAGAATCGTCAGAACGACAATATCCGAATTCCGAACTCCGACAGTTCAACAAAAACCATCAAATTGACAACATCCGAATTCCGAAATCCAAGACTCAATTCTAACTCCGAACTCCGACAAATCAACAAAGATCCTCAGACCTCATTCGCATTCCAACTCACAACATCGACTATTCTCATCAAATCCTAAAACTCACACTCAGTTTCTGAAATTCAAATAAAGTTTCACTTTAAGTTTAACACATCTTGTTATTTAAACTCGGAGACCATTACACACCTATTCTTTTTGAGTACAGGTATGCCGATTTTTTTCCCGGTAGATTTGACCTCGAAGAAGAATCACTCGATTTTGCGTGTTGATACAAGTGATGGAACAATGTTTGAACAAATTAATGGTGAAAAAAAGGTCGCGTTTTTTGATTTTCAATTTTTTGTTGCGTAAGTGTGAGGGAAAAATGTCAAACACAAAAGTTGTGGGCCTCATCCTTGTGCGTCAGAAAAAAATTTTAAAGTTCAAAAATTGTAGGGTAGTTTAGCCGCAAAATGCGAAACACCACTTTTTTTTTAATTTTCATTCCCATCCAGTTTCCCTAATTATCAATGTACACATTCGAAACTCACGTGGCGTATGTGAAATCTGTGCCCCAAGAACCAGTCCAAAAATCAATTGATTATCGATATATTCGTAGGTACAGATCTGAAGATCCATAATGTGAAAAAAAAAGTTTTTTCCATCAGCAAAGGTCGAAAAAAAAGGGAATAAAATTTTTCTTAGTTAACAAATGCAATAATTACTGAGATAACCGACTCACAAAAACGATTCTTCGATATTGTTATTCCAGTTTTTGAGACGAAAAATTACAGACCAGAAACACCTCTTCATCTTTATTAGAACCGGAGATACACTTGTTTTAGGTGAATTTGACGTGATTTTCGGCGATGATAAAGCAGAAAATAATTTTGTAAGAATGACTAGACTGATCAATAATCACGAAGTCAAAGACTACATTTGGACGACTAATAACTGAGAATAACGTCAAATTTTCTTTCGAATGTGTACATTGATAATTGGGGGAACTGGATGGAAACGAAAAAAAAAAAACAAAAAAAAAAAACAAGTGGTTTTTCGCATTTTGCGGCTAAACTACCCTACATTTTTTTAATCTTAAAATTTTTTTCCGATGCACAAGGATGAGGCCCACAACTTTTGTATTCAACATTTTTCCCTCACACGCACGCAAAAAAAATTAAAAATCAAAAACGCGACTTTTTTTTCACCGTTTGTTTAAACATTGTTCCGTCACTTTCATCAACAAGCAAAATCAAACGTTTCTTCGTTGAGGTCAAATCTACCTGGAAAAAAATCGGCGTACCTGTACTCAAAAAGAATAGGTGTCAAGTCTAATCCGACTGGACTAGTAGGGTCATGTAGTTAGCATCACAGCGTTTGGCAACTTGATTGAAGGCGCAGCATAATTGATATACCGGAGAACGAGACGCAATATTAGTACGACCTATGCTGACCGTGAAGAAAATAGAGCTACGAGACCCAAGCCGAGGGACACGAAGAGGTAGAAGACCAAGTAGATCGGAGCAGTCAATCGCACCCCTAAGCAGTTTCACTGCGAATATGGCGGCAGAAGCATCACGCCTCGCGGCGAGCGTTGGCATGTTAAAACGTCCGCAGAGTTCGGCGCACTGAATGCCACGAGGGGGGTAGAAAGATTCAACCCTGAACGCAAGATACTTCAAAAACTTCCTTTGCACACTAGGGTGGTCCTTATTTAGGGTGTTTTCGAATTTTTCTGCGGACAAGGCGGAAAAAGTTTGCAAATAAATCAATCAAAAAGTACGCGGAACCAGGAGCCTGTAGGCAAACCCTAAGTACTCCCGCGAAGGCCATGAATTTTCCCATGTAATTTCAATGGGAATTCGGACTTAATGCACTATTTTTCTCGCCCCCGCCTAAATAGTATTTTGAAAAATCTGAAACTTGGCATATGTCTTTCCTATATTCATGGATACCTATTCTACGAAAAATTAGTCGATTCACAATGATGGAATTAACAAAGTACCAGCGCATCGTTAAATGGTGATTTTTTACTTCAAGACACAACTTTAATGCGCTGGTACTTTGTTAATTCCATCGTTGTAAATCGACTGATTTTTTGTCGATTTTGTCGAACCTAACCTAACCTAACCCGAACCAATAAAATCAGTTTATAATTTTTTTTTTTTCATATGTATTATTCAAGTGAAATTTCACTCGAAAGAATCTCTTGTGTAGACCGATGCAATTATTTTTTCAGCACACATAAGTCAAATTGCAGATTGAACATGAAGAAAAAGATTATTCAATTCCTTTAATCACCCCCGTAGATTGTGGACGTCTATTCGAAGATTAGCATTTTTGCAGCGCCCGGGGCCTTTATAAGACATTTGGCAGCTAATTGTGATAGCGCTTGTACCCGCATGAGGCGTTAGCAGCTAGTTCATCGTAGCGCTTATACCCACATGACGCATTAGAAGCTAGTTTTGGGACGTCTGGAATCTGACATCCAACGCGTACTGTTCTGTTGCATATGATTTTTTTCGCCCCCGTCACGTCCCGTCCCGGACGGACGGACGGAGGGACGGTGGGACGGACGGACGGACGGACGGTCGTACGGAGGGACGGTGGGACGGAGGGACGGAGGGACGGAGGGACGGACGGACGTAGGGACGGAGGGACGGACGGACGGACGGTCGGACGGATGTCTGTCTGTCCTGTCGAAAGTTCATTACTTCTGCCGTTTCATACCCACCACCACCACTTGGATTCACCTAGTCTCGATATCGCATTCTTGCCCATCGGCCCAGAAAACCTAAGACTACGGATTTTTGAACAAAATTTCCGAACTCTGGGAAATCTCAGTCGGCCAAATCGGAGCCCCATCATCGTCGAAGAGTCAGGAATTGAAACAGACTGTTTTCATTTCAGTTATCAGAGACCCAAAAATTATCCGAATACTATCATTTTTCATGAACAAGTCAAGAATCAGAGTTCAAGCTGAGAATAAATACGTTTCTAAACTAACCAACGACTGCGGCGATTAGGAAAATTTCATCAGATTCAAGTTAGTGACAATCCTATCGATTGAGACCAAATATCGTCAAAATCCGTTAATGTATTCTGGAGATATCGCCGATAAAAACGTCCGATTCCAAATTTCGTTTCAACTCGGAAACTATCGCACCGATCAGATAATGAAATCTAATCCCTAATTCGTTTGAAGTTGAAAGAAACCTACTGCACTGATCGAATTGAACCAGAGGTCATGAAAATTCGTCTATTTGTTCTCGGTATATCATCAGACAGAAATTTGATTACAAAACAGAAATTCAGATCGTGAAGATCTGGTGAAAGCTGCAGAACTTTTCTTTTTTGGTTGATTATACATATTCGTGAAAACTTATCTCTTTCTTTAAAGAAGTAAGTCGCAAAGAAAGGCTAATTTTCGGGGCTGCAAGTATATGAGATATCCCCTTATAAAGTAGATCCACAACTATAATATACTTGTATCGTAATTGCATTTTGCCCTTAAGCTTGTACCTATCCATAGGTATTTTGTAGGGCTGTGCGAATATTCGATTTTTTGGATTATTCGTCGCGAATCGAATAGTAAAATTCGATTCAAAATCGAATCGAATAATCCGAATATTCGAATCATTTGCTTCGACGTTCGAATAATACAAATTTCCCGAAAGACGCGGATTTTCCAGACGATTGTTTTTGTGTTTTTTTTTCGAACAAACGTTCAATTTTCTCAACGAATGAAATAGC
This sequence comes from Ametastegia equiseti, assembly GCA_963989295.1. Lineage (NCBI taxonomy): Eukaryota > Metazoa > Arthropoda > Insecta > Hymenoptera > Tenthredinidae > Ametastegia > Ametastegia equiseti. The sequence goes on from OZ022397.1 coordinate 8,713,301, forward strand.
TCCTGGATCAATCAACATTAAATCCTAAAAAATGCGTAAACACGTTCAGTAAACAATTTAGAAGATGCAAGCGTTAGATTTTTGCGAAATTCAAATTTAGACCGAAAATAATTTTGCTTATAAGGAAAAAGTTTAATCTAGTGAGCGTGGAAAGTGGCCTCTGTCGAAATACATTATAAAAAATGTTTGGTATTCGGATCGAATAGTGCGAATCCTTTATTAACTTCAATTATTTCAATTTTCGGGAGATCGGACTCTTTTTATTTATTTATTTATTCATTTATTCATTTATTTGTGGTAATTCAAGCCCAACAGGCGAACCCAGGTATGGGCATATACAAACACAATTACAAAACATTGTCAATTTCGGTAAGAGAGATACAGTTCCTGCTGACATCGCACAATACAAATTCCTCCACTGAGGTGGGGACTTGAAACCTAAGCTTTGTCATAAATTAAAAGTAAAATACAGATGGATATCTACGAGGGATCCAAGACATGGCTAGAGCGAAACCAGATAAGGAGATGCGATACCGGTGATTCTCACACAGGCACGATGCCGAAATGAGAACGAGCAATAGCACACAGCACAGGTATAGTCCAGTCGAATTAGACATAAAATCGACTGACACCTGTAATGTACCGAACCATTTATTCATTCTTATTATTAGTCTCTAGATCTTATGTCTTCGTATTCAAAAATAAGTTTCCCTAATGAAATATCCTAATCCTCTACCCATGATAAACCGTTCCTGCCAATCTATGCCTCATCACGGAAAACCCCGTCCTTCCAATATTGCTCAATTTTATGATCCTCTTCCTCCAAGTGTCTCGCAGGTGTCATTCCGAGAAATCCCTTATTTCCAGAATCTCCAACCCAAAACTCTACCCCCTGATTTCTGATTGGTACCCTACTCCTCATATGCACCACCCACACCTCCTACTATTCGCAATTCTTCCTTCACCTAATTTCCTCAAATCCTTCGAAATAACAGTTCAACTCAAAGTATCAAATCGACAACATCCTAATTCCGAATTCCGACAGTTAAACAAGAATCGTCAGAACGACAACATCCGAATTCCGAACTCCGACAGTTGAACAAGAATCGTCAGAACGACAACATCCGAATTCCGAACTCCGACAGTTAAACAAGAATCGTCAGAACGACAATATCCGAATTCCGAACTCCGACAGTTCAACAAAAACCATCAAATTGACAACATCCGAATTCCGAAATCCAAGACTCAATTCTAACTCCGAACTCCGACAAATCAACAAAGATCCTCAGACCTCATTCGCATTCCAACTCACAACATCGACTATTCTCATCAAATCCTAAAACTCACACTCAGTTTCTGAAATTCAAATAAAGTTTCACTTTAAGTTTAACACATCTTGTTATTTAAACTCGGAGACCATTACACACCTATTCTTTTTGAGTACAGGTATGCCGATTTTTTTCCCGGTAGATTTGACCTCGAAGAAGAATCACTCGATTTTGCGTGTTGTGTCGTGCCGTAGGCGTTGTGAGTTTGAGATTAGGATGTGGGATCGGTCCAATGAAGTTTACTCAGATGAATCGAAGATTTATGATATAACTAATTATTCCTTTATTGTACTTCTTGCGAAATACCTTGAATCGTAGCTTACACCGGCCCTTGCTCGACCGTCTGTAGCCTACAGTGAACTGACGGTTCGGAGCTCTCAAGCGTACGTTACAGAAAATGCTGACCCATGCGTTATTATGGCTACATGCGATAACGCATCCGGTAGAAGAGTCTTGAGCGGCTCCACCGTTATAAAATTATACATCGTTAGAATTATGATATTCGTTTTTTGCACAACACCCCCCCAAGTGGAGGTAAGTTAAGTTTACAAAGTTCGATATAGGTATATATATAGTATTAATTTTTAAACTGAACTTATCAATAATTAATCCCTTTCGGGAGAATAGCTTCGACCTCCTAGGTCCAGAGGTTTGCTCTGCCTTTCTTTCGTCAATGGCCCTTTGGATCTTGAGCTTATCTTTGGCATATTAACCATTACTTCGTGTGGATCGTTAACAGTCCCTTCGTTACTAAATAGAACTGCTTCTGGTTCTGCAGTGTCATATGCCAAGTTTGGTGGATTTGATTCTCGCCTTTCTGGCCTATTTTTACTGAACAGATTGATATTCATTTTATTTCCGCAACATAAATTGATGTTAATCAGTAGTCCTCTAACAAAATTCATTATTCCGAATAAATGCAAAATATATCCTAATCCTAGAATTCCCAGACCAATAAACAAGTACTTGATCCAATTAGTTGTTTTTTCTTCGTATGTCAAGGTTCGTTTATGAGACTCTAGTAGTTTTGCTTTTGAGTTTATCTCATTGAGAGTATTGAGAGTGGTCTTCTGATCAATTTTACTTTCTGGTAATTTAATTTCTTCTATGATGCTGTCATTGAATTTTAAGAAGGTAGTTAATTCTTCTTCAAATGATCTGAAGTTGTAAGGCAATATCTGAATTTTATCGGAAAGCTTCAAAGTTTTTTCGGTTGTATCATAACTGTAAATGACTTCGTCGTCGGTTACGATCGTTGTTTCGGGTAACAGTGTTAGCAATTTCACTCCGTAGAGTTCTACATTTTGATGTTTATTTTTGCCATAAAGTACCGAAATCGTCATCACTTTGTTATTGTAACTAATCATCTTATTTTTATTATACAGAGGGACGAAATGTGTTCCTGATACAGGCGTAACCTTTCTTTCACACTTGCAATCGGTCACAGCCGAAGGATTGAATACATTATACAAGCAACCATCTGAAGGCGTGATCCGTCGGGACCCTGCATGCCTTTTACAAATCTTATGCCCTCTTAATATTATACATTCGCTCATTTCGGTTTCGCTAGTTAACATAATTGACTGGTCCCTTATATTCTGAATTACATAATCTGCTGGGGCTTGCCAATAATAAGCATAACCATGCTCATCGATTTCTGGAATTGATGTGATTTTAACTATTCTAAATGGGATTGATTCCAATTCGGGTACTTTTATTTCATAAATGAATTTCCCGTTCAAAGTATATATGTTGATTTGTGAGACTTGCAAAAGTGTTGCTAAGTCAGATAGTCCAAAAGTCTCGAATTTCGGCATAGACGCACATATTTGTGTTATAACATCGTCATTGAGGAACATGTGAGACACGTGTCCTTGATAGGCTGTTTCGATTGCTCTCAACAATTCCCTCAAAATATCATCTAAAGTTTCTTCTGCTCTATACAAATCTAAAAGGTCTAATATGGCGTAGTCTGCTGCTTTTAATGCCATCACTTCCTTGGCAATTATTTGGAAGTCTTTAGCCTGCCTCTCGCTTATTTGTGCCGTTACACTTCTCAATCCTGCGTTATCAAATACTAGGCTTTTAATGATAGTTGTCTGGTTAGCGATTAAGTTACTGTACTCTTGGTTCGTTCGATATAATTTATCAATTTCGGCGTTGTAATATTCCGAGTCTTCGGATGACAAAGTTCCAAAAAGTGTTTTACTGATCTGTCCTACAAAGTCGAATAAGCCTCTTTTTTGTCTAGTCTTTGGCAACCCTATCAGCTGATATATATCGTTAAGCAGTTTTCTCGAGTCTCGAAGGAGGGATCTTCTTTTCGCAACGTGTCCATAGATAAATGGGAATACTCGCGTACTATAATCGATCCCGTCTGATCCCGTCCATCTTCCGACATCTACCGTGAGTTGGTTTCTCAAATTGTCGTAGAGTTTTTCGATCGTTTTGATTTCTTCCTCCAGCTCCGCGAGGTGAAGCACATTTACGAACGTCCACTCGTTATGGTATATGAAAGCCGTAGACACCTCCTCCAGCAGGAAACCTGGTTTGTTTCTGATCTCCTCCTGAGTTAGTTGCGTCAGTCCGAATGGTAAAAGGAGCAACAGAACTATTCTGCAATGAGGTTTACATTAGCGTACTTCAAGCGATTGACATGTACTAAGATTTCTTTATTATTCCTAAGTATTGTATAATTAACGTCTGATAGTTTATTGATTATTTGATAGGGCCCTTCGTAGGGTTTATCTAAACCGACCGTTTTCTCTTTCTTAAACCACACAAGGTCGCCGATTTTGAATTCTTTTGGTTTTGATACTCTATCGAATTTTTCCTTTACTTTATTTTTTGCTATCATGAGATTTTCCTTTGCTTCTTTATTTAGAATGTTAATTCGGTTTCTTATTTCTGTTGCGTAATCGTCGTAAGTGTTGTGTTCTGGCGGGTCATTGATGATTTTTGCGTTTTGTCCAAAAACTAGTCTATAAGGGGTGAAATCTGTTGATTCGTGCTTGTTCGTATTGTACGTAAGGCAATAGAGATGTAATATTTCATCCCAATCCTTTTTCCTTTTGAGGTTACTTTTCAAATATGATTTTAGTACTGCATGACTCCTTTCAATACTACCGTTACTTTCGGGATGGTATATTGTTGTTACGCTTCGTTTGATTCCTAATAATTTCTCTGCGGCTTTATTGAATTTACTTGTAAAGTTACTTCCGTTATCCGTGAGGATGATTTCTGGGACACCGAAAACTGAAATATAATGTTTGAACAATTTGTCAATAATCGTTTTTGAGTCTGTATCTTTCAATGGTACTGCCGTCATGTATTTGGTCAGGTTATCCTGAATGGTGAGTATGTGCGTATGGTGTTTGGAAGTCATGGGTAGGGGTCCTACTATATCCATACTGATCTTTTTATTGAATCTGTCGGGAGTGTCGGTGATAACTAATGGAGCTTTCGTTGTTTTACTTTTCTTACTCTGTTGGCATATAGCGCATTCACTAATGAATTGAGTTATGTCCTGTAACATGCGTCTCCAATAATAATTCTCGCTGATTCTATAGAAAGTCTTCTTAATACCTTGATGGCCGCCAATCGTACCGTTATGATTTTCTTCAATTATCTGTCTTTTCTCACTAGGAGTGGTTATCAACTTCCGATTTATATTATGCAGATAAATCTTTACTTTCTTAGTTCGGATTTCTTGAAGCTCTTCTATTAATTTTGATATTGATATTTCGAAATGGTAGGCTATGAGCTTAGCATCCAAGTGAATTTCGTTTTCTTCAGAAGCGATCAGGTAATAAGTAAGTTCTTCAATAGGTAGTGGAAGTTTCAAAATCTTATGTCTTAGTAACTGTATTTCTAGTATTTTGTCCTTGTGTTCGATTATTTTTATTTTATCCTGATTCTGGGTATAACGAGATGTTACGTGCAACTTGTTTTCTGGTAGAGGTTCGTCAGAAAAAAATATGTTCTTAGTTTTGCTCAAAGTTAATTTAATTGCTTCAAAAGACCGGTTTGATAAAACCTTTTGATAAATGCTCTGTTCGTCGCGTAATTCGATTGTCTTCACAGGATTCCTAGACAGCGCGTCCGCGTTCTGGTTTTTTATACCTGCTTTATATTTGATGGTGTATTCGTACTCTTCTAACTTGATTCTCCATCTCATTATCCGTGACGTCGGGTCTTTAGTTTTTGTAATAAACTCTAAGGGCTTGTGGTCTGTCTCTATGTTGAATTTGCGTCCGTACAAATATGGTCTATAATGTCTAACGCTCCATACTATTGCCAATGCTTCCTTTTCAGTCGTGCTGTAGTTTTGTTCAGCTTTGTTTAAGGTTCTACTGGCGTATGAAATGGGTAGATCGTTCCCCTTTTCATCTTTCTGCGAAAGTACCGCGCCTATAGCTATGTCTGAAGCATCTGTCGTTAATGTAAATTTCTTTCCTGAAGTTAGGATAAGCTAGTATCGGTTCTTTGCAAAGTTCCTCTTTCAGGATTTGAAATGACCTTTGTTGTTCCATTCCGAATTCAAAAGGGACGTCCTTGGTTAACAGTTGGTTTAACGGTTTTGCCTTTTTACTGAAGTCTTTGATAAACTTTCGATAATATCCTGCTAACCCTATAAACTGCTTGACATTTTTAGCGTTTTTAGGTATTGGGAAGTTCTTTACTGCATTTATTGTCTCGGGATTGGGCCTAACGCCTTCTTCCGTTATAACATGTCCTAAATACTTTAAACTATCCTTAATGTATTCGCACTTGTCAGGTTGTAATTTCAATCCTACTTTTCTTGTTTGATCGAAAAATGCTCGTAATTTTGAAAGATGTTCTTTGAATGTTACAGAGTAAACTACTACGTCATCTATGTACGTGAAACACGTGTTCCCGTTCAGATTTCTATATGCGTTATCCATCATACGTTGGAACGTAGCTGGAGCATTTTTTAATCCGAAGGGCATTCTTTTATATTCATAGTGACCTCGAGGGGTCGAAAAAGCTGTTTTTTGTCGATGGTCTTTTTCCAAAGGAATCTGATGGAATCCCTTGGCCATATCAAAGGCGCTAAAATATCTACTCTTTCCCAGCTGATCTAGAATTTCCTCAATGTTAGGCAAAGGGTAAGAATCTTGTTTGCTCTTCTTATTCAATTCGCGATAGTCTATCACGATACGCCATTTCTTTTTGCCACTTGCGTCTAATTTTTTTGGTACAACCCATAAGGGTGCGTTATAGGGCGAACTAGATTCTTGGATAATTTCTTGGTCTAACATTTCTTTAACCTGCGTTTCGATTTCTAATTGGTGAATAGGTGGAAATCTATACTGTTTTACATTAACCGGTATGTCATCGGTGGTGTCTATTCTGTGGGTTGTTAAATTAGTCTCTGGTAGCGGATCTCCAGGTAAATGGAAGATGTCTTGGTATTCATCTATCAACTTCCAGAGCTCTTCTTGTTCTCGTCTATCTGGTACATGATGTAATCTCGTATTTTCCAGCAGTAAATCACTTCTTTCTTTAGAATACGGTTGGTCGATTGAATTAACGTTAAACACCTTAGCTATCTTGTTTTCGAGTTTGAAAATTATTTTCTTTTTACTAACGTCTATTACGGCTTTTTCCTTTTTCAAAAATGGTATTCCGATTATACCGTCTTCTTTCAATGCAAAATCGTCCTTAACTACTACGAACACGTGAAACCGATCTCCGACGGGTATTAAACATTCACGATCACAATGAACTGCGCCGGATATCCCTTCGAGGATATTCAATTTGTTTCTGTATCGGAATTCTCCTGCCAATCGCTGTTTGATGAGGTTGACGTTTGCTCCGGTATCAACCAAGAATTCTCCTCTTCGGTTTCCGATTCTGAGTCCGACTGATGCTGAGTCTCGTCCGATTCGATAAACTTTACTTGAGGTGGTTTGTGTCTGTTCGGGTGTTTGTCGGATGTGTGAAAATCCTGTTTCTTCGGGCAATTACTTGAATAATGTCCTTTTTCTTTGCATAGGAAGCAAATTGGTTCTGGTTTTTGACTATTGTGACGTTCCGAAACATGACTTTCCCGTTTAACGAATTGTTTATTAGTTTTCCGTTCCTCTAGTCGTTTACTGTTATCGTATTGTTTCCGGTTTTTATTTTCTTCTCTCTCTTCCTTGAGAGCTACTTTAATAGCCATGTTTAACGTATCCGGTTTTTCGGTTTTTACTAGTAATTTTAATTCACGATTTAGCCCGCGAACGAATTGGTCGACACTAGTTTCCGCGTCGTCTCTGATTATTTCTTTCTTTATTTTTGGGCGGTTATTAAATCTGTCGGTTATACTTCGCACGATAATGTCTTGGTATTTTGTAAACTGATGAGCGTATTCGGTTACGCTACGCGATCCTTGTTTGCACTGCGCTCTTTCCGTCAAAGCACTTTGATAGTCTAATTTGTCTCCGAAATGAAGTCTCAGAGCTTCAAAGAGTTCTTCTTCATCGCGAACTTCTTCTGAATCGATCATTCTTCTAACGCGACCCTTTAGTTTCATAGTTTTTACTTGTTTTATAAAAAACTCGCGCTCTAGTTCTGTCGTTAGGGTTTCGATTCCGTATTTTATCTCTTGAATGAAACTCTCAATCGAGATATTCGATCCGTCAAATTCTGTCACTAACTTGACCATTGTGTCTATTAATTTATAGTCTACCGGAGGTATTACGCGTTGATTTGATCTCCGCGATGTATTAGTTATTTCATTTCTTGGATCCTCGGATATATTGTCCGCGGATTGTTCTCTCATTTCATTCACTTCACTTTTAAGTGCGTTAATGTCTTTATTCATATCGTTTATAGTTGTTGTCAGTCTTGTGAGCGCTTCTGTAAGCGGGACCAATTGGTCGTCTGACATTTTTCTTCTAGGAATCGTTTTACGGAGTTCAATGACGTAAAACTTGTGTGCAGAAAGCACTTAGAATAAAATTCTAACTGTCCTGAGCGTTTGTAATACAAAAGAAATTTGTACTTACAATTTCTGCTCCATGACAGGGTTCCCGTTGTTATATTCACTTTATTTATCCTTTCTTCTTCTTGGCGATAAAATCCCTTTTCGCTGCCACCAATTTGTCGTGCCGTAGGCGTTGTGAGTTTGAGATTAGGATGTGGGATCGGTCCAATGAAGTTTACTCAGATGAATCGAAGATTTATGATATAACTAATTATTCCTTTATTGTACTTCTTGCGAAATACCTTGAATCGTAGCTTACACCGGCCCTTGCTCGACCGTCTGTAGCCTACAGTGAACTGACGGTTCGGAGCTCTCAAGCGTACGTTACAGAAAATGCTGACCCATGCGTTATTATGGCTACATGCGATAACGCATCCGGTAGAAGAGTCTTGAGCGGCTCCACCGTTATAAAATTATACATCGTTAGAATTATGATATTCGTTTTTTGCACAACAGTTGATACAAGTGATGGAACAATGTTTGAACAAATTAATGGTGAAAAAAAGGTCGCGTTTTTTGATTTTCAATTTTTTGTTGCGTAAGTGTGAGGGAAAAATGTCAAACACAAAAGTTGTGGGCCTCATCCTTGTGCGTCAGAAAAAAATTTTAAAGTTCAAAAATTGTAGGGTAGTTTAGCCGCAAAATGCGAAACACCACTTTTTTTTTAATTTTCATTCCCATCCAGTTTCCCTAATTATCAATGTACACATTCGAAACTCACGTGGCGTATGTGAAATCTGTGCCCCAAGAACCAGTCCAAAAATCAATTGATTATCGATATATTCGTAGGTACAGATCTGAAGATCCATAATGTGAAAAAAAAAGTTTTTTCCATCAGCAAAGGTCGAAAAAAAAGGGAATAAAATTTTTCTTAGTTAACAAATGCAATAATTACTGAGATAACCGACTCACAAAAACGATTCTTCGATATTGTTATTCCAGTTTTTGAGACGAAAAATTACAGACCAGAAACACCTCTTCATCTTTATTAGAACCGGAGATACACTTGTTTTAGGTGAATTTGACGTGATTTTCGGCGATGATAAAGCAGAAAATAATTTTGTAAGAATGACTAGACTGATCAATAATCACGAAGTCAAAGACTACATTTGGACGACTAATAACTGAGAATAACGTCAAATTTTCTTTCGAATGTGTACATTGATAATTGGGGGAACTGGATGGAAACGAAAAAAAAAAAACAAGAGAAAAAAACAAGTGGTTTTTCGCATTTTGCGGCTAAACTACCCTACATTTTTTTAATCTTAAAATTTTTTTCCGATGCACAAGGATGAGGCCCACAACTTTTGTATTCAACATTTTTCCCTCACACGCACGCAAAAAAAATTAAAAATCAAAAACGCGACTTTTTTTTCACCGTTTGTTTAAACATTGTTCCGTCACTTTCATCAACAAGCAAAATCAAACGTTTCTTCGTTGAGGTCAAATCTACCTGGAAAAAAATCGGCGTACCTGTACTCAAAAAGAATAGGTGTCAAGTCTAATCCGACTGGACTAGTAGGGTCATGTAGTTAGCATCACAGCGTTTGGCAACTTGATTGAAGGCGCAGCATAATTGATATACCGGAGAACGAGACGCAATATTAGTACGACCTATGCTGACCGTGAAGAAAATAGAGCTACGAGACCCAAGCCGAGGGACACGAAGAGGTAGAAGACCAAGTAGATCGGAGCAGTCAATCGCACCCCTAAGCAGTTTCACTGCGAATATGGCGGCAGAAGCATCACGCCTCGCGGCGAGCTTCGGCATGTTAAAACGTCCGCAGAGTTCGGCGCACTGAATGCCACGAGGGGGGTAGAAAGATTCAACCCTGAACGCAAGATACTTCAAAAACTTCCTGTGCACACTAGGGTGGTCCTTATTTAGGGTGTTTTCGAATTTTTCTGCGGACAAGGCGGAAAAAGTTTGCAAATAAATCAATCAAAAAGTACGCGGAACCAGGAGCCTGTAGGCAAACCCTAAGTACTCCCGCGAAGGCCATGAATTTTCCCATGTAATTTCAATGGGAATTCGGACTTAATGCACTATTTTTCTCGCCCCCGCCTAAATAGTATTTTGAAAAATCTGAAACTTGGCATATGTCTTTCCTATATTCATGGATACCTATTCTACGAAAAATTAGTCGATTCACAATGATGGAATTAACAAAGTACCAGCGCATCGTTAAATGGTGATTTTTTACTTCAAGACACAACTTTAATGCGCTGGTACTTTGTTAATTCCATCGTTGTAAATCGACTGATTTTTTGTCGATTTTGTCGAACCTAACCTAACCTAACCCGAACCAATAAAATCAGTTTATAATTTTTTTTTTTTCATATGTATTATTCAAGTGAAATTTCACTCGAAAGAATCTCTTGTGTAGACCGATGCAATTATTTTTTCAGCACACATAAGTCAAATTGCAGATTGAACATGAAGAAAAAGATTATCCAATTCCTTTAATCACCCCCGTAGATTGTGGACGTCTATTCGAAGATTAGCATTTTTGCAGCGCCCGGGGCCTTTATAAGACATTTGGCAGCTAATTGTGATAGCGCTTGTACCCGCATGAGGCGTTAGCAGCTAGTTCATCGTAGCGCTTATACCCACATGACGCATTAGAAGCTAGTTTTGGGACGTCTGGAATCTGACATCCAACGCGTACTGTTCTGTTGCATATGATTTTTTTCGCCCCCGTCCCGTCCCGGACGGACGGACGGAGGGACGGTGGGACGGACGGACGGACGGACGGTCGTACGGAGGGACGGTGGGACGGAGGGACGGAGGGACGGAGGGACGGACGGACGTAGGGACGGAGGGACGGACGGACGGACGGTCGGACGGATGTCTGTCTGTCCTGTCGAAAGTTCATTACTTCTGCCGTTTCATACCCACCACCACCACTTGGATTCACCTAGTCTCGATATCGCATTCTTGCCCATCGGCCCAGAAAACCTAAGACTACGGATTTTTGAACAAAATTTCCGAACTCTGGGAAATCTCAGTCGGCCAAATCGGAGCCCCATCATCGTCGAAGAGTCAGGAATTGAAACAGACTGTTTTCATTTCAGTTATCAGAGACCCAAAAATTATCCGAATACTATCATTTTTCATGAACAAGTCAAGAATCAGAGTTCAAGCTGAGAATAAATACGTTTCTAAACTAACCAACGACTGCGGCGATTAGGAAAATTTCATCAGATTCAAGTTAGTGACAATCCTATCGATTGAGACCAAATATCGTCAAAATCCGTTAATGTATTCTGGAGATATCGCCGATAAAAACGTCCGATTCCAAATTTCGTTTCAACTCGGAAACTATCGCACCGATCAGATAATGAAATCTAATCCCTAATTCGTTTGAAGTTGAAAGAAACCTACTGCACTGATCGAATTGAACCAGAGGTCATGAAAATTCGTCTATTTGTTCTCGGTATATCATCAGACAGAAATTTGATTACAAAACAGAAATTCAGATCGTGAAGATCTGGTGAAAGCTGCAGAACTTTTCTTTTTTGGTTGATTATACATATTCGTGAAAACTTATCTCTTTCTTTAAAGAAGTAAGTCGCAAAGAAAGGCTAATTTTCGGGGCTGCAAGTATATGAGATATCCCCTTATAAAGTAGATCCACAACTATAATATACTTGTATCGTAATTGCATTTTGCCCTTAAGCTTGTACCTATCCATAGGTATTTTGTAGGGCTGTGCGAATATTCGATTTTTTGGATTATTCGTCGCGAATCGAATAGTAAAATTCGATTCAAAATCGAATCGAATAATCCGAATATTCGAATCATTTGCTTCGACGTTCGAATAATACAAATTTCCCGAAAGACGCGGATTTTCCAGACGATTGTTTTTGTGTTTTTTTTTCGAACAAACGTTCAATTTTCTCAACGAATGAAATAGCTCCTGGATCAATCAACATTAAATCCTAAAAAATGCGTAAACACGTTCAGTAAACAATTTAGAAGATGCAAGCGTTAGATTTTTGCGAAATTCAAATTTAGACCGAAAATAATTTTGCTTATAAGGAAAAAGTTTAATCTAGTGAGCGTGGAAAGTGGCCTCTGTCGAAATACATTATAAAAAATGTTTGGTATTCGGATCGAATAGTGCGAATCCTTTATTAACTTCAATTATTTCAATTTTCGGGAGATCGGACTCTTTTTATTTATTTATTTATTCATTTATTCATTTATTTGTGGTAATTCAAGCCCAACAGGCGAACCCAGGTATGGGCATATACAAACACAATTACAAAACATTGTCAATTTCGGTAAGAGAGATACAGTTCCTGCTGACATCGCACAATACAAATTCCTCCACTGAGGTGGGGACTTGAAACCTAAGCTTTGTCATAAATTAAAAGTAAAATACAGATGGATATCTACGAGGGATCCAAGACATGGCTAGAGCGAAACCAGATAAGGAGATGCGATACCGGTGATTCTCACACAGGCACGATGCCGAAATGAGAACGAGCAATAGCACACAGCACAGGTATAGTCCAGTCGAATTAGACATAAAATCGACTGACACCTGTAATGTACCGAACCATTTATTCATTCTTATTATTAGTCTCTAGATCTTATGTCTTCGTATTCAAAAATAAGTTTCCCTAATGAAATATCCTAATCCTCTACCCATGATAAACCGTTCCTGCCAATCTATGCCTCATCACGGAAAACCCCGTCCTTCCAATATTGCTCAATTTTATGATCCTCTTCCTCCAAGTGTCTCGCAGGTGTCATTCCGAGAAATCCCTTATTTCCAGAATCTCCAACCCAAAACTCTACCCCCTGATTTCTGATTGGTACCCTACTCCTCATATGCACCACCCACACCTCCTACTATTCGCAATTCTTCCTTCACCTAATTTCCTCAAATCCTTCGAAATAACAGTTCAACTCAAAGTATCAAATCGACAACATCCTAATTCCGAATTCCGACAGTTAAACAAGAATCGTCAGAACGACAACATCCGAATTCCGAACTCCGACAGTTGAACAAGAATCGTCAGAACGACAACATCCGAATTCCGAACTCCGACAGTTAAACAAGAATCGTCAGAACGACAATATCCGAATTCCGAACTCCGACAGTTCAACAAAAACCATCAAATTGACAACATCCGAATTCCGAAATCCAAGACTCAATTCTAACTCCGAACTCCGACAAATCAACAAAGATCCTCAGACCTCATTCGCATTCCAACTCACAACATCGACTATTCTCATCAAATCCTAAAACTCACACTCAGTTTCTGAAATTCAAATAAAGTTTCACTTTAAGTTTAACACATCTTGTTATTTAAACTCGGAGACCATTACACACCTATTCCTTTTGAGTACAGGTATGCCGATTTTTTTCCCGGTAGATTTGACCTCAAAGAAGAATCACTTGATTTTGCGTGTTGATAAAAGTGATGGAACAATGTTTGAACAAATTAATGGTGAAAGAAAGGTCGCGTTTTTCGATTTTTAATTTTTTTTGCGTAAGTGTGAGGGAAAAATGTCAAACACAAAAGTTGTGGGCCTCATCCTTGTGCGTCAGAAAAAAATTTTAAAGTTCAAAAATTGTAGGGTAGTTTAGCCGCAAAATGCGAAACACCACTTTTTTTTTAATTTTCATTCCCATCCAGTTTCCCTAATTATCAATGTACACATTCGAAACTCACGTGGCGTATGTGAAATCTGTGCCCCAAGAACCAGTCCAAAAATCAATTGATTATCGATATATTCGTAGGTACAGATCTGAAGATCCATAATGTGAAAAAAAAAGTTTTTTCCATCAGCAAAGGTCGAAAAAAAAGGGAATAAAATTTTTCTTAGTTAACAAATGCAATAATTACTGAGATAACCGACTCACAAAAACGATTCTTCGATATTGTTATTCCAGTTTTTGAGACGAAAAATTACAGACCAGAAACACCTCTTCATCTTTATTAGAAACGGAGATACACTTGTTTTAGGTGAATTTGACGTGATTTTCGGCGATGATAAAGCAGAAAATAATTTTGTAAGAATGACTAGACTGATCAATAATCACGAAGTCAAAGACTACATTTGGACGACTAATAACTGAGAATAACGTCAAATTTTCTTTCGAATGTGTACATTGATAATTGGGGGAACTGGATGGAAACGAAAAAAAAAAAACAAAAAAAAAAAACAAGTGGTTTTTCGCATTTTGCGGCTAAACTACCCTACATTTTTTTAATCTTAAAATTTTTTTCCGATGCACAAGGATGAGGCCCACAACTTTTGTATTCAACATTTTTCCCTCACACGCACGCAAAAAAAATTAAAAATCAAAAACGCGACTTTTTTTTCACCGTTTGTTTAAACATTGTTCCGTCACTTTCATCAACAAGCAAAATCAAACGTTTCTTCGTTGAGGTCAAATCTACCTGGAAAAAAATCGGCGTACCTGTACTCAAAAAGAATAGGTGTCAAGTCTAATCCGACTGGACTAGTAGGGTCATGTAGTTAGCATCACAGCGTTTGGCAACTTGATTGAAGGCGCAGCATAATTGATATACCGGAGAACGAGACGCAATATTAGTACGACCTATGCTGACCGTGAAGAAAATAGAGCTACGAGACCCAAGCCGAGGGACACGAAGAGGTAGAAGACCAAGTAGATCGGAGCAGTCAATCGCACCCCTAAGCAGTTTCACTGCGAATATGGCGGCAGAAGCATCACGCCTCGCGGCGAGCGTTGGCATGTTAAAACGTCCGCAGAGTTCGGCGCACTGAATGCCACGAGGGGGGTAGAAAGATTCAACCCTGAACGCAAGATACTTCAAAAACTTCCTTTGCACACTAGGGTGGTCCTTATTTAGGGTGTTTTCGAATTTTTCTGCGGACAAGGCGGAAAAAGTTTGCAAATAAATCAATCAAAAAGTACGCGGAACCAGGAGCCTGTAGGCAAACCCTAAGTACTCCCGCGAAGGCCATGAATTTTCCCATGTAATTTCAATGGGAATTCGGACTTAATGCACTATTTTTCTCGCCCCCGCCTAAATAGTATTTTGAAAAATCTGAAACTTGGCATATGTCTTTCCTATATTCATGGATACCTATTCTACGAAAAATTAGTCGATTCACAATGATGGAATTAACAAAGTACCAGCGCATCGTTAAATGGTGATTTTTTACTTCAAGACACAACTTTAATGCGCTGGTACTTTGTTAATTCCATCGTTGTAAATCGACTAATTTTTTGTCGATTTTGTCGAACCTAACCTAACCTAACCCGAACCAATAAAATCAGTTTATAATTTTTTTTTTTTCATATGTATTATTCAAGTGAAATTTCACTCGAAAGAATCTCTTGTGTAGACCGATGCAATCATTTTTTCAGCACACATAAGTCAAATTGCAGATTGAACATGAAAAAAAAGATTATTCAATTCCTTTAATCACCCCCGTAGATTGTGGACGTCTATTCGAAGATTAGCATTTTTGCAGCGCCCGGGGCCTTTATAAGACATTTGGCAGCTAATTGTGATAGCGCTTGTACCCGCATGAGGCGTTAGCAGCTAGTTCATCGTAGCGCTTATACCCACATGACGCATTAGAAGCTAGTTTTGGGACGTCTGGAATCTGACATCCAACGCGTACTGTTCTGTTGCATATGATTTTTTTCGCCCCCGTCCCGTCCCGTCCCGGACGGACGGACGGAGGGACGGTGGGACGGACGGACGGACGGACGGTCGTACGGAGGGACGGTGGGACGGAGGGACGGAGGGACGGAGGGACGGAGGGACGGAGGGACGGACGGACGTAGGGACGGAGGGACGGACGGACGGACGGTCGGACGGATGTCTGTCTGTCCTGTCGAAAGTTCATTACTTCTGCCGTTTCATACCCACCACCACCACTTGGATTCACCTAGTCTCGATATCGCATTCTTGCCCATCGGCCCAGAAAACCTAAGACTACGGATTTTTGAACAAAATTTCCGAACTCTGGGAAATCTCAGTCGGCCAAATCGGAGCCCCATCATCGTCGAAGAGTCAGGAATTGAAACAGACTGTTTTTATTTCAGTTATCAGAGACCCAAAAATTATCCGAATACTATCATTTTTCATGAACAAGTCAAGAATCAGAGTTCAAGCTGAGAATAAATACGTTTCTAAACTAACCAACGACTGCGGCGATTAGGAAAATTTCATCAGATTCAAGTTAGTGACAATCCTATCGATTGAGACCAAATATCGTCAAAATCCGTTAATGTATTCTGGAGATATCGCCGATAAAAACGTCCGATTCCAAATTTCGTTTCAACTCGGAAACTATCGCACCGATCAGATAATGAAATCTAATCCCTAATTCGTTTGAAGTTGAAAGAAACCTACTGCACTGATCGAATTGAACCAGAGGTCATGAAAATTCGTCTATTTGTTCTCGGTATATCATCAGACAGAAATTTGATTACAAAACAGAAATTCAGATCGTGAAGATCTGGTGAAAGCTGCAGAACTTTTCTTTTTTGGTTGATTATACATATTCGTGAAAACTTATCTCTTTCTTTAAAGAAGTAAGTCGCAAAGAAAGGCTAATTTTCGGGGCTGCAAGTATATGAGATATCCCCTTATAAAGTAGATCCACAACTATAATATACTTGTATCGTAATTGCATTTTGCCCTTAAGCTTGTACCTATCCATAGGTATTTTGTAGGGCTGTGCGAATATTCGATTTTTTGGATTATTCGTCGCGAATCGAATAGTAAAATTCGATTCAAAATCGAATCGAATAATCCGAATATTCGAATCATTTGCTTCGACGTTCGAATAATACAAATTTCCCGAAAGACGCGGATTTTCCAGACGATTGTTTTTGTGTTTTTTTTTCGAACAAACGTTCAATTTTCTCAACAAATGAAATAGCTCCTGGATCAATCAACATTAAATCCTAAAAAATGCGTAAACACGTTCAGTAAACAATTTAGAAGATGCAAGCGTTAGATTTTTGCGAAATTCAAATTTAGACCGAAAATAATTTTGCTTATAAGGAAAAAGTTTAATCTAGTGAGCGTGGAAAGTGGCCTCTGTCGAAATACATTATAAAAAATGTTTGGTATTCGGATCGAATAGTGCGAATCCTTTATTAACTTCAATTATTTCAATTTTCGGGAGATCGGACTCTTTTTATTTATTTATTTATTCATTTATTTGTGGTAATTCAAGCCCAACAGGCGAACCCAGGTATGGGCATATACAAACACAATTACAAAACATTGTCAATTTCGGTAAGAGAGATACAGTTCCTGCTGACATCGCACAATACAAATTCCTCCACTGAGGTGGGGACTTGAAACCTAAGCTTTGTCATAAATTAAAAGTAAAATACAGATGGATATCTACGAGGGATCCAAGACATGGCTAGAGCGAAACCAGATAAGGAGATGCGATACCGGTGATTCTCACACAGGCACGATGCCGAAATGAGAACGAGCAATAGCACACAGCACAGGTATAGTCCAGTCGAATTAGACATAAAATCGACTGACACCTGTAATGTACCGAACCATTTATTCATTCTTATTATTAGTCTCTAGATCTTATGTCTTCGTATTCAAAAATAAGTTTCCCTAATGAAATATCCTAATCCTCTACCCATGATAAACCGTTCCTGCCAATCTATGCCTCATCACGGAAAACCCCGTCCTTCCAATATTGCTCAATTTTATGATCCTCTTCCTCCAAGTGTCTCGCAGGTGTCATTCCGAGAAATCCCTTATTTCCAGAATCTCCAACCCAAAACTCTACCCCCTGATTTCTGATTGGTACCCTACTCCTCATATGCACCACCCACACCTCCTACTATTCGCAATTCTTCCTTCACCTAATTTCCTCAAATCCTTCGAAATAACAGTTCAACTCAAAGTATCAAATCGACAACATCCTAATTCCGAATTCCGACAGTTAAACAAGAATCGTCAGAACGACAACATCCGAATTCCGAACTCCGACAGTTGAACAAGAATCGTCAGAACGACAACATCCGAATTCCGAACTCCGACAGTTAAACAAGAATCGTCAGAACGACAATATCCGAATTCCGAACTCCGACAGTTCAACAAAAACCATCAAATTGACAACATCCGAATTCCGAAATCCAAGACTCAATTCTAACTCCGAACTCCGACAAATCAACAAAGATCCTCAGACCTCATTCGCATTCCAACTCACAACATCGACTATTCTCATCAAATCCTAAAACTCACACTCAGTTTCTGAAATTCAAATAAAGTTTCACTTTAAGTTTAACACATCTTGTTATTTAAACTCGGAGACCATTACACACCTATTCCTTTTGAGTACAGGTATGCCGATTTTTTTCCCGGTAGATTTGACCTCAAAGAAGAATCACTTGATTTTGCGTGTTGATAAAAGTGATGGAACAATGTTTGAACAAATTAATGGTGAAAGAAAGGTCGCGTTTTTCGATTTTTAATTTTTTTTGCGTAAGTGTGAGGGAAAAATGTCAAACACAAAAGTTGTGGGCCTCATCCTTGTGCGTCAGAAAAAAATTTTAAAGTTCAAAAATTGTAGGGTAGTTTAGCCGCAAAATGCGAAACACCACTTTTTTTTTAATTTTCATTCCCATCCAGTTTCCCTAATTATCAATGTACACATTCGAAACTGACGTGGCGTATGTGAAATCTGTGCCCCAAGAACCAGTCCAAAAATCAATTGATTATCGATATATTCGTAGGTACAGATCTGAAGATCCATAATGTGAAAAAAAAAGTTTTTTCCATCAGCAAAGGTCGAAAAAAAAGGGAATAAAATTTTTCTTAGTTAACAAATGCAATAATTACTGAGATAACCGACTCACAAAAACGATTCTATGATATTGTTATTCCAGTTTTTGAGACGAAAAATTACAGACCAGAAACACCTCTTCATCTTTATTAGAACCGGAGATACACTTGTTTTAGGTGAATTTGACGTGATTTTCGGCGATGATAAAGCAGAAAATAATTTTGTAAGAATGACTAGACTGATCAATAATCACGAAGTCAAAGACTACATTTGGACGACTAATAACTGAGAATAACGTCAAATTTTCTTTCGAATGTGTACATTGATAATTGGGGGAACTGGATGGAAACGAAAAAAAAAAAACAAGAGAAAAAAACAAGTGGTTTTTCGCATTTTGCGGCTAAACTACCCTACATTTTTTTAATCTTAAAATTTTTTTCCGATGCACAAGGATGAGGCCCACAACTTTTGTATTCAACATTTTTCCCTCACACGCACGCAAAAAAAATTAAAAATCAAAAACGCGACTTTTTTTTCACCGTTTGTTTAAACATTGTTCCGTCACTTTCATCAACAAGCAAAATCAAACGTTTCTTCGTTGAGGTCAAATCTACCTGGAAAAAAATCGGCGTACCTGTACTCAAAAAGAATAGGTGTCAAGTCTAATCCGACTGGACTAGTAGGGTCATGTAGTTAGCATCACAGCGTTTGGCAACTTGATTGAAGGCGCAGCATAATTGATATACCGGAGAACGAGACGCAATATTAGTACGACCTATGCTGACCGTGAAGAAAATAGAGCTACGAGACCCAAGCCGAGGGACACGAAGAGGTAGAAGACCAAGTAGATCGGAGCAGTCAATCGCACCCCTAAGCAGTTTCACTGCGAATATGGCGGCAGAAGCATCACGCCTCGCGGCGAGCTTCGGCATGTTAAAACGTCCGCAGAGTTCGGCGCACTGAATGCCACGAGGGGGGTAGAAAGATTCAACCCTGAACGCAAGATACTTCAAAAACTTCCTGTGCACACTAGGGTGGTCCTTATTTAGGGTGTTTTCGAATTTTTCTGCGGACAAGGCGGAAAAAGTTTGCAAATAAATCAATCAAAAAGTACGCGGAACCAGGAGCCTGTAGGCAAACCCTAAGTACTCCCGCGAAGGCCATGAATTTTCCCATGTAATTTCAATGGGAATTCGGACTTAATGCACTATTTTTCTCGCCCCCGCCTAAATAGTATTTTGAAAAATCTGAAACTTGGCATATGTCTTTCCTATATTCATGGATACCTATTCTACGAAAAATTAGTCGATTCACAATGATGGAATTAACAAAGTACCAGCGCATCGTTAAATGGTGATTTTTTACTTCAAGACACAACTTTAATGCGCTGGTACTTTGTTAATTCCATCGTTGTAAATCGACTGATTTTTTGTCGATTTTGTCGAACCTAACCTAACCTAACCCGAACCAATAAAATCAGTTTATAATTTTTTTTTTTTCATATGTATTATTCAAGTGAAATTTCACTCGAAAGAATCTCTTGTGTAGACCGATGCAATTATTTTTTCAGCACACATAAGTCAAATTGCAGATTGAACATGAAGAAAAAGATTATTCAATTCCTTTAATCACCCCCGTAGATTGTGGACGTCTATTCGAAGATTAGCATTTTTGCAGCGCCCGGGGCCTTTATAAGACATTTGGCAGCTAATTGTGATAGCGCTTGTACCCGCATGAGGCGTTAGCAGCTAGTTCATCGTAGCGCTTATACCCACATGACGCATTAGAAGCTAGTTTTGGGACGTCTGGAATCTGACATCCAACGCGTACTGTTCTGTTGCATATGATTTTTTTCGCCCCCGTCCCGTCCCGTCCCGGACGGACGGACGGAGGGACGGTGGGACGGACGGACGGACGGACGGTCGTACGGAGGGACGGTGGGACGGAGGGACGGAGGGACGGAGGGACGGACGGACGTAGGGACGGAGGGACGGACGGACGGACGGTCGGACGGATGTCTGTCTGTCCTGTCGAAAGTTCATTACTTCTGCCGTTTCATACCCACCACCACCACTTGGATTCACCTAGTCTCGATATCGCATTCTTGCCCATCGGCCCAGAAAACCTAAGACTACGGATTTTTGAACAAAATTTCCGAACTCTGGGAAATCTCAGTCGGCCAAATCGGAGCCCCATCATCGTCGAAGAGTCAGGAATTGAAACAGACTGTTTTCATTTCAGTTATCAGAGACCCAAAAATTATCCGAATACTATCATTTTTCATGAACAAGTCAAGAATCAGAGTTCAAGCTGAGAATAAATACGTTTCTAAACTAACCAACGACTGCGGCGATTAGGAAAATTTCATCAGATTCAAGTTAGTGACAATCCTATCGATTGAGACCAAATATCGTCAAAATCCGTTAATGTATTCTGGAGATATCGCCGATAAAAACGTCCGATTCCAAATTTCGTTTCAACTCGGAAACTATCGCACCGATCAGATAATGAAATCTAATCCCTAATTCGTTTGAAGTTGAAAGAAACCTACTGCACTGATCGAATTGAACCAGAGGTCATGAAAATTCGTCTATTTGTTCTCGGTATATCATCAGACAGAAATTTGATTACAAAACAGAAATTCAGATCGTGAAGATCTGGTGAAAGCTGCAGAACTTTTCTTTTTTGGTTGATTATACATATTCGTGAAAACTTATCTCTTTCTTTAAAGAAGTAAGTCGCAAAGAAAGGCTAATTTTCGGGGCTGCAAGTATATGAGATATCCCCTTATAAAGTAGATCCACAACTATAATATACTTGTATCGTAATTGCATTTTGCCCTTAAGCTTGTACCTATCCATAGGTATTTTGTAGGGCTGTGCGAATATTCGATTTTTTGGATTATTCGTCGCGAATCGAATAGTAAAATTCGATTCAAAATCGAATCGAATAATCCGAATATTCGAATCATTTGCTTCGACGTTCGAATAATACAAATTTCCCGAAAGACGCGGATTTTCCAGACGATTGTTTTTGTGTTTTTTTTTCGAACAAACGTTCAATTTTCTCAACAAATGAAATAGCTCCTGGATCAATCAACATTAAATCCTAAAAAATGCGTAAACACGTTCAGTAAACAATTTAGAAGATGCAAGCGTTAGATTTTTGCGAAATTCAAATTTAGACCGAAAATAATTTTGCTTATAAGGAAAAAGTTTAATCTAGTGAGCGTGGAAAGTGGCCTCTGTCGAAATACATTATAAAAAATGTTTGGTATTCGGATCGAATAGTGCGAATCCTTTATTAACTTCAATTATTTCAATTTTCGGGAGATCGGACTCTTTTTATTTGTTTATTTATTTATTTATTCATTTATTTGTGGTAATTCAAGCCCAACAGGCGAACCCAGGTATGGGCATATACAAACACAATTACAAAACATTGTCAATTTCGGTAAGAGAGATACAGTTCCTGCTGACATCGCACAATACAAATTCCTCCACTGAGGTGGGGACTTGAAACCTAAGCTTTGTCATAAATTAAAAGTAAAATACAGATGGATATCTACGAGGGATCCAAGACATGGCTAGAGCGAAACCAGATAAGGAGATGCGATACCGGTGATTCTCACACAGGCACGATGCCGAAATGAGAACGAGCAATAGCACACAGCACAGGTATAGTCCAGTCGAATTAGACATAAAATCGACTGACACCTGTAATGTACCGAACCATTTATTCATTCTTATTATTAGTCTCTAGATCTTATGTCTTCGTATTCAAAAATAAGTTTCCCTAATGAAATATCCTAATCCTCTACCCATGATAAACCGTTCCTGCCAATCTATGCCTCATCACGGAAAACCCCGTCCTTCCAATATTGCTCAATTTTATGATCCTCTTCCTCCAAGTGTCTCGCAGGTGTCATTCCGAGAAATCCCTTATTTCCAGAATCTCCAACCCAAAACTCTACCCCCTGATTTCTGATTGGTACCCTACTCCTCATATGCACCACCCACACCTCCTACTATTCGCAATTCTTCCTTCACCTAATTTCCTCAAATCCTTCGAAATAACAGTTCAACTCAAAGTATCAAATCGACAACATCCTAATTCCGAATTCCGACAGTTAAACAAGAATCGTCAGAACGACAACATCCGAATTCCGAACTCCGACAGTTGAACAAGAATCGTCAGAACGACAACATCCGAATTCCGAACTCCGACAGTTAAACAAGAATCGTCAGAACGACAATATCCGAATTCCGAACTCCGACAGTTCAACAAAAACCATCAAATTGACAACATCCGAATTCCGAAATCCAAGACTCAATTCTAACTCCGAACTCCGACAAATCAACAAAGATCCTCAGACCTCATTCGCATTCCAACTCACAACATCGACTATTCTCATCAAATCCTAAAACTCACACTCAGTTTCTGAAATTCAAATAAAGTTTCACTTTAAGTTTAACACATCTTGTTATTTAAACTCGGAGACCATTACACACCTATTCCTTTTGAGTACAGGTATGCCGATTTTTTTCCCGGTAGATTTGACCTCAAAGAAGAATCACTTGATTTTGCGTGTTGATAAAAGTGATGGAACAATGTTTGAACAAATTAATGGTGAAAGAAAGGTCGCGTTTTTCGATTTTTAATTTTTTTTGCGTAAGTGTGAGGGAAAAATGTCAAACACAAAAGTTGTGGGCCTCATCCTTGTGCGTCAGAAAAAAATTTTAAAGTTCAAAAATTGTAGGGTAGTTTAGCCGCAAAATGCGAAACACCACTTTTTTTTTAATTTTCATTCCCATCCAGTTTCCCTAATTATCAATGTACACATTCGAAACTCACGTGGCGTATGTGAAATCTGTGCCCCAAGAACCAGTCCAAAAATCAATTGATTATCGATATATTCGTAGGTACAGATCTGAAGATCCATAATGTGAAAAAAAAAGTTTTTTCCATCAGCAAAGGTCGAAAAAAAAGGGAATAAAATTTTTCTTAGTTAACAAATGCAATAATTACTGAGATAACCGACTCACAAAAACGATTCTTCGATATTGTTATTCCAGTTTTTGAGACGAAAAATTACAGACCAGAAACACCTCTTCATCTTTATTAGAACCGGAGATACACTTGTTTTAGGTGAATTTGACGTGATTTTCGGCGATGATAAAGCAGAAAATAATTTTGTAAGAATGACTAGACTGATCAATAATCACGAAGTCAAAGACTACATTTGGACGACTAATAACTGAGAATAACGTCAAATTTTCTTTCGAATGTGTACATTGATAATTGGGGGAACTGGATGGAAACGAAAAAAAAAAAACAAAAAAAAAAAACAAGTGGTTTTTCGCATTTTGCGGCTAAACTACCCTACATTTTTTTAATCTTAAAATTTTTTTCCGATGCACAAGGATGAGGCCCACAACTTTTGTATTCAACATTTTTCCCTCACACGCACGCAAAAAAAATTAAAAATCAAAAACGCGACTTTTTTTTCACCGTTTGTTTAAACATTGTTCCGTCACTTTCATCAACAAGCAAAATCAAACGTTTCTTCGTTGAGGTCAAATCTACCTGGAAAAAAATCGGCGTACCTGTACTCAAAAAGAATAGGTGTCAAGTCTAATCCGACTGGACTAGTAGGGTCATGTAGTTAGCATCACAGCGTTTGGCAACTTGATTGAAGGCGCAGCATAATTGATATACCGGAGAACGAGACGCAACATTAGTACGACCTATGCTGACCGTGAAGAAAATAGAGCTACGAGACCCAAGCCGAGGGACACGAAGAGGTAGAAGACCAAGTAGATCGGAGCAGTCAATCGCACCCCTAAGCAGTTTCACTGCGAATATGGCGGCAGAAGCATCACGCCTCGCGGCGAGCGTTGGCATGTTAAAACGTCCGCAGAGTTCGGCGCACTGAATGCCACGAGGGGGGTAGAAAGATTCAACCCTGAACGCAAGATACTTCAAAAACTTCCTTTGCACACTAGGGTGGTCCTTATTTAGGGTGTTTTCGAATTTTTCTGCGGACAAGGCGGAAAAAGTTTGCAAATAAATCAATCAAAAAGTACGCGGAACCAGGAGCCTGTAGGCAAACCCTAAGTACTCCCGCGAAGGCCATGAATTTTCCCATGTAATTTCAATGGGAATTCGGACTTAATGCACTATTTTTCTCGCCCCCGCCTAAATAGTATTTTGAAAAATCTGAAACTTGGCATATGTCTTTCCTATATTCATGGATACCTATTCTACGAAAAATTAGTCGATTCACAATGATGGAATTAACAAAGTACCAGCGCATCGTTAAATGGTGATTTTTTACTTCAAGACACAACTTTAATGCGCTGGTACTTTGTTAATTCCATCGTTGTAAATCGACTAATTTTTTGTCGATTTTGTCGAACCTAACCTAACCTAACCCGAACCAATAAAATCAGTTTATAATTTTTTTTTTTTCATATGTATTATTCAAGTGAAATTTCACTCGAAAGAATCTCTTGTGTAGACCGATGCAATTATTTTTTCAGCACACATAAGTCAAATTGCAGATTGAACATGAAAAAAAAGATTATTCAATTCCTTTAATCACCCCCGTAGATTGTGGACGTCTATTCGAAGATTAGCATTTTTGCAGCGCCCGGGGCCTTTATAAGACATTTGGCAGCTAATTGTGATAGCGCTTGTACCCGCATGAGGCGTTTGCAGCTAGTTCATCGTAGCGCTTATACCCACATGACGCATTAGAAGCTAGTTTTGGGACGTCTGGAATCTGACATCCAACGCGTACTGTTCTGTTGCATATGATTTTTTTCGCCCCCGTCCCGTCCCGGACGGACGGACGGAGGGACGGTGGGACGGACGGACGGACGGACGGTCGTACGGAGGGACGGTGGGACGGAGGGACGGAGGGACGGAGGGACGGACGGACGTAGGGACGGAGGGACGGACGGACGGACGGTCGGACGGATGTCTGTCTGTCCTGTCGAAAGTTCATTACTTCTGCCGTTTCATACCCACCACCACCACTTGGATTCACCTAGTCTCGATATCGCATTCTTGCCCATCGGCCCAGAAAACCTAAGACTACGGATTTTTGAACAAAATTTCCGAACTCTGGGAAATCTCAGTCGGCCAAATCGGAGCCCCATCATCGTCGAAGAGTCAGGAATTGAAACAGACTGTTTTCATTTCAGTTATCAGAGACCCAAAAATTATCCGAATACTATCATTTTTCATGAACAAGTCAAGAATCAGAGTTCAAGCTGAGAATAAATACGTTTCTAAACTAACCAACGACTGCGGCGATTAGGAAAATTTCATCAGATTCAAGTTAGTGACAATCCTATCGATTGAGACCAAATATCGTCAAAATCCGTTAATGTATTCTGGAGATATCGCCGATAAAAACGTCCGATTCCAAATTTCGTTTCAACTCGGAAACTATCGCACCGATCAGATAATGAAATCTAATCCCTAATTCGTTTGAAGTTGAAAGAAACCTACTGCACTGATCGAATTGAACCAGAGGTCATGAAAATTCGTCTATTTGTTCTCGGTATATCATCAGACAGAAATTTGATTACAAAACAGAAATTCAGATCGTGAAGATCTGGTGAAAGCTGCAGAACTTTTCTTTTTTGGTTGATTATACATATTCGTGAAAACTTATCTCTTTCTTTAAAGAAGTAAGTCGCAAAGAAAGGCTAATTTTCGGGGCTGCAAGTATATGAGATATCCCCTTATAAAGTAGATCCACAACTATAATATACTTGTATCGTAATTGCATTTTGCCCTTAAGCTTGTACCTATCCATAGGTATTTTGTAGGGCTGTGCGAATATTCGATTTTTTGGATTATTCGTCGCGAATCGAATAGTAAAATTCGATTCAAAATCGAATCGAATAATCCGAATATTCGAATCATTTGCTTCGACGTTCGAATAATACAAATTTCCCGAAAGACGCGGATTTTCCAGACGATTGTTTTTGTGTTTTTTTTTCGAACAAACGTTCAATTTTCTCAACAAATGAAATAGCTCCTGGATCAATCAACATTAAATCCTAAAAAATGCGTAAACACGTTCAGTAAACAATTTAGAAGATGCAAGCGTTAGATTTTTGCGAAATTCAAATTTAGACCGAAAATAATTTTGCTTATAAGGAAAAAGTTTAATCTAGTGAGCGTGGAAAGTGGCCTCTGTCGAAATACATTATAAAAAATGTTTGGTATTCGGATCGAATAGTGCGAATCCTTTATTAACTTCAATTATTTCAATTTTCGGGAGATCGGACTCTTTTTATTTATTTATTTATTTATTTATTCATTTATTTGTGGTAATTCAAGCCCAACAGGCGAACCCAGGTATGGGCATATACAAACACAATTACAAAACATTGTCAATTTCGGTAAGAGAGATACAGTTCCTGCTGACATCGCACAATACAAATTCCTCCACTGAGGTGGGGACTTGAAACCTAAGCTTTGTCATAAATTAAAAGTAAAATACAGATGGATATCTACGAGGGATCCAAGACATGGCTAGAGCGAAACCAGATAAGGAGATGCGATACCGGTGATTCTCACACAGGCACGATGCCGAAATGAGAACGAGCAATAGCACACAGCACAGGTATAGTCCAGTCGAATTAGACATAAAATCGACTGACACCTGTAATGTACCGAACCATTTATTCATTCTTATTATTAGTCTCTAGATCTTATGTCTTCGTATTCAAAAATAAGTTTCCCTAATGAAATATCCTAATCCTCTACCCATGATAAACCGTTCCTGCCAATCTATGCCTCATCACGGAAAACCCCGTCCTTCCAATATTGCTCAATTTTATGATCCTCTTCCTCCAAGTGTCTCGCAGGTGTCATTCCGAGAAATCCCTTATTTCCAGAATCTCCAACCCAAAACTCTACCCCCTGATTTCTGATTGGTACCCTACTCCTCATATGCACCACCCACACCTCCTACTATTCGCAATTCTTCCTTCACCTAATTTCCTCAAATCCTTCGAAATAACAGTTCAACTCAAAGTATCAAATCGACAACATCCTAATTCCGAATTCCGACAGTTAAACAAGAATCGTCAGAACGACAACATCCGAATTCCGAACTCCGACAGTTGAACAAGAATCGTCAGAACGACAACATCCGAATTCCGAACTCCGACAGTTAAACAAGAATCGTCAGAACGACAATATCCGAATTCCGAACTCCGACAGTTCAACAAAAACCATCAAATTGACAACATCCGAATTCCGAAATCCAAGACTCAATTCTAACTCCGAACTCCGACAAATCAACAAAGATCCTCAGACCTCATTCGCATTCCAACTCACAACATCGACTATTCTCATCAAATCCTAAAACTCACACTCAGTTTCTGAAATTCAAATAAAGTTTCACTTTAAGTTTAACACATCTTGTTATTTAAACTCGGAGACCATTACACACCTATTCCTTTTGAGTACAGGTATGCCGATTTTTTTCCCGGTAGATTTGACCTCAAAGAAGAATCACTTGATTTTGCGTGTTGATAAAAGTGATGGAACAATGTTTGAACAAATTAATGGTGAAAGAAAGGTCGCGTTTTTCGATTTTTAATTTTTTTTGCGTAAGTGTGAGGGAAAAATGTCAAACACAAAAGTTGTGGGCCTCATCCTTGTGCGTCAGAAAAAAATTTTAAAGTTCAAAAATTGTAGGGTAGTTTAGCCGCAAAATGCGAAACACCACTTTTTTTTTAATTTCCATTCCCATCCAGTTTCCCTAATTATCAATGTACACATTCGAAACTCACGTGGCGTATGTGAAATCTGTGCCCCAAGAACCAGTCCAAAAATCAATTGATTATCGATATATTCGTAGGTACAGATCTGAAGATCCATAATGTGAAAAAAAAAGTTTTTTCCATCAGCAAAGGTCGAAAAAAAAGGGAATAAAATTTTTCTTAGTTAACAAATGCAAGAATTACTGAGATAACCGACTCACAAAAACGATTCTTCGATATTGTTATTCCAGTTTTTGAGACGAAAAATTACAGACCAGAAACACCTCTTCATCTTTATTAGAACCGGAGATACACTTGTTTTAGGTGAATTTGACGTGATTTTCGGCGATGATAAAGCAGAAAATAATTTTGTAAGAATGACTAGACTGATCAATAATCACGAAGTCAAAGACTACATTTGGACGACTAATAACTGAGAATAACGTCAAATTTTCTTTCGAATGTGTACATTGATAATTGGGGGAACTGGATGGAAACGAAAAAAAAAAAACAAAAGAAAAAAACAAGTGGTTTTTCGCATTTTGCGGCTAAACTACCCTACATTTTTTTAATCTTAAAATTTTTTTCCGATGCACAAGGATGAGGCCCACAACTTTTGTATTCAACATTTTTCCCTCACACGCACGCAAAAAAAATTAAAAATCAAAAACGCGACTTTTTTTTCACCGTTTGTTTAAACATTGTTCCGTCACTTTCATCAACAAGCAAAATCAAACGTTTCTTCGTTGAGGTCAAATCTACCTGGAAAAAAATCGGCGTACCTGTACTCAAAAAGAATAGGTGTCAAGTCTAATCCGACTGGACTAGTAGGGTCATGTAGTTAGCATCACAGCGTTTGGCAACTTGATTGAAGGCGCAGCATAATTGATATACCGGAGAACGAGACGCAATATTAGTACGACCTATGCTGACCGTGAAGAAAATAGAGCTACGAGACCCAAGCCGAGGGACACGAAGAGGTAGAAGACCAAGTAGATCGGAGCAGTCAATCGCACCCCTAAGCAGTTTCACTGCGAATATGGCGGCAGAAGCATCACGCCTCGCGGCGAGCTTCGGCATGTTAAAACGTCCGCAGAGTTCGGCGCACTGAATGCCACGAGGGGGGTAGAAAGATTCAACCCTGAACGCAAGATACTTCAAAAACTTCCTGTGCACACTAGGGTGGTCCTTATTTAGGGTGTTTTCGAATTTTTCTGCGGACAAGGCGGAAAAAGTTTGCAAATAAATCAATCAAAAAGTACGCGGAACCAGGAGCCTGTAGGCAAACCCTAAGTACTCCCGCGAAGGCCATGAATTTTCCCATGTAATTTCAATGGGAATTCGGACTTAATGCACTATTTTTCTCGCCCCCGCCTAAATAGTATTTTGAAAAATCTGAAACTTGGCATATGTCTTTCCTATATTCATGGATACCTATTCTACGAAAAATTAGTCGATTCACAATGATGGAATTAACAAAGTACCAGCGCATCGTTAAATGGTGATTTTTTACTTCAAGACACAACTTTAATGCGCTGGTACTTTGTTAATTCCATCGTTGTAAATCGACTGATTTTTTGTCGATTTTGTCGAACCTAACCTAACCTAACCCGAACCAATAAAATCAGTTTATAATTTTTTTTTTTTCATATGTATTATTCAAGTGAAATTTCACTCGAAAGAATCTCTTGTGTAGACCGATGCAATTATTTTTTCAGCACACATAAGTCAAATTGCAGATTGAACATGAAGAAAAAGATTATTCAATTCCTTTAATCACCCCCGTAGATTGTGGACGTCTATTCGAAGATTAGCATTTTTGCAGCGCCCGGGGCCTTTATAAGACATTTGGCAGCTAATTGTGATAGCGCTTGTACCCGCATGAGGCGTTAGCAGCTAGTTCATCGTAGCGCTTATACCCACATGACGCATTAGAAGCTAGTTTTGGGACGTCTGGAATCTGACATCCAACGCGTACTGTTCTGTTGCATATGATTTTTTTCGCCCCCGTCACGTCCCGTCCCGGACGGACGGACGGAGGGACGGTGGGACGGACGGACGGACGGACGGTCGTACGGAGGGACGGTGGGACGGAGGGACGGAGGGACGGAGGGACGGACGGACGTAGGGACGGAGGGACGGACGGACGGACGGTCGGACGGATGTCTGTCTGTCCTGTCGAAAGTTCATTACTTCTGCCGTTTCATACCCACCACCACCACTTGGATTCACCTAGTCTCGATATCGCATTCTTGCCCATCGGCCCAGAAAACCTAAGACTACGGATTTTTGAACAAAATTTCCGAACTCTGGGAAATCTCAGTCGGCCAAATCGGAGCCCCATCATCGTCGAAGAGTCAGGAATTGAAACAGACTGTTTTCATTTCAGTTATCAGAGACCCAAAAATTATCCGAATACTATCATTTTTCATGAACAAGTCAAGAATCAGAGTTCAAGCTGAGAATAAATACGTTTCTAAACTAACCAACGACTGCGGCGATTAGGAAAATTTCATCAGATTCAAGTTAGTGACAATCCTATCGATTGAGACCAAATATCGTCAAAATCCGTTAATGTATTCTGGAGATATCGCCGATAAAAACGTCCGATTCCAAATTTCGTTTCAACTCGGAAACTATCGCACCGATCAGATAATGAAATCTAATCCCTAATTCGTTTGAAGTTGAAAGAAACCTACTGCACTGATCGAATTGAACCAGAGGTCATGAAAATTCGTCTATTTGTTCTCGGTATATCATCAGACAGAAATTTGATTACAAAACAGAAATTCAGATCGTGAAGATCTGGTGAAAGCTGCAGAACTTTTCTTTTTTGGTTGATTATACATATTCGTGAAAACTTATCTCTTTCTTTAAAGAAGTAAGTCGCAAAGAAAGGCTAATTTTCGGGGCTGCAAGTATATGAGATATCCCCTTATAAAGTAGATCCACAACTATAATATACTTGTATCGTAATTGCATTTTGCCCTTAAGCTTGTACCTATCCATAGGTATTTTGTAGGGCTGTGCGAATATTCGATTTTTTGGATTATTCGTCGCGAATCGAATAGTAAAATTCGATTCAAAATCGAATCGAATAATCCGAATATTCGAATCATTTGCTTCGACGTTCGAATAATACAAATTTCCCGAAAGACGCGGATTTTCCAGACGATTGTTTTTGTGTTTTTTTTTCGAACAAACGTTCAATTTTCTCAACAAATGAAATAGCTCCTGGATCAATCAACATTAAATCCTAAAAAATGCGTAAACACGTTCAGTAAACAATTTAGAAGATGCAAGCGTTAGATTTTTGCGAAATTCAAATTTAGACCGAAAATAATTTTGCTTATAAGGAAAAAGTTTAATCTAGTGAGCGTGGAAAGTGGCCTCTGTCGAAATACATTATAAAAAATGTTTGGTATTCGGATCGAATAGTGCGAATCCTTTATTAACTTCAATTATTTCAATTTTCGGGAGATCGGACTCTTTTTATTTATTTATTTATTTATTTATTTATTCATTTATTTGTGGTAATTCAAGCCCAACAGGCGAACCCAGGTATGGGCATATACAAACACAATTACAAAACATTGTCAATTTCGGTAAGAGAGATACAGTTCCTGCTGACATCGCACAATACAAATTCCTCCACTGAGGTGGGGACTTGAAACCTAAGCTTTGTCATAAATTAAAAGTAAAATACAGATGGATATCTACGAGGGATCCAAGACATGGCTAGAGCGAAACCAGATAAGGAGATGCGATACCGGTGATTCTCACACAGGCACGATGCCGAAATGAGAACGAGCAATAGCACACAGCACAGGTATAGTCCAGTCGAATTAGACATAAAATCGACTGACACCTGTAATGTACCGAACCATTTATTCATTCTTATTATTAGTCTCTAGATCTTATGTCTTCGTATTCAAAAATAAGTTTCCCTAATGAAATATCCTAATCCTCTACCCATGATAAACCGTTCCTGCCAATCTATGCCTCATCACGGAAAACCCCGTCCTTCCAATATTGCTCAATTTTATGATCCTCTTCCTCCAAGTGTCTCGCAGGTGTCATTCCGAGAAATCCCTTATTTCCAGAATCTCCAACCCAAAACTCTACCCCCTGATTTCTGATTGGTACCCTACTCCTCATATGCACCACCCACACCTCCTACTATTCGCAATTCTTCCTTCACCTAATTTCCTCAAATCCTTCGAAATAACAGTTCAACTCAAAGTATCAAATCGACAACATCCTAATTCCGAATTCCGACAGTTAAACAAGAATCGTCAGAACGACAACATCCGAATTCCGAACTCCGACAGTTGAACAAGAATCGTCAGAACGACAACATCCGAATTCCGAACTCCGACAGTTAAACAAGAATCGTCAGAACGACAATATCCGAATTCCGAACTCCGACAGTTCAACAAAAACCATCAAATTGACAACATCCGAATTCCGAAATCCAAGACTCAATTCTAACTCCGAACTCCGACAAATCAACAAAGATCCTCAGACCTCATTCGCATTCCAACTCACAACATCGACTATTCTCATCAAATCCTAAAACTCACACTCAGTTTCTGAAATTCAAATAAAGTTTCACTTTAAGTTTAACACATCTTGTTATTTAAACTCGGAGACCATTACACACCTATTCCTTTTGAGTACAGGTATGCCGATTTTTTTCCCGGTAGATTTGACCTCAAAGAAGAATCACTTGATTTTGCGTGTTGATAAAAGTGATGGAACAATGTTTGAACAAATTAATGGTGAAAGAAAGGTCGCGTTTTTCGATTTTTAATTTTTTTTGCGTAAGTGTGAGGGAAAAATGTCAAACACAAAAGTTGTGGGCCTCATCCTTGTGCGTCAGAAAAAAATTTTAAAGTTCAAAAATTGTAGGGTAGTTTAGCCGCAAAATGCGAAACACCACTTTTTTTTTAATTTTCATTCCCATCCAGTTTCCCTAATTATCAATGTACACATTCGAAACTCACGTGGCGTATGTGAAATCTGTGCCCCAAGAACCAGTCCAAAAATCAATTGATTATCGATATATTCGTAGGTACAGATCTGAAGATCCATAATGTAAAAAAAAAAGTTTTTTCCATCAGCAAAGGTCGAAAAAAAAGGGAATAA
This sequence comes from Ametastegia equiseti, assembly GCA_963989295.1. NCBI lineage: Eukaryota > Metazoa > Arthropoda > Insecta > Hymenoptera > Tenthredinidae > Ametastegia > Ametastegia equiseti. Next base: position 8,747,348 of record OZ022397.1, read on the forward strand.
AATTTTTCTTAGTTAACAAATGCAATAATTACTGAGATAACCGACTCACAAAAACGATTCTTCGATATTGTTATTCCAGTTTTTGAGACGAAAAATTACAGACCAGAAACACCTCTTCATCTTTATTAGAAACGGAGATACACTTGTTTTAGGTGAATTTGACGTGATTTTCGGCGATGATAAAGCAGAAAATAATTTTGTAAGAATGACTAGACTGATCAATAATCACGAAGTCAAAGACTACATTTGGACGACTAATAACTGAGAATAACGTCAAATTTTCTTTCGAATGTGTACATTGATAATTGGGGGAACTGGATGGAAACGAAAAAAAAAAAACAAAAAAAAAAAACAAGTGGTTTTTCGCATTTTGCGGCTAAACTACCCTACATTTTTTTAATCTTAAAATTTTTTTCCGATGCACAAGGATGAGGCCCACAACTTTTGTATTCAACATTTTTCCCTCACACGCACGCAAAAAAAATTAAAAATCAAAAACGCGACTTTTTTTTCACCGTTTGTTTAAACATTGTTCCGTCACTTTCATCAACAAGCAAAATCAAACGTTTCTTCGTTGAGGTCAAATCTACCTGGAAAAAAATCGGCGTACCTGTACTCAAAAAGAATAGGTGTCAAGTCTAATCCGACTGGACTAGTAGGGTCATGTAGTTAGCATCACAGCGTTTGGCAACTTGATTGAAGGCGCAGCATAATTGATATACCGGAGAACGAGACGCAATATTAGTACGACCTATGCTGACCGTGAAGAAAATAGAGCTACGAGACCCAAGCCGAGGGACACGAAGAGGTAGAAGACCAAGTAGATCGGAGCAGTCAATCGCACCCCTAAGCAGTTTCACTGCGAATATGGCGGCAGAAGCATCACGCCTCGCGGCGAGCGTTGGCATGTTAAAACGTCCGCAGAGTTCGGCGCACTGAATGCCACGAGGGGGGTAGAAAGATTCAACCCTGAACGCAAGATACTTCAAAAACTTCCTTTGCACACTAGGGTGGTCCTTATTTAGGGTGTTTTCGAATTTTTCTGCGGACAAGGCGGAAAAAGTTTGCAAATAAATCAATCAAAAAGTACGCGGAACCAGGAGCCTGTAGGCAAACCCTAAGTACTCCCGCGAAGGCCATGAATTTTCCCATGTAATTTCAATGGGAATTCGGACTTAATGCACTATTTTTCTCGCCCCCGCCTAAATAGTATTTTGAAAAATCTGAAACTTGGCATATGTCTTTCCTATATTCATGGATACCTATTCTACGAAAAATTAGTCGATTCACAATGATGGAATTAACAAAGTACCAGTGCATCGTTAAATGGTGATTTTTTACTTCAAGACACAACTTTAATGCGCTGGTACTTTGTTAATTCCATCGTTGTAAATCGACTAATTTTTTGTCGATTCTGTCGAACCTAACCTAACCTAACCCGAACCAATAAAATCAGTTTATAATTTTTTTTTTTTCATATGTATTATTCAAGTGAAATTTCACTCGAAAGAATCTCTTGTGTAGACCGATGCAATCATTTTTTCAGCACACATAAGTCAAATTGCAGATTGAACATGAAAAAAAAGATTATTCAATTCCTTTAATCACCCCCGTAGATTGTGGACGTCTATTCGAAGATTAGCATTTTTGCAGCGCCCGGGGCCTTTATAAGACATTTGGCAGCTAATTGTGATAGCGCTTGTACCCGCATGAGGCGTTAGCAGCTAGTTCATCGTAGCGCTTATACCCACATGACGCATTAGAAGCTAGTTTTGGGACGTCTGGAATCTGACATCCAACGCGTACTGTTCTGTTGCATATGATTTTTTTCGCCCCCGTCCCGTCCCGGACGGACGGACGGAGGGACGGTGGGACGGACGGACGGACGGACGGTCGTACGGAGGGACGGTGGGACGGAGGGACGGAGGGACGGAGGGACGGAGGGACGGAGGGACGGACGGACGTAGGGACGGAGGGACGGACGGACGGACGGTCGGACGGATGTCTGTCTGTCCTGTCGAAAGTTCATTACTTCTGCCGTTTCATACCCACCACCACCACTTGGATTCACCTAGTCTCGATATCGCATTCTTGCCCATCGGCCCAGAAAACCTAAGACTACGGATTTTTGAACAAAATTTCCGAACTCTGGGAAATCTCAGTCGGCCAAATCGGAGCCCCATCATCGTCGAAGAGTCAGGAATTGAAACAGACTGTTTTTATTTCAGTTATCAGAGACCCAAAAATTATCCGAATACTATCATTTTTCATGAACAAGTCAAGAATCAGAGTTCAAGCTGAGAATAAATACGTTTCTAAACTAACCAACGACTGCGGCGATTAGGAAAATTTCATCAGATTCAAGTTAGTGACAATCCTATCGATTGAGACCAAATATCGTCAAAATCCGTTAATGTATTCTGGAGATATCGCCGATAAAAACGTCCGATTCCAAATTTCGTTTCAACTCGGAAACTATCGCACCGATCAGATAATGAAATCTAATCCCTAATTCGTTTGAAGTTGAAAGAAACCTACTGCACTGATCGAATTGAACCAGAGGTCATGAAAATTCGTCTATTTGTTCTCGGTATATCATCAGACAGAAATTTGATTACAAAACAGAAATTCAGATCGTGAAGATCTGGTGAAAGCTGCAGAACTTTTCTTTTTTGGTTGATTATACATATTCGTGAAAACTTATCTCTTTCTTTAAAGAAGTAAGTCGCAAAGAAAGGCTAATTTTCGGGGCTGCAAGTATATGAGATATCCCCTTATAAAGTAGATCCACAACTATAATATACTTGTATCGTAATTGCATTTTGCCCTTAAGCTTGTACCTATCCATAGGTATTTTGTAGGGCTGTGCGAATATTCGATTTTTTGGATTATTCGTCGCGAATCGAATAGTAAAATTCGATTCAAAATCGAATCGAATAATCCGAATATTCGAATCATTTGCTTCGACGTTCGAATAATACAAATTTCCCGAAAGACGCGGATTTTCCAGACGATTGTTTTTGTGTTTTTTTTTCGAACAAACGTTCAATTTTCTCAACAAATGAAATAGCTCCTGGATCAATCAACATTAAATCCTAAAAAATGCGTAAACACGTTCAGTAAACAATTTAGAAGATGCAAGCGTTAGATTTTTGCGAAATTCAAATTTAGACCGAAAATAATTTTGCTTATAAGGAAAAAGTTTAATCTAGTGAGCGTGGAAAGTGGCCTCTGTCGAAATACATTATAAAAAATGTTTGGTATTCGGATCGAATAGTGCGAATCCTTTATTAACTTCAATTATTTCAATTTTCGGGAGATCGGACTCTTTTTATTTATTTATTTATTTATTTATTCATTTATTTGTGGTAATTCAAGCCCAACAGGCGAACCCAGGTATGGGCATATACAAACACAATTACAAAACATTGTCAATTTCGGTAAGAGAGATACAGTTCCTGCTGACATCGCACAATACAAATTCCTCCACTGAGGTGGGGACTTGAAACCTAAGCTTTGTCATAAATTAAAAGTAAAATACAGATGGATATCTACGAGGGATCCAAGACATGGCTAGAGCGAAACCAGATAAGGAGATGCGATACCGGTGATTCTCACACAGGCACGATGCCGAAATGAGAACGAGCAATAGCACACAGCACAGGTATAGTCCAGTCGAATTAGACATAAAATCGACTGACACCTGTAATGTACCGAACCATTTATTCATTCTTATTATTAGTCTCTAGATCTTATGTCTTCGTATTCAAAAATAAGTTTCCCTAATGAAATATCCTAATCCTCTACCCATGATAAACCGTTCCTGCCAATCTATGCCTCATCACGGAAAACCCCGTCCTTCCAATATTGCTCAATTTTATGATCCTCTTCCTCCAAGTGTCTCGCAGGTGTCATTCCGAGAAATCCCTTATTTCCAGAATCTCCAACCCAAAACTCTACCCCCTGATTTCTGATTGGTACCCTACTCCTCATATGCACCACCCACACCTCCTACTATTCGCAATTCTTCCTTCACCTAATTTCCTCAAATCCTTCGAAATAACAGTTCAACTCAAAGTATCAAATCGACAACATCCTAATTCCGAATTCCGACAGTTAAACAAGAATCGTCAGAACGACAACATCCGAATTCCGAACGCCGACAGTTGAACAAGAATCGTCAGAACGACAACATCCGAATTCCGAACTCCGACAGTTAAACAAGAATCGTCAGAACGACAATATCCGAATTCCGAACTCCGACAGTTCAACAAAAACCATCAAATTGACAACATCCGAATTCCGAAATCCAAGACTCAATTCCAACTCCGAACTCCGACAAATCAACAAAGATCCTCAGACCTCATTCGCATTCCAACTCACAACATCGACTATTCTCATCAAATCCTAAAACTCACACTCAGTTTCTGAAATTCAAATAAAGTTTCACTTTAAGTTTAACACATCTTGTTATTTAAACTCGGAGACCATTACACACCTATTCTTTTTGAGTACAGGTATGCCGATTTTTTTCCCGGTAGATTTGACCTCAAAGAAGAATCACTTGATTTTGCGTGTTGATAAAAGTGATGGAACAATGTTTGAACAAATTAATGGTGAAAGAAAGGTCGCGTTTTTCGATTTTTAATTTTTTTTGCGTAAGTGTGAGGGAAAAATGTCAAACACAAAAGTTGTGGGCCTCATCCTTGTGCGTCAGAAAAAAATTTTAAAGTTCAAAAATTGTAGGGTAGTTTAGCCGCAAAATGCGAAACACCACTTTTTTTTTAATTTTCATTCCCATCCAGTTTCCCTAATTATCAATGTACACATTCGAAACTCACGTGGCGTATGTGAAATCTGTGCCCCAAGAACCAGTCCAAAAATCAATTGATTATCGATATATTCGTAGGTACAGATCTGAAGATCCATAATGTGAAAAAAAAAGTTTTTTCCATCAGCAAAGGTCGAAAAAAAAGGGAATAAAATTTTTCTTAGTTAACAAATGCAATAATTACTGAGATAACCGACTCACAAAAACGATTCTTCGATATTGTTATTCCAGTTTTTGAGACGAAAAATTACAGACCAGAAACACCTCTTCATCTTTATTAGAACCGGAGATACACTTGTTTTAGGTGAATTTGACGTGATTTTCGGCGATGATAAAGCAGAAAATAATTTTGTAAGAATGACTAGACTGATCAATAATCACGAAGTCAAAGACTACATTTGGACGACTAATAACTGAGAATAACGTCAAATTTTCTTTCGAATGTGTACATTGATAATTGGGGGAACTGGATGGAAACGAAAAAAAAAAAACAAAAGAAAAAAACAAGTGGTTTTTCGCATTTTGCGGCTAAACTACCCTACATTTTTTTAATCTTAAAATTTTTTTGCGATGCACAAGGATGAGGCCCACAACTTTTGTATTCAACATTTTTCCCTCACACGCACGCAAAAAAAATTAAAAATCAAAAACGCGACTTTTTTTTCACCGTTTGTTTAAACATTGTTCCGTCACTTTCATCAACACGCAAAATCAAACGTTTCTTCGTTGAGGTCAAATCTACCTGGAAAAAAATCGGCGTACCTGTACTCAAAAAGAATAGGTGTCAAGTCTAATCCGACTGGACTAGTAGGGTCATGTAGTTAGCATCACAGCGTTTGGCAACTTGATTGAAGGCGCAGCATAATTGATATACCGGAGAACGAGACGCAATATTAGTACGACCTATGCTGACCGTGAAGAAAATAGAGCTACGAGACCCAAGCCGAGGGACACGAAGAGGTAGAAGACCAAGTAGATCGGAGCAGTCAATCGCACCCCTAAGCAGTTTCACTGCGAATATGGCGGCAGAAGCATCACGCCTCGCGGCGAGCGTTGGCATGTTAAAACGTCCGCAGAGTTCGGCGCACTGAATGCCACGAGGGGGGTAGAAAGATTCAACCCTGAACGCAAGATACTTCAAAAACTTCCTTTGCACACTAGGGTGGTCCTTATTTAGGGTGTTTTCGAATTTTTCTGCGGACAAGGCGGAAAAAGTTTGCAAATAAATCAATCAAAAAGTACGCGGAACCAGGAGCCTGTAGGCAAACCCTAAGTACTCCCGCGAAGGCCATGAATTTTCCCATGTAATTTCAATGGGAATTCGGACTTAATGCACTATTTTTCTCGCCCCCGCCTAAATAGTATTTTGAAAAATCTGAAACTTGGCATATGTCTTTCCTATATTCATGGATACCTATTCTACGAAAAATTAGTCGATTCACAATGATGGAATTAACAAAGTACCAGCGCATCGTTAAATGGTGATTTTTTACTTCAAGACACAACTTTAATGCGCTGGTACTTTGTTAATTCCATCGTTGTAAATCGACTAATTTTTTGTCGATTTTGTCGAACCTAACCTAACCTAACCCGAACCAATAAAATCAGTTTATAATTTTTTTTTTTTCATATGTATTATTCAAGTGAAATTTCACTCGAAAGAATCTCTTGTGTAGACCGATGCAATTATTTTTTCAGCACACATAAGTCAAATTGCAGATTGAACATGAAAAAAAAGATTATTCAATTCCTTTAATCACCCCCGTAGATTGTGGACGTCTATTCGAAGATTAGCATTTTTGCAGCGCCCGGGGCCTTTATAAGACATTTGGCAGCTAATTGTGATAGCGCTTGTACCCGCATGAGGCGTTTGCAGCTAGTTCATCGTAGCGCTTATACCCACATGACGCATTAGAAGCTAGTTTTGGGACGTCTGGAATCTGACATCCAACGCGTACTGTTCTGTTGCATATGATTTTTTTCGCCCCCGTCCCGTCCCGGACGGACGGACGGAGGGACGGTGGGACGGACGGACGGACGGACGGTCGTACGGAGGGACGGTGGGACGGAGGGACGGAGGGACGGAGGGACGGACGGACGTAGGGACGGAGGGACGGACGGACGGACGGTCGGACGGATGTCTGTCTGTCCTGTCGAAAGTTCATTACTTCTGCCGTTTCATACCCACCACCACCACTTGGATTCACCTAGTCTCGATATCGCACTCTTGCCCATCGGCCCAGAAAACCTAAGACTACGGATTTTTGAACAAAATTTCCGAACTCTGGGAAATCTCAGTCGGCCAAATCGGAGCCCCATCATCGTCGAAGAGTCAGGAATTGAAACAGACTGTTTTCATTTCAGTTATCAGAGACCCAAAAATTATCCGAATACTATCATTTTTCATGAACAAGTCAAGAATCAGAGTTCAAGCTGAGAATAAATACGTTTCTAAACTAACCAACGACTGCGGCGATTAGGAAAATTTCATCAGATTCAAGTTAGTGACAATCCTATCGATTGAGACCAAATATCGTCAAAATCCGTTAATGTATTCTGGAGATATCGCCGATAAAAACGTCCGATTCCAAATTTCGTTTCAACTCGGAAACTATCGCACCGATCAGATAATGAAATCTAATCCCTAATTCGTTTGAAGTTGAAAGAAACCTACTGCACTGATCGAATTGAACCAGAGGTCATGAAAATTCGTCTATTTGTTCTCGGTATATCATCAGACAGAAATTTGATTACAAAACAGAAATTCAGATCGTGAAGATCTGGTGAAAGCTGCAGAACTTTTCTTTTTTGGTTGATTATACATATTCGTGAAAACTTATCTCTTTCTTTAAAGAAGTAAGTCGCAAAGAAAGGCTAATTTTCGGGGCTGCAAGTATATGAGATATCCCCTTATAAAGTAGATCCACAACTATAATATACTTGTATCGTAATTGCATTTTGCCCTTAAGCTTGTACCTATCCATAGGTATTTTGTAGGGCTGTGCGAATATTCGATTTTTTGGATTATTCGTCGCGAATCGAATAGTAAAATTCGATTCAAAATCGAATCGAATAATCCGAATATTCGAATCATTTGCTTCGACGTTCGAATAATACAAATTTCCCGAAAGACGCGGATTTTCCAGACGATTGTTTTTGTGTTTTTTTTTCGAACAAACGTTCAATTTTCTCAACAAATGAAATAGCTCCTGGATCAATCAACATTAAATCCTAAAAAATGCGTAAACACGTTCAGTAAACAATTTAGAAGATGCAAGCGTTAGATTTTTGCGAAATTCAAATTTAGACCGAAAATAATTTTGCTTATAAGGAAAAAGTTTAATCTAGTGAGCGTGGAAAGTGGCCTCTGTCGAAATACATTATAAAAAATGTTTGGTATTCGGATCGAATAGTGCGAATCCTTTATTAACTTCAATTATTTCAATTTTCGGGAGATCGGACTCTTTTTATTTATTTATTTATTTATTTATTCATTTATTTGTGGTAATTCAAGCCCAACAGGCGAACCCAGGTATGGGCATATACAAACACAATTACAAAACATTGTCAATTTCGGTAAGAGAGATACAGTTCCTGCTGACATCGCACAATACAAATTCCTCCACTGAGGTGGGGACTTGAAACCTAAGCTTTGTCATAAATTAAAAGTAAAATACAGATGGATATCTACGAGGGATCCAAGACATGGCTAGAGCGAAACCAGATAAGGAGATGCGATACCGGTGATTCTCACACAGGCACGATGCCGAAATGAGAACGAGCAATAGCACACAGCACAGGTATAGTCCAGTCGAATTAGACATAAAATCGACTGACACCTGTAATGTACCGAACCATTTATTCATTCTTATTATTAGTCTCTAGATCTTATGTCTTCGTATTCAAAAATAAGTTTCCCTAATGAAATATCCTAATCCTCTACCCATGATAAACCGTTCCTGCCAATCTATGCCTCATCACGGAAAACCCCGTCCTTCCAATATTGCTCAATTTTATGATCCTCTTCCTCCAAGTGTCTCGCAGGTGTCATTCCGAGAAATCCCTTATTTCCAGAATCTCCAACCCAAAACTCTACCCCCTGATTTCTGATTGGTACCCTACTCCTCATATGCACCACCCACACCTCCTACTATTCGCAATTCTTCCTTCACCTAATTTCCTCAAATCCTTCGAAATAACAGTTCAACTCAAAGTATCAAATCGACAACATCCTAATTCCGAATTCCGACAGTTAAACAAGAATCGTCAGAACGACAACATCCGAATTCCGAACTCCGACAGTTGAACAAGAATCGTCAGAACGACAACATCCGAATTCCGAACTCCGACAGTTCAACAAAAACCATCAAATTGACAACATCCGAATTCCGAAATCCAAGACTCAATTCTAACTCCGAACTCCGACAAATCAACAAAGATCCTCAGACCTCATTCGCATTCCAACTCACAACATCGACTATTCTCATCAAATCCTAAAACTCACACTCAGTTTCTGAAATTCAAATAAAGTTTCACTTTAAGTTTAACACATCTTGTTATTTAAACTCGGAGACCATTACACACCTATTCCTTTTGAGTACAGGTATGCCGATTTTTTTCCCGGTAGATTTGACCTCAAAGAAGAATCACTTGATTTTGCGTGTTGATAAAAGTGATGGAACAATGTTTGAACAAATTAATGGTGAAAGAAAGGTCGCGTTTTTCGATTTTTAATTTTTTTTGCGTAAGTGTGAGGGAAAAATGTCAAACACAAAAGTTGTGGGCCTCATCCTTGTGCGTCAGAAAAAAATTTTAAAGTTCAAAAATTGTAGGGTAGTTTAGCCGCAAAATGCGAAACACCACTTTTTTTTTAATTTTCATTCCCATCCAGTTTCCCTAATTATCAATGTACACATTCGAAACTCACGTGGCGTATGTGAAATCTGTGCCCCAAGAACCAGTCCAAAAATCAATTGATTATCGATATATTCGTAGGTACAGATCTGAAGATCCATAATGTGAAAAAAAAAGTTTTTTCCATCAGCAAAGGTCGAAAAAAAAGGGAATAAAATTTTTCTTAGTTAACAAATGCAATAATTACTGAGATAACCGACTCACAAAAACGATTCTTCGATATTGTTATTCCAGTTTTTGAGACGAAAAATTACAGACCAGAAACACCTCTTCATCTTTATTAGAACCGGAGATACACTTGTTTTAGGTGAATTTGACGTGATTTTCGGCGATGATAAAGCAGAAAATAATTTTGTAAGAATGACTAGACTGATCAATAATCACGAAGTCAAAGACTACATTTGGACGACTAATAACTGAGAATAACGTCAAATTTTCTTTCGAATGTGTACATTGATAATTGGGGGAACTGGATGGAAACGAAAAAAAAAAAACAAAAGAAAAAAACAAGTGGTTTTTCGCATTTTGCGGCTAAACTACCCTACATTTTTTTAATCTTAAAATTTTTTTCCGATGCACAAGGATGAGGCCCACAACTTTTGTATTCAACATTTTTCCCTCACACGCACGCAAAAAAAATTAAAAATCAAAAACGCGACTTTTTTTTCACCGTTTGTTTAAACATTGTTCCGTCACTTTCATCAACAAGCAAAATCAAACGTTTCTTCGTTGAGGTCAAATCTACCTGGAAAAAAATCGGCGTACCTGTACTCAAAAAGAATAGGTGTCAAGTCTAATCCGACTGGACTAGTAGGGTCATGTAGTTAGCATCACAGCGTTTGGCAACTTGATTGAAGGCGCAGCATAATTGATATACCGGAGAACGAGACGCAATATTAGTACGACCTATGCTGACCGTGAAGAAAATAGAGCTACGAGACCCAAGCCGAGGGACACGAAGAGGTAGAAGACCAAGTAGATCGGAGCAGTCAATCGCACCCCTAAGCAGTTTCACTGCGAATATGGCGGCAGAAGCATCACGCCTCGCGGCGAGCTTCGGCATGTTAAAACGTCCGCAGAGTTCGGCGCACTGAATGCCACGAGGGGGGTAGAAAGATTCAACCCTGAACGCAAGATACTTCAAAAACTTCCTGTGCACACTAGGGTGGTCCTTATTTAGGGTGTTTTCGAATTTTTCTGCGGACAAGGCGGAAAAAGTTTGCAAATAAATCAATCAAAAAGTACGCGGAACCAGGAGCCTGTAGGCAAACCCTAAGTACTCCCGCGAAGGCCATGAATTTTCCCATGTAATTTCAATGGGAATTCGGACTTAATGCACTATTTTTCTCGCCCCCGCCTAAATAGTATTTTGAAAAATCTGAAACTTGGCATATGTCTTTCCTATATTCATGGATACCTATTCTACGAAAAATTAGTCGATTCACAATGATGGAATTAACAAAGTACCAGCGCATCGTTAAATGGTGATTTTTTACTTCAAGACACAACTTTAATGCGCTGGTACTTTGTTAATTCCATCGTTGTAAATCGACTGATTTTTTGTCGATTTTGTCGAACCTAACCTAACCTAACCCGAACCAATAAAATCAGTTTATAATTTTTTTTTTTTCATATGTATTATTCAAGTGAAATTTCACTCGAAAGAATCTCTTGTGTAGACCGATGCAATTATTTTTTCAGCACACATAAGTCAAATTGCAGATTGAACATGAAGAAAAAGATTATTCAATTCCTTTAATCACCCCCGTAGATTGTGGACGTCTATTCGAAGATTAGCATTTTTGCAGCGCCCGGGGCCTTTATAAGACATTTGGCAGCTAATTGTGATAGCGCTTGTACCCGCATGAGGCGTTAGCAGCTAGTTCATCGTAGCGCTTATACCCACATGACGCATTAGAAGCTAGTTTTGGGACGTCTGGAATCTGACATCCAACGCGTACTGTTCTGTTGCATATGATTTTTTTCGCCCCCGTCCCGTCCCGTCCCGGACGGACGGACGGAGGGACGGTGGGACGGACGGACGGACGGACGGTCGTACGGAGGGACGGTGGGACGGAGGGACGGAGGGACGGAGGGACGGACGGACGTAGGGACGGAGGGACGGACGGACGGACGGTCGGACGGATGTCTGTCTGTCCTGTCGAAAGTTCATTACTTCTGCCGTTTCATACCCACCACCACCACTTGGATTCACCTAGTCTCGATATCGCATTCTTGCCCATCGGCCCAGAAAACCTAAGACTACGGATTTTTGAACAAAATTTCCGAACTCTGGGAAATCTCAGTCGGCCAAATCGGAGCCCCATCATCGTCGAAGAGTCAGGAATTGAAACAGACTGTTTTCATTTCAGTTATCAGAGACCCAAAAATTATCCGAATACTATCATTTTTCATGAACAAGTCAAGAATCAGAGTTCAAGCTGAGAATAAATACGTTTCTAAACTAACCAACGACTGCGGCGATTAGGAAAATTTCATCAGATTCAAGTTAGTGACAATCCTATCGATTGAGACCAAATATCGTCAAAATCCGTTAATGTATTCTGGAGATATCGCCGATAAAAACGTCCGATTCCAAATTTCGTTTCAACTCGGAAACTATCGCACCGATCAGATAATGAAATCTAATCCCTAATTCGTTTGAAGTTGAAAGAAACCTACTGCACTGATCGAATTGAACCAGAGGTCATGAAAATTCGTCTATTTGTTCTCGGTATATCATCAGACAGAAATTTGATTACAAAACAGAAATTCAGATCGTGAAGATCTGGTGAAAGCTGCAGAACTTTTCTTTTTTGGTTGATTATACATATTCGTGAAAACTTATCTCTTTCTTTAAAGAAGTAAGTCGCAAAGAAAGGCTAATTTTCGGGGCTGCAAGTATATGAGATATCCCCTTATAAAGTAGATCCACAACTATAATATACTTGTATCGTAATTGCATTTTGCCCTTAAGCTTGTACCTATCCATAGGTATTTTGTAGGGCTGTGCGAATATTCGATTTTTTGGATTATTCGTCGCGAATCGAATAGTAAAATTCGATTCAAAATCGAATCGAATAATCCGAATATTCGAATCATTTGCTTCGACGTTCGAATAATACAAATTTCCCGAAAGACGCGGATTTTCCAGACGATTGTTTTTGTGTTTTTTTTTCGAACAAACGTTCAATTTTCTCAACAAATGAAATAGCTCCTGGATCAATCAACATTAAATCCTAAAAAATGCGTAAACACGTTCAGTAAACAATTTAGAAGATGCAAGCGTTAGATTTTTGCGAAATTCAAATTTAGACCGAAAATAATTTTGCTTATAAGGAAAAAGTTTAATCTAGTGAGCGTGGAAAGTGGCCTCTGTCGAAATACATTATAAAAAATGTTTGGTATTCGGATCGAATAGTGCGAATCCTTTATTAACTTCAATTATTTCAATTTTCGGGAGATCGGACTCTTTTTATTTATTTATTTATTTATTTATTCATTTATTTGTGGTAATTCAAGCCCAACAGGCGAACCCAGGTATGGGCATATACAAACACAATTACAAAACATTGTCAATTTCGGTAAGAGAGATACAGTTCCTGCTGACATCGCACAATACAAATTCCTCCACTGAGGTGGGGACTTGAAACCTAAGCTTTGTCATAAATTAAAAGTAAAATACAGATGGATATCTACGAGGGATCCAAGACATGGCTAGAGCGAAACCAGATAAGGAGATGCGATACCGGTGATTCTCACACAGGCACGATGCCGAAATGAGAACGAGCAATAGCACACAGCACAGGTATAGTCCAGTCGAATTAGACATAAAATCGACTGACACCTGTAATGTACCGAACCATTTATTCATTCTTATTATTAGTCTCTAGATCTTATGTCTTCGTATTCAAAAATAAGTTTCCCTAATGAAATATCCTAATCCTCTACCCATGATAAACCGTTCCTGCCAATCTATGCCTCATCACGGAAAACCCCGTCCTTCCAATATTGCTCAATTTTATGATCCTCTTCCTCCAAGTGTCTCGCAGGTGTCATTCCGAGAAATCCCTTATTTCCAGAATCTCCAACCCAAAACTCTACCCCCTGATTTCTGATTGGTACCCTACTCCTCATATGCACCACCCACACCTCCTACTATTCGCAATTCTTCCTTCACCTAATTTCCTCAAATCCTTCGAAATAACAGTTCAACTCAAAGTATCAAATCGACAACATCCTAATTCCGAATTCCGACAGTTAAACAAGAATCGTCAGAACGACAACATCCGAATTCCGAACTCCGACAGTTGAACAAGAATCGTCAGAACGACAACATCCGAATTCCGAACTCCGACAGTTAAACAAGAATCGTCAGAACGACAATATCCGAATTCCGAACTCCGACAGTTCAACAAAAACCATCAAATTGACAACATCCGAATTCCGAAATCCAAGACTCAATTCCAACTCCGAACTCCGACAAATCAACAAAGATCCTCAGACCTCATTCGCATTCCAACTCACAACATCGACTATTCTCATCAAATCCTAAAACTCACACTCAGTTTCTGAAATTCAAATAAAGTTTCACTTTAAGTTTAACACATCTTGTTATTTAAACTCGGAGACCATTACACACCTATTCTTTTTGAGTACAGGTATGCCGATTTTTTTCCCGGTAGATTTGACCTCAAAGAAGAATCACTTGATTTTGCGTGTTGATAAAAGTGATGGAACAATGTTTGAACAAATTAATGGTGAAAGAAAGGTCGCGTTTTTCGATTTTTAATTTTTTTTGCGTAAGTGTGAGGGAAAAATGTCAAACACAAAAGTTGTGGGCCTCATCCTTGTGCGTCAGAAAAAAATTTTAAAGTTCAAAAATTGTAGGGTAGTTTAGCCGCAAAATGCGAAACACCACTTTTTTTTTAATTTTCATTCCCATCCAGTTTCCCTAATTATCAATGTACACATTCGAAACTCACGTGGCGTATGTGAAATCTGTGCCCCAAGAACCAGTCCAAAAATCAATTGATTATCGATATATTCGTAGGTACAGATCTGAAGATCCATAATGTGAAAAAAAAAGTTTTTTCCATCAGCAAAGGTCGAAAAAAAAGGGAATAAAATTTTTCTTAGTTAACAAATGCAATAATTACTGAGATAACCGACTCACAAAAACGATTCTTCGATATTGTTATTCCAGTTTTTGAGACGAAAAATTACAGACCAGAAACACCTCTTCATCTTTATTAGAACCGGAGATACACTTGTTTTAGGTGAATTTGACGTGATTTTCGGCGATGATAAAGCAGAAAATAATTTTGTAAGAATGACTAGACTGATCAATAATCACGAAGTCAAAGACTACATTTGGACGACTAATAACTGAGAATAACGTCAAATTTTCTTTCGAATGTGTACATTGATAATTGGGGGAACTGGATGGAAACGAAAAAAAAAAAACAAAAGAAAAAAACAAGTGGTTTTTCGCATTTTGCGGCTAAACTACCCTACATTTTTTTAATCTTAAAATTTTTTTGCGATGCACAAGGATGAGGCCCACAACTTTTGTATTCAACATTTTTCCCTCACACGCACGCAAAAAAAATTAAAAATCAAAAACGCGACTTTTTTTTCACCGTTTGTTTAAACATTGTTCCGTCACTTTCATCAACACGCAAAATCAAACGTTTCTTCGTTGAGGTCAAATCTACCTGGAAAAAAATCGGCGTACCTGTACTCAAAAAGAATAGGTGTCAAGTCTAATCCGACTGGACTAGTAGGGTCATGTAGTTAGCATCACAGCGTTTGGCAACTTGATTGAAGGCGCAGCATAATTGATATACCGGAGAACGAGACGCAATATTAGTACGACCTATGCTGACCGTGAAGAAAATAGAGCTACGAGACCCAAGCCGAGGGACACGAAGAGGTAGAAGACCAAGTAGATCGGAGCAGTCAATCGCACCCCTAAGCAGTTTCACTGCGAATATGGCGGCAGAAGCATCACGCCTCGCGGCGAGCGTTGGCATGTTAAAACGTCCGCAGAGTTCGGCGCACTGAATGCCACGAGGGGGGTAGAAAGATTCAACCCTGAACGCAAGATACTTCAAAAACTTCCTTTGCACACTAGGGTGGTCCTTATTTAGGGTGTTTTCGAATTTTTCTGCGGACAAGGCGGAAAAAGTTTGCAAATAAATCAATCAAAAAGTACGCGGAACCAGGAGCCTGTAGGCAAACCCTAAGTACTCCCGCGAAGGCCATGAATTTTCCCATGTAATTTCAATGGGAATTCGGACTTAATGCACTATTTTTCTCGCCCCCGCCTAAATAGTATTTTGAAAAATCTGAAACTTGGCATATGTCTTTCCTATATTCATGGATACCTATTCTACGAAAAATTAGTCGATTCACAATGATGGAATTAACAAAGTACCAGCGCATCGTTAAATGGTGATTTTTTACTTCAAGACACAACTTTAATGCGCTGGTACTTTGTTAATTCCATCGTTGTAAATCGACTAATTTTTTGTCGATTTTGTCGAACCTAACCTAACCTAACCCGAACCAATAAAATCAGTTTATAATTTTTTTTTTTTCATATGTATTATTCAAGTGAAATTTCACTCGAAAGAATCTCTTGTGTAGACTGATGCAATTATTTTTTCAGCACACATAAGTCAAATCGCAGATTGAACATGAAAAAAAAGATTATTCAATTCCTTTAATCACCCCCGTAGATTGTGGACGTCTATTCGAAGATTAGCATTTTTGCAGCGCCCGGGGCCTTTATAAGACATTTGGCAGCTAATTGTGATAGCGCTTGTACCCGCATGAGGCGTTTGCAGCTAGTTCATCGTAGCGCTTATACCCACATGACGCATTAGAAGCTAGTTTTGGGACGTCTGGAATCTGACATCCAACGCGTACTGTTCTGTTGCATATGATTTTTTTCGCCCCCGTCCCGTCCCGGACGGACGGACGGAGGGACGGTGGGACGGACGGACGGACGGACGGTCGTACGGAGGGACGGTGGGACGGAGGGACGGAGGGACGGAGGGACGGACGGACGTAGGGACGGAGGGACGGACGGACGGACGGTCGGACGGATGTCTGTCTGTCCTGTCGAAAGTTCATTACTTCTGCCGTTTCATACCCACCACCACCACTTGGATTCACCTAGTCTCGATATCGCATTCTTGCCCATCGGCCCAGAAAACCTAAGACTACGGATTTTTGAACAAAATTTCCGAACTCTGGGAAATCTCAGTCGGCCAAATCGGAGCCCCATCATCGTCGAAGAGTCAGGAATTGAAACAGACTGTTTTCATTTCAGTTATCAGAGACCCAAAAATTATCCGAATACTATCATTTTTCATGAACAAGTCAAGAATCAGAGTTCAAGCTGAGAATAAATACGTTTCTAAACTAACCAACGACTGCGGCGATTAGGAAAATTTCATCAGATTCAAGTTAGTGACAATCCTATCGATTGAGACCAAATATCGTCAAAATCCGTTAATGTATTCTGGAGATATCGCCGATAAAAACGTCCGATTCCAAATTTCGTTTCAACTCGGAAACTATCGCACCGATCAGATAATGAAATCTAATCCCTAATTCGTTTGAAGTTGAAAGAAACCTACTGCACTGATCGAATTGAACCAGAGGTCATGAAAATTCGTCTATTTGTTCTCGGTATATCATCAGACAGAAATTTGATTACAAAACAGAAATTCAGATCGTGAAGATCTGGTGAAAGCTGCAGAACTTTTCTTTTTTGGTTGATTATACATATTCGTGAAAACTTATCTCTTTCTTTAAAGAAGTAAGTCGCAAAGAAAGGCTAATTTTCGGGGCTGCAAGTATATGAGATATCCCCTTATAAAGTAGATCCACAACTATAATATACTTGTATCGTAATTGCATTTTGCCCTTAAGCTTGTACCTATCCATAGGTATTTTGTAGGGCTGTGCGAATATTCGATTTTTTGGATTATTCGTCGCGAATCGAATAGTAAAATTCGATTCAAAATCGAATCGAATAATCCGAATATTCGAATCATTTGCTTCGACGTTCGAATAATACAAATTTCCCGAAAGACGCGGATTTTCCAGACGATTGTTTTTGTGTTTTTTTTTCGAACAAACGTTCAATTTTCTCAACAAATGAAATAGCTCCTGGATCAATCAACATTAAATCCTAAAAAATGCGTAAACACGTTCAGTAAACAATTTAGAAGATGCAAGCGTTAGATTTTTGCGAAATTCAAATTTAGACCGAAAATAATTTTGCTTATAAGGAAAAAGTTTAATCTAGTGAGCGTGGAAAGTGGCCTCTGTCGAAATACATTATAAAAAATGTTTGGTATTCGGATCGAATAGTGCGAATCCTTTATTAACTTCAATTATTTCAATTTTCGGGAGATCGGACTCTTTTTATTTATTTATTTATTTATTTATTCATTTATTTGTGGTAATTCAAGCCCAACAGGCGAACCCAGGTATGGGCATATACAAACACAATTACAAAACATTGTCAATTTCGGTAAGAGAGATACAGTTCCTGCTGACATCGCACAATACAAATTCCTCCACTGAGGTGGGGACTTGAAACCTAAGCTTTGTCATAAATTAAAAGTAAAATACAGATGGATATCTACGAGGGATCCAAGACATGGCTAGAGCGAAACCAGATAAGGAGATGCGATACCGGTGATTCTCACACAGGCACGATGCCGAAATGAGAACGAGCAATAGCACACAGCACAGGTATAGTCCAGTCGAATTAGACATAAAATCGACTGACACCTGTAATGTACCGAACCATTTATTCATTCTTATTATTAGTCTCTAGATCTTATGTCTTCGTATTCAAAAATAAGTTTCCCTAATGAAATATCCTAATCCTCTACCCATGATAAACCGTTCCTGCCAATCTATGCCTCATCACGGAAAACCCCGTCCTTCCAATATTGCTCAATTTTATGATCCTCTTCCTCCAAGTGTCTCGCAGGTGTCATTCCGAGAAATCCCTTATTTCCAGAATCTCCAACCCAAAACTCTACCCCCTGATTTCTGATTGGTACCCTACTCCTCATATGCACCACCCACACCTCCTACTATTCGCAATTCTTCCTTCACCTAATTTCCTCAAATCCTTCGAAATAACAGTTCAACTCAAAGTATCAAATCGACAACATCCTAATTCCGAATTCCGACAGTTAAACAAGAATCGTCAGAACGACAACATCCGAATTCCGAACTCCGACAGTTGAACAAGAATCGTCAGAACGACAACATCCGAATTCCGAACTCCGACAGTTCAACAAAAACCATCAAATTGACAACATCCGAATTCCGAAATCCAAGACTCAATTCTAACTCCGAACTCCGACAAATCAACAAAGATCCTCAGACCTCATTCGCATTCCAACTCACAACATCGACTATTCTCATCAAATCCTAAAACTCACACTCAGTTTCTGAAATTCAAATAAAGTTTCACTTTAAGTTTAACACATCTTGTTATTTAAACTCGGAGACCATTACACACCTATTCTTTTTGAGTACAGGTATGCCGATTTTTTTCCCGGTAGATTTGACCTCAAAGAAGAATCACTTGATTTTGCGTGTTGATAAAAGTGATGGAACAATGTTTGAACAAATTAATGGTGAAAGAAAGGTCGCGTTTTTCGATTTTTAATTTTTTTTGCGTAAGTGTGAGGGAAAAATGTCAAACACAAAAGTTGTGGGCCTCATCCTTGTGCGTCAGAAAAAAATTTTAAAGTTCAAAAATTGTAGGGTAGTTTAGCCGCAAAATGCGAAACACCACTTTTTTTCAATTTTCATTCCCATCCAGTTTTTATAATTATCAATGTACACATTCGAAACTCACGTGGCGTATGTGAAATCTGTGCCCCAAGAACCAGTCCAAAAATCAATTGATTATCGATATATTCGTAGGTACAGATCTGAAGATCCATAATGTGAAAAAAAAAGTTTTTTCCATCAGCAAAGGTCGAAAAAAAAGGGAATAAAATTTTTCTTAGTTAACAAATGCAA
Source organism: Ametastegia equiseti (assembly GCA_963989295.1). Lineage (NCBI taxonomy): Eukaryota > Metazoa > Arthropoda > Insecta > Hymenoptera > Tenthredinidae > Ametastegia > Ametastegia equiseti. The sequence continues at coordinate 8,767,161 of OZ022397.1, forward strand.
TAATTACTGAGATAACCGACTCACAAAAACGATTCTTCGATATTGTTATTCCAGTTTTTGAGACGAAAAATTACAGACCAGAAACACCTCTTCATCTTTATTAGAACCGGAGATACACTTGTTTTAGGTGAATTTGACGTGATTTTCGGCGATGATAAAGCAGAAAATAATTTTGTAAGAATGACTAGACTGATCAATAATCACGAAGTCAAAGACTACATTTGGACGACTAATAACTGAGAATAACGTCAAATTTTCTTTCGAATGTGTACATTGATAATTGGGGGAACTGGATGGAAACGAAAAAAAAAAACAAAAGAAAAAAACAAGTGGTTTTTCGCATTTTGCGGCTAAACTACCCTACATTTTTTTAATCTTAAAATTTTTTTCCGATGCACAAGGATGAGGCCCACAACTTTTGTATTCAACATTTTTCCCTCACACGCACGCAAAAAAAATTAAAAATCAAAAACGCGACTTTTTTTTCACCGTTTGTTTAAACATTGTTCCGTCACTTTCATCAACACGCAAAATCAAACGTTTCTTCGTTGAGGTCAAATCTACCTGGAAAAAAATCGGCGTACCTGTACTCAAAAAGAATAGGTGTCAAGTCTAATCCGACTGGACTAGTAGGGTCATGTAGTTAGCATCACAGCGTTTGGCAACTTGATTGAAGGCGCAGCATAATTGATATACCGGAGAACGAGACGCAATATTAGTACGACCTATGCTGACCGTGAAGAAAATAGAGCTACGAGACCCAAGCCGAGGGACACGAAGAGGTAGAAGACCAAGTAGATCGGAGCAGTCAATCGCACCCCTAAGCAGTTTCACTGCGAATATGGCGGCAGAAGCATCACGCCTCGCGGCGAGCGTTGGCATGTTAAAACGTCCGCAGAGTTCGGCGCACTGAATGCCACGAGGGGGGTAGAAAGATTCAACCCTGAACGCAAGATACTTCAAAAACTTCCTTTGCACACTAGGGTGGTCCTTATTTAGGGTGTTTTCGAATTTTTCTGCGGACAAGGCGGAAAAAGTTTGCAAATAAATCAATCAAAAAGTACGCGGAACCAGGAGCCTGTAGGCAAACCCTAAGTACTCCCGCGAAGGCCATGAATTTTCCCATGTAATTTCAATGGGAATTCGGACTTAATGCACTATTTTTCTCGCCCCCGCCTAAATAGTATTTTGAAAAATCTGAAACTTGGCATATGTCTTTCCTATATTCATGGATACCTATTCTACGAAAAATTAGTCGATTCACAATGATGGAATTAACAAAGTACCAGCGCATCGTTAAATGGTGATTTTTTACTTCAAGACACAACTTTAATGCGCTGGTACTTTGTTAATTCCATCGTTGTAAATCGACTAATTTTTTGTCGATTTTGTCGAACCTAACCTAACCTAACCCGAACCAATAAAATCAGTTTATAATTTTTTTTTTTTCATATGTATTATTCAAGTGAAATTTCACTCGAAAGAATCTCTTGTGTAGACCGATGCAATTATTTTTTCAGCACACATAAGTCAAATTGCAGATTGAACATGAAAAAAAAGATTATTCAATTCCTTTAATCACCCCCGTAGATTGTGGACGTCTATTCGAAGATTAGCATTTTTGCAGCGCCCGGGGCCTTTATAAGACATTTGGCAGCTAATTGTGATAGCGCTTGTACCCGCATGAGGCGTTAGCAGCTAGTTCATCGTAGCGCTTATACCCACATGACGCATTAGAAGCTAGTTTTGGGACGTCTGGAATCTGACATCCAACGCGTACTGTTCTGTTGCATATGATTTTTTTCGCCCCCGTCCCGTCCCGGACGGACGGACGGAGGGACGGTGGGACGGACGGACGGACGGACGGTCGTACGGAGGGACGGTGGGACGGAGGGACGGAGGGACGGAGGGACGGACGGACGTAGGGACGGAGGGACGGACGGACGGACGGTCGGACGGATGTCTGTCTGTCCTGTCGAAAGTTCATTACTTCTGCCGTTTCATACCCACCACCACCACTTGGATTCACCTAGTCTCGATATCGCATTCTTGCCCATCGGCCCAGAAAACCTAAGACTACGGATTTTTGAACAAAATTTCCGAACTCTGGGAAATCTCAGTCGGCCAAATCGGAGCCCCATCATCGTCGAAGAGTCAGGAATTGAAACAGACTGTTTTCATTTCAGTTATCAGAGACCCAAAAATTATCCGAATACTATCATTTTTCATGAACAAGTCAAGAATCAGAGTTCAAGCTGAGAATAAATACGTTTCTAAACTAACCAACGACTGCGGCGATTAGGAAAATTTCATCAGATTCAAGTTAGTGACAATCCTATCGATTGAGACCAAATATCGTCAAAATCCGTTAATGTATTCTGGAGATATCGCCGATAAAAACGTCCGATTCCAAATTTCGTTTCAACTCGGAAACTATCGCACCGATCAGATAATGAAATCTAATCCCTAATTCGTTTGAAGTTGAAAGAAACCTACTGCACTGATCGAATTGAACCAGAGGTCATGAAAATTCGTCTATTTGTTCTCGGTATATCATCAGACAGAAATTTGATTACAAAACAGAAATTCAGATCGTGAAGATCTGGTGAAAGCTGCAGAACTTTTCTTTTTTGGTTGATTATACATATTCGTGAAAACTTATCTCTTTCTTTAAAGAAGTAAGTCGCAAAGAAAGGCTAATTTTCGGGGCTGCAAGTATATGAGATATCCCCTTATAAAGTAGATCCACAACTATAATATACTTGTATCGTAATTGCATTTTGCCCTTAAGCTTGTACCTATCCATAGGTATTTTGTAGGGCTGTGCGAATATTCGATTTTTTGGATTATTCGTCGCGAATCGAATAGTAAAATTCGATTCAAAATCGAATCGAATAATCCGAATATTCGAATCATTTGCTTCGACGTTCGAATAATACAAATTTCCCGAAAGACGCGGATTTTCCAGACGATTGTTTTTGTGTTTTTTTTTCGAACAAACGTTCAATTTTCTCAACAAATGAAATAGCTCCTGGATCAATCAACATTAAATCCTAAAAAATGCGTAAACACGTTCAGTAAACAATTTAGAAGATGCAAGCGTTAGATTTTTGCGAAATTCAAATTTAGACCGAAAATAATTTTGCTTATAAGGAAAAAGTTTAATCTAGTGAGCGTGGAAAGTGGCCTCTGTCGAAATACATTATAAAAAATGTTTGGTATTCGGATCGAATAGTGCGAATCCTTTATTAACTTCAATTATTTCAATTTTCGGGAGATCGGACTCTTTTTATTTATTTATTTATTTATTTATTCATTTATTTGTGGTAATTCAAGCCCAACAGGCGAACCCAGGTATGGGCATATACAAACACAATTACAAAACATTGTCAATTTCGGTAAGAGAGATACAGTTCCTGCTGACATCGCACAATACAAATTCCTCCACTGAGGTGGGGACTTGAAACCTAAGCTTTGTCATAAATTAAAAGTAAAATACAGATGGATATCTACGAGGGATCCAAGACATGGCTAGAGCGAAACCAGATAAGGAGATGCGATACCGGTGATTCTCACACAGGCACGATGCCGAAATGAGAACGAGCAATAGCACACAGCACAGGTATAGTCCAGTCGAATTAGACATAAAATCGACTGACACCTGTAATGTACCGAACCATTTATTCATTCTTATTATTAGTCTCTAGATCTTATGTCTTCGTATTCAAAAATAAGTTTCCCTAATGAAATATCCTAATCCTCTACCCATGATAAACCGTTCCTGCCAATCTATGCCTCATCACGGAAAACCCCGTCCTTCCAATATTGCTCAATTTTATGATCCTCTTCCTCCAAGTGTCTCGCAGGTGTCATTCCGAGAAATCCCTTATTTCCAGAATCTCCAACCCAAAACTCTACCCCCTGATTTCTGATTGGTACCCTACTCCTCATATGCACCACCCACACCTCCTACTATTCGCAATTCTTCCTTCACCTAATTTCCTCAAATCCTTCGAAATAACAGTTCAACTCAAAGTATCAAATCGACAACATCCTAATTCCGAATTCCGACAGTTAAACAAGAATCGTCAGAACGACAACATCCGAATTCCGAACTCCGACAGTTGAACAAGAATCGTCAGAACGACAACATCCGAATTCCGAACTCCGACAGTTCAACAAAAACCATCAAATTGACAACATCCGAATTCCGAAATCCAAGACTCAATTCTAACTCCGAACTCCGACAAATCAACAAAGATCCTCAGACCTCATTCGCATTCCAACTCACAACATCGACTATTCTCATCAAATCCTAAAACTCACACTCAGTTTCTGAAATTCAAATAAAGTTTCACTTTAAGTTTAACACATCTTGTTATTTAAACTCGGAGACCATTACACACCTATTCTTTTTGAGTACAGGTATGCCGATTTTTTTCCCGGTAGATTTGACCTCAAAGAAGAATCACTTGATTTTGCGTGTTGATAAAAGTGATGGAACAATGTTTGAACAAATTAATGGTGAAAGAAAGGTCGCGTTTTTCGATTTTTAATTTTTTTTGCGTAAGTGTGAGGGAAAAATGTCAAACACAAAAGTTGTGGGCCTCATCCTTGTGCGTCAGAAAAAAATTTTAAAGTTCAAAAATTGTAGGGTAGTTTAGCCGCAAAATGCGAAACACCACTTTTTTTCAATTTTCATTCCCATCCAGTTTTTATAATTATCAATGTACACATTCGAAACTCACGTGGCGTATGTGAAATCTGTGCCCCAAGAACCAGTCCAAAAATCAATTGATTATCGATATATTCGTAGGTACAGATCTGAAGATCCATAATGTGAAAAAAAAAGTTTTTTCCATCAGCAAAGGTCGAAAAAAAAGGGAATAAAATTTTTCTTAGTTAACAAATGCAATAATTACTGAGATAACCGACTCACAAAAACGATTCTTCGATATTGTTATTCCAGTTTTTGAGACGAAAAATTACAGACCAGAAACACCTCTTCATCTTTATTAGAACCGGAGATACACTTGTTTTAGGTGAATTTGACGTGATTTTCGGCGATGATAAAGCAGAAAATAATTTTGTAAGAATGACTAGACTGATCAATAATCACGAAGTCAAAGACTACATTTGGACGACTAATAACTGAGAATAACGTCAAATTTTCTTTCGAATGTGTACATTGATAATTGGGGGAACTGGATGGAAACGAAAAAAAAAAACAAAAGAAAAAAACAAGTGGTTTTTCGCATTTTGCGGCTAAACTACCCTACATTTTTTTAATCTTAAAATTTTTTTCCGATGCACAAGGATGAGGCCCACAACTTTTGTATTCAACATTTTTCCCTCACACGCACGCAAAAAAAATTAAAAATCAAAAACGCGACTTTTTTTTCACCGTTTGTTTAAACATTGTTCCGTCACTTTCATCAACACGCAAAATCAAACGTTTCTTCGTTGAGGTCAAATCTACCTGGAAAAAAATCGGCGTACCTGTACTCAAAAAGAATAGGTGTCAAGTCTAATCCGACTGGACTAGTAGGGTCATGTAGTTAGCATCACAGCGTTTGGCAACTTGATTGAAGGCGCAGCATAATTGATATACCGGAGAACGAGACGCAATATTAGTACGACCTATGCTGACCGTGAAGAAAATAGAGCTACGAGACCCAAGCCGAGGGACACGAAGAGGTAGAAGACCAAGTAGATCGGAGCAGTCAATCGCACCCCTAAGCAGTTTCACTGCGAATATGGCGGCAGAAGCATCACGCCTCGCGGCGAGCGTTGGCATGTTAAAACGTCCGCAGAGTTCGGCGCACTGAATGCCACGAGGGGGGTAGAAAGATTCAACCCTGAACGCAAGATACTTCAAAAACTTCCTTTGCACACTAGGGTGGTCCTTATTTAGGGTGTTTTCGAATTTTTCTGCGGACAAGGCGGAAAAAGTTTGCAAATAAATCAATCAAAAAGTACGCGGAACCAGGAGCCTGTAGGCAAACCCTAAGTACTCCCGCGAAGGCCATGAATTTTCCCATGTAATTTCAATGGGAATTCGGACTTAATGCACTATTTTTCTCGCCCCCGCCTAAATAGTATTTTGAAAAATCTGAAACTTGGCATATGTCTTTCCTATATTCATGGATACCTATTCTACGAAAAATTAGTCGATTCACAATGATGGAATTAACAAAGTACCAGCGCATCGTTAAATGGTGATTTTTTACTTCAAGACACAACTTTAATGCGCTGGTACTTTGTTAATTCCATCGTTGTAAATCGACTAATTTTTTGTCGATTTTGTCGAACCTAACCTAACCTAACCCGAACCAATAAAATCAGTTTATAATTTTTTTTTTTTCATATGTATTATTCAAGTGAAATTTCACTCGAAAGAATCTCTTGTGTAGACCGATGCAATTATTTTTTCAGCACACATAAGTCAAATTGCAGATTGAACATGAAAAAAAAGATTATTCAATTCCTTTAATCACCCCCGTAGATTGTGGACGTCTATTCGAAGATTAGCATTTTTGCAGCGCCCGGGGCCTTTATAAGACATTTGGCAGCTAATTGTGATAGCGCTTGTACCCGCATGAGGCGTTTGCAGCTAGTTCATCGTAGCGCTTATACCCACATGACGCATTAGAAGCTAGTTTTGGGACGTCTGGAATCTGACATCCAACGCGTACTGTTCTGTTGCATATGATTTTTTTCGCCCCCGTCCCGTCCCGGACGGACGGACGGAGGGACGGTGGGACGGACGGACGGACGGACGGTCGTACGGAGGGACGGTGGGACGGAGGGACGGAGGGACGGAGGGACGGACGGACGTAGGGACGGAGGGACGGACGGACGGACGGTCGGACGGATGTCTGTCTGTCCTGTCGAAAGTTCATTACTTCTGCCGTTTCATACCCACCACCACCACTTGGATTCACCTAGTCTCGATATCGCATTCTTGCCCATCGGCCCAGAAAACCTAAGACTACGGATTTTTGAACAAAATTTCCGAACTCTGGGAAATCTCAGTCGGCCAAATCGGAGCCCCATCATCGTCGAAGAGTCAGGAATTGAAACAGACTGTTTTCATTTCAGTTATCAGAGACCCAAAAATTATCCGAATACTATCATTTTTCATGAACAAGTCAAGAATCAGAGTTCAAGCTGAGAATAAATACGTTTCTAAACTAACCAACGACTGCGGCGATTAGGAAAATTTCATCAGATTCAAGTTAGTGACAATCCTATCGATTGAGACCAAATATCGTCAAAATCCGTTAATGTATTCTGGAGATATCGCCGATAAAAACGTCCGATTCCAAATTTCGTTTCAACTCGGAAACTATCGCACCGATCAGATAATGAAATCTAATCCCTAATTCGTTTGAAGTTGAAAGAAACCTACTGCACTGATCGAATTGAACCAGAGGTCATGAAAATTCGTCTATTTGTTCTCGGTATATCATCAGACAGAAATTTGATTACAAAACAGAAATTCAGATCGTGAAGATCTGGTGAAAGCTGCAGAACTTTTCTTTTTTGGTTGATTATACATATTCGTGAAAACTTATCTCTTTCTTTAAAGAAGTAAGTCGCAAAGAAAGGCTAATTTTCGGGGCTGCAAGTATATGAGATATCCCCTTATAAAGTAGATCCACAACTATAATATACTTGTATCGTAATTGCATTTTGCCCTTAAGCTTGTACCTATCCATAGGTATTTTGTAGGGCTGTGCGAATATTCGATTTTTTGGATTATTCGTCGCGAATCGAATAGTAAAATTCGATTCAAAATCGAATCGAATAATCCGAATATTCGAATCATTTGCTTCGACGTTCGAATAATACAAATTTCCCGAAAGACGCGGATTTTCCAGACGATTGTTTTTGTGTTTTTTTTTCGAACAAACGTTCAATTTTCTCAACAAATGAAATAGCTCCTGGATCAATCAACATTAAATCCTAAAAAATGCGTAAACACGTTCAGTAAACAATTTAGAAGATGCAAGCGTTAGATTTTTGCGAAATTCAAATTTAGACCGAAAATAATTTTGCTTATAAGGAAAAAGTTTAATCTAGTGAGCGTGGAAAGTGGCCTCTGTCGAAATACATTATAAAAAATGTTTGGTATTCGGATCGAATAGTGCGAATCCTTTATTAACTTCAATTATTTCAATTTTCGGGAGATCGGACTCTTTTTATTTATTTATTTATTTATTTATTCATTTATTTGTGGTAATTCAAGCCCAACAGGCGAACCCAGGTATGGGCATATACAAACACAATTACAAAACATTGTCAATTTCGGTAAGAGAGATACAGTTCCTGCTGACATCGCACAATACAAATTCCTCCACTGAGGTGGGGACTTGAAACCTAAGCTTTGTCATAAATTAAAAGTAAAATACAGATGGATATCTACGAGGGATCCAAGACATGGCTAGAGCGAAACCAGATAAGGAGATGCGATACCGGTGATTCTCACACAGGCACGATGCCGAAATGAGAACGAGCAATAGCACACAGCACAGGTATAGTCCAGTCGAATTAGACATAAAATCGACTGACACCTGTAATGTACCGAACCATTTATTCATTCTTATTATTAGTCTCTAGATCTTATGTCTTCGTATTCAAAAATAAGTTTCCCTAATGAAATATCCTAATCCTCTACCCATGATAAACCGTTCCTGCCAATCTATGCCTCATCACGGAAAACCCCGTCCTTCCAATATTGCTCAATTTTATGATCCTCTTCCTCCAAGTGTCTCGCAGGTGTCATTCCGAGAAATCCCTTATTTCCAGAATCTCCAACCCAAAACTCTACCCCCTGATTTCTGATTGGTACCCTACTCCTCATATGCACCACCCACACCTCCTACTATTCGCAATTCTTCCTTCACCTAATTTCCTCAAATCCTTCGAAATAACAGTTCAACTCAAAGTATCAAATCGACAACATCCTAATTCCGAATTCCGACAGTTAAACAAGAATCGTCAGAACGACAACATCCGAATTCCGAACTCCGACAGTTGAACAAGAATCGTCAGAACGACAACATCCGAATTCCGAACTCCGACAGTTCAACAAAAACCATCAAATTGACAACATCCGAATTCCGAAATCCAAGACTCAATTCTAACTCCGAACTCCGACAAATCAACAAAGATCCTCAGACCTCATTCGCATTCCAACTCACAACATCGACTATTCTCATCAAATCCTAAAACTCACACTCAGTTTCTGAAATTCAAATAAAGTTTCACTTTAAGTTTAACACATCTTGTTATTTAAACTCGGAGACCATTACACACCTATTCTTTTTGAGTACAGGTATGCCGATTTTTTTCCCGGTAGATTTGACCTCAAAGAAGAATCACTTGATTTTGCGTGTTGATAAAAGTGATGGAACAATGTTTGAACAAATTAATGGTGAAAGAAAGGTCGCGTTTTTCGATTTTTAATTTTTTTTGCGTAAGTGTGAGGGAAAAATGTCAAACACAAAAGTTGTGGGCCTCATCCTTGTGCGTCAGAAAAAAATTTTAAAGTTCAAAAATTGTAGGGTAGTTTAGCCGCAAAATGCGAAACACCACTTTTTTTCAATTTTCATTCCCATCCAGTTTTTATAATTATCAATGTACACATTCGAAACTCACGTGGCGTATGTGAAATCTGTGCCCCAAGAACCAGTCCAAAAATCAATTGATTATCGATATATTCGTAGGTACAGATCTGAAGATCCATAATGTGAAAAAAAAAGTTTTTTCCATCAGCAAAGGTCGAAAAAAAAGGGAATAAAATTTTTCTTAGTTAACAAATGCAATAATTACTGAGATAACCGACTCACAAAAACGATTCTTCGATATTGTTATTCCAGTTTTTGAGACGAAAAATTACAGACCAGAAACACCTCTTCATCTTTATTAGAACCGGAGATACACTTGTTTTAGGTGAATTTGACGTGATTTTCGGCGATGATAAAGCAGAAAATAATTTTGTAAGAATGACTAGACTGATCAATAATCACGAAGTCAAAGACTACATTTGGACGACTAATAACTGAGAATAACGTCAAATTTTCTTTCGAATGTGTACATTGATAATTGGGGGAACTGGATGGAAACGAAAAAAAAAAAACAAAAGAAAAAAACAAGTGGTTTTTCGCATTTTGCGGCTAAACTACCCTACATTTTTTTAATCTTAAAATTTTTTTGCGATGCACAAGGATGAGGCCCACAACTTTTGTATTCAACATTTTTCCCTCACACGCACGCAAAAAAAATTAAAAATCAAAAACGCGACTTTTTTTTCACCGTTTGTTTAAACATTGTTCCGTCACTTTCATCAACACGCAAAATCAAACGTTTCTTCGTTGAGGTCAAATCTACCTGGAAAAAAATCGGCGTACCTGTACTCAAAAAGAATAGGTGTCAAGTCTAATCCGACTGGACTAGTAGGGTCATGTAGTTAGCATCACAGCGTTTGGCAACTTGATTGAAGGCGCAGCATAATTGATATACCGGAGAACGAGACGCAATATTAGTACGACCTATGCTGACCGTGAAGAAAATAGAGCTACGAGACCCAAGCCGAGGGACACGAAGAGGTAGAAGACCAAGTAGATCGGAGCAGTCAATCGCACCCCTAAGCAGTTTCACTGCGAATATGGCGGCAGAAGCATCACGCCTCGCGGCGAGCGTTGGCATGTTAAAACGTCCGCAGAGTTCGGCGCACTGAATGCCACGAGGGGGGTAGAAAGATTCAACCCTGAACGCAAGATACTTCAAAAACTTCCTTTGCACACTAGGGTGGTCCTTATTTAGGGTGTTTTCGAATTTTTCTGCGGACAAGGCGGAAAAAGTTTGCAAATAAATAAATCAAAAAGTACGCGGAACCAGGAGCCTGTAGGCAAACCCTAAGTACTCCCGCGAAGGCCATGAATTTTCCCATGTAATTTCAATGGGAATTCGGACTTAATGCACTATTTTTCTCGCCCCCGCCTAAATAGTATTTTGAAAAATCTGAAACTTGGCATATGTCTTTCCTATATTCATGGATACCTATTCTACGAAAAATTAGTCGATTCACAATGATGGAATTAACAAAGTACCAGCGCATCGTTAAATGGTGATTTTTTACTTCAAGACACAACTTTAATGCGCTGGTACTTTGTTAATTCCATCGTTGTAAATCGACTAATTTTTTGTCGATTTTGTCGAACCTAACCTAACCTAACCCGAACCAATAAAATCAGTTTATAATTTTTTTTTTTTCATATGTATTATTCAAGTGAAATTTCACTCGAAAGAATCTCTTGTGTAGACCGATGCAATTATTTTTTCAGCACACATAAGTCAAATTGCAGATTGAACATGAAAAAAAAGATTATTCAATTCCTTTAATCACCCCCGTAGATTGTGGACGTCTATTCGAAGATTAGCATTTTTGCAGCGCCCGGGGCCTTTATAAGACATTTGGCAGCTAATTGTGATAGCGCTTGTACCCGCATGAGGCGTTTGCAGCTAGTTCATCGTAGCGCTTATACCCACATGACGCATTAGAAGCTAGTTTTGGGACGTCTGGAATCTGACATCCAACGCGTACTGTTCTGTTGCATATGATTTTTTTCGCCCCCGTCCCGTCCCGGACGGACGGACGGAGGGACGGTGGGACGGACGGACGGACGGACGGTCGTACGGAGGGACGGTGGGACGGAGGGACGGAGGGACGGAGGGACGGACGGACGTAGGGACGGAGGGACGGACGGACGGACGGTCGGACGGATGTCTGTCTGTCCTGTCGAAAGTTCATTACTTCTGCCGTTTCATACCCACCACCACCACTTGGATTCACCTAGTCTCGATATCGCATTCTTGCCCATCGGCCCAGAAAACCTAAGACTACGGATTTTTGAACAAAATTTCCGAACTCTGGGAAATCTCAGTCGGCCAAATCGGAGCCCCATCATCGTCGAAGAGTCAGGAATTGAAACAGACTGTTTTCATTTCAGTTATCAGAGACCCAAAAATTATCCGAATACTATCATTTTTCATGAACAAGTCAAGAATCAGAGTTCAAGCTGAGAATAAATACGTTTCTAAACTAACCAACGACTGCGGCGATTAGGAAAATTTCATCAGATTCAAGTTAGTGACAATCCTATCGATTGAGACCAAATATCGTCAAAATCCGTTAATGTATTCTGGAGATATCGCCGATAAAAACGTCCGATTCCAAATTTCGTTTCAACTCGGAAACTATCGCACCGATCAGATAATGAAATCTAATCCCTAATTCGTTTGAAGTTGAAAGAAACCTACTGCACTGATCGAATTGAACCAGAGGTCATGAAAATTCGTCTATTTGTTCTCGGTATATCATCAGACAGAAATTTGATTACAAAACAGAAATTCAGATCGTGAAGATCTGGTGAAAGCTGCAGAACTTTTCTTTTTTGGTTGATTATACATATTCGTGAAAACTTATCTCTTTCTTTAAAGAAGTAAGTCGCAAAGAAAGGCTAATTTTCGGGGCTGCAAGTATATGAGATATCCCCTTATAAAGTAGATCCACAACTATAATATACTTGTATCGTAATTGCATTTTGCCCTTAAGCTTGTACCTATCCATAGGTATTTTGTAGGGCTGTGCGAATATTCGATTTTTTGGATTATTCGTCGCGAATCGAATAGTAAAATTCGATTCAAAATCGAATCGAATAATCCGAATATTCGAATCATTTGCTTCGACGTTCGAATAATACAAATTTCCCGAAAGACGCGGATTTTCCAGACGATTGTTTTTGTGTTTTTTTTTCGAACAAACGTTCAATTTTCTCAACAAATGAAATAGCTCCTGGATCAATCAACATTAAATCCTAAAAAATGCGTAAACACGTTCAGTAAACAATTTAGAAGATGCAAGCGTTAGATTTTTGCGAAATTCAAATTTAGACCGAAAATAATTTTGCTTATAAGGAAAAAGTTTAATCTAGTGAGCGTGGAAAGTGGCCTCTGTCGAAATACATTATAAAAAATGTTTGGTATTCGGATCGAATAGTGCGAATCCTTTATTAACTTCAATTATTTCAATTTTCGGGAGATCGGACTCTTTTTATTTATTTATTTATTCATTTATTCATTTATTTGTGGTAATTCAAGCCCAACAGGCGAACCCAGGTATGGGCATATACAAACACAATTACAAAACATTGTCAATTTCGGTAAGAGAGATACAGTTCCTGCTGACATCGCACAATACAAATTCCTCCACTGAGGTGGGGACTTGAAACCTAAGCTTTGTCATAAATTAAAAGTAAAATACAGATGGATATCTACGAGGGATCCAAGACATGGCTAGAGCGAAACCAGATAAGGAGATGCGATACCGGTGATTCTCACACAGGCACGATGCCGAAATGAGAACGAGCAATAGCACACAGCACAGGTATAGTCCAGTCGAATTAGACATAAAATCGACTGACACCTGTAATGTACCGAACCATTTATTCATTCTTATTATTAGTCTCTAGATCTTATGTCTTCGTATTCAAAAATAAGTTTCCCTAATGAAATATCCTAATCCTCTACCCATGATAAACCGTTCCTGCCAATCTATGCCTCATCACGGAAAACCCCGTCCTTCCAATATTGCTCAATTTTATGATCCTCTTCCTCCAAGTGTCTCGCAGGTGTCATTCCGAGAAATCCCTTATTTCCAGAATCTCCAACCCAAAACTCTACCCCCTGATTTCTGATTGGTACCCTACTCCTCATATGCACCACCCACACCTCCTACTATTCGCAATTCTTCCTTCACCTAATTTCCTCAAATCCTTCGAAATAACAGTTCAACTCAAAGTATCAAATCGACAACATCCTAATTCCGAATTCCGACAGTTAAACAAGAATCGTCAGAACGACAACATCCGAATTCCGAACTCCGACAGTTGAACAAGAATCGTCAGAACGACAACATCCGAATTCCGAACTCCGACAGTTCAACAAAAACCATCAAATTGACAACATCCGAATTCCGAAATCCAAGACTCAATTCTAACTCCGAACTCCGACAAATCAACAAAGATCCTCAGACCTCATTCGCATTCCAACTCACAACATCGACTATTCTCATCAAATCCTAAAACTCACACTCAGTTTCTGAAATTCAAATAAAGTTTCACTTTAAGTTTAACACATCTTGTTATTTAAACTCGGAGACCATTACACACCTATTCTTTTTGAGTACAGGTATGCCGATTTTTTTCCCGGTAGATTTGACCTCAAAGAAGAATCACTTGATTTTGCGTGTTGATAAAAGTGATGGAACAATGTTTGAACAAATTAATGGTGAAAGAAAGGTCGCGTTTTTCGATTTTTAATTTTTTTTGCGTAAGTGTGAGGGAAAAATGTCAAACACAAAAGTTGTGGGCCTCATCCTTGTGCGTCAGAAAAAAATTTTAAAGTTCAAAAATTGTAGGGTAGTTTAGCCGCAAAATGCGAAACACCACTTTTTTTCAATTTTCATTCCCATCCAGTTTTTATAATTATCAATGTACACATTCGAAACTCACGTGGCGTATGTGAAATCTGGGCCCCAAGAACCAGTCCAAAAATCAATTGATTATCGATATATTCGTAGGTACAGATCTGAAGATCCATAATGTGAAAAAAAAAGTTTTTTCCATCAGCAAAGGTCGAAAAAAAAGGGAATAAAATTTTTCTTAGTTAACAAATGCAATAATTACTGAGATAACCGACTCACAAAAACGATTCTTCGATATTGTTATTCCAGTTTTTGAGACGAAAAATTACAGACCAGAAACACCTCTTCATCTTTATTAGAACCGGAGATACACTTGTTTTAGGTGAATTTGACGTGATTTTCGGCGATGATAAAGCAGAAAATAATTTTGTAAGAATGACTAGACTGATCAATAATCACGAAGTCAAAGACTACATTTGGACGACTAATAACTGAGAATAACGTCAAATTTTCTTTCGAATGTGTACATTGATAATTGGGGGAACTGGATGGAAACGAAAAAAAAAAAACAAAAGAAAAAAACAAGTGGTTTTTCGCATTTTGCGGCCAAACTACCCTACATTTTTTTAATCTTAAAATTTTTTTCCGATGCACAAGGATGAGGCCCACAACTTTTGTATTCAACATTTTTCCCTCACACGCACGCAAAAAAAATTAAAAATCAAAAACGCGACTTTTTTTTCACCGTTTGTTTAAACATTGTTCCGTCACTTTCATCAACACGCAAAATCAAACGTTTCTTCGTTGAGGTCAAATCTACCTGGAAAAAAATCGGCGTACCTGTACTCAAAAAGAATAGGTGTCAAGTCTAATCCGACTGGACTAGTAGGGTCATGTAGTTAGCATCACAGCGTTTGGCAACTTGATTGAAGGCGCAGCATAATTGATATACCGGAGAACGAGACGCAATATTAGTACGACCTATGCTGACCGTGAAGAAAATAGAGCTACGAGACCCAAGCCGAGGGACACGAAGAGGTAGAAGACCAAGTAGATCGGAGCAGTCAATCGCACCCCTAAGCAGTTTCACTGCGAATATGGCGGCAGAAGCATCACGCCTCGCGGCGAGCGTTGGCATGTTAAAACGTCCGCAGAGTTCGGCGCACTGAATGCCACGAGGGGGGTAGAAAGATTCAACCCTGAACGCAAGATACTTCAAAAACTTCCTTTGCACACTAGGGTGGTCCTTATTTAGGGTGTTTTCGAATTTTTCTGCGGACAAGGCGGAAAAAGTTTGCAAATAAATAAATCAAAAAGTACGCGGAACCAGGAGCCTGTAGGCAAACCCTAAGTACTCCCGCGAAGGCCATGAATTTTCCCATGTAATTTCAATGGGAATTCGGACTTAATGCACTATTTTTCTCGCCCCCGCCTAAATAGTATTTTGAAAAATCTGAAACTTGGCATATGTCTTTCCTATATTCATGGATACCTATTCTACGAAAAATTAGTCGATTCACAATGATGGAATTAACAAAGTACCAGCGCATCGTTAAATGGTGATTTTTTACTTCAAGACACAACTTTAATGCGCTGGTACTTTGTTAATTCCATCGTTGTAAATCGACTAATTTTTTGTCGATTTTGTCGAACCTAACCTAACCTAACCCGAACCAATAAAATCAGTTTATAATTTTTTTTTTTTCATATGTATTATTCAAGTGAAATTTCACTCGAAAGAATCTCTTGTGTAGACCGATGCAATTATTTTTTCAGCACACATAAGTCAAATTGCAGATTGAACATGAAAAAAAAGATTATTCAATTCCTTTAATCACCCCCGTAGATTGTGGACGTCTATTCGAAGATTAGCATTTTTGCAGCGCCCGGGGCCTTTATAAGACATTTGGCAGCTAATTGTGATAGCGCTTGTACCCGCATGAGGCGTTAGCAGCTAGTTCATCGTAGCGCTTATACCCACATGACGCATTAGAAGCTAGTTTTGGGACGTCTGGAATCTGACATCCAACGCGTACTGTTCTGTTGCATATGATTTTTTTCGCCCCCGTCCCGTCCCGGACGGACGGACGGAGGGACGGTGGGACGGACGGACGGACGGACGGTCGTACGGAGGGACGGTGGGACGGAGGGACGGAGGGACGGAGGGACGGACGGACGTAGGGACGGAGGGACGGACGGACGGACGGTCGGACGGATGTCTGTCTGTCCTGTCGAAAGTTCATTACTTCTGCCGTTTCATACCCACCACCACCACTTGGATTCACCTAGTCTCGATATCGCATTCTTGCCCATCGGCCCAGAAAACCTAAGACTACGGATTTTTGAACAAAATTTCCGAACTCTGGGAAATCTCAGTCGGCCAAATCGGAGCCCCATCATCGTCGAAGAGTCAGGAATTGAAACAGACTGTTTTCATTTCAGTTATCAGAGACCCAAAAATTATCCGAATACTATCATTTTTCATGAACAAGTCAAGAATCAGAGTTCAAGCTGAGAATAAATACGTTTCTAAACTAACCAACGACTGCGGCGATTAGGAAAATTTCATCAGATTCAAGTTAGTGACAATCCTATCGATTGAGACCAAATATCGTCAAAATCCGTTAATGTATTCTGGAGATATCGCCGATAAAAACGTCCGATTCCAAATTTCGTTTCAACTCGGAAACTATCGCACCGATCAGATAATGAAATCTAATCCCTAATTCGTTTGAAGTTGAAAGAAACCTACTGCACTGATCGAATTGAACCAGAGGTCATGAAAATTCGTCTATTTGTTCTCGGTATATCATCAGACAGAAATTTGATTACAAAACAGAAATTCAGATCGTGAAGATCTGGTGAAAGCTGCAGAACTTTTCTTTTTTGGTTGATTATACATATTCGTGAAAACTTATCTCTTTCTTTAAAGAAGTAAGTCGCAAAGAAAGGCTAATTTTCGGGGCTGCAAGTATATGAGATATCCCCTTATAAAGTAGATCCACAACTATAATATACTTGTATCGTAATTGCATTTTGCCCTTAAGCTTGTACCTATCCATAGGTATTTTGTAGGGCTGTGCGAATATTCGATTTTTTGGATTATTCGTCGCGAATCGAATAGTAAAATTCGATTCAAAATCGAATCGAATAATCCGAATATTCGAATCATTTGCTTCGACGTTCGAATAATACAAATTTCCCGAAAGACGCGGATTTTCCAGACGATTGTTTTTGTGTTTTTTTTTCGAACAAACGTTCAATTTTCTCAACAAATGAAATAGCTCCTGGATCAATCAACATTAAATCCTAAAAAATGCGTAAACACGTTCAGTAAACAATTTAGAAGATGCAAGCGTTAGATTTTTGCGAAATTCAAATTTAGACCGAAAATAATTTTGCTTATAAGGAAAAAGTTTAATCTAGTGAGCGTGGAAAGTGGCCTCTGTCGAAATACATTATAAAAAATGTTTGGTATTCGGATCGAATAGTGCGAATCCTTTATTAACTTCAATTATTTCAATTTTCGGGAGATCGGACTCTTTTTATTTATTTATTTATTTATTTATTCATTTATTTGTGGTAATTCAAGCCCAACAGGCGAACCCAGGTATGGGCATATACAAACACAATTAC
Source organism: Ametastegia equiseti (assembly GCA_963989295.1). Taxonomy (NCBI): domain Eukaryota; kingdom Metazoa; phylum Arthropoda; class Insecta; order Hymenoptera; family Tenthredinidae; genus Ametastegia; species Ametastegia equiseti. Next base: position 8,785,288 of record OZ022397.1, read on the forward strand.
AAAACATTGTCAATTTCGGTAAGAGAGATACAGTTCCTGCTGACATCGCACAATACAAATTCCTCCACTGAGGTGGGGACTTGAAACCTAAGCTTTGTCATAAATTAAAAGTAAAATACAGATGGATATCTACGAGGGATCCAAGACATGGCTAGAGCGAAACCAGATAAGGAGATGCGATACCGGTGATTCTCACACAGGCACGATGCCGAAATGAGAACGAGCAATAGCACACAGCACAGGTATAGTCCAGTCGAATTAGACATAAAATCGACTGACACCTGTAATGTACCGAACCATTTATTCATTCTTATTATTAGTCTCTAGATCTTATGTCTTCGTATTCAAAAATAAGTTTCCCTAATGAAATATCCTAATCCTCTACCCATGATAAACCGTTCCTGCCAATCTATGCCTCATCACGGAAAACCCCGTCCTTCCAATATTGCTCAATTTTATGATCCTCTTCCTCCAAGTGTCTCGCAGGTGTCATTCCGAGAAATCCCTTATTTCCAGAATCTCCAACCCAAAACTCTACCCCCTGATTTCTGATTGGTACCCTACTCCTCATATGCACCACCCACACCTCCTACTATTCGCAATTCTTCCTTCACCTAATTTCCTCAAATCCTTCGAAATAACAGTTCAACTCAAAGTATCAAATCGACAACATCCTAATTCCGAATTCCGACAGTTAAACAAGAATCGTCAGAACGACAACATCCGAATTCCGAACTCCGACAGTTGAACAAGAATCGTCAGAACGACAACATCCGAATTCCGAACTCCGACAGTTCAACAAAAACCATCAAATTGACAACATCCGAATTCCGAAATCCAAGACTCAATTCTAACTCCGAACTCCGACAAATCAACAAAGATCCTCAGACCTCATTCGCATTCCAACTCACAACATCGACTATTCTCATCAAATCCTAAAACTCACACTCAGTTTCTGAAATTCAAATAAAGTTTCACTTTAAGTTTAACACATCTTGTTATTTAAACTCGGAGACCATTACACACCTATTCTTTTTGAGTACAGGTATGCCGATTTTTTTCCCGGTAGATTTGACCTCAAAGAAGAATCACTTGATTTTGCGTGTTGATAAAAGTGATGGAACAATGTTTGAACAAATTAATGGTGAAAGAAAGGTCGCGTTTTTCGATTTTTAATTTTTTTTGCGTAAGTGTGAGGGAAAAATGTCAAACACAAAAGTTGTGGGCCTCATCCTTGTGCGTCAGAAAAAAATTTTAAAGTTCAAAAATTGTAGGGTAGTTTAGCCGCAAAATGCGAAACACCACTTTTTTTCAATTTTCATTCCCATCCAGTTTTTATAATTATCAATGTACACATTCGAAACTCACGTGGCGTATGTGAAATCTGGGCCCCAAGAACCAGTCCAAAAATCAATTGATTATCGATATATTCGTAGGTACAGATCTGAAGATCCATAATGTGAAAAAAAAAGTTTTTTCCATCAGCAAAGGTCGAAAAAAAAGGGAATAAAATTTTTCTTAGTTAACAAATGCAATAATTACTGAGATAACCGACTCACAAAAACGATTCTTCGATATTGTTATTCCAGTTTTTGAGACGAAAAATTACAGACCAGAAACACCTCTTCATCTTTATTAGAACCGGAGATACACTTGTTTTAGGTGAATTTGACGTGATTTTCGGCGATGATAAAGCAGAAAATAATTTTGTAAGAATGACTAGACTGATCAATAATCACGAAGTCAAAGACTACATTTGGACGACTAATAACTGAGAATAACGTCAAATTTTCTTTCGAATGTGTACATTGATAATTGGGGGAACTGGATGGAAACGAAAAAAAAAAACAAAAGAAAAAAACAAGTGGTTTTTCGCATTTTGCGGCTAAACTACCCTACATTTTTTTAATCTTAAAATTTTTTTCCGATGCACAAGGATGAGGCCCACAACTTTTGTATTCAACATTTTTCCCTCACACGCACGCAAAAAAAATTAAAAATCAAAAACGCGACTTTTTTTTCACCGTTTGTTTAAACATTGTTCCGTCACTTTCATCAACACGCAAAATCAAACGTTTCTTCGTTGAGGTCAAATCTACCTGGAAAAAAATCGGCGTACCTGTACTCAAAAAGAATAGGTGTCAAGTCTAATCCGACTGGACTAGTAGGGTCATGTAGTTAGCATCACAGCGTTTGGCAACTTGATTGAAGGCGCAGCATAATTGATATACCGGAGAACGAGACGCAATATTAGTACGACCTATGCTGACCGTGAAGAAAATAGAGCTACGAGACCCAAGCCGAGGGACACGAAGAGGTAGAAGACCAAGTAGATCGGAGCAGTCAATCGCACCCCTAAGCAGTTTCACTGCGAATATGGCGGCAGAAGCATCACGCCTCGCGGCGAGCGTTGGCATGTTAAAACGTCCGCAGAGTTCGGCGCACTGAATGCCACGAGGGGGGTAGAAAGATTCAACCCTGAACGCAAGATACTTCAAAAACTTCCTTTGCACACTAGGGTGGTCCTTATTTAGGGTGTTTTCGAATTTTTCTGCGGACAAGGCGGAAAAAGTTTGCAAATAAATAAATCAAAAAGTACGCGGAACCAGGAGCCTGTAGGCAAACCCTAAGTACTCCCGCGAAGGCCATGAATTTTCCCATGTAATTTCAATGGGAATTCGGACTTAATGCACTATTTTTCTCGCCCCCGCCTAAATAGTATTTTGAAAAATCTGAAACTTGGCATATGTCTTTCCTATATTCATGGATACCTATTCTACGAAAAATTAGTCGATTCACAATGATGGAATTAACAAAGTACCAGCGCATCGTTAAATGGTGATTTTTTACTTCAAGACACAACTTTAATGCGCTGGTACTTTGTTAATTCCATCGTTGTAAATCGACTAATTTTTTGTCGATTTTGTCGAACCTAACCTAACCTAACCCGAACCAATAAAATCAGTTTATAATTTTTTTTTTTTCATATGTATTATTCAAGTGAAATTTCACTCGAAAGAATCTCTTGTGTAGACCGATGCAATTATTTTTTCAGCACACATAAGTCAAATTGCAGATTGAACATGAAAAAAAAGATTATTCAATTCCTTTAATCACCCCCGTAGATTGTGGACGTCTATTCGAAGATTAGCATTTTTGCAGCGCCCGGGGCCTTTATAAGACATTTGGCAGCTAATTGTGATAGCGCTTGTACCCGCATGAGGCGTTAGCAGCTAGTTCATCGTAGCGCTTATACCCACATGACGCATTAGAAGCTAGTTTTGGGACGTCTGGAATCTGACATCCAACGCGTACTGTTCTGTTGCATATGATTTTTTTCGCCCCCGTCCCGTCCCGGACGGACGGACGGAGGGACGGTGGGACGGACGGACGGACGGACGGTCGTACGGAGGGACGGTGGGACGGAGGGACGGAGGGACGGAGGGACGGACGGACGTAGGGACGGAGGGACGGACGGACGGACGGTCGGACGGATGTCTGTCTGTCCTGTCGAAAGTTCATTACTTCTGCCGTTTCATACCCACCACCACCACTTGGATTCACCTAGTCTCGATATCGCATTCTTGCCCATCGGCCCAGAAAACCTAAGACTACGGATTTTTGAACAAAATTTCCGAACTCTGGGAAATCTCAGTCGGCCAAATCGGAGCCCCATCATCGTCGAAGAGTCAGGAATTGAAACAGACTGTTTTCATTTCAGTTATCAGAGACCCAAAAATTATCCGAATACTATCATTTTTCATGAACAAGTCAAGAATCAGAGTTCAAGCTGAGAATAAATACGTTTCTAAACTAACCAACGACTGCGGCGATTAGGAAAATTTCATCAGATTCAAGTTAGTGACAATCCTATCGATTGAGACCAAATATCGTCAAAATCCGTTAATGTATTCTGGAGATATCGCCGATAAAAACGTCCGATTCCAAATTTCGTTTCAACTCGGAAACTATCGCACCGATCAGATAATGAAATCTAATCCCTAATTCGTTTGAAGTTGAAAGAAACCTACTGCACTGATCGAATTGAACCAGAGGTCATGAAAATTCGTCTATTTGTTCTCGGTATATCATCAGACAGAAATTTGATTACAAAACAGAAATTCAGATCGTGAAGATCTGGTGAAAGCTGCAGAACTTTTCTTTTTTGGTTGATTATACATATTCGTGAAAACTTATCTCTTTCTTTAAAGAAGTAAGTCGCAAAGAAAGGCTAATTTTCGGGGCTGCAAGTATATGAGATATCCCCTTATAAAGTAGATCCACAACTATAATATACTTGTATCGTAATTGCATTTTGCCCTTAAGCTTGTACCTATCCATAGGTATTTTGTAGGGCTGTGCGAATATTCGATTTTTTGGATTATTCGTCGCGAATCGAATAGTAAAATTCGATTCAAAATCGAATCGAATAATCCGAATATTCGAATCATTTGCTTCGACGTTCGAATAATACAAATTTCCCGAAAGACGCGGATTTTCCAGACGATTGTTTTTGTGTTTTTTTTTCGAACAAACGTTCAATTTTCTCAACAAATGAAATAGCTCCTGGATCAATCAACATTAAATCCTAAAAAATGCGTAAACACGTTCAGTAAACAATTTAGAAGATGCAAGCGTTAGATTTTTGCGAAATTCAAATTTAGACCGAAAATAATTTTGCTTATAAGGAAAAAGTTTAATCTAGTGAGCGTGGAAAGTGGCCTCTGTCGAAATACATTATAAAAAATGTTTGGTATTCGGATCGAATAGTGCGAATCCTTTATTAACTTCAATTATTTCAATTTTCGGGAGATCGGACTCTTTTTATTTATTTATTTATTTATTTATTCATTTATTTGTGGTAATTCAAGCCCAACAGGCGAACCCAGGTATGGGCATATACAAACACAATTACAAAACATTGTCAATTTCGGTAAGAGAGATACAGTTCCTGCTGACATCGCACAATACAAATTCCTCCACTGAGGTGGGGACTTGAAACCTAAGCTTTGTCATAAATTAAAAGTAAAATACAGATGGATATCTACGAGGGATCCAAGACATGGCTAGAGCGAAACCAGATAAGGAGATGCGATACCGGTGATTCTCACACAGGCACGATGCCGAAATGAGAACGAGCAATAGCACACAGCACAGGTATAGTCCAGTCGAATTAGACATAAAATCGACTGACACCTGTAATGTACCGAACCATTTATTCATTCTTATTATTAGTCTCTAGATCTTATGTCTTCGTATTCAAAAATAAGTTTCCCTAATGAAATATCCTAATCCTCTACCCATGATAAACCGTTCCTGCCAATCTATGCCTCATCACGGAAAACCCCGTCCTTCCAATATTGCTCAATTTTATGATCCTCTTCCTCCAAGTGTCTCGCAGGTGTCATTCCGAGAAATCCCTTATTTCCAGAATCTCCAACCCAAAACTCTACCCCCTGATTTCTGATTGGTACCCTACTCCTCATATGCACCACCCACACCTCCTACTATTCGCAATTCTTCCTTCACCTAATTTCCTCAAATCCTTCGAAATAACAGTTCAACTCAAAGTATCAAATCGACAACATCCTAATTCCGAATTCCGACAGTTAAACAAGAATCGTCAGAACGACAACATCCGAATTCCGAACTCCGACAGTTGAACAAGAATCGTCAGAACGACAACATCCGAATTCCGAACTCCGACAGTTAAACAAGAATCGTCAGAACGACAATATCCGAATTCCGAACTCCGACAGTTCAACAAAAACCATCAAATTGACAACATCCGAATTCCGAAATCCAAGACTCAATTCTAACTCCGAACTCCGACAAATCAACAAAGATCCTCAGACCTCATTCGCATTCCAACTCACAACATCGACTATTCTCATCAAATCCTAAAACTCACACTCAGTTTCTGAAATTCAAATAAAGTTTCACTTTAAGTTTAACACATCTTGTTATTTAAACTCGGAGACCATTACACACCTATTCTTTTTGAGTACAGGTATGCCGATTTTTTTCCCGGTAGATTTGACCTCAAAGAAGAATCACTTGATTTTGCGTGTTGATAAAAGTGATGGAACAATGTTTGAACAAATTAATGGTGAAAGAAAGGTCGCGTTTTTCGATTTTTAATTTTTTTTGCGTAAGTGTGAGGGAAAAATGTCAAACACAAAAGTTGTGGGCCTCATCCTTGTGCGTCAGAAAAAAATTTTAAAGTTCAAAAATTGTAGGGTAGTTTAGCCGCAAAATGCGAAACACCACTTTTTTTTTAATTTTCATTCCCATCCAGTTTCCCTAATTATCAATGTACACATTCGAAACTCACGTGGCGTATGTGAAATCTGTGCCCCAAGAACCAGTCCAAAAATCAATTGATTATCGATATATTCGTAGGTACAGATCTGAAGATCCATAATGTGAAAAAAAAAGTTTTTTCCATCAGCAAAGGTCGAAAAAAAAGGGAATAAAATTTTTCTTAGTTAACAAATGCAATAATTACTGAGATAACCGACTCACAAAAACGATTCTTCGATATTGTTATTCCAGTTTTTGAGACGAAAAATTACAGACCAGAAACACCTCTTCATCTTTATTAGAACCGGAGATACACTTGTTTTAGGTGAATTTGACGTGATTTTCGGCGATGATAAAGCAGAAAATAATTTTGTAAGAATGACTAGACTGATCAATAATCACGAAGTCAAAGACTACATTTGGACGACTAATAACTGAGAATAACGTCAAATTTTCTTTCGAATGTGTACATTGATAATTGGGGGAACTGGATGGAAACGAAAAAAAAAAAACAAAAGAAAAAAACAAGTGGTTTTTCGCATTTTGCGGCTAAACTACCCTACATTTTTTTAATCCTAAAATTTTTTTCCGATGCACAAGGATGAGGCCCACAACTTTTGTATTCAACATTTTTCCCTCACACGCGGGCAAAAAAAATTAAAAATCAAAAACGCGACTTTTTTTTCACCGTTTGTTTAAACATTGTTCCGTCACTTTCATCAACAAGCAAAATCAAACGTTTCTTCGTTGAGGTCAAATCTACCTGGAAAAAAATCGGCGTACCTGTACTCAAAAAGAATAGGTGTCAAGTCTAATCCGACTGGACTAGTAGGGTCATGTAGTTAGCATCACAGCGTTTGGCAACTTGATTGAAGGCGCAGCATAATTGATATACCGGAGAACGAGACGCAATATTAGTACGACCTATGCTGACCGTGGAGAAAATAGAGCTACGAGACCCAAGCCGAGGGACACGAAGAGGTAGAAGACCAAGTAGATCGGAGCAGTCAATCGCACCCCTAAGCAGTTTCACTGCGAATATGGCGGCAGAAGCATCACGCCTCGCGGCGAGCGTTGGCATGTTAAAACGTCCGCAGAGTTCGGCGCACTGAATGCCACGAGGGGGGTAGAAAGATTCAACCCTGAACGCAAGATACTTCAAAAACTTCCTTTGCACACTAGGGTGGTCCTTATTTAGGGTGTTTTCGAATTTTTCTGCGGACAAGGCGGAAAAAGTTTGCAAATAAATCAATCAAAAAGTACGCGGAACCAGGAGCCTGTAGGCAAACCCTAAGTACTCCCGCGAAGGCCATGAATTTTCCCATGTAATTTCAATGGGAATTCGGACTTAATGCACTATTTTTCTCGCCCCCGCCTAAATAGTATTTTGAAAAATCTGAAACTTGGCATATGTCTTTCCTATATTCATGGATACCTATTCTACGAAAAATTAGTCGATTCACAATGATGGAATTAACAAAGTACCAGCGCATCGTTAAATGGTGATTTTTTACTTCAAGACACAACTTTAATGCGCTGGTACTTTGTTAATTCCATCGTTGTAAATCGACTAATTTTTTGTCGATTTTGTCGAACCTAACCTAACCTAACCCGAACCAATAAAATCAGTTTATAATTTTTTTTTTTTCATATGTATTATTCAAGTGAAATTTCACTCGAAAGAATCTCTTGTGTAGACCGATGCAATTATTTTTTCAGCACACATAAGTCAAATTGCAGATTGAACATGAAAAAAAAGATTATTCAATTCCTTTAATCACCCCCGTAGATTGTGGACGTCTATTCGAAGATTAGCATTTTTGCAGCGCCCGGGGCCTTTATAAGACATTTGGCAGCTAATTGTGATAGCGCTTGTACCCGCATGAGGCGTTAGCAGCTAGTTCATCGTAGCGCTTATACCCACATGACGCATTAGAAGCTAGTTTTGGGACGTCTGGAATCTGACATCCAACGCGTACTGTTCTGTTGCATATGATTTTTTTCGCCCCCGTCCCGTCCCGGACGGACGGACGGAGGGACGGTGGGACGGACGGACGGACGGACGGTCGTACGGAGGGACGGTGGGACGGAGGGACGGAGGGACGGAGGGACGGACGGACGTAGGGACGGAGGGACGGACGGACGGACGGTCGGACGGATGTCTGTCTGTCCTGTCGAAAGTTCATTACTTCTGCCGTTTCATACCCACCACCACCACTTGGATTCACCTAGTCTCGATATCGCATTCTTGCCCATCGGCCCAGAAAACCTAAGACTACGGATTTTTGAACAAAATTTCCGAACTCTGGGAAATCTCAGTCGGCCAAATCGGAGCCCCATCATCGTCGAAGAGTCAGGAATTGAAACAGACTGTTTTCATTTCAGTTATCAGAGACCCAAAAATTATCCGAATACTATCATTTTTCATGAACAAGTCAAGAATCAGAGTTCAAGCTGAGAATAAATACGTTTCTAAACTAACCAACGACTGCGGCGATTAGGAAAATTTCATCAGATTCAAGTTAGTGACAATCCTATCGATTGAGACCAAATATCGTCAAAATCCGTTAATGTATTCTGGAGATATCGCCGATAAAAACGTCCGATTCCAAATTTCGTTTCAACTCGGAAACTATCGCACCGATCAGATAATGAAATCTAATCCCTAATTCGTTTGAAGTTGAAAGAAACCTACTGCACTGATCGAATTGAACCAGAGGTCATGAAAATTCGTCTATTTGTTCTCGGTATATCATCAGACAGAAATTTGATTACAAAACAGAAATTCAGATAGTGAAGATCTGGTGAAAGCTGCAGAACTTTTCTTTTTTGGTTGATTATACATATTCGTGAAAACTTATCTCTTTCTTTAAAGAAGTAAGTCGCAAAGAAAGGCTAATTTTCGGGGCTGCAAGTATATGAGATATCCCCTTATAAAGTAGATCCACAACTATAATATACTTGTATCGTAATTGCATTTTGCCCTTAAGCTTGTACCTATCCATAGGTATTTTGTAGGGCTGTGCGAATATTCGATTTTTTGGATTATTCGTCGCGAATCGAATAGTAAAATTCGATTCAAAATCGAATCGAATAATCCGAATATTCGAATCATTTGCTTCGACGTTCGAATAATACAAATTTCCCGAAAGACGCGGATTTTCCAGACGATTGTTTTTGTGTTTTTTTTTCGAACAAACGTTCAATTTTCTCAACAAATGAAATAGCTCCTGGATCAATCAACATTAAATCCTAAAAAATGCGTAAACACGTTCAGTAAACAATTTAGAAGATGCAAGCGTTAGATTTTTGCGAAATTCAAATTTAGACCGAAAATAATTTTGCTTATAAGGAAAAAGTTTAATCTAGTGAGCGTGGAAAGTGGCCTCTGTCGAAATACATTATAAAAAATGTTTGGTATTCGGATCGAATAGTGCGAATCCTTTATTAACTTCAATTATTTCAATTTTCGGGAGATCGGACTCTTTTTATTTATTTATTTATTTATTTATTCATTTATTTGTGGTAATTCAAGCCCAACAGGCGAACCCAGGTATGGGCATATACAAACACAATTACAAAACATTGTCAATTTCGGTAAGAGAGATACAGTTCCTGCTGACATCGCACAATACAAATTCCTCCACTGAGGTGGGGACTTGAAACCTAAGCTTTGTCATAAATTAAAAGTAAAATACAGATGGATATCTACGAGGGATCCAAGACATGGCTAGAGCGAAACCAGATAAGGAGATGCGATACCGGTGATTCTCACACAGGCACGATGCCGAAATGAGAACGAGCAATAGCACACAGCACAGGTATAGTCCAGTCGAATTAGACATAAAATTGACTGACACCTGTAATGTACCGAACCATTTATTCATTCTTATTATTAGTCTCTAGATCTTATGTCTTCGTATTCAAAAATAAGTTTCCCTAATGAAATATCCTAATCCTCTACCCATGATAAACCGTTCCTGCCAATCTATGCCTCATCACGGAAAACCCCGTCCTTCCAATATTGCTCAATTTTATGATCCTCTTCCTCCAAGTGTCTCGCAGGTGTCATTCCGAGAAATCCCTTATTTCCAGAATCTCCAACCCAAAACTCTACCCCCTGATTTCTGATTGGTACCCTACTCCTCATATGCACCACCCACACCTCCTACTATTCGCAATTCTTCCTTCACCTAATTTCCTCAAATCCTTCGAAATAACAGTTCAACTCAAAGTATCAAATCGACAACATCCTAATTCCGAATTCCGACAGTTAAACAAGAATCGTCAGAACGACAACATCCGAATTCCGAACTCCGACAGTTGAACAAGAATCGTCAGAACGACAACATCCGAATTCCGAACTCCGACAGTTGAACAAGAATCGTCAGAACGACAATATCCGAATTCCGAACTCCGACAGTTCAACAAAAACCATCAAATTGACAACATCCGAATTCCGAAATCCAAGACTCAATTCTAACTCCGAACTCCGACAAATCAACAAAGATCCTCAGACCTCATTCGCATTCCAACTCACAACATCGACTATTCTCATCAAATCCTAAAACTCACACTCAGTTTCTGAAATTCAAATAAAGTTTCACTTTAAGTTTAACACATCTTGTTATTTAAACTCGGAGACCATTACACACCTATTCTTTTTGAGTACAGGTATGCCGATTTTTTTCCCGGTAGATTTGACCTCAAAGAAGAATCACTTGATTTTGCGTGTTGATAAAAGTGATGGAACAATGTTTGAACAAATTAATGGTGAAAGAAAGGTCGCGTTTTTCGATTTTTAATTTTTTTTGCGTAAGTGTGAGGGAAAAATGTCAAACACAAAAGTTGTGGGCCTCATCCTTGTGCGTCAGAAAAAAATTTTAAAGTTCAAAAATTGTAGGGTAGTTTAGCCGCAAAATGCGAAACACCACTTTTTTTTTAATTTTCATTCCCATCCAGTTTCCCTAATTATCAATGTACACATTCGAAACTCACGTGGCGTATGTGAAATCTGTGCCCCAAGAACCAGTCCAAAAATCAATTGATTATCGATATATTCGTAGGTACAGATCTGAAGATCCATAATGTGAAAAAAAAAGTTTTTTCCATCAGCAAAGGTCGAAAAAAAAGGGAATAAAATTTTTCTTAGTTAACAAATGCAATAATTACTGAGATAACCGACTCACAAAAACGATTCTTCGATATTGTTATTCCAGTTTTTGAGACGAAAAATTACAGACCAGAAACACCTCTTCATCTTTATTAGAACCGGAGATACACTTGTTTTAGGTGAATTTGACGTGATTTTCGGCGATGATAAAGCAGAAAATAATTTTGTAAGAATGACTAGACTGATCAATAATCACGAAGTCAAAGACTACATTTGGACGACTAATAACTGAGAATAACGTCAAATTTTCTTTCGAATGTGTACATTGATAATTGGGGGAACTGGATGGAAACGAAAAAAAAAAAACAAAAGAAAAAAACAAGTGGTTTTTCGCATTTTGCGGCTAAACTACCCTACATTTTTTTAATCTTAAAATTTTTTTCCGATGCACAAGGATGAGGCCCACAACTTTTGTATTCAACATTTTTCCCTCACACGCACGCAAAAAAAATTAAAAATCAAAAACGCGACTTTTTTTTCACCGTTTGTTTAAACATTGTTCCGTCACTTTCATCAACACGCAAAATCAAACGTTTCTTCGTTGAGGTCAAATCTACCTGGAAAAAAATCGGCGTACCTGTACTCAAAAAGAATAAGTGTCAAGTCTAATCCGACTGGACTAGTAGGGTCATGTAGTTAGCATCACAGCGTTTGGCAACTTGATTGAAGGCGCAGCATAATTGATATACCGGAGAACGAGACGCAATATTAGTACGACCTATGCTGACCGTGAAGAAAATAGAGCTACGAGACCCAAGCCGAGGGACACGAAGAGGTAGAAGACCAAGTAGATCGGAGCAGTCAATCGCACCCCTAAGCAGTTTCACTGCGAATATGGCGGCAGAAGCATCACGCCTCGCGGCGAGCGTTGGCATGTTAAAACGTCCGCAGAGTTCGGCGCACTGAATGCCACGAGGGGGGTAGAAAGATTCAACCCTGAACGCAAGATACTTCAAAAACTTCCTTTGCACACTAGGGTGGTCCTTATTTAGGGTGTTTTCGAATTTTTCTGCGGACAAGGCGGAAAAAGTTTGCAAATAAATCAATCAAAAAGTACGCGGAACCAGGAGCCTGTAGGCAAACCCTAAGTACTCCCGCGAAGGCCATGAATTTTCCCATGTAATTTCAATGGGAATTCGGACTTAATGCACTATTTTTCTCGCCCCCGCCTAAATAGTATTTTGAAAAATCTGAAACTTGGCATATGTCTTTCCTATATTCATGGATACCTATTCTACGAAAAATTAGTCGATTCACAATGATGGAATTAACAAAGTACCAGCGCATCGTTAAATGGTGATTTTTTACTTCAAGACACAACTTTAATGCGCTGGTACTTTGTTAATTCCATCGTTGTAAATCGACTAATTTTTTGTCGATTTTGTCGAACCTAACCTAACCTAACCCGAACCAATAAAATCAGTTTATAATTTTTTTTTTTTCATATGTATTATTCAAGTGAAATTTCACTCGAAAGAATCTCTTGTGTAGACCGATGCAATTATTTTTTCAGCACACATAAGTCAAATTGCAGATTGAACATGAAAAAAAAGATTATTCAATTCCTTTAATCACCCCCGTAGATTGTGGACGTCTATTCGAAGATTAGCATTTTTGCAGCGCCCGGGGCCTTTATAAGACATTTGGCAGCTAATTGTGATAGCGCTTGTACCCGCATGAGGCGTTAGCAGCTAGTTCATCGTAGCGCTTATACCCACATGACGCATTAGAAGCTAGTTTTGGGACGTCTGGAATCTGACATCCAACGCGTACTGTTCTGTTGCATATGATTTTTTTCGCCCCCGTCCCGTCCCGGACGGACGGACGGAGGGACGGTGGGACGGACGGACGGACGGACGGTCGTACGGAGGGACGGTGGGACGGAGGGACGGAGGGACGGAGGGACGGACGGACGTAGGGACGGAGGGACGGACGGACGGACGGTCGGACGGATGTCTGTCTGTCCTGTCGAAAGTTCATTACTTCTGCCGTTTCATACCCACCACCACCACTTGGATTCACCTAGTCTCGATATCGCATTCTTGCCCATCGGCCCAGAAAACCTAAGACTACGGATTTTTGAACAAAATTTCCGAACTCTGGGAAATCTCAGTCGGCCAAATCGGAGCCCCATCATCGTCGAAGAGTCAGGAATTGAAACAGACTGTTTTCATTTCAGTTATCAGAGACCCAAAAATTATCCGAATACTATCATTTTTCATGAACAAGTCAAGAATCAGAGTTCAAGCTGAGAATAAATACGTTTCTAAACTAACCAACGACTGCGGCGATTAGGAAAATTTCATCAGATTCAAGTTAGTGACAATCCTATCGATTGAGACCAAATATCGTCAAAATCCGTTAATGTATTCTGGAGATATCGCCGATAAAAACGTCCGATTCCAAATTTCGTTTCAACTCGGAAACTATCGCACCGATCAGATAATGAAATCTAATCCCTAATTCGTTTGAAGTTGAAAGAAACCTACTGCACTGATCGAATTGAACCAGAGGTCATGAAAATTTGTCTATTTGTTCTCGGTATATCATCAGACAGAAATTTGATTACAAAACAGAAATTCAGATCGTGAAGATCTGGTGAAAGCTGCAGAACTTTTCTTTTTTGGTTGATTATACATATTCGTGAAAACTTATCTCTTTCTTTAAAGAAGTAAGTCGCAAAGAAAGGCTAATTTTCGGGGCTGCAAGTATATGAGATATCCCCTTATAAAGTAGATCCACAACTATAATATACTTGTATCGTAATTGCATTTTGCCCTTAAGCTTGTACCTATCCATAGGTATTTTGTAGGGCTGTGCGAATATTCGATTTTTTGGATTATTCGTCGCGAATCGAATAGTAAAATTCGATTCAAAATCGAATCGAATAATCCGAATATTCGAATCATTTGCTTCGACGTTCGAATAATACAAATTTCCCGAAAGACGCGGATTTTCCAGACGATTGTTTTTGTGTTTTTTTTTCGAACAAACGTTCAATTTTCTCAACAAATGAAATAGCTCCTGGATCAATCAACATTAAATCCTAAAAAATGCGTAAACACGTTCAGTAAACAATTTAGAAGATGCAAGCGTTAGATTTTTGCGAAATTCAAATTTAGACCGAAAATAATTTTGCTTATAAGGAAAAAGTTTAATCTAGTGAGCGTGGAAAGTGGCCTCTGTCGAAATACATTATAAAAAATGTTTGGTATTCGGATCGAATAGTGCGAATCCTTTATTAACTTCAATTATTTCAATTTTCGGGAGATCGGACTCTTTTTATTTATTTATTTATTTATTTATTCATTTATTTGTGGTAATTCAAGCCCAACAGGCGAACCCAGGTATGGGCATATACAAACACAATTACAAAACATTGTCAATTTCGGTAAGAGAGATACAGTTCCTGCTGACATCGCACAATACAAATTCCTCCACTGAGGTGGGGACTTGAAACCTAAGCTTTGTCATAAATTAAAAGTAAAATACAGATGGATATCTACGAGGGATCCAAGACATGGCTAGAGCGAAACCAGATAAGGAGATGCGATACCGGTGATTCTCACACAGGCACGATGCCGAAATGAGAACGAGCAATAGCACACAGCACAGGTATAGTCCAGTCGAATTAGACATAAAATCGACTGACACCTGTAATGTACCGAACCATTTATTCATTCTTATTATTAGTCTCTAGATCTTATGTCTTCGTATTCAAAAATAAGTTTCCCTAATGAAATATCCTAATCCTCTACCCATGATAAACCGTTCCTGCCAATCTATGCCTCATCACGGAAAACCCCGTCCTTCCAATATTGCTCAATTTTATGATCCTCTTCCTCCAAGTGTCTCGCAGGTGTCATTCCGAGAAATCCCTTATTTCCAGAATCTCCAACCCAAAACTCTACCCCCTGATTTCTGATTGGTACCCTACTCCTCATATGCACCACCCACACCTCCTACTATTCGCAATTCTTCCTTCACCTAATTTCCTCAAATCCTTCGAAATAACAGTTCAACTCAAAGTATCAAATCGACAACATCCTAATTCCGAATTCCGACAGTTAAACAAGAATCGTCAGAACGACAACATCCGAATTCCGAACTCCGACAGTTGAACAAGAATCGTCAGAACGACAACATCCGAATTCCGAACTCCGACAGTTCAACAAAAACCATCAAATTGACAACATCCGAATTCCGAAATCCAAGACTCAATTCTAACTCCGAACTCCGACAAATCAACAAAGATCCTCAGACCTCATTCGCATTCCAACTCACAACATCGACTATTCTCATCAAATCCTAAAACTCACACTCAGTTTCTGAAATTCAAATAAAGTTTCACTTTAAGTTTAACACATCTTGTTATTTAAACTCGGAGACCATTACACACCTATTCTTTTTGAGTACAGGTATGCCGATTTTTTTCCCGGTAGATTTGACCTCAAAGAAGAATCACTTGATTTTGCGTGTTGATAAAAGTGATGGAACAATGTTTGAACAAATTAATGGTGAAAGAAAGGTCGCGTTTTTCGATTTTTAATTTTTTTTGCGTAAGTGTGAGGGAAAAATGTCAAACACAAAAGTTGTGGGCCTCATCCTTGTGCGTCAGAAAAAAATTTTAAAGTTCAAAAATTGTAGGGTAGTTTAGCCGCAAAATGCGAAACACCACTTTTTTTCAATTTTCATTCCCATCCAGTTTTTATAATTATCAATGTACACATTCGAAACTCACGTGGCGTATGTGAAATCTGTGCCCCAAGAACCAGTCCAAAAATCAATTGATTATCGATATATTCGTAGGTACAGATCTGAAGATCCATAATGTGAAAAAAAAAGTTTTTTCCATCAGCAAAGGTCGAAAAAAAAGGGAATAAAATTTTTCTTAGTTAACAAATGCAATAATTACTGAGATAACCGACTCACAAAAACGATTCTTCGATATTGTTATTCCAGTTTTTGAGACGAAAAATTACAGACCAGAAACACCTCTTCATCTTTATTAGAACCGGAGATACACTTGTTTTAGGTGAATTTGACGTGATTTTCGGCGATGATAAAGCAGAAAATAATTTTGTAAGAATGACTAGACTGATCAATAATCACGAAGTCAAAGACTACATTTGGACGACTAATAACTGAGAATAACGTCAAATTTTCTTTCGAATGTGTACATTGATAATTGGGGGAACTGGATGGAAACGAAAAAAAAAAACAAAAGAAAAAAACAAGTGGTTTTTCGCATTTTGCGGCTAAACTACCCTACATTTTTTTAATCTTAAAATTTTTTTCCGATGCACAAGGATGAGGCCCACAACTTTTGTATTCAACATTTTTCCCTCACACGCACGCAAAAAAAATTAAAAATCAAAAACGCGACTTTTTTTTCACCGTTTGTTTAAACATTGTTCCGTCACTTTCATCAACACGCAAAATCAAACGTTTCTTCGTTGAGGTCAAATCTACCTGGAAAAAAATCGGCGTACCTGTACTCAAAAAGAATAGGTGTCAAGTCTAATCCGACTGGACTAGTAGGGTCATGTAGTTAGCATCACAGCGTTTGGCAACTTGATTGAAGGCGCAGCATAATTGATATACCGGAGAACGAGACGCAATATTAGTACGACCTATGCTGACCGTGAAGAAAATAGAGCTACGAGACCCAAGCCGAGGGACACGAAGAGGTAGAAGACCAAGTAGATCGGAGCAGTCAATCGCACCCCTAAGCAGTTTCACTGCGAATATGGCGGCAGAAGCATCACGCCTCGCGGCGAGCGTTGGCATGTTAAAACGTCCGCAGAGTTCGGCGCACTGAATGCCACGAGGGGGGTAGAAAGATTCAACCCTGAACGCAAGATACTTCAAAAACTTCCTTTGCACACTAGGGTGGTCCTTATTTAGGGTGTTTTCGAATTTTTCTGCGGACAAGGCGGAAAAAGTTTGCAAATAAATAAATCAAAAAGTACGCGGAACCAGGAGCCTGTAGGCAAACCCTAAGTACTCCCGCGAAGGCCATGAATTTTCCCATGTAATTTCAATGGGAATTCGGACTTAATGCACTATTTTTCTCGCCCCCGCCTAAATAGTATTTTGAAAAATCTGAAACTTGGCATATGTCTTTCCTATATTCATGGATACCTATTCTACGAAAAATTAGTCGATTCACAATGATGGAATTAACAAAGTACCAGCGCATCGTTAAATGGTGATTTTTTACTTCAAGACACAACTTTAATGCGCTGGTACTTTGTTAATTCCATCGTTGTAAATCGACTAATTTTTTGTCGATTTTGTCGAACCTAACCTAACCTAACCCGAACCAATAAAATCAGTTTATAATTTTTTTTTTTTCATATGTATTATTCAAGTGAAATTTCACTCGAAAGAATCTCTTGTGTAGACCGATGCAATTATTTTTTCAGCACACATAAGTCAAATTGCAGATTGAACATGAAAAAAAAGATTATTCAATTCCTTTAATCACCCCCGTAGATTGTGGACGTCTATTCGAAGATTAGCATTTTTGCAGCGCCCGGGGCCTTTATAAGACATTTGGCAGCTAATTGTGATAGCGCTTGTACCCGCATGAGGCGTTTGCAGCTAGTTCATCGTAGCGCTTATACCCACATGACGCATTAGAAGCTAGTTTTGGGACGTCTGGAATCTGACATCCAACGCGTACTGTTCTGTTGCATATGATTTTTTTCGCCCCCGTCCCGTCCCGGACGGACGGACGGAGGGACGGTGGGACGGACGGACGGACGGACGGTCGTACGGAGGGACGGTGGGACGGAGGGACGGAGGGACGGAGGGACGGACGGACGTAGGGACGGAGGGACGGACGGACGGACGGTCGGACGGATGTCTGTCTGTCCTGTCGAAAGTTCATTACTTCTGCCGTTTCATACCCACCACCACCACTTGGATTCACCTAGTCTCGATATCGCATTCTTGCCCATCGGCCCAGAAAACCTAAGACTACGGATTTTTGAACAAAATTTCCGAACTCTGGGAAATCTCAGTCGGCCAAATCGGAGCCCCATCATCGTCGAAGAGTCAGGAATTGAAACAGACTGTTTTCATTTCAGTTATCAGAGACCCAAAAATTATCCGAATACTATCATTTTTCATGAACAAGTCAAGAATCAGAGTTCAAGCTGAGAATAAATACGTTTCTAAACTAACCAACGACTGCGGCGATTAGGAAAATTTCATCAGATTCAAGTTAGTGACAATCCTATCGATTGAGACCAAATATCGTCAAAATCCGTTAATGTATTCTGGAGATATCGCCGATAAAAACGTCCGATTCCAAATTTCGTTTCAACTCGGAAACTATCGCACCGATCAGATAATGAAATCTAATCCCTAATTCGTTTGAAGTTGAAAGAAACCTACTGCACTGATCGAATTGAACCAGAGGTCATGAAAATTCGTCTATTTGTTCTCGGTATATCATCAGACAGAAATTTGATTACAAAACAGAAATTCAGATCGTGAAGATCTGGTGAAAGCTGCAGAACTTTTCTTTTTTGGTTGATTATACATATTCGTGAAAACTTATCTCTTTCTTTAAAGAAGTAAGTCGCAAAGAAAGGCTAATTTTCGGGGCTGCAAGTATATGAGATATCCCCTTATAAAGTAGATCCACAACTATAATATACTTGTATCGTAATTGCATTTTGCCCTTAAGCTTGTACCTATCCATAGGTATTTTGTAGGGCTGTGCGAATATTCGATTTTTTGGATTATTCGTCGCGAATCGAATAGTAAAATTCGATTCAAAATCGAATCGAATAATCCGAATATTCGAATCATTTGCTTCGACGTTCGAATAATACAAATTTCCCGAAAGACGCGGATTTTCCAGACGATTGTTTTTGTGTTTTTTTTTCGAACAAACGTTCAATTTTCTCAACAAATGAAATAGCTCCTGGATCAATCAACATTAAATCCTAAAAAATGCGTAAACACGTTCAGTAAACAATTTAGAAGATGCAAGCGTTAGATTTTTGCGAAATTCAAATTTAGACCGAAAATAATTTTGCTTATAAGGAAAAAGTTTAATCTAGTGAGCGTGGAAAGTGGCCTCTGTCGAAATACATTATAAAAAATGTTTGGTATTCGGATCGAATAGTGCGAATCCTTTATTAACTTCAATTATTTCAATTTTCGGGAGATCGGACTCTTTTTATTTATTTATTTATTTATTTATTCATTTATTTGTGGTAATTCAAGCCCAACAGGCGAACCCAGGTATGGGCATATACAAACACAATTACAAAACATTGTCAATTTCGGTAAGAGAGATACAGTTCCTGCTGACATCGCACAATACAAATTCCTCCACTGAGGTGGGGACTTGAAACCTAAGCTTTGTCATAAATTAAAAGTAAAATACAGATGGATATCTACGAGGGATCCAAGACATGGCTAGAGCGAAACCAGATAAGGAGATGCGATACCGGTGATTCTCACACAGGCACGATGCCGAAATGAGAACGAGCAATAGCACACAGCACAGGTATAGTCCAGTCGAATTAGACATAAAATCGACTGACACCTGTAATGTACCGAACCATTTATTCATTCTTATTATTAGTCTCTAGATCTTATGTCTTCGTATTCAAAAATAAGTTTCCCTAATGAAATATCCTAATCCTCTACCCATGATAAACCGTTCCTGCCAATCTATGCCTCATCACGGAAAACCCCGTCCTTCCAATATTGCTCAATTTTATGATCCTCTTCCTCCAAGTGTCTCGCAGGTGTCATTCCGAGAAATCCCTTATTTCCAGAATCTCCAACCCAAAACTCTACCCCCTGATTTCTGATTGGTACCCTACTCCTCATATGCACCACCCACACCTCCTACTATTCGCAATTCTTCCTTCACCTAATTTCCTCAAATCCTTCGAAATAACAGTTCAACTCAAAGTATCAAATCGACAACATCCTAATTCCGAATTCCGACAGTTAAACAAGAATCGTCAGAACGACAACATCCGAATTCCGAACTCCGACAGTTGAACAAGAATCGTCAGAACGACAACATCCGAATTCCGAACTCCGACAGTTAAACAAGAATCGTCAGAACGACAATATCCGAATTCCGAACTCCGACAGTTCAACAAAAACCATCAAATTGACAACATCCGAATTCCGAAATCCA
Organism: Ametastegia equiseti; assembly: GCA_963989295.1. Lineage (NCBI taxonomy): Eukaryota > Metazoa > Arthropoda > Insecta > Hymenoptera > Tenthredinidae > Ametastegia > Ametastegia equiseti. The sequence continues at coordinate 8,805,942 of OZ022397.1, forward strand.
AGACTCAATTCCAACTCCGAACTCCGACAAATCAACAAAGATCCTCAGACCTCATTCGCATTCCAACTCACAACATCGACTATTCTCATCAAATCCTAAAACTCACACTCAGTTTCTGAAATTCAAATAAAGTTTCACTTTAAGTTTAACACATCTTGTTATTTAAACTCGGAGACCATTACACACCTATTCTTTTTGAGTACAGGTATGCCGATTTTTTTCCCGGTAGATTTGACCTCAAAGAAGAATCACTTGATTTTGCGTGTTGATAAAAGTGATGGAACAATGTTTGAACAAATTAATGGTGAAAGAAAGGTCGCGTTTTTCGATTTTTAATTTTTTTTGCGTAAGTGTGAGGGAAAAATGTCAAACACAAAAGTTGTGGGCCTCATCCTTGTGCGTCAGAAAAAAATTTTAAAGTTCAAAAATTGTAGGGTAGTTTAGCCGCAAAATGCGAAACACCACTTTTTTTTTAATTTTCATTCCCATCCAGTTTCCCTAATTATCAATGTACACATTCGAAACTCACGTGGCGTATGTGAAATCTGTGCCCCAAGAACCAGTCCAAAAATCAATTGATTATCGATATATTCGTAGGTACAGATCTGAAGATCCATAATGTGAAAAAAAAAGTTTTTTCCATCAGCAAAGGTCGAAAAAAAAGGGAATAAAATTTTTCTTAGTTAACAAATGCAATAATTACTGAGATAACCGACTCACAAAAACGATTCTTCGATATTGTTATTCCAGTTTTTGAGACGAAAAATTACAGACCAGAAACACCTCTTCATCTTTATTAGAACCGGAGATACACTTGTTTTAGGTGAATTTGACGTGATTTTCGGCGATGATAAAGCAGAAAATAATTTTGTAAGAATGACTAGACTGATCAATAATCACGAAGTCAAAGACTACATTTGGACGACTAATAACTGAGAATAACGTCAAATTTTCTTTCGAATGTGTACATTGATAATTGGGGGAACTGGATGGAAACGAAAAAAAAAAAACAAAAGAAAAAAACAAGTGGTTTTTCGCATTTTGCGGCTAAACTACCCTACATTTTTTTAATCTTAAAATTTTTTTGCGATGCACAAGGATGAGGCCCACAACTTTTGTATTCAACATTTTTCCCTCACACGCACGCAAAAAAAATTAAAAATCAAAAACGCGACTTTTTTTTCACCGTTTGTTTAAACATTGTTCCGTCACTTTCATCAACACGCAAAATCAAACGTTTCTTCGTTGAGGTCAAATCTACCTGGAAAAAAATCGGCGTACCTGTACTCAAAAAGAATAGGTGTCAAGTCTAATCCGACTGGACTAGTAGGGTCATGTAGTTAGCATCACAGCGTTTGGCAACTTGATTGAAGGCGCAGCATAATTGATATACCGGAGAACGAGACGCAATATTAGTACGACCTATGCTGACCGTGAAGAAAATAGAGCTACGAGACCCAAGCCGAGGGACACGAAGAGGTAGAAGACCAAGTAGATCGGAGCAGTCAATCGCACCCCTAAGCAGTTTCACTGCGAATATGGCGGCAGAAGCATCACGCCTCGCGGCGAGCGTTGGCATGTTAAAACGTCCGCAGAGTTCGGCGCACTGAATGCCACGAGGGGGGTAGAAAGATTCAACCCTGAACGCAAGATACTTCAAAAACTTCCTTTGCACACTAGGGTGGTCCTTATTTAGGGTGTTTTCGAATTTTTCTGCGGACAAGGCGGAAAAAGTTTGCAAATAAATAAATCAAAAAGTACGCGGAACCAGGAGCCTGTAGGCAAACCCTAAGTACTCCCGCGAAGGCCATGAATTTTCCCATGTAATTTCAATGGGAATTCGGACTTAATGCACTATTTTTCTCGCCCCCGCCTAAATAGTATTTTGAAAAATCTGAAACTTGGCATATGTCTTTCCTATATTCATGGATACCTATTCTACGAAAAATTAGTCGATTCACAATGATGGAATTAACAAAGTACCAGCGCATCGTTAAATGGTGATTTTTTACTTCAAGACACAACTTTAATGCGCTGGTACTTTGTTAATTCCATCGTTGTAAATCGACTAATTTTTTGTCGATTTTGTCGAACCTAACCTAACCTAACCCGAACCAATAAAATCAGTTTATAATTTTTTTTTTTTCATATGTATTATTCAAGTGAAATTTCACTCGAAAGAATCTCTTGTGTAGACCGATGCAATTATTTTTTCAGCACACATAAGTCAAATTGCAGATTGAACATGAAAAAAAAGATTATTCAATTCCTTTAATCACCCCCGTAGATTGTGGACGTCTATTCGAAGATTAGCATTTTTGCAGCGCCCGGGGCCTTTATAAGACATTTGGCAGCTAATTGTGATAGCGCTTGTACCCGCATGAGGCGTTAGCAGCTAGTTCATCGTAGCGCTTATACCCACATGACGCATTAGAAGCTAGTTTTGGGACGTCTGGAATCTGACATCCAACGCGTACTGTTCTGTTGCATATGATTTTTTTCGCCCCCGTCCCGTCCCGGACGGACGGACGGAGGGACGGTGGGACGGACGGACGGACGGACGGTCGTACGGAGGGACGGTGGGACGGAGGGACGGAGGGACGGAGGGACGGACGGACGTAGGGACGGAGGGACGGACGGACGGACGGTCGGACGGATGTCTGTCTGTCCTGTCGAAAGTTCATTACTTCTGCCGTTTCATACCCACCACCACCACTTGGATTCACCTAGTCTCGATATCGCATTCTTGCCCATCGGCCCAGAAAACCTAAGACTACGGATTTTTGAACAAAATTTCCGAACTCTGGGAAATCTCAGTCGGCCAAATCGGAGCCCCATCATCGTCGAAGAGTCAGGAATTGAAACAGACTGTTTTCATTTCAGTTATCAGAGACCCAAAAATTATCCGAATACTATCATTTTTCATGAACAAGTCAAGAATCAGAGTTCAAGCTGAGAATAAATACGTTTCTAAACTAACCAACGACTGCGGCGATTAGGAAAATTTCATCAGATTCAAGTTAGTGACAATCCTATCGATTGAGACCAAATATCGTCAAAATCCGTTAATGTATTCTGGAGATATCGCCGATAAAAACGTCCGATTCCAAATTCCGTTTCAACTCGGAAACTATCGCACCGATCAGATAATGAAATCTAATCCCTAATTCGTTTGAAGTTGAAAGAAACCTACTGCACTGATCGAATTGAACCAGAGGTCATGAAAATTCGTCTATTTGTTCTCGGTATATCATCAGACAGAAATTTGATTACAAAACAGAAATTCAGATCGTGAAGATCTGGTGAAAGCTGCAGAACTTTTCTTTTTTGGTTGATTATACATATTCGTGAAAACTTATCTCTTTCTTTGAAGAAGTAAGTCGCAAAGAAAGGCTAATTTTCGGGGCTGCAAGTATATGAGATATCCCCTTATAAAGTAGATCCACAACTATAATATACTTGTATCGTAATTGCATTTTGCCCTTAAGCTTGTACCTATCCATAGGTATTTTGTAGGGCTGTGCGAATATTCGATTTTTTGGATTATTCGTCGCGAATCGAATAGTAAAATTCGATTCAAAATCGAATCGAATAATCCGAATATTCGAATCATTTGCTTCGACGTTCGAATAATACAAATTTCCCGAAAGACGCGGATTTTCCAGACGATTGTTTTTGTGTTTTTTTTTCGAACAAACGTTCAATTTTCTCAACAAATGAAATAGCTCCTGGATCAATCAACATTAAATCCTAAAAAATGCGTAAACACGTTCAGTAAACAATTTAGAAGATGCAAGCGTTAGATTTTTGCGAAATTCAAATTTAGACCGAAAATAATTTTGCTTATAAGGAAAAAGTTTAATCTAGTGAGCGTGGAAAGTGGCCTCTGTCGAAATACATTATGAAAAATGTTTGGTATTCGGATCGAATAGTGCGAATCCTTTATTAACTTCAATTATTTCAATTTTCGGGAGATCGGACTCTTTTTATTTATTTATTTATTTATTTATTCATTTATTTGTGGTAATTCAAGCCCAACAGGCGAACCCAGGTATGGGCATATACAAACACAATTACAAAACATTGTCAATTTCGGTAAGAGAGATACAGTTCCTGCTGACATCGCACAATACAAATTCCTCCACTGAGGTGGGGACTTGAAACCTAAGCTTTGTCATAAATTAAAAGTAAAATACAGATGGATATCTACGAGGGATCCAAGACATGGCTAGAGCGAAACCAGATAAGGAGATGCGATACCGGTGATTCTCACACAGGCACGATGCCGAAATGAGAACGAGCAATAGCACACAGCACAGGTATAGTCCAGTCGAATTAGACATAAAATCGACTGACACCTGTAATGTACCGAACCATTTATTCATTCTTATTATTAGTCTCTAGATCTTATGTCTTCGTATTCAAAAATAAGTTTCCCTAATGAAATATCCTAATCCTCTACCCATGATAAACCGTTCCTGCCAATCTATGCCTCATCACGGAAAACCCCGTCCTTCCAATATTGCTCAATTTTATGATCCTCTTCCTCCAAGTGTCTCGCAGGTGTCATTCCGAGAAATCCCTTATTTCCAGAATCTCCAACCCAAAACTCTACCCCCTGATTTCGGATTGGTACCCTACTCCTCATATGCACCACCCACACCTCCTACTATTCGCAATTCTTCCTTCACCTAATTTCCTCAAATCCTTCGAAATAACAGTTCAACTCAAAGTATCAAATCGACAACATCCTAATTCCGAATTCCGACAGTTAAACAAGAATCGTCAGAACGACAACATCCGAATTCCGAACTCCGACAGTTGAACAAGAATCGTCAGAACGACAACATCCGAATTCCGAACTCCGACAGTTAAACAAGAATCGTCAGAACGACAATATCCGAATTCCGAACTCCGACAGTTCAACAAAAACCATCAAATTGACAACATCCGAATTCCGAAATCCAAGACTCAATTCTAACTCCGAACTCCGACAAATCAACAAAGATCCTCAGACCTCATTCGCATTCCAACTCACAACATCGACTATTCTCATCAAATCCTAAAACTCACACTCAGTTTCTGAAATTCAAATAAAGTTTCACTTTAAGTTTAACACATCTTGTTATTTAAACTCGGAGACCATTACACACCTATTCATTTTGAGTACAGGTATGCCGATTTTTTTCCCGGTAGATTTGACCTCAAAGAAGAATCACTTGATTTTGCGTGTTGATAAAAGTGATGGAACAATGTTTGAACAAATTAATGGTGAAAGAAAGGTCGCGTTTTTCGATTTTTAATTTTTTTTGCGTAAGTGTGAGGGAAAAATGTCAAACACAAAAGTTGTGGGCCTCATCCTTGTGCGTCAGAAAAAAATTTTAAAGTTCAAAAATTGTAGGGTAGTTTAGCCGCAAAATGCGAAACACCACTTTTTTTTTAATTTTCATTCCCATCCAGTTTCCCTAATTATCAATGTACACATTCGAAACTCACGTGGCGTATGTGAAATCTGTGCCCCAAGAACCAGTCCAAAAATCAATTGATTATCGATATATTCGTAGGTACAGATCTGAAGATCCATAATGTGAAAAAAAAAGTTTTTTCCATCAGCAAAGGTCGAAAAAAAAGGGAATAAAATTTTTCTTAGTTAACAAATGCAATAATTACTGAGATAACCGACTCACAAAAACGATTCTTCGATATTGTTATTCCAGTTTTTGAGACGAAAAATTACAGACCAGAAACACCTCTTCATCTTTATTAGAACCGGAGATACACTTGTTTTAGGTGAATTTGACGTGATTTTCGGCGATGATAAAGCAGAAAATAATTTTGTAAGAATGACTAGACTGATCAATAATCACGAAGTCAAAGACTACATTTGGACGACTAATAACTGAGAATAACGTCAAATTTTCTTTCGAATGTGTACATTGATAATTGGGGGAACTGGATGGAAACGAAAAAAAAAAAACAAAAGAAAAAAACAAGTGGTTTTTCGCATTTTGCGGCTAAACTACCCTACATTTTTTTAATCCTAAAATTTTTTTCCGATGCACAAGGATGAGGCCCACAACTTTTGTATTCAACATTTTTCCCTCACACGCGGGCAAAAAAAATTAAAAATCAAAAACGCGACTTTTTTTTCACCGTTTGTTTAAACATTGTTCCGTCACTTTCATCAACAAGCAAAATCAAACGTTTCTTCGTTGAGGTCAAATCTACCTGGAAAAAAATCGGCGTACCTGTACTCAAAAAGAATAGGTGTCAAGTCTAATCCGACTGGACTAGTAGGGTCATGTAGTTAGCATCACAGCGTTTGGCAACTTGATTGAAGGCGCAGCATAATTGATATACCGGAGAACGAGACGCAATATTAGTACGACCTATGCTGACCGTGAAGAAAATAGAGCTACGAGACCCAAGCCGAGGGACACGAAGAGGTAGAAGACCAAGTAGATCGGAGCAGTCAATCGCACCCCTAAGCAGTTTCACTGCGAATATGGCGGCAGAAGCATCACGCCTCGCGGCGAGCGTTGGCATGTTAAAACGTCCGCAGAGTTCGGCGCACTGAATGCCACGAGGGGGGTAGAAAGATTCAACCCTGAACGCAAGATACTTCAAAAACTTCCTTTGCACACTAGGGTGGTCCTTATTTAGGGTGTTTTCGAATTTTTCTGCGGACAAGGCGGAAAAAGTTTGCAAATAAATCAATCAAAAAGTACGCGGAACCAGGAGCCTGTAGGCAAACCCTAAGTACTCCCGCGAAGGCCATGAATTTTCCCATGTAATTTCAATGGGAATTCGGACTTAATGCACTATTTTTCTCGCCCCCGCCTAAATAGTATTTTGAAAAATCTGAAACTTGGCATATGTCTTTCCTATATTCATGGATACCTATTCTACGAAAAATTAGTCGATTCACAATGATGGAATTAACAAAGTACCAGCGCATCGTTAAATGGTGATTTTTTACTTCAAGACACAACTTTAATGCGCTGGTACTTTGTTAATTCCATCGTTGTAAATCGACTAATTTTTTGTCGATTTTGTCGAACCTAACCTAACCTAACCCGAACCAATAAAATCAGTTTATAATTTTTTTTTTTTCATATGTATTATTCAAGTGAAATTTCACTCGAAAGAATCTCTTGTGTAGACCGATGCAATTATTTTTTCAGCACACATAAGTCAAATTGCAGATTGAACATGAAAAAAAAGATTATTCAATTCCTTTAATCACCCCCGTAGATTGTGGACGTCTATTCGAAGATTAGCATTTTTGCAGCGCCCGGGGCCTTTATAAGACATTTGGCAGCTAATTGTGATAGCGCTTGTACCCGCATGAGGCGTTAGCAGCTAGTTCATCGTAGCGCTTATACCCACATGACGCATTAGAAGCTAGTTTTGGGACGTCTGGAATCTGACATCCAACGCGTACTGTTCTGTTGCATATGATTTTTTTCGCCCCCGTCCCGTCCCGGACGGACGGACGGAGGGACGGTGGGACGGACGGACGGACGGACGGTCGTACGGAGGGACGGTGGGACGGAGGGACGGAGGGACGGAGGGACGGACGGACGTAGGGACGGAGGGACGGACGGACGGACGGTCGGACGGATGTCTGTCTGTCCTGTCGAAAGTTCATTACTTCTGCCGTTTCATACCCACCACCACCACTTGGATTCACCTAGTCTCGATATCGCATTCTTGCCCATCGGCCCAGAAAACCTAAGACTACGGATTTTTGAACAAAATTTCCGAACTCTGGGAAATCTCAGTCGGCCAAATCGGAGCCCCATCATCGTCGAAGAGTCAGGAATTGAAACAGACTGTTTTCATTTCAGTTATCAGAGACCCAAAAATTATCCGAATACTATCATTTTTCATGAACAAGTCAAGAATCAGAGTTCAAGCTGAGAATAAATACGTTTCTAAACTAACCAACGACTGCGGCGATTAGGAAAATTTCATCAGATTCAAGTTAGTGACAATCCTATCGATTGAGACCAAATATCGTCAAAATCCGTTAATGTATTCTGGAGATATCGCCGATAAAAACGTCCGATTCCAAATTTCGTTTCAACTCGGAAACTATCGCACCGATCAGATAATGAAATCTAATCCCTAATTCGTTTGAAGTTGAAAGAAACCTACTGCACTGATCGAATTGAACCAGAGGTCATGAAAATTCGTCTATTTGTTCTCGGTATATCATCAGACAGAAATTTGATTACAAAACAGAAATTCAGATCGTGAAGATCTGGTGAAAGCTGCAGAACTTTTCTTTTTTGGTTGATTATACATATTCGTGAAAACTTATCTCTTTCTTTAAAGAAGTAAGTCGCAAAGAAAGGCTAATTTTCGGGGCTGCAAGTATATGAGATATCCCCTTATAAAGTAGATCCACAACTATAATATACTTGTATCGTAATTGCATTTTGCCCTTAAGCTTGTACCTATCCATAGGTATTTTGTAGGGCTGTGCGAATATTCGATTTTTTGGATTATTCGTCGCGAATCGAATAGTAAAATTCGATTCAAAATCGAATCGAATAATCCGAATATTCGAATCATTTGCTTCGACGTTCGAATAATACAAATTTCCCGAAAGACGCGGATTTTCCAGACGATTGTTTTTGTGTTTTTTTTTCGAACAAACGTTCAATTTTCTCAACAAATGAAATAGCTCCTGGATCAATCAACATTAAATCCTAAAAAATGCGTAAACACGTTCAGTAAACAATTTAGAAGATGCAAGCGTTAGATTTTTGCGAAATTCAAATTTAGACCGAAAATAATTTTGCTTATAAGGAAAAAGTTTAATCTAGTGAGCGTGGAAAGTGGCCTCTGTCGAAATACATTATAAAAAATGTTTGGTATTCGGATCGAATAGTGCGAATCCTTTATTAACTTCAATTATTTCAATTTTCGGGAGATCGGACTCTTTTTATTTATTTATTTATTTATTTATTCATTTATTTGTGGTAATTCAAGCCCAACAGGCGAACCCAGGTATGGGCATATACAAACACAATTACAAAACATTGTCAATTTCGGTAAGAGAGATACAGTTCCTGCTGACATCGCACAATACAAATTCCTCCACTGAGGTGGGGACTTGAAACCTAAGCTTTGTCATAAATTAAAAGTAAAATACAGATGGATATCTACGAGGGATCCAAGACATGGCTAGAGCGAAACCAGATAAGGAGATGCGATACCGGTGATTCTCACACAGGCACGATGCCGAAATGAGAACGAGCAATAGCACACAGCACAGGTATAGTCCAGTCGAATTAGACATAAAATCGACTGACACCTGTAATGTACCGAACCATTTATTCATTCTTATTATTAGTCTCTAGATCTTATGTCTTCGTATTCAAAAATAAGTTTCCCTAATGAAATATCCTAATCCTCTACCCATGATAAACCGTTCCTGCCAATCTATGCCTCATCACGGAAAACCCCGTCCTTCCAATATTGCTCAATTTTATGATCCTCTTCCTCCAAGTGTCTCGCAGGTGTCATTCCGAGAAATCCCTTATTTCCAGAATCTCCAACCCAAAACTCTACCCCCTGATTTCTGATTGGTACCCTACTCCTCATATGCACCACCCACACCTCCTACTATTCGCAATTCTTCCTTCACCTAATTTCCTCAAATCCTTCGAAATAACAGTTCAACTCAAAGTATCAAATCGACAACATCCTAATTCCGAATTCCGACAGTTAAACAAGAATCGTCAGAACGACAACATCCGAATTCCGAACTCCGACAGTTGAACAAGAATCGTCAGAACGACAACATCCGAATTCCGAACTCCGACAGTTGAACAAGAATCGTCAGAACGACAATATCCGAATTCCGAACTCCGACAGTTCAACAAAAACCATCAAATTGACAACATCCGAATTCCGAAATCCAAGACTCAATTCTAACTCCGAACTCCGACAAATCAACAAAGATCCTCAGACCTCATTCGCATTCCAACTCACAACATCGACTATTCTCATCAAATCCTAAAACTCACACTCAGTTTCTGAAATTCAAATAAAGTTTCACTTTAAGTTTAACACATCTTGTTATTTAAACTCGGAGACCATTACACACCTATTCTTTTTGAGTACAGGTATGCCGATTTTTTTCCCGGTAGATTTGACCTCAAAGAAGAATCACTTGATTTTGCGTGTTGATAAAAGTGATGGAACAATGTTTGAACAAATTAATGGTGAAAGAAAGGTCGCGTTTTTCGATTTTTAATTTTTTTTGCGTAAGTGTGAGGGAAAAATGTCAAACACAAAAGTTGTGGGCCTCATCCTTGTGCGTCAGAAAAAAATTTTAAAGTTCAAAAATTGTAGGGTAGTTTAGCCGCAAAATGCGAAACACCACTTTTTTTTTAATTTTCATTCCCATCCAGTTTCCCTAATTATCAATGTACACATTCGAAACTCACGTGGCGTATGTGAAATCTGTGCCCCAAGAACCAGTCCAAAAATCAATTGATTATCGATATATTCGTAGGTACAGATCTGAAGATCCATAATGTGAAAAAAAAAGTTTTTTCCATCAGCAAAGGTCGAAAAAAAAGGGAATAAAATTTTTCTTAGTTAACAAATGCAATAATTACTGAGATAACCGACTCACAAAAACGATTCTTCGATATTGTTATTCCAGTTTTTGAGACGAAAAATTACAGACCAGAAACACCTCTTCATCTTTATTAGAACCGGAGATACACTTGTTTTAGGTGAATTTGACGTGATTTTCGGCGATGATAAAGCAGAAAATAATTTTGTAAGAATGACTAGACTGATCAATAATCACGAAGTCAAAGACTACATTTGGACGACTAATAACTGAGAATAACGTCAAATTTTCTTTCGAATGTGTACATTGATAATTGGGGGAACTGGATGGAAACGAAAAAAAAAAAACAAAAGAAAAAAACAAGTGGTTTTTCGCATTTTGCGGCTAAACTACCCTACATTTTTTTAATCTTAAAATTTTTTTCCGATGCACAAGGATGAGGCCCACAACTTTTGTATTCAACATTTTTCCCTCACACGCACGCAAAAAAAATTAAAAATCAAAAACGCGACTTTTTTTTCACCGTTTGTTTAAACATTGTTCCGTCACTTTCATCAACACGCAAAATCAAACGTTTCTTCGTTGAGGTCAAATCTACCTGGAAAAAAATCGGCGTACCTGTACTCAAAAAGAATAGGTGTCAAGTCTAATCCGACTGGACTAGTAGGGTCATGTAGTTAGCATCACAGCGTTTGGCAACTTGATTGAAGGCGCAGCATAATTGATATACCGGAGAACGAGACGCAATATTAGTACGACCTATGCTGACCGTGAAGAAAATAGAGCTACGAGACCCAAGCCGAGGGACACGAAGAGGTAGAAGACCAAGTAGATCGGAGCAGTCAATCGCACCCCTAAGCAGTTTCACTGCGAATATGGCGGCAGAAGCATCACGCCTCGCGGCGAGCGTTGGCATGTTAAAACGTCCGCAGAGTTCGGCGCACTGAATGCCACGAGGGGGGTAGAAAGATTCAACCCTGAACGCAAGATACTTCAAAAACTTCCTTTGCACACTAGGGTGGTCCTTATTTAGGGTGTTTTCGAATTTTTCTGCGGACAAGGCGGAAAAAGTTTGCAAATAAATCAATCAAAAAGTACGCGGAACCAGGAGCCTGTAGGCAAACCCTAAGTACTCCCGCGAAGGCCATGAATTTTCCCATGTAATTTCAATGGGAATTCGGACTTAATGCACTATTTTTCTCGCCCCCGCCTAAATAGTATTTTGAAAAATCTGAAACTTGGCATATGTCTTTCCTATATTCATGGATACCTATTCTACGAAAAATTAGTCGATTCACAATGATGGAATTAACAAAGTACCAGCGCATCGTTAAATGGTGATTTTTTACTTCAAGACACAACTTTAATGCGCTGGTACTTTGTTAATTCCATCGTTGTAAATCGACTAATTTTTTGTCGATTTTGTCGAACCTAACCTAACCTAACCCGAACCAATAAAATCAGTTTATAATTTTTTTTTTTTCATATGTATTATTCAAGTGAAATTTCACTCGAAAGAATCTCTTGTGTAGACCGATGCAATTATTTTTTCAGCACACATAAGTCAAATTGCAGATTGAACATGAAAAAAAAGATTATTCAATTCCTTTAATCACCCCCGTAGATTGTGGACGTCTATTCGAAGATTAGCATTTTTGCAGCGCCCGGGGCCTTTATAAGACATTTGGCAGCTAATTGTGATAGCGCTTGTACCCGCATGAGGCGTTAGCAGCTAGTTCATCGTAGCGCTTATACCCACATGACGCATTAGAAGCTAGTTTTGGGACGTCTGGAATCTGACATCCAACGCGTACTGTTCTGTTGCATATGATTTTTTTCGCCCCCGTCCCGTCCCGGACGGACGGACGGAGGGACGGTGGGACGGACGGACGGACGGACGGTCGTACGGAGGGACGGTGGGACGGAGGGACGGAGGGACGGAGGGACGGACGGACGTAGGGACGGAGGGACGGACGGACGGACGGTCGGACGGATGTCTGTCTGTCCTGTCGAAAGTTCATTACTTCTGCCGTTTCATACCCACCACCACCACTTGGATTCACCTAGTCTCGATATCGCATTCTTGCCCATCGGCCCAGAAAACCTAAGACTACGGATTTTTGAACAAAATTTCCGAACTCTGGGAAATCTCAGTCGGCCAAATCGGAGCCCCATCATCGTCGAAGAGTCAGGAATTGAAACAGACTGTTTTCATTTCAGTTATCAGAGACCCAAAAATTATCCGAATACTATCATTTTTCATGAACAAGTCAAGAATCAGAGTTCAAGCTGAGAATAAATACGTTTCTAAACTAACCAACGACTGCGGCGATTAGGAAAATTTCATCAGATTCAAGTTAGTGACAATCCTATCGATTGAGACCAAATATCGTCAAAATCCGTTAATGTATTCTGGAGATATCGCCGATAAAAACGTCCGATTCCAAATTTCGTTTCAACTCGGAAACTATCGCACCGATCAGATAATGAAATCTAATCCCTAATTCGTTTGAAGTTGAAAGAAACCTACTGCACTGATCGAATTGAACCAGAGGTCATGAAAATTTGTCTATTTGTTCTCGGTATATCATCAGACAGAAATTTGATTACAAAACAGAAATTCAGATCGTGAAGATCTGGTGAAAGCTGCAGAACTTTTCTTTTTTGGTTGATTATACATATTCGTGAAAACTTATCTCTTTCTTTAAAGAAGTAAGTCGCAAAGAAAGGCTAATTTTCGGGGCTGCAAGTATATGAGATATCCCCTTATAAAGTAGATCCACAACTATAATATACTTGTATCGTAATTGCATTTTGCCCTTAAGCTTGTACCTATCCATAGGTATTTTGTAGGGCTGTGCGAATATTCGATTTTTTGGATTATTCGTCGCGAATCGAATAGTAAAATTCGATTCAAAATCGAATCGAATAATCCGAATATTCGAATCATTTGCTTCGACGTTCGAATAATACAAATTTCCCGAAAGACGCGGATTTTCCAGACGATTGTTTTTGTGTTTTTTTTTCGAACAAACGTTCAATTTTCTCAACAAATGAAATAGCTCCTGGATCAATCAACATTAAATCCTAAAAAATGCGTAAACACGTTCAGTAAACAATTTAGAAGATGCAAGCGTTAGATTTTTGCGAAATTCAAATTTAGACCGAAAATAATTTTGCTTATAAGGAAAAAGTTTAATCTAGTGAGCGTGGAAAGTGGCCTCTGTCGAAATACATTATAAAAAATGTTTGGTATTCGGATCGAATAGTGCGAATCCTTTATTAACTTCAATTATTTCAATTTTCGGGAGATCGGACTCTTTTTATTTATTTATTTATTTATTTATTCATTTATTTGTGGTAATTCAAGCCCAACAGGCGAACCCAGGTATGGGCATATACAAACACAATTACAAAACATTGTCAATTTCGGTAAGAGAGATACAGTTCCTGCTGACATCGCACAATACAAATTCCTCCACTGAGGTGGGGACTTGAAACCTAAGCTTTGTCATAAATTAAAAGTAAAATACAGATGGATATCTACGAGGGATCCAAGACATGGCTAGAGCGAAACCAGATAAGGAGATGCGATACCGGTGATTCTCACACAGGCACGATGCCGAAATGAGAACGAGCAATAGCACACAGCACAGGTATAGTCCAGTCGAATTAGACATAAAATCGACTGACACCTGTAATGTACCGAACCATTTATTCATTCTTATTATTAGTCTCTAGATCTTATGTCTTCGTATTCAAAAATAAGTTTCCCTAATGAAATATCCTAATCCTCTACCCATGATAAACCGTTCCTGCCAATCTATGCCTCATCACGGAAAACCCCGTCCTTCCAATATTGCTCAATTTTATGATCCTCTTCCTCCAAGTGTCTCGCAGGTGTCATTCCGAGAAATCCCTTATTTCCAGAATCTCCAACCCAAAACTCTACCCCCTGATTTCTGATTGGTACCCTACTCCTCATATGCACCACCCACACCTCCTACTATTCGCAATTCTTCCTTCACCTAATTTCCTCAAATCCTTCGAAATAACAGTTCAACTCAAAGTATCAAATCGACAACATCCTAATTCCGAATTCCGACAGTTAAACAAGAATCGTCAGAACGACAACATCCGAATTCCGAACTCCGACAGTTGAACAAGAATCGTCAGAACGACAACATCCGAATTCCGAACTCCGACAGTTAAACAAGAATCGTCAGAACGACAATATCCGAATTCCGAACTCCGACAGTTCAACAAAAACCATCAAATTGACAACATCCGAATTCCGAAATCCAAGACTCAATTCTAACTCCGAACTCCGACAAATCAACAAAGATCCTCAGACCTCATTCGCATTCCAACTCACAACATCGACTATTCTCATCAAATCCTAAAACTCACACTCAGTTTCTGAAATTCAAATAAAGTTTCACTTTAAGTTTAACACATCTTGTTATTTAAACTCGGAGACCATTACACACCTATTCCTTTTGAGTACAGGTATGCCGATTTTTTTCCCGGTAGATTTGACCTCAAAGAAGAATCACTTGATTTTGCGTGTTGATAAAAGTGATGGAACAATGTTTGAACAAATTAATGGTGAAAGAAAGGTCGCGTTTTTCGATTTTTAATTTTTTTTGCGTAAGTGTGAGGGAAAAATGTCAAACACATGTGAGTATGTGCCTGAGTCACCTCACACACAAACGCTACCTCAAGCCAGAGACGCTCTTCCCACCAACAGTCCACCTCGGTACACCTGTACTTAAAGGTAGAGAGTGGGGATGAGACACCTGAAGCCCAAGTTTCGACCTCTTTCGCTGCTGGATCACTGATCTGGATGTACCTGTTGTAAGAGTCTCTAGGATCTCTGATCAGGGCGTTTGAGCTTCACATTTTATATTTTCTGCATAATCGTCTTTGCCTTTCTTTGTTACTAGTATTAACTTGCTCACTCAGTTTCAATTCGTTAACTATATCTCGATCTGTTTGTCTGTTTTTCCTCTGAGTTGTGAATTGATTTCACCCGATCGTAATTACACCGTACCTCGGAACCATATTGTACAGCAAGAGACCTTCATCGAACGACGACATTTGTAAACGGTGATATTGTTTCATTATTTCTAACTCTGGTATACTTCGCTCCATTTTTTGGTCCTCTATTAAACATTATATTTTCTATTTTCACGAATTGCGCTTATTTCACGCCGTCCCGTTCTTTCCACATTATTGTATATTTGTATATGTTTCTGACCGCTTATTCCTAGCTGGTGATTATCTTGGCCTAACAACAGCCGATCCTAATAAGCAGTTCGTTACAATTTGGCGCCCGAACAGAGGGACACGGCATGACATAAGCACATCGTGACCTCTATTGATACATTTGAACCTATATATATATATATACTCTCACATATGTAGAATTGTACCTAATGCCGCTTACATACTCACCTCCTCACACACGTTCTAATAAGAAAGTAGTTGACGAATTTCAAATAATAGCAAATGAAGAAAATAGAATAAAAATACGCAAAACGGCTAAACCCAGCCTCTCAAACGAGTATCAAGCACATTCTCACGATATTTCGATACCTGACAGGTCACACCAAAGCGAGACGATAGAAATGGCTGTAAATGGCAATGACGATATGCAGGCGACGATTGAGGAGGAATGGAGGCGAATCCAGGAGGCTAGGGCAGAGCTAGAACGTCAGCGGATGCAGTTCGACGAAAGACGCGCGCGAGACGCGGAGAAACGGCCGAACAGTGAGCAAAGGTCAACAACAGCTGATCAAAACATCGGTAGTGATGTGGTGAGCGGACTAATATCTCGACTTAATAGCGTGAACGTTGATGTAAAATCACCAAAGTTTGACGAGGATAACAATCCGATGGAGTTTATAGAAGAAGTCGAAAGATACTTTAAGATAAAAAATGTACGCCCCCAGTTGCAATTGATAGTGTTAGAAAACTTTTTAACGGGTAGAGTCAAAATCTGGTACGAAATATCTAGAAACACGATTTTGAGCTTTGCTGATTTCAAAGAAAAGTATAAACTAGAATTTTATTCAATTCCAACGAGAGTCAGAATAAAGAGCCAATGGGCCAATAAACGGTTCAGTTCGCAAGACGGGTCGTTGCAGACATATTTCTACCGGCAGCTCAAAGAAACTCGTCACTTCGAGCCTGCTCTCACTCCGTATGAAATTAATTACACCATTATTCAGCAATACCCAAATCGAGTTCGGGATAGTCTCGTCACTGTGGACCTCGCTAATACGACACTGGTGGCACAGATATTATCGCAGATAGATATGGCCTTTAGGGATCAAGATAGGCGCAATCCGCGAAATAATTACCAGCCTCAAGCTCAGCAACCAGCATCTCGACCGGTGGCAGTTAGTCAAATCGCGGTAACGTTAGATGAACAATCAATCGGTTCGGGATCCAGTCAAGTTCGTGTTAACAGACGCCCGAAACGACGCTCAAACCAAAAACGAGAACAGCTCGGAAGCCAGGCTCGCCCGAGTGACGCGTTCGTCATACCGGATACTAGGATTCCTCCTCCGAATGTTGAGCGAATGAATTTAGGAAACTATAACAACCATTTAAACTAGTCACGGATGCGATACAAACAGGTCCCGTATCGTGTCGCGGTTCTTTCGATTTTATAGAGGATCTGGAAGCAGAAGTAGAAGGGAGCGCGTATCAGACGGAGTCGTCACAGAATAAAAGGGTACCATGTCCGTACATGACGTTAGGGATTGGTGGGAATCAGGTATCTGCACTTGTCGATACTGGAAGCCAAGTCACGGCGTTTTCGGAGACCTTTTTTACGGATGTCGTCGCCGCGCTACCACACGAGATACTGCCGATACAGAATATCGTAATCACTACGGCAATAGGCAAAAAACCAACCCCGATAAAGCGTCAAGTCTGGGTCGAGTGTAGAATCGGGGACCAGCGGGTGCCTCATGTATTCCTCGTTATACCGGGACTGATGGAGCGGGTTATAATTGGAAACGATTGGTTCGCGCGGAATAATGCTGTTATTGATTATGAACGACGCACGATCTCGGTTAATGGAAGTATTTACGGGAAAGGTGTGGTGTGTTTTGAAAGGGAGTCCGCCGCGAGGGTGCCGTCCGAGGGACGGGACACGGGTGTGCACGCAAGTATTGTTGCGACGGGTTCGTCTCCGACGCAACGAGATGCGGCACGACCTCAGGCAGCGGTGGTAGCATCTTTACATAAAGTTAGTATAAGTAATATCAATGAAGATGGGATGCACGGTCTAGGCCTGAAAAGGGACGACGCGCGTGATGCCGACAGACTTCCGGGCCCATGGACGCCGGCAATTGAGCAAATCCGCAGCGACGTGGGCTTAGACAGTTGTATCATTAATGAATGTCGTGTAGTACCTGATAGGGATACGCCAAGCCAAGAGGTAGCCCGTGAACTCGCGTCGGATGGTGCCTTCGAGGAGGACCTCCTTACAGTCGCGCGCGAGCTAACGGCACCACACCCTTCGCGTGTAGACGAGATAGTGAACCTGATTCGGCGGTATCGCCCGATATTTTCTGATAAACCAGGTTGTGCTAGTCATTATGAACATCTAATCAAATTAAAGAATAAGAAACCGTTCATCAAAAAATCGTACCCAATTCCGTTGTCACGTCGCGAGGCAGTGCAAGACGAAATCGAGAACATGCTCCGAGCTGGCATAATTGAACGCTCCACCAGTCAGTATTGCAATCCCCTCAGAATCGTGCAGAAAAAGGATGGGAAGGTTAGAATATGCCTCGATGCCCGTCAGTTAAACGACGCCATCGAGGGGGATGGTGAATCTCCGCCGCCAATTGACGAGCTGATCCACCGGTGTCGCGGCGCTCAAGTTTATACAGCCCTCGATTTGACGCATGGGTACTGGCAGGTACCCCTAGCCAAAGAAAGCAGGCAGTATACCGCGTTTCTCCACGGTTCGGCTTTATACCAATTTTGCCGCATTCCCTTTGGGTTGAAGACTGCGGTCAGCGGGTTCATTCGATCTCTTAATCTTGCAATCGGAAATGATTTCGACCAATTCGCAACGTATTACATTGACGACATATTAATCGCGTCCGAAAATCTTGACCAACATTTGGCTCACCTTGAACTTATATTTGACAGGCTGCTTGCTCATAATTTTACGATTAGACTGTCCAAAGCCAAATTTTGTCGAGAATCAGTCATGTTTTTAGGATTTGTTTTGGATTCGGAGGGTCTTAAACCCGACCAGAGTAAGCTTGAGATTGTTAAAGACTTTGCTCAACCGGCTAATAGATTGCAACTTCAGCGATTCCTGGGAGTATGTAATTATTACCGGCAGTTTGCGATGAATCATGCTAGCTACTTGGACCCGTTTAGACCACTTCTCAAAAATAATTCGGCATGGCAATGGACCGCTGAGCATTCTCGAGCATTCCAACAACTAAAAGATAATTTCGTCCGTGCAATTACGTTGTACCATATCCTCCCTGACCGGGGTCTTAAACTGCAGACCGATGCGTCGGATCGAGGGCTGTGCGGGGTGTTGTTTCAAATCGATGATGAGGGTAACCACCGTGTAATTTCGATAGTGAGCCGGTGCCTCTCACCCGCGGAGCTCAATTATCATACTACGGAGAAGGAACTCCTTGCAATCGTGTTTTCAGTACAAAAATTTAGAATTTATCTTATCGGTAGGCCGTTCGAGATCGTAACAGATCATCAGGCCCTTGTGTTTCTGAACCGAACGCCTTTCCAAACCGCCCGATTAGCCCGGTGGTGTCTGTTATTGCAGGAGTACTCCTTCGTTGTTCGACACTGTCGCGGACGTGACAACTGCGTTGCGGATTTTTTTAGTCGCAATCCAGATAGACGATTCCACGAGGTAGATGCGGAACGCCTGATTGTCTCCAGCCTCTCATCTTGTAATTTGCCTGACGACGGTTCTGTCCAGATTGACGCTCTTGCCGCGATATGCCATATAGAATTAGATCCGGTACTAAAAGACGCACTAAGTCGACTCCGCGAACTCCAAGGCACGGATGAAGCCCTGACTGATATGATCAAGCGACATGAAAATAATGGTCGTCGCGAAAATTTACAAAACTATGACGGAATTTGGTTCCATCGTTGCCAGACGCTGCTTCGCTGGAGGGTAGTTATCCCTAAAATACTAACGCAAACTGTTCTTCAATCTGAACATGAACGGATGGGGCATCCTGGGGTATACAAATTCGTACGTCACCTGCGGATGTTTTATCATTGGTCGGGTATTACCACAGACGCCAAGCAATACACGCTAACCTGCGATCTGTGCCAGCGAGTGAAATATTTAACGTATAAGATGGAGGGCGAATTTGGGAAAGTCGGTGCTGATCGACCGGGTGATTTAGTCACGGTGGATTTTTACGGACCTCTGCCTCGCTCAACTGGTGGTGTGCAATACATTTTCGTGCTTATTGACGCGTTTTCTAAACTGGTTACTCTTTATCCGATCAAGCGTGCCACGACACAGGTAGTGTTAAAGAAAATTTTTGAAGATTATGTTACCCGTTTCGGAAAGCCCAAACGTATCTTAGCCGACAACGGCAGTCAATTCACCTCGGATAAGTGGAAAACGCGGCTTGAACGAGAGGGTATTCGCGTGTCGTTCTCATCGGTGAGGCACCCGCAATCTAATCCGACCGAGAGGGTAATGCGGGAGCTGGGTCGGTTGTTTCGCACTTATTCATCTGATAAACATACTAAGTGGGCAAAATTTGTCCCACAGTTAGAATTTTTAATGAACGCCACTACTCACCACAGCTCGGGGTATGCTCCATTTGAGCTTCACTTCGGAAAGGAGACCCATCACCAACTAGTCGACTTGATTCACTTCCCCGATCGAGATGCTGAGATATCCCATGAGCAAAAGATCTTGTTGGCCAGGGAAAATCTAGAGCGCAGCTACCAGACCAGAGCCCGCCGGCAAAGCTCAAAATCTCGTATAATTCTAAGTGTAGGCGATTTAGTATTGTTAAGAGTTCCACGATTGTCTAACGCTCTTGACAAAACGACTCACAAATTCTTTCATTTGTACGAAGGGCCGTACAAGATTCAAGCTTGCATCGGCACAAACGCATTCAAGTTATTTGATGTAGCTGCTGACAAACCCGTGAACGGGGTGCACAATCGCGCTAATCTGAAGAGATATTATTCAGCTCATCCCGCGCGATAGTAATGAATACATCCACACGCTCTCATAGCCTCCTGGATGTGCTTTCCACTCCAAATCAAGATTATTTTTAACCTTAGTGCATAAGTATAAACGTAGATAATATAAGTGTAAGCTAGTCAATATACGAAATAATATGACTGTGGTAATCACGTAACGTAATACGAATTGACAATTTCTATGTACATTGAACCCCAGAAAGTTATTTGACAAAGGACGAAAACGTCACCATTGATAATCCTCTATAATTCTAAATGATAGCTATATATTTATTGTATGTACTCTTCATAGTATATAATTGTGATGATGTCTAAACGGACTGAATGAGCAAGGACTAACTGTAAATATTTTTAACTATATTATGCCTTGATCATAGATGGGACTATTATATTATTAGCAGCAAATATTACCGCAATAACAGCGGCTTGATCCTTTGGAGCTTTCATCAACCAGTGGCTGAATAATTCACCCTGATTGTTTATAAAATAATATAGCGACATGAGTGTCAAATAGCATATAAGTGGGTATTCGGATAAATATTATCCACCCAGGAGCGCGTCTCACGATGGCTAGCTATCTGTTACGGTTTTGCTCCCCAAATTACGATACACATCCATCATTGTGGAGATCAAAAAGGGGGATAATGTGAGTATGTGCCTGAGTCACCTCACACACAAACGCTACCTCAAGCCAGAGACGCTCTTCCCACCAACAGTCCACCTCGGTACACCTGTACTTAAAGGTAGAGAGTGGGGATGAGACACCTGAAGCCCAAGTTTCGACCTCTTTCGCTGCTGGATCACTGATCTGGATGTACCTGTTGTAAGAGTCTCTAGGATCTCTGATCAGGGCGTTTGAGCTTCACATTTTATATTTTCTGCATAATCGTCTTTGCCTTTCTTTGTTACTAGTATTAACTTGCTCACTCAGTTTCAATTCGTTAACTATATCTCGATCTGTTTGTCTGTTTTTCCTCTGAGTTGTGAATTGATTTCACCCGATCGTAATTACACCGTACCTCGGAACCATATTGTACAGCAAGAGACCTTCATCGAACGACGACATTTGTAAACGGTGATATTGTTTCATTATTTCTAACTCTGGTATACTTCGCTCCATTTTTTGGTCCTCTATTAAACATTATATTTTCTATTTTCACGAATTGCGCTTATTTCACGCCGTCCCGTCCTTTCCACATTATTGTATATTTGTATATGTTTCTGACCGCTTATTCCTAGCTGGTGATTATCTTGGCCTAACAACAGCCGATCCTAATAAGCAGTTCGTTACAAAGATTAAAGTCTGTATGTTCCGGAGAATTTATGGCCCAATGGTAAAGAGTTATTCTGTAGGTATTTTGGGCCCATAATTTTATCGATCTCCTGATTGGTAACAATGAGCCTGTAGTCTCTCTAATTGTGATGTGGGTTCAATTGTTCCATTACAACTCAATTATTATAAATATACCGTGAGAATTTACTTACAATTGAGAAAGAAATAGATCAGAACGATATAGGACTGCTGCCGGCTGGAGATGTTCTCACTTCACTCGTAAACGGCTCAGAAGAAACTGTATGGACCACTGATCTCTACTCTTAAGCAATTTGCCGTCTTCAACGCATACAGACATACGTTCATGCTTGGCCATGTGACTACGGTGTACGTAACGTCAATTATTATGGTGGTGCCTTCAATCTGAATCACCCTGTATACAACATATATCTATATATATGCGTGTTTTCTCAGATTTGATAAGCGGTATATCTATTAGTATATTGAAGATGATCTCTGCAGCTATAACGAGGAGAAAATTTTACACAAAGATCATGCCTGTACGCGTATGTATACATGTGTATAATAAAAAAAAACTTATTAGAGTATATACTTATAGCTCTGTTGACCGTAACTCTGTCCATAACTTATGGACGTCTATAAGTTTTTTCCCCGAATCTACGCCAGTGCATTGCCCCGCTAGCACCCGCCCACCACCGCAGCAGCCTATGCGCTTTGTTTACGGGTAGCAACCGTCGGAGCTAGCCAATCAATTTACGGACAAGGAACAATTGAATCCAAGGAAAGTCCGGCTCCGTGATAGCGCTAACTTGAATTCGCGCGTTACCGAATCGAGTTTCTAGCGCCTGCCGGATCGAAACTTATAGACGTCCATAACTACAACGAACGGCATCGAGACCTATAGATATCCATAACTGCTTGACTTTTTGGACGTGTATCTCACGCGAAAAAAGTTGCAGCTGCTGAAAAATACGGAGTAAAAATACCTCAATCCGGCCGATTCGACGTTAAATTTCTCATATGTCATACATGTATATTTTAAATGGCATTATCGAGTGAAAAAACGGAATATGTTCGTTATAGACTGTCATTACGGCGGGCGCTAGCGTATCGGTAGCGCTAGCGAGCGATCGCTGCAGTTATGGATGTCTATAAGTTATGGACATCTATAAGTTTCGACCGTGCAGGCGCTAGAAACTCGATTCGGTAACGCGCGAATTCAAGTTAGCGCTATCACGGAGCCGGACTTTCCTTGGGTTCAATTGTTCCCTGTCCATAAATTGATTGGCTGGCTCCGATGGTTGCTACCCGTAAACAAAGCGCATAGGCTGCTACGGAGGTGGGCGGGTGCTAGCAGGGCAATGCACTGGCGTAGCCTCGGGGAAAAAACTTATAGACGTCCATAAGTTATGGACAGAGTTACAGAATCGCCCCCCTGGTGTATGTATACGTATAATATACAATTATACGCAGCAGTCATTTATATTACATATAGCAATCGTTATAAATAAAATATAATAGTATACATATGCGAATTCAGCTCCTGATCAGTATTTTTATTAATGGCGATTCAGTCTGTCGCCTATATTTTTTTTCTCTCACATACGATCTTATCATGTCGCATATACATATACGTGTATAATATCTTATGTATTTCGTTAATATGGCAAGAAACTTGTTGATGCGCAGACTTTGTAATGAAAGCCTGCTGGGGAGATGCATGTTTGATTAGGAGCAATATTGAAAATATCAAAAATTGCGTATGTTATATATTTATATCCCACGGGAAGAAATATTGTATTTGTATCGTATACACAAATAGAACTCATTCAATTCCGTAATGACCTATACCAATCTTTTTTTTTTTTTCTTTCACGGTAATATCAGCGAATATCATCAGTTTCATCCTATAATTCCTAGGAATTTACAAGTTTTCTCATCCCAGTAAACCAAAACGAATTGAGTGTGTGCAAAACGGAATTAACGGGATGTGATAGGCCGAGGTCGATAAGGTAGGGGTCGATTTTATCAAAAATTCTTTCTATTTTTGACACACTCAATTCGTTTCAATTTGTTTTGATTTACTGCGTTGACTGAAGACTCTTCAGTCAACGTTTTCAGGCAGACATTCTTCAGTCAACGTCTGATTTCATTCCCCCGATAATCCCGATATTAATTAATTTTCCTCGGCCGGTAGCGAAATACTACGTGAGGTTAGGATTTATTGACTATAATAGTCAACGTACGCGAGTACGGAAGCTATGTGAAGTTGGCCCGCGACTTTGTTTGATCCTGATGAATCGTATACCAAAAAATTGCTCCCGGATTGCTCCTAATTGCTCCACAAATCCCGTTAATTGCTCCAGTACAGTTCGAGAGAAAATAGGAAAAAACGAAATTGCCCTCCCCCTAAGTTGAGAACCGGAAAATCGAAAATTTCATTTCGACTGAACCAAATAGATATTAATTGCTCCTAATTGCTCCCGAATTGCTCCTAATTGCTCCACTCGTTTTATTACTCGTACCCGTATAATTGTCGAGAAAATTTGAAATAACAAAATCGACATTTCTCTTCAGGACAAGAGGCGCGAAATTTGAGTATCTGTTCTGCTTCGGTCAAGTAATTCAAATTGCTCCCAATTGCTCCCAATTGCTCTGTTGTTTCTATCTCTCGGTTTCCCATAGATTTTCAGAAAATTGAAAAAACCACGAGACGCATTTTTGAGGTTAGGTCAAGCGAAGCCAATTAAGAACTCAAGTTGAAACAAAATTGAGTAAAATTTGACCCATGATAAACAATTGCTCCCAATTGCTCTCTAATTGCTCCCAATTGCTTTGTTGTTTTTATCCCCCAGTTTCCCATAGATTTCCTGAAAATTGAAAAAAAAAACACGAGACGGATTTTTTGAGGTTAGGTCGAGCGGCGCCAATTTAGAACTCGAATTGAAACGAAATTGAGTATTTGATCCATGATGAACAATTGCTCCCAATTGCTCTCTAATTGCTCCCAATCGCTCTGTTGTTTTCATCCCTCGGTTTCCCATAGATTTCCTGAAAATTGAAAAAAACACGAAACGCATTTTTTGAGGTTAGGTCGAGCGGCGCCAATTTAGAACTCGAATTGAAACGAAATTCAGTAAAATTTGATCCATGCATGATGAACAATTGCTCCCAATTGCTCCCGAATTGCTCCTAATTGCTCTGTTGTTTTTATTCCTCGGTTTCCCATAGATTTCCTGAAAATTGAAAAAAAAAAACACGAGACGGATTTTTTGAGGTTAGGTCGAGCGAAGCCAATTTAGAACTCGAATTGAAACGAAATTGAGTATTTGATCCATGATCAACAATTGCTCCCAATTGCTCTCTAATTGCTCCTAATTGCTCTGTTGTTTTTATCCCTCGGTTTCCCATGGATATCCTGAAAGTTGAAAAAAACACGAGACGCATGTTTGAGGTTAGGTCGAGCGAAGCCAATTAAGAACTCAAGTTGAAACAAAATTGAGTAAAATTTAATCCATGAAGATATCCGCGGTCACAAAAGTCTGTGCTCTCTCGTGATTCGTGAGATATGAATTTTTTTTTCAAATTCCCGCGTCGCGCTGCAAGTGCATCTTCGGTGCAGATCGAAGGAAAAGTGATTCAGACAGATGAAGTTTACTCATATTCACACATGTATTCGATTGGAAAAAAAAAGGTGACAATGATATCGCGTCACCAATGCCATGAGGTTGTAAGCTCCAGAAATGCGATTTTAGCAGATTTTATTGCCAGAAGGTCGTATAATTTACCGAAAATGTTGGAAATGCCATCATTCGTGAAAAAAAACATCGATTAAGAGCAATGGTGAATGAAATGGAGCATTAGGATAGATTTCGAAGGTACGACCTTCTGGCTTGAATTTTCCTGATTTTTGCTCCCAATTTTCCTGTTTCTCTGATTTTATTCTCAAAATTATAAAGCCAGGTGGTATCTCCAAAATCTATCTCAATGTTATTTTATTTACCATTGCTCTCAATCGACCTTCTGACACTGAAACCTGCTAAAATCGCATTTCTGGAGCTTACAACTTAATGGCATTAGTGACTCGATATCATTGTCACTTTTGTTGTTCTTTCAATGGAATACACATGTGAATATGAGTAAACTTCAACTGTCTGAATTACTTTTCCTTCGATCTGCACCGAAAATGCACTTGTAGCACGACGCGGGAATCTGAAAAAAAATTCGTATCTCACGAATCACGAGAGAGTACAGACTTTTGTGACCGCGGATATCTTCATGGATTAAATTTTACTTAATTCCGTTTCAACTTGAGTTCTAAATTGGAGCCGCTCGACCTAACCTCAAAAATGCGTCTGGCGTTTTTCTCAATTTTCAGGAAATCTATGGGAAACCGAGGGATAAAAACAACAGAGCGATTGGGAGCAATTAGAGAGCAATTGGGAGCAATTGTTCATCATGGATCAAATACTCAATTTCGTTTCAATTCGAGTTCTAAATTGGCGCCGCTCGACCTAACCTCAAAAATGCGTCTCGTGTTTTTTTCAATTTCCAGGAAATCTATGGGAAACCAAGGGATAAAAACAACAGAGCGATTGGGAGCAATTAGAGAGCAATTGGGAGCAATTGTTCATCATGGATCAAATTTTACTGAATTTCGTTTCAATTCGAGTTCTAAATTGGCGCCGCTCGACCTAACCTCAAAAAATGCGTCTCGTGTTTTTTAATTTTCAGGAAATCTATGGGAAACTGGGGGATAAAAACAACGAAGCAATTGGGAGCAATTAGAGAGCAATTGGGAGCAATTGTTTATCATGGATCAAATTTTACTCAATTTTGTTTCAACTTGAGTTCTTAATTGGCTTCGCTTGACCTAACCTCAAAAATGCGTCTCGTGGTTTTTTCAATTTTCTGAAAATCTATGGGAAACCGAGAGATAGAAACAACAGAGCAATTGGGAGCAATTGGGAGCAATTTGAATTACTTGACCGAAGCGGAACAGATACTCAAATTTCGCGCCTCTTGTCCTGAAGAGAAATGTCGATTTAGTTATTTCAAATTTTCTCGACAATTATACGGGTACGAGTAATAAAACGAGTGGAGCAATTAGGAGCAATTCGGGAGCAATTAGGAGCAATTAATATCTATTTGGTTCAGTCGAAATGAAATTTTCGATTTTCCGGTTCTCAACTTAGGGGGAGGGCAATTTCGTTTTTTCCTATTTTCTCTCGAACTGTACTGGAGCAATTAACGGGATTTGTGGAGCAATTAGGAGCAATTCGGGAGCAATTTTTTGGTATATGATTCATCAGGATCAAACAAAGTCGCGGGCCAACTTCACATAGCTGCTCTACCATTGAACTTTGTGACGTGTCATAGCGGCTGGAGACTCACCTCACGGATTTCGCCCGTGATTTTTTATATGATTGTTCGAAAAGCACTAATTTTTTTTTTAGGTTTTTGCGACTTGATTAGAAATTTCTAGAATTTTGGAAAACCGTCATATTGATCGACACAATTTAAAATTCTGAAAAAATTCTCAAAATCAAGTATCGAACATCAAAAATTTTTAAGCGTACAGCCGAAGTGGGCAGATGTTACCTTCTTACTGTTTTCAAGCTTCTTCCGAAAAAAAAACATTCGAAAAATCAGCACCGGGAGTCATTTTACTGCGGATATATATGGCTACTGAAATATTTCCAAATGTCACACCGGACTATCCGAAAGAATTTTCAGAATTTTCACGAGAAGTTTTTGGATTTTTAATTTAGTTTTTGTAATTTTTGAAAATTTTTTGTTCATTGAAAAAAAATTGTTTCAGGTCTAAAAAATCCGGTGTGGCATATAAAAATGTTTCGGCAGCCATCCATAGTAAAACAATTCCCGCTTCTAGGTTTTTTTCCGGAAAGAGCTTGAAAACAGTACCTACAGCGCAAAACAGGCTTTATAGGGGTGGGTAAATATTCATGGAAAAAATCCATGAGGTTGTAGTTCGTAATGTTGAGGCAACAAAAATATGGGAAAAGAATTTTTTATTTTATGGCCTAAACGGTTTGAAAACACCGAAATACAGTTCATTATTTTCCGAAGTGAATGAAACACATCTCCGTCGTCAATTTTCCAAATTTTACAACATTTGAGTCATCGAATAGCGATTAAAAAGAAAATTCCGTTACATTAACGTTACGAATTTCGGATTGATGGAAATCCAAAAAATTCTCACATTGTTTCTTAATTATTTCGAACCGATTTAGAGGGTGAGACTATTAAAATTCGATTTTGCCCTTCTTACGGACAGGTCTATTAAAACATCTATAATCCAATCGAACCGTGTATGGATCTCTTCATCTATGAACCTCATGAATGTTCTCCGTATATGACAGACATCTTGATAGAACTATCTAAACAATGAAATCGATGTACATTTTTTGATTTTCTACCAGTTTTCCAAGTTTCCACATTAGATTCATTGCTGTTGATACCTCTGCATATGATGAGGTTGAAGTTCGTAACGTTGACGTAACAAAATAATCAAAAGCAATGCTGCATTTCGTGATTTAAATGGTTCAAAAACAGCAAAATACACTAGGTAATTTTTGGAAATGAGTAAAATACACTTACCTCGTTTATTTGTTAATTCTCCGAAATCAGAGTCATGAGATAGTGAGTTTTATCCATAATGCTGCTACATAATAACGTTACGAACTTCAACTTCATTGCATATGAATGACCTCTGGCATACCGACAACATTCAGAAAGTTTGAAAAGAGCAGGGTGAGCAGATCCACATGGTTTGGTCGAATTACAGATGTTTGAAACCTAGATTATATAACAGCCCAGCATGATTAGATATTGATCCATCGTAAGTTTTACGACAAACATTCGGATCACAAAACATAGAATTTGCCGTAATTTTTTTAGATTTTGCCATTCGGTTGAAATAGTTTAAATTGTTCAAACCGCCCTTAACTGTTGAAGTGTTTGTAATACAAAAAATTATTAATTATGATTATTATTCATGGTTATGTTATCATTATTGAATATAATAATAATAATACAATAATAATAATTAATACCGTTGACTGAAGAATTCAAAGACTGTTAACCCTGGGTAGTTTGGTGTCCCGAGCAAATGGACTTTGTTACCGACCGAAATAACATTGTGGTGTATCTATATTATGTGCACACTATAGATATAGTGCAATCTTATTTTGTCGGTAAACTTGGAAACCGTTCGTATCCCCGAAGTAACAACGAATCGACGAAAATTCGCCATACCAGTGCGTCGTATCGTTCACTCCACGCGAACTGATCTTCAACTGAACGTTGAAAGTATCACAGTAACCGATTTATCGCAGTTTGAATTTTGTTCAGGAAAATGATTGAGATTTGGGTCTCGCGAGTACAAAGTTGTGAATTTTATTGACAATACAATTTGAGCTCAATTTCATGAGTTCTGCAGCTTCACGATGTGTTTGCGTGAATCGCCAAGAGTTCCAATTGAACAATATATTCTACTGAATTAACTAATTTACCTATGAAAGTTTCCAACGTAGAAAAACTCACGGCAGGAAACATGATTTTCTGTCAGAAATGTTGAAGGAACATAAAAAGTAATTTAGCTAGAACTCTGTAATTTACTGATCGAATAGGAGAAAGTAAAATAAAACATTTATACATTGTGACGTGGCAACTTTTAGCCCCGTCTTTGACCGTCTCCTTCCTTCTTTCCCCAGTCGAGAGTGACCATTAAATTAAAGTAAAATACTATCCTGACGAGAAGTCCAACAAACAAACAAGCTCAAATTCAAAGGGTTACGTTAGTTAATTTTAAGATCTGATTTCTCATATTCTTTGTTTCTATTTTTCTGTTAAAAATCCTACAAACGTCGCATCGAGGGGAAATTGAGAAAACTTCCTGCTACATCCCTATATAAATAACCCTGGCAAACTCCCTCCTGAAACCCCAGAATTTGTGAGCCGATGAGCTGGAATTCTACGAAAGACCTGAGACGAGACCAGTTATTCTTGGATTGACCGACCCACAATAATGATCTACAAATGGGGTTGAACTGAAATTATCAACGTCAACCAATGAAGCCGAAGCTTTCCGTCATCTACCAACAAGAATAAACAATTACGGACGGAAAGTGAACAAATAGGCAAATCACCTATTGGGACGCAACTCAATCCCAATACAATCACCCCATTTCTACGTAAAACGATCCTGGGAGTTAAGAGAAATCTTAACTACAACCCCAAGAAGGCTGCAATCCTCAAAACGTCTACGAGTCAATGGTCTCCTGCCCCTAATTATCAGGCGAATGATAATTCGTCGCCTGCCACCTATGTGAAGTCTAAATAACTTCATCGGCCTAGAAGTTTCGCCAGGATATCAACAGCTCCCCGCGCAATTGCATTCCCCTTCGACGCATCTTCCCACTTCATTTTTTCCCCTAAGATACCCCCAAAAATGATCTACGCAGAGAAAATCGATTCTGCGTGTCCACTTCTCGTCAGAGATTCCTTGCGTTTAGACGTATCGTTTCGTGTTTTGAGAACTATTGTTATTGCGTTCTAATTTTGATTTTGTATCGAGCCTTTTGATTAATATTATTTGTGATTGTGACTCTGTTCATTTGGATTGGATTAATCTAGGTAAGCTTTCGAATCTCACTCGACTTTCCGTTATAAGAAACATCAAAATTCTCTATCGTCGATATTGCGTCACACGACGTAATTAGCTTTTTAACGGGATTTCGTGATTTGATTCTTAGCTTGAGTCAATATTATTGCTTCTAAAGAATATTTCGTTTGTCTTTGTCCCGTTTTGTGTAATTTAGAATTATTTGTGTGACATTATCGTCAGTTATTGGGATAATCCTTTGTGTTGTGTCGTATCCCCATTGTGTTTGTCGTTTTGTCTTCCCTTTTGCGTCTTTGTTGTGTGTTTTGAGAATTATTCTTGAGGTTCTTCTTGAGATTAATTAACCCTTGTCCCAAATAGCTGACGAGAACTGTTATTTAATAATTATTTGGTTTGATTATTGAGAAATATCGTATAGAAAACGAATATTTGTAACCCTTATTGCAAGATTTTGATATCTATTTAATTTTTCATATCATTTTCATAAGAATTTGAGCTTCAATTATCCTTTAATAATTAATTGGTAATATTTAAACTATCATTTGATTGTAATTTCTATCGAATAACGGTCATTTCTTTGTTTGAACACCTATTGCGTCGTAACGAATTGTGTGAATCCCCGGACCGTTATCCAATCGATTCCTACCTTACCGACTCCCCAAAAATTTCCATCTCGTATCGATATCCCAACTTATCGACCGACCCTAACGTTTTTCCTATCGACCCTCCTTATCGATCCATCCTATAGCCATCTTGTTTCACCCGACTGTATATATTCTGACCTACATTGTATTATTATTATTATTGTGACCCATATTTAGTATTTTATTCATTATTATCACCTATATTACAATACCTACTGTATTATAATTATTTCTTTTGATATTTGAATGCTTTAATTCTCTCGTTTGTTAATCAAATGTTTAAATAATTTGCATTGTTTACTAAATGTTTGAATAATTCTCATTATTAACATAATAATCTATTATTCCTATTGTTATTCACTTGAAATTATTAAACAACTTATTTGCTCAATCTCGAAATAATCATTTGTCATTAGAGGAGGACAAATTCCGACCCCTCGTTCCCCTCTACCAAACACTGAGCTATCTGGATATTTAATTATTATTAATAAATATCATTTCAAATTTTAATTTCCTTAATTTTATTTATTTCCCCAAATTTATCATTTATCCATTAAATTCCTACTGGTGGTATCCCAGCTGATACCTGGCGCCCAAATAAATTAAATAAAATAAAATAAATAATTACAAAAAGTCCCCAACACATTTTTTTTTTGCTGGCGACTCTTGATCAAGGGAAGAGTTCCGTCACAACATGATAAATTTGTGATTACTTCAGTTTATCCTAGAAAATTTACCCGGTACGTACTTTTGCCATTTATGGGAGAACCACCCAGAAACCAAAAATTGGGATTTTTCAAAAACGGCAGAGCTAATTGCACCGACGAAGTATTTGCCAGTCCATGTATATATTATATATATTTGCATTACTCACTACGTAGTTCCTCGATGAAATCCCGTTAAAACATCTCCATAGCTGATTTGGTACTTGATCTTTCAATTTTTTTATAGAACGCAGACCCAGATAATGAAGACGCGGCAGAAGACCTGTACTTTGGCCTACAGGCGGAGCTCGTGAGGAGAGCTCTGCCACTGGAGAGCCAAGCGGCGGCCCGCGGGCAAAGATCCCGTGAGTGACATTGTTGTAACTCGTACCATTTATAGTCTACAGTGCAGTAAGCTTCCCTAGTTCGAACATTTCTCGCAGCCAAAAACTATTGAATTGTCGTTCTGGGAAACAGAAGGTGTTGAAATAAGATACTCCTAAACAGGAGCTACATCCCGTATTGTTTCCTTTTCACTCGTGCTAACTCCCTTTACCTTGAATTTTTTCAGGCTTTTGGGTGAATGGCAGGCCAGATCTGGGGGCAGAATCCCAACCTCGCGCCTACGACCACTGGGTGGCACACTGGAGGAAGTTCCAGTGTGCGTTTTGCTCGACATCCTTCAGTGAAAGGGCCACACAAAGAAACCATTACAAAAAATACTGCAACGACATACCAGAATATATACGAAATCTTTTCCTCGAAAATCGAAGGCGTTAAATTTACATTTGAAGAAAACCTGATTTGATCCACATACCTAGGTTTAGCTGCCAAGCTTCGCCAAGGTGAATAAAAGATTCTGTTATCCACAACAAAGCATCGACACAAAAACTTGAATATGAACACTGTTAGCATGACGATCGACCTATCATAATCATGTACGAGTATCTGACTGTATTTTTTTCAGCATTACGTCGAGTCCAGACCCGACAACGTTGCAAAGGTGGCCCCTCCACACCTTTCTACGCAATTGGGTATTAACTACTCCGAGTTCAACTACCTGGACCTCAACAAGGTGCCTCCTCCACACCTTTCTACGAATTTGAGATCCAAATACTTCCGGTTCAGCTGCCAAGCGTCGCCAAGGTGCCTCCTCCACACCTTTTTACGTATTCGGGTTTCGGATACTTCCGATTCAACTACCAAGACCTCGCCAAGGTGACCTCCTTCACACCTTTCTACGAATTCGAGATCCAAATACTTCAGGTTTAGCTGCCAAGCGTCGCCAAGGTAAATAAAAGATTCTGTTATCCACAACAAAGCATCGACACGAAAAACTTGAATATCAACACTTTCAGCATGACAATAGACTTCTGATAATCATCTACAAGTATTTCACTGTGTTTTTTCAGCATTACGTTGAGTCCACACCCGACAACGTTGCAAAGGTGGCCCGTTCACACCTTTCTACGCAATTGGGTATTAACTACTCCGAGTTCAACTACCTGGACCTCAACAAGGTGCCTCCTCCACACCTTTCTACGAATTCGAGATCCAAATACTTCAGGTTTAGCTGCCAAGCTTCGCCAAGGTGAATAAAAGATTCTGTTATCCACAACAGCGCATCGACACAAAAAACTTGAATATCAACACTGTTAGCATGACGATCGACCTATCATAATCATGTACGAGTATCTGACTGTATTTTTTTCAGCATTACGTCGAGTCCAGACCCGACAACGTTGCAAAGGTGGCCCCTCCACACCTTTCTACGCAATTGGGTATTAACTACTCCGAGTTCAACTACCTGGACCTTATTAAGGTGCCTCCTCCACACCTTTCTACGAATTTCAGATCCAAATACTCTCGGTTCAGCTGCCAAGCGTTGCCAAGGTGCCTTCTCCACACTTTTCTACGAATTTTGGTACCAAATACTTCAAGTTCAGCTACCAAGCGTCGCCAAGGTCAATAAAAAATTCTGTTACCTACAACAAAGCATCGACACGAACAACTTGAATATCAACACTTCATGACAATCGACTAACAATAAGCATCAACACGTATCTTTTTCTGTTTTTTTCAGCATTTTGCCGAGCTCAGACCTGGCAACGTTGCGAAGGTGGCCCCTCCACACCTGTCTACGAATTTGAATTCCAAATACTTCAAGTTGAGCTACCAGGCGTTGCCAAGATGCCTCCTTCACGCCTTAGCACGTATTCAGGTTCCGAATATTCTGAGATCAACGACTAACTACGGATTACGCGATTCAAGTATGAGCCAAGCCAACCAGAGGATGGGGTCAATATACTCCGGTTGTATTCAAGAAAACACCGCACGCTATGGGGCCTGGTAAGTTCTTATATATATATTTATTCTTCGGTTTTCCATCCCATGTCATGAGAAAGTTCATAACAGGATCACCATTATGTCCAGGTTGAAAGAATCAGACATTTCCATTACGAAATCAAAATTATTCCTCCACCGTAATTCATTTACGTGATTACATAATTGTTGCTTTTCCATGCCATGAATTTAACCCCCAACTTTAGTCCGATCAGACTTCTTCAGAATTCTAATTGTTTGGAAGACTAGTCGTCATTAATTAGTCCCGGGAAATTGAAGTTACACAATTTTTGGAGAAGATATGTCACTGTTATTAGATGTTTAAAATATGAATTTCACATATTTCTATTTCATTTATTTATCAATGAGTCGACTCGAAAGTATACAATATGATTATGGATTCTAATTTTCCTGCAACTGTAATTTTCTCTATCTGTATAAACTTTGATATTTTTCCAACCGATCCCCAATCAATGGGATAACTGAATAGTTGCAATAACCTTATGTTGCAAGATAAAACAGCGGTGTATAGATATCAATGAAGAATGTGAAAATATTTATTTGTGGAATATGTTTCGCTTCGTTGATCGGTTAACTAGAATTGAACAAAGTTTCAATCCGTGTACCTACATATCGCAATGCAAAGTCCCTACAATTGCAATTACATATCGAGCCACTGATTTTTTCATTTTTTCATTTTTATTTTCATTTTATTTTTTTGTCACCCGCGGGCTACGATTACGCAGTCAACAACCAACGATCAGTAGAACTCTAATCTGCCGGTGACTTTTACTGACGACTGTTGTTCTATCAACCAGTAGAATATCACAATCATTCGCGGTTGCAGGTTTGTATTCAAAATTGAACGAGAAAGCCCGTGGTTTTCCCACACACCCTGCAGCAGTGCAAGCTAACTTGATGCCTGAAAAGCCATTTGTTAAACTCGTCCGCTGTTGTTCGTTGTTTATTAAAAGTGTTCAGCGACCTGGATAAACTCCCGGAAACACAAAAATTGCACTGTTTTTCGTATACAACTGTCTACTAAAGCTAAATTTCGAGCTTTCTAACGGTACTTGATTATGCAACGATGTAAAATGAAAAATTGTTCCAAACTAAAATCCTTTCTTGTATGCTGAGACGCATTTTGTCTCGACATTGTTTTTTGTTTCTTGTGTTTTTTATTTAATTTTTTTTCTCTGAAACCGAATTCACACTCTGCTCTATTTTTGCTGTTATTGTGCTTCGATGTTGTCGTCGTCAGTTTTAATGAATTAATTAATATATATCCTAAGTGTCGATCGATTTGACAACACCTGATTGGCATTACTGGAAACTGGTGGGATATACAATGAGTGATTCTGAGTGTCTCCGAACGTTCGAGCAGAGCCGTTTATTTAAAAAAGGAACTCGTTGCTAGGGAGTTGTTTATGATTCAAAAAGATTTGAATGAGAAATAGAAATCGAAAGTAATATTTTGGAAGAGCAAGCGGAACTGTATTTACGACATTCAGTAATAGGGAATATTTGTTGTATTGTTCACGAAGTTTGAATAATAATTTTCTAAAGTTCGTTGTTAAATGATTTGAGAGTTGTTTCTTCTTTGTGATCCAATGAAGTCCACAAAACCTACAAAAAGGACACGAGTCCCTCTGTATTCTGATCAGCCCGGTCCTTCGACATATATAGATCCCAAAAATCTATCGGCTGTATTGAAACTCAGAAATAACGATCACTGACAAGTTTGACGTCTAAAATTGTTTGAATTGTTCGAATGGATTCAGTAAATGGGCTACAATTGAGAGCAAATATCAACGTCATTGTTGTCGATGGAAGTATGAATCCAAATATGCAAATACTTTCTCCGTGATTTGATTACGCCGTTGTAAATAAATAACGACAGAGCTGTGAATGTAGTACAAATGAGAACTAACATATGTTCGAATATTTCACAGGGGTACACAAATCCACTGGCTCCAGATCCAGTGGATCTTACGCAGCTGACGTCAGTCGTCGACTGC
Organism: Ametastegia equiseti; assembly: GCA_963989295.1. Taxonomy (NCBI): domain Eukaryota; kingdom Metazoa; phylum Arthropoda; class Insecta; order Hymenoptera; family Tenthredinidae; genus Ametastegia; species Ametastegia equiseti. Next base: position 8,842,434 of record OZ022397.1, read on the forward strand.
CTGGCGTCGATAAAAATGTCAAGATATGCGGAAAAGTAAAGGTAAAGTAAAGTAAAATTTACCGAATGATAATGTATCATAATCAGTGGACTTCATCGAGACATTGGAGACAGTGGCGATTATAGATTATTAGCAATATATATATTCGAGATGTTAACAAACCAATCAGACACACGGACGTCTTTTACCATTAAATTATGTCCGGAGTATTAAACTGCAAGCCTAAACTGGCCGACGACATTCCACTACACATACACATACAGTAGTAGACGTTTGATGCGATACATATAGTAATTTTAAGATTTTTAGGATATTGTAAAAGACGACAAGACAGTCGAGTAGATAGAAGAGATTGAAATTCACATTTATCGAACCAAAATATCAATTGACACGTCTCTTACAGACAATTGCCCAACTCTTATACTGTTATAATATACAAATTTACACTACATACGTCCAACTTGATTTGAACACCGTCTAAGAAACAAAAAAAAAAAAACGATCCCTATAGGTACATACGATGTATGTACGTAACTTATCGGAAGAAAAACAAAAATCTTTCCCAAACGAAAACCCCCTTACACCCTTTTCTTTCTCAGATCGAGTTTGATGGTATCGATCCCAGAAATTATGTTATGGGAGAATTATCTACTTCCGTTTGTTTCCTCAATTACGAGTATTATTATCACTGATCTCTATCGAGTACATGAAGAGTATATGTATAATATATATATATACAGAGACGTGTATGTGTGCAAAAGAGCGGTATAATAGTTAACGTTGAAAAAAAAGAAGACCTTTGAAAATGCCCTGCCTGGAAAGTTGAAGCATTATGTAAATTAATATATGTATGTATAGTATAGATTCGAAGAACGCACTTGCTCAGAAGACGGTGTGAGAAATGAAAACAAAAAACAAGAAAAGAAGAAAATAAAAGAAAGAAAATGAAAATAATAAGAACACTGTAAATATATATCTCTTGCGATTGAATCGACATATATATATATGGGGTATTCCAAAAAATTTTGAACGGTCATTTACCCCTACCCCCATCGATTTTCGAATGAATTTTTCTCGTGGTAACCCTAGACCCAAGAATCATTGCTGAATTATTTCAGAATTTTTCGATTTTTTTCTCAGAAGTTACGATTTTTTGAAAATCGCGACTCTCGGTTTTTCATTAAATTCTAGTCGGCAACCAAGTTATCCTACGAAAAAATGACAAATACAAAAATGGCCAGTTTTTTGACGGACTTTGAAATGAAAATATTTTCAGATTTCTCCAGATACCGGAAGTGGCCAAATTCGAAGAAAAAAACTCAAAATCGTGAATTGCAAAAAGTCGCCGTAATCGATTTTTTTGAAATTTGTATCAAAAATTCTACATTGAAAGACGGAATTTTTAAGACCCTGCCGAAGTTGGGCCGAGCACGGGTTTAGGAGATATGGCCATTTTAGAAAACTCAAAATCGTGAATTGCAAAAAGGCGCCGTAATCGATTTTTTTGAAATTTATACCAAAAATTCTACATTGAAAGACGGAATTTTCAAGACCCTGTCGAAGTTGGGCGGAGCACGGGTTCAGGAGATATGGCCATTTTAGAAAACTCAAAATCGTGAATTGCAAAGAGGCGCCGTAATCGATTTTTTTGAAATTTATACCAAAAATTCTACATTGAAAGACAGAATTTTTAAGACCCTGCCGAAGTTGGGCCGAGCACGGGTTCAGGAGATATGGTCATTTTAATCTCACGAAAATTCACATTTCAAAACTGGCGCCATGATGGATTTTGAGAATTTTTCTACCGGCACATTTTCGTAGTAATTCACATTAGTGTAGAAATAGACCAAACAGAAATCAGGTTTTCTACACGAGTGTAGAAAATGTAGATAAGTGTACGAGCAACGAACAGGCCTGAATATCGAATCATAATAAGCCTGAATATGAATTTTCGCGAGATAGAAATGCCAGTTTCAACGAAATTTGAATCGAACACTTCGAGTTTAAAAACTAATTAAAATAAAGTTCTCAATAATGAAAAAAAATAGAACGGTCGTGAGGCCCACTGTTTCTTCAGTCGAAAAGTGTTCGCAATTACTCCGAAAGTGTGCCGGAAGAAAAATTATCAAAATCCATCATGGCGCCAGTTTTGAAATGTGAATTTTCGTGAGATTAAAATGGCCATATCTCCTGAACCCGTGCTCCGCCCAACTTCGACAGGGTCTTGAAAATTCCGTCTTTCAATGTAGAATTTTTGGTATAAATTTCAAAAAAATCGATTACGGCGCCTTTTTGCAATTCACGATTTTGAGTTTTCTAAAATGGCCATATCTCCTAAACCCGTGCTCGGCCCAACTTCGGCAGGGTCTTAAAAATTCCGTCTTTCAATGTCGAATTTTAGATACAAATTTCAAAAAAATCGATTACGGCGACTTTTTGCAATTCACGATTTTGAGTTTTTTTCTTCGAATTTGGCCACTTCCGGTATCTGGAGAAATCTGAAAATATTTTCATTTCAAAGTCCGTCAAAAAACTGGCCATTTTTGTATTTGTCATTTTTTCGTAGGATAACTTGGTTGCCGACTAGAATTTAATGAAAAACCGAGAGTCGCGATTTTCAAAAAATCGTAACTTCTGAGAAAAAAATCGAAAAATTCTGAAATAATTCAGCAATGATTCTTGGGTCTAGGGTTACCACGAGAAAAATTCATTCGAAAATCGATGGGGGTAGGGGTAAATGACCGTTCAAAATTTTTTGAAATACCCCATATATAGTATTACATCAATAGGGATATCGTGCAGCGAATTTTTAATATTCCGCTTTCGTTCCGCCCTGCTTTCGACAGCTGAATAAAAAAAAATAAAAAAAAATATAATAAATGCATAAATCTTGCGTTTTATGTTGTACTAGCATGTCACGCGCGCGCTTCGCGCGCGCTTAACTTTCCGAAAGTTGTGACTTACCGTATTTTAATTTCAATAAAAGCCTATCAATATTTCAGAGCACTACCTATACCGCAATGTGTATTTCTCAAATTTTCAGTTTTGGATATCATTTTCATTTCAATCTCTTTCAATTTTATTGACGGTTCAACGTACATGTATGCACAGTAATGTTCATCGATGCATGCTTCGTGGCTCACTAACTTTTATGCGTCAATTATTTTCAATTTTTTGATGAGAATGTGATGTTTTATTCAAAATCTTATTACCTCTGATAAATTATCATTTTATGATTAACAAGTTATTCGATGGTAAAATCTCATCTTTGTATATTTTTTTACTTATGTTCACACTATATAGTTCCGAAAGTAGCTATAAGTAATTTCTTATAATCTATTTTTTTTTAAATCAATTTCTTAAGTATCATATTTCCCCCTTTAATTTGTGTATAATTCTTTGTACACGTGATTTTTCACTTTTCTATCCTTCTGGTAATTTGACAAGAATATTTTTAATGAATCCCACGAACGTACTCTTGAACAAGCTACGTACAGTTGACCATGATTGAGAACATCTTTTCTGAGGTCTATTGCTATTTTTTCTACAGTCTGGCCTTGCGATTTGTTAATCGCCATCGCAAATGCGAGTTTTATCGGAAATTGCCTTCTTTTAAATTATGATGTGTGAATGAGTCAAAACCTTTGTTAATGGTTACATAATGTGTCAATGTGTCAATGAAAATTATGGCTAGTCGATTATACCTACATATTTTCACTCGCCTAAACTGCTATTTATTGGTTACATGATGTGTCAATGTGTCAAATTCGTAATTTTATTGGTTACATGTCTGTCAACGTTGTCTCTACCGGCATAAATTTTGTTATTATCAATCGATTTCTCTCTACCGGTTTTCGAATGTTTTTCTATAAATAGAACTTGCATCGCATTTCGACTTTAAACTCGCAAAACGATTTATTTCGACTGGACATCAACTTTTTATAAACGGATAGATATATGTATACATATTATACATGAATTATCGAAAATGAAAAATGTGCCAACGCAAAAAAAAAATCAAAATAAATCAAAATAATATTTAAATTAGCCAGATTGAAAAGTGCTACGTACTTCCGAGCTACGTATGTATATGCCTGTGTTGAAATATTATTTAATAATAAATATTAAATACAGATTTATTATAATAGGTAAAAGAAATTTGATTAACGAGACAAAATAAATAAATACATACGTGCAATTCCACGTCAAGCGGGCCACTTTTTTGGGTCGTAATCACCGATTTTGATCTCCATCGAGGATTTTGTTCTACTCATGGATGTAAGTCTCTGAGCCGAACCAAAAGCCAATACGCGACTCGGTTGTCTACCTAGCGGAGGTTGAAAAATGCCGTTTTTGCGTGCCAACTTCTCTTCGGCGGCTGATATCTCAGTTGTTTTTGGAGCAAAGTACCAAAGTATATAGTGATTCTATTTTCACACGCTTTCCGGTGATTATACAGACATCGCTCCCTAACCAAAATTTGGCAGTCAAAAACGGAGTCAAAATAAAATCTTCGTTTTTCAAGGAGTCCGCCCATTTTGAAAATTCTGTTGGTTGTCTCTAAAAAAGGTTTAAGGTATCCCTTACATGTACCTGAAGTGGCAAAGTGGGCCGTTCTTTCGTTGGTTTTTTATCTGATTTTTTTTCGATATAATCTGAATTATTCTAATAAAAAAATTTTTTCGTCACGCATTTCAATTTTTTGACACAGTTTCTCCGCATGACGAGCTCGTTTCTGGTAATTGGAAAATGTTCGGGACGAAATTGGAAAAAAAATAAGAAAAAAAATTGAAAAAAATGGTGGAAAAATCGACTAAACCGTGGATAAAAAATTCACAGATATCGCGTCTACGCAACTATTGCACTCATTGAAAATGCTATAACAATTTCTCCTAAATATTTTCATCCAATATTCACGCAACTATTTGTAATGATTATCATTTTTGATTCATTTATATTTTTTTGTCGAACACCTTTTATTAACACTCGGTGTTCATATTCTGATAATAATATTACGATAACACCGATAACATACTGAGTATAATCATTTTAATAACTCTAACAACTACCAGCCTTCGGTTTTATAGGCTATTGCAATTTTTTTAGTTGCAGATTCACCAGCATCGTCATTGTTGGATGAATGATCGTCTATCGGTTTTACAAACGTGGAATATATAAATCTTTTTTTCTCTTCTCCTTTTGAAATGCGATTAACTTTCTTGTACGCCACATTCTCTCTCGACAAATCCAACGATATACCTACCACTCCGAGTTATTTTGAATCCTCTGCATTTCCAAATCAACATACGATGCATGTATGTTGGTATAAGGATTTCTCTCCAACCACTGACTGACAGATTTTTCGGTCCACTGATCTTCGCTATCGGTACATCCATATATTACACTTAGTAGACCTTGCGAATTATATATTTTCGCGTTGAACACTGTCGGTGCGATTATGCCATCCATGACTTTTCGATTAATTGCCTCACGCGGCGTTCCAGTGCTGGCCTTGGTTGGTTGTTCTGATAAAGGACAAATATATCGTGAAAATAAAAACTGGATGTCGACTTCGCGTAAAATTGTTAAATTATAATAAACTCTTTTATCGCAGCAGCTCGTCTTATTATGTATACATATACATGACTCGGTGCTCAGCTTTGTTCAACAATTAAAACGAGGCTTCCCTCGCGCCATGTCGTTTCATGCGAAGCGCATACTTATATGATACTTAATACTTGATATGATTCTTATACGTTTTCGAGAAAATATACCTCCTGCTGCCTTCTTTGGCGCGGACGAGCCCTCCGTTCTGCAGGTGGCGGTGCTGCCACTGCTCCTAATTGTGGTGCAGCTGCCGCTGCTTCTCCTCGACCATCCTCGGGACGGACGTCCGCTTCCTCCTGGAGGTCGCCTCCGCCGTCCTCCGGATGGTCATCTGCCGGTACTGGCAACTCATCCCTCTGGAAGAATAAAAAATATATTTTAACTACATCCTTGTCGGAAAATTCCGTTCCAATATCAGGCTCCACAGTATCTTGAGAGAATGCATTATCTTACCGCTTGCTCGACAACTCCAGCAGCTGCGGCTCCGAATACTGGAACAGCAGCGAATTCAGCCATGAATCTGCAACCGACAATTGTAAAAATCAGTGATATGGATTTCGCAGGGGCTAGGCTAGGATTGACAAAAATAAAATACGTATAATATTCATGAAGCCATACCTTTGGGTAACGGCGACGGCTTCCGCCTCCAGGGCTCCTCCTCCAGCCCCGTTGGCTTCCGCCATCACCGTCAGCTCCGTTAAAGCGGCCCTAGCCGCCTCTATCCTCCTTATATATATTCTAAGGCCGTCTTCCCAGTTACGCTCCGGCGCGGGTAGTGCCGGGAGCTAAAACGAACATTAATCCTGTGATTTCAAACTGTTATACCACGCCTTCACCAGTCTACTATGAATATAAAACTGACTGATTATACTCAATACAAATGTTTAACATTATTGTGAATATGTAGCTCCTAACGTACCTCCCAGTTGTGCGGGGGAACAAGCAGTTGTTGTGCCGCCCCTTCTTCGTCGGGTTCGGGGGGTGCTGGCCGCCGAATTTCGCCGCCCATCATCCTTGGTGATAGGTCCCTCGTTCTCATTACATTGTAGCTCTTTAAAATGAAAAAATCGATCCAAATTATACATGAGCGGGTCCATGTCATCTCACTCAAAAAAAAACACTCAAATCGCGGATTTTTGCGCCCTTCGAGGAATCTTTAGTACTATGGAAAAAAAAAATAGAAGTTCACGGATTTTGAAAAATTTTCAAAAATGGCGGAGTTACGGGTGTTTGAATTTTTTTGCACTGCTTAGTTTGAAAATTCATATCTCCGAAACCATCAATCGTAGCGCAATGGTCCTGGACTCATTTCACTGACAAAAGAAAGGGCTACCGTTAAAAAAATACATTGGAAACAAAAATTAATTTTTTCAAGTTTTTTTCGCCACTTTTTTCCAAAATTTGGCCGCCATTCCCAAAGGGTACGGTGAATTTCATGGAGACAATTTTTTTTAGATAGCTGCTTCTTTCCCCTTTAATTTCGTAAAAAAAAATTCATGGAGACCTCACCAGGTCCGGAGAAAAAAATTAAAACGTCCGGCCGTGCGTCGCCGCGCGCGCCGTTCCACGGTAGCCGCGCTACTCCGGTAGGCTCGCTGTTTCACGTGCTGTTGAATTTCATTCAATGTTTCGCTATCCACCAGGGTTATCCTTTCTAGGAAAATAGTTATTCAACTACTTTAGACTCCCAGAATATTTTCACTGGTTATTTCCGCTCGGAATTATACCTGTTCCGAAAATTTCTCCGCGGTTATGGTTCCTTGAACACACCTGTGCTGCAATGCAATGAAAAGGGCCGATGTTTTGAGTGAAATTGCGCTCGATGGCGCTTAGTTGGACACGCCTGTTGAATATTAATTCTTAACTTTCACATGTTCAAAATTTTCTGATGCGGAAAATAATTTCGTTTTGATGAATTTATCAGAAATTGGAATGACTGCATGTAATTTCAGAGTACCGCGAACCGTCAAAGCTTCATCAAATCGATTTTGTAAAATAGCCTCTTCTGCTGTATGTTCTGCAGACGTGCAGTAGGCAAAAGATATGCTTTTGAAATAAGAGCATGCCCAATTATACAAATCCAGCGGTGTTTGAATGGGATCTGAATTACCAATCAATTGTAAACTCGCCCGTGAAGCTAATCTTTTAACAGTTCCACCTACCCCATCACATGGCCCTTTGCCATGTGATGTCGCAAAAAAATGCCACTCAGCTTGACATCCAAAGTCTTCGGAGTGATGTGTTATATTAATAAAATTCTTTTTATTTTTATACTGGGAAGCTGCTCCATCTGAGAAATAAATTATTTTGTTTATGGGAATCGAACCTTGAAACTTCTCTTTCATGAAGTCAATCAATTTTTTTTGGAATTGCTTAGCTTCACGGGCGAGTTTACAATTGATTGGTAATTCAGATCCCATTCAAACACCGCTGGATTTGTATAATTGGGCATGCTCTTATTTCAAAAGCATATCTTTTGCCTACTGCACGTCTGCAGAACATACAGCAGAAGAGGCTATTTTACAAAATCGATTTGATGAAGCTTTGACGGTTCGCGGTACTCTGAAATTACATGCAGTCATTCCAATTTCTGATAAATTCATCAAAACGAAATTATTTTCCGCATCAGAAAATTTTGAACATGTGAAAGTTAAGAATTAATATTCAACAGGCGTGTCCAACTAAGCGCCATCGAGCGCAATTTCACTCAAAACATCGGCCCTTTTCATTGCATTGCAGCACAGGTGTGTTCAAGGAACCATAACCGCGGAGAAATTTTCGGAACAGGTATAATTCCGAGCGGAAATAACCAGTGAAAATATTCTGGGAGTCTAAAGTAGTTGAATAACTATTTTCCTAGAAAGGATAACCCTGGTGGATAGCGAAACATTGAATGAAATTCAACAGCACGTGAAACAGCGAGCCTACCGGAGTAGCGCGGCTACCGTGGAACGGCGCGCGCGGCGACGCACGGCCGGACGTTTTAATTTTTTTCTCCGGACCTGGTGAGGTCTCCATGAATTTTTTTTTACGAAATTAAAGGGGAAAGAAGCAGCTATCTAAAAAAAATTGTCTCCATGAAATTCACCGTACCCTTTGGGAATGGCGGCCAAATTTTGGAAAAAAGTGGCGAAAAAAACTTGAAAAAATTAATTTTTGTTTCCAATGTATTTTTTTAACGGTAGCCCTTTCTTTTGTCAGTGAAATGAGTCCAGGACCATTGCGCTACGATTGATGGTTTCGGAGATATGAATTTTCAAACTAAGCAGTGCAAAAAAATTCAAACACCCGTAACTCCGCCATTTTTGAAAATTTTTCAAAATCCGTGAACTTCTATTTTTTTTTTCCATAGTACTAAAGATTCCTCGAAGGGCGCAAAAATCCGCGATTTGAGTGTTTTTTTTTGAGTGAGATGACATGGACCCGCTCACATATACCTACTCGTCGGAAAATTTTGTGCGAATTCCTTAAAGGACTATGGAAAAAATGAATTTCCTCACCGGTGGCGGTGCTACTCTTCCGGCACTGAAAATCGGTCCAATGGCCAGGCTTTCGATGAATCTGCATCAGACGAATGGAATATTAGTGGTATATTCAAGGCTTGGTATATGTAATTGACCTATTGAATTTTTATTAAATGGTCAATTCGAAGCAGGTATATAAGCGCAAAGGAGGAGGAAAAATTATTGTTATACTTACTTTGCGGCATCCTTTGCTTGGAGCACCTCGGCCAAGGCTGTCCCAAGCAAAACAACCTTGCCGGCCCTCCTCCTCAGTGCTCCAAGCATTGAGGCCATGTTATGTGTCATTGTTGGTAGCCTGGCGCCACGCACCCCGGCCATCCGCACTTCATCAAGGGTATCCCGGATGAAGCGTGAATCGGCCCGCTGGTGCGTGGCTACCACCTGCTGCTCGCTGCCAGCCAAGTCGACCACCAGGACCTCCCTGTCGCCGTTTTTCTGCAAAAACAAAGTGTATTTCACATCATAAGTACCATACTTTGACATGTCACCGGTTCTGTTATTAGGGAGAGACAGACCGATCTCGATCAAATATGAGATGCGCTTGTTTGGAGTTATTGAAGCAACGATATAGTCGCTTTTAACGATAACGATTACTTATCGTTGCTGGGAATGTTTTTTACAATATTTCAAATCCATCGATTATCCCAGATTTGGTGATCCCTCGAAATCAGCCTGTATTATATCTCCCTTTATATACCTATCTAAGATAGAACTTGTTGAAAATATACTTTCTGTCGATCCAAGTTTGGAATATTTTTTGCTTTCCAATCGCTTGGTAAACTCTGTGCTTAGTATTGATAAGAAAAAAATTTCCAGTTCATCTTCTATCACTGCAGTACGAAAGGTATCAGAATATCTCAATATATCTGCTTACGATCATGAGGAAGATGTGGGAACGACTGCTCGTCGGATTTTGAGTAGTGGCCTCCGTCCTCCTTTTGCGAAGGATCGCCCCTAACGCCGTCAGCGGCTTCTCCGCCAGCCCTCGCCCCAACATACCCTCCAACGCCTTGGACTTTTCGATGATGCCCAGCACCCTCCCGGCTGGGTCATCAAAGCACAAGTCGATAAACGTCGGACCCCTCCGGTATTCGAGGCACCTGAAACAAGATAAGACCGATAATGTTACTCCGAAATGGCCTCTGCGGATATGCGGGGTTTAAGGAGTAATAATTTTGATTATCGAGCGGAAAATCTAGACGTGTTGGCGAGAGCTAGACAAAATCGGTAGAAATAAGGGGTTGGAGGAAAATTGGCTCGTAGAGAAATGATAAGGGGGTAGAGGAAAGCGGCTTATTCGATACTCACTTGAACGTCGCATTCGGTCCAGCTAATCGCCGCACTGGGCTCGTCGCGCCCTCAAACAGCGCCGACGTCTTGCCCGTCCCACTATTGCCGCAGGCTAACAGCAGGACGGACTCTGCCCCCCCCGCACAACCTCGCGATCATGTCCTGCGTGGACTCGATTTTGTACGTGAGAAAATCTGTAATGATAGGTGTTGGATTGAATAAATTTCACAACGATGAATAAACATTAGATTTTCAAACGCGTTTGAACGAGATTGGCAGCTGGTATGGCGAGAAATTAATGTAACTAATCTTTAATTTTATCTGGGATTGCATATAAAAACAACTAGCGGTATGAACGAAAAAGCTTCGCTTTTTTGCAACAGGCACGATCGTATAGGTTTTTAATATTCAAACTGAAAGTGATACTTCAGTAAAATATATAGTTAAAATCGGTTGAACTGTTTTTCAAAGACTTGCGAGGATAGGCGCAACACTCACAATCGGTCAAATGTTCAATGACTCGCAATTTCTTAACCGGAAGTAGAAGAGTCTTCAAACGGGTAATGGAATATCTTCACCGAACAATTGATTTTTCCTTCAAATTTCATCCGAATCGCTCGAGTCGTTCTCTCGGAATTCAGGATACACGTAACAATTTTCGAACAAACGCGCGCCATTTTGTAATCGGAAGTGGGACAATCTCGAAAAGCTTATTTAAACATCTTCATCAAACAATTGATTTTCCCTCCGAATTTCATCCGAATCGCTCATGTCGTTCTCCCGGAATTCAGGATACAAAATACACACACACACGCATACTTTTTGGAAAATGTGAAAAATCGATTTTGTGAGTGATGAAACGGATTTCTACGTTGAAAGAAATGTTTTCCTTGATCCGACGTTTTTCGCGAAAAATATTCATTCTAGTATTGCAGGATGCGATTGTTAAGGTGGTTCTTCCGGTACAGTACCGCCCAACGTGAGTTTCAGAGAAAATTTTCAATACTTCTCGATGGTAAAGAAATTTGAAAAAAATCAAGTGTGTTGAAGGTCCTCAAAAGATTGATTCTGCATAATAATATTCACAAATAGTTATTAAAAAATTGATGAAAAAAAACATTGTTCAAGAAATTACCCGTCAACCCAACTTTTTTGTTAAATGAAAATGTTTTGTTAATTTTGAACATGAACTTTTTTTTAAAAAAATCAAAATTTATCCAATCATGAAGAAAAATTGATATTTAAATTCAAGTTCATGCTTACAGGCACGTCTTCTTCTTAACGGACATAGCTGGGGCTTTGTGTAGATTTTTTTTTAATTATTTGGAACCGCTTTGGAGGGCGGCGCGATCAATTTTTTTTTTTACCCATATTAAGGGCCACCCTAATATACATATACAAAAAGACGTGACCCTATAATTATTCCCTACAATGATTGATATTTTTATATTCATAGAAGAGCCATAGGCTTCCAAAATCAATGGAATTGTTATTTTGAATCGTTCCAGAAATTTATTACGATTAAATTCCCGCAAAAAGAATTTAAATCAGGAAAAAAAATAGAACAAGATGTGTCCCCATAATAATTCCGACGGCAAAATTTGTTTAAAAAAACCATGTTTTTTTACGAGATTTTTTCGAAAAAAAAAAAAAAAAAAAAAAAAAAAAACAATGTCCAACTCCTCGAAATCGTGAATTTTTAGTTATAAATGAAGAAATCATGCCGAAATCGATAATAATTAATTCTATTGTACTTTTTGTCTTAAAGTACAAAACAAAAATTGCAACAAAAAAAACGCTCCATTCGGTCAATTTTTAAGAAACTTATTAATTAAAAAAAAAACAGAATTTCGGAAAGAAGGCATTCGAATTCATTCGAATTCATTCACAGAAATTGAAGAGCGAAGAAAAAAATCCAACGAAACCGATTTACTGAATGAAGAGACCATCTATCAAAAATCAAGAAAATGAGAGTAATTTATTTACCGTCACAGTTAATGAATGACATGAAACGACTTAGCAATATTTGTGCATGAATATTTTTTGAATACTAATTATAACATATTTGAATTGAATCAATGGAAAACGCTACCAAAGCAATAACGAAAGGCATATTCGATTATGTATATAATCCATTTAAAAAAAATTTATTCACGGTGTCAAACAAAATTCAAGTAAAAAATGATCTTAGTGCAGGAACTATATTGAAGGGCAACGAAACAATTGAATAAAGAAACAGCGATGTATCGAGTCTCCCGGAAGCATCATCGAAAAGAAATAGATGATGAATTTTAGGGGAAAATTGAGTTCATTCATTAATAATAATTAATCTGATAATAGTAAATTACTTACCGCACTCGACGGCGGACTCTTGCCCATCCTCCATGAAGAACACTCGCCCCTTCCCCTCCGGAGTTTGGGCCCGGTGCTTCAGGTCCCGGTTCCTCGACCCTTTTAATTGTAAAATGCGATGCATTTTGTTATCTGGAAGAAAATGTCAATTTTCGGATTCAGAAAGTATCAAGAACTGAACATGTAAAGCAATTACCTAAATCTGATTCAGATGCTTGATAAATTGAAAATTAATTGTTTCTGGATCCACTTTGCACACCTTTACCACATTTAGCAAAATGTTCAGTCAATTCGGTGTACCTAATGTATTATATATAATCAATTCGCTATTTTCCCTTTCGTAAAAAAGTCATGACCTCGAAAGATATCGAATTTATCGAAATCCTCGCACTTGCGTCATCGTTTTAACGCGACTCTCATTGCTCCTCGGACTTGCGTACTGTGTCGTTGTCTCGTATAATTTCCGGAATTCAGAGTTTCTGGTGTCAGTTATTTGACAGATTGTCAAAAAGGTTACAGTCGGTGGCAGTTTGTCAACAGCAATTTCAACTCAATTTTCTCGGAAAGTAATTTTTCATGATATTTTTCCCTTAAGTGTACCGTTTTGCCTTCCTTTTCCCTACATATATTTTCAATCAGTTAAAACGGAACAGATTTTGATTTGATTAATTGATAATTAATTATCTAATATTTCATAATTATTCTAATATTTATAGACGTGTACAATGAAATAATTGTACGTTTTATTTTTGTATTTAATACCTATTAAGTATGATGAGATCATTTTCCGTACTAATAACTGTACAATTTTCATTGATTCTCTAAGAATTGAGACTGCTATTTTGATAAACAACATCTAAAAAATCTACTTAACAATAGGAAACATCAGCAATTTATTGTTCTGACCAATATATCAGGTCGTTCTATCGTTTTATGTTCACACATGTGACCAATAAAATTACGAATTTGACACATTGACACATCATGTAACTAATAAATAGCAATTTAGGCGAGTGAAAATATGTATAACGTCAGATCAGCGAGTGAAAATATGTATAATCGTGATATCCGACGAGCAGCGAATTTGGAAATTTTATCCATTTTCACTTTATGACAGAAGATCGGCGAGTGAAAATATGTATAACGTCAGATCAGCACTAGCCATAATTTTCATTGACACATTGACACATCATGTAACCAATAAATATCAAAGTTTTGTACATACATGTGCGAGTTATAAGTCGCAAAATGCGAGTTCTATTTATAGAAAACATTCGAAAACCGGCAGAGAAAACGTTGACACGCATGTAACCAATAAAATTATGATATCCGACGAGCAGCGAATTTGGAAATTTTATCCATTTTCACTCATCGGTGTTTATCGATTGATAATAGCAAAGTTTATGCGACAGAAGATCAGCGAGTGAAAATATGTATAATCGACTAGCCATAAGTGAAAATATGTATAATCGACTAGCCATAAGTGAAAATATGTATAATCGACTAGCCATAAATGAAAATATGTATAATCGACTAGCCATAAGTGAAAATATGTATAATCGACTAGCCATAAATGAAAATATGTATAATCGACTAGCCATAAGTGAAAATATGTATAATCGACTAGCCATAATTTTCATTGACACATTGACACATCATGTAACCAATAAACAAAGGTTTTGACTCATTCACACATCGTGTCTGAAAATTGAAAAGGATAGAAAAAAATATGAGAACTTTATCGCACGAATTAGAATTCGCACAATTTTTACTCGACCTTGGAGACGGAAGATTAAATAATAGTAACGATTACGTAGAATTTCCGGGATATTGTATAGCAAGTCCTGATTCCAGCATGGTGGAATGTATTTATGGCAATTACCTTAGAGAAAAGCGTTTCAAAAGAGCAACAAATTGTGCAATACTATCGGCTAGAAATGCGGATGTGGACAAAATTAATAGAGAAGTCGTGGAATTACTAGACGCAACGAAAGAGAAAATTTATACAAGTATCAATAGCATAGATAAGGCCGATGAAAATGATGACATAAGTGAAACTATATATTACCCGAATACTTGGACAGTTTATCACCCCCGTCTTTACCACCACATGAATTACGTTTGAGAGAAAATTGTGTAGTAATGCTGATTTGAAACTTGGGTATCAATGAAGGACTTTGTAATGGGACTAGATTATTGGTAATCAAACTTGGAAATCATTTGTTGAAATGTAAAATTCTAACTGGTGACAATGCTGGAGAAATAGTATTTTTGAACCGAATCACGCTTTATGATACGTGCCTGGGACTGAAGGTTCGTATCCGGGATTCCTTCGATAACGTAATCCACAATTTCCTCCTCTTCGAAATTAACTTGATTGCCTAACGTCATTTTGTCGTGTACGTAATCAGCAAAACACTCGTTCGGCAGCCATCTCCTATTCTCAAACTCAAAGCAGTTGCTTCAGCTTCAATTTGGTTGGGCGCTGATCGAACATAATTCGATTGATGATAATATATTCGTCGGAATCTGATATGCGTATTGCGTATCTACGAAATCTGCTACCATCAGGTGAAATTTTCGGAAAAATTGTCATAATTACCGGCAAACCGGCCACAGTTGATATAACGCTTATATCAGCCAAGGTATATACGTATCGCCAACCAACCAGTCATTTTCTCCAAGGAATTTTTCAAAAAATCCGCAGGCAGTTGCAAGAAGTTCAATTCTATCTTGAGGCATTTCTGTAGCCCCTTTGAAGAATATTGGGTACTGAAAGTCATGTGAAATGCTCAGGTATATGGATAAGTGTAATTGGTGGTTGATTTTCTAAATACTCGAGCATACGTTCGTGTATAAATTTCATAACTTCAAATTAGACAATGTTCGTAGTGAATTATTTTATCACATCATAATATGGTAACGCAATATCGAAACTCAAAAGGCTGAGTACTAAAATAGAAGATGATAGTATATGAACTATAGTAAGTTTACAGTTCATCCAGTCTCTATCTCGCAGAGAACTACCATGGCCTTAGTTCTCGAATTGAATGCACTACGAAACGATAGGTGAGTCGCAATACAATTTACTCTTCATCTAGAGTAAGTGCATGACAAAAGTAGGTAAGAAAGTAAAGGTGTACTGCCGCGTCAAAGCGTTTCCCACCATTTTAACAAAGTCAAATTCCTTTATTTCACTTTCAAAATTGATTCCTTTATGTCGTACGACTCCTACCTACTTTGAAAGCTGCGCATTTATTCAACGAACAAAATCGATCAAACAGGTATTAGTCAATGATTTCACTCAATACCGATCTAATGCCTAGCTTCATAACTTTATAAGGATACTAAGAATTCGTTACTCGATGTTGAGGAGAAGTAAATTTCTATGCTGTAAGCCGAAAATGTATTTATTCTTCATGTTACATTTCACGACCATAATTTCTTTATTATTTCCGGAAAGTTGCGAGGATATGGACAGGCAAAATTTCATGGAAACATTTCCTTTATTAATCACGTCGTTCCGACTTATATTATATTGGATATCTGGAGCTCTTGGTGCAACATTTTGCAATTAAGAGCTTGAATAAGTCATGATAAACGAAATATTGTCTTGATTTTAAAAAGTGCCAATCTACATCCCCTTGACCGTTCGAGAGTAATTATTCATCCTTGAAACTGAAAACCAGTATCCAAAAGTCTTTCCTTACTTATGTAATTTGCTAAATTAATTAGGGTGCCCATAAGTATTTCATTCATCCGGAAAATCTATACTCGATGGCTCTGCAGTAACATGAAACCCAATTTATGAAAAATTCATTCAAAACTTTTAGTACTGGTGCTTCGCATTCGTATATGCCTAGGTATGTAAGTATGTGAGCCTAGCGAATTAGAAGATCGATTTTGTTTAATCGTTTCATTCCTGAGCCTATTATTATTCGCCCTGAAAGAGCTGGCCGCTGTGGTAGAAGCTGAAAACCTACCATTTAAGTTATAATTGTAACTTCTCTGCTGTATTTTATGAAAATTTGGGTATAGTTCGCAAACAAGCATAGGTAATCGAATGAGAAATACTTACACAAATTCCCTTCAAGTTAGAAAAAAAAACTGCGTTATTAAAGTGAAGAAACTGGTTGACCAATGCTCGTTTTTGAAGATCCTTCGGGTACAACGAATCATTTTTCGCGTATTTATCGACGAGGTAGGTAACGATGGGGTGACTGTTCAATGAGAATAGTGATTAGGATAAATTATTATGCACACAAATACTTCGATTATTGCTAGAAAAAACCAGCTGCAGAATTTCTTCGAGCTTGCATCAAAAGAGTAGGTGATACGAACTTCAGGTATGCGGAAAGAGGAAAATGAATCTTGTACTTCGAAACAAACTACGATTCGTTTCCAGCTTGACCAGTAGTTTTGGTCAAGCCAATGAAATTTTATACCCATATCGATGAAAAAACGCGAACAATTATAAAAAGGATATGAAAACTTGATCACCTGTCCGAAAGAATGAATCCATTGTCGTTTAAAGTTGGAATGGTATGTTGAGGGTTCATCTACGGCAAAGGTAAAGAACATCAAAAACGGTTGTCGAGGGTGATTTTTCAGCTTGGAAATTATCATGATAATTACTTATCATAGTCTAATTACCTTCACAAAATCGTCTTTGAGATGGTCCCGAGCGAGTAAGTCCGTTTCTTGAACATCGACATCGATTCCTGCAACCGCTGCGGCTAGCAATACGTTCCGGCATGGTGGACTGACTTCCGTGGAGTATAAAACTGGACGTGTGATTCTGGTTTTTTCTTCGTGCATATAATCGGACTTTACTTTACTTTACTTTAGAAGAATGACAAGCCTTCAACTCCAAATATTTGCAGCAACAGGCTTCATGGATAACTGCAGTAGGAGAAAGGCCGAGCAGGTCACTAGTACCAATTCAACTTCCAGTTTTCAACGAAATAAAAATACCAAGTACAGGACTCTGGTCTTTCCCAGCACCTTGAACTTCCTTCTGATGCAATCTTTACATTTATTGTTAATCAAACCCGCAATGGTGCCATATGTTACAAGCTGGAATCATCATGCTCCATATAGTAGTTGCCTTTGACAATAAATATCACCCCAGCATGATAATATTCAGTCAGTATGCAGCATCATCAGGTCAATACTCTGTAGTTACTTCCAATTCTGCTGTCCTGATTCATTGAGTTCAACAGAGATTGCAGAATTTCTGAGATACATAATTTTTCTCATATACTAAACTCCGGTAATGTTATAACTGAATGACCAAATTTGGTATTCCAATGCCTCGTATTCACAGACTTCAATGCATACATGCATTTTAAATCTGAACTATAGGTACATGTATAACGGTTTCTAACGCAAGTCTAATAAGGTTGATTCTATCTCAGCAAAGTCTACAATCCATTAAAATTGAGAATCCACCTAGTTAATTAAACTTACTAGACGGTCTGCAATTTAGTGTATGCATATAGGTAGTGTCACTGAGAACTCAGATCCCGTATAAAATATAGATATATGCTGCATTGTAGAACTGCAGAATTCCTCGGTTTATCTTACTGATATGGTACTTTGTGGTGGGGAACCCCAGGACTGGGGTATATCTAGTTGACAATCTTTCCTGAATTAAGCGTTTACGTGGAGGCACCTTGTAGGATGCGCCTGAATGTAAAGCATGATATACACGTAGTGCCTTGAGAGCCTGATGATATTGTACAGGATGCATTCAGACTGTCTAGAAGTGGGCGCCCCCAGCACTTTATAGAAAATTATCTCCTCTACCGTTAATTATTATAATGTGTTCGCTGTTCGCTTTTCGCTGTTGTCTCTGCACTTACGCCAGATTTTATTCATCGACCTATTGTCTACATTCAATTTCATTTTACTTCAGGATTCACCGAGTTTCGTCAGGAAGAACTGATATGGAATTTACTTGTATTCTTAGGATGAAATTTACTGCTTGAATTCAAATCTCAATAAACCAGAACGAATTGGGTATGTGAAAAACAGAATTGAACAGAATTCGAAAGACTAGTCGGTCAACTTTAATTAGAATCGAAAAGAATTCCCACATAATTCTTTTCAAATCTATTCAATTAGGTAGTGTTAATTCTGTTTTTGACACACTCAATTCATTATAATTCGTTTTGGTTTACTGGAATAGCACTTTTATACATTATCTTGTTTATTTTTGAGATAATTCAATCGACAGATTGGCAGATATTCATCGTTACTAAAACCGGGCATTAGTGCTTCTATAATTCTATTCGATAGCAGTAACAATTACAAACAAACGAATTGTATTGGTGTATGCGTTGACTGAAGAATTTAAATAATATTTAGACTTATTTTCGCACCGGCCCAATTCGTTCGCTACTGGTTTAGCCATTATTACAGTCAATAACAAAATCAGACGAGGTGAGACTGTAGTTCAAGGTGTTTACTTTTTAGAAGCTGGCTACATTCCACCTGTTGCTGTCATTGATTATTTGAAAATCCCATGCTTGTGAAGTTTGTGAATTATTTGAAAATGCTAGCCGCGGTTACATTTCTGTAGCGTTGATTTTGAAAAAATTTCCCCGTTCGGTGGCGCCTCTACCGGTTGAAAGTGGCACCCAGATCGTAACTTTCGTTATCGACGAAAGTTAGCACTAGCGTAAAATGATCTGTTGAGTATTGTTGAGCATTAATTCTACATATTTGCCATGCGACAACAGCGCTCAACTTGTCCATAGAGAAAAGACACACTTCTCAGGTTGCCTGACAGTTCGATTCGAGTACATACATAGATTTAATGTTAATATAATACAATAAGTATTCTGGCGATTAGTTTGAGTCGAGTAATTCACCGCGTACGTGAATTATGAATTAAATCATAACATGTCTATTCACGTAAGATTCGAACGCCGTTATTGGTGAAGAATAAAAATTAATCGAAGAAGAGGTAAAGTTCAATATTGCTACACCGAATTCTGAAATCGTAATAAAGCTTTTCAGAAGTTTTATCCGTTCATATAATCACCAGAAACAATGAAAAAATTTCTTTATTTGCTTCAGAATACTACCGTTCACGTATCACCCCGCAATCTCCAATAATATAACCTAAACGGCACGAGCAGTATTTCACAATGTCAAATTTTTAGGTTATATTTCCCTCTCGAGAAAATATTCATCAGGTATGTACGCACACGTCATTTCTCCCTCGGTATTCAACTTTTCAACTCATCCTTTCCCTCCATTTTCAATACTCGCTCAACACTTGATCATTACATTCACTTCACACAATATATCTCTGCATTTCATAAGATAATATCCCAAGAATCGAGTTCTGGATCTCGACAAGATCATTTCTCACCATAAACAATCTAGCTCAAAAGTGTTCTCTGAAAAACAAACCTTGTTAAATAAATACACGGTAAAGTTGTTTGACGATTGGCTCAATTCTCCGCTTGGCACATCCTTCGTCATTCTCACATTCTTCATTTATTTTTAGTGATTCTCGTGAGCGACGGTTGGCCAATTGAATTAGAAATATTGTGTGTTCTTTTTGAATGCAAATATATAAAAATACTCAAAATGTTACTTGTCGATAAGAAATTAGTTGTAGTTGAATCACGAAAGATAAATTATTGATTCGATTGTAATGAAAACGGACATTTTTTCATTATTTTTATGCAGAATCAGGTGACAATAACGATTTGCAACGATGTTACACAGATCGTATAGCCTGCAAACGTTTATACGGCATAACATTGTTTGTCATTATAAAGATCAATGTTATATATTCCAAGTTGGAATAGCGAAGAGAAATACGAGTGTGTTTATCGCACCGAAGGCAGCAAATTGCAGGCATAATAGTAACGTTATATTGAGTACGTTAGGACCTGAATCAAAGCATAAAGCAAATGTTATCGGATATGTAAATCCTAGATGGAAATATGTCAGAGCATCAAGTTCGTCTAGTAAATCTGACGACGCTGAATCAGAAGCTGATAAACATAAAAAAGAACTTCGGTCAGAAGCTGAACAAAAAGTCCTTAAGGCTGCTGTGAGAGAAAGAATCATCGAATTAAATGCAGAAAATTTGGGGAAAATTAAAGAACGACCCCTCGATGTCATTGCCGAAGAGCAAACTGTTAAAGCTTCTAAAACAAAAGCTGAAAAATTAACAGAAAAAGTTAAAGATGCTGCAAGTGAAACTGCACCCACCGAGAAACCAGTCATTAGTAAATATCTTTTTGGTCAATTCAAGAGTATATATTTTGTCAGATATTGATCGATATGATTTATGGATTCAAGAATTCTTTTTTCTCAAAAATGATATTAACATTACGTGAGGTTGTTATCGAATAAAATTAGAGTGAGCTATTGCACACTTGTTCAGATCGTTGATATAAATTTGTATTCAAGGTCCACCGAAGAAGAGGATCAGAGTGGACTTGTCTGTTTCTTCTTTGGAGAGAAATTTTATAACTCCCATCAGAGCAATGTCAGATTTTTTATTAAAACCAGCAGATTTAGAATCGTTGCCAAAAACTAAAAGAAGATCCCCGCACGAATACGAACCCCCGATAACGGTCTATTGGAGAAAAGACGTTGAAGCGAAGTAAGGAATCTTTTCTCCATCTTATGGATTATTTTTTATTGTACAAACTTGATCACGCAATGTAATCGATAAGATGGCGTAAGGAAATTGCAATTTCAGGGCCGTAGAAGTCTGGGGTTCCCGGGAGGCTCTGCTCAAAGAATTACTCAAAAAAGAACTGGAGAGGAAAATGTATCAGCAAAGTACTTATCCAAAATTCGATTATCTTACTAGATATCAAAATAAAATACTGATATTTCAAGCCTAGAGTATACAAATCAATCTTTGATGATAATACTCATCAAGAATCAAATCTCATTTCATGAAAACTAATCAATTCTGGATAATCAACGAACTGGGAATCTTATTCAAAGTTGAAGGAGAAAAATTTCTTTTCATAGTGCAAATCTTCAACAAATATGATATCAAGATATTTCTTTCAGATGTCTTCACTGTAAAAAGAAGACTAAGAGATTACAGACGTGAAATGGGTAATCAGGCAAAATCGACGAATGAAGATGGACTTTTTGGTAGATCTGGTAAAGTAGTGCTTACGGCGATAATAATGTAAGTGAACAAAAAAATAAATGAATGAATAAAAATGATATCAAATTAGAATCAATCTTTACGGTCTTTACAAAATCAAATTAGGTATCGAGAGATAATATTCAATTATTTTAACGAATATTCTTTCAGAAATGCTAGTAACTTTTTATTCAAGCTATTTGCTTGGCTCTACACTGGTTCTCATAGTATGTTTTCGGAATGTGTACATTCAGCAGCTGACACTTGTAACCAGTTGATCTTAGCTTACGGAATTCATAAATCTGTACAGGTATGATACATTTATTAAAAGAAGTTCAGTTTTCAATAATTTCAATAATTATTATTCAGAGGAAATAATTGTGTCGTGATCTCGTTTGCATTGTGCATTATTAATAGTACAATTTAATTCTGTAATTGGTGTCATTTTACAGTATCCATCTGGTGTTTTAGAATCCAAATCCTGACCATCCGTACGGATACACAAACATGAAGAATGTCTCCTCCCTAATATCCGGAGTTGGAATATTCTGCGTCGGTACAGGCTTGTCGTTTTACCACGGCATCCATGGTCTGGTATATCCGGAACCTGTCGATTCTTTTTATTGGGCATATTTCATCTTGGGTGGTTCATTGGTATCCGAAGGAGCAACTTTACTCGTAGCAATAAATTCAATAAAAAAAGGCGCTTTGGAGAGGCGGCAATCTTTCAAAGACTATGTTATCGGCGGTCAAGATCCATCGGTAAACGTTGTTCTTATGGAGGACTTAGCAGCGGTGGGTTTTCAAATCTCATCATAACTATCAGGTTTAAAAAATGTGATGAGTCAATCACTCTTGGAATCTGGTGTGCTGCACTTTTTGAAATCTTTGAAGTCTCTAAAATCATATGAAATCTTTCGAGATCTTGAAATATGGTGCAAAATGGATACTCGTGAGTGGTTGACTCCTGGAGAAACTGTTTTTACTTCCTTCAATGGCCAAACGGTTCTTTTATCCAGGTGTTGGGTGTGTCGGCAGCTGCTGCTTGCATGGGGCTAACGTCTTACTTGGGTAATCCAATGTTTGATGCGATCGGTTCCCTCGTTGTTGGTGGGCTACTAGGCGGTGTTGCATCTTTCATTATTTATACAAATGTGGCTGCTTTAGTAGGTCGAAGTATACCGCAAGAAAGCCTTGATAAAATCAATGCAGAGCTAGAAGCTGATATTATGGTAATTATTTCACTCCACATGATCTAAAGACGAATACAGAAAAAGTCTCTTCGTCACTCCACTTTTTTCTGTTCGCTCAAACGATTAACTTATTCTTAATCGCCTTACCCTATCGGATCATATCGATTATTTCAGATTCGTGCGATACACGACGTCAAAGGAATTGACATGGGAAATTCCTTGGTGAGGTACAAAGCAGAGTTGGATTTTGACGGACGAGAGTTGACTAGATCTTACCTCGACAAGCATGATCTTAATGCTATGCTGGAGGTTACTTGAAAGAAGCTTGTAAATTTTATCAGAACGATTTAATTAAAGGTCCAAAGTTTATTTTCTATTTCAGGAGGTGAAGAAAATGGAGAATATCGATGAACTTGAATTGTTCCTGCTGAAACATGGCGAAAACATAGTCGATTTGTTGGGCGGTGAAATTGACAGAATAGAGTTGAAACTTAAGGTGCAAAACTTTGTCTAATAATGTTTTATCTTTTATCCTCTTCTTTTTCTAACTTCAACAAACAAAACAACAAAAAAGAATTAAAAATAGTAGAACTTGATAATTAGATTCAGTCGTAATTTGAGTAGAAAAAGATTTCAAATTCAGTCACATTAATGCAACTTTTTCATATGTTAAGTTAACGATATTGATGTATTTTTATTGCAGAAAAGCCACCCGGAAATTCGGCACTGTGACTTGGAGGTTTTATAAAGGAATAAATGGTGTTAGAAAAGTGATGTTTTTCAATCGCGATGTAAATACTGATTTTTAACAGGAATAATATTGAATGTGACAAGAGAATGTAGCTTTAGGCAGTTGTTTCACCAATTACGTTTATTTGCTTCGATGAAACTGCTGCGCGTTAATAATAGCATATTTTAATACTGTTTCATTCATTTCTTCATTTTAATCGCACAGTTCCTATAAAATACAAAAAAAAATAAAAAATTACAATTCTCCGCTTGTAAGAGTTGCGATCAACGTACATGCGAATCATACGATAATGATCAAATTGAAAATACCAATTTTCAGGGCGCAAGCAAGAGTTTCATAAATATAAATAAAATGTTGTATCGAGTAAACCTATGTGATTTATGTTAAAAGTCCTGACGTTACCTAAATTCTTTTACAATTCAAATAAAACACCATTCTCTGGAATTATTGATTCTCTTAAATTCCTTCATTCAATCATGTGAAAATTAACTGCTCGTTCATATTACAATGAGTCTACCTAATTCCAGTTCAAGTTATGTGGGAAGTATGATTATATTTTTACGTTCATATTTTCAGTTTAGTTGATGCGGAATTTGCATCAAAGTTTGGAGAGATGTAAAAAGTCTTTCGCTTCAAGGTATGTGGAATAAGTTTATACTTTTCCGTAGCAATATAGAAATTACGTTAAAATAGTCAACTCTTTTCAATAAATATCTAAATTGAAATACTCAAGATATTGCAAGTTTACGAAATACCATGATTGTAAATTTTGATTTTGAGTTCGTCTTTGTTGGCAAAAGACATAAGTAGGTATGGGAAATACCGGGATACTTCATGTTCATCTGTGACATCCTGTGTTCGTAATGCACCTATTTGCAGTGAAAATTCTCGTAATTGAAAACTATCGTAACATTGAAACGCGTATTAAATAAAAATATACAAGAACATACAATTGAAAAAACCAGATTTAGGGGTAAATTCTAAATTTCATGTGACTGGCACCTTAGCTGCAGCCGATGAAGGATTATCAGAGGATCTAGATAAATATTTCAAATAGCTCATTACTCACAATGAAACTTTGTATGAGCAAATTTTCGACCAGGAATGGACTTTTGTTTGTAAAACATGAAATAATCGACTACATGGTTTACATCCTCATTACCAAAAAAACTGAATTCGTTGCGGGGTATCCCTATCGTGTTTTTTGACTGCAAAACCATCTCACACTATCGAAAAAAAACCTAGCTGGCAATCACAGCAGACCAAGTAATACGCGTCGGATTTCAGTTGAAAAAAAGATTGATCGGCACGTTTAGTGCACCGAATGACACAGTGCGCAAAGTGGATTGAATATTTTTGGAAATGTAAATTAGGAAACGAACGAATGATTATCTGTTCAACAATTTATTATCTCCCAATCGACTTACAAAACTTTTGTCGAAAATCATTACCTACTTTGCTTGTTGATCAACACAATTATGCTAATGATTTTTATTTTCGAATCCAGTTGACGTAGTAGCCCAGACTGAACTCAATTACAAATGCTGTAGTTGAGCAGAGTAAGCCAATGGCCAGTACATCAAATACAAATGCCAAATCAGCAACTGACAGAACTTTGAGATCTGGCAGTGAAGCGTTTCGCATTTCAGCCCAATTTTCTCTGAAAATTTCATTCAAGTAAAATTCTCGCCAGTACTTTGTTATACCGGTATTAAACAACCTCTGCACTGTGGTGTCAAATCGACTGAAAAGCGGCCAGTTGAGTTTTGTTAAATATCCGGTATAAAATGACGAAACCGCTTGCTGGGACATATGACTTCCTTCCATTGACATAGTTATGGATTTTAGATACATGTAATCACTGGCACAAGCAATGGGATGTCCCCGAGCAATCTCGTCAAGACATTCTTCCATGCCAAGATCGCTGTGAAATCGCTTCGAAAATTTCGATTCGTTAAAGAAAGTCTGGAAAACCCCATATCCGTAGATGGGATAACCGCAATTTACCATATCGTCAACCGTGTCTATGTTCCGGTAAGGCGTTGGCTTGGTGAGGATGGAAATCAGCGATCCTTGAAAGACGGAATTCATAATAAGGATCATGATGAATACCATGCTCCAGAACAGTCGAGTGGAAAGTCTCCTTGGCAAATGTAACATTGCCACGGATAACGTGATGCGGATAACTTCTAGGGTTGCTGCTGACCATGGCCGGTGATCAAGAAATCGAATAAAAATTGTCGCAACCAAGAGTGTCGCCAGGGTCCCCATGGTCACTGGAATTTTATACATTGTCGCAAATTTCAGCCAGTTTGGTACGTTGCCTTTGCTAGGGGTCAATAAATGTACGCCTGATATTGCGTGAGGATATGCAGAGCGAATCCCCCAGTGAAGATCTGACCATAAACCGTTCCCTCCATGATCAACTCTCCCCATTGATACGTCGCCCAGAAAGCCAGTGTACGTTTGATTTACTTGTGCATAGCCAATGGGGTTTTTTCCTTGGTAGTAGATTGGTTGTATACTTCCATTCAATGCCTTCCAAATTATGTGTATGAACATGGCATCTTCACCGACGTGATTATCGAACCAATCTCCATCTTTCTTACGGATCCTCAGTGTCGGTGGAATCTCTAACAATCCAACGGAAATCGGGTGCCCATCCAACTGTTTAACCTTGTCAAAGAATATGATCTCGCAGATGTTGGCATCTTGAAATATTGTCAAGTGATACATGAGTTAGTATTCCATAAGACACAAGTGTGATCTTCATTAATGTACATTTCTTGCAAATTTTGATGACCTACAATTACAGTGCTTTTTGGTTCGGTTCATTTTATGAGGACAGTAGAACGGGCTATGATAGGTATATTGCAAAAATAAAATCAGTTCCGATCGTTGCGTGCTATATAAATGTACCGGTTGAACTGGACTTTTAGCATTCCGGACAAGACCAATGACACTTAAATTGCATATTATAAGATTTTGCATCGAATTGACATCGTTCGCAAAATCTTGATACGCAAAAGAGAATGTTTCACATTTTCTCACTTCATCAAAAGGAATACCAGAGATGTTGTTGGAGATGTGAAAATTAGCAGTTAATACAAGTCCATCGGTTCAGTTCCTTAGAATTCTGCTGCGTGTGAGGCTGATCAAGTTTTCGTCAAGGCCAAAGTGAATTCAAAATAAAAGAACTTAGTACCATGAACCTGTTTCAGTTTCAATAGGGTCCAGGGATGTCCACCTCGTCCACCATGAACTTCAACTTTCCGCCAGGAATCGTTGTGGCCATCATAATAAGGAGAGTATCCATACATGGCCAGACTTCCATCATTCTCTTTGCAAAAAAAGACTGAATATAAAATCCCCATCTGCCATAGGGTCCACAGATAGGAAAACGCCTTTTCGCAATCGCCATTCTTCAAGGTACTTGTCGCAATGAAGAATGCTGCTGAATTCCACCAAACAGAAGTCTTTACCGTCTCTAATGCGAGACCTAAGAGAGTTTGGCTCGGAGCTGCTACTACAAAGGCCTGAACAGTTCGTTGCAGCTTTATCCAAAACGTCTCACGATACAAAATCTTTGAGTGCCAAATTTCTTCGTACATTCCATCGACTATTGATCTTGTATGGCCGATAGAAGCTATTGCTGCAATCTCTGAGCTATGCAACAGCTCTAATACCATTTCAGGGACAGGACCAATCACGGCAACGGTACGATCGTCAAGCAAGAGACATTTCTGCACAATTTGAACCTGGAAATCATACGTACTGACCATACTTTGCTGTAAGTACATGAACAACACATACATATATAGATATCAATTATTTTGAAATAGAGAATCAAAACATATTCTATGGAATTGATTTTGAGTAAACTCATGAGTGCTTTGACCAGTGGAGGCTATTGAACGATGCGATTGAATAGGTTCATGAAATTGGTGAAGTTTATACTGGAGAGTAGAAATCGTACATTTGTCGTAATGGGTTTCATAGAGTTCTCTATAAGAATTCCGATATACTACCTGCTCTGAGTTCAATTTACCGTCAATTCACTCGTAAGATTAGATTCGTTGAAACTTGAACGGTCCGTCAGTGCTGCATGTAGGGATATTACATTTAACACGACTATTTGTAAAATGACGAGCAGAAACATTCTGCATTCGGAGACCATAGAGCGGTGAAATGTCTGACCTTTCTATTGTGAATCTCTAAGACAGGAGTGTATTTATATAAGCAGGAATAAAATAGCATCGTAAAATATTAACACATCGAAGAACAGGAATTGACGAAAGTATTCGGATCCATTTTTCATTTGCAACAAACAGCACTAGGACTGGAATGTTATCATTTGGCTCATGCCAAGCTTCGCCTAGAATCGAGCCTAGAATCTACAACTTACTATCGCGATTTATTACAGCTCTGAACTAACAATCAGAAATGATATTCAGGCGAGTAACCATGTCTCCCATAGTTCTGTCGACTAGATTTGTAGCTCTCATCATTCTGAGGCAACACTTTCGTTTTCTTACCGTTCTTTATGACCGAAGACACTCCAGCCTCTATTATGGTCTCAATCAACCGGTGAAGTGCTCGCAGCTCGAGCAATAGTTCGTAAACAATGCCTATGATCTACTGGCCAAATGACAATTGTGCGATTATGGTTAAGACTGACGCAAGTTGTCATTTCTCTTTGTGAATTCACCTGAAGAAACATCCAATTCCGATAAAGGTAATATCTTATGGTGCAAGTGTGGTGTTGTTGAAATAAAATTGTAGCGCTTATCGTATACCCTATTGGTGATAGTACCATGCTTCTTATCTTATTGTATAATCAAGGATTCAAGAATTATTACCGATCCAGTCTTGATTGTGATTTGGTATTTCTAAAAACATAGCTATAATTGTAATTGTAGGTATTCTCGACTGCAAATATATCCAACTGTGTTCATATACTGCGGCCAAAGTTGGCTTGCCTAAAAAACATTTTCTTCGTCATTGCATGTGAATTTTCGTACGGAGGTATGTAATCATTTTTGCATTGTATCAAATCCAGGGTACCTGGGCACTCCTTTTTTTCGCAAAGGGCGTCCAAGATGATAACGATGGATTGACCAAGGTCGGCGAAACGCGTTGCAAAAAAAAAAAAAATCAAGCCCGAACAATCGATGCGTCAGAAGCAAGTATTATGCTTTGAACGGTAATCTTATGTTCCACTGAGCTTTTTAGCCGCGTAAAATAATTTCAAAGAAAAGCAAGTATCATTACACATCAAAAGCCGAAGAGCTTATCTCAGGATGGATATTATATGTTCAAGATATTATTCCAGAATATGATGTTTTTACTGTTGAATGTGTAAATATGATGTTTTGCAGAGAGAACGCAGGATAGCATCTCTTGTTAGCATATTTTGAGATTTATACCCATTATGGCACTGAGGCATCGATCTTCCAATCGTAATTTGAGTATTTCTGAAGTGTATTCAGAGACCGCACAACGGTTATCCATTTTGATAAATTGGTAGGAAGTTCAAAGATTATCGGTTACGGGTAACGTAATGGAAGTGGATTGGAGTTCGAATGAAGAAAGAAAAACCAGCAGATGGACAGAAGTATGTAGTGTAAAGGAAACTAAGATATGGCAGTTTTTATGCATTTATTATCAGTCAAGTATATCTGTTTACAGTTATATACAAGTGAGCGAATAGCACAATAGGTATGTATATCCCGTTGGGCGGGATTTCATTTTTCAAAATTGCGCTGCAAAAATTGAAGCACGCGACTATTAAGCGAAGGGTTTACCTCCTTCACTAGTTCCGCCAAACCATAGGTTTTTTTTTTTTGTTCACTTTGTACGAAATCTATCAAACATAAGATTAATCAAGGAAAAACGTATAAGCTACTGATACATACGTAGCTGCGATACGTACGCAAAGCCAAGCTATATGTTGTTACACGTACACATGGACATGATTCTGGTCCTAACCGACGCAAGTATACATGCACATAGGTCACACACATATACTAGTAGCGTAGAAGTATTTTGCTAAAATAGTACCACCCTAAGCCACGTGGGTGCCACGAAGTAGTGGGGATTCCCCTCCGGCGTCGAGTTTTCCCTGACGGAATCTAGATAGCTGTTTCACTCTTGCGGTTACGTCCGGCGGGAATTCATATTGAGTATTCAATCGTTACGGTATGAGTTTCGAATATGAGGTCAATTTAGTGATACCATTGAATTATTTTGATTCTTCGCCATAAGTGATTACTAAAATAACGTGCGGAAACATTTATTTTGTTCACTTGCGAAACTTTTCATTTCTTTTATATCTGTGATTTTATATTCTCCGGTGAACTGCAGTCTCGTTATGAAATCATTGACTATTTTACTCATCGTTGTGCCGGCAGTTTTGGCTAAGAAACCACACATTGTATTCATATTGGCTGACGATTTGGTACGTTGCACTAGATCGACCATGATGTGATAGAAAAAGGCATGGCCCAGATTTATCAAGTATTCAAGCGTACGCCATTTGAAAGTGAAACTCTTTTCATTGACAATACTTCCTATAAGTTTAAACTGGTCAATTCTTATGCCAGGAGTTCGCAAACTGTAGATCATTGTGTGAACTATGTTTGCTACCGAGTCTCCTTTCTTCAAGTCTGTAGTGAAGAGGTTTACTGCTTTCTTGAGAACTTAGGTTCAAGTTTTGAAGTACTTTTGAAGAGTTTTAACTTGAAAGAAAAAATTTCCACAAGCCTTAACTTTGACTTTCCTCGAATGAAGTTTTGCATAAATGAGATTCAACTTCGCAGCTCTGTTTGCGCGTCTTAACATCAAATTTCGTCAAGATTGTTTACATATTCTTCTTTTTGTACTGCTCGCATGCCGTACGAATGTGTCTGTCAGCTGTAGAAAAATTAAGAGGCCATTGTTTTTAAGTCACAAAACTGATTTTCGCAAATCTTGGAAAATGTGACAAGCGTTATACTCTGCATTTCATGATCGTCGGATCACAAATTCGAATATTGGAGTAGTCAAAAATTGTATTTTTAATATAATTCATACATAAAATAAAACATGTAATAAAAACATGTCTGTGAAGTACCTTGTCCATTGCAATTGAAGAAATTATGATCATCATAAGGGTTGCAATGATATACTCACGATGTGGGAATTGAACATTCAACATAAACATAGCATACACCGGTACTCACAGTATTCCTTTGATATTTTCAAAGTATCTACTAAGACACCGCAGTTTAATTTTCGCAATACAATAGGCCACTCCGCACCTGATACCTACCATATTTTTGAAGTCATCGAGTACTTTAGCACTGCTAACTGACAGTACCATGGCTAACAGTTGCATGCTGAGTTTAATGCTACTGGATATACCGTTCAACTTTGCATCACGTATGGAAATAGCTGAGCTAGCATTGTGGACATCCTAACGGCGCAGCAAATACCTCTAAAAGACGTTATTGATCTACCACCACCGCGTTCCGCGCTTCAATGTCTTTGACCAAACACAACAAAAAGTTCTGGTGTCTTAGGACTTGATCCTGAAAAAGCGGAGGATTAATCCATCATTCAGGACTTTGTCGTTGATCACTCAATCGATTATTTTATTATGTACAGTATTCACGCAGTTATCAGCGACCTTTTTTTCTGAATTTAACTCTACGGCATTAAACTTGGTAAATGTAGTCCTGTGTGAGAAAGACCATCCCTCGGCGGAAGCGTCATACAGAAGACACGATTTAGGGGTTGTAAAACTTCATCAGTTTCGAGAATATAGGAATGACGAAACTTCTTATTACCTGTATAGAGACAAATGTATGGTTAATTATTTTTTTCTCGTCTTCAGGGCTGGAATGACGTCGGTTTTCATGGTTCTGGGCAAATTCCTACACCGAACATTGACGCCCTAGCATACTCGGGTCTTTTATTGGACAAGTATTACGTCTCCGCCATCTGCACGCCATCCAGGAGTGCCCTTATGACGGGTAAACATCCCATTCACACCGGCATGCAACACACGGTGAGTCTCAATGGCTCCGTGAACTCGGCGAGCCTTCGACGTGGTATTAAAAGCAGCTGACAAAGTCACAGAGAATGAATTCTTTAGGACTCACGTCATTTCTCGAGATATCTGCCATTTGTTTCAAACCCAAAAAGTCCTATTCATCAGTTTTGATCCCAAATGAGTAGTCTATACTTCTTTGTCATTCAAACGGAATTTTCAATAGAACCTCAGTGTTGCAACTTTTGGACGATTTTTTTGCGACTGTAATCTGAGACAGTCTAACATCTTCGGTCGTTGTAAGATCTCCCTTAGACTGGATTGATAACTCGTGGTACCGTAAGTACTCATGTACTGTTAAATCACATTGATTGTTATATTGAGTTAAACGGAATTGAACTGAATGACATCGGTTATTGCCATTATACTTGTATTCGTCGAGACTGCGTCTGTTGAATATCTGAGATTAACAAGCGAAAAAACTTGTCTTGCAGCTGTTTTGCTTTGACTGCTGAATCACAAAATGCGAAACGTGATGATTTTTCAAACAAATGCTTCGTTTGATGTTTTATTTTATTTATTTTTATGTTTTGCATTTTTAATAAGTAGTAACTGAAGTTCCTCAGAAACTGCAGGAGTTTCTTCGTGGGATTCACTATAATTCTTCGTTATGAAAACCATAATGTGTGATTCTTTGCCAAGATTTAGAGTAATCATTTTCATCTTTTTCAACTTCGACGTTGTATAAGCATAATAGAGACCATCATATAGAGAAATTTTTCCCCATCTGTCTTCGCATTATCACTCTATAATAACAATAGCAAATAAAAAAGGATATGCCTAAGAAGCACCATCGCTTACTGAAGCAGCTATAATTAACAGACGTACGCAGTTTCCTTAACGTCTTTACATCAAGTGTCGTAACTTCGCTATCTCCACGTGAAAGTTCGTGGTTTGAGTAATATGCCTTGCACGAAACATAAAGTTAGAATAATTGATTCTCCATCTCGACGATGCAATATAGTACCTGAAGGTTCAATGGTTTAACATAAATAACGTATAATACTATCTGGTATCCATATGATACACCTTATATATTTATACATCCATCAAATAGATTCAGAACAGCTTACTAATAATAAGTATCTGTACAGTATGTGTTTGCATATGTGTCTGCAAAGGCGTAGAGTTGAATGTATTTCATACTTCTTTCTCTACGTACTCTTATAGCGGATGGCCACGAAATATTGATTGGTCAAAATATTTTTAGACATGGTTTCTATGTACGCAGAACGTGGCTAAGCGGTGTTGCGTTACCCACAAAAATTTCGGATCAATGAAAGTGAAGATCTTAGTTGCAACACCGTCAAACAGTCTAGATAGTGCAAAATGTATACGATATGAATGGAAATTTTCTCAATTGTTATAGGTCTAGATAGAACCTACTCATAGGATGAGTAATGCCCGAAGTATTGTAAGAATAGAAACTTTAAGATATTCTCGTAAAAAACTTGTACAACCGTGGGTCATCCATCACGTTATGCTTGGTCGAGTCATTGATTTCATAGTGTCATTGATCTCGAGGAATAGTAACCTAGACCTAGAATTGAAACCGAAAGCTCTCCGTTTATTTATAGCACGCTATGAATTTACGATCAGAAAGTTATAGGTTTCGTATATGTGGTAGCAGAGTTCAGCACACAAAAAGTATGTCGTTTTAAACAGTCATATTCCACAGCAAAAAATCGTACATATTTGCATACTGGAAATATAACCCCAATCATGGTCAAAAGCAATACTTTCCGAGAAATGGACTGCGAATTCACCGGACCTATTGATTGAATTGAATCTCCATCGATATAGTTGACAACTTTGCCGCATTCAAATGAGTCCTATTGCTTGACTTTTAAATGCTTCGCAGGAATTTGGAGGCATATCGAGATTTGTGAAAGTCGGGCATCAACATCAAAGGAGAAATAAAAATCAAACTGTGCGACACACGCAAGCTTTGCAAACGAATTCCTTTTTTTTATTTACATTTAATTTGCTCATTCATTCGCGACTACTTCAGCGGGTCATGTTCTTCACGCTTCTAAAGTGAGTTCCACTTTTTATCTATTCGTGTTTTGGAAGGTACTATACGGTGCAGAGCCTCGAGGTCTTCCTCTAAACGAGAAGCTTTTACCACAATATCTCGAAGAACTTGGTTACGTCAACCATATAGTTGGGAAATGGCATCTGGGGCATTTCAAGAAGGAATACACCCCAACCTTCCGAGGTTTTCGTAGCCACATCGGCTACTGGACGGGGCATCAAGATTACAACGATCACACGGCTATGGAACATGTAAGTCATGATTTCGTTTCCACTGATTTCGAAAAAATGATGATACCAACTGGGTTTGTATTGACAGACAGAGAAAAGTGTCAGCAATAATTATCGCACTGTGTCAACTTACGAAGTTTCGTTTTTAGCATCTTCAGCAACTACATTGTTCAGTGAACGACCTTCAATGTCAGAAAAACAAATTAAATTGTGAATTGTCAACTGAATACAGCAAGTGTATTCAGTCCTAAACATTTGTATGCTTTGTTCACACGTACAGCCACGACTCACAATGTGAATTCTGATTTATTAATATATGCAGGATTTATGGGGCTTCGATATGAGACGTGGAATGAAGCTCGCCTGGGATTTGCATGGGCAATATTCAACAGATATATTCACCAAAGAATCTGTGTCAATCATTAACGCTCACAACACAAGCAATCCTTTGTTCCTTTATATCGCTCACGTTGCGGTGCATTCAGCAAACCCGTACAATCCTCTACCAGCCCCGGATAAAAGAGTTGCGAGATTCGACACCATCGTTGATTACAATAGGAGAAGATTTGCAGGTAGATAACACAGTAATTTCATATAGACATCCCATTCAGAATTGACACCCATGAACTTTCAAATATCCCATAGACACCGCAATACGCGACGGATGTCCACTGAACGGATGTTCAAATTCGACAAAATTCAACGCTATAACCAATACAAATTCGCCAACTCTATAGAAATTTCGAACCTTTTTATAGAGCCTCGATAGATTTACAGAATGGAAATAAAAATCCCGTCGATACGGGTAATTCCTAGCAATGTTATCAATAGGAAAGTTCAAATAACTGAAACGGTGATAGTAGTTCGTGCAGGTACTATCGGGATTTTTACAGTTAACATATCCACATGCTTAGGTTTACCTCGCGTCCGTTTTTCTGTATGATAAGCCCATAGAACATGCCACTATCCGTAGAACGATACGATAAACTGCTTATAGATATATATTTTTAGCTAAATATTCAATGGTTGAGATGAATCTACACGTGAGAGCAATTATAACAGTTTACGCGTTGGTTAATTTCGTGGTTCTGCAGCTTTATATGAATAATAAACTTGAACTGACCGCAGAGCGAAAACGCTATACCTACAATATTATTGGACTAATGCGTATAACTAGAGTATACTCGTGGGTACGACAATTATAATACCAGCTGCGGGAATACTTGCAAATATTCATGAAACTCACGTTCAAGGTCAGGTCTGACTTAACAACTAATACAGCGGTTGGATCAAATTAGAATTCTCTAGTATGAAAGCTTTCGGATTTTCGATTTATTCTCAGCCTATAATCTGGACAGGGTCGTTAGAGAAGTGGCTTAAAATTACTACATTCCGGCAACACTTGTATATTTCCTCTATTATTGAAAGTGATACAAATCTGGGCTACCTATAACTTTGGGTATTGCAGGTATTGTCAAACAGGCAGCATTTGGTCCTGTTCTAATGAAAAATTATAAAAATCGACTCACGTACACCTAATTATTTTATCCCACGTCTCAGTTACGCATGAGCTGCCAATTTTTTCTGTAGCAGTTACGTACAGCTTCTTTCGAGGATATTATTACAGTGGAAGGTGCCTCACAGTCTGTTACTCACTAAATTATTTAATTTTTTTCAAACCAGCGTTTACAAGTATCCGCTTGACGTTGCAGAAGATAGTAAAAAAGTGTACCATTCAAAAAGGTCAAAGCCGAGTGCCTAAGTATAATTTTAAGATAATAAAATGGTCGTAAATGCCACTTGAAATATAACTTGCTTTTAACTTATCCAATAGCGGTTCTCAGCAAACTTGACGATTCTGTGGGTGCTGTGGTGGATGCTCTACGAAAACGAAAGATGCTGCAAGACAGTATCATAGTTTTTTCAACTGACAACGGTGGTCCAGCAGCAGGTTTCAATAGTAACGCAGCATCAAACTATCCATTACGAGGTGTCAAGAATACTTTATTGGAAGGTGCGTAAAACTCTAATGCAATCACCACTGCAGTATACAAGATGAAAAATCGAAATAACACATGTTCACAACCAACAGCAGTAGATATTCAGTTATTTTTTTTTTTTTTTATGCGAGGCGTCATCTGGGAGGAAAAAAAACTAGGTGTAAAAGGGGTTCAAATTATTAGGTGGGGTACGAGGTGCTGGTCTTTTGTGGTCCCCGCTGTTAAATCATCCAGGTCGGGTTTCGAGACAACTTTTCCACGTAACTGATTGGCTACCAACACTGCTAACAGCCGCTGGCGGAGATCCGTCACATTTAAAAATTGACGGAATGAATCTTTGGTCTGCTTTATGCAATGACACCGAATCTCCTCGTACAGAGATCCTTCATAATATTGACGATTTATATGGGAACGCCGCAATCACGGTTAATGATTGGAAGCTTTTGCAAGGTAACCGAAAGTGTAATATCATCATTTTCAAAACTTTTTAAACAATGTGGTAGTTTCAGCTGTATAAAAACCGTCTCGAAATTCCATCTGGCTTTCTTTCTCAGGAACTAATTACAATGGCGCTTGGGATCATTGGTATGGTCCTTCAGGAAGAGGAGATCCTTATAACTATGGAGCGGTAATCGGTAGTTTGTCTGGTCGTGCTGTAGCCAGTGTGGGTCTTAATGTGAATCCAGCCAAGGCACGTATTCTTCGCCAAGAAGTTTCTGTAACATGCGCTCCAAAGAACAGCAGCTTACCACCTTGCAATCTCCTCAAGGCACCTTGCCTTTTCAAGATCTCTGAAGATCCTTGCGAAAACAACAATCTTGCAAACGAGTACGTATCATGCCTTTGTTTTCATTATACCACGTATATTTATCAGGCGAAAAAAATTATTTACGGTTTATTTGGTAATTTATCCTGAAGATTATTCCAAACGAAATTCATATCCGGGATCGCGTTATGACGTGAAAACGAATAATCTGTTCACGTAAAACAGACATGTGGCGCACGAAACTTATAATGTGATGTTGCAAATGAAAGGGTATTATAGGGTTTTCGAGTGCAATGTATCAATTAAAAGAAAATTGTGTACTGGGTGCAGGCAATATGGAATCGATTGAGTTCCAGAATTTGTCTATATTGTTTGATCAATAAACTCAGCTGTGCCTGGAAAAATTTAGAAAAATAGACACGCAAAACTGGGATATCTCGAATGGCAATATTGTAATACGGCAAATAGTACTGCAGTGAGGGAAGGCGCACAGCGATTAGTTTCGAATAATTAGAAGGCGAAGTGGATTACTTAGGTTAGACTTTTTGGCCACCTTAGTACCGTTTCTGGCCATCGGCTTGATCCATTTGTCGCCATATCTATTACATGCAAATGGAGATAATTGCCACAATTGGTACAACTGCGTTTCGACTGTCAATTGTTCAACAATTAAGTGCATTAGGCGTTGAATTATTGAACAATAATGCCATTTAATACTCACTTAATGTCCTATTTTCACTTTCTGTTCAATGTTTGGCTAATTTGAAAGGTACCAGCAATAAATACGGACTCTTTAGGTGGCCATAACTTAAGTAGTACAGTAGCCACAAATGGTACGTCAACCCAGTTTTAGTTTTGATAGTAACGTAAGAAATCTGTTACGCTGATTTTCGGTGAACAATCTAACCTTCGATTGTATCTGTTTCTTGGCTGCAGGTATCCAGAAGTTGTTAGGCAGTTAAAGATTGAGATGCAGAAATGGAACGCGACAGCAGTCAAGCCAGCAAATCTTCCATTGGATCCTCATGGTAATCCTAAATTCTGGGATCATACCTGGACCAACTTTGGAGATTACAACATTACCGTGTCGAACACCGTCAGCTGACTGTATCCTCACCAAAGTTCCTTGTATATTTATTTTTTAATCATCCTCATCATTTACTCTCATACGACATTCTTTCAATCATCATGTGAATACTTATAGACTGGACTCTTAGCGATATATTTCATTAGATATAAGAGAGATGATAGTATGATAAGTCTCGATACTTCTTTTCTTCCATTCTGATTCAATAATAACTTATAGATTGGAAATACGTCGATAGGTGAAAAGAATGTTTTCATCTCGATCTTCACACATATGAGCTCCGGATATTTTTTATTATGCAGCTGCGTGACTCAAACAGTATGGATGCATATGCTAGCGTAAATTAGTTCAATGTTGAATTGCAGAACACCTAATAATTCGTACGTCATGTTTCGTACATTTATACATTAACAAAATACAATATGTTTCTTATTTCGTTTACCATTATCAGTTTTTTTTTGTTTTTTTTTTGGGAGGGTTTTTTTCTGTGTAAATCTATAAGAAAATCCTTCTACTACTCATCCTGGAACATTGATATAAATAATACAGAATTCTGGAACAAGAGTTAGGATCTTCAGAATTTTCATCGGTATGCCAATGACCAGGAGCAGATATGATATCAGATGAGTTCCATCACCAAGTTCCTGAATTGTCCAACAGATGGTTCTTATAGTCATACAACATCAACCAGGTGCTGCACAACTCAGAATGCTCTTAGCAAAATATAATTCGCATACGGAAGTATCCATATCGGAGATTTGTTGTACTAATTATATGATTCCATGGATATTACAGAATCACCATCATTTTTTTACAAACTCTGACGTGATTGCTCCGTGAAAGAAAAAGTTTATGTTCGAGACCTGTACGTTCATCAGAGTCAATATTGTAGCGTTAGCTAAAGGGTTGAAGAGTTGGAAATTTTTTTTAAATAACGAAAGCTGAATTGTCATGCAAAACTAACACTTTTTTCTATACCTTCCTTGATAAAAAGTAAAAACATTGAATACCAAAACAAAACTAGAAGAAGATCATGGTCGAGTAGCTGATATTGGTATGAGGAGAAATTATCTTCGATTACACGACTTAATTATATTGCCATATACGTGTTTACTCATAGGTTGAAATACGATCTTATCAGCTCAACTTTATAATGAATATTTTATTTTCAAGTAAAGTTACCACTAGATAATCTTTCATTATTATGGTTTGGACGAAGGATGTTCGTGGTTGGTTAATTCCAGGAACACGTCGTGTTGCTTGTCAGACTTACTGGCCACAGTCTCCTTCTACAACGACAACGTATGAGGTAGGTATGACTTTCCATAATTATTCACGAAGTCATTTTTATCTTCTCGCTTTTGAAAAGGGCAAATTGTTTATATAAATTACTACGAGAATGAAACTTTTTTGCTAAATATATCCACGTTTTGAGATCCAGAAAATTTTTTTATAATGGTTCTTGGATGGATGCATATTCACATAATGTCATGCTCTTCTATCAATTACCTAGCTATGTTAATAGAAATCTGCAGCAATACTATTGGCCAGACAAGAAGATTGTAACATTGGCGTAAGTTTGTTGCCCGCCATACTAATATATCTTTTTATTATGTTTTACTATTCCTTCGTACATAGGAATCATATCTATACCATTCCCCACGTGATATAACATAATTAACTCTAGAACTACAAACCGGAGTAGATATCTACCTTAGGCGAACTTTGTCAAAAGGACATTTTGGCCGTTTTCTATCACTTTTAGGTATTCAAATCGATTTTTCACTAACTCAAGTTTGTTGACATTGGATTTGATTTTCACTATTCTCTTTTACATTAAACAAACGAAGAGATTTATATACTTACGAGTCTCATTACTGCTTTCAGAACGATTTTGCGAAAAAGAATCGCGTGAATTACACCGGTTTGTAGTTTAAAGGTAGAAAAAATGGGCTCGTGGTTCTGGGGTTAAATGGAATATCAGAATCATTCGACATTCAATTGTTCGAAAAATTCAGACACCAGCAATTGTTCACAGGAATAAATGGTAACGGAGCGGAGATAGCAGACATCCTGCGTGCATTCTGGATATCTGAAATTGTATGCTGAAATACATACATCCTTTCTGTTGAAAGGATGTGCGCGTGTCAAGTAATCGCGGTAGCGGTTTTCCTTCCTTTACTTATGCTTGTTTGTTTATAAAATTTATCCCTCCATGAATAAGATCACTTCAGCTTGCCTTGGTGAATATTTTTCAATTGTATTGGAAATTATAACAGGAAAATTAAATTTATATATAATTCAAATACTCCGGCGAAGACCCAAGAATTTCACACAAATAATTACTGTCCAGCAGACCATTGCTGTTATACTTCACAGTGAAACAAGAATGAACACGTTCTATTCGTATTTGACATAGGTAGATCATAAGCATGAAATTTTGCAATGATATAAACTTAAATATATTTTCATCATTCTAACCTCAGAATCGCAGCTTCGTCGCGATTCCTCGGCTTTCGTATAATGTCAAATATATTTGTTATTTCTGTATGGGTAAATTGTACAAGTCCGTTTGTGAAAATCGATAAATGGGGAAACATAAAAACCTCCATTTGTCCACTTCGATGGGTGCAAGATAGATGAGCGTGGACACCGAGACTCTCCTTTTTTTCCATACTTTTCAGTACTCCTGCAAGGGCACGGGTGAGTCCTTTTGCTTCACATACGATTGAAATACTTCATCGAAGAGCGACGAATTCCGCGTCATCGCAACTATTATTGTCCCGGACATAATTCTGCCATGCGGTGACTTCTTGGTATCTGATTTCCGGCGTTGCGCCTGCAGGACAAATGATTGTGGCACGCATATTTATATTCTAATAGATAAGACTGCGGCTCACATCAGACATATTCTTTCTGTTATTTTGTTCCAATGGTATGCTTTCTTGACGAACTCGTTAAAATCGTTATTTACTCATACAATGGTTGACATGCTCAACAATGGAACAGTGATGAACTAAATCGAAGATACTGGTGCATCCGATTATGTCAAATCATATGATTTCAAAAGTCTGATCATCATGAGTTATAATCAGTCCGAAAGTTTTTTTTTAGTTTTTTTGCTAAAAACTCCACACTCTAGATTCTCAATGTATGAAAATTTCACGCTGTTGATATTTTCTATTATGAGATCAAAATTTTGCAAGTGATTTCGATTTCGAATGGCGAAGACCGTGGTTGTAACAACTAATGCCAAAAAATGTTATGCAAAAATAGTGAGTGATTATTCTCTGAAACTTTCACTCCTCCTCTTCATCATCTGATCAATTCCATACCCTGAGATTCCCTTATAAGTCTCCTAGACTATCAGAGTTGAATGCTTTCAGTTCACAGGGTATTATTTACAGAGCAAAAGTCAAGAGGTGTCTATTCTAATAATATGATCGATTTATTTCGATTTCATGAAAGGGTTTGTTTAACAATGTAGTTTCGCGAAACAGTTTGACATACCAAAAAAACATACCATTACGACCAACGACGCGCTATATTTCTGAAGATTCCCAGGGTACCACGTAGGACCTTATTTGGAGGTGATCAGGTCAAAAAATGGGGAACAGAATTTTGGATGTACTTCTCATTATCAGTGAGATTTATTGTTAGATAATAGAAGCGGTTGATTTATGGGCAAATTTTCAATAATGTATATCGTACATGATTATCCTTTAAATGAATGGTTCGTTTCAACGTTTATTCCTTGGTGACAATTACGACTCAAAATACATACAGTCTTATCTAGAGATGTGACATGTTAATATTGATCATATTACATAAAGCTAATAATTCATTGCGCCAGGTATGTGACCCAAGAGTTAAGGGAATCTGCTTCTCGTATGATCTTCTCATTTTTGTTATTGAAGTCTGGTAAAATAATAACTCCATCTGCAGTACCCTCGTTCGATATTTGTAGGGTCAAATATCTGTAGTAAACTCAGTGCCGTCACTCCTGGCTGCATCTGTGAATTTACAATGCATATATGTATTATATATATGTATCTTGGTATAATTGCCATTGCACTTATTAGAGAATCAATAAAAGTATCCTTTAATTTTTGTTAGACGCGAGCACGCGATGATCTGTATAAAACGAAATGATTCTTATACCTGAGTATATGTTTGTTTCGGGGGATTCAATAGATTACATTTCATTTGCAGTTTCACGACATGATGAGCTCCAAGCTGATAGTAATATACTTACTTGCAGGACTTCTTATCCCATCGCCAGGAATTCGGACAATCATTTACTTCAACTTGACACTGGCAGGCGCATGTTTCATCGCTCCACACCATCCCAGCCGAAGTATTGCATTTCGGTTTACCCATTCGTTCTACTTTACAGTTGCAGGCACATTTTTTAGCATCAAAATATTGTCGCTCATTGCAACTATCTTCGTTCTTCATGCACATGCATCTGGATTGATATTGTCAAATTAATTTTAATCCTACGATTCAGCAACATCTACTGATTAATTTTTCAACTAAGTCAAACGTAGGAAATCTACATAGTACAATGAAATCAGAACGGCTGCATATCAATGTGACCAAAAAGTATGCTGTTACATTAGTTCATTTCAGTCATGGAAAAAATTTATTATCAAACTGCTAATCTGCACAAATTGGAAATTTGGTTTTCGGAAAAACAATTCGGGAGACGAAGTGAAAATCTCATAGGTAAGACAAAAAAAAAAAAAAGAAAGACGAATACACTGTGTTCACGAAAAGATCGACACAACATCAACAAGTATTATAGCGATGACGTCTTGGTAGAGGACGTAAGTCGATTTCTCG
Organism: Ametastegia equiseti; assembly: GCA_963989295.1. NCBI lineage: Eukaryota > Metazoa > Arthropoda > Insecta > Hymenoptera > Tenthredinidae > Ametastegia > Ametastegia equiseti. The sequence continues at coordinate 8,885,339 of OZ022397.1, forward strand.
GTGGACAGAGTGTAGAATAGAATTTCTTCATACTTGCAGGCTGCATGTTCCATGACTGTTACAGAAACGCATTTCATCGGCATCCCATGTTCACCCTGACGTTTTAGCTGAACGACAAATGATTTCGGCTCCGTTTTCATCGGCATAGGAGAAAGGCGATGTGAACAAGCACCGATACAGCGCTTAACAGTGACTGTGCTTGGATCGAACTCGAAACCCTCCTCGGGTTTGAGAACAACATGCCGTTCACGAGGCTTCAGCGCAGCATTTGTCCGACTGATCATAAATTTCTCTCGTTGGTTCTTACAATCTGAAGATAGAGTAATAAAAGAATTAGTTTATAAAGTAAATTCAGCAATGTGTATGGTATGGTTGGCAATCGTATGCGAATCTATGACATTTTGCGATTTTTTTGTCCAATAAACAGAATTGTGACATTGAAATGTCAAAAACGAGAGAAAAGGATATTATGTACTAACTCGAGAGGCTGAGCGGATTCGAACCAAATCAAGAGATCTGGGTATTCCGAAACATTGAGCGCCTGTCAAATCAAAAAGCTACAACATCGTATGGAATTTACTTTTTCGAGATGCATGGACAACGAGAATATGGGGCTACAGAAAAATATAAATAAAAATTTCTGGACAATGATACTTACGCCCAATTTCCGTATACTGGTGAGGACCCTCTGGCTCTGTGTGATTGTATTCCTGCCCCCGGACTAAAACCAGAGCAGTTGCGACAGTGCAGATTGCAAAAGAGAAGTACATGTTTGAGCTTTTATAAAAAAATAAATGCAATTTTTTCCTGATCGTGATCCCAGCTTCACCAACGCGAACTTGGACGTGAACTGTATGACATTGCGTCGTGTGCGTATTTATGACCGTCGCGTCTTTGGCTGGATTGCATGATGGAACTACAGACTGGGAATCCTTCCTGTGGTGGGGAACCAATCAGATACCGCTTTGTGCGTTTGTGGGAATGAATGGATTTCCACTTTTCATTATCTATATATTATAATATTCATGTATAATAAGAATATTGGTTCAAATTGAAAAATTACATGATTTTATTGGATAGGATACTCGCATTTTGGCATTTTAGTAATCAAATAAAAGATGTCGGTTTTTCTGAATCTGCCCTACGAATTTGCTGAAGCATCTCATAATCAGATACCGACGAATGAAGAAATCAGCTAGTTTGTTAATCACCAAATTTCATAAATACATCGATCGAATCTCAGAATAAATCATAATATACGTACGAGTATGGTGTATCGAGTATACCGTAAATATTGTACATCCGGATTCCAGTGATGAGTTTGAATCCGAATGTGAATGTGAATCGATCTTGATGAAATACTTTTTTCGCACTTCAGTCGTTCTAAATCTGAAGAAATGCAGAAAATTACACACACGTAGTCACTCTGTCGCGTGAGAGTGTTAAAATCATTTGCGAGGATTTTGAAAGTAGCGATGCGAAAGATTAATTAGCAAATCAAGCTGGTACGAAGCCCTGCAAACTCATTTACAGCAAGGAAACTGTGGCTCGGAGATAATGTCCGAAGTAGGTATGATATATTGTTCTAAAGTGTAACTTATATGGGATAAAGAAATGACAATGATATTCAGCGTGGATATGCTGCAGAGCATATATTGAACTCGAGCTATTTGCGACATTTATTATTTCCGCACACCTGATTTAGTTTTGACGACATCACTGCATTATATAAAAATACGCATCATTATAAGTCAAAACTAGATTATTGCCCAAAATCTTTCAGCACATAATCTCTGCGTGTTATCTGCTCGTAATGATTATTGTGTATGAGTTACTGGGAATGCGATTTTCCTTGTATAATCAGCTTATTTTTGTATGCTTTCGATTATCATGAAGTGAATGCGCAATCGGCTTGATAATGGTTTTCTAAATAATTCGCCTCAGTCATGTTCCGTTGATTTATAAATCGTTGAGGAAAGACTTTGCCACTTTGGAGAAGTGGAAATTCCAAGTTCTCGAATTTTACTGTTCTCACAAAACGACCTGTTTATTTTTACTGCGTCCTCTATTTTATTCGCATGGAATTTCCGAAAATGCGTTTATCGTTATTCTGAAAGTCTCACAATCAGTTCAACTCATGCGTCGTGGACAGCGGAGAAACAGCGCATGCGCGTCTAGTACATTCTTACGAACAACTGAATCAAAATCATTCTTTAATACGTACCCCGTACTCGCACTCAAGGGACAGTAACCAAAAAAGGGCGGAGATGAAGTGCCAACTGTTAGCATAGAATTTGTCGAAACTACAATCTATTTTTGGAGTATTATTTTCTCATAATTATTGAATGACAATATTAATCGAACATAATAAGTGATTTGTGAAGTATAATATTGTTTAATGCAATATTTACAAAACTCATCGTTAATCTGTCTACTATATCGCGTGACTAAAATCAAAAGGGCGTATGCGCCAAAAATGCCAGTATCATAACAAAAAGGCGTATATCAACAGAATTACATGGGCAGCTACCTAAAAGCAAAAGGGCGAATACACCGTGTGCCAAAAATCAAAAGGGCGTATGCGCCAAAATGGTCAGTATCATAACAAAAGGGCGTATACACCATGCGACTAAAATCATAAGGGCGTATACGCCAAAAAATCGTCAAGGCCGATACGCCCTTTCGATTTTGGTCAAAAGCCAGAATAATAAATAAAGTGGCTCATACGCCCTTCTGATTTTAGCAATCGCCAAAATAATTGAAAAAGTGGCTCATACGTCCTTTTGATTTTAGTCAAATGCCCGAATACAGAAAAAATGAATGAAAACATTTTTAAAAATGGCTCATACGCCTTTTTGTTTTTACTCAAATGCCGAATTGAGGAAGAATGGCGGATACGCCCTTTTGTTTTTAGTCGAGTGTCTCATACGTCCTTGTGTTGTTATGATCTGTTTTTTGTTATACGTGGAGTAGTATATACATACGCCCTTTTGTTATTTAGATCCCAAAATATCGAGAAAATGACGCATACGCCTTTCTGATTTCAATCAGGTGTGTCATACGCCTTTATGTTACTATTATTTATTTTTTGTTATACACGGAGTAGTATATACATACGCCCTTTTAGTATTCAAATAACAGAAGGGCGTGGAACGGTTCATACGCCCTTTTGACTTTAGACACGCGATATATATGGGTAATTAAAGATGACGAAGGATTATACTCCAAAATTGATGTTGAATTTAAAAAATGTGATCTAAAACCGAATTATGAATTTTCTCGATTGGGTTTCGTTATGAAAGCACAGAAAATCATTTCCGAAAAGAATAAAATGAAATCTGCGAATCATCTACTGAATCTGAAATAATTGAACATTCGCATCAAGTGTTGAAAATCGATGTCAATATCGGAAAATACTCCAGGTATAATTCCGTGTAACGAGACTGAATCAACAATTATTTAGGCAGCGTGCAAAAAATCAACGTTGATTTCGGAGAATATCAATACTTCAAACATAATAATACTTCAGCTATTATGCTTAGGGTAAACGCACTTTCTGGCACACCTTTTTACGTTACACACATCTTAAATGATCGTTACTCATGCGTAAAGGCTTTTTGGCTCAACTCGTTACAGCACTCGCCTTCGGCTCGTGCCGTAAGCCTCTCGTTTCGCCAAAAAAGCCTTTCCGCCGTCGTGACGAAATGTACTATTACAAACTCGTGTGCGAAAAAGTTTACCCTACGCTCAGAATCGGGACTTCAAACACGAACCTTAGGCACACAAGGCCAAAAAATTATTTTTATCCTTCTAACCTCAAAATCGCAACTTCGTCGCGATTTCACGGCTCTCACGATGAAAAATAATGATAGTCACTCGTACGTAAAAGCTTTTTGACGAAACTCGTTACAGCACTCGCCTGCGGCTCGTGCCGTGAACCTCTCGTTTCGTCAAAAAAGCCCTTCCGTACTCGTATCGTGATGTACTATTTCCTCAATCAAAAACAACCAACCAGAAACCCGTCATTTTTTCATCAACTTTCCCGGGTCAAAACGTGTGTTTTTCAAACGTCGAGTGGTAGAACACTCGACAGTGCGATACATGTCTTGCAACAGTGAATAATATCATAACATCTGTAGTATATGAATTGAAGAAAGAAATTCGGTGAACTAGAAGGTAACTTCACTTTTTGCCTTGGTACTGCATCGTTCCTCAAAGTTTGATCTCGGTCAGTCTAGAAGTAACAGCGTTTGGGCTTGCCACATTTTCGATATGATCAACGTGTTTGGTGTTTGTTTCAAGTTACTAATAAATGGGCTATTTTTCAATCAAATATCATAGAGGATTATTCTTTGAAACGAGCAATCACATCAATATTTATTTCTGGTGAACAATTACAACTCAAAATATTATTGCGATCTACAGATGTCACACGTTATTGATTATTTTGCATGAAGCTAATAACTTCATTGTGCCGGATCTGTGACCGAGAAGTTGAGGAATTCTGCTTCACGGATTGTTGATATTCTCATTTTGGTCTTTGGATTCTGGTAGAATAATAGCTCCAGCTCCAGTATCTACGTTTGATATTTGTAACGTTCAAATATCCGCGGTACACTTAGTCCCGTCTTGGCAGCATCTATGAATTCACAAAACATAAATAATAATATAATTGGCGCTGCAATTATTGGAGAATCGAACGAAGTATGCTACAATTTTGTGAGACGCAAGCACTTGATGATCTACATGTGTTTCAAGAGAATCGATTCTCACCGAAGTATCTTTGTTTTGAGAGCAATGATTCACATTTAACCTGCAGTTTCTCGATATGATGGGCTTCGAACTGATGATATATACTTACGAGCAGGTTTTCATATCCCAGTGCCAGGAATTTGGACAATCATGTAGTTGTTTATAACATCGGCAGGAGCATTCTTCATCATTCCACACCATCCCATCCATAGCTTCGCAAATCGATTTTGTTTTCATATCTGCTTTACAGTCGCAGCCGCACCTCGATTGATTCCACGTTTGTAGCTTGTTGCAACTAGTTTCGTTTCTCATGCACATGCATCTGGATTATTTTGTAGAAATAATTGTATTACTTTGATTCAAGAACCGCTCAGAAATAATTTTTCTATAGTCAGTTAAATGTGAAAGATCTACAATACGGAAATCGAAGAGGTTGATTATCATATCGATAGATTGATTTATTTCTGGCATCAAAATTATTATCAAACTGTTGTTCTAAACCGATTGAAAGAGACTGTCGTGATTAAAACTTATGTATGCTCAAGTGCCGGTGAATCGCTGGATTATTAAATTATACAGCAGAAGAGTAGTAGATGCTGCGATTAAGAGTTATACATGTTACTCCGGTCAGCAAATCTGTGTCAATTGTCCATCTTTTGATTTAGATTCAAAGGATCTCAATATTTGTTCGCTACGATTTTGCACACGACTCGGCAGTACTGTGTCGTAATTTTGATACTACATTTCTTTTATATTTATAATTGGAAAAGAATTTGATTGAAAAGACTCAGATTAGACAGGTAAAATAAGACAAAGAAAGTAAAACAAAAAGAATTGAATTTCTTCATACCTGCAGGCTGTATGTTCCATAACTGTCACAGAAACGCACATTGCCGCCGACCCTCTTTCTCCCTTACGATTCATCTGGACGACAAACGATTTCGGTTCTTTTTTCATTGGCATAGGAGAAAGGCGTTCCGAACAAGCACCCATGCAGCGCTTGACAGAGACTGTGCTTGGATCGAACTCGAAACCCTCCTTGGGCTTGAGAATAACATGTCTTTCACGAGGCTTCAGCGCAGCATTCATCCGACTGATCTTGAATTCGGATCGCCAGTTCCTACAATCTGAAGATGGTACCAATTAATGGATTAGTCAATGAAGTGAACTCAACCACGTGGTTATACTCTATAGAAAAAGATCCTTGCACGATTCGTCACGTGCCCTGAGAAATTGTGATGTCCTTTCGGAATTGGTGAAAACACGTGAGGAATTCAATGTCAAATCGATCAGATTTTCTGGTTTCTTTCGTACATTATTCTTCCTGTAATACTTCGACCGAATTGTAATATTGAAATCTTTGTGACGAACGAAAGAAAACGATCTATTCTGATTTAAATTAAAACCAAGAAAACTGGGTAATCCGAAAAATCGAGCCACGATCACATTGAAAATTATCGCAAAATTGAGTTTTTCGAGATGAACAACGCAAGTTGGAGCTATAGGAAAAAACAAATTGAAATATGAAAACGATTTTTGTTGTTTTTCGGGTGACTTGGCATGGAACATCCCGTACGAGTATTTGTTAGTTTTTTTTTTCACATTTTTTTTCTGAGACTTAATAGTTTGGAGTATCGATGGAGAAGCGCGTTTGATTGATTTCCAATTGATGATTGCCAATACTTACGTCCAATTTTATCATACTCGTGAGGACCGTCTGGTTCTGGGTGTTCGAATTCCTGCCCCTGCACTAAAACGAGTGCAGTTGCAACAGTGTAGAATGCGAAAGAAAAGTACATGTTTGAGCTTCTATTGAACGATAAATCAAATTCTTTCTTGATCACGATCCCAGCACTACCAACGTGAACTCAGACATGAACTGTATGACATTCCGTATTGTGGGTATTTATGAGTGCTGCGTCTCTGGTTGCAGGATAGCTTGATAGAACCGCAAGACTGGAAATCCTTGCTGTGGTGGGGAACCAATTAAGTACGGCTTCATACGTTCGTGGAAATGAATGAATTTTCCCTGTTCATTATACATATAATATTTATATTATAAAGAAAGTACGGGTGTGAATTGAAGAATTACATTTGTTGAGTTCATTGAATATTAATATTTTGGCACTTCAGTGTTCGAAAGTAAGATTCTGGTCCAGCTTCATTTTGCTTAGAAACTAACTGAATGATCTCGGAAACAGTCGAATGGAAAAGTTTCGAAGGAATCTCGGGGATTTATGCCACTGATGGATATCAAACATTGTTACATATTTCAGTCAACACCTACAGTCTCACAGGAAAAAAAAATGTGGTATATATTGTCATTTAGACCCTTTTTCTTCTTTACCCACATGCGAGATTATGCTTTACCGATGTAGAGGCAGTAGTAATCAGCGTGTTTATTAATGACAGAATTTCATAGATAAGCATCGATTCTCGGAATTAATCATGATTTACGTATATATGACTATGGTGTATCGAGTATACTGTGAACATGATTTATACGGTGATTATTTTGGTTTGTACCTTAATGTCAATTGATTATGATAAAATACTGGTTTCGCATCGCGTTTATTATAAATTTGAAGAAACGCTGCAAATCAATACACATATAGTCACTACTCTGTCGTGTAAGAGTGTCGAGTAATTTCCTTGTTTTTCTATGATTCTATCCGGTGTTACAGTCAAAAGATAATTAAAAAGGAATGCGAATGAATAACTTCATAACCAAGCTGGTACGAAGCTCCGCAAACCCATTCACAGTCAGGAAGCTGTGGCTTCAAGATATAATGTCTGAAGTGTGCATGAACCATGAGGTTCCTACGATAAATGAAATGGGATGTGTGGATTATATCAAACCCAAGCTGGTTGCAACTATAATTATTTTCGCACATTTAATATATACGTAGTTTTGACGATATCACTGCATTCATTGAAATACGAATCATTATAAGTAATCGAAACTCTATTAAATTGTGTGGAATCTTCCGGCACGCAGTGAGTATATTTGTAATGTACTTGGCGGTGATTCGCTGCCGTTGGTTTACCAGAAATGCCATTTTCCTTGTTTCATCACATTTTCGTGTAACTTTGTTTATCACGAAATGAATGTACGCAATTCGGCTTAGATTTGATTTCTACACATTTCGCCACGCAATATAATTTCGAGCCAGTCGATGACGTGCGAGCCATTCAGTCGAGAAGGGCTGGCACATCAAATTTCGAAATACCAACAGTAACGAGACTTTTCATTCCAATACAAGAGCGACTAAGCTAGTCATAATTTCTATCGGTACGTTCATTTTTTTAATAACAATTATGACTCAAAATACATTGTAACATATCCAGCAGCGCGGCTGCGTGAAGACTAGCGCTGCGCGCGCAACAACCGACCAACATGCCAGCCGAGTCTACCGCGAGGGACATGATTGGGTCGCGCCAGGGCAAGGCAGTCATTGGATCGGGGCAAAGTCGCCAGAAGACCGAAAAGCGAGCCGAAATCACCGCTCAAGAGCAGTCGTAGCAAAGAGCTCGCTGGCTCACTTATCCTCGTTATTAGAGTCAAAAAACCTTTGTACGGCGGTGAGACGCCTTGTTTCACGTAACCGAATTTATAGTCAAAATTCATGAATATAGGTAATTATCTTAGCCAAAGCGGCAAGAACAGCACGTATAAAAATTTGAAGGTTAGAATCACTGATAGGTCGGCTTAGCGCCTAGCTATGACCGGTTAACTTAGAGTCAAGAAGTAGAATAAAAAAATTCATTAGCAGATCGCTACTTAAAAACGAAATAAAAGAATTGGCAGCTGACCAAAGCAGGAGCTGACCACCCTCACTACATAAAGTTCAAAGTAAAAGCCAAATAAACAAAACAAAGCCAGAATTAGGTTGGAATTAGGATAGTCATTTAAATTTAATAAAAACGAAAAGATCTTTTCTTAAAACTAAAAATTTATTCATCATTTTTCTTTCAATTATTTTTGGTTGCATTATGATTTTGTAATTTTGTTATTTCCACATTTAACCCATTAAAAGTTAAGTTTCAAAGAAATTCTGTTTCCTCATCTGAACATCATTTCAGTAGATAGAAAATTCGTAATTAGATAAACGTCAAAACCTCACCACCTAACCTCTTTGCAGTACTAGTTGGTTTATCCGCTCGGATCTGCTGTTCCCTATCATAAATGCAGTACTAGTGGTCTATCCACTCGGATCTGTGATTTCCTACCAAAATTGCAGTACTAGTGGTTTATACCTACACTCGGATCTGAATTTTCCTCTCCGCAAGTGCAGTATTGGTGTACCAGACACCCAGATCGGCCAAACCCTCTTTCTCTTTCCACAGGCTAGCATCATTTTTCTTCCATATTTCTTTTAAATCAAAATAAAATCCAATACTAGAGAACTTGAACTCACAGCTTGGCGAAATCCTGACGATCTATGATCAAGGATAAACGCAAAGTTGCAACATAGAGCAATGAAGCATATCAGGGGGGGGGGGGGGGGGGTATAAAAGTGGGGGTAAGATGCGTTTTGCAAGTAGTAGTTGCAACTTGCAAAGCGCATTCTGACTCAGTACGTTGCTCAGGAGCAACAATTGGAAAACGCACTCTGACTCGAAACGTTTGCACACCGGCATCCCGTCTTGGATTGTTCGGTCAATTTGGATTCGTTTCAAATAATTGAGAAAGTTAAAAAGTAATTTTTAAGAAAGTTTTTCTGAGGAAAGTTAGAAAGTATTTTTGACTTTACAATTTCAATAACTTATGACATACGTAGGAGTCAATTTCTGAACACGGATGGTGAAATTTCAGCGAAAGCGGCTTCTAAAATAAATGACTTTTTAAATTTGCTCTGACTAAAATTGTGAGGCAATGCCAGTAGCTGATCTTCAGAGTTTAGACGCTCAATTATTTTTTTTCTCGCACCGTGTCGTAACTCAGGGTGATGAACTCTATAATCTCACACAAAAAGCAAACCAAGACAAACCAGCTCTAGCAACAGAATAGGATAAAATTAAAGATTTTAATAGTCAAATTTAATATCTGTTTTATTTTTGATGAGAAATGATCATTTACTTGGAATTTCTATTTTAGTTTCATACATGATACATATAAAAATTGTGTTATTTTTCCTTGTTACCAAGAATTCAATTTTCTGTTACTCAATTTTTGTTCATCAAAACGTATAATAATTCAAATTGGTTCTTTATCTGAGTATGTCCGAAATATCTAAAATTCAATGTAGCTAGAAATCCGCCAAAACCTATTCAACCTAAATGCAGTCTATTAGTTAGCGATTGATCCAGATCTATGAAGCGTCCACCCATTATTGTGATAATTGATTACATAAAAATTTCCCAAGCGAGTTCTAAATTATATAATAATCGAGAAGATAATTGAATTAAATAAAGAACCAAAACTCTCACATCCAAGAATAATTGTAAATATTAAAATCCCTCGATAATCAAGAGAGTTGCACCATAGATATCACAAGTTATTTTGATACATCACATGAAGCTAATACTACATTGGGCCAGATGTGTGACCCATGTGTGTTGAGGGATTCCCGCGTCTCTGGATTATTGATCTTCCGATCTGTGTTATAGATTCTGGTAAAATGATGATAGGACCATCTGCAGTAGCCACGTGAAATATCATCACTTGCGAATGCATCTATAACATTTACAATACATGTATCATAATTTTCAGTCATTAATCATTAACGTTAGTCAATCATTAATGTTAAGAATTTTGTTAGGAAGCCGCAACACTTACCTGCAGTTATGGTCGTCCCAGCGCATGCCGTTGAGACATCCCTCGTTGTCGCGACATTCGTAGGAGCATTTTTCATTACTCCACACCTTTCCATTCATAACTCGGCTTCGAATTTCTTCTTTACAGTCGCAGCCACACTTCGATTGAATCCACTTTTGTCGCTCGTTGCAACTACGTTCGTCCCTCATGCACATGCATCTGAATTAATATTTGAGAATTAGTTGTAATACTATCATAATTCAACAACCTCTCATGATGAATTCTTGAATTGAGTCAAACGTGTTGTAGCTACAGTATGAAATTCCAAGAGGTTGCTAATCAATAAGACGAAGGAATAGGTATATCATGTGAAACTAAATGAAGAGGGGAAAAAGAAATAAAATAGAATTTTTTCATACTTGCAGACTGTATGTTCCATGACTGTCACAGAAACGCATGTCGTTGGCATCTCATGTTCTCCCCGACGCTTTAGCTGAACAACAAACGATTTCGGCTCGCTTTTCATTGGCATAGGAGAAAGGCGTTCCGAACAAGCACCCATGCAGCGTTTGACAGTAACTGTGCTTGGATCAAACTCGAAACCCTTTTCGGGTTTGAGAACAACATGCCGTTCACGAGGCTTCAGCGCAGCATTTATCCGACTGATCATAAATTCGTTTCGCATGTTCTTACAATCTGAGGATGAGAGCAATAAACGGATTAGTTAATAAAGTAAATTCAGCAATGTGTATGGTATGGTTAGCAATCGTATGCGAATCTATGACATTTTGCTGTTTTTTTTGTCTATTAAACAGAATTGTGACATTAAAATGTCAAAAACAAAAGAAAAGGATATATACTAACTTGAAAAGCTGTTCGGTTTCGAACCAAATCAAGAGAACTGGGTGTTCCGAAACATTGAGCCCCTGTCAAATCGAAAAGCTACAACATCGTATTCAATTTACTTTTTCGAGATGCATGGACAACGAGAATATGGAGCTACAGAAAAAATTAAATTGAAATTTCAAAGCAATGATACTTACGCCCAACTTGCGTATACTTGTGAGGACCCTCTGGCTCTGGGTGATTGAATTCCTGCCCCTGGACTAAAACCAGAGCAGTTGCGACAGTGCAGAATGCGAAAGAGAAGTACATGCTTACGCTTTTATCAAAAAATGAATGAAATTTACTCTTGATCAGAATCCCAAATTTACCAACGCGAACTTGAACGTGAACTGTATGACATTCCGTCGTGTGCCAGACCGGACCGTCGTGTATTTGGCCGGATTGCATGATGGAACCACAGGCTGGGAATTCTTGTAGTGTAGTAGGGAACCAATCAGATATCTCTACGTTCGAGGAAAGGAATGAATTTTTACTTTTCATTACCTGTTGGCATCATGTCCATGTAACAAGACGCTTGAATAGAGGAATTGCATGTTTGGATTAAATCAAATGTTAACAGTTCGGCATTACAGCACTTGCAAAAAAGATGTTGGTTCGTCCGGATCTGGCTTATACATGCTTGCTAAATGATCTTAGGAGCAGCTGAATGAAAAATTCTCAGATTCTTGAAGATTCACATGCGACAGACAGACATGAACCATTGCTACATCTGTCTGTTCATACCCATCGGAATTCTCGAATATACAATCAATTTGTGCGGATTAATGATAATTCCTACATATATCACTAGACGCTATACCAATCCTTGTGAATAAATTATACGACTAAAAATGCGTATGCGTCATCGATTACTTAATTTTCACACAAATGACCAACAACTTTCAGGCAATCGTTGCTGAATGGTCTCTGCATATGTTGTGTATGGCTATATAGACTATAGAGATTAGGAAGTTTCAAGCCGAGGCAATTGGCATGTGGCGTTATAGGTAAACTTGGGAATGAATTCTTCAACTCTTTTCAGTTCATAGCCGAAATATCGTTAGATGAAGTAATAGGCGTCTGGATTAAATCTGAATTCATCTGTACCTACTTTTAGTACCGATTTTTCACGTGGCCCAAGTTGCGTTACCTGTTTTCATACGGACTTATTTCCCTGCAAACGATTCGGATCAAGCCATGAACATCAATTTGCTGTATGTATTATTTGTCTCAATCGAGTGAAAAGAAAAAAAAAAAAAACGCGAATATTTTATATACGCCACGGCTGCCGTCCGTAATTTTGCCGCCTCCGAAATATTGCCACCCTAGGCTACAACCGAGTTAGCCTGTGCCGAAATATGAAATACATTGGACAGAAGGTACTTTGGAATGTAATTATTCATGATTTTCATGACTGTTGAGAATATCGAATATTTACTTGAATAGATGGTAATGTTGAATTGCCAAAAGCAACTCGCACCGGTCGTTTCAAAATTAGAAGGTAACATGCGGAGTGTTCATGCGTGAAGAAGAGTAATGATCGTTAGAGGCTCAATTAATATTACTCCGTAAATTACTTTCAAATGACCTTACAATTAGTATCAGACTTACAATACGGTTTACCGTATCGTTCGAAAACGAAAATCGGAATTGAATTCGTCTATTCCGTATATAAATCGACCACAAATATACGTATAGAGTTGAATATATCACACGATACATACGTGAAGTAATATCAATAGATATCGCGTACAAATTATAATTGACTTGAATTTTTTCCGTATTATGACAAAGTTTTCATTTTTCTCTTCAAACGGAACGATTATCGTGCCGTTTAGAGTTATTGTAGCCGTGGCTTCTTTATTATTCTGACGAGTAATGCTTGTTTAAATATTTATCTCCATACAGATTGGACTACCGTTAATAGTCTCGAGGAGCACGCGGTGAAGACGAAAAAATTCTCAAAAATATTTTCCATCCCAACTTATACTTTTGCCCATCTGCCAGATCCTTAGAGCATATATTACACCGGATGTTACCGGGAAGATGCCGCAGCTATCCTGGTCCTGGGTTGTCAGACTATTGTAAATAGACTGATCCACGTATGGAGTTTAATAGCACACGGAAAAAAGAAGTATAGGCAGATCAGCCATGCCTAGAGGAGAAAAAACAAAATCTGGCTGTTATCTAGGTCTGTGGCGTTATCGAGTAGGTGATTTAACCTTGATAGTAAAAGCGGCAATAAGAAAATATGATTCACGAGTGACTAAAATACTTTGATGATATTATACGTATATATATCTATCATCTTCCAGGATCTTTTATGACGTTCTGTTGCTGTGTTTTCTGTTGAATGAGGTTTTATATCCTACTAATGACTGCAGTAACTGCGGTTTTCCGTGTTTTAACTCGCAATCAGTTTTAAATTTTGCCATTTTTTTCTTCTAACAAATACAATTGATGCTCGCTATACATATATGGACGTTCCCCCACGTTCTTCCACAGTGATAATACACTTAAGTCAAGAATGATATCATCAGCATTGTCACTATGAGAACATAATGTTAATGATCTTTACTAAATTCCGTGATTCTCTTATTTAGGTATTGGGTACAGGCCTCACTGTCCATTATAATTTTCCTGTTAGAAATTGTTATCTTTAATTCCATTTTAATTCAGAAAAAGCCAGTTCATATTGTTCACTGCAAAGATATACGTATTAGATCTAAATCTTAATCGGTTCGATAATATATAAATAATCAATATGGAAAATTAAGCAACTCGAAAATAAGCGCAGCTCCAATCCAGTAAGTGAAGTGAATTCATAATATCAGTATCCGGCGAAATATTTTCATAATCAACTGCAGGTAGTTGAGAGACAAAAAAAATCCACTTTGTCACAGTGGCGTCATCATAATTATTGTTTACAGAACTTTGTCAGATTGTGGTGTCTCCAACCACAATTTATCAGACGGAAACAGTGGTTTCGACACTGCGTAAGTTTATCTCAGAATCCAGCTTAAAACGGCATGAGTCTTGGAATACTGCAAATTGATTCGACCTCAGGAAAATATAGCGTTTGTATTCTTGTTAGTTTCTGAATCGGTCACATAATATCATTGCATCGTCCGAAAGACTTGAAAGTACAGGCAACAGGCGATGTCATTTAGCAATGGGGGATTGCGGTGACATTTTCAAACGAAATTAGTTCGATTTCCAGAGTGTCGCAAGCAAATCTGAACGAGACTTCGATATTTTGTCGAGGCCCCGCTTTGAAAGACAGCAAAATGATTACAGCATACATGATTTCAACTTTTCTCTAACTATGAATCCTATGATATTATTTTTCACCCTTTGCTGAGTTGCGCTTTTTTCGGTAGGGGCCATTTATGACATCACGTGTATCTCATTCGCCACCGCAAAAGTGCCAGATATTCACTTATAGTTGTTAACCCTAGAACCCTGTCGTAGTTTTCAGCACCCGAAACACCTGAACATGGGTCGTTCGTGTCCGTCGCTCATTTCACTATGTCATCGTACAAGGAAAAATCTGAAAAAATTCATGGGACTTCTTTGGACTTTCAACTATACGATAAAATTGTTGCCATACCTGAAAATTCCTGTTTCAATGAAAATTTTTATAAAAATTTTGAGATCTGTAGGCCATTTACACTCGAATGTCTGAAAATTCATATCTTTCGTTGTTTTCAACATAAATGCAAAATTCGAACGCGAGTTTTTAGTGGCAATTACATAGTTTTCGAAAAAAAATATGAGAATTCTGAGCCGTGAAAATTAAATATTTATTTTGCAAATTGAAAAAGACTATATTTCAAGACCGGCATGTCTACTCCAATAAGTAGGGAACGATCGGAAAAAAATAAAAACGTCTACAGAATGGTGTTTAGCCTGTTCATTTATAGGTTTTTTCAAAAAAATATATGTTACGATAGTACAATTCGATAGTTATATATGCACTCGCGACACACGTTGGTACGGTGATCCGGATTTGCTGACCACTTATCCATCTTTGCCCCTCGTCAAGACTATTACATTATTCTTCTGATCAAAAATAATTCTCTTCTTCGATATTCACTAGTATGGATATAATGAAGCATATATGCTTATGCTCATACTTCTATGTGCTTTCACTATATACAGAACTGCAGTACAGTCAAAGTACATAGAAGTACGAGCATAAGCATATGCTTCATTTTATTCATATCACCTAATATCTTCCTCATCCGAGCCCTCACCACCAAAATATTCGACCTGTTGTCGAGGCCGGAGCTAATTTGTCACTTCGTCGCTTGTACGCACCGCAATTTTGCTTTTAAAAAATTACTACCTCTACAGATATGTTTTGTTTCGTCACTCGGATGTATTTTGATGAGAAATCCAATTTTTTAGAAATTGAGTTTTTACCTACCTAATCTCTGAACATGGGTCATTCGTGTCCGCTCCGAAGTTGACTACTCCACTACACATCGACAAAGTAAGAGAAACTGGCGGCGCTTGAGGCTCATATTTGTCCCACCCCAAACTTTTTTTAGGGCACAAGTGCAGGCCCGTACCCTCAAGGATCTAGGGATACTCACCCTCGAAAGATTTGGTTCGGACACAAACGACCCATGTTCAGGGTTTTAGGGTTAATAAACGCAAAGTTTCATTTGCCATATTTTTTTCAGGATGGTAATGTATAATTAAAATCAATTTATCTCTGCAATTGGACGCCCTGCACCGTGGGGTGATCCCCAGTTGGTAAACTGTCTGCAAGTTGGTGTTACCAAGCGTGAAAAAGAACCCTGTATCTTCTTCTTTACCCTAAGACTCATAAGTGAAGAACCCTGTACGATGTAATGATCGTAGGTTACGATCTGCGACACGATGCAAACGTTAGCTACAGGGCTCAGGGTTATCTAGTTACCCTGCATACTTATTCAAAATAGACTGGGTTTATTAATTATTATTATTATTTTTATGTTTCATACGCAGAGGAAGTCATACTCAATCTGGCCCCATGAATGAGTTTGAACGGGAATTTCGACATCCCGTACTGAAACCAGCTTATCTCAGTATTTCCGTTGGAAACAGCGTATTTTCGTGTTACGGATACGGAACAGCCTATATATCTGGGTTTCTATTAGTGCCAGCGCATCTCCTTCTTACCGGTACGTGGTAAAAGCTCATCTTGGCATTTCCTACAGGAACAGTTCATCTAACTGCTACCGGTATAAAAACAGCTCATCAATGTTTTCGAGAATTTTTTAGGAGACCCATAATACGGTTGATATCTCTCTGAGATGGGGAATTTTGCATTCGCACGATGCATGCATGAATATGATCGAATAGGTGAAATTGCCAGCTATGGACATCTATATGATCTGAATGTTGATTACATGCCCGATCCATGCTCTTCCGTCAAGTTTTATTTCAGCAAAACTTTCTGAAACGTACAGTGTGAGAAAATTTCGGTGTGAACTACATACTGTATTTAGAATGCAACCTCCTGGTGTCAATTCAACACTGTTGAAGATCTGAGTTACATAGTGGAACATTGTTTTCACATCACTTGCGGTTCAATTTCAAAATTTACCATAATGATTTTTTTTTTCAGTGTAGTGCATCAACCGCCATCTTCTACAGAGTGGACAGTACACTGAGTGTGTCGTAACACTCTGAAAAGTTGTTCTTGTGGGAAATGTCAGTGATTTATCAAAGAAGTAGACGAGCTGAAATGTTTCCATACTCTCCAAATTTTTCACCTGTCTGAAAAATTGTGTAGTTCACCAAACGCTACTAAGATCTCAATTCCAAACAAAATCGTCACTGTCATATTCAAAACATGACAGATTTTCCCAGATTGGGAATTCGCGAAGTATTTTCAATTTTAGGGGTAGAATAAAAAATTTCAATTTTCTATCGAGGCATGATCAAATCATACATAAATATCAAATTTGGTGTAGGTAAGTTGTTTTTATTTCAGAACGTGCAAAGCAAACAGATACTAACACCTACCTAGACAGCGTTGCATGACCAACTTTATCGAGTTTCCCAACTCATGAAACGCTGACATCCGTCATGATCTCGATTTTGACACTTCCAACGATTATAACAATACTCGCTCTATCTGTATGTAGCTGGAAAAGCAGAAACTTTTAAATTCAGATGCTAGTGTCAAATGCTTATATACCCTACATTTACATCAGCTGGATCATAGTATGATTAGACTTGGATGAAATTCTAACTCACGACTATGTATCATGATTTTTCGAACTGGGTCTTTAAAGAATGTAGTACACGCATATAACTTTATACTAACCTAGGGTTGTCGGTACTTACCTACAACATGCTCGTAACATGGACCCACGTTCCAACTCTGATTTCACACCGATGTAATCTCCGTTTGATTGAGAATCCCTCTATCTCGTTACGTGGGGATGATTTTGGTGGTAATAAAATGTGCAGCCTTTGAATCATCGATGAAGTTATTTAAACATCAAGCTAGATACTCGGAATATAGTAATCAACATATACCATTACTGTGCACTAATTACATTGCATTTACGCTCGAATAGCTGCAGTTTTTTTCAACCCTCATTCTGAAAGCAAAGACTTAAACATGTTTAGAGCAGTGCAAAGCTGCATAACTTGTAAAACATCTCTCCCCCATCATGCCGGATTTGGGTCGCAGTCAGTGTGGTAAAAGATACTCGGTTCAAGTTGGCTTCACTCTTTTTTTCATGTACCTACTTGGTGCGAGGCTTCACGGGGTCTCTTGATTCTCATAACTATTCTATATATACTTTGCAGTTTCCTAAAAAAGAAGAAATATCTAAACGTGTTGAACGACTAGTGAATATTTAACTACAGATTTCAGATTTGGATGAGGCCCTTTTTTTGTTGATAAAAATAACAGAAATGGGGAAGTTATAAAAATAAAACGAAATGGAATTATTCTGGCTACCACCCTACTGCAGATAAAACCTCGTTGGTTGGTCTGAAAAAAACCCTCAAAATATAGTAACCGGAAATATGACCAAAATTAAGATTATTCAAATGGAAAAAAATGGTTGAAATAGAAAGCTGCGATTTTTTATCATCAGGGATGTTGATTTATGTGTTTGGGTGTTAGTCACTTTTGGGGATGGCCGCTCGGAATTAGCCAATAGATTCATTATGGACAATTATCTTCTACTTGCCTGCAGTTATAGGTTTATTCTTCAAAGGTCTGGAAACTTCGCTGTTTGTAATTAAACACTTTTCGATGATGATTACAAAGGTTTTTGGATTCCATGTTTTTCTATCAAAGGTATAAAAAAACATGTGAAGCACAGCGCTTTGCAATGAAGGTCGTAGGTATATGTATATACCTAAAAAAGTCACCCCGATCCCATAATTATTTATATATATATATATATTGTTTTTTTTCTGCTGCATCCCTTTGGCCTTTGGCTCCTTTCCGGTCAGGTTCTACAATATTCTCTCAAGAGTGTACCGATCCAGCGCTACCGCCGCGCCAACCCTCAACGAAGCGCATATTCAGGCGCTTGCGTCGGAAGCTCCCTACGTCGACGCCGGACGTCCCGACGCGTTAGTCCAGACGAGTTCCGAGCGGTGTCCGTTGACGGTAGAGCCACCTTTGGGTTGTCAGAGGGATGCTGCATACATATCAAAGAAGTTTGACCGTCACCAGTCCGTCGTCGACGTACGACCCACCGCCGAAGACAACCGCGAGATTAAACCGTCGTTTATAGTTTAGGACTGGGGTGTTGCCAGTCGGAATTCCAACAATGGGTCTAAGGCAGGGCATACCTCGGATCGATTGGGGAACAACCGGGCGCAAAGATAACCTCGCGTAGCGTGGCTCTCCACCTCGCGCGAGAACTACCCCTGAGTTACGGGTTACGAGTCAACTCGTTTCCTGGGGGATTTACTTCGGCGAGTCTTTTAAACAGAGTAACAAAAAAAAAAACAACAAAAAGAAAAAACGAAAAAGAAAAAAAAAAAAGTGACGAAATCTCTTCCGGCACTGTTATTGCAACTACTGATGGTGTCTTACTGGTGGTTAGCTTATTATACATTAAGCTCAAGTGTTTTTAATGAATTTACCATCTTCTGCCCTCGTTGCTGGTTATCGGGCTCGTAATTATAGTAACAACAGTAATAACAGTAAGATTAATAGTAATAATATTAAGAATATTTACAATAATTATATGAATCATCATTACGACAGTCGTAATAATATTATATAAACAAGATATAGTGATAATAAGAGACTTCTTCGGACATCCCATCATAGTGGTTCGAAATTAATAAGCTGTTTACATGGTCGTTGGAATAATAGTTTAAATAATTATTACGAGACGATACGAAGTAAATGGAGAAAGAGACAAGTTAGTGAAGTTTTTCCCGTGCAAGATAACCGACAATTACTCAATCTTTTTCGTGTGTGTGTGTGTGTGTGTGTGTGACAATAATGTATCTTTGATTTCCGGTTGCATAATACTCCGCAGATTATTCGTTGAATGCGTGCCTTCGACGTTCGTTGATTTTATAGATTATCAAATTATTAAATCATTTTTCTTTTGGAAGTTGATAAGTATAGTTTTTGCTGGTGACAATAACAGTAAAATCCTCGGGTTTTGTTACCCTCACCTAATATATACGTGCGTTAATCAAAAAGTGAACAAGTGTCGCTAAGCGGCTCGAGTGAACCAGTGAATGTGTAATTATTTAGCGAGTACCCAAACGAAGTGAAGATAGAATGTTTAAATAACAAACTATAAGAATACCTTCAAATCTCATGATCAAGTAAAATCGTAGTTATATTTCAAGTCTCGACAAAAAAAGGCGGTTCTATTTCAAGCAATAAACCAGTAAATTATCATGCTTGGCACATGAATTTCTAATCATAAACGTCCAATTATAATGTGGTGCGGTTTCGCAGGTTATT
This sequence comes from Ametastegia equiseti, assembly GCA_963989295.1. Classification (NCBI taxonomy): domain Eukaryota; kingdom Metazoa; phylum Arthropoda; class Insecta; order Hymenoptera; family Tenthredinidae; genus Ametastegia; species Ametastegia equiseti. The sequence goes on from OZ022397.1 coordinate 8,905,690, forward strand.
CTAGTCCACCGATATTCTAGGTCGTACATGAACGTATCAACGTTTACGTAGAAGGAAGCCCTCGGTGTATATATCTATTTGCCCTCGTGACTGTCCGAAGACTCCGGGTACAGACACAAACTAATACATACATATATATATATATATATATGCTAGCAAAGCACACGTATATACGATAACAGAGACATCGGATGACCTAGTTAAAGTCAAAAGCTTCTTTGCAAGGCACGTACGTAAAGAAAATATTTTTGATGTACAGAATGAATTCGTTGACAAGCCTAATATTCGTCATCGGCATATTGTGCGCGAGTATATTCAGTGAGGCATTATCTTTCATTTTGGAAGGTACCTCGACGAGTTACGCTCAATTTCAAAAATGGAACGCTGGTCTTAATGGCACCCTAGAATTTGAATTTAAAACTGATCAGGGTAGCGGACTGCTTCTTTATACGGACGATGGTGGTACTTACGACTTTTTTGAAATAAAATTGGTGGAAAGTGCTCTTAGATTAAGGTACAACCTAGGTGGTGGTGCACAGATCGTCACCGTCGGCCGAGATCTAGGCGATGGTCATTGGCACAAAGTGCAGGTAACTCGTAACAATGAGAACACGACCTTAACCGTTGACGGAATTGGTTCAACATCAATGTCTCGTGGCAAAGAGTTTGAGTTCGGAAAATTGGTTGGTAATTCGGACGTTTACGTTGGTGGTATGCCCAGCTGGTACAACAGCAAGTTAACCTTGTTGGCTTTGCCCAGTGTCATTTTTGAACCAAGGTTTAGCGGAATTATAAGAAACCTGGTCTACGCTGACGGTGATACTATTTCATCAAGGAGGCAGGAGATGAAGAATCGAGATGCCAAGGTATGAAAAATTCTCATTTACTCATCAGCTTGTTCAATCTTTACCCTTTGATTCAATTTGACGCTTGTTCTCTCTCAACAACCACTGAAATTCTTACAACTGCGGAATATTGGCAATAATATACAGGAGATTGCGAATGAATACTTGATTGTAGGCGTTTGCCAAGCGGAACTCTCTTCTACGATAGAATTTTTTTTTTTTTTTTCTCTCTTGTCGACATAGAATTCATAAAATCCACTTTCCCTCAAGACTGAACAAGGTTACCACACGCGAGAAAAAATTGTGAAACGAGCTAGAGGGTCGCCTAACCGTAACAAACAGTATTGCCTGACATTCCCCATGAGATTCTAGTCGATAGAAGCCACCGCAATTTTATGTATGGAGACACTTATTCATTTTATCGTAAACAAATGCCCCCTTAATAATACGTCGCATCATATTGCTTCGATTTATTTGAGTACTTATCACACTCCGGGTAAATTTGGCATCAGCAGGGTTACCCTTTGCTTCGCTGATTCGCGTAGGTGCAATTTTCATTTTGCGCTTTGCGACTTAAGACAGTTGAAGAACTGGAAAAAAAATAAAGCCTGCAACAACGAGACACAACGGTTGTGATATGCACATTAGATTAATGAGAGAGTTCGCCTGCAGCACCATTTGTCGGTTTCCGAGAACACCTTTGGTACTGAAATAAAGTAATGGCATTGAGGAATATTTCATTAGATGAGTAGGTATGTCAGGTAGATTCGATGATAGACAATCGATACATGTATACATGCTGAAATTCGTGAAAGCCGGTTATATATTGCTGCACGGCTCTAATATAACGATACGTTCTCTGAAATTCAATCGGTTCATCACTTATAGTAATTTCTTATGTTTAATAACCGTTGTTATTTTGACAGACTTTTTATGGATTCCAACAATAATTTTTCAGAATAACAACTCTCAAAAATGCCTCCCACTTTTACCTTTATAATTTGACTTGTTGTTCCAGAATCATGATTGTCAAAAGAACCAAGTAATCGAATGTCCATTCGTTTTAAATTCGTGCAAATTTAGTAGGTACAAAATTACTTGGGTAAAATGATATAAAAGCCAATTGTATAAACAATGTCTCTCTTCAAAGGTATATTTTAAAAAACATTAATAATTGTAGACTTTCACGGGACACCGATACCACCGATTTATTTCATGTGTAAGATAGAAATTTGGAATATGGAAAAGCTGTATTCATTGATTCTTAAAAAATACTTGCACGCTAGCTTGTAGGTATAACATAAAAGGTAAACGCGAAAAGCTCGTGATACGTATGCAGAGGTGCTTGCCGGTACTTGCCTATAACATACAGTATATATGTATGTGTAGCATCTCGTCTACGACGTGCTTCTGTTTTTCATCGTTCCTTAGACTGCAGTTTTACCACAACTGAGATAGTTTGCTCTATTTCCGTTGACTTGGAAAATAGTTCTTGCGGAAGGTATGTGAAGAATAGAAAAATTATCTAACTCTTATGAATATTCAATTCTAATTAAAAATACGATCAAGTATTGTACAAACTCGTGTTACATTGATACCTATAATCATTTCTTTGGTGTGTGTGTGTGTGTGTGTGTGTGTGTGTGTGTGTGTGTGTGTGTGTGTGTGTGTGTGTGTGTGTGTGTGTGTGTGAAAACTGTAACTTCTACGTATGCAGTTGTAAATATAAAATAATACTATATATGACAGCTCCAGTAACTGTTAGACATTTCAACCGTGAGCAGACGAACTCGTATCGTTCCAAGTTTTAAGATAATTTAATTTGTACGCTAATTATAATTCGAACGGTTCTACATTGATTGGTTTAATTCCGTTGGGGTGATTGTCCTGCAGGTGACGTTAACTCCGAATAACGTAACCCCAGACAGGGAAATACACATTTACCTTGTGGAATTTATACATTCACGAACCATAGATAAATGAATATATTTTGACCTGTTGTCCTCAGAATTTGAGTTCACACATTGAAGGTAAACGTGTCTTGAAATATATTCCATTCACCCCTGTCTTACAGACTGCGGTATCAATTTCCTCAACTTTGAGCATTCCAAAGTATCGTAGTAGCCCTGATATCAATATACAGGACCTCTATACAGGACTATTGGAATTATGATTGCATTCTTTGAAATGTTCCACAATCAGCCAGTACAAATTGATGAATCATTGAAGTCGACAGGCTATCGATTTGGTAGAGTAGTTCAGAGGATTGAAGCTATGAAGGAACCTGTACATCAATACTAATTAGCGAACGTGATCGAATAAGAGCGAGTGACAAATGATTTCTTCTTGACGAAACGTACGGATAGTGATTGCAAAGCTATTGCTTGAACTTCGTGAACGTCATTAATACAAACGTAGGTAATTAATTTCATTTAGTTTTGACATTTACGAAATACACCTCAGAGATGTAGAACAAGAAAATCGGTTCATGCCACTAATTTCTGAAGATACAAGAGTGTTGTTAGTCAATTTCTCTTGAATCTACAAAGTAATGTTGACCTTTCAAAGGTTCAAGTCCTCGGATCAACGAATTAGCGCGTATTCAAACCTCCGAATGTCTGATATACTTGAAAGTTCTTTTTCCATTTGGTTCGCGTTCAATCTATGGCCAATAATCCTAGAACATGAAAGACCTTCATCGACATTTGATGTACGTGAATGTCATAAACTTATAGACATTTTTAACAACAAAAAAGGATAGGGAAGGGGTTTGAGAATTCTTTATCCGAAACTCTCAGCGAAATGATATCATTTGAGACTATTTGCAGAAAAAAGGTTAGGTATCACACTAGAGGCTATCAGGTGATCGACGATTATTGGATGGCAAAAATTAGTTGGATGTTTCGGGGCACAAATATTGGCGTCATATCAGAAATCATTTTTGCCACGAAATAATCCCAGTTCGTCTAATAACCTCTGGTACAACGAAGATCTCTAGATATTTCTGGATCATTCTGGCTACCAATTTTAGGGATATTAGTAGGACAGAGGTCCTTACCACATATGCTGCAAACCGTTCCCCTACTCATTCTCATCATTAGAACTACTTGTATATTTTAGTAAGTCATGAAACTGATGAAATGACGATAATCGATATGTGCCCATTTCTACCTTTAATTATAGTCACTAGCCTGTCGGAGGATGAAATTGACAAGAATATTCCTGATTGTGGATATTTAGAAGCTAAAATCCCTCTTGAGATTGATTCGTCAATTAATCATGCACCACACTTCAGTTGGAGCCTGCCGAGTTCAAATCCGCAGCGATATGGAGTCACATAGCTACAAGATAATTGGAAAATCTATAAAATAAAAAAATTAAAACAAGGAAATACTCGTAGTAGTTGTATAGGTGATAAACCACTTGTGTTTATTTGTCCGAAAGCATCCGTTCGTTAGTCTTATTTGAAAAGGGTTCAAAGGATAGAAGGCAGTCCCGTGAAAAGCAAGCCGGCTCAACATAATTGCTTCAAGAATTGAATTCTGTTGTATATACGGATCATTCATTAAAGTGGTAATAAGTTATAAATTAACAACATCAACCATCAATTATTCGTAGCTTTCTAACAATCTTACGTTCACACCCTTTGGTATACTTATTGCTGTCGAGAAAGTGTTTTGAAATAACTTGATGAAAAGGACCTGAGATCCAACCATGACGGCTGATCTATACGGGATGCCGGAACTAAACGCGGATTTTATTTGAAAATGAAAAAAGTTCTTATTCAATTATAAAATGTTGACCAATTTTTCTGCTATTTTTTTTCTCACAAAACGTTGGGGGACTGAGAAGTCGTGTTCATTGACCCGCATTTCCTATTTTCAGCTACATCTCATAGTAGCTCCTGTCTGTTTATCATTCACTCTTTACTCGGTATGTTTTGATCCGCTAATCATACCCGACACGAGTCCGCCGAAGAATGTATCACATAGTAAAATGTACGTGGTAAATAAGAATTAAAAGCGGGTACAGAATGATTGAACCCGGTAATGACAATAACGCTAATAACGTTATTAATCAAATTGATTGATTTTACCTCACCCGAAATCAACTTATTCGACCCTAATACCTTATCTTGACAACTCGAAGTCGAAAAGTATCTCAGACACTTTCGAGAAGATGTAAGAATAGTATTTACGTAATTTGGACGTCCTCCTTGGACCGAACTTGCCCGGGTCTTATCTCATAAACCACCAACTTTGGACCATATGTGTTGGGGTGTTTTTGACGCGAAATTTGAAGCTCTTTCAGATTCTTGAAAAAAAAAAAACCATTCCATTTAAAAAAACCAAGGTGACCTTCACCGCAGCTCAGCGCCTCCACCTACAAAAAATATGACCGTACCATGTTCTTTCCCCTTCGAAACCCTTCAAGTTTTGTATGAAACATTTTCTTCTATCTCCTCTAGTTTTCGAGATATTCGCCTGGGGCGATTAAAAAAAATCACCCTGTATATTGTGCCCGAGTAACGTGCATTCAAATTTCAAGCCATTCGTGGACATGATGACCCACATAACACACAATATTGCAGCAGGATTGCAGAAATGTTACATAATACTTGGGAAAACTATATGAAAGACACGATAAAAGTGACACTGAATTCCCAATACACTTGCGTATAGATATCGAATTACATATATTAGAATACAAAGTGTTGCTGAAGGTACGATGAAGTATTGACAGCTGGGGCTGTATCTTTCAAATGAAGAGTTAATATGTAGAAAGAGTTGATATGGTATAAAGCATGATACCTATATTTATGGAAATATGTTTATTGGAAGAGCACTAACTCTACATTTTGTGTATGCAAAACGCGTGGGCGCGTATCCTTCAAGATAATAGGGTATTATCATGCTTCCCTTTTTTTTTCCCCCGAAGACATGTTCGGGCGCTCCGTTTCAGTCGTGACATCGAGAATTGTGATCCTCGTCGATCAATGAAGGAATATAAAAGTAGAAGCTTAAGAGGCGGCATGTGAAATGTACGACCAAAGTGTTTTCGGAATTTTATACACGTGTGTCGATGTCAAAACGGAACTGTATTGGAAATATTCTGAAAACGCAAAAGATATGATTTTGCCTTTGACATCACCGGTGCTGCGTCTTATTTTTCATAATTTTCATAATTTTCATAATGATGAATAATTTCTGGTAAATGACTTTCGCCGTTTGGATGATTGTCTATAATAGAGAAACATATAGAAAACCGACGGAATAGCTTTTTGGCGATGTCAAAACAGAATTTCGGCGTAATTTTCGTGAGGTGAGTACACTAAAGTTCAGAATCATTTAGATAAATGAATAGATTTGCGGTTGAAGCTCCTCAAAAAATTCACGATGCTTCAATTACTTCCAAGTAATCGTTTTGCATGAGTAAAAAGCAGTGAAGAGTGCATCAGTTTCATAGATAAGTTTCTGAACAATCGACTGTGACTGACATAGAATTGGACGATTAAACTATCTCATCTGAGTGATTAATTAAGGCACCAACAACATAGATAGCGGGTACTACATATACGATCATCTGAAGGAAGAGGCGCAAAATAAAATCATAATAGAATTACGAACGAATAAAGTAATGCATGAGATGAATGATTAACATGAGCAATTCATCATCGGCATATTACAATTATTTTGAAAAAATCATAATGCCAAAGTAGTAGAACTCCACAGTATAAGGGAGCGTTCCGAGATAGTTCCACCCCGACCGGAATATCAATATTCGGTTATACTCGCCCAGTCCAGATATTCAAATCACATTTCTATATAGCTAATTGAATAATTTTCCATACCTAAAAATTATATTTGGTGATTGCTCAAATAACCGATTATGTACTTTACTCTCTAGTCGGATACTGTTTGCCACCGGATCACTTTGGGGCCGACAAAAAAGACTGAAACTTGACAGTCGACTGCCTGCTGACCCAGAGGTCGTAAGGCTTTAATAATTTCAGGGTTTCATATCTTGCCGAAAATAGCCAACTGTCCAAATCGGACCGAATCCATTTTTTAGAGTCTTTATCGTATGCTGATGGTTGGCGACAGAAAGCCTGTTAAATGTATCACTATTTTTGCAACTTTTCCACCTTTTCGTTGCATAGTGAGGTGAATTATATCGATGAATTACAAAATTTCTCTGCAACCAGGCCATTGCAACAATATTAGACACTATCTTTTCCAAACACCATGATTTCTCTTTCCTTGCTTAGGTAGTACTATGGATCACAAACTTTATAATTCTATGGGATGCTTAGATTTCAAGGTTTCGATTGGTTAACTTTGATACAATTTCTTTCACACAGATTGTTTCATATACGGTCTCATGAATCCTATATTCAGTTATACCTTTCCGCAATCGACTAGATCCACGAGGTGCCTTTTACATTTTCTGTTTCGGAGTTTGCATATTGATTCACTCATCTGTACCTCAACCACTGTCAATTATCGTACTAACTGAAGTTATCTCTTCTCCTACTAAATTTGGTCCTTGCAATGGTACTTATACTGCTTGTAGAGGTCTGACTTATTATTCGTCTGCGATTTAATGATTTTCATTGGAATTTCCTGCCGATTTTGGCATTCTCAAGTTGGATCACTCTTTGATAGGTTTAAAATTAGTCGACCGCGATATTTTCGCCGTATGAGCTCTAACCCGATTTGTATGTCGTCTATTATTAGCTGGGTCCCATTTCTCATTTACTAATTTAGAGTTCCATCTTTCTCCATGTCGTCGGTATAACCTTCGATATACAGAACCGTTTGTCCCACTTGAAATTTGTTTATTGATTTTCTATCTGATTAATGTAACTGCTATTCTTGTTTGGGTTACAGTATTTATCTCTCGAATTTTTGCGAACGGAATCTAAGCATGATCTCAATTGTCTCGCGAACATTAATTTGCCTTACGATAGGTTAATTAGAACTTGGTTATGGCCTGGTCAAGATTATCACCACCAGCTCGCAATAGGATTTTCATCTTAGTTTCAAGGGTTCACATTATATACCTACGCTATTCTCAACTGTCCCATTCGATTGTGGTTGGTAAGATGCCACCAGAGTACACTTGATGCTATTACATCGACTTCAGCAGTATCTGTTTCAGAGCGAGTCCCCAGTGCGTCGCGTATAGCTGACGAATAGGGGTAAAAATATTACTGAAAAACAGGCTCCTTGACATAGTGAGAGCGATTTTTCATTCTGAAATGATAATAAAAATCGTTTCCACATATTTTTATGCTTTACATAGGCGACAAGAAGAAAATGTCTGCCGTCACTTAATTCTGTTACGTTTACCCACGTAAACTTGTAGATTTTTTTCCCGTGAATTAGATATCATTGTGAGTGTTCAATTATTCACTCACATGGAGGGTATCAGACATCTGGTTGATGGATTCTACCCAACATCTAAAGGTACTGTTTTCCCATGATGGAATATGAACGGCGACAAAGATGGACTAGGTCCAAAAGTTATAGACTGCGCGATTTCTAAGACCTGATCGATGGAAAATTCTGGTAATATGTTTGGAAGTACCTTTGAGAGTAGGGAAAGTTGGGCCAAGTTGCAACGCGTTCAACCAAAGCTGCAGTTTCTCGCAAATTTGCACAAGCTTTGATATTATCAGTAGAGATCCGATGAATTCATCACAGGGAGATTAGTTGTTTTGCTTTTTTTTTCACTCGAATGTATCGTCAATCTTATGTGAAGGTACCTTTGATACTACAGATCGAAATTATATTAGATGACCGCCGTGATCCATCAAGTCATTTAGAAACAATTATGGCCAAGTCCATCTTGGCATACTGTGCAGTCTTTATAAGTTAAGCTGGTTTTGGAACGCATGTTATTTCTCTATCTGAGAAGTGAGAAAATATGTTATTTTTACTCAAATTTGACGGAGACTATTTTTTCTGCAGATTTCGGGGTCCCCGATGACAGACTCGAATGGAAATTTGAGGAATTTGAAACTCATTAAACTTCCCGACTATATGGTTGACTGCCATATTAAATTCGCCCCATTTTGATCTCGTCTATTTTCACCTCCGACTCGTTTATATGAAAAAACTCCGGTGCATCGCGTTTCATAGAAATTTGCCAAGCACTTTCAAAACGCGTGTGACATATGTACGTGAATGCTCGATGATATGTGTTATCTGCAATGGGCTTTATACCTTTAATCATCTGAATGTTTTAATCATTTTTAATGGTTCGATTTCAGTTACATGTTCTCACACCTGCTGATCGCTTATCATTTTTTAAATGATTCAATTTTCCCCTGAATATTTACCAAAATTTCTCATATACCTACGCTCATCAACTACGGAATAGGAAACTTAAACCTTAGGAAGTGGTAGAATCTTCAAACGTTCCGTAAATCAACTCCACCAAATACTTGATTTTTCTCTCATTTCTCAACTAGTTCTCCTGGAATCCAGGATACACAACATTCTCAGCGTAATACACACGGTTTTTGGGAAATGCTAGGAATTGAATTGTGTGAACGAAGATGAGAAAAGAAAAACGGGTTTTTAGATTAATTCGACTTTTTTTTTTCAAAGCAACGGTTTTTGCGATGGCAAGTCTAATAAGCACGATCACATAAGTAAGTTCAAAAAACAAACCGAAATCGAAGACCCCATACGATTTTATTTGTTATTTACATAAAACACAGCCATGTAGCATGACGCAGATTATAAAAAGATGGGAAACCTAATCTCGAAATTAGAGGTCATAAAGCAGAATTTTCGTGCTGAAATAGAAATGCCAGTTATAAGCCTACGGTTGGGGATGTAATTGGCAGAGTCTACCACGAAGCAGTTACAGCACTTACGATTTAGGAACCCACTGGGGTGCTTGATTAGCGTAACTCGCCCTGCTTTTCGCAATTACACTGTTCATTGAAGCTGAAACACCTAGTTCTCAAAAAATGTCTGCAATACTATACGAACAGAGTGAGGATATGGTTTTATTTGTCGATCTATCAATGGTGAATTACTCAAACAACTGCGGAACCTTAATCTGGTCTTCGCAAATCTACCTAATTGGTGGACGTCACAACTTTGTTCATGGATCTCCCGCTCTGTCATTTTAGTCAGCATGAACTCCCAGCTTCTGTAAGAGCTCTAATCGACTTCATAGAAATCATCGGATGTATTATATAGGTCTACCAGGTATAACGAAAGTTAATTCAAACAATCGTTACGTTAGTTCCTTACGTCTAACGTGTATGGAGCAATTCACCCCAACTCGCCATGCCACGAGCCTTGTCATTTTCAATCTGATTGATTTTTTTTCTTTTCATGTTCGTACAATAACTCGTATGTCATCAGTGAAGCGAAGCTTTTCGTGATGCATAACAGCGTCTGGTTGTGTTGCCCACATCGCATTGAAGCTTGCAGTTCTATCGAAACGTACATTTCAGATCTTGCCGGTATTCCTGTTATCGTATGTTATAGTATACATACATTTCTAGTAGCCTTTGTAGTTTATGTGAACTAATTTGCAGTACGTTCCCAAGAAGGTTGACAATGAAGCTTGTGCGGTACTATTAAGGGTTTCATCACAATGACTCCTGGCGCAGCGCACTTCCGGTATTCTTAACATTGTACATACCTATCCGATGAAATTCGCAACATTAACAATTGGAAAACTTGGATGTGAAACACAAGTAATGTGCAATATGCACTTCAATGAACTCAGGATCATTGTTACAACATCAAAGGATAGTGCTTACTAGGTACAATTAGGAGTGACAGGAACATAATGAGACAAAAGTAGCATGTGGATTAATTTTTCAAATTCTACCTATCTTCTTGCATACTCTAGTGCCCTTTTATACCAATGACGAGAAGGCAATCGAGAAAGTGTTTGTAAATTTCAATTAAATTATGTTCATTATTACCTGCGATGGATCTTACGATTATCGATTATTCTTGATGCAATCCGTGATTATTGAAATGTACTTGGCGGCCAGATCCAGGGGTACGATATGATTTCTCATTCTGTTTCAAATTGACAGAATCGATTCATTATGTATTCCTTTGCTGAATTAACGGTAATTCTCCGCTAGAAATACGGCGCAGGTGTTCTTCAGGAGTCACATCAAATTTACCGAGCAATTCAATTAATTTCAAGAAGTTTACTTGATGACACCCGCAGGGCAAGTGATTCACGAGCAACAAATTGAAGAACAGCAATTATGCGTTTCAACACTTCATGACAATGTTTGTCTTTCCTTACCGTGACGCGTTCGTGCTCCGTCGACTCGCTACCGTTCTGTCTAATTTTGATCGCGAATTGAATTGTTTCTACTGAACTTCGTAAACGCTTCATAATTATCATAATACGCTTCCTGTACTATCACATTTGTGAAGTAAAGACTGAATAATGATTATAGAATTCTTCGACCTGACACTTTAATTCTGAGTTGCTCCACCAGCATCTTGAACTCTCAAAAATTACAGAAAGTAAAGTCAAAAAGTTATAACACATAGCCAATCAATCTTCCAATCAATTATATTTCCTGTATCAGGATCAACCTGTCAGGATCGTGAGCCTTTTTTATTGTTCGTTCACTTTGGCACGTTGGTATGTGAAAATGGACGATATGGGTAATGTCTTTCTTAAGGAGCGTGAAGAAAATGAATTCTTTACGACAAGCGCATGCGCAGCTGCCTTATGTCTTACGGGAGGTAAAACGCCATTTTACTCTCGCCAAACAGGCGCGGAAAATCAGATTTTCCATGCACGTGTGATGAACAGATGAATTAAAACGGTATATTGAGGTAGTTTGTAAAGGATTTAGATAATAAAGAGATGAATAATATCAGTTTATTCATGGAAAATTTATAACGTAACACTCAGTTCGACTGCATCTTCATCAACTCTTCTGACTCCGCGTAACGCTGAAAAGTCCTTCGTCTCACTGTCCTGATGCGGGTGATACCACTCGACAAAAGTTTGTAGGCCTTCCAACACTTCTCAGGAAGTGGGATGGTCTTTCTCTTCTGTCATCCCATTCACGTTCTGCAGGAAACTTTCCTCGTTATAGTCATTTTCAGAGGTATTCAACAGTTGTTTATCGGTTGACACCTCCCAACCAAATTCACAATTGTCTTGTCTGAACCGTGCTAGTGTTCTTTGAATTTCGGATACTAAGGGTGTAGCGTCTGAGACATAACTACGGGACTTCTTTCACATAGTATTGTGATTGCCGAGAACAATCTCAGCCAAAACATTCATCAGACACATTGACTTTTTCCATGTATTTCTCAGTAGATCACAGGCTCTTGACATAGTTCGCAACAGAGAACCAACAAGAAGTGGGTATTTTCCAACTTATTAAAAATTCTTTCACGTTCAGCCAGCTCCAAGAAGGGTAACTGAATCAGACTTTCATCAAACAGTCCAACCAGCACAGGTGATACTGATGAAACAGACCCTCCTTCCATCATCACTACGGAATAAAACGGCCTATCTCTGATTCCCAACTGTATATCCAGTACTCGAACAACTGATAACATAGAATATTATAATGGTGACAAACCATGTTTCATACGGTGTTCAATATCAAATTAGATTCGTCATTAATTATGCCCCATACACAGAAAAAAAAGACTGGACAATCAGTAGTGAGTATCGACAGTTAGTAAATCAAAAGTAGCCACTACTCAAGTTCGGTAGTTTAACCTGAGCAGTTATTAGTAGTGATTCGTTGAAATAGTCCAACGGCCTGACTTCGATAGCTACTTCTTATTAGTAGTTTCGAATGTGGTAGGTCACGGAATGAGTGCTACTTGACTTTGTTGATTACCTCAATAGTGGTTCCAGGTGTAGTAGTTTATTTGGGTGGTAATTATGGCTAAACTTTGGTGGTTAGCGTTCATATTGTGCCAACGATGATGTCATCTGAATCGAAACTGCATCCTTCGTTTCTCTATCCCGTCTACATGTTCTCTGACAGTGATGCGGTATCCAAACTAACAGTAATTGTTTCAATTATTACGTTTGTACAACTCGTCATATTTATTATACACACTGCAGTATTATCTGCAATGGGTCAACAGAAGGACTCTCGCAAAGAGCTGGACAAGAATAACTCCGACAAACTGGAGACCGTCTAAAATATCATACAAAGAAGAATATATTCTACGATAGAAAATTGAATACATTCTGTTAGATGGTGTACAAACGTAAAATATACGATTTGACCTACACATACATTCTTTAATTTTATTATACACGAAAAAACGCGATATATTCATACTTCCGTATCAGCTATTCCATTTTATAGATGACTGTTAACGTCCAATTGTAATATTTCATATTTTCCTAGAAAAAAATCAGGAATTGTGGTGTACAATTCAATATCCGGACGCAATTGATACCATACATTTATCCACGCAATCGGATCCCAAACAATTTCATTCACTTAAAATGATTGAAAATTGATTTGTGGCGTTTGCAGACAATCCTATCAGTATCAAATGATTGTAGGAACGTTAATTGATAGTTATTATGGAATGAATATTTTATGAATGAAAACCACATTTTTCATAGGACGTCTATAAAAGTATAGTCGTACAATCCAGTCTTCGCCACAGAATGATATGCAATAATATATGGTTTCAACCATGTTAATTTAGCAATATATGGTTTCAATTTACTCCTATTAGTTGAGATGTGTTTTCATATTAAGATTCATGTCGAGGGATCTGAGTTGCACTACCTTTATCCCTCACAAATACTTACGGACCAGTTTCCGCCTCTATCATATATGAATGATATCACTGGTCTCCAATGGAATTGCCCACAAAAGCATCAGCTTCGCACTGAACTTCCTTTCTATTTCGTTCTCTGTTTCTCGCTCAAGCATTTCACTAAATCGGTCTTTATTTCTTATAAATACAAAGCGGGCATTACACAAGTTCCCAATTTATGAATTATTTCCCTGCAAAGTAGAGCTTACACCAAGTTGATATTGTATTTTTTATTACCAGGCCTTGTTCGCGCACAGGTAAAACATACCCAAAGTTCAGGGCTCGAAACAAATCTAGTGTATCACTGAACGGTGTCTTTTCTAGCCACATCGCACCAGCGGGTACATCTCTGCCCTGTTTTTTTTTGTTTTTTTTTTTTTTTGTTTTTTTTCCCGCAAATCGCTCATCGGTTCTGGATCTGAGTCCATAGATTAGGATACAATAATGTCCCTACAGTGCTTTGTGGTCGTGTTCACGGTTCACCGGGGTATCACCAATTTTAGCAACGTGGTCGTAAGGATGGAGATACTGGAGCTACTCGAGATTTCGATCGTAACCACCGGAGCAATCCCTCATAGCCTTGTTGACTAGACATTGTCTCGTGTTCAAGTAAGGCATCTCTTAGAATAAAGGTCCAGGTGCCAGCCGTCAGACTAGACCTGCGTTTGGCTCAGTTTGTAGTCGTTTACTTCACGTGTCTGTCGGTGGTCACGTAGCCCAGAGTAGTGTCCTCCTATAGAGACAAGCGAGAGAAAAAAAAAAAAGAAGAAAATAAATGGGAAACGGTACTGGGTTCCTAACACGTCACGGTCACGTTCACCTGGCGAAATTTTTAGCGGCCTCCAAGCTGGATTTCATTTTATTTGTTCGAAAATCTTGGAGTTAATTAAAAAAATTTTAAAGTTAATTATTCCGCCCCGAGGTTCGAAGAATCTTCTTCAACGCGTCAGATCCAGTCTGGCTAATTACAGGAATCAAACAAATATTTATGCTTCGCAACCAGGGTTTTCCTTAATTTGAAAAGTCGAAATTGCATGCCTGCTTCACCAAATTATTATATTTGATGAGAAGAAGATGAATCGTGAATTCTTATCGCAACTAAATACCTTAGAACCATATGCTCGAAGAAGTTCACAATCCAACATTGTTGCTGGATGAAAAACACAATGGTTGTAGGGTTTTGATGTAGTGAACAGTTCCATATTAGGACGAATAAACATTCTTGAGTATGAAAAATGAAAAAATATCGATATTTATTCCACCAAAGATGTGCCTGACTATTTTCATGAAGAGATTTATATAAATTATGTTTAGTTTATACCTGACGATCGGAAAAAATACAATGTGGCGATCATTGGTATAAGAGTTCATCATGACCCGAAAGCACTGCACCGTGGGTGCAGAACCCTTCTAAAATTATAATAATTTTTTTACCTGTTACAAAATTGTCCTTTTCACCTAAAAAAGTTTTAAAATTAAATCCTGTTATCGAGTAAAAATAATGTGATGTTAATCACATCGCGAACCTTGTCCTGTCTTATCGTCTTTTGACACTATGTTGCGTTCTGTAATAAAGCAATATCTTCTCTGTTACAGTGTACGGGATTTCCGTGCGTCGAAAATATCAGCAAGCGAAAAACACCGAGGGTAAGTCACTATTTTCATTGATAACTCGATCAATTGTATTTCTCCAATTATTTTCGAACTTGAACTTTGAGAACGATCTATATAACATTCAATAATATTACTGGTCAATTAGTTCCCGAAATAGCATCAGAAGGTTGGCAATGCTGAAATAGGTATACCAATTACTTAGAAATATTCTCATATATTTCGGGACTAAGCTCGTGCATATTTAATCAGTGGAGATAACCAAGAACGACGAAACGCTGAATAGCACTTATAGAATGCGCACTTTCGTAACGCAATCGGAATTAGGGTGAATGAGGGAACAGAGGAACTTTTTCGGTAGGCTACCGATTTTTGGAAGAGCAATTTTATATTCGGGAGGCAGCCTTCGCTTTATTCAAGTTGATTACATTCAATGGATTGACTTACGTGAACTGGTTCATTTCGATTTGAGGAGTCAATTTCACTGGCACTCTCAGTGCAGCAAAAGTTACTGAAGAAACATATGTTGGCACTACTTGCATTCTGTAGTTCGATAGTAAAAACTACTTAAGTTGATTCGTTGACCCCAGAGGTAATTGCAAGGGCAGTAATGCATCAAAGTGGCAACTACCTAAATTCGATAGTTCATCCGCGAGTCATTTCGGTTATTGTAGGTTTAGTTCGATTAAGTGCCAATTAAATATTTGACTTCACAGCTGGTCACCTGACTAGTGTTCCCGCATGTAGGTTCATTCAAGTAGCAATTACTCAACTCCAGTTCAGCTCATCTTCACATTCGATGGGCTTATGTTTCGAAGGCAACCAGCCAATTCCAGTTTAGTTTGATAGTAATCTTTCGAATTATACCGAACAATACACATATTGTTATTCGCATTCACACTGTGACCTCCTATTTTCGTGGCGAATTTATAAAAAGCATATAAGCCACTTAGATTTCGCTGATATACATGGATAGAAAGAACTAATCTCTATATAAAGCCTGAATCTTTTATGTATGATGGCAGTGAACTGATGAGTAGTCGACTGATTCTGAATGTTGAATCACTGACGAATAGTAATAGCTACTATTTATGAGTAGTACTTTTTTTTTGTTTGTTTAATATTGACAAATTTTTTTGTTAGTCTACAGACGGACTTTTTTTTATTTCAATGCTAAGATTCTTCCGTCAGCGTGGCGCTCGCTCATACGTTGGCCACTTCATCAGTCAAGAAGTAGAACTTATTTTTAACGAATTTCACTGGGTTTTGCTAGCCATGAAAATGCCATACTACCCTTGAAACTTGACAGCAGTTCTTTTATCTGACTCATTCACAATCACGCGTAAGAGGGAATTCGGCGCCTACCCCTAGGCATTGTGCCCTACACCGCGACCCTCCGAATCACGATCAACCCAAGTTTCCGCCTGGTGAACTGCAACTCTGTTTCATGACGTATTAACAATAAGTCTGACTCTGCTTGCATAGTCTCGCTTTGTCCTCACTTTATCTCACTTTTGCGATTCATTCTTTTTTTTTTTTCGAATCCACCTCCGCGATTCTTTCAACCGAAATTGTTTTTAAGCCTGACTTGTTTTCATCCAGCGACCCTCTGTTATTTTAGCAGTGTCATATTTCCCAGCAGTTAACTTATCATCCGGCATCGTTTTGTCTTCTTAATTTTTTGTTCACACGCTCAATAACGCTGCATTCTGCTAACGCCATAATTTTTTCTTCCACTCCAAAATACGCGCACTCAACCAATACCAGTTCGTTTGTCACCCCACGGCCATGCTTTACTTGTAGCTAGCACAAACCATCTCCAATACCTATTCTGAAACTTTTTCTGTTGTTCAGGCACCACCCATATCGATCCCACTTCTGATATTAGTGAGAAAACATTATAGGCATCAAATAATGATTTCGTTTTCACTCACTCGACCAAGAAGTGGAGTATTTCAAAATTAATTCTGGTCGATACCCGCCATCTACACATACTGGCAAACCTACCCATTTTCGAATACATAGGGTCAGGGCCTGGGTAACGGACCTCTTTGCCTTCACAGTACATTTAATTAATTACCTTAATATGATATGCAGCAACAACAGATGTGATGATTTGCCCAAGGGTAAGATCGGAGCAATTAAATCGTCTGAGTGTAACGTTTCATCAACGTGGCAGGTACCATCGAACCAATATTGGTTCAATGCTGAAACGTTTGTCACTAGCCATGGCTCGGTAACCGCCGTGACTTACTCCAATTTCGATTCCATGGTTACCATCGCAGAGTACATTTCACAGCAATACGGACATTTTGATTGTAGCCATCTAAATGAGGTGAAATTGAAGTTCTAACAGCACAGTAGCCATGTTTCAGAAAAGCTACAATTCAAATAGTAGCATCGAATACTACGGATGTAAATACGGAGCTACCTCAGTTGCCAACTGCAGTGGCTTGAAGTAAGTCGTACTTGGTTAGTACGACTGAACAATTTCAGCTAGAGCAATGCGATGCATTGAAGAAAAATTCTCGAGGCTTACTAATTCAACCCTAGAAAGCATTCCGTATCTTATGGTTGCCTACGACATATCACGTGCCCATTAGGCTTCTTTCGTCAATAGGTACATTAGATCAGTCATCAACATTTTTTGTGCCCGAGTAACCAGGTGTGGCGAAGTAAGACACTAAAAATAGGTACGACTTGCAAGGGTTGAAACGGGTTGAAATGATGGAAAAAATGTTGGAATACGCTAGAACACGAAACGTGATAGTGAGAGAAAATTACTACAAGCGCAAATTAACGGTTATGATGTGCAACTATAATTAAAAAGAGTTAACGGCGGGACTTTCTCATTAAGTTGGAAGTGTAAGTATACAAGAGCAGTCTCCAATACGCTTGCGTCTGTTGGGGCACCGGGATGTGCCAACAACTTGAAATATGGCCGCAAGTTATTGCAATTTTTCATTTTCTAACTTCGAATGATTCATGTTGACAATGGAAATTAATTTGGCGGTACGTTGTTCGCTCTAAGTAACCCACCAGCAAAATACATACATATACTCGGATATAGTAAGTGTCAGAACAATAATCTCCTAATGCACTATGTGAATTAAGGAGAATTAACTCTGTTGAGGAATATGAATAATTTACGTCATTAGAGCCTCGCAGTTAAACAATTACTTGGTAATTTTTATGTATTACTCAACATTATGTGCAGGGAGGGTTGCATGCGTGTCAGAGTTACTACCAAACGTATAATTCTTCAGATTTCTGGAGAAACGATTTCCGAGTTTCGTGTCAGCCGCAGTTACGATTTTAGTTCAGAATGCGAATAGTACATAGCAATGTACAGAGCCAATACTTCTTTTCGTGTCTAATCTCTTAGCAAAACTTGGAGCAACCACGCATTGGTGTATAGGGTAAGATTTTTATCAATAATCTCAGGGTTTTTCTCTGTTTGAAAAGCATTCCTGCCACAGGCAGACCAACATCAGATGGTGGAGTTGATTGATTGATTACTTCTGCAATCTCTGAGTTTGGGATACTGTATGGTGCGAGTGAAACGAAGTTTAAGCTCATGAGCTACGATTAGAAGTTTGTTTCATTCTCATCGATATAGTTACAGAAGTTTGTGCATTTCCAGTCCAGCTTCGTAAGTGCAAACATCTTAGCAGAGAATATAATAGACAAATGAAATTTATATTTTTGTTTCTTTAACGTGATGCGATGTAATGGCTTGTACATACATACATACCTCTTTTCAACTGACTTACATGTGCTGTTCACTTGCGGATGTGCAAGCCAGCAGCAAGCAAGCCCAGCGCATGCAGATACCAAAATTCTTATGGATTTTGGATATTTTTTCAGAACACATACTCAATCATAAGATGCAGAAGCCTGCTACTCTCGTGCAACTAGAGTGTCCTAGGTTGTGTGTACACCACCCAAATAACCTGGTAGTTGGCTGATGCTGGTCCGAGCAAGCGTAAAGCTGGCCTGATATTAGTGTGCCAGATCAGGGCCAGCAACAGGCCAACGAAATATACTCAAATGGTTGAAACATGCACATTCAGGATCTTGCTCCGATTTTTTCTGTACATGTAACGTCAGGCGATGAAACCAACTTTGGTTTGAAGAGATTCGCCGATGCTACAACTCATATTCTTAAAAATCGACTGTCAACTAGTCTTCACTGACTGTTTCTGACAGTGCACATTCAATGCGAAGTATTATGAATATTAGCTTGATACAGTATAGTCTTCACTTAACATGCCACTGCAGGGGCTAAAGAAACGAGGCATTCTTGGAAATATAGGAGCTCATCTATAGCAAGTCCTCTCTGAGCGCTTCGGCTTGCCGGCCGTCACGTCGTGTTCACATGAATACCTATAGACACGTAGCACTTGAAGCACAAAGCTACGGAGCAAGGGAAGGGTTGAGTGAGAGTATAGTTGCGTTAAAGGGCTGGGATTTAGGCGCTATTAATCTAATTAGGATGGGTTCATTTCCTATTGTCTTAACATGTTTGGAGATCGTACACGGAGAAAAAGAATTTGTTGAATCAAAAGAATATCGTTTGAGTCAAAAAAATGGGCGGTCACGGGCGGCGAAATAGATATTTGCTTGAGGCAACCAAATATTTTCTCGAAACGAAGAAATTAAGTTCCCGTCAACTAATTCTCGCTTAGGAGAAATGCATACCTGATTATTACAACTAATTTTCCTATTTGGAAATATTTAGTAAATTCAACAAATTTTTTTTCTCAGTGTAGAGTGAAATATTTAAGACATTTTGCTACCAAAGCTGCTTAACGTTTTACCCACGCGCTTTAGAATAAAGCTTGATTTATTTCGTCAGTATCTGGCATTGGGAATAGGATCGAGTGACGGGATGAATTAGTTTCAATTTCATCAAATTTCTGGTGCTTGGCTTCAAAACTGTAGCATTTTATCATGTTCAAGAGACTATACATTTCTTTCTTTTTATAATTGACATTTCTTGATCCACTCGCGATCAATACTAAGCTCCTTGTTAGAAGGATATACGACAAAAGATCTAGACGATCAATAGCCAATTCGACTCTTTTCATACATGATAATGTATTTCGCCAAATACTTGTATCCGGGTTTCGTCGATATTTGCCAGGGTAAGCTTCGAGTTTATTATTATATCAATTGAGTGTGGTTTGTAATTGTCTTACACATTCCCCAAGCTGTGTATGTATGTACCACATGAGGGTGTGTTGAGATCGCAATGATAAATATATCCGATCGCCATAACAGCTCAGACGGAAATTCCCATCAATTGAAACTGAACATTAGGAATTAATGGCGTGGTAAAACACTTACGATTGAATGCTAATAAGCACTCGTACTTAAACATAAAAAATCTTATGCTCAGTTTATATTCGTATCGTTGAATATTCCGTGTCTTCATGTATGGTCTCTTCAGGTTAAAAAATTGTAGCATTGTTAGAAGACGAGAAATTCTTCATGCGTTTATTCTTTGAAAATTTTCCAATATTTCAATGGTTTTTTACGATTTTCTCAGAATTTCTATTATTATTTTTTTTTTAGGAAATTTGGACAATTTCCTCCAAAGACAAGCTGGATTGGAGATGGTCTGAATCGGGGAGGTATTAACAAGCATTGCGGTCTTGAAGCCAAATGCGAGATACCGTGGCTTTATAGCAGAGCATGAGACACTAGGATATTTAGGTAGGCCATCGGAGCCCAAGCCATTCTTAAGCTCAAGCTTAAGAATACAACCCACATTCCCAAAGGTGCATATTGTCTTGGGCTTATTGTTAGAGCACAGAGATCTGGAGGGAGCATGGTGGCTGAAAAGCGTGGCAAGCAAGTGAGATAGATCGCGGTAGATTTTGATCAGCTCCATCATATCCCTTACCGCAAAATTAGAGTAAAAAAATTTCTGGAGAGCCCTAGGCACGACGTGCGCAGCAGAGACCGAATTTTCACATCCTCATCCTACGGAGTCTATACCTAAACATCATACCTTCATGCTGTCAAAGAAAAAGGACTATATCCCCAGGCCATTTGAAATTCCTTAGAGATCAGAGATGTATATGACCGAAAAACAAAAATTGTATACTTTGCATTTTACTTACTAGTCACAAGATTTGGACATTGGCAGAATAGACCAACGCTCTGTCCAGTACTTGTATACTCTAGGGTCTGGGCACCCATTGAAATCGTAAGGCAATTGAAAAGAATTCAGTAAGACTTCGGCATAAATATTTGAAGCCTTTAATTTTCTCATCAGGTTTACCCCTCGCTCGAGTCAAGTGGCCAAAGGTACTTGAGACTAGAGGCTTATTGACGTGGAACTTTGCAGCTTTGCAATTATGCAGGTTTCACTCGATCAATAATTGAACTCTATCTCCACAGTCAATAAAAAATAAAAAAGAGAGGAATCCACAAACGACTTTTCTCACCATTTCTCTTCTACGTCTCAAGTTCCCGAGATCAATGCCTCAAACACTACAATCATAAGACGATTTCTTCTTGTGGAAGCAAAAGTTCAATGAGAATTTGAGATTATTTTTATCTATCCGTTTCCAAGATCAACGAACGAATTTTCATGTAAAAATCGATGAAGAATATTCTGTGACTGATAAATATACATACTATTTAATAGTTCAATCGTTCGCACCTAACTGCAAATGGCAATTTTTTAGGTCGATCATTTGCATTTAAGCTAGTTCTAGATTCTGTTATCGAGCTGACTCAAAGATTATTCAGCGACTTCGTCGACCTATTTCAAGGAGCAAAATTTCCCAGCAAATAGATGAAAATTCAAACCAAGAATATCCGTGGGCCAAGTGTGTTTCACTGGCCCCATCAAACAGTTATATATCGATTGAGAGATATACGTATCGGCAAAGAGAGATACAAATTTTCTGTATCCTAAAATATTACCTGCAGAATTCATCATATAACAAAGACACGGATCAAGTTTGAATAATCGAAAGAACCCACGTTTTGTTTGTGCTTTGCCCTGAAGGTTACCCTCGCTACAAAAGGGCCTTGAACAGCCTTAATCTCGTCGATTAAAGGTAGTTCCAACGTCTGCCATTCGTCGGAACCAAATAGACAACCTACGTATGTTTACAATATGCAATTTTCATGCACGCTCTCTCGCGTGTCGATCACGGACATTTTTTCCTCTTCATGTTACTTTTATATACATATAGTCATCAAACTTTTCTGCCACACGAGCGCTTCCTGACGAGTAGAGCCATTACCTACTTAATGTCAACGGAGAAAATATAAAACTGAATTGATAATATGACCAAAGTCTAAATTCTTGATTAGGTTATTAACTCTCTGTAGACCGATCATATTGATTGTAAAAGCTTGAATGAGAACAGCTTCCACCCTCATTTTACACGTAAGTCGTTTAATGTCAGAATATTCCCTACGTGAGAGAATACGTAACAAATTATCCCCTACGATCACTCGGCAAAAAATACTCGGTCGAGTCGCTCATGTGACAAATTTTTTATTGTCTCTCGTTCTAAACTATCCCGAGTCTTTCGATTAATCAATTGACGTGCTGCAACATCAGACAACCGCACTTTTATGTGGTATTCCGAGAATCATAGCATTCCAAGCTATTCGTATGAAAGTGGAGTCCATACTAAAAGCCGCACGCGAAAAAAAAGAACGTACAATTCACTTTTACTATTTGACTTATCAAATCGATACTCTAGCTTAATAGAATGCGCAATTTTATCTGCTCAACAATATAAACGCTGCTGGGTTTAAAGTTAAGGTAAAGGGGAAGTTCTTTGCCGTATGTACATGATACATAACAATAGTCAATGGATCATCATTGATCATACCATTTATTCCCAAGCTATGACTGCAGTAGAGAACTTTGCATTGTCATTTCTCATTCAGGTATACCGAATGCAAAACGTGCATTAAAAAAAAGTCCCACAAGTAAACTGCAGCAGACTGAAGTGAACAAGCCAGCTATTGATTGGAGCCGCAGAGAGTATTCCTAGAAAAGAATTCCAAAGGAACATCAGCAGTCACAATAGCATCACATTCAGAGCCTACAATCATCTTAAAATACATAAGCTCAAAGTCCCATAATGTGTAATTGTCTTTTTCGTGAAAAGTAGACTTTTGTGAAATTTTGACAAAAGCCATTTTGCAATTTACCTCTAATTGATCATGAGATTCAGACATTGGAACACGCAACTGATTGAACTACACCTATAACTCTTTCGTTGACTTTTACTCTTCATATCATTTTATTCTTCGTATGCATACAAGCAGTGCATCTGTCCTGCAGATTATACGATGGATGGATTACCACAAAGCATGCATGTCTCATAAATGCATACGTCGTATTCTTTCAAGGGTTTCCTTGCTCCAGTAGCTTTCCTGAATCGTTGAACTTTCTACTGTAAGCCTATACGCTGGAAAACTTTCAGCACAGCCCAGATCGATAGTTACTAGTCACATATACGTATAATAACTTCGATAAAAACATGCAATACAGGTCAGAAACCAGGGTTGCGAGCTACCAAATACTTTTATATTTCGCTGACCAATTTGATCATCCATTACATTCGGAACTTATTCAAGATGTAATGGGTCATTGAAAATATAATGGTATTACATTTCGATCACAATTCTTTCTATCTTGTTAAGCCAAAATATTGGCAGTATCCACGGGTTAGAAAATTGCGCGCGTCTGTATCGTCAGACGAGCCCCTTCCAACAAATTAATTTGGCTTGGATTTCTAGAGTATCGCAGAACAATAACTACTCCACTTTCTTTCTTTCCCGAGAAACTAAGTAATCAATCAGGCCTCGCAACAAAATGCAATAACAGTAACAACTTCAGTTCTTCGAGAAGCTGATTAGGAATCCGTCTCGGACTTTTTTTTTCCCTCTTATTTCGAAGGTTTGATTTCTCATGCTATTTTGGGAATATTGTACGCCTGGAGATCTAGATACATGGATGGTTTAATAATATCAATGATCGATCGTGCCTATATTTCTCTCCCAAAGATAGGATTACCTCAGACCTATAGCTTCGAATCTATATAGTCTCTGGAATACCCTGCAACGATTGTGACGAGGTTTGTATGTATATGTCAGCATATAGTAGACCTTAAATACTAAACTGAGCGAACTTTAGTGGAATATCCTGGATAAGCCTGACCCACATACCGCCCTTATTGATCACCGATTGGAAGCGGATCACAGCTTCAATTTCGTGATCGCCAAAACCATCGGTACAGGGTTAAAAAAAATGTATTACTGTAAAAGGCGATTATCATATATGTGTCGCATCACCTGGAACCAAATTTGGGATCAGAATTAGAAAATTATACACTTTTAATTGCAACCTAATCAGAACCAATCATGAATTATTAACAGTATTTCATTGCAACATTTTTTGAAAATGTTGAAATTGTGTTCTCTGAGTGTAATGCAGCTACTGGTTCGTATCGTTAAATTATTGGGAACGCGTATCACTCATTCGCAATAATTAGATATTGAGTATTATGTCATCGACTCGGACTTGAGCTGTCGATAACTGGTAAAACGATTTTACTTAACTTCACAAACAGACTGTATTGACAATTTTGGGATGCCCTATCACGCCTGCCTCAGTCTCTACGCTTTTGGATACATCTGTGAGTTGGTTGAATCCGTCGGAATAGAATTCATGTATTCTTAGTATTGTATTAACCATTAAGTCTTATGAAGGGCTTAGAAGGTTCCTTTTAGGACTAAAACGTTCTCAGAAAATACTTCAATTGACCCTTTTCTTATCCTTTTTTTGGACCTTCAACACCAAGTGTAGAGCTAGATTGACAAGGGCCTAAACGATTCGGGCCCTTTCTTCTTGGGTCGACTTATTGTATACTAACTAAGTTGGAAAAAAGTTCGAGTTAAACTTCTAAACTAAATGGATATTGGATCTGTGCTTAAAAGTTGTCTATTTGTAAAGTAGGTATAAGTCAGTCGAAACAGTAGAGCCTTCGTAATTTTCACAACTTCGAATGTTTTTTTACAAAATACAAAGTCATCGTGAAATTCTTTGTTCTAGATGATATTTAACTCCGCCCAGGTAAAAAAGCACGAATAATGAACAAACCGTGTCAAATTCACCAATCTTGATTGAGAGTCTGGTCTAGTTTATTCGGCAACCAGAGCCGACTTTCTAATCACAGAGCTAGGAATATCGACAAATTCCGAGCCGGCATGCAGACATCTTCATGATCGTTAAGTCGCCAATACTGTTCATCCCCCTAGTTTCTAGACCTGGGTCAACCAAGGTTACCGAGACTGTCCTCCAGACTCGGATTTATTGTTAGTCTACAATCTGACATGGACTTTTGCCGAACATTAACTAGTCACTTGCCGAAGCTATTTCTAAGCTGATAATTTTTTTGGAATTGCATATGGAGATTTCATGATATTGTCAGTTGGAGAATTCCATGAGGAGTCTGAAGAACTACTTTTTAACATTACATTAATATTCAACATTGACCCACGGGGATTCAAAGAAGCTGCGTGATGGAAAAAAGGCCTGTAGGTGTGTGACACCCGGTGTACTGGTTATAGGGTTAATAAGGTGTTCAAAGACACTTATCTCTCGAATAAAATATACCTGAAAAATTTGATAGAATCCATAGTTTGCAGGAGGAAAATTAACAGAACATGCTAACTGAAACCCGAGAAAAGGAAGATTATTTGGATGTGGGCATAAATCGATTATTTTCTTATGTATCATTTGCTAAAAGCGAAAAGCTTTTCATACTAAATTGCCACATATTGTTGCTGATTTTTTTCAAAAGCTGTGTATGTAGTTTGATTGACTGAAGCAATACTACTTCAGCTTACCCATTCCCATTCTCTCTGAAGTACCATTTTCGATTTAGGCCCCTGATCCGTCGCTATCTCTTCTATTATTATCGTTCATTGTAACTTGATAAGGTTAAAAGAACGGTTGGAAGTTCACTAAATGTGACGTTGTGATCTTCGGCGAATTTCAAGAAACGGAGTCACGCAGTGATCGGTGTATTTTTTCTTCTAGTATATTAAAAAATTTTTTGAAGGCGTGACTCGACCGCGTTATCTCTAGACAGGGTCTATAATGGTTTGGGTTGTGGAAAAGGAATTGAGCGGCGTTTTCAGGTGTGAGTTGAGGATAATCTCCTCCGAAGACCCCCAAGAAAACCACGTTATATAATACCAAGAAATTTTGCTGGGACACGAAGGGACCAATCGACGGGATAACCCTAGATTCTGTTATCCAGTTATAATGGTACCCAAAACTGGATTCGCGTAATGTTCTCTTACAAGCCGAAGGTAAATAGAATTTAACAGTCAGGTTTTGGTTTTTGTTTTTTTTTCTCATTTTTAAACCATCTGCACAGTTCGATGGTATTACTCCGGATTATGTTCAAGCATGTGAAACTGGATTACGTCAATAGTGGAGAATTATATAAGAGCTCTTGATTTTTCAAAGCTGCTGATGCCAGGACGAGTTAATATTGCATTTGCCCGGCGGTGTAAACGAGCGTCAAAAATCTGAAATAAAAAAACTCGGTAAACAGTTTAATCAGCCGAGTTATTCGTTGAATTTACAGTAATGCAAGAACAAAGGCGTTTCAATTCCGAATAAACGAACGAACGAGAGTAAGACAGAAAGATGTAGAGCGGAAACCGACGGACGGAATGAAGGGGTAGTCATTTTATAATTGCCAAGCACCTCATGCCTGAACTGGGATGAAACGAAATTCTAACTTATTGTTAGTGTGCCGTTATACCCCGCAGCAAAGAAAATTGCTTTCTTTTCATACGTACCGAAGTATAACATAATATACTTGTAGATATTTACAAACAAGTTGAGATTTACACAGAATTCAAGCCCATGTCTCTTGATATTACGGGAGGACAGCAAATTAGTTATAATTGAATCAGCTACTATCAAAGGCAGCCAACCATACTTAACAGTGAATGAACCTACGTCGAAAATAAATAAATTACTAACAAATGTAGCATGATTAATGTTCAGGTTAGTCATGTTCAGTTTTTGGTGGCATCTGAGAAGTCGAATCAAACAAATCGATAGATAGTACATTTTAAACAATAAAATAAATCTAATTAATAATAGTCACTGATCTACATGACGTGAAGAAGCCGTTCAATCGTGGGTAGATTTCCAAGAGCAAAAAGTCCCTTCGGGAAAAGGGATTTTTCGTGAGCCTGATATTTGTCTTAATTATTATAAGATAGTGGACATTTCAGAGAATGTGATTTTTCAATTACCATAAAACCTCGGTTCGGAATACTTATTATGCTTTGGAAATCTACGCAGATCACAAATCTGCATAGAGTTGGCATAGGAAGTATATTAGCTATTTGTTCATATGTACATACTTCATACATTGCTTGATCCATAGAAAACATATCCATACACAGATCCATAGTATAAATTTGATGAGGAATGTATTCATATAATTTTTCAAGTATATCATTGTGTTAATCCATTTTCGATCTACGTCCAACGCCAGACTAGCCCCTGCTAAAAAATCGCTGCTGTGTCTCAACAGTCATTACAAATTGTGGTTGATCTGAAAATCGAAAATAAATATGAACCAGCAGGTACGTCTGCAAGTGTAAGAAAAACTGAGTACAAAGGAATCCCTCAAAAAAAATACCTTCATACAATTTATAATGCAACTTTCATCGATTTCATAAATGGTTTTCTTTCCTTTCCTGTACATGCTGTAAAAAAAAAAGAAGAATTGAAAAAAAAATGTGCCAGTTTCCTGGTACAGATAACTTTCAAATAACTACGTGATTTCTCAACTTATCCCTAAGTCAGCTATTCTTGCTACGAACAGCAACTCATCAGGATTCCTCATATTGTCTTTGGTGCTTACGTTGGAGTGCCCTCTACGCAAACCTCCCTCTCGCACGTGCTTTTATGCGCTTCGCGCTCTACTATACGCTAATATACATACCGCTTCGTGAAAAATGCTGTACTTACTCCGTCAATTCAACAATTCTCGTAATAAAATTCAGTAACAATATTCCTTTGAACACCTACGTATATCTTTCAGAAGATACCAAAAAAATCGATTCATTCATCCTTTTGGTGTTATTTTTTCTCCTCAAGTCAAGTGAACGATTTTTTTTCTTTTTTTTTAAATGTCCTTACTTCACTATCATACATACCAGTTTCTAATGCGAAAGAAACAGTACACTTTAAATGTAATAAAGATTGAAGTAAAATTCACTACATTAGTTTCCCAAATGTTGATTTTGAATATGTAAATTTTCAAATTTTGCTCTTAAGGTAGGTATAACAGGAGAACAAATAATTTTGAACAAATACTATTGTTTCCCTGGGATTGATGCTCCGTGGTGAAGATTTTCTTGGATATTGGTAAAAATGAATATTTTATAGATGTCCCTACGTATAAATCGTTATGAGTAGGTATCTTTCAGGAGAAACCCAGTCACTAACCTTCCGTCAAAAGGTTTATACAATATTACACTGGGTATGCAGGTTAGGTTAGGTGATCATGAATATAAACGATCAAGCTATTCAACGCGAATACCCAAATGTATCATTAGGTTATATAGTTCGAGCAAAAATCACTCTCTCCCCCCAAAATAAAATAAAAAATCAACCAATGTTTCATTATGGCTATATCGGTAACATCACGCGATATCTTCGATCGAAGGATATCGGATGAATTTTGTTTTGCGTTAGAGAAACAGCAAAGTAATCAAACCACTTTGGGAATACCGATCGAAAATTCGTATAGCATCGTCCTATAACTATGTTCAGGACCAAGTATCTGGATATAGGGGAGTTGGAATTATATGAAAGTACGGCGTCAATCAACTCCTCATCCCCACGCTTTCGGCTTTCCGCATCTCTGCAGACGTTGACGGTCGATGGGTTAGCAGAAAATCCGGGATAAAATCAATCCACACCAGAGTTGTAGTGATCCTTTTTTGGAACGTGGTGAGAAATTGGTATTTTCTTAAGCTTTACCACACGCAATGCAATTAACTAGTAAAGCTACCCCTGTGTACTGGGGAGAAATAAGGTGTCCACTAAGATAATCTGCGTGGATGTGAAAGCTCGTAGCGGTTGAGGTGATAAGAAAATAATATCAATTGCTTTGGTACGTGAGTGATTAGAAAATTATTGTTCTGGACTTAGGTATAACTGGTCAAGATTTGTGACAGGTAGATGAAGATAAATTTCCTGTTATCGACGGTGAGAGTAAAGCATACACATATTTTCTTCGCCCAATCTTGATGAAAATGCTTCTTCGATCGCCTTATACGCAGAAGACATTTTTTTGGAGTCCCAATTACTGTATTACCGATATACGAGAATGAATCTCGAAATAAGTGTGCCACAAAATGTATCTTAACTTGAATATTGAGCCACTTGGATTGCGCGCAAGAAAAGACCAGTCTCTTGAAGCTATACGAATTTGGAGAATCCTATGACTTATTTTATTTCGGTGGATAGCATTGAGAGTATTATCATTTTTTAACTCCTTCCTCATGATAACGCAAATTTCTGTTCGAATCAATCGTGTAATTAGTGTATTCTCACACTTAGTGGGTAATTTCTATAATTATGAACGATAATGTTTCTGAGGTACTTTAGAGCCGTATACTTCGACACGACGCAAAAGTCGATTCGATCGTGTATTATGTCTTATGCGATACTCATGGTAACTTCGTGGATGTCGGATTCGAGGCTGGGTTCGATCTCGGCTTCTTGTAATACGTGCCAAACTAATACCTATTCGGCATTTGGTTATAAGCAGCTTTGTTTAGCAGTAGGATGGAACTCAAAGTTCTTGACTGCGGTCAAATATTTGTTCATTATTTACTCTGGTTCAGAGTTTGACATATACAGACTGGTTATTTATTAAGCTGACTTGATTCTTGGTTGGAATTGTTAATCGACTACATACTCCAGACTTGCAGGACTTTGCTAGCTGAGTGCCAAAGTTGTACTCCCATTTGTTAAATTAAAATATATCTGGAGGTTGGAAAAAAAAATTTAGGAAAAGATAATATGGGTGTAGAAATCAGGAGTTTTCTTTACTCTGATCTTGGTTGTAAAGAGGCTGATGAAAGAAATTTTAGTAATATCTTGCCTTTACATTTAGTCGCCAAATGTGAAGAAAGTAACCGCTAATTTCAACATTTGATTGCCAAATGCGATGTCGTTTTTGTGAAACTCCAAGAATCATGAAATTGTATTTTAAATGTTTCTTTCTTACCTGCCGTTGAGTTTTGCCTTGTATTTTATTGCTTTCAATGGCCTTTTCGATTTCATTATCCTGCAAAATTTAGACTGCCAGTTGTTAGAATCATGTTAATTTGAGTTTTGAATCATTCGAACGATATCTGAAACATTGAACGTGATTCATTAAAATGTGATTGTTGTCAAGCGACGAATAACAGCGCGTTTCCTATACATATGAATAGAATTCTCCATTAGGAATCCATAAACATTCGTGATACAATTTGAAATTCAGCATGGTATTGATTTCTAAAACTTCAAATTATCACGGTGATTACTAGAGTCGTTAACCTCACGTGTCGCCGCATTGCCATATTTATAGCAATAAAGCCCAGGGATTTCTGGCTGTCCATAGCATGTTCCTTATAGTTCCCCGTGAAGTGTTTGTGGTGGTGTTAGCATGATGTATGGTACAAGAGAACTTGGCGCTATACTAACGGTAGAAACTTTGTTCCCCGAAGACGAAAAAGTGGTAGCTGCTGAACGGGGAAGATAGAGTGAAGGAAAAGAGCTTTGGGGGGGTGAGCCAGTTCAGTTCGTTCAGAAACGAATCGCTATTGCGGGAAAGCGAAAATCGCAAAAGGTAACGAAATCTTCGAGCTATTGGGGCTCACCTGGAGTGGGGAAAACGAATTCGGAAATGGGGCTAGCTACCGGTAGTCGGTGTATCGTCACAAGTCATTGGAGTACCGCAGGAGACATGGCACCGATGGGATCGAACTAGGACGACATCAACTGCAGCGGGAATTTCAAACCAGGCAGTGAGCGCGGTAGCTGAACCAGTTGCCCGCGCACGTGTCACTCATTTTTTAATTTTTCTTTTCTGTATAAATTCCAGTCATATTTTACAGTGTTCTTCTATTGAATACCAAAATCTTGGCGATCTTAGATTTTCTTGTGATTTACTTTCTAATTCTGTGAAACATCAATTTTATAACAAGAGCAATTGCAGTACAATACTTTAACGCAGTTGAATGAAAGATTCGTGGTATATCGGCACAATTGTACTGAATAGCAAGATGTAGTTATGAACGTGGTACCAATGATTGTAAGAAAATCATCCTTGTGTCACACCTTCCACAAAAAAAGTAGAAATTGTATCTGGAATATTAGAGCCAAATTGAAGCCACAATCGCGAGGTGTTTGCGAAGGCATTCGTCTACTTTGATGATTAATGTTCAAGTGATATTGATCATGAATTTCTTTTCATTTCGAAATCGGTCAATTTCACCATAACGGCCTTAAAATAGTGTGAAACTATATAGCCGAATGGTACTTCCTGTAGCGTTGCCGTGAAATGAACAGTGTCCATGCAGAATTTGTTAGAATGAAAATTGAAAATTGCAAACCCGGATGTAATGATAACTAGCATGACTTTCTGTACTGGTATCATCCACCCCAGGTTTGAAGCTTTAACGGTGAAATGGTTGCAAAGGAATCATTCATGGCTTGATAATACATCTTCAGAACCAAGAAATGAACTAGTACACTGCGCTTTTAGCATTCTCTGACCACGACGATATAGAATGTGTGAAAGATAATCATTCCGGATTACTAAATTTTTGGTAGCCGTCTGAATCGACCCAAAGCAAACCAGATATATCTTCGTGATCCCTGGTACATTCGTTATGGCGTTACCCGATCCTTAAAAGGTAAAAATGCACAAGGAAGAAAGGTGCTTTAAGAAGAGGGAGGCCACGAGACGTGGCAACATCGCGAAGAGGTAGTCGC
The DNA here is from genome assembly GCA_963989295.1 of Ametastegia equiseti. NCBI lineage: Eukaryota > Metazoa > Arthropoda > Insecta > Hymenoptera > Tenthredinidae > Ametastegia > Ametastegia equiseti. Next base: position 8,938,035 of record OZ022397.1, read on the forward strand.
AGCGAGGGTGGCAGAGAGGGTCGTAGAGGGAGACTCGATCAATATGGCGGCCTGGGAGGGTGTGGAAGGGTAATAGGGGCAACGGGGAAGGCAACTGAGGAGGCAGTGGGGATGACCTGAAGTAGGGATAGTACAGTCACGTCACGTCACGTTAGGGCATACCACGCCGTCAACGACCTTCAGACACATTGCGGAGGTGGAGGAGAGCTATTCTTATTATTTATCGAACAATTCTCAGAGCAGATTTTTAATCCGTCACCACAAGTTCGGCACTTTGCATTCTTTAGTAATACATGCACCAGTATACCTACAGCTCAAACAAGTTTTCATAAAATTTTACGTGCGGAATGAAACTCCTTCGAAAGTATAAGAAAATATGTAAAGCTAAAGCCTTGAACTATACTTAGGCTGACATTGGAATACCAATTGTTACGGCAAACCGCATATTAGATACACCATGTTTGGAAAAGATTTTTGGAATATTTAAAAGATATACTTGTGACAATCGTTATTATTTATTATTCTGTTGTTTTTTTGTTTTTTTTTGTTGTTGTTTTTTTTTCTATCAGATTTGCAGTATAACAAACCTCGGCAAACAATTCCGATGATAGTATAGCACCATTGTGCAAAATCACGCTAATGCGTGTGAAGGGAAACTGGAGCAAAGTGGGCACTTCAGGTGAAAATGGATCGAAATTTCCTTGTTTAGCCAAGTTTTTGACGAGAAAAGATTTTCGAAGAAAAGATAGACGGTCTAAAAGCTTACGAAGAAAAATGTCTAAAGAAATTTTCAAGGTAAAAGCAACTTCTGAGGAAAAGATAAACCATTCTCTATCAATTTCCAACCGTGGTGCCCATCTCCCATGTTGTTTTTCTTATATGGTGGATTCGATTGGGGGCTGGATCCAGAAAGACCTCGATATTCAATATGATGGATTTTTGCGTTTGTTTTAATAGTTCCGACGTGAGTAACTTTTGTAAATTTATATAGGGTCAGTCCTCTACGGGTTCTGTCGAGGGAGTGACTTCTTTCACCCATACTTGTTATTATCTGAATGAGAATCCCCACTCAGCTATACTACCACACAATAACAGGTATATCTGTTTGGCGGGCTTTAGGCATTCAGACGATAAAAAGTTTGGATAGAAGAAACCCCTTTCTTCGTGGGCCCCGGAGAATACTCACCCCGTGTATACATGAGCTGGGACTGGATTGATTCGCGGGACTACTTGAAAAGGAAATTATATTTACACTATGATCTACAATTGTTACATTCAAGTATGTGGTCTTCAAATATGGAGTCGTCATTTGACAGCTCCGATTATTTTGATTAGGTACAGTATGACATTCGTGTTCATTTCATGAAGAAGTTTCATGATTCCTTAATTGAACCAGGCCCACGCCTAGGCCCAAAATTTCTGCTACAACGTGCTACATATTTAAAATTCATTTTTATTCAGCCATTAGTTACCTGCTCTATACCTATGTGTTGAGATAATACTTATCATAGGTACGGTAATTCTGGTGCTCTAGCTAGGTGAATATGAATTCTTGGATACGTAGGCAGAATTTAGAAAATAATGAAATTTTCAGACAGGCTTATTACTGTAATCCCGGAGAGTAACGAAATGTAGAGAAAACGAACACTTTCGGAGAAATCTAAAATTCTTCTAATGTGAGGACACTTTGCGATTTGAAGAAAGCACACTGTATCGTACTGTCGAAAGCCCACACAGTTTTCGTAATGTGACTACTTATTGTTAGTTCATGTTAACCGTTCATTACATCAAAGGTTGGTTGGCTTTTTGTATAAATGAATTTACACTGTTTTTCGAGTATTACTCAAACTTTTGTATATTTTAATAACATTTAATACTAGAATGCATACAAGTACATCAGTGATACCTTGGCACAATATTAAAACCACTAAGTTTCTCTTTTTAATTTCAGTTATTAAAGCATTTCTTGTTCGTGACCTATAAAAAAGAATATTGCGATGCTGCTAATTCTGGTTCTATATGACCGAGGCATATACAAGTTACTCGAGCACTTAAATCAATATTGGTTTCTTATCTCGATCATTCTGCCTCGTCTAACACCCGATACTCCAATCGAAAGGTTTTTGAGCGGGTCATAATTCACAATTTTTTTTATGAACCATCGTTTATCAGCTCGATGTGTACGACTGAAGCTTTTTTCTTCTACGGCGATTCGACAAGGGTAATACTCGACCGTTCGTCAATTTTCACATGAGTACGTATCTGTACCTGGTCAATTTTCTGGAAATAGTTTTCGCAGGCGATGTATTTCCCCTATCGGCTAACAAGGGAACCTGACAAACTTCCCCCAGAAAACCAATATTCTCGTATTATTTGGATTTTAAAAGGCGTAAGAAATTTAATGTCATAGCTGGACTCTCGGACATCGACCTTTTTTAAAATCATATTATTGAACATTCACCAAATTGGTTACAATTCTCTACAACTGAATGATATATTTTCACCGATCGTTGGTAATATTTTGACTTTCCTAAATTTTCTATGCTCCATGACAATAGAAAGGTCACAAGATAATTGCTAAGGTCTCAAAGTCAAGCTGTTTCAACCTTAAAGAATTTTGAAAAATCAGAAGTCATCGTTTTCTGGAAAGACAGTCCGTGGAATTCCCTGAAGTTACACTGGAGGTACCATTTTGATCAACATATTAGAGTTAATGCCGTGAGAATTTCGAGGTCGGTTGCGATATAAAGTCAAAAGTACATTTCCGTTGACGCTTTGATGAACTCATATCTGCTAATCGCACTGATTTCAAGCGAGGGAATAAAATTCCGAAAAAATTTGCCTTGCTGACGCGGATTTAACAATTAAACGGCAAAAAAGTGGCTCAACGTGAAACTCGTTCATGATTTTCACACATACAGTACTCTGCAGATATTTCCGAAGCGAATACCAGGAACAATGTGTACTATTATGATTTCATATAAAACGGGATCAGCTCCCTGAATGTTTGCTCCTTGATTATGTGCATCATGATTCATTATGTAGTCAAAGCTCTTTGAATGTTTATCATCGGAAGTTAAAGAACCGGTGATGGGGAAAACGTCTATCCGCCAGTGCTACTTTCGTGCAAGTTGTGTGAAATTTGGTTTCCAAGTGATAATATTGGTATATGATTATACGTGGTACTATTATTGACTGTTGATTAGTAATATGCGGAAGGAACTTACAAGTGCAATAGTCATTACTAGAAAGAAGACAATTGATAAACGCTTCGGTGACAGCATGACTAAAAATCTCCAGTATCTGTGTACCTTCCTTTGGCAATTCATGGTTACAATATGGGATAATGTGTCACCGTATATGATCGGAGCTGTTATACAAAAACGTCTTTCATGGTTTCTCTGAGAAAATGACTGGCATTACCGCGAATTTCGTTCGCACATATACCCATTATGGTTCTGAAACATAGTACCTATCATTGACTCTAGAGTAGGCGTCAAATATAGTCCCTTTAATCTATAGATGAAAATATCCTGAAGAATGCATCCTGTGTTTGAGAAAGTATCCTCTCGTCTCCATTCATTGTATCACACTCTGATTGTGAATGTACAATTAGCATTTCTGGAAGATGTTTCAAAAGTATTATCACTGCATCGAGTGAACCGTTAAAGTAAGGACCTTCAAATCTCTAGTACGAAAAATAAGTCAACGCATATATCATTGATGGAGTCCGGGGGATTCGACAAGACATGCTGATCACTTACCTTGAAGCAAGAAGAAAAGTTATAACCCAGTGATTTACTCACAAGTCAAAACTTCTGTTAACTCTCACAGCTGGCATTGGGTTGGCCAGAGCCTCCTTCATATCTCGAATTCTGGAGAGCGAAGTTCTGGAATACTTATGGCAAAAACTCAATCCTGGAATTAGCCAACAACAGCACATAGCAACGCATAAACGCTAAACACAACGTCGCCATTCAAGTTGCATCAGTGCAATTCAGCCTCCCCGTACTTCGCGTAGTTATTAAAAAAAAAAAAAAAAAACGTGGTTGGTCTGTACGTTGGATACTAACTTTGAGAGAATATTCAGGTATCTTACACTTGAGGATAAACATACTATCATCAAGAAGATATACTAGGCACTTCAGCATTTCAGACGGAAATATACTAAACGTTAAGAGGACGTAATTAGTAGGTAAAGTATGAGTCTGCCAACTAAACTAAACATGAGAATAAAGTTCCTCCAGTACGATTCGAGTGCGGTTTTTTTAGTTATCACAATACTGGATCTGAACAACTCGAACGATCGGTATGCAAAGTTTCGACGGAAAATTGTCTGGACGTAACTTTGCCAGACCATTTCGGACTGCTTGATTTTTTATTCATTCAATATCGGACGTACGTACGTGTGGCTATGTCTCTCAAGTATCACCAAGTTTATTTATAATTTCTTCGATCGAATTCTGATCGTAAAATTCATTAAATTATTATAAATTATGATGTATTATACAGGGTAATATTTAAAATCCGCGAGGAACAGGATCAATTCTTATCTCATCCAATAGCTATCCGCAAAACGCGATGAGTTAGCTGTTGTAAAAGCCGCATAAATCATGCCAAAAATAGAATCTTCCAAGTTATCGAACATATACTTAAGTCAGCGAAAGAAGCCATTGATGACGTACCAAGATCGATGTGACTTCCGGTAACTATCCTCACGCTAACCTCTCGCCATCTTCGCCCATTTTTTATCTTTTATCCCTAATTTTCTTCATTTCTTCCTTCCATTTCCTTTTCACCTTCGCTACCACTTGATGACATTCACGCTTCACGGCTTGTTTTATCACCGTACTGTGATTCTCTATTCAGTAGACATTGTGAATCTGTTGCTGCTGTTTCTTTGACTTGTTGTCGTGAAACCATTACTATCCTTTATTTATACCTACCCAACAGAATTTATGGTCTATTGAACTGACACGCTTCGTTTGCATCTAACGCTGAAATTGCAGCTGAATGAATCTGCAAACAGCCCACTTTTTCACCTTCGTGAAAGATAGAAATTCATAAGAGGTAATCTATGCTTAGTAGATGAGCTCTCGGGTTTCACCTCATCACCATTTTTATTTTTTATTTTTTGACCTCTCATTGTCAGTTGAAGTAACATTCAAAGTATCCTTCTCACTTTTGACCAACAAGGTATATCATATGGTGCCATCATGATATTGATTCTTTCGTTTAGGACTCTATAATGAAATTATCAAAAAGTAGATGATGATTCATATTTTGGTGAAAAAAATACAAAAAATTCTTGCTCCAATAACTCGTCATAGGTCCTAATCAGCATTTTTCAAATCACTAACCTGGAGCTCGGATCAAATACAAACTGATAGGTGCAAAAAAAAAATAAAATAAAATAACTTTCACCCCTGATGTAGTATGTTGAATAAAGAAGAAGGGTCCGGAAAAAGGCGAAGACTCAACCTCTAAGCAAACCCCGGTGTTAAATGGACGGTAATCATTCGTACTTCGCGATCCGCATAGGAATACCTTTTCCTGAGTTCCAAGTCAGGGTAAGAAGCCAAAGGTCAGCCCAGATACTTTTGGAAATGTTGAGCCAGGATCGATGCTACCTAAGAAAGTGAGGTAGAGTGAGCGGTGGCTACACTAGGCGCAATCGAGCATTTCATGATTGCGCAGCCTTTTCATCATTTCATAGAATAATATAAGTTAACAATAAAATCCCAACAGTAATATCACAGTATCTACTTCACTACTGAACTCAGTTCATAAAGTGAATACTGAATGCGTTTACTTACAGAATTAACTATATTTTCACTGACAAAAAGCTTTGTGCGATGTTTCGTGGAAATTTGCTGAATTGAAGCATATATTCGTTCCATTCCCAGTAACTATCTGAGAATAAAGATTGTTCTGTATACGCCAACGCCTTCATTGTCTTCCAAAGTCTGGTGGCGTTTCATTCAAAATTGTTGGTTCTGTCAAATGTTCAGACAATTCATGATCCAGGATCTATTCATGCAATCTTTAATGAGCATACTTCTAGGACCACGGTATTAAGTGGGCATAATTTAACAAGTGACATTAAAATAGCGCCAGAAATTTTTTGAAGTTATCATGAGGACGATGTAGGTAAGTATATAGGAAAAAAAAAAAACACGTCGTTACCCTGCTCTTTTGCTCTGTGTAAATAAAATCCTCATAAGTGAGTCTTCTTATCGTGTTATAAAATGGTTGAGCTGCGCAACTGGTCGGGGTCTAGAATTCGAGGCGAATTGCTTAAGTGAGGTACTTCCGCAGATTTGTCGCCCCGTACCTCTACGTCGTATATACCTCGCTTCTCCTCTCACGGTAATTTATCAGCATCCGACCTCAGCGGTTACATGGTTTGAGCACCGTACCGCATCAGGAAACAACATTAGCAATTAAACAAGTTTATAAAATTGAACCTGTTTTTTCAGAAGTCTGCATTTGGCCAACTTTATATAATATCAGATTGAATCCATCTGACACGATTGCTGCCTTGCGTATACTCATATATCTGCAAAAACAGTTTCTGAAACCTTTATTGATCCTGTCTGGAAAAACCTACGAGCTTTTTTCTCAGTATTATCTCACGCTTGACTGTCAGCCGAACGCATTCTTACGGTCCAATGTAATTATCCACATGTTTCCTTAGACAGTTGTCACGAAATGCTTGTAACCGATTTCATACACCTTTAAATGAATGAAAAATCATTTTTTTACTATATGGTACAACCAGTGACCATTTTGTAATACATTGGAGATCTTCATTATCGTGATCCGAGTCTTAAGGTAACATGCAATTAATTCTTGGTCTCATTGATATCCTTGTCAGTTACGGTTTGCATCGTTAGTTTGAACAAGTGAACAAAGGGCGTAGTTTGATGTGATGTGTAATGATCAGTTTGGTTTCCGGTATCTAACAAACAATAATAACAAAAACGATCTTTTCCAAATGATTTCGCTCGGAATTGACGTGATTCAACTCAACTTTTAAGTCACTGATCAGCTTCATCCGAGAGATCAGCAATCAGCCATGAATTTATATAGGGAAGCCCAAGAACAAACGAGCCCCGTTATCACAGGTAATGGTACCGCAGGATTAGCCCCCGAGCGATAATTTGTTGCTTATTTTTCATTTATTCAGTTTTATGGTTGATCCGTGAATCTGGGTAAATGTTTCCCCCACTCGCTTCTTTGTTCTTCGTTTTTTTTTTGTTTTTTTTTTCAGTTTTCGTTTACCGCCCATCGTGATCCTCATTCATGTTGTGCTCATCCCTCAATCTCTCGCATAGCACGCGATAACGCTAACCACCGGGATAATCAATCCGGACGAGGCGTCGCTGGCGGAAGTAATATTAATAAGCGTGAAGCTGCCGTGTATGGCGTTTACACAATTATAACGCTTGGGCATGAACGTGAAGTTTTCCAGTTCAACAGACTTGCCCGAGTATCACGTAGAGCACAGTTAAACAAAGAGGTATACCTAACTGATCTTTCGTTCAGCTGTATCGGTGAAAAATTCGGTTTTTTTTTTGTTTTTTTTTTATACACAAATTTTTCATACAATTTTTTTTCCCTAAAAAGAATTATGTTCATGCTGGATTCACCTCATTGAGATGAGCCTCTCTCCTCATCTAATGGAGTCTTAGACTTCATATTTGAAACAGATACAGCTTGAAGTTTTTGGCAAATTTGGTTTACGCTATCAGCAGTCTCGATCACCCAATGTCCATTCACATAAAACGCTTCAAATGTATTTATCTCAGAGCCATATTTTTGGAATTTATCATGAGGATTTAGAGCCACGGCGCGTTGGTTTGATTCAACATTTTTGAGGACCCATTTCATTACAAAAACGTTTCCTCATCTTCTGGCAATATGAAGAAAACAAATGAAAGACATTACTCCGCTGATTTATCTGCCAATAAGTGTATATATTCTTGTAAATCGATAGTATAGTTTTTGCGATAGGTTATTTTCCATCGATTTCCTCTTGCAATAATTGAGGATATGTCTTGCAAAAAAACTGGATCTTGAGAAGTTGAATAACACCGATGGTTCGAAGAGTTTCGTCAATAGTACAAATCATATTTTCGTCGTGTTGCCTGATAGATCACAGGATTGACAACAGCCAACATTTTCAGGTCAGTGCATATGGCTGTGGTAGAAATTGTGAAAATAATTCATGGTTTTCTCTGGAATTGTATATCAAGCCCAACAGGCGGATATTCAAACAGAGCAACACGGTACAGCAACAGATACATATAATAATCGTAGAGTAGTAGGTACCTATACCTATATTCTACTGAAGTAGTCACAAAGTAAAACCATAAAACAGAATCAGAGATTCCGAGAAAATAAAGTATGAATCGAAACAATATGCAAATCGTAAAAGGCAAAGGCAGAAAAGACTGCAAACCATCAATAGAATACATATAGTCCAATAATATCGTACAAATATTCGTCTATCACAGGAAGTATGGACGACGAACAAAAAGCCTAATTGGTATTAGAAATCTTCATCAATCCTGCAGTCATAAATGCCATTTCATAAGTATACAGAAATACTTGTTCTGCGAAAAATCTTCGGTGGAAACCGGGAAGCAATGACGATCAACATCAACATCTTCAAGCTCAAATCGTTCGTCATTTCAATCACTATGCCGAATCATTACACTCGTCAGCCACAATACGAAACTCTTTCGAACATTCCCTATATGATAGTACCTAACATGTTTTCACCTGCTGCGATTCTATCTCCGGGGCAATCATTCGATGAACGTACTCCATCTATTACCAGTTTCCGACCAATATCTACCGATGTGGAAGACACGGATAACCGAAATAGCTACTTCGAACCTTCCCAAAAATCTTATGATGAAGACTCAACTGACACTGTGAAACGGTTCGGTGAGAGGAATGGAGGCTTCTGCAAAGTAAATACTTGAGCAAAAAACAAAAAAAGTAGAAGCATTCGCAGTGAAGAAATGAATGCAGCTTTGGTTAGTGCTCTTTCAATGTTGAAAAAAAATCATACGAATCCCGCACGAAACACCAACACTCAGGGCATATCAGTTGTTGGATCATTTCCTCCACTTGATATTACGTTTTTGCGAAAAGCTCTCCCTTTTCCTCGTCAATCTTCAGGTAGCAGCAACCCGGTCTCATTTAGTATATCGATGTCCAGTTCAAGGCGATATAGCTTCTTTCTTATGCATGTTTTAATTGTTCCCGTGATATTATTTATCTAACTATGTAGAAATATTGCTACCAGCACTACTCTGTTGATGTCCTGTATGATCTTGTTTGAAAAGATTTCCCAACAAATTTCCACATGAAGAAAAAAATTCGAAAGGTATTCCCGATAACACAAAGTGTACGAGATAAACGATAATTGAAAATCGATTTTTCTCGCAGATATAGCTGTTTTCCAGGATATAGCCTTATAACAAATTTATTAGGTGAGATACTTCATCCCCAACGAGAAAATCGGAAAATATTATATCATGATTCGATATACGCGCCTGATGGTAGGTCGAGAACCTTACACAATAGTGCATGACCAAATTCTGATTTAGCAAAGATACTAGGCGTCATTCTCAAAGATCTACCATTGTGAGTTTATATGCTGCTCTGCTACTACATTAGAAAAAAGCTATCCATTTTTATTATGAGATAAATATAGGGAACCTGCACCGTTAGGTAGATCTTGAATAGCATTATGCTGCCATCGATGGCACACACACACACACACACCTAAGTAGATACATTTACATTCATACTACATATTTTACAAACACTACAATTCCAGTCTAGTTTATCCATCAACAAATTTGATCGGTTGAAATCTTCGCAATAATAAAGTCTACTCTCATCTATCGACGACACCACGAACGAACGTTATCTCGTGACAGTGCTTGTGACTGCGTTTGCATTTGCATACGAGTTTGCGAACTGAGCGTCATAGGGTCTCCAGAATAAGATATGGTGTCACTCTTTCCTCTTCCGAATGGTTGTACAACATGTGTAAGGCATATGGGCTAATGTGTTTTATTTCCTTCCAATACACAATTACAGTCATTGTACTAGTTGAATTCCATATGCAGAATGAACGCACAATTAGTCGCTATAGCTAATTATGTGCAAAACCGAACGAAGGTATCGTTCCTATTCGCCAATCTGTCTTTCATCATTATCTACTTCACGGCCGTTTCTCAAAGTGAAGAATTTGATTGCCACTTTGTAGTTCTTCAAAGACCATTGTTCGTCTTATTGACGAGTAGCAAATCTGGAAATTTGAATTTGATCAATCATGCGAAGGTTGATTGATTGAAACTGATCCCTCTGTACAAGCAGCTCTATTCCAGCCAACAAAATTCTAAGGCAGTATAGTAAAAACAGAAGCATCAGGCAATGAGCATGGTACTTTTAGGCCTAACTATTCAATAGCTTGGCTTTTACGCCAGTCTTCGTTTGATCGCAGGAAGTAAGTCAGCCGATCAAACAGTGAGCATTAGGGTCAAGGTTTTTTGTTAATACTGAAACGGTCTGAGTCGGAATTTACCAGTTTATTAACTAAACGGTGTTCTACTATACATTACAAAACTTAGAGTACCCCTTGCCGGTTATCTTCCCCAGTGAACCAGGATTACCAGGTTCTTTCAGGCCGGAAATTACTTCTGTCTCATCAGCTTCCCAACTCTCTTTCTCTCTTGATCCACCACGAAGAGTGAAGCTACTGCTGGATATCTCTTCCGCTTTGGCTGCTTCTGCCAACTTCTGAAAAACGAGAATATAATCGAATTCAGCTGCGCATTTGAATATAACTAACTAATACTCCGCAAAATGACGAACGGTATATGTATAATACAAAACAGACAATTCCCATGGAAATAATTTTGGCGTTACGAGTATGGCTCTTGATCTTGAAAAGTTTCATGGAAACAAAGTTGAAAGATCAAATATTATTCTCTGGGTTCACTCATTCGAAATCTCATGACTGTTCTATCAACATTCATTCATTAGTTGCCAAATGAAATAGGAATGTACAGGTTGAAAAAAACCAGTCAGTTTGCAGATGCGAATAAGATCTGAACCTTTCAGTCATGGCGATGTTTTTTTGTTGGAAGCTATGAGAATTAGGCGTGTAGTTTGCTTCTGAAGTTCTCTGAAGAATCTCTGTTTGCTATTAAACGACAAAAGCTGGAAGAGTGGTTTTTTGTCAAATTGCTGTAGATATAAAAAATGTATATAGTGGCGGGCGAGTTCAACAGCCTCAATAAAACTGCTGGAATCACGACTGCTGCACCATTTCTGAGGTTTGCTGTCGAATTAAGTGCGGAAACTATTTGCAACAAAGTTTAATATTTGCACTTGAGTTCCGAAGCTTCCGCCAAGTCATAAGAAGTTATCGGCGCTTGAAAGCAGCCACAATCGTACAAGCAAGGTCTGCGGGAATGTACTGTAACTTGGATTCTCCTCATCTTATGAATTCACCAGACTTAGATGTAAGTTAGAACACATGACTGCTGCAATGGTGAACACATTTTACAAACATTAGTCAGTATCAAGTGATCCTTGACCATTTGACTTTTTCTTTAGAAGAACTTTCCTAATGCATTCGGTAGAATGAGGCGATCTGAAGAAAGTGCAACGACAGATATCTCAGCTCATAATCAGTGATATACCCTCGAAGGTACTTATAATATCACAAATTCTTCGATATTAGAGAGTCAAATGAGACTTTGCAGTCGCAGCATCGATCATGGTCACAATGGCGGTAGCTATATTTTTTATGTGATAGTGATCTCATACTACCAAACCTTCATAGTTTATACTCGTTATTATCCATCACAAATGCATGCATTGAAATTAGGAGGAGTGCGCCATTTATTTTACAATGCGTAAATTTGCATATTCATTTGTTTGGCGATAATATACAGCACATGGCACTATAACCTTTCAGATTTTTTTTACGGAGCAGCGCTTGTCGTAAATGCAAAAGTTATGAATAATTCTAGGCTTCGTTTAAACCAGAATAAATCTCGCGTTTATCGTTTTTTGCTTTGTGATATTCAAACTAGGGGCTTTCCCAGACTCGAATAAGCGATTAACTTATTAGAGCCAACTTCCTGACTCAAACCAGGATAATTTTTGGTCACCGTGAATGTCTTCACCAGACACGGGTCGATCATAAATCAACGCAACTCGACACGGATTGCGGGTATAGCTCAACTGGTGCCGTTGAACCTTATACGATCTTCTGATCCCCTATTAAAGCGGAATTCTGACTAAATGGAAATTAATTTCTAAAATATTCTAAAGTTATAAGGAAGGTACGACACTTCGGGCAGCAATTAATTGTATGACTACATCAACATCAAAACAAGCATCATACTGAAGGTTCGTCCTTTCTCTTTTTTTATTTATCAACCTCAAATTGGTAAATTGAGTCTTGGAGCCTTCCAATTTGAGTTTACTTTACTTGTAAAAAATATTCAACCGATACGAATAGGAATTTTATTCAAAATCAAATTCGACATCTTTTTAGCTCTCAAAACCGTAATTGTGTTCTATAGGCAATCCTGTTTTGATCTATCTAATTTCTATCCTGACTTCAAGCTTAGTTTCAACACATCTAAATTTAGTCAGCCCGCAAGCCACTATGGCTGTTGTACTAAATACCAAATGTCTGTCTCTATAATAGATAATGTTATGAAGCCTCTCTTGGATCTAAAACTGTTTGAGCTGTTGAAAAGACTTCAAAAAAATTATGGGTTCCTCAGCAGCCACTCGGGAGATTCTTGATTGTAAATCTCTTGAAAGAGTAAAGATCAAAGTTCTGGTCAGTAATGAAGAGGACGTCGATAATTGATGACAATTTCTTTAACTCAGGTATTGAAATTGCCATAACGATAATTGGCACTTCATATATCGGAAGATTAGATCTGAAAATTCTGCTTATAGAATTTCGAGTTTTTCTGGGAGATATTCTTCATTGCCTATTTGATTGGGTGAGGTGTATACTGAGGCAGTTAACGAGCTAACGGATTATGGAGAAGAGAACAGCAGAACCTTCAAGGAATTATAGAGATATTGACAGTCGGCGTAGGCCGAAATTGCTTTACATCCAACCTTTCCGATTTAGAGACTTCTTAGCATGGAAAACTCTTCAACAATTGCTCGTATTGATGAAATGGATATTACACAGAATCCCTGCCTTTGCATACTCACGAAAGATATTTGGCATTGGTGCGATTGAAGAAGCCGATTATTGGGTCACGAACTAATGTAAAGTCTCAGCTTATTGCAGATGAAAGAGACTCATAGACCCTCCTCGCAGCATCAAGAGAAATGCAATTCTTTTGTCAGTATGAAGGTCGGTGGATGCTGTTGACACAAACCCATCTGCAGTTTTCAAGAGTCTTCATATACCTACATTATTTTGACTGTGGAGAGTCTTATGCAAAGCAAAGCCCAGCTGAATTCACAATTCATTTCATATTGTCAGATGATTAGAAAAATAAGTTATTTATCTTAATTTATGAACCACAATCTAGAACGCGTTTCTATTTCTCAGGACGAGATAGACGAATGTTTCTCTCCACGTGAAGTCGGATCGTAATTATATGAAGACCTCGTTTGAGATGATTGAATACGATAATCCACCCTCAATCATCTAAATTCTTGGAAATTATCATTACAGTAAGTTCAGGCGTAGGGTGATCTACTTAAGCTGGAGGAATCGGCCCTGGTTAGTCATAGTGGGTTGATAAATACATGTAAGTTTCGAGCTCTAACGGAAATGACATACTGCCAATAGTTCTGGTTTTATCCAATTATGCAGCATCTTGAAAATCAGCACATCTCAATAGTTAAGTACATGTTAGAATATCAATTGACTTAGAAAACTTGAAGGATAGAAGCGATTAATCATTAAAAAAACTAAACAGAAAGCCCCATTTCTCATTAACTTTTCAACTCACTCGAATGCCTGGAACATAAGCTCGTATGACTTTAAATTACGGCAATCTCTTGCGGAACATATTGCACTTGACTATTCCCGATTCTAAAAACAATGCTATTGTTGATCTCATCTGAATTCATGGCTGTGTACTCAGGCATATCAAACACAGTTTCATAATGAAAGTGCTACCCAGGTGTTCAGGAAAGATTAATTGAAATCAATCAACCTTTTCAGCGCGGGGTCGATATTTTGTATGAACTCAACTACACTACTTTAAAAATTCAATCAAAACCAATTACAAGAAAAGTAAATTGAGAAGAATTCAATTCGTGGATTGGAAATCCTAAATCAAATCGTATTGGACTTGATCGACAAGAATGAATGGGGATTTCTTATAAAACAAAATTCTCGTTGAATTCGAACAATATGATGTGGGTACATCGAGAAATGGGAAAAAAAAACTCTTTGCATTATTATGCAATCAGATACCTCCGAAACATTCATTCGTTCTATACGTTTCAAAATGGTTTGAAAAGTCTTTCAGAATAATACAAAATGTCAACTTTCTACATTTACGAAGTACGCAATATAAATTTCACTTGGTTGTTGAGAGTGACAGGTGGGCTGATGATGTCCAAGTCCACCCGACTTGGCATGTCAGTTAAATTGCGAGAGACAAACGCCTGTCAAGCATCTATCTTGTACTTGCTCAAATTTACTTTCAATTAAATCCGGATTGCCAAAATATTCAAGTCTTTCTTTTGTGTCCAATTACTTCAAGTAAATAAAAATGTACTTCAAGCAATTGGAAACATTCAAGTCCGCATGCATGTGTATTTTATCTTTTGGAGCAGCCCTTCCATTCTTCGTTGAGGATTATGCCCTTGGCAAGAAAACTTATTTGTTAATTATTAATACAAGCATTTCTCCACATCCATATGGTCTCTTACAGAGATTCATCAATTTGTAAGTTTTTTTTCCGTCTAGACTGCCAAAGTTCTCATCTTTTGGAGTACCAGTCTCATTGGAGATGAGGATATTATGCCCACCGACAAAAGAACTTATGGTATTCCATTTATTCTCATGGTTTACCTACAGTGATTTATCGTGCTGTAACTTTTTTGCTCCAGCCTACCTTGCTGCCGCTTCAGATTCTGACTTTCCGAAACGGGCTTCTGATTTTATTGAGGAATATGGTCCTAGATAAGAGAGTTTTAATTTTTTTCTATTCTTACTATTGGTTTAGAAAACAACAAAAAAAAAAAATCGTTTCTCTGAATCAATCTCACAAGGAACAATCCGTTTAGTAAGAAAAATACCGTTTAGTAATCAGGCCAAGAGTTGCAGTGGGTGATTTACGTATAAAATCGATACTATTAATTATGTGCCTTTCGAGCAACTATCCCTCTGGACCTATCGAGAAATTTCTCCACCTATTCACTTCAATTTCAAAAATATGACTGGCCACCATATTTAATTAACTATTACTTAATCTCTAAATTGTCAGTGCAATTCATCATCAGCTATTCCAGAAACCAGCAGCCATTTTTATTCGGGAAAATTTAGTCAATCTAATCTCGATACACTCGGTGGTATATAGACCTTAATTAGTACCCAATATGTGGCCCGCCCTTCTTTATTTCCTTATATTGACCGCAAATTCCAAGTTATACATATTATATCTACGAATCCACGGAATATATAAAATATTCAAAAGTGTAAGTCTAACAACGATATGATTTAGTTTCCTTAGCACGTATTATAGGATTTGCAGATATCGATCGAGAATATTTTTATGTAAGTCAACATCAACCCTCAAAATTTAGCACATCGAAAGCTATATAAGTAGCAGAACGGCGTAACACATTTTTTTTTTTTTTTTGTATTCTCAATAAAGTTGCTGCCATAAGGACATACCTATAAATCTAACGCATGAACCCTGTGGCAGAAGCATGTTGCGGTATAATGAGCGTAGCATCGATTCAATATTTTTTGTGGATTACGCCTCTGTGGCAGATAGCTTCGCTAGATTTTGATGAATTTCAGCCCCGCTTGTTGCCATAGGCCAGTAAGCTACCGGAAATAATAAACTAAAGTTACGTCCTTATGGTAGATAGATTCGTTTTATATATGTGTATGTATACGACACAAGCTTGATTCTATGCATGTGGAAGTATACAGTGCTGCCCGTACTACAATGAATCATTCAGTTATAAAATTGATATCACACTACAGTAGGTCTAGGGTTAGTTTTGGTGATTTATAATATCACGAGTGATGAAGGAGTCTTTCGCTGAAAACCGAAAACCGAAACCAACCAATGGACTCTGATCATAAAAGCTTAGAAACACAAGAGTCAGTATTTTCGCGTAATATGTATACCATTGTTACCGTTATGATGTTATAATTGTTATTAGCAGTACGTTACCACTAATCAAGAGTGCCAAACAATGATTTTAACCAAAAATGATTGTGAATAAGTTGATGATCACGTTTTTTTGTCTTTTCCGAATTTACAACCTCGGCGTATCAAGCGCAGAACCAATATTGTTAATTTATCTGCAGCTTTCCTAACTATTTCTGAAACTAATTTTGAGAAAATTTAATACAAATTAAATGTAAAGCGTTCGATAGTCCCAGATTATTGACCACAAAACCGTGAACTATTTTATTTATTCGCCGTTTTCCGACCACAACGATTACCACTAAAAATTTTATCGCCACTGATAAATTTCTAAGAATTCTTATCGGTTTCCATTAGCATCCTTTCTTGTAGAACAAATCGCTGTTCATTCGCGCATTGTTTATATCCATCCCTATGCCGTCTGCAGAGGTATGTTACGTATACACATAAATACACATTCCCACGGTCATTCGCTATTGATTGTCTTGACGTGAGTCGATTCCACGAGGCAGAGCTACGGCCAAAAGGTGTGAGCGGAATTCCTCGCAGAACCTCGAAAATACTTTCTGAGTATTTCATGTGAAATAATTATGAAATATTACTATAATGCTCCATAAAATCTTATTGGATGATTCTAGTTTTTTTGAGAATCGGAACCATTCCGAGGTAGGTGAATTGACAAAAGTGGAACCAACCGTAGGAATACATCGAGTAAAGAGTTAAGAAAATAGCTCATGTACCAGGTAATTGCTCGTTTGGCCTTATTGTTTTCTATGAATAGGATGTAAATGGCTAATGGCTGAAAAGATATGCGTGACATTCTTAAAGATAATTAGTTACTGTTTTATGTCCGTCACTACAGCTGGCTGGCAGCTATAGCGTCTGATGGTGACGTGATATGATTTTAAACACATGTTTACGATACACACATTATTACTTACGGGGCAAAAGAAATTGTGCTTTTACTTGCAAAGTTTGAAAAGATCAGCGATGTATAAAAAAAAAAAAAATTCCTCTGATCATCTCTAGAAATGTAGGAAGTACGAATTTCACCCATTCCGGAGCCAAATACATGTGATCGTCAATGCTGACTATATTTGGTCAAGGTGCTATTGAGGGGTAAATTGATGTGCATGTGGACAACGTAACAAGCTTTATTCATAACGTGTCAGAGTACACAGTTAGCCTGTATCCCATTTCGTGATTCGTATCTCATACCTAATAAATTCTGGCATTTACACTGTGTCGAATTTTGCGGGTTACACTGGAAACCGGGTTTCAAATATATAGTCTACAGAATGAATATTGGTTTGCGAAAACAGAACCGCTGCTGTATCTAATGTGATTAACTATATCTTTCTGACACGTACGACCATTTCTATGGCTAGTTTTTTTATTTCGTGAAAAGTGACCAGCAGGGGAGACAGATCTTGCAAGACATACCGAGGAGGCGACAAATACCTCAGGCTTATCGATAGCTGATAACCAATTTCGAATAACCAAAGCCACTTATATTTTTGGCCCAAAAAAATGCACTCGGTACTAGACTTGCATGCTTTTTCCAAACAATGAAGATGTGCAGAATTTTTTCACGCAGTATCATGAAAGTATGAAACCGTGATGCCATGCAATATACAAAACGTGCGTATGGTTGAAAAAAAATCAACTTTATGACAAATTTGATTTTGAACCAGTGCGAAGAGGTTATGTTCGTTTTCATCTACTGATCAGATGAATCGCAACTCTGGATTGAAATTAATTCGGGGGTATTCATTCTGTTGCAGAGTTTGCGAACCATGAGCACTGCCAACACAACCGATGCTTGCGAGGTTCACGATCCTTGCCAACACGGTGGTATTTGCATTTCAACAGACAGTGGACCAATCTGCGAGTGTCGAACGGGAGACTACGAAGGCGTTCATTGCGAGAAAGGTGAGTCCCACCAATCCGATATTGTCAAATTTAATCCAATTCGACTCTATCCAATCTGTCAATGTCAGGTATATTCCAATTGCAAGAATATTTCTTTGTGAAGGTACCTACTTCTTCCACTTATTTTTTTTTTTTAATCTACATACAGTAGGATCTCCCGAATCGTCCACAGTCGAAATCGGCAAGCTCCCAAAATGTTTAGAGATTAGCGAGGGATTAGCTAGGACTATTAGGCCGGTTTCCATATCCCCAACATTCTCTCGTTAACCAGGGGACAGCTTTGAATTTTTGCCAGAGAATTCCAACTATAAAAACACAAAAAAGCACGCTACACAGGCTTTGAAAATCGCACTTTTCAAGCAGGTGTTACAAAAAGACTTTCACGCTTCACCTATGAAATAACTCCTTCAAAAACGCATTTTTCTTAAAAATAACAGAATGAAAAGAAAAATCACGATTTTCACAACAGGTAATGTTCGGAATTGGGCAGGTAAGATGAGACACCCTCAACGTCACGTGTTTCGTAACAAAGTTTTATTTTATTACAATTGTGTAGATTGTGGGAGAGTTATTTTACTTGACAAACGTTTTTTGCAGTCGTGGTAATTTCGGAGGAAATAGAAAAATTAGTTTGAGTGCTTATTCTTATACAGATAAAGAATCTTGAGGTATCGAACACCACGTCGCACAGTCCGGATATACAATAAGTCGCGTGCAAAAATAATGCAGTATTCCTTCACCCAAGCTTCAGTCGAAGACGAAATTCGTGTTTCCACACGCAACCCCGCCGGCTTCAAAGTTAATACATAACTACAGTCCATTTCTGCAGGGTTTTCGTAGTGTTCATTTTCATTTACTGGGCGATTGGGATTAGGGATGATAATCAGTTGTAATTCCAATCAGAACATTCCAAAGCGTACGTAATCTTACACCATTCGCAATTGGAAAGTTTAAATAATATGCGTGGAATTGCCATTACAATCATAATCAGGCGGATTATACTATATTGAAATCCTCGGAATGATTTTTGGCCGATACTTTAAATAATATCTTGCCATATAAACGTTGATTTTCATTTAAAAGCCTCACGTTAACATCCCCGTACCGTAGATGACACAATGTCTCTTCCGACACTCTTCGCTTCTCCTATAATATAATTGACAGCGCGATGCTTTTACGTCAGCAATTTAATCGGGACTTCAATCCAACCCCCTAACAATCCAGGATAACGTGGTGACAACGCATAGTCCGTGAAAATAATGCACCGTATACCTGCATAATTACGTATAAAACTGTGATGTTGTCACTCTAAAGGGCTAAGATTTCCAATTGCAAATATTCGGACAATTTTGATTCTTCCAAAGTACAAAACCAGATGTGAACGTAGTATCTGCAACTGAAAGGCGACTGACTTTGAGATGCCGAACTCGAGTCTTCGCATTTGATCTGAAATTTCGTCGGATTCTGAGTCATTTGATGATAGAATGAAGGGTGGGTGTCTGCAGTTTTTCTGATTTTTTTTTTTTCATGTTATTTCAATCAAATGAGAAAAACTACATACCTAAACTTTCCAGCAACAGACGAGACAAACTGCATCAGATTGACTTGACATATCGACAGGTACTGTCTCATAATACTCGCGCCACTTGTGTATCACTTTTATTCGACTGGGTAATCGCAGTTTGGCACATACCTTTGAACTGAGAAATTGTCCAGTTATTAAAATTAAATAGAGCAGTATAAAAAAAAAAAAAAAGAAAACAGAACGTAGAAGCTTTGGTATTTGCGTTGTATAATCAGCCTTTTAATGATCAAGAAATTCAGTCCACCTCTTCAAGTGGCAGTTGTTGACAACGGCAACCGTGTGCACAAACTCTGTTATGATGACGATTTCCGATACGCGAACCAATTCGCGTGAGCCAGAATTGATAGCGACGACACATAAGTGGCTATTTCGAGCTAGGGTGGCAATTGCCTATGACCTTTCTAATATCGTGGTAGCGAAATTATAGATATCTCTTTGACCGGCACCAAGCCTTTGGAGTATCGCTTTTCGTGTGTAGTTAAATTGGACATGATGGATCTAGCTCATTTGCATCAAATTCACGACAAGGTAAACTGTCGTATCATGTATTCGTAAGTCTGAGGAAAGCAGCTTCTCAAACTCAACTCTATAAACGAAGCAAGTGAAAGGATTACGGTGGGATAAATAAGTAGAATTGTATACCACTGCTGACATCATCACTGTAAATTATTTCAAATACTGTAAAACTGATTGCTAACGCTCATCGCAGACTTCACTAGCAATTACAGCATTTACAAATTGCGATATGTAAACAGGGTATCATCTGGTAGCACGAAAAATAAAACTCATCATTGGTCGAGTATGTCCAATCCCTCTTTTTTTCAACTTCACTTCACGAGGGACCATATGGGGATTTGCGTTTCGGCAGCTTCCGCTCAAACGTACCAGGTTCAATGTTTGAAAGCTCCAAGTAACTCGAGAACAATGTGAGTATTTCCAAGAAGACATTACGACTCCTTTGGGAATCGTGAAATTCCGAATGGAATATAAAAACCAAGGATGTAGCCTCGAGTTGTTGGTATTTCCCGAAAGAAACACCCCGAATATCGGGCGAGATTGGATTGAAGCTTCGATTCCGCTGCTATATATATATATAATATATATATAGAAAGAATTCAACTCTAAGAGTGAAATAAATTTTGTTGAAAGTTTGCACACCGTGGCTAGGAAAATTATCGGAAAATTTAAGCTCGTGTTTACCGCCAAGTTGGAAATGTGTGCCAAGAACGACTTCAGGCTTACTTACTTAGAACTAAAGGAAGACTTGGGCCAAGTCGGGGTTTAATCAGCCGCCCCGCCCCTGCCGTATGTATTTGCTTTGAAAGATCAGTTAGCAATGAGATCCCCGGACTACCGAATGAAGTAGTACTAATTCCAATTCAAGACTGAAAGTGGGCCCTTTCAGTAGATCTGAGTTCGAAAAAGACCGGGAAATGCGCCTTTTCGAGGGCTATAAAATCGAACCTTACCTAAACCTCGAGACCACCAGACATCCTACCCCACGTATTCAATATCTGCTACCAATAGTAGCAGGAAATTTACTGAGATCGACCTCTCATACACTTATATCAACAAAGCTTGCTAGATGTTGATTCACAACCTGGTAACAATTAACAATGGGGTTATAGTGTACAGTCATTCGTGTCTTCGAGTCTCCGCAGCACCTGGAATTTCTCAATGTGCAACAGAATCTCTTTCAAAAGACATTGAAGGATTTTTATTGAAAACATGAAACGTCTTACCCCAGCTGGTGAATTTCGAATTCAGTAAAAACGTAGCTTACAGTTCCTCGGAAATACTGTCAGTGAAAAAAGTATCTCGGTATCGTAGGATGCAGCAAACGTAGCTCCAAAGACATACCGGAAGCCAAAAAATATGCCCCAAGATGCAATCTCTTCATTGACTATTTGTAAACAGTAAATTATGCCGCGAGGTTCATTAGGAATTACGGTAACATGAAGTAATATCCTGTTATTTCCTGTTGACGGAAGATGCCACGTAGAAGTGGCAAAGTAAAGACACCAGGTAACCTTCCGAGTCAGCAAAGAAGGCATTAGCTTCTCACGAGGTGCTATAACACATAACAACACCTAAGTCGCCAATTAAGGTCACGTACGACGCATCGCCATCAGGGGTTGGAGCGATTCTGTCCCGCGTAAGTGAAAAGGGGATGAAAAAGCCAGTTGCTCTCGCAGAAAGAACCCAACCCCCTCAAATGGGAAAGAATTATTCCCAATTGGGTAGAGAGGCCTTAGCACTAGTGTTTCGGATTAAAGCTGTTCATCAGTACTTGTTTGGTAGAAAGTTCAATTTGGAAACGAATCACGTGCCAATTCACTTTTATTTTTTTGAAGAAAAAAGGGCATTTTACAGCACGTAGCTGTAGCAATTGCCTGGGCTTAACTGCACTCGTGGAGTTTGCTGGAAACATCTTACCAGCACCAGTTATGCTGGTTCTTCGGGTTACCAGATGGCCATATTTACCTGTCAACTCGTAATGCTGACTAGAAGTGGGTTGACATCAGAGAAAGGGACGAGACTTCAAGATTATTCTGCAATTTGGGACCTTCCACAGTCCACTCGAGCTTATAGTTGCTGATATTACAACTGGCCTCCATATCTGGAGAGTTCACGGAGTTCGTACGACAAAATAGAATTTGTCACATCGTCCCTTTCCCGCCACTCTGCCTCAAACAGAGCGGCGGAAAACACTGTCAAAACTTTTGAACGGAAGTTCAAGTTATTGCACAAGGCAGGTCACTTAAGACCGGACGTTTCGAGAATGTATTTGTTTAGTTACACCCCGCAGCACCACAGGGTGGACGCCATCCCAGTGGAGATCCAGGTCGAAAAAACCAACTTTTTGCACCCAACTTGGACTTTGCCATGCTTCCTTCTTGAAGTAATCTCCGATGATGATTATTGTTTCAACGAGCTGTCTCACAATCAGATCAGTCGATTCATGGATTGGAGTTTCCATTTTACGATGTATGACTGAGAAAATAGTTGAAGTGATCCCAAATCGATTGTTCACAACTGTTTTCCAAAAGATAGTCAATCAGTAATAATTCTCGGCTGATACCTACTTGCTGATTGCTGCCTGTCTCTTGCTGAGCAATTATCGGCACCGAATCAGAATTGGGAGTCATCAATCACTTCTAATGCAATAACCCATCTATCATTCGACTCAACCATTTACGCCAACCAATCGTGCCGTGTAGCATTATTTCACAGTTTTTCACAGATGATGTCACAGTGTTATACTAATGCAAAGGTACATTTGGTATTATTATATATTGGGTTGCATTAAAACATTCGGTGAAATTTATCAATAATCCATCCTGTACTCGACGAAAGTGTCAAAAGACACACACATTCAGCTTGAAATTTCTCCGGATCATGAATACACCTTTGATCGATTGGTGAATTTTTGAATAAATCTTTGCCGACATCCTATTCACATATTTTTGGGAACGACAAAAACTATATACGATTCACCGGTTTTTGTTTTAATGCCTCTGATATGTTCGACAAAAGTTCGTTAACCGTTTGTTATCTACAGTCTAGTAGTCCAATAATATTCGTAAGGAGTTTGCTAAATTACTATAGCCTAATTCTGTCGACCAATAATATTCAAAGCCGTCAACTGGCACGTTCCATTCGCAAATCCTCCCGGTATTCCGAGAATTAATCATCTGTGAAACAGTGCGAACATTGCACGGTTCGACACCCACAAAAACATCGTCCATATAGTATGGATCGACGTGATAACCCCTAACCGTTGACGTCTACATGAATTTCGATATTGTCGTGGATTCGACTAGTCTGCATTCACTGATCAGACGAACAATTATTGCTATCTGTTCAAAAATTTTGACTCTACTCTGATCATCACGCCTGCAACTAGCCATTGGATACTGATCCGCGAATGAATCTGAGAAAAAAGAATTCCAAATTCATCGATGGATCAAAATTACTACATACTTGAGTTTTCAATTGAAGATTGGACCATGTTATTTATGTGATAAGAGAAACGATGTTCATTTTCACATGAAATCAAATGACGGGATTGACGATATCAAAATCATAATAATTTTCAAGATATTGCTACTGATGATATAACACGGCTTGGAACCCTAATTTGGAAATGTTCGCCGTACTGGTGTCGAAACAACGTGCTCGACTACGTGTTAGTTCGTGTTAGTTATCAGTTCAAATCTCTAGGGATGCGTGAGTTGGATTTTTCGCTAATGGTGATGTGTCTGCCGATTTGCGGCTAGATCGATAGGCGTTTGGCGAAGCACGTGAACATTCTGACGCACACACCAGAATTCTACAATACAAATTGATTATCGTCCATAAAAGTTATTATTTTTCATTGACTTATGCCCTTCCACTACTCGGGTATTGCGTTCACATCAGTATTGTTTGCCAGATACGTAACAATCTTGTGAACCGAGTCTACAGGGTGAGTTTTGCTCAAGTGTTGCATGAGAAAGTGGCTTATCGTCGCAGACGCTCCGTTCTTCTAGATTTCTTCTTTTTATGGTAATGTGTATAGAGATATCAGAAATAAAGCTCAGCCTGCATGTACATTCGTCACGATTCCGATCCATGCCTATATAGTACGTAGCTATTCTCTATGTCAGATCTATAACTATGACATATATACTAGTCATGGCAACCTATGGTAAAAATGTTCATCTCCATGCGCAATGATATTTATCGTCCGATTGAGTTAGATGTAGAAATTCGTGGAAAAAACCATGAAATAGGAATTCATTAGATCATATGGTGGTCTGGATGCCCAAATAAATACCGCTAGCACTTAACGATGAAACAGTTTCTGTTGTTAATGTGATGATTTTCATATTTTTGAAATTCACGAGATGAGTTTTCTCTTGGGATTCGTGCTGGCAGCTTCGTTACACCACACGCGCTTACTTACACCAGAGTAGCGTATTTCTTTCTACAATTGATTAGTAGGTACTAGGTACTTGTCAATTTGTTTTCATGAGGAGTTTGCTCAATCTGTCAATTATACAAATAGGATCATAGAAAGGGGGCAAAGTAGAACGAAATCGAAGAAACATGGGTAAAAATCTGTTTTCGTTAGAAAATAAAATGTGTCGTGTAATACGTGTTGAAAAACTATTGAAAACTAAATTTCTGTACTGCAGTCTCATAATATTCCGTAGCCGTAATGAAGATCGAAGAGTTTCCCAAAATAACATAATCCTATTTGTAACGAAGCGTTTGAATGAACTACGAAATCGACTGTTCAGCAAGCATGCAAATATTTGTAGAATCTTCCGTTGGTACGAAAAATGTAATGAGACATTTTTTTGCGAATGAAGTGACAAATAATTCCGAATATAATGAACCATTGACACATAAATACCGTCAGATAATTTGAATTTTTTTCCTCTGTTTCAATTAACTTTTATGTAGCTGGTGAAAATAATGATTTTCTTTCTCACCTATGGTTAGCGTAACTACAAATCAGAGCATACACTTTCATGTTTGGAATACATGGAAAATTACTGGGTAATTTCTGGAACCCAGTTGGCTTATAACGGCGGCCAATACACAAATATTAATCCATTCGTATTGGTACATGGGGTCATATTTATTACAGAAGACTCGAGCTTATAAGCATCGGATTCAGCTATTCAGAATAATTCAGAATGACCTATTTATGTATACAGCGTATTATACAACCTCGAAATGGTCTGCAGGAATGATCAATTCCGTTCTTCTTCAGGCCAGTTCCTTTGAGTGAATGAAACCACACCCGCATCATATACTCTAGAAGAAAATTCACCCTGTAAAGAAATTCAGTCATAGTACATACATTAGCTTCAAGCAGTCTAATGCTACATAAGCGTCAGCGTGTCAACAGGATGGGTGAATGAAACTGTTTTCTTAATAGGTATAGTTATACCTGGTATTATAGGCTGAAAAGTGACCACCTAATTTCAGGTTCACGTGTATAACGTGAATACCGAAAGAGTAATTGATAGTGTACGCCATTCTGGTAAACAAAGTTCAATTGAAATCGACACGAAATTTTGATCCTGCGGAATCGTTCTCATGCCTTGGTTATTATGGTTATAGAGCACGGCCCTTCATCCCCCCCTTTCAATATTAATAAGATTATCACTAGATCAAGGCACGATTTTATTTCTTAGATTTTTATTTGTATTTTTGTGGTGTGTGTAGAGGCATGGAGCACAGTGCTACCAACAGCTGGCACCGACGAATTCTGGGAATGGGATTACAGTGAGTTTGAAATTTAAGTCCCCTTAAGGTCCTGTAACGCATCAAGCTTGATATCACTTAACTGCAAAGTTGCTGCTCCCTGCTCCTCAAATCATCTGCTAGCATAACTCACAAATCCATACATTTTTGAGAGTTTGGAAAAATTATTAGATAGAAGAAACCAAAAAATTTTTCATAGAATGAATTCTCCGATGTTGTTTGCCCGAATAACACCCAGATTGGTTCTCCTGATCTCCGAACCCCCTTGAATCGATCAATAGAACCAGGGATAGCAGTCCGTTACAGGCTAGTGATCGACTAACTTTAGACCGAAACAGTAGATAGAAAACAGCCATTCTTCAGCCTTTGTCGCGACCTGTATATATATATATATATATCTAGTGTCTCGAGAGCCTTAGCAAACTCTGCAGTGCCAGAAATTTTACCTCGCTGTTTCGAGTGCCCAGACAGAAGATAAAAACATACCCGTCGTCCCATGCCAGTCCCGGTCACCGGTGCCGGTCCCGGTCCCGGTCCCGGGCGACGACGTCGGCGACCGGGACCTCGACCGGGACCGGGACCGGGACCGGGACCGCGACCGGGACCGGGACCGCGACCGGGACCGGGACCGGGACCGGGACCGGGACCGGGACCACGACCGGGACCGGGACCGGGACCGCGACCGGGACCTCGGGACAAAATCACAAAATTCATTTTTTTTTCCTAAATATAAAAAATAAAATAAAATAAAAGATCCCCCAAAAATTTGGCAATTAAAATTAATGAATGAAAAATAAATTTTCTAAATAAATTATTGAAAATCAATAAATTGAAAGATGAAAGTGATAATTGCAATTAATACATAATAAATTCAAAAATAAATGAATGTCAATCAATAAATATTTTAAAAAAAAATTAATAAAAACATACCCGTCGTCCCATGCCAGTCCCGGTCACCGGTGCCGGTCCCGGTCCCGGTCCCGGTCCCGGTCGCGGTCCCGGTCCCGGTCCCGGTCCCGGTCGCGGTCCCGGTCCCGGTCCCGGTCCCGGTCCCGGGCGACGACGTCGGCGACCTCGACCGGGACCGGGACCGGGACCGGGACCGCGACCGGGACCGGGACCGCGACCGGGACCGGGACCGCGACCGGGACCGGGACCGCGACCGGGACCGGGACCGCGACCGGGACCGGGACCGCGACCGGGACCGGGACCGGGACCGCGACCGGGACCTCGGGACAAAATCACAAAATTCATTTTTTTTTCCTAAATATAAAAAATAAAATAAAATAAAAGATCCCCCAAAAATTTGGCAATTAAAATTAATGAATGAAAAATAAATTTTCTAAATAAATTATTGAAAATCAATAAATTGAAAGATGAAAGTGATAATTGCAATTAATACATAATAAATTCAAAAATAAATGAATGTCAATCAATAAATATTTTAAAAAAAAATTAATAAAAACATACCCGTCGTCCCATGCCAGTCCCGGTCACCGGTGCCGGTCCCGGTCCCGGTCCCGGTCGCGGTCCCGGTCCCGGTCCCGGTCGCGGTCCCGGTCCCGGTCCCGGTCCCGGTCGAGGTCCCGGTCGCCGACGTCGTCGCCCGGGACCGGGACCGGGACCGCGACCGGGACCGGGACCGCGACCGGGACCGGGACCGCGACCGGGACCGGGACCGGGACCGCGACCGGGACCGGGACCGGGACCGCGACCGGGACCTCGGGACAAAATCACAAAATTCATTTTTTTTTCCTAAATATAAAAAATAAAATAAAATAAAAGATCCCCCAAAAATTTGGCAATTAAAATTAATGAATGAAAAATAAATTTTCTAAATAAATTATTGAAAATCAATAAATTGAAAGATGAAAGTGATAATTAAAATTAATACATAATAAATTCAAAAATAAATGAATCTCAATCAATAAATATTTAAAAAAAAAATTAATAAAAACATACCCGTCGTCCCATGCCAGTCCCGGTCACCGGTGCCGGTCCCGGTCCCGGTCCCGGTCGCGGTCCCGGTCCCGGTCCCGGTCGCGGTCCCGGTCCCGGTCCCGGTCCCGGTCCCGGTCGCGGTCCCGGTCCCGGTCCCGGTCCCGGTCCCGGTCCCGGGCGACGACGTCGGCGACCTCGACCGGGACCGGGACCGGGACCGGGACCGCGACCGGGACCGGGACCGCGACCGGGACCGGGACCGCGACCGGGACCGGGACCGCGACCGGGACCGGGACCGGGACCGCGACCGGGACCTCGGGACAAAATCACAAAATTCATTTTTTTTTCCTAAATATAAAAAATAAAATAAAATAAAAGATCCCCCAAAAATTTGGCAATTAAAATTAATGAATGAAAAATAAATTTTCTAAATAAATTATTGAAAATCAATAAATTGAAAGATGAAAGTGATAATTGCAATTAATACATAATAAATTCAAAAATAAATGAATGTCAATCAATAAATATTTTTAAAAAAAATTAATAAAAACATACCCGTCGTCCCATGCCAGTCCCGGTCACCGGTGCCGGTCCCGGTCCCGGTCCCGGTCCCGGTCGCGGTCCCGGTCCCGGTCCCGGTCGCGGTCCCGGTCCCGGTCCCGGTCGAGGTCCCGGTCGCCGACGTCGTCGCCCGGGACCGGGACCGGGACCGGGACCGGGACCGCGACCGGGACCGGGACCGCGACCGGGACCGGGACCGCGACCGGGACCGGGACCGGGACCGCGACCGGGACCGGGACCGGGACCGCGACCGGGACCTCGGGACAAAATCACAAAATTCATTTTTTTTTCCTAAATATAAAAAATAAAATAAAATAAAAGATCCCCCAAAAATTTGGCAATTAAAATTAATGAATGAAAAATAAATTTTCTAAATAAATTATTGAAAATCAATAAATTGAAAGATGAAAGTGATAATTAAAATTAATACATAATAAATTCAAAAATAAATGAATCTCAATCAATAAATATTTAAAAAAAAAATTAATAAAAACATACCCGTCGTCCCATGCCAGTCCCGGTCACCGGTGCCGGTCCCGGTCCCGGTCCCGGTCGCGGTCCCGGTCCCGGTCCCGGTCGCGGTCCCGGTCCCGGTCCCGGTCCCGGTCGCGGTCCCGGTCCCGGTCCCGGTCCCGGTCCCGGTCCCGGGCGACGACGTCGGCGACCTCGACCGGGACCGGGACCGGGACCGGGACCGCGACCGGGACCGGGACCGCGACCGGGACCGGGACCGCGACCGGGACCGGGACCGCGACCGGGACCGGGACCGGGACCGCGACCGGGACCTCGGGACAAAATCACAAAATTCATTTTTTTTTCCTAAATATAAAAAATAAAATAAAATAAAAGATCCCCCAAAAATTTGGCAATTAAAATTAATGAATGAAAAATAAATTTTCTAAATAAATTATTGAAAATCAATAAATTGAAAGATGAAAGTGATAATTAAAATTAATACATAATAAATTCAAAAATAAATGAATGTCAATCAATAAATATTTTTTAAAAAAATTAATAAAAACATACCCGTCGTCCCATGCCAGTCCCGGTCACCGGTGCCGGTCCCGGTCCCGGTCGCGGTCCCGGTCCCGGTCCCGGTCCCGGTCCCGGTCCCGGTCGCGGTCCCGGTCCCGGTCGAGGTCCCGGTCGCCGACGTCGTCGCCCGGGACCGGGACCGGGACCGGGACCGGGACCGGGACCGCGACCGGGACCGGGACCGCGACCGGGACCGGGACCGCGACCGGGACCGGGACCGGGACCGGGACCGCGACCGGGACCGGGACCGCGACCGGGACCGGGACCGGGACCGGGACCGCGACCGGGACCGGGACCGCGACCGGGACCGGGACCGGGACCGGGACCGCGACCGGGACCGGGACCGCGACCGGGACCGGGACCGGGACCGGGACCGCGACCGGGACCTCGGGGCAAAATCACAAAATTCATTTTTTTTTCCTAAATATAAAAAATAAAATAAAATAAAAGATCCCCCAAAAATTTGGCAATTAAAATTAATGAATGAAAAATAAATTTTCTGAATAAATTATTGAAAATCAATAAATTGAAAGATGAAAGTGATAATTAAAATTAATACATAATAAATTCAAAAATAAATGAATGTCAATCAATAAATATTTTAAAAAAAAATTAATAAAAACATACCCGTCGTCCCATGCCAGTCCCGGTCACCGGTGCCGGTCCCGGTCCCGGTCGCGGTCCCGGTCCCGGTCGCGGTCCCGGTCCCGGTCCCGGTCCCGGGCGACGACGTCGGCGACCGGGACCTCGACCGGGACCGCGACCGGGACCGGGACCGCGACCGGGACCGGGACCGGGACCGGGACCGCGACCGGGACTGGGACCGCGACCGGGACCGGGACCGGCACCGGTGACCGGGACTGGCATGGGACGACGGGTATGTTTTTATTAATTTTTTTTTTTAATATTTATTGATTGACATTCATTTATTTTTGAATTTATTATGTATTAATTTTAATTATCACTTTCATCTTTCAATTTATTGATTTTCAATAATTTATTCAGAAAATTTATTTTTCATTCATTAATTTTAATTGCCAAATTTTTGGGGGATCTTTCATTTTATTTTATTTTTTATATTTAGGAAAAAAAAATGAATTTTGTGATTTTGTCCCGAGGTCCCGGTCGCGGTCCCAGTCCCGGTCCCGGGCGCCGACGTCGGCGACCGGGACCTCGACCGGGACCGGGACCGGGACCGGGACCGGGACCGGGACCGCGACCGGGACCGGGACCGCGACCGGAACCGGGACCGGCACCGGTGACCGGGACTGGCATGGGACGACGGGTATGTTTTTATTAATTTTTTTTTTAAATATTTATTGATTGACATTCATTTATTTTTTAATTTATTATGTATTAATTTTAATTATCACTTTCATCTTTCAATTTATTGATTTTCAATAATTTATTTAGAAAATTTATTTTTCATTCATTAATTTTAATTGCCAAATTTCTTACGTCTTACATCTTAATCTAAATCGTCTAAATCGTCTTACGTTTCACATCTTACGTCTGACGTCTGACGTCTCACGTCTTACGTTTTTATTCTTTTGCAGTCTCCATTACCATAGTAACCAAGATTACCCATAATTCCTTGAATTTGGTTACCATGGCAACGGGAAATTCCGGGAATTCTGGGTAATTCCAGGAATTTTGGGTAATTCCGGGAAATCCCCGTTGCCATGGTAACCAAGATTACCCAGAATTCCCTACGATCGTCTTTTGTTTATTCTGGGAAAAACCCATGGAATTCTGGGAAAACCCCATTGAATTCTGGGAAAAACCCATGGAATTCTGGGAAAACCCAAGGCATTTTCGGAAAAACCCATCATTACCCAGAATTCCCTACGATCGTCTTTTGTTTATGACTGACACGGCGGCGGCGGCGGCGGCGGCGGCGGCGGCGGCGGCGGTGGCGGTGATATATCTTTATAATATAGAGAGATATATCTAGTGTCTCGAGAGCCTTAGCAAACTCTGCAGTGCCAGAAATTTTACCTCGCTGTTTCGAGTGCCCAGACAGAAGATAATCTACCCTCGGCCCAATACACAACTACCATTTTTTCTCAACTACGTTCCACAAGACAGTCGAGAATCGTCAATACACCTACGTTTGTTTCTTTCTGTTGATCTCTACTTTAGTATAATAATTATTATACATTTCATCGTTGTAGTATCGCGATTTTAAAGAAATTTTGTCAGATGCGGACAGCTTCAATAATCATGTAACATTATAATTGAAAATGATCTTGTTATCAGACAGAGTGAAAAGTCCTAATATTTTCGAGCAACGGATGAGAACCACTCTATCTATCTCTCTATCTATCTATCTATCTATCTATCTATCTGAATTGTTTTCTCAAATTTATCCGAAACATTGTTACCAAACCGATTTCTCATTTGGCCTTCCATGATTCCAGAGGAATAGATTCAATTTAGCACACACAATTTGCTGAGATAGAATAAAATGAATTTTCTGTGTATCGGAAAGTGTGGGCATATCGTTTCTGTTGGCGGATATCGAAACTTACGCATACTACGTAAAATGTCAAGCGCATAATTTTTCTAGAAAATGTCTTTGTTCTAGGCAACGGGAAAGCCGTAATATGAAAGCTAGCAGCTGGTCACAGCTGGCGATTGTAAATTGCTAGGAAGCCATAATAATCTCCAGTCATTGCTAAGAGAAAGAAAGTTTAGCTCAAGCTGGTTGCACAGAACTCGGACCGCTAGGTAGCAGCAGGGAAAATGTAATCGGTGGAATGACGAAGTTTGGGCTATTGGAATTCTTTCAGGCACGAAAAGAGTAGCAAACTCTTGTATGATCAAGAACCTCAATCTTACGAATATAGTTTGAATAGATGAGATTTGGATTACTAGACCAAATTTTTGGCCATGTTTGAAAACTCAAGCCTATTTCGCTGAAGGAGGGGACACGTCATCACGAAAAAATAGCAATGAATCGCAGTTTCTGAGCGAACATTTGGAAGGAACCACTGATAGGTGTTATAGCTTATAGCGATCGTAACATACTCTAGCATCGCCATATCACTGTCTCTATATGTCTTACGATTCGTGGGTACCTACGCGTGATATGTTTTTCAAAAACGCAAATGCGTAACGATCTCTAGAAATCTATCGACGGTGACAGTAGTGATAATCAGAACTACGGAATTGCACCCCAACTTGCGATCATGGAATTTTCTCTGCTGCCACTTAACAGTCTATAAGTTCTCGATAACCTGACTGCCAATAAACTCTCTCTTGCTCAGGCATAGCAGAATTGTCATTGCTTCCGCGTGATTTAGAATTGCTAACGATCATGAACTATTACGTGTTTGTTATTATAACTGGAACTGGCACTCATTCTACATCAGTAGTATTTTTTTCGGATATCCTAGTCAATTTATGGCCATGACTTGTTTGAAGGGGTTTGATCAAATGTGATGATGTGGAACAAGGGAAAGGTCTAGGTCATGATTTAATATTCCTGACAAAGTGTGACGAAGGGCGCGGAGTTTCAAAAGTGTCAACAAATTTGGCAAAATTGAAAAAAAAAAAAAATAACTGAATGGCACCTAAGTAGGAGATGAATACGTTGGAATATTTAAGCCTCTAGTAATATGGTGACAAGAATTGGTGGGCACTCCGGAGCAGCAGCAGCATATAAATCAAGAAACGGCTGAATTGATTTTGAATCGTGCAGATTCCTACCAACTGACCTTCCGAATGATCTGCAAATTGGGTATGTCATTCTCTAGCTAATTTGGAGAGATACGTACCTACTCTGAATTACTCTGTTGAATATGCCGAATTCCTTGTGTATAAACCTTGTGAAATTCTGCACATCATCATACTAACAACTTTCCCATGTTGAGTATAACTCCGATAGTTTATAGTTGTGCCTATTTGGAATTAAATTTGGAGATATTCAAAAAAAGAGATCAAAATAATACGCGCTCCAATCAGCAAAATTTCCTCGATCGAAATTCTGAAATATGTGTCTTTTGAAATATGCTAGAGAATGATCTGCAGATATCTAATTTGCAAGTCATTTGGTAAAATTATTGCGTCTTTGTCATTACAATATATCACATCCCATCATTCAAATGCATGTTTGCATGCTGAGGAATCTAATTGTGATTATTCGTTATATTATATGGTTCGAATAGTAATTTGGTCAGCTTCTAAGCCACTGGAGATGCTGACAACTCTTCGTTGAAAAAAGCATTGATTTTTCACGACAACGATTTGCGACCAGAAAACAGTCTAAGGACGAGTTCGTCAGGCTCAGTGAATTTTTCAACAGTAATTGGATAAAAAACATTGAAATAGATAGATCGTGGACGAAAGATGGAACCAATAATGAAAACTACTTAGTTCTGAGGAAAACAGTGACCGTCCCATGGACCATGGTGAACGAAGTGCCAGGTTGTTCCCTACTAAATGAAGCTATTGCGATTAGGGGTGATTAGACTCAGAAAAAAGCCTTTCCTACCTCAATTAAGTGACTCTATGATAAAACTACTCGATAAATATCTTTTCATGAACCAGGGGTAATCGGTAAGGCTTACGCAATGATTCAAGTTTAAGAATATTTGACCTGAAGAAGTGCAGTCGCGTTCCTTGACTTCGAATTATTGAGACAAGATATGTCTGTCGACCACCGATGGGTACAAAGAAGGAGCGTAGGGCAAAGAAAAAGCGAGCTCCAAGCCGGGTAAAAAGTACCCCCTTACCGGGATTTCACGAAATTCACCAAAAAACGACCCTTGCAGGCCAATACAACTTTGGAAGGTCCGAAAGATTGCCAGTGTGTCGGCAGTACTGATTACACTGAAATTGTATCGATCCTGCGCAAATCGATCACAGTTAGTTAGGCCAACTAGGCGGACTGCAAGTTGCGTGCCACTAGGTGCTTAGCCCTCAAAAAGCTTGTAGATCGTAGACTGTAGGACCGTTCGGGGACTTGGCCTGCAGGTCACGGTTCGCGGCCCTTGTTGACATCGGGAATCTCATCTACCGCCGATTTCCCTCATGATTCAGTACCCTTGAGACTACCTCGCGTCCTCGGGTATTCGGTGCATATCCCTTTGTCCACAGAGCCCTTCTCAGGGCGATCACTTCCACGATGTTAATCAATCCAAGCCAGCTTCAGGCCTCGGCTTCATTCACTCTTCTTGTAGGTCATAGTATTTGTTAGAACGGTGGTCTCTTATATAATTAGAGGAAAATCGTGAAGCTGAAAAGAAATAATGAAAAAACTTGATTCCGTAACATAACTTGGTCACACTTAACTCTCGGAGTAAAAATCTGACCTCCGGGCTGTGGTTACTCATTGACTTTTCAAGTCAGTCACGTAATAAGGTCTACTGAGGGCTCGGCAGTCACCTGTAACGGCACATGAAATCAGTAGAAGTTTGAAAACAACTTTTTTTCATAATTGAATTTCCAGTTGTAAAATTGTGTAGAAAGTATGTAAATAACAAACCTACAATGTCGCGCTGTTATGTACGGACTTACGGCCCACACGTATTACGTGCCCTTCAAGTAATACTGTTAAAGTCGCATTACTCTCTCCTATTCGCATTCGGTCCATTTATTATGTGAACACCCTTACTAAGTCTCCTAATTTACTTACTTTTCTTCCCTCACCTTTTTTCGATGAACTTACTTTCGGAACATCAGCTCTGAGTTCACCTATTTCCTCAACCTATCATCTTCGCACTTCGACGCTAACCTTTCTCCAAATCTCTTCAAGTTTATAATGTTTTCCAAAACAGTCCATTCATTAGTTCTTCACATACGATTGATAAATTAACTACTGGATGAAGTTACGAATCTTCATCTTCTTGGATTTTCAAATGTTCCATTTTTCATATCTTCACCCTCCGGTTTTACTTTGGTGGTTCGAATGAATAATACTCAGTGATATCACGTGGTATTTTTCAGGGAGGTTACACGGTCAATTCAAAGACTGAATTCTAATTGCTGGCAATTGAATACTTAAACGTGAATGAAAATAGTACCGAAAACAAAATTATTTGATCAATTCTCCAGGTGAGGCTGACTACGGTGTAGTGATACTTTGTGATGAATATTTTTCAACTTGCAAATCAAGTTATTGGAAGAATAAAATTTTATCCCGGTCTAGTCAGTAGGAGAAATCATAGATTTGAATATCACCATCTTGGCACAATAATGCTATCAAATAAACCGTCTCGGCCACTTAGAATTTGCGGGGAAAACGAACAGGTCCACAGATAATAAAGCAGCCGAAAGATGTATAACAAAGTTCTTATTGAAAAGTTACGGTGTTAAAATCTATGAAATAAACTTGAACGATGAATTCCAATTCCATTCTCCTCTACATCGTGTTACCGTTCCAATGGTTATATCCTGAATGAATTTGGAACCTGGAAAGAGTGAAATTCAGGTT
Organism: Ametastegia equiseti; assembly: GCA_963989295.1. Classification (NCBI taxonomy): domain Eukaryota; kingdom Metazoa; phylum Arthropoda; class Insecta; order Hymenoptera; family Tenthredinidae; genus Ametastegia; species Ametastegia equiseti. The sequence continues at coordinate 8,974,201 of OZ022397.1, forward strand.
TTGATAACAAGATGAGTAGAGTATCGCGAGCCCGCACCATTTTCAAAAATATCTGCTGTGTAGTTTTTTGCCTTTTAACAAAAGCTACCACTGAAACTTGAACGCGTTTTGTCAGTGTAGTATACGTACCAGTATCGTACGTTCGCGCCCTAGTGCACAACCTTCTCCTGAAGTCTGACCAGAAAAATGACCAAATGTGTATAGCTCGAAACAATTATCGTTTAGTACCAAATAACAGTTGTGGATACGAATTATTGTTGCAGATAAGGCACCCTCTGAAGCAACGTTCAGAGGTACAGAGTATCTCACCATAGATCTGAGTAAGGCAGAACCCGTCCTCAGTACCCAGGAGTCCATCAGTCTCTTTTTCAAGACGAGACAACCAAACGGGCTGCTCTTTTACTCTGGTAAGTTTTAAGATGTTTACTTTCCTCCTTTACAAACAAAGGATCTTGTAATGACTTTTGTGCAATCGATCAACTATATGATCAATCAATTCACTCATGAAATCTGTTCTTGACTATGAATAAAACTTTGTTACGGTTATATTATAAATGATTACCTATTACAGGAGAAGGAGGCGACTATCTTACCGTTTCCTTGAAAGACGGCGGTGCTGCTGTTGGCATGACATTAGCTAACGGTAGACTAGATCTTCACATAAAACCAGCGAGAGTGCGATTTGACGACAACCAGTGGCATAGAATTGTTGTACATAGGCGAGTTCAAGAAGTAAGTAAATCCTCTGATTTTATCCATCTCTGTACCTCATACTTATCATACATAAAAGCAGGAGCCAACTGTCAGACAGTTTCGTGTCAACTCTGTACTGCGAGCACCTAAGCTAAGCGTTATCCTTTTGAGCTATCTGATGAACATTCCTACAATTGACGATACGTACAATCGAGGGTTCTTTATGGGCGACTATATCCCAGGAAAAATCACAAGGCTGGAGTACATTATATCAGCTTCAAGCCCTACGCGATGAGATAGCACAATGTAAACGTAACCTTCAAGATGTGGCCTAGCAGCCATACACAGCTGAGCTAGAGCTATACTCCCTCCAAGATGAAAGGCGTAGTTTGATATTTTGCAATATGTTTAAAAGCACTATGATTTAAAGATTCAAATTAATAGCGGAACGAGCAGATACCATCATTTACAGCAGTGAAAACGGATGAAGACCATCCCCTCGTGAACAATCAAAACACAGTGCACCGAAACGTCATCTTTGACAGGACGTCCAAGACTCTAGCTAAGCACTAGCACACTGAACAATCGGAGTCCAAAATACTAGTATGATTGAAAAGAGATAGAAGATTCAGCTGGACTATGCGAAGTTGATAATGCAATAACTACCGAAAAATGGAAGATACTGACTATGTTATTACCTCCGTGGGGCGTGAATCAATATTTTATATAAAAATCGTATCCTAGATACCCATTTGTACGTTTGGGTAAAGTGGAATTTTGGCATTTGTGGTTTCGTGAACTTTATACGTCAGTTTATAAGTTGACAAAGTGATGTGAGTTGAAGATCCATGTAATCTTCTGCTTCAGGTTGGAAATCCACTACTCGTGATACCTGTTGGCTGTTACTTTTCCATCAATGTGAACTTACTAAGCTGCTTTTTACGGTCTCAACTAATATTTATAAGCTTGAGAGTATACAATCGTTGCCAACAAAATACAAATTTTCCGGTCCTGATGAGGAGGGTTTAGCCGAAACGTTTACAAAATGTTTTTCGTTGTTCTCAGACCTTCATATTCAAGAATCCTACGCTACACAACTCGTTAGCAACGACGATTTAATTGGGAAATGAAATGAGAACAATATCAGAACCCCCACGCATTCTCAGTTGAAGGTGTTGCGTCGTCAGTAAAATACAAGTCAGACACAGCTCTAAGCAACAGTCATGACAACAGTTTGAAGTATACACACTTACACAGATACGAATAAATATACGTATACGCAGAGATAGAAATACGAGATAACGAAATAATAAAAATTATCAAAAAAGAAGAAAGAAGTAACGAAAGTAATCAAATAATTAGTGAATAATACAAGTGATACAGGCAGGTTGAGCCGTTGAAAATTAACAAAATTGAAAAACATCATCGAAAATAAGCCGGAGAAAAAGTTTTACGGGAGAGCGTAAATAAATAAGTGAGACGGTCGTTGGTCCCGCCACTTATGTAAAATAAGATGTTATATGCTTACAAGGGAACGCCACGCCTTTGCCATGTCCAATCTTGATTAAATTCAAACTAATGACGCCAGATGGCATTACATTGAAGACTTTTATTTTTTTACTCGTGTCAACAAATTCAACAAAATTTATCCGACAACCCTTGCTAGTGACTTTTCCTTCCATTACTCATTTCCTAAGATAATCAAGTTCTCAGTGTATCATTTCGCGAGTGAAGGATACATCGCTCCCAGCTGTAGTACCAAACTTGAATGATGGATTTTTTTGTCATGGATGACTTACTCCTGAATATGTTTCAAGTATAACCCTGGAGTATTCAGGCCAAGGCAATACCTAATCTAAATCTAAAGTAGAATCGAAACTTACAAATATCCCTACCACAGACCTATGGCACCATCCAAATTCTAGTCAATTTGACAACCCTGGCAAAAATAGCAATGGAAATGCTTCCCCAACTGTTATTGAGCACCATGAAAATGGTGTACGTCAACGGTATATGTACCAAAAAAAAAAGAAAAACGAAGAGAACTTGTTAATAACAGCCCAAACCTGAACTGGAAGTCGTCAGAAAAACGCCACACGAGTACAATGTACGAAGCTGTATTGAGCCACATGACACAAAGCACCCAGGCTGCGATACCACCACGGATATTCCAAACATCATTTTGAACGCATGCATAGCCCAATACACCTGAAAGGAGTAATTATCAAGGTATACACACCTAGCAACAAAGCAATACCCATCACTGAAATTTACACCTGGAATCATAACCACTGCATCGTAGTGCGAAACATGAAACTGCTACTGGATGAACAGGAAACCCTCATAATACGCGACTGGAATACTCACCACCCTGTTCTAGGCTCTAGGCAAACAGACAAACGCGGTAGGACAACCTGCAATGCAGTGTGCGAGTCACACAAGCTCATGAAATATATCGGAAACCAGCCAAGTCACCTTTTCCACGCTAGAGCAACCCCAGACTTCGCAATAACCCACGAAGATCAGTTCACTTAGGTAATGGCACTAACATTCGTGAGCATTCATCACCAGTGCTGCTAGGCACACCCGAGCTGATCTACAGTACCAAATGATCATATCTTCAAAAAGTAGACTGGACACTCTTTAATAACCAAAGAGACCCACCAGCTAACACAGATCTCTAATGAAATTCCTGGTCGGAAGAGAATGCTGGAGATGCACTCTGGCCACGTGACTCGAACCGTTGCTGAACAGATTTTTTCTGTCGTTGTAGCTTCATCTTCGAGGCTGGGTAAAGATAACGGTGCGAAATTACAGCGACTTCTACCCGATTTTCAACCCAGCCTACAACTTTGGCTACAATTCTTCATCTTATATTTTACCACGACCATGACCACCACGCTTATCATGAAAGTTAAGCTGAAGTTGCGTAAGCTCAAAAGCTGCTAAAAGTACCGTTCAAACCTAATGTTTCATTTTCGTTCGACGTTTCTGAGAGTGTTTTTGAGGCAGACATGTAATCTCTACCAAAACCTCATCCGATTCATGACCTATCATCGCTTGGCTCGATTTAATCCATATCTTTCTAATGAATAAGTTTTCAATCATATCATCTTATTGCTCTGTTGGATTCCCCAATAATTGAGAAGGATGAAGATACTATTCGAAGAGAAACTCTCAGTTCGTAATGAAAAGTCTTTGATTAGATTCTCTGGTTCAATGAAAATCATAGTATTGAATAGATAACCGGATATTGCGATAGTTACTATATCGAGGCATAACCGTTTTTGTAACTCTGATATCAATTTCAAGATGCCGCATATCCCTCTCAATATTCCTTTGAGATCATTATCAAATTGATATTACTGCCTGATTTAAGATTCTTGATTATTTGAGCACGTTTTGCTGGCCCGCTGCTGTCCCCAAGCTGATACACCGACAGTGGGCCAGCTACACGTTCGCACGGGCCAGCACCAAGTCAACGTACGCCAGAATGGCGAATGAGCAAGTCACTGGCTGCATGCCAGCAACAGGCCAGCATGCATCCTAATTGGAAATCTGATCCATAAATATTCTGAGTACGGAATAACTCGGGGTCTAGAGATGCTGGCCTGTTACTGACCTGTCCAGAAGCATAGCAAATCTTCCGTCGTAGTACTGGCCTGTTGTTGGCCGTTCACTGGCCCCACAATTTTTCATCTGTACTATATACTCACTTTGTGTTCTTGTTTCAGATTTCGTCAATTACCAGCTTCTGCAGAGTGAGTACCTAATTTTTTTTTACGGTTATTAGTATTTTTCATTAGTATTTCTGCAACAAAACTGACCAGTGTTATGAAGTAGTATGTGCACGTTGCAAGTGGGCCTTTTTTTTTCTATATTTTCAACTTTATGAAGCTATAAGGATCGTTTGAATGACAATTTTTTCGCAAAAAGATTCCACAGTAAAAATTAGGTAATAGTTTTTCAGGTAAATAGCCAGGTCTGATACAGTACTATCATCTATTTAACTGACTGAAATTATACTTATCACCAGGCATTTTTCTGATTTTCCCTGCTTTAAATTAATTGCGTAGAGTAGTCAATTTATTTTACACTCATTATCACAGCTTCCACGAAAATAATCATTCGGTAGCGATTGAGGCGAAATTCAAGTTCTACAGATTTCAATCTTTCATTCGAAAAAAAAAGTATCTCGATGCTAGCTACAAAATCAATGCGATGTCTATGTGAAACTGGAGTTGGAAATCTGAATGGTCTCCACTTGAATAAGTCTAAAGATGAGACCTCGAATCTTTCGACCATATCGTGAAAAGCAAACTTGGCTGACTCTCACTCTGTATCGAAATAATGAATTTCGGATTTCCAGCCTGTGCCTTGATTACTTTTTGACGGAATATAAGACGCGAAAACACAAATCTTACGATATTCCGCACCGTTGCCATAATTTCTTCGCAATTTTGCTTAACTCGGGATATCGGATACATCCCGTGCAATTTATGTAGGTAGCTGATTATACTGCTGTACAGTCTACCCTGAATAAAAACTGACAGTCCCTCAAGTCTATGGTGGAACGTTTAATTACTATAAATGCTGCCATGAGTTCAAAGTGGTTTATTTGTGAGGACCTTTTCTCTTCTTCTGAAGCTCAGGAATTTTTCCATCGTTACAATAGGCATCACATCCGGATAAAGATGTGTCGAAAGAAATTTTTGGCTGTAGTCGATTGTGCCTGTATTCGTTATTGAACAACTAATCTTGAATTTCCACGCGGAAAGATCCTGATGTGAATATTCCGACAAAGACATTTCTGCTTTGTATAGACATCTCTGCTAACTAAGCAAGCTTAAAACTTCCCTGTCTCTAGAAGCTCTTTATGTAAACCCAGCTGTACTCTAAGGCCAGGCAACAAGCAACTATATAGCGTCCGTATAAATTTCATGAATTCCCTAATTTTACAAACAGGCTTCCGGCTAAATTGCACGTGCGATACCGTCAAGCACGAAAAACGTTATGAGAAGTAGGAGATAGAAAATGGACGACTATGGCAGGGGCCTGCCGTTCCGTTTTCTTGTTAAAACTCTGAACGTCTCGTGCCATTTCGCGGAAAGTAGCGCTACTTGCATCTTGTAATCTTGCGAATAAGACGAGGATACCATCTACGGTGAAAGTGTTCACTAGATAAGGATCACTTTCGCGAGTATAGACTTTTGCGGATAAATTTTTACAAATAGTCAAAATATTATCCAAGACAATTCATCGACACTACGATGCTTAACATAGACGGATATCGAATCTATCTACGAAGGGACACTCGTAGAAAAAAAAAAATACAATATAATATACAGGAAAAAAATTTGTTTCCGATTTTGAACAAAATTCAAGTAGCGTTTTTCGTTAATGAACGTTCAAGGCGCGCTAATTCTCTCGTGAATATAAATTCTTCAAACATCAAATGACTTTTCCTATATGGTTAGAAGTTATCTGAAATCATCAGGTATGTTTATAAAGGTATATAATTGAACAGAATTTTGTTCTTAACATACGGAATATGAAACTGATAGACAAAGCCCTAGAGGTTGAACCTAACAACGAACAATGTTCTAATGAATTTCTGAACTTTTCGTAAAAGTGTAAAAAGTGTAGAACACGAGAACAGAAATATTATTATCAAAGGGTATTAGACAATGTGAGTGAGGATAGGTCCACGAAATAAATAGAATTGTCAGTAATAACAGGAGGTTTGTAAGCCTCGGGCTAAAACGTACTTAGGGGCCCAGGGGCAAATTAATTTAAATTGCGGTTTCAAACCCCACGTGAAGTTATAAAGTTGACTATACGCGTACATACATTCCTGCATTTCGTTTAATAGTATTATATGTATAATGTAGATCCATGGCAATTAACGACCAAAGCGGACTACCCCAACATTTGCTTCGTGAAAACTTGTGAGGATCACTCGCTACAGCTTGTTAGCGTTTTAGGTTATGAATGAGCTTTCCTCACGTTTCATACTGTATCGATTTTTCCAACTGAATATCGTACACTGCAGCGGAAAGCTCCGGGGTCGACATCAGTTATGAAATTTTCAGTCATCCACTTCTTAATTTTCTAATTAAATCATTCATTCAAATTCCACAAAACACAATTCTGTAAATCTAGTTCAACCAACATTTTAATTTTCATTAGCCTAATCGAATATCATTTTAAACCACGGTGAACGGAGAATTTTTCAAAGAAAGTTCACTGCGGATATAATTAAAATTTAATTACATAACACGCCAAACACATTGCGGTGTCAGAAAATTACAAATTGTCTTTCTGGGGATGTGCAAATAGCTAAGGACCATTCAATTATATTAACAAACAGAATCTTCCATCTTCCCTTGTAAATGTCTCTCACAAATGGTCTTTGTTCGAGCCTATTTGATTCGCATTCGCTCGCGGGTACATCGTCATAAAACTTAGCCATTAGACGCGACAAAGCTGAACAGCGCTCAAAATTCGTACATTCATCTTGGCGATGTCAGAAGAAAGCCAAGAGACCTTATCTCTTCCTCTGTTAAACAGCAATTAACAATTAGACTTTAACAATGAAACGTGTAATCTGTCCGTTGGATGTGTAAGAAATGTATTGTTCGGAGGAATTGAAAACCGTCATATTGGATCGATTGATTTTATGCGAGGATGGATAATCAGCAAGTACGATGCTGCTTTCGCATTTCCAGTAGACATTCAGCGTCGAAAAATAATGACAAAAAAAAAAAAAAAGCTATACTCAACTTCTAATTCAATCAAGGATGATATAATGAAATAAAAGTCAACGAATTATCAGAAGACGGGACTAATTAAACCACTCACACATTCCGCTTAAACCTTAATGTTGGCTTCAAAAGTTACTATTGTAGGATTTAGGAGAACGTCTGAAACAGTTGGATGCTAGAAACTTGAAGCGATGACAGTCACGGAGCCACCGTATGCAAAAGGTTGATGTGCAAGTTTCGAAAAGTCGTCAGTCTGCTTTTACCACATTATTTTCACTCGCAAGGGAAGAGTCTCAACCTGCTAACCTAAATTCGGTAAAAACATTCTTTAAAACACAATTCAGGTCAAGAATTACGATCCATCTAGGCCTTGTTCTGCAAATTGTGATTTTCAAAAGTTCTAAATTTTTCAAGTTGAAATTTTCGTAAATGAATTCTGTAATGGTTGGACGGCTACTGATAATTCAACGCAGGAAATTTGATGAATCAATTTCAAGTTTTTTATTGTGAACGTGGATTAAGGAAAGTATTGAAACTGTGCATATTTTCCGCGAATTGAAATGGCTGAAGCAAACCATAATTATCGTAGCCAATAGAGGACGGACCAACGGTAAAATATCAAAGTGACAGAAAAATACTGGGGATAATTCAGAAAAGTAACCCGACTGAAGGCACTGTAGGCAGTGTTCCAATATGTAAGCTGGGAATTATCGACGTAGGACGGTTCGAAGTCGGATAATCGGCATGGAAAAATAAAACAGACACACACACACACACACTTGATCTAGGCACTAAAAGCGACTGTATGTAGATATACTTACGCATATGAAGTACAAATGCAGAATTTGAACTGAAAGTTGAACCGTTCGAAAAAGAAAAATCCAGATAAAACGAATCAAAATAGGGCTGGCTCATTCCGATAAAAATGTTAAAGTTTCTAAAAGCAACCCCTGTTCAAGTGTGCAACGCAATTGGAATTGCCCTTGACGGTATTCGCTAAAATTATCGCAACTACCGGGTAGTTGTAGGTTATAGATCAAAGCTCAGTTTCACTGAAGAGTTTGCAACCGGGGGACGAGCATCGACCACAGGACCTCACAAATATTTGAACTTCTAGTATTATAAAAAAAAATCTCACATGAGGTACAGGGATGCTTTATCGACCTAAAGTGTTGTTTCCGAATATTTCCTTATATTCTGCGTGATACGAAATCGATAAATACAGGTGTCATATATTTCATGATTCAGGAGAAATAGATGCGATTCATGATGAACGTTTTTTTTTTTTTTAAACGTCGTATACGGAGGAAAATTTGTACCAGCTTATCTTATGTTACTCGTTACTTCAATGATTTTAGTTATTTCAATGACCAATGGTTTGATGCAACAAATTACATTCCGCAAGTATGTCAGTCCTTCTGACATCTCATTGCAGCGCATATTTTAGCGAATGTTTCTGTAAGGAATGCTAGAGAAATTCATAAACCTTTGCAGTTCACACTCATGAGTATATAATTAACTTCAGAGGAATCAGCCTATAGTAGTTCCCAGTAAACCAAAACAAATTGAAACGAATTGAGTGTGTCAAAAACAGCATTAACACGAATTATTGGATTTGAAAAGAATTGTGTGGCAATCTAAAGAATTGACGTACAAGTGTTTCGAATTATGTTTTTTATCAATTCGTTTTGGTTTACTGGGTTGACACTCTCACGTTATCTGCAAAGTACCACACACTAACGAACCATAATATCGTGGTTAATACGATCACAAATTTATGCTGTCATCAAGAAACCTGTACATTCTAATGACCAATCGATTGATATTAAATTAATATGCTTATTATAAAGTCGATATTTTTAGTCGTTTGAACATTTGTGTTGTACGCCTACCTACTCAAGCATTTATTTCATATTCCATGATTCTTTTAATTTGAGTTTGCACGCGCAGGTTCAAATGAAAGAGGTGTTTTTTCACGCTTTGCTTCTTGTGAGTTACTCCACTGGCGTTCGCTAACGCGTACGCCTGTTTGGACGCTCAGCTTGTGCAACAAAAGCTGGATTCTATAGTGTAAACTACTTGGCACGTACTACGAAATTGAATTCACGAATTTATTTCCCACTCCACATATCTTACAAAAGCCATTCTGAATGCCCGTTGATGTTGCTGCTATACAGTCAAAGCTTGAGTAAAACGGTTTAGTTGCAACCCGGTATATTACGGATAAAATACTATCCGCAAACTCTTTAATTACCGGTATGGTTTCCGCATACACCAGATGTTTGAAACATTTTCTAAACAATAAGAACAGAAACATTACAGTCATTGGTATTGTGCTTTCCGGATATATCTAACCAGATCGTATTGTTTCCGTAACATTTCCGCATAAAGTTTCGAAATTTGGCTGTTGAATGGGTTTTTTATAGTCAAATCGCCATAGCAGTGAACAAATTTTTCCAGAACTTATTTTCATGATTTTTTACGAAATTTCTAGCATTTTTGTTACATCGTGGCATAAGGGAATCGACTATCACTTTAAGTCTCATTAGATTAACCTGTCTACTTCATGTGTTGCGTAGTCGATTAGAGTTTAATGTCCAGACTTGCCGGTGTCTCGTAACAACACAGTTTTACTCAAGCTCGATTCGATTGATCTTATATGTCAGTCACAACTTGAAATAGTCTCACGGATTGTTGTGTGATATTCTGTTACAGTTGTCAGCAGTAATCGACGGAGTTTTCGCCGATCACGGGCACACGGCAGGGGCCTTTACACGGCTTGCTAGTGACCGGCTCTTTGTAGGAGGAGGTGCAGATGCCAGATCACTTCAGGGTGCTAAAGGGATCAACAATTTTGTCGGTTGTCTTCGAAAGGTTTGTATTCAAATTCACTTATTTAATTGATAAGACGTTCTGATTTAATAGAAGAACAAAAAGAAAAAATTGTGCAAAACTGCCCCTGCCTACAATTTCATAAAGTATATATACGGCGCTGAGCGGCGTACTCCGGTCTTTTATCTCAGTATCCGTCGATGCACAAAGCCTGCAGATCGTTATCTCACTAAATGCAGTACAGTTGGACCTTGGTTCCGAAAATACTGCGGGACAAAAATAAAAATTAAATGAAAAAAAAAATAGCTAGCATAGCCTGAATATGATGTGCAACACTTGTGAGCTCATTGAAAGGATGGACTACATCAAAACCCAGTCTTCAACCACAGCTTCAACGTTGCTTTAACGATAAAATGACCGAGCATAACACCGGGTATTTATTGTCTTCGGATGGTCATTTTTTTGCGGTCCCTTGACGGTTTTTTAAACCAATTTTGCCAAAATCCAAAGCCACACTGAGATCAGTAAGTTACTTCACTGGGTCTACTATGGTTTCCGGGTTAGTTTTCGCTATCCTAATCCTTCGACTATACGACATTGTTGTTTCTTGATTTTCTATCTTGTTGGATGTCCTCGGTGTCTTTTGCCCCAGTCTTCTGCCTTCGTTTTAACTAGTTATTCCGTTATTGCTTTTACCTCATACTTTGTTTAGTTATTTTTTCTTCCTGACTTCTTTGATCTCATGTCTGCCTTGCTTTGATATTTTTAGCATTGCTTCGCTATTCGTTTGTTCAGGGCTCTTTCAGATTTTTACTTCACCTTGCTCTTTTGTTTTTGTTGTCCTTTTTATTCTTTGTTCATGTCTTTTTCTTTTTTCCTTTTATTATGACCTTAGGGGTTTCTTGCCCTTTTTGAATATGTCAACTCCGCTGATGTCTTGTTCCGGCATTTTAGAACGCTTCCTTTTGTTATTGTCTTCGGGCTCTCCGTTGGTAATGTTTCCTGTGTTGTTCGCTCTTGTTCGCGGTATAGTCGGTCGTAAATTTCACACTTTGCAGTGGCTGTTTCTTTACTATTCCTTTCCTTGGTTTTACTACTTGAATCCGCCATGTGATGTCCTCATGATTCGAAGTTTTCGTGTAATATGATCAATATTCGTTTGTTTTTGTCTCCTCTCTAATTCTTTCGTTTTCCACTTTTCAATCACTATTCTCAGATCAATAATCGTATCTTATGTATACGTTTGGAAATCCGAAGGAATAATTTATGCACGTGAAAATCGAGTATAACACTCCCTTAACGCTGTGTGCATTTCTCTTGATTCACAGTCGGTACATAAATCTCAGATTATATGTCTTGGAATCGGAGCTATGATTCTTAGGTATTATCACTGTGATATCTTCTTGGAACTTTCAGATTCAGTGAACCTAGTTCAGATTGTTCATACGTTAGAAATTACAGGGAGTAACGACGATAGGAATAATGAAAAATCTTCTACACTATTATTATCGTGCAATATTTTTCTCGGTAAAAACGAGATGGCATTAATCTCCGAAAGATGGGCCTTCAAATGTCATAATTCGTAAATCTATAGACCGATGTTTTTCGCCATAATGAAAATGGTCCAGGAATGGCAGCACGACTTGGCAAAAGCTGCTCTAATCTTGCTTGAATTATTTTCAATACTGATAAAGACAAAGTTCCAGTTCAGAAATGACACAATGTCAGCTGTTCTAATGTCTAGAATAGCGATGGGCATCTTGTAATTTGCTAGAAATGGCTCGTGGGTAGTCAGTCAATCCTTAGCCGATTATTGGCGAGTACAGGTATAGTATCGACTATGATTGTATCTACCGACAGAGGCATGTTGGTCAAAGCTTAAATGTATTCAAAACGCGTTTCCATTCGTTCTCAACGGCAATAGTTTCTCGCAAATTAAAGTTGAGCAGTCACGTACAAAATTGTCATCCTACTGGTATTGTCAAGACGACGAAAATAATAGCCAAACTTGTGACAACAAATAATTTTCGTGTATTTGCTACAGACCTTAATGTCATCTGGTCTCGTGTATTCCCTACTCAGTTATGACGACAATAGCTGTTATGGCTTATGCGATATAATTCTTCTGCCCTCACACCAGCAACAGGATGCATGATGGTATCCGTATGGTCTTGTGGATACGAGATCGCTTAAGTGTACAGAGATAACCTCGCCATGTCTGTCGTTTCCCAGTGCGAGTAGACGTGGCAAAATCCATTACTGCAACGGCACCTTGCAATGTTAGGTGATTGTTGGGTTTCCTGACTGCAGGGTGATTAGCCGGGAACTTTCCAACTAACCTCCTTACGTAACTGTTATCATAATTCTGTCTAATATACTGCAACATCGCACTATACCTTCCAAATTGAGTATTTTCTTAGCGTTTCAAACTCACGATATGTTTACACATTTCCTCGAAGAAATTTCAGTTAAAATGTTAAGAATTCTTGTTCCTGGTATAAATGGATAATCAAAGAGAGCAATTCGGGTAAAGTTCGTGATCTCTTTATTCAGTCAAGACGACTAAATCGTGTCGCTCGTTGTCTAGGATTTTTGTTTTACAATTATTTCAGTCGACACGGTGACATGTTACAGTCATGTCCAACAAGTTGGATGAAATATTATTCACTAATGGAGGAATGCCATGCGAGCTATATGAAAATAAAAATTAAAGAAAATTATTCGTGTTCACCAGCTCTAATCTTTTTAAGAAATAACAACCTGCACTCTGATCAGAACTATCAGGAAAGTTCGTAGACCCTCGGTAATAAAAAGCAGTCCTATACATGCTATTCAAACGGCCAAATGTGCCTTACTGTCATACATTAGTTCGCCAGTTATGTTCTAGAACGGTGACCCTTTCAGGAGGGAGAAATAAATCCAGTCGCAGTTCGTTAGTTTAGTTGACTTCCAGACGTTTTTATAACTTCCGAGTATCTTTTGTTATTCTGCAGGCCATGTTAGCTAGGGCTAATTCATGTTGCTAGCTATAGGGCCTCTCCTCATGTTGATGAGAGGCTGTAAAACCATCAAAGTTCAGTCGAAACACAGGATACTAAAGTACCTTCATGATTGCTACGCGAATTTCTCGATGCATATAGGTACGTGCTCCAGGGTTTACCATCTGGCAAAATCCCCGGGGCCCTGTTTCCCGACCCACTAGGAAGAGAGGACGATCTCTCTCGGGGCAAATAACGGAGACAGTATGGGAGGACGGCTCTGTTGGTATGTCGACCCGATATGTCGATGGATCGCTGATCGTTTAGCGAAGTAGCTGAAATTCCAAGGAATCTATAGCAATCAGGAAAAAATCACTCTTGATCTAAACTTGGAACCGTAAGGATCACATCATGGACAAAAATTTTTCTTGGCATTCCCATCTCATGTAGTTTCAGAAATTGTAATTGCAGCTGCGAGTATATGTATGTCAAATTTATCTCCCCATCTGTATCCATAGTATTCACCTTCAAGGGAAAACTCTTATAGTGAAACATGATAGAAGCTGCTGATTCATTTGTTGAATGGCTGAAATAAATATTAGAGATTCTAGATTGTGGTGGAATTTATTTCTGAAAGACATGAGATTCCTCAGCGATGAAAGTCTAGACTCAAAGAACCTTTCGCAGCACTGGGCAGGTAAATTTCTACGAAAAGTTTCGTGCGTCTACATTTTTATCAGAGTAGATTCTATTTTCTTCAGAAATACGTTGCCCTATTATCCAGAGCCTCAAGTATACGTTTTTTGATGGAACCTTTTTATGGGGCATTGAAAAAATCAACAATCAGTTTTTGTTGTTGATCATTCAAGTACGCCGCGTCCTGGTGAACTGAATGCTTCAGTATTTCGACGGATATACCTACATGACTAGCCACTCTTTACCGACGCGACGGTGAAACGTGTCGGTCTCCTGCGAACATTTCATCTCTATCAAGCAGCGTGGCAGACTGGGAAATTAAATTTCACAAAGTCGCATTATTGGTTTTGAACTATACCTACATCACAGCTTATACTGGTATGAAGTTACTCGCGTTTGAATAGAGTTAATAGTCTATGTAATATGAGCAATTAATACTACTACCGAAGCTGGACAGGTAGAAAGCATATTACATTCCAGTGGAAACAATAATGTATAGGTAGTAGAATTAGTTCGGAGATATGAAGATATCTGCACAAATATCAGAATGTATTCGATTAATAGTAAGTTGGGAAGATCGCGGTATCAAATTAATAATAAGTCAACGTCAATGTGTAGCATGAAAAAAATTGAGTATTCGCTTATGGTCATACTCTTCAGATACGATTAACTCCGCTTGGAAAGAATTCGGTTTGGAGTTCTGAAAAATTAAATTTCTATTTATACCAGATATTTTACTTCGAAAACTGCATGAGCACAAGCGCATACTTCGTTTCATGCATTTCGGCCAATGACACAGCATCGAGTGCACTGAACGTATCCACCGTGAATATTATCATCACTTGTCACCTTGATAGTATACAGGTACCTATACTTCTAAGGTTTCCCTATGATTGCGCGCGAAATTATAGGGGATAACGACATGCGAATAACAAATTAGCCGAAAGTTGACTTACGAGGTTGCTTTTGGTGGAACCCTAATAGCAACTTACAATTAGAGGTGGCTGCTGAATGCAGATTCAAGTTTGTTCAGTGTTAACCCCTTAGCTGGGCAAATATGATCCATTACCTTCCTGGCCATTCCGTATTTCTGCACATGTGCTTGTCAGAGGTTTTTCACTGCTGTTTTACCACTTCTCGAACTCATCGACCATCCAGCGGCTATTACTGATCTTACCACTTCGTAATCAAGCTCAGAAAATACGGCAGTTCATTTGAAAGTTCATGTGTCTTCTGCACAATTGATTTCGGGTCGATCACAAACGGCAATAGTATTTTGTCATTTGTAACCCTGAATGGCAAATGAAAGTTGCAATGTTTAATATACCATAAATAACAAATTGTAGATAATGGGGCCGATCGCTGCACCAATTAGCAGTGGTCATTTCATTCATCTAAATTATTCTAAATGTTATATGAAACTAATTATTCGTTTACATTATCTGCACTAGGTTGAGATTGCCGCTGAAGGTGTCAGGATGGAACTAATCGAAGCTGCTAAAAGTGGAGCCACTGGTGCAGCCGCATGGGGCAGAATAGAATTTCATTGCCAAGACCCAAAAGCTTCGGATCCAGTCACTTTTACTACCAGGGACTCCCATCTCGTGAGTATTATCTGCAGCTATTTTTTCATCATCTTTTTCATCTCTCCATTGAATTTGTTCGGGACTTATGAGTTAACGAGATTTGCCTCTGTGTTACGCGACTGGTCTTTTTAGGAAAATAAGAAACCTGTACTCGGTATAAAAAAGTAAGTATATAATATTATACATACACAGATACGTGTATATCATACATAACTAAAAGTACAAGAGTAAGTATGGTTATGCCTTTCAATATATGCTTTACCGTATTTGGATTGACAAATATATTGAAGAAGACGCAACGAAGACTACTAATTGAACCAGTCGAATATGGAGCAATAATGGATTAGATATACCCGCAATAGATTCGCATTAACTTCTCAAAATCAAAACGATGCTTTTAACTAAATAGTATTTGGGACATTTCATTTGGTTGAAACTTCTCCAGATAGTATTAGCCAGTTTTGAATCACCCTTTATTAAAAAGAAAAAAAATTTCATCGGCTCCAATGGTCCTCGAATTATGAGTATGGAGATTTCATAGCGTCCCACTATTTTTGTAAGTGTTTCAACAATTCCCAAAAACTTTGTTTGAATGTCGATGACTTTCAAGTCGGTAGTCCCGTTGCGTGCTTCAATTTGAACTTATCATGATTATCGAACTCCCATCATTTTACCCTAACAGTAACATTCTCTTGGTGTGCTGCAGCTTCAGTTCGTCAGATCACTTTATCAGAGGATTCTTTCAGTCACTTGAATAATCTCATCCATTATTCGATAGTCCATCATTCCGATAATATCTAATCGTTTTCGTTCCAAAAATGTATATCTCGATCGGTTGAGACTGAGTGCAGCACTCTCTTAAAGTAAGTGTCAATTTGTCATCAGTGAGTCTTTGTGAATAAATGAAGTCATACAATGGATATAGTTACTAATAAATTTCTGGGAATTACTCAGCTTTTTATCATTTATAGAGAGTGGTTCATTCAAAAAGTAGAATAAACCGGGGTAATTAGTTGTTTTTAAACCTTGATGGGAAAATTATATTGAAGTAATGGTCACATTTCGGCTCGTATTAGAGTATTGGGATTCCAAATCCGTCGCAGTCAATGCTGTAGGGCAGAACAAAGAAATTCTGATCATGGTCACTTTAGCCAGTTTCGTTAATTAAACCCCAGATCGCGATAGCGTCTGCATGAACCCTTTTTTCTCTCTTTTTTTTCGTGAACGTATAGTTCTGTTGGGTGAGAGTGAGTAGGGACTGGTAACATTCTACTACTTTTGATATCATTGTTACCAAAACTGTAATGGCGTTTTCCACTGGCTGCACACGGTGCGAGCTTAATACATTTTACCTAGCTCATTGGTATTCCAATTTGCTGCTGACTAGGGAAACTGCACTGAGTGCAGCCAGTGGAAAATACTATAAGTCTGGGTAACGAAACTGATCACAAACTTATCACTCATGACTAGAGCATTGCCTTATATTTTTAGAAAACCAATCTACTGACAATGCAAGAAATATTTTTCATGTGTATAAAGAGAAAACGAATCCCGGTAAAAATAAAATGGTAGTCCAGACATCGGAAATTCGGGAAGCAAATACAATTTACGTATGTGCAGAAATATATCTGCGTAAAAAGTCATCCATTTTGTTTTTTTGTTTTTGCTAGTAAAGTTCCGACATTTGTTTCAAGAAGTAGCCAATTGAGTATAACTACAAGTTCGTTGGATGTTTCGGATAAATAATTGTATTATATTGATATTTCAATCCTCAGCGATTCAACATTCCACAAATGATTATGGTCAAACGAAGATAACAACAACATTGACTTACCTGACTAACTATACTAGTTTGATTCGGAGCATGGGCGGATGAAATACGTATGAAAATTTCGCGCTTACGTATGAAAATATTTCAGTGAGCATAGCAAAACAATAATCAATAGTAATTAAATGCCACATTGATTCTCAAACATTAAATCCTGGTAAATATAAACTGATTGGCTGTATAAATATACGTACAAGGTGAAACTACACTGATATATTAGTTGACTATGGCCCTTAGCCAAACATAATATGTGTGTGAGTAACGTAAATTCAATCACCACCATGAAAAATTATCTAGTTTGCATTCAGCTAAATCGTTTCGCTACGAGTAAATGAATACCTCTCACCGTAGAAGATGAAACAAAGTTACAAGTATCTCATTGTTTCGCAGATCTATGTCGGTAAATGCATATTTTCTATAAAAATTGAAAAATTTACCTGCTACGTGACGAAATAAAATTCGTCTATGGAATAAAGAATACTGAACAGAATATCAGCCGTTTCTTCATTAAAAGTTTGAGGAACTCATAATATCATGCAACGCAATGCAAGGTGGCTGAAGAATTGCATGAAAGATATAATACGAAGTTGTAAAACTCATAAGCGATCGATCGTAAAGTTTCGAAATATGCGATGATTCCACAGTGTATAAAATATGAAATTTAACTCATACTGTGTTAATCTTCATTCTACTTGTATTGTTTCTACAGAAACGTGACTTTCATATTTACCGATTCTTCTATATACATTCGGATACAGAACACAAATTATCATACATCCTTCTACTGTCCATTTTAACTAAATAATTTTTTGCTATGGTTTTGTATATTGTAATTGCACATCCGAATAAAAGTAATTTAAAAAATGCGACAGTGACTGGTTTCTCCAAATATTCGGAAGCAATATCAATATAGTGGTCCGAAATTTGTTTTCTGTGCATAACAAGCACCAACAGTTATCGAGGGTGTATGTCTAAAATATAATTCTTTTCAGAGTATAAAATATCATCACCATCATTCTCGGGTAATTGAAGTTATTCGTGAGTGTTGTAAGATTCACAAGAATCAAAAGGTGACGTTTGATGTTCCATCGCAAATCTTATCGTCGAAAAAATACCAATAATCCTCGATCATTTGATATAATCCATATCAGTATCTATTCGTTTTCATCGATATATAAATGCAACTCGAAGTATAACCAATGTGTGCTACCTGTTATATAAAATATTAGTAGATTCAGATACTGTGGCTTATATTTGTATTTGTAGTATCGATCGATCATTAAATTGTTACTGTAATTCTTGTTCATAAAATTTCGTTACATATGGTATGAGTCTACTTTATTTTCTGATACTCTGATTTCTTTACGTTCATTTCATTTATTCATATTCTTTTTTCTTCGTTACGCGCATTTGTCAATAAAAAATGCAACAAATATATTCAAGGATTTTAACTTATAGTGAGATTCTCTGCCGTGATTATCATTATCTTGTCAATAGAGTGAATGAACTTTAATGATCGATCGTTCGGATTTTCTTTCTTTTTTTTCTGTCTCTTCTTCTCTCTCTCTCTCTCTTTCTCTGTCTCTTTCTCTTTCTCTCTTTCTCTCCTTCTTCTTCTCTTGCTCTTTCTCTTTCTCTCTGTCAAATAGTCTGTCAATGGCCTTAACCCACAATGGGCCGTATAACTGCTTAAATAAGGGAGAACCAATTTTCGAATCAATAGCAAAATAACGAAAAATTTATGGCGAAAGGGATTACTGTAGGTACAGAATTTTCTCTGACCATTCATTGAGTGCCGCACATTCTAACTTGGGTAGCACGCTTCAGACAGCAATAAAATATTCCCTTACGGATATTGTCAAGGCAACAACATTTCCTTTCAACTTTACATGACGTGTAACCAAGATCTCAAATATATTTAGAATTTCATTAAAGCCTCTTGGTACGAATCTTCAAAAATTGCAATAGAATTGACAATGTGTAAAGTAAATAATCCTGCCAAACAGGGGTTAGTGGCCACTGTACAGACTATGATCTGAACCCTTATTGTATCTATATACTCAAGTAGATAAATTTAAGTAGCTAAATGTAAGTAAAAGTAACAAATGTATAATGTACGTAGGTAAATAACGAAGAATATAGTATTTTCTAAACGAATCTAAATGTTGTCTGTGTGGTTGTGGTTGTTGGGGTGCCAACCGTTGGACGTTGCCTTGAAGAAGGCCTCGGCAGTCAGCAACAGGCTACTACACGGAGCCTTGGTCACCTTCACCAGTCCAGAGTCCCACCTGGTAAGCTCTGTCTAAGCCTTTATCGAGGAAAGCTCTGGTCCAGCCGGCGCACTTATCCCGATCGCTCACGACACGCACCTGATTGGCTACTCACGCGACCCTAGCTTAGAAAAGACGTTATTATTATTATTATTATTTCATTTTACTACTCATTAATATCACATTCACATTCTGCATATTATATATTATAAATATTCATATTCATAGATTTATTGTATTGTATACAATTGTCATAAATATTATTGTGCACCAACACAGTGTTTGGGAATGGTTAGGTTCTAGGCTCACAATGTATAAAGAGGTTCAGTGCCAGAACAGCTTAATCCACATTTTTAATAAGGCTTATCTTCACTATCATCAGCCATTTAAAATGGGCCTCATCAACAATGTCGACTAGGCTACTCTGGCACTGAACCCTTCATGTACATTCGTACTGTACGTACGTACACATCAATTATATACCTACGTATATTTTGTACAGGTACATGAAAATCTATGTATTATATTATTGCACATGCACGATACTTGACACCGAGAATTCATTAACTCATCACTGTGTTTTATCGTTATCCTGTTTCTTCAACTTGTTTTTTTTTGTTTTTTTGTTTTTTTTTTATGTTCAACTGCAATTATCCGAATCTTTCTTTATGAATATTCATGACAATTATTTTTCATTCTCTCTCGACTCAGTGATAGCACTTTACTTTGAGTCAAGTGTCTTGCAGTCTGTTCACTCTGTATACGTATACCTAAGCACCCGAGGAGACCCTCACAACTATGGAGCATTCTGAGAAGTTTGAAACTCTGAGTGCCGTACAAAAACATCGTTCTCGACGATCCTATTGAGCAAACCATCAATTCGAACTCTTGTTCTAATTAAATACTTTTGTTTTTTTATTATTGATTACTTTTTTTCTATCTGAATAGTTTCCATTGCATAGAATTTCAATTTGATTGTCGAATTTGGGAGATAACAGAATTATTATCGACTCAAGGTGCCGCTGAACCGCTTTTCGTTTCAAGGAGTTTTCTAACACAAATTGAGCTTTATTTTGTGTCTGCTCATTGTAACTGGTTCCTGAATCCTGTCACAAGTTAAGCACGTCCTCAAATTGTAGAAAACGAGCCTGGTTAAATTCGTTTTTTCGTTCAGGCTTCGTTTAATGAAAGAAATACGATCACTTTTGAGTACGTTACACATCCGGTAAAAATATACAATATCAACTCTGAACAGCGGAATTTTGCAAAGAAAAATATTGGGCAAACAGTGGAGCTGATATTCGTCGTCCCGATATAATCCTAGACTGAACATTTTGCGATGTAATAACATAAAAAATCCGAAAGACGAATTGCCATTGAGAAATCGGATGGTTTGAAAACACGTAATTGAAAACGCTTCATATAAGAAGGCCCTTGAACTACAGTATTGAAATTCAGTAGCGGGGGCCTTCGTTTTTTATGCGATTTGAATTACGTCTTCCCACTACATTAATCCCCACCTTCAATTCTATCGGCAATAACGACAGAAATATCTAAAGAAAAAATCATCAACTAGGCCGAAAGCGCGAGTGACAAATGTATGATATGGACAATTTATCAGACGATGCAATTTCATTTTATAATCCATCAAATCATTTCAATACCTACATCACTCATGAGAAATCATTCACGTTGTGGAGTGGGTGATTAGCGACAGCACCTGCAGACTGCATGTTATAAGTCTTTCACGAAGCACATGGCTATTATTGCATGTACTGCATAGATAATTATTTTTCAGGAATAATTCAGCAAATCTATCAAATTCCATGTATATAATATAATTTGTGAAAGTTTACCGCGATGAGGTACACACGTTATTCATTTTTTGAAACATATAGGTGTTCAAAATATAATAATTCGTTCTCAAAATTTTTACACGCCCGATAACAGCGGTACATAAAAAAAAAAAACGTCTCAAAATTACGCAGCTGACATGGTGGGACTCTGGTAAGATATCTTTCTAGCAATTACACATTACATGTTTGAAATGAATATATTCATTATTAATCGAAATAATTGTACATATAATTTGTCTATGCCTATGTAATACTGTGAAAGCATTGATCTGAGCTCATTGATAATATCATTGTTTACATAAAGACGTATCATTATTAGTCAATTTTCCCGATGCACTTGTTGGATATCTTTACATTTCCTACGTGCTGAGGCCTGGAGGTTTTCAATTTACTAGCTAGTTTTTGAACAGGCTGATGAACATTTTTCTCGACATTCTAGTTACTAAATTTTTACTTTGTCTTCCCAAAACAGTCGGTGTTAGAAAAGTGATGGCTAATTATCAACGTATTGTCATTAATACTAACAATTTTTTTTCAGATCAATAAATATTGAGATGATCATTGATCAGATAGCCTGCAAAAAAAAAAAAATTAAAATAGCAGCAAAAGTTAATCTGAAATAATTTTTTAATCCAATATCAGAGTATCGAAAAAGTAAATGAAAAGTTCATGCCATGCACATTGCCAAAATTTGTATTTCCAGGTATATTTTCATCTTATTATAGGGCGATCGTTCAGTTTACTTTTGAAGAGAAAAAACAAAAAAAAAAACACACAGAGTTCATTTTTGATCACAATCTTCGAATTGCCTATGTATCTTGACCCTCGAAAATGAAGTACTATTAATACATGGAATATGCTAAACTGTTTGGACGTGTAGACGTTGATCCATACGTGTGTTGAAATAAATTACTGACACCCTAGCTACTTGTGCCAAATAATACTACCTTTTCAGAATGCAAAATGTTCTTACACATATTATATTTTCGATTATCTACATTTTTCAATTATCCGTCAACGGTCACGGGGCTCGTTATACCCTGCAGTTATAGTTGAAGTTCCACCGAAGTATTCGATATGCTAAAGCATGCAGCATATTTGACCGGAGTGAACCTTACGCCAGGCAGAATGAAATTTTATTGGACCACTCGGAGAATTTCGGATGAGATTAGAATCGTATAGTCATTGAATCGCGAGATCGAAGCCGAAATCTTTAGCTCAAATCGGTAATGGCTTCCGGAAGAGAAGACAGCGATATACACACATCTTATATATCACTCGAGATAAGATGAACCCCATCTCGGAAAATCCTGAGCTTATCGAAATCGAAGTATCTAAACGACCCCCCAAAAAATCTTCGGTCAGCGTTCAATTTCAACTTCCACATTTTTTTGGGATCTCAACGATTAGACAAACGTCTGATCTATCTATGGACAAGGTATAAGCTAGTGAGTATGGCTGCTGTGGATATACATCGAAGTCATATTTCTCAAGGGGTTACACGTGAGTAGATATTTCGAAAAATCGATTTCCCATTCAATTACGTATTTGAATATAGCCTAATTTCGTAGCAAACTTCAAGACTATAGTAGTGTCAACTGAGAATTTGAATAATTGGAGAAGTTACAGCCGTTCAAACGGAACAGTAGGCGCTGTTTCGCAAGCCGCAGATTTTGGGCCGTAAACGTTGCGACTTAAACATATGCCCGAGAATAAATCAAGTTGCTCGAGATTTATTGCAGACTTGACACTCGAAATAATTTAGGGAGTGAGAAAATACATCGTCAAACGGAAACCCCGAAACGCAACGTGAGAATTGGCGTCTTGTAGAATACTCACGGTACTCATAGCAAAAAGCAAAAGCAAAAAGCTTTTCATAAATAAAATATGGAGTGTTCACTATAGATATTCGTTCAAAATCATAACGAAAGCTTCAGCGAGTCACTAAAAAGTCCCCCCAAAACTTGCAGCTTTCATAAGTCATTGAAATCTCTTCTACAAAACAAGTCACCTTTTTCGAGATTTAGTTGATTGAGGGTTGATTAAGAATAAGATAAAAAAATTTCATTTTATGTGACAAAAACCTAGTTCTCAATCTGAAACGCGTTCCTCTTGAAACTACATTTATCGATACGGTTCTACTGATAACTCTTCGATCATTGAATATTATTTTGTACGAGAGTATAGCCCCTCAGATTTAACAATCCTTGTGCTATACAAGACTAGATCTTGACTCGATGATCGCGATAGGCTGACAAAAAAATAGTCATAATTTTTCTCTTTTTACCTTTGCCAGTTCACCGTGCTGGAACATCTTAAATGTTTGCTAGAAATTTTGTAGCTAGACAGTTTTTTTCTGATTCGTGTATATAGGTACCCTATTAAAAGAGCCGCAGGAAAACGAAGTCTTTCGCAAACTGCCTTTGTTGTCTCCTCCATATATCTCTAATCTTGAATCTCCACAAAGGCTTCATCTTAATGGAATCTCTCCATTAACAACAATAAAAGTGGAGAAATCTTAACATGAAGCAGATGAACTAAGTGTCTAGAAAAATCGGTATCCTGCTGTTTGATTTTCTTCTTTTTTTTTTTTTTTTTAATCTATCTATCTCTGATTCGTCTAACTCAGAAATATTCAGAACTGGAATACATTGATAAACTCACAATGAATTGGACCAGGAGCCACGGCAGTCATATCAAAGCGAATAGATACACTTTTTCAGAATATACTCGTTCGCTCGTTGTTACCATACTTTGTCTTGGTTAGCTTGCCCCTTCTCATGAGAACAAACTTAGAAACGAGGGTAATTCGTTAAGAGGATTAGAAAATACCTCATGGAATTGAGGTCGTTTTACTTTTAATAAATATAATAACAACTCTTGAGAGAACTAAATAAACAGCGCGCTACTTTGAACAAATGCAAAGAAAATTGTACCTCTACGTTCTTCTCCTCGCATTCTATCTTCATTGGTTTTTTTCTTCTTTTCTGGAAAAAATCTTTGCAACCGGATTTTATTCGCGCAAAGTATAAAACTGCTTCGACCAAGACGATAAAACGTCGTCATGCAAAATTGGAAGCCAAACGTTGAAATAGCAATCCGCGAAATAAAATATGTATCGCCTTATACCTTATACATACTATATTTTTATATCTTCGTCTGACGCATATTGTCTCTGTATTCTTCGACACGCACTCCGGTACACGCACATGTTGTACTATAATTTTATATTTATCTTATACCCAAATAGAAACATCAATATCACTAGCATATATCATCTTGTAACAGTCTCTCCACTCTTGGAAAGTATATGGCATGCAAATCTGCGCTGTTTTGCTTCAACGAGATATAAAATTCTTTCCACAGAGACCCGTGAGCCTCCAATTATTGTCTCAACTACTTAGAGATAGTGGACTGCGAAGGAAAATATGGAGATAGAGAAAAAAAAATACCAAACTAGAGCACACAAATATTCAAGTAGACCTAGATACTCCTATCCAGATGATTTCTTGTAGCTACGAGCATATATATCTGAAATCTAAAGGAGGCGGATGCTTTTAACGCCTATCTTTTGCAAGCCATTACTTGGTTCGCCATAATACGTCTGATGACACACTTGACTTTTCAAAAGTAACGAACTTGAAAAATATCGTATTCGTACATGACCTTATTTTGCAGAAAGGCTATATTGCATTTAATCGATTTAAACTGTACCCAAAGACCACAGCGAGTTAGAACAGTTACCATTCCGTGGAAGGTTGGAATTTCCACTGATAATAGACAATGGTACAGCGGTCAATAAATAGTTTCAGTTGTTTGTCAAAAAAAGGTCAATGTCATGCACACACATGTCTAATCGTAAAGTATTTGGTATTGCTGCACAGTGAACGTACATACTATTTATTATTTTATCAAGTTACAGCACATACAGCGGAATAGACTGGGCAAGCTTGCGAGTAAAATAGACAGAAACATGAAAATGTCCGGATGTTGATATCTCACAAACAGCGTTGGGAAAATTATTGTTAAATTTATTTCAATGATGACTGAATACAAATTTCATATGTGAGTGAACTTTTTCCATTAAACATTACACGTACGTAACAGGTTTCTATTGTAATGACATGACTTTAAATTATATTCGCCAAAAAGGACATAAAGGCCAAAAATGGGCACCCCGGAATGAAATGACAAAGCTGAAGATATTTGTAAAAATAAATAAAAAATTACAAGTGAGTTAAAAATCATATTTGTAACTGATCAGGTTCTATGCCCGAACATATTAATTTAAACTGGTGATTGTGATGCATAATTACGTTATTACCAGAAAAATCAATCACATAATAGGTAAGCGGTTGAAATTCAATTTCTTATTACATTTCTAACGCGTAATTGAGCGTTCGATTATAGACGCTACATTTTCAATCTCTTATGAACCTCTATTATTATTCCTACTGTGTGCGAAAATACCTAATTCCGTAGGAAATGTCTATAGCATCGCATCATTAACATGAAACAAGAGTATTCTTCAAGAACTACTACCATCTTTCACGGGGAATTTTTCATAAACGGATAGTTAGATTAAAGTAGTCTGAAGTCTTCCAAAGTGTAATGAATTAGGATCGGTTGACGTTGCTTGTTATAGTTAGATGCACTCGAAGTAGAAACAGTTACCTATCGTAAAGTACAGGCAGTAAGATGGTGCAGTTGTTGCAAAGTACTGAAGTTTCAACAGAACATTTCTCACACGTGTCATTTAGGACTTTATCAACATCCATCCGATACTCTGTCTGGAAAACATGCTTCAACGTCACTAATCATAGCTAATTATCAGAAGTTTCCACCCACTTCTGTCATTATACATATCCAACTATTCTGATTTTCCAAGATCGTAGCTCCGGTTATACAATGCATGTCCAGACCTTAGCCCTCCGCAGATGTATTTTTTTAATCTGCAGATTGTCCCAATGCTTCTACGTTAACTTCATCTAAGAATAAGTTTGAGAAATATGAACGCGAATTCTGTTTTTTACATATGAATATGTATTAAGAGATGTGTTAAAAGAATACGTTTGACGTTAAACTAAGTTATTGAATAATTTTTTTTTGACACGCCAGTGTGTCAATAATTTCACTTTGTAAAATAGGTATGGACGTATACGTATATGAGAAGATCCATACGAAATCGGAAATTCGTTGTCCACTACCTCTTCGATTTTGTTGTAACTTGGTGAGTTTGGAGGCATAGGTTGGGAGAAAATTTTCTGTGAAGTATAAAAATTCTACCGTCTATAGGTTTCGAGAAACAGAGGACTCAACATTTTCGCAAGCTTTTTTTGAATCGCATAGCTCAGAACCGGCGCATGGTATCTTGAAACTTGAGTAGGCTAAAAGTTTGGTAATTGAACGTAGATTCGAATGGTTTTAGTGTGAAAATTATATTTTCAAGATTTCATGTCAAAAAATCAAGACGTAGTCGAAACATCGAATTTTGAGTCTGTTCCCCAAAGTTTTTTTTATTTCAAATTTTTACCAAGCATGCGTAAACTCATCACGAAGTGATCCGCGGTCAAAAAAGTCTGTGCTCTCTCATGGTTCGTGAAATACGATTTTTTCTTTCAAAGTCCCGCGTCGCGCCGGAGGTGCTTTTTCGGTGCAGATCGAAGAAAAAGTGATTCAGACAGTTGAAGTTTACTTATATTCACACATTTATTCGATTGGAAGAAGAAAAATGGGTGACAATATCGCCTAATTTGGAGAAGCCCAATTTATGCAAAAAACTAAGAAGATAATTCGAACGTTTTGAGCAACGTTGAACGTTTAATTGAGGACTATCTTTTCAACATTATCACATTTGTAATTTTTGGAAACTTAGAAAAAAATCCCCAATTTTTTTTTTTTTTAAATATAATGAAAAATATTTTTAATATAAAAAAAATAAAACAAAAAAAATCCCCCAAAATTTTTTTAATTGAAATTAATAAATTTCATAAAAAATATACCCGTCGTCCCATGGCAGTCCCGGTCGCCGACGTCGTCGCCCGGGACCGGGACCGGGACCATCCCAGACCGTCGTCCCATGGCAGTCCCGGGACTGTCGATGTCGTCGCCCGGTCCCGGTCGAGGTCCCGGTCCCGGTCCCGGTCCCGGTCCCGGTCGAGGTCCCGGTCGCCGACGTCGTCGCCCGGGACCGGGACCGGGACCGCGACCGGGACCGGGACCGCGACCGGGACCGGGACCGGGACCGCGACCGGGACCGGGACCGGGACCGGGACCGCGACCGGGACCGGGACCGCGACCGGGACCGGGACCGCGACCGGGACCTCGGGACAAAATCACAAAATTCATTTTTTTTCCTAAATATAAAAAATAAAATAAAATAAAAGATCCCCCAAAAATTTGGCAATTAAAATTAATGAATGAAAAATAAATTTTCTAAATAAATTATTGAAAATCAATAAATTGAAAGATGAAAGTGATAATTAAAATTAATACATAATAAATTAAAAAATAAATGAATGTCAATCAATAAATATTTTCAAAAAAAATTAATAAAAACATACCCGTCGTCCCATGCCAGTCCCGGTCACCGGTCCCGGTCGCGGTCCCGGTCCCGGTCCCGGTCCCGGTCCCGGTCCCGGTTGAGGTCCCGGTCGCCGACGTCGTCGCCCGGGACCGGGACCGGGACCGCGACCGGGACCGGGACCGCGACCGGGACCTCGGGACAAAATCACAAAATTCATTTTTTTTCCTAAATATAAAAAATAAAATAAAATAAAAGATCCCCCAAAAATTTGGCAATTAAAATTAATGAATGAAAAATAAATTTTCTAAATAAATTATTGAAAATCAATAAATTGAAAGATGAAAGTGATAATTAAAATTAATACATAATAAATTAAAAAATAAATGAATGTCAATCAATAAATATTTAAAAAAAAAGTTAATAAAAACATACCCGTCGTCCCATGCCAGTCCCGGTCACCGGTGCCGGTCCCGGTCCCGGTCGCGGTCCCGGTCCCGGTCGCGGTCCCGGTCCCGGTCCCGGTCCCGGTCCCGGTCCCGGTCCCGGTCGAGGTCCCGGTCGCCGACGTCGTCGCCCGGGACCGGGACCGGGACCGCGACCGGGACCGGGACCGGGACCGCGACCGGGACCTCGGGACAAAATCACAAAATTCATTTTTTTTTCCTAAATATAAAAAATAAAATAAAATAAAAGATCCCCCAAAAATTTGGCAATTAAAATTAATGAATGAAAAATAAATTTTCTAAATAAATTATTGAAAATCAATAAATTGAAAGATGAAAGTGATAATTAAAATTAATACATAATAAATTAAAAAATAAATGAATGTCAATCAATAAATATTTAAAAAAAAAATTAATAAAAACATACCCGTCGTCCCATGCCAGTCCCGGTCACCGGTGCCGGTCCCGGTCCCGGTCGCGGTCCCGGTCCCGGTCGCGGTCCCGGTCCCGGTCGCGGTCCCGGTCCCGGTCGCGGTCCCGGTCCCGGTCCCGGTCGCGGTCCCGGTCCCGGTCCCGGTCCCGGTCCCGGTCACGGTCGAGGTCCCGGTCGCCGACGTCGTCGCCCGGGACCGGGACCGGGACCGCGACCGGGACCGGGACCGCGACCGGGACCTCGGGACAAAATCACAAAATTCATTTTTTTTCCTAAATATAAAAAATTAAATAAAATAAAAGATCCCCCAAAAATTTGGCAATTAAAATTAATGAATGAAAAATAAATTTTCTAAATAAATTATTGAAAATCAATAAATTGAAAGATGAAAGTGATAATTAAAATTAATACATAATAAATTAAAAAATAAATGAATGTCAATCAATAAATATTTTCAAAAAAAATTAATAAAAACATACCCGTCGTCCCATGCCAGTCCCGGTCACCGGTGCCGGTCCCGGTCCCGGTCGCGGTCCCGGTCCCGGTCGCGGTCCCGGTCCCGGTCCCGGTCCCGGTCCCGGTCCCGGTCCCGGTCCCGGTCGAGGTCCCGGTCGCCGACGTCGTCGCCCGGGACCGGGACCGGGACCGCGACCGGGACCGGGACCGGGACCGCGACCGGGACCGGGACCGCGACCGGGACCTCGGGACAAAATCACAAAATTCATTTTTTTTCCTAAATATAAAAAATAAAATAAAATAAAAGATCCCCCAAAAATTTGGCAATTAAAATTAATGAATGAAAAATAAATTTTCTAAATAAATTATTGAAAATCAATAAATTGAAAGATGAAAGTGATAATTAAAATTAATACATAATAAATTAAAAAATAAATGAATGTCAATCAATAAATATTTAAAAAAAAAGTTAATAAAAACATACCCGTCGTCCCATGCCAGTCCCGGTCACCGGTGCCGGTCCCGGTCCCGGTCGCGGTCCCGGTCCCGGTCGCGGTCCCGGTCCCGGTCCCGGTCCCGGTCCCGGTCCCGGTCGAGGTCCCGGTCGCCGACGTCGTCGCCCGGGACCGGGACCGGGACCGGGACCGCGACCGGGACCTCGGGACAAAATCACAAAATTCATTTTTTTTTCCTAAATATAAAAAATAAAATAAAATAAAAGATCCCCCAAAAATTTGGCAATTAAAATTAATGAATGAAAAATAAATTTTCTAAATAAATTATTGAAAATCAATAAATTGAAAGATGAAAGTGATAATTAAAATTAATACATAATAAATTAAAAAATAAATGAATGTCAATCAATAAATATTTTCAAAAAAAATTAATAAAAACATACCCGTCGTCCCATGCCAGTCCCGGTCACCGGTGCCGGTCCCGGTCCCGGTCGCGGTCCCGGTCCCGGTCGCGGTCCCGGTCCCGGTCCCGGTCCCGGTCCCGGTCCCGGTCCCGGTCCCGGTCGAGGTCCCGGTCGCCGACGTCGTCGCCCGGGACCGGGACCGGGACCGCGACCGGGACCGGGACCGCGACCGGGACCGGGACCGCGACCGGGACCGGGACCGGGACCGCGACCGGGACCTCGGGACAAAATCACAAAATTCATTTTTTTTTCCTAAATATAAAAAATAAAATAAAATAAAAGATCCCCCAAAAATTTGGCAATTAAAATTAATGAATGAAAAATAAATTTTCGAAATAAATTATTGAAAATCAATAAATTGAAAGATGAAAGTGATAATTGCAATTAATACATAATAAATTCAAAAATAAATGAATGTCAATCAATAAATATTTAAAAAAAAAATTAATAAAAACATACCCGTCGTCCCATGCCAGTCCCGGTCACCGGTGCCGGTCCCGGTCCCGGTCCCGGTCGCGGTCCCGGTCCCGGTCCCGGTCGCGGTCCCGGTCCCGGTCCCGGTCGCGGTCCCGGTCCCGGTCCCGGTCGCGGTCCCGGTCCCGGTCCCGGTCCCGGTCGCGGTCCCGGTCCCGGTCGCGGTCCCGGTCCCGGGCGACGACGTCGGCGACCGGGACCTCGACCGGGACCGGGACCGGGACCGGGACCGGGACCGGGACCGCGACCGGGACCTCGGGACAAAATCACAAAATTCATTTTTTTTTCCTAAATATAAAAAATAAAATAAAATAAAAGATCCCCCAAAAATTTGGCAATTAAAATTAATGAATGAAAAATAAATTTTCTAAATAAATTATTGAAAATCAATAAATTGAAAGATGAAAGTGATAATTAAAATTAATACATAATAAATTAAAAAATAAATGAATGTCAATCAATAAATATTTTCAAAAAAAATTAATAAAAACATACCCGTCGTCCCATGCCAGTCCCGGTCACCGGTGCCGGTCCCGGTCCCGGTCGCGGTCCCGGTCCCGGTCCCGGTCCCGGTTGAGGTCCCGGTCGCCGACGTCGTCGCCCGGGACCGGGACCGGGACCGCGACCGGGACCGGGACCGCGACCGGGACCGGGACCGCGACCGGGACCGGGACCGCGACCGGGACCTCGGGACAAAATCACAAAATTCATTTTTTTTCCTAAATATAAAAAATAAAATAAAATAAAAGATCCCCCAAAAATTTGGCAATTAAAATTAATGAATGAAAAATAAATTTTCTAAATAAATTATTGAAAATCAATAAATTGAAAGATGAAAGTGATAATTAAAATTAATACATAATAAATTAAAAAATAAATGAATGTCAATCAATAAATATTAAAAAAAAAAGTTAATAAAAACATACCCGTCGTCCCATGCCAGTCCCGGTCACCGGTGCCGGTCCCGGTCCCGGTCGCGGTCCCGGTCCCGGTCGCGGTCCCGGTCCCGGTCCCGGTCCCGGTCCCGGTCCCGGTCCCGGTCCCGGTCCCGGTCGAGGTCCCGGTCGCCGACGTCGTCGCCCGGGACCGGGACCGGGACCGCGACCGGGACCGGGACCGGGACCGCGACCGGGACCTCGGGACAAAATCACAAAATTCATTTTTTTTTCCTAAATATAAAAAATAAAATAAAATAAAAGATCCCCCAAAAATTTGGCAATTAAAATTAATGAATGAAAAATAAATTTTCTAAATAAATTATTGAAAATCAATAAATTGAAAGATGAAAGTGATAATTAAAATTAATACATAATAAATTAAAAAATAAATGAATGTCAATCAATAAATATTTTCAAAAAAAATTAATAAAAACATACCCGTCGTCCCATGCCAGTCCCGGTCACCGGTGCCGGTCCCGGTCCCGGTCGCGGTCCCGGTCCCGGTCGCGGTCCCGGTCCCGGTCGCGGTCCCGGTCCCGGTCCCGGTCGCGGTCCCGGTCCCGGTCCCGGTCCCGGTCCCGGTCACGGTCGAGGTCCCGGTCGCCGACGTCGTCGCCCGGGACCGGGACCGGGACCGCGACCGGGACCGGGACCGCGACCGGGACCTCGGGACAAAATCACAAAATTCATTTTTTTTCCTAAATATAAAAAATAAAATAAAATAAAAGATCCCCCAAAAATTTGGCAATTAAAATTAATGAATGAAAAATAAATTTTCTAAATAAATTATTGAAAATCAATAAATTGAAAGATGAAAGTGATAATTAAAATTAATACATAATAAATTAAAAAATAAATGAATGTCAATCAATAAATATTTTCAAAAAAAATTAATAAAAACATACCCGTCGTCCCATGCCAGTCCCGGTCACCGGTGCCGGTCCCGGTCCCGGTCGCGGTCCCGGTCCCGGTCCCGGTCCCGGTCCCGGTCCCGGTCCCGGTCGAGGTCCCGGTCGCCGACGTCGTCGCCCGGGACCGGGACCGGGACCGCGACCGGGACCGGGACCGCGACCGGGACCGGGACCGCGACCGGGACCGGGACCGCGACCGGGACCTCGGGACAAAATCACAAAATTCATTTTTTTTTCCTAAATATAAAAAATAAAATAAAATAAAAGATCCCCCAAAAATTTGGCAATTAAAATTAATGAATGAAAAATAAATTTTCTGAATAAATTATTGAAAATCAATAAATTGAAAGATGAAAGTGATAATTAAAATTAATACATAATAAATTAAAAAATAAATGAATGTCAATCAATAAATATTTTCAAAAAAAATTAATAAAAACATACCCGTCGTCCCATGCCAGTCCCGGTTCCGGTCCCGGTCCCGGTCGAGGTCCCGGTCCCGGTCGAGGTCCCGGTCGAGGTCCCGGTCCCGGTCCCGGTCGAGGTCCCGGTCCCGGTCGAGGTCCCGGTCCCGGTCCCGGTCGCGGTCGTCGCCCGGGACCGGGACCTCGAACGGGACCGGGATTCAATTAAAAAAATTTTGGGGGATTTTTTCTATTTTATTTTTTTTTATATTAAAAATATTTTTTATTATATTCAAAAAAAAATAAAAAATTGGGGATTTTTTTATAAGTTTTCAAAAATTACAAATGTGATAATGTTGAAAAGATAGTCCTCAATTAAACGTTCAACGTTGCTCAAAACGTTCGAATTATCTTCTTAGTTTCTTGCATAAATTGGGCTTCTTCAAATTAGGCGATATTGTCACCCATTTTTCTTCTTCCAATCGAATAAATGTGTGAATATGAGTAAACTTCAACTGTCTGAATCACTTTTTCTTCGATCTGCACCGAAAAAGCACCTCCGGCGCGACGCGGGACTTTGAAAGAAAAAATCGTATTTCACGAACCATGAGAGAGCACAGACTTTTTTGACCGCGGATCACTTCGTGATGAGTTTACGCATGCTTTGTAAAAATTTTAAATAAAAAAAACTTTGGGGAACAGACTCAAAATTCGATGTTTCGACTACGTCTTGATTTTTTGACATGAAATCTTGAAAATATAATTTTCACACTAAAACCATTCGAATCTACGTTCAATTACCAAACTTTTAGCCTACTCAAGTTTCAAGATACCATGCGCCGGTTCTGAGCTATGGCGGTTTCAAAAAAAGCTTGCGAAAATGTTGAGTCCTCTGTTTCTCGAAACCTATAGGCGGTAGAATTTTTATACTTCGCAGACAATTTTCTCCCAACTATGCCTCCAAACCCACCAAGTTACAACAAAATCAAAGA
Organism: Ametastegia equiseti; assembly: GCA_963989295.1. Classification (NCBI taxonomy): domain Eukaryota; kingdom Metazoa; phylum Arthropoda; class Insecta; order Hymenoptera; family Tenthredinidae; genus Ametastegia; species Ametastegia equiseti. The sequence continues at coordinate 9,008,200 of OZ022397.1, forward strand.
AGTAGTGGACAACGAATTTCCGATTCCGTATGGATCTCCCCATATATACACTCACAAACTGCGCCACAGCGCAATCAGAATTCAACTGACATGCAAAAAGCGCGATCACTGATCACAAATCAATGCTAAAATATGATGGGCAAAGCATAAGTCGGTATATATTTCACTCACGTGCAGGAGATATTGCTTCGTATTTGACGATATAGATATGGTTTACTTTGTCTATTAATCCATGTTTGTGTAAATATAATATGTATATTTATTCGACTTCGATCTGAAAACCAATTACAGGCACAGGTACTTGACGACTTGTATTTAAGGACCCCAGCTATACTGTCGTTTGACAAATCCAATAACTTGGCAGATATCGAATTATCGTAAATTTCCCCATGACGCAACCGTAGTGAAGTCGCACCGTTGTACAAAAAACTTTTTTTCAAGTTTCCTAAAAGCTTTTTGTTTCATTTGTTCCAGGTTCTACCACCGTGGAAAGCTGCCAAATCCGGGAGTATATCTTTCAAAATTCGAACGAACGAACCCAACGGCCTTGTCATGTATAGTAAAAGCGGAGGTCACACCAGGGTACGTCTGAGTTTCATCGAGTTTCGATTTTAATCGATTTCTAAGTCCAATTTTATTCAGATCAACCTTAGTCACGCAAATAAGCAGATGTACCTATACACGTGAAATACAACTAGTATATTACGCATCTAGGGAAGGAAGCAGGCGCTTTTTGACGAGCGCCGATGTTTGCAGAACGAGTTGTAAGTCGAGGACGCCGAAGGCGCCCGAGACTGGAAACGAGTTCGGCAAACATAGCGCGAGACAAAAACGCCTGCCTCCTTCCCGTGATGCGTACGATATTTTCTACAAGAAATGCATGAAAAACGAGAGACAACGCATTTTTGGAATCACGAAATACTAATTGTTGTATTACCAAAACGTATTATCCGTGAAGCTGTGTCCCACTGACAGCAGGGGGTCCGGGGGGCGTAGCCCCCCGGCGGGGTCAAGGGGCCGAGCCCCTTGTAGAGGTTGAGGGGGCGAAGCCCCCCACGAGGGGTCGGGGGGGCGGAGCCCCCCCATAGTCACAGAACGTAGTTTCAATTGATATGTAATATATACCCGTTGAACGGAAGTGATTTCGAGCGCTGACTAAATTCAGAGGTTATGTTGCGTCGTATGTCACTGACTTCAACTTGTATGTGTATGACTTTTCATGAAAACATCGTACTGAATGTAGTTCTCCGCTAGAGGCAGCACTGTCCGACTTTATTCCACTGTTCCAAAACTTTATTACCCTGTTTTGAGACTTTATTGCCCTGTTTTGAGACTTTATTACCCTATTGTGGGTTTTCACCCTGTTTTTCGCCCCTGGTCAGAAAACTGTAACTTGTACCCCGCTTTAGAGGCCCGAAAACTCGAGTTTTTCATGCATGTATTGTAGAAAGAGTATTTATTGACGTACACGCACGCAGGCGCATCGTAAGATGTATCATTGTTAACAACACCAAAACATCAAACTTACTCATTTTATTTTGTTGGAACATTATGTGCGTACGTATAAATTATACATCACACTAACAATAATTGAACAGTCTATTTCAACGCACCATGACTTGCGATCAGTAAAATGTCGTTGACTGCACAGTCGAATATTTTATTTTTCATCGTAAGTCGAAAAAGTACGTCAGGATTGGTGGAATAAACCTTATGTATGGCATGAACTGTGAAAATGTGAATACTGTGAATCGCAACTCCATCGAAGTATAATTTTCGATCATTTTCATACTTTGCAATTTTACGTATATTTATGGTATCAAAAAAGATGCTTCGATTCATTGGTTTTGTCCCAAGAGTGGACTGATAGAAAGTATACAACGTCTAGGTAACATCTGTACAAATTCCAATTTTTTTTTTATCCATTCCTATATGATTGACATACTCTCAATATTGGTACTGGTTTTTATCTGTCTAGCCGGATCTTTTCGCCTTTGAAATACTTGGTGGTCACCTGTACCTACATGCTGATCTTGGCAGTGGTCCTGTAAAAGTTAGGGCATCCCGACGCCGCGTTGACGACAGTGCATGGCACGACGTTGCACTACGTCGAGTTGAACGTGATGGCCGCTTGACTGTCGACGGAGCCACTGCTGAATTCCGTACACCGGGTAAGGGGAGAAATTGCAAGTATTTTATATATTTATCGTGTAACCGTAGATGGAATGACATCATTGATTTATACGTCTCACCATCTCATATCCACCCAGACGGGTTCATGGCAAGTATTAAATAACTACGGTTCGATTTGCTTCACGTTCAGCATTCCTCATGATGATTCGTGACACCCAAGGCACTGATATGTATGTATCTTGACGATTATATGTTTCCGTGTAAAAAGTTGATGGCCGATACCAAATTACACTAAGCACGCGGCAGATATGAAAACTCGAATCGCATTGGAGAGTTCACCAGAAACTAGAATTATCTTATGCTAAAAAATTCTTTGTGTGATTTATAACATATTCCACGATACGCTGGAATTAACGGAAAGAGCACGTTTTCAAGAAAGACAGCTTTGAAAATCTGAAAGAGCAAATAAGGGTTTCTCAGAATGTACCTATACTACCGAATGGTAAATCATAAAAATGTCGAGTAAGTAAATGGAAAAAATTGACCTTATTGACAGGGAATGCTCCTTGAAGTTTGAACGTATTGAGAAACCATAGTGAGTATTGAAATGTCGTTTGAAATTTGCCGGAGCTTCGTTTGCGATGTAAAGAAGATCGGGACAAAGTGAACCACCAACAGAAATATACGTAAGCATTGTATTGGATGAAAGAGATTCTCAATATAACATAAAAGTTAAAGTGGACCCTTTGCAACATCTACTTGTTACCGGACAAACACTTTTAAGAATAAAAAATCATACGTTGTTCGGACCAATGAGAGTCATATTATCTTTAATTATCACAATATTTCGACCGAGTATTGTCTGCACTGATTTCCACAAGATGGAGTAAATGTCATTAACGATCAGTATCAGACTTATGAAAATGTTGTAATGAAATATCAACCGACTATGGTCAAAATTAAATTGCGGCTCACTGATAGGCCGCGGTGTTCATGATTTGATCATGACGTAAATGTGTGTGCTGCCAATATCATGGTATCTATCACAACCAACCATCAGAAAGTTCGGTGAGCTTCCGAATCGATAAATAACGAAAGGTTAATAGAATATTCAATAAAAATTCGAAAGCCTGCGATACGTTGTTTCACTAACAGAACTTTGTGCGTGTAAATTCAATCATCACCCGTACAATACCTCTGCTCTATTCTTGTATTGATTCAGTATTACTAGTTATTCTGTTTCACATTGCAATCCATACCATACGCACGATGTATATACATTGTAGAATAGTTCAGATGTAGCATACGGTCAGCATTGAACTATACCATATGTGCGATTATCTACGTACACGAACTGAAGTGAATTTGATCGTCTAGCACTGCAAGTTAGAACATTTATAGTAATTTCATGGGTTTCTTATAAGCACCAAATTTCTCATCACATATATATATGAGTATTTGACAACTGATAAAAGATGCTATCTAGTATGGTACGGACTTCCAAAATTCACGGTAGTCATTGGCATGGACCACGTATGGCTGCAGTCCATAGCATGTACCCTTCTCTGTGCACATTGATGTTGAAATTCGTAAACTAACTTATCAAAAGTTTTTCTCGGAGCTCGTTGGTCGTGAAGCCCACACGGGACCGCATTCTTCTTGTTGTTTCAACTCTAGTAGTACTGCAGAGCAAATGTCATTATACTCTGCTGCTTCTACTCAATTCTTTTGATCTTGTATCAAGAGCTTCTCAAAGTACCCATTATCACGCGTCGTGGACTGCTTGTTCAAGATCACTTTATCAAAGTTTTTCCGTAATGGACTTGTACATACTAGCCACCTTGCAATTCGCTCCCACTATTCCTCCAGCTCTGCTCAGCATCCTCATCAGTGCCTATGGGCATTGCGGTGCAAGGGTAGCTAAACGCATTTGCTAGGACTACTCCCTGTTGGAAGTCATAATTTATCTGACATATTGATGCAAAGTTTTACGTTCAACTATAATTTTTGCTCCTAAATTTTTCATCACCCGCGTTTTAACACCATTAGGGAGTCTGGCGCGCAATGCTCGTATCACAAGTTTGTACCTCGCGCAAAAAAACTCTACTTTTTAGCCAGACCGCAATTCGACAAACCAACGTGAACAATACTGAGACATAGGTGAACTGAAAACTTTTTTCCAAACATCGTAAGTTCAAACGTAACTGGCTCTCAGACTATATAAATGTTCTGTGAGGAATGGCTGTTTGTCAAGTTGATCAAATTACTTTGATGATTATAATGCCCGGCATGCAATATTAAATTTTTTTTTGGTTTCAACAACGGTTGTTGATCGATAACTCAAATCTATTCAGAGACTCGGCAGTTATAGCTATTACCGTACTGTTATAGTTACATTACTTATATGATATTGGTACAGCAACTTTGATAAATCAGGGTATTACTATTCAAATTGAGATTAGCAAATTCAACAGAGGAATATATTTGAATTTCCAATCTTCAGTATATTTAATGTTATGTCGCCAATTGAAATTACAATTTTTTATGCATCGAAATTTTCATTTGCTTGCTGAGTATTACCCAGCGCGTTTATCCGAGTGACGCAACGCGGCTGACGTGTATGTACCTACTTCCGGGGCTGTAACTTTGTCATTTTTCATCATTTTGACTTTGAATTTGTAAGTACGTATTGTTAATTCACATGTTAGAGTCCAAACGAAATAGAAATACAAAATTGTAAATTTACAGTACATTTTGTGCGTATAACTTTATTCAATTTCAGGAATGTTGGAAATAATTCATTATTCAGTATCAAATGCGAAATTAGATTGCCTACTGCGAATCTGAAAGAAACGTACAACAATTCTTTTCACTTTAGCACTTTAGCACATTTTTAATTTTGAAACATTTTTTTCTACTCTCATAGATTAGGTACATTATCAGTATTTATCGGACCGTTGATATATCAGGAGTTCGAGGATTCCAGGTTGAAGGATTTATGTTACAGCGATCAGGATGATTATTAATAATATACATAACTAAAATAAATTCAGCTCACACGACGCACGACTTCCTCAATCAGGCTTCTGACATTGACATCTACAAGTATATGTGAAGCCTACAGATTACTGGTGCAGATAACTAAAAATATACAATTCCGTTGAATTCAGAGCAACGTGATTCGTGGAATGCGTTTTTCTGTCATAGCTAGCGAAAATCATTCGATGACATTATTGAATATTGTATGAACAATGTACAATGTACCTGAAATACAGAGACGGGAACGAAAGTAGAACGTTGATATAAAATATTCGCTGGACTAGACTCAAAAGAGCGTTTCAAAGGAAGACTACACCGACACCTTTATGAAAGCCTGTAGCTATACGTATCTGATTTTTCCAGTCAAATTCACATACAGGGTATATCGACGTACATAGTCATAAAATCGATAAGTCTTGATGTGCCAGATATATAACACCGTAAACAACCAATAATTTTACAATACCGGGAAACTGAGGTACTACATTTTTATAGCTATGTATAGCAAAGTTTATCCATGCTTCAGCAATGACTTTCATAACTACAGTAGGCTGAATATATCACCATTCAATTCGTTACCTCTTTATAGTTGATATAACAATGCAAATATTTGCATTTAGAGGTACCGTAAAAAGTCAATGTTGACATGTCAGCCTCCACGATGCAAGGCGGGTAAATTACGTTACTATGAAGAGTATTAGTTGGCCAAATTAATGAAATACGTATCAACTGTATCGCGTGACATTTGGCAACTACATAAAAGGCTAAATGGTATCTTTAGAAGCATTGCCGATTCCCCCGCACAGTATGCGAATGTAAAGATGAGTGTGTGTTGGGTATATTCGTGATCCTTTGGGACTTCCAAAAGATTTCTACTTTTTTTTTCCTCTGTTTTGATTTTTCGTGGAATTGGGAGTTTTCATCCTGAGTGATGACGAATAATTATTCGAATAACATACGCCAGCAAAATCTCACGAAACAAAAACGTTTTTTATATTTCAAAGATAATTCAATAAATTTTCGTCCGATAATTTGAAGATCTACAAATAGTTGGAGAATACATTTTGAAATTAGATATACGTGATATCCATTCAAGGTCGCGCAGTTTCATTACCGCAAACAATTAAAATTATTCCAACATAGGTTGATGTTTGAAAATTGAGAGTCAATTTATTTTTTCATTGATATATATGCCATGCACTTTGCCAAGACATGCACATTTTTTCTACCCATCGTCATCCCCCGCTCGTTGGAGATTTACTCATGCACAGGTGGTTTCAAGATCTTTCTTCGATTTCTAATTAATATTCCTCGAAAATTTATCAAATAATGCCCATCATTGCATTACGGAAGCTTGCAGATTTTAGATTCTTACTTCCAACCGTTTTCTCGTCACTTCGCGAGGCTCTTCGACGAATCGATAGTCGGGCTGACATCTGGCTAAAATCCGTTTTTCGAATAGTCGAGGCTCAAGAAGGCGGAAATTTATTGCAATTACCAAAATTCACTATTCTGTAATTTACTAGATACATGAATGTATCTGCTATAATTGATTTAAATCAGCTAATCAGCCAAAATAACTTTCTTCTGGCAACGAGAATGCACTCAAAAGTGTATGTACCCAAGCTGACAAATATACAGGAACTTTGGACGGAGTTCTGTTGGAAAAACTTGAGACTTGGGAAGATAGAAAGTTCCAGTCGCAAGCAGAGAGTATTCGATTATTCGCACGAAGTCATTTCTCAAAGTCAAATTTTACTTTGTTCGGAGTAGGTCTCGTCTTTCGTTGTGCTTTCCTTTCCTTTCCTTTCCTTTCCGCTTTGCTTTTTCGGTTTTATTCTATGATTTCACGCCGCTGTTTACTTTGAAAAGGAATAATTTTCTCGAATCGTTGCTTCAAGTCTAATGCAAATCAACAGACCGTGCAAACGACTGTTAGCAAGTGGTACGCTCGTGTCTGCAGTATCGCGAGTACTAAATTTTTAAGGGTGTTCAAGAGAATCGCATGGTATAGGGCTGTTGGCTCGTACACATTTACACACCAACGAGTAAATTTCGTCTTTCAAATTCTTGACAATACAAAAATATTTCGAGTACCTGTTGTGTGGAAATAACACTGCCGCGATTCCTGTGATTCTAAATCTATATTCATACGAAAGGGTTTTTTGCAAAACATGACTAGTGCAATTCATGAAGGTATTCCTCCAATAATTATGAACCGAGAAGCCAGCAGCAAAACTGGAGTGTTGCAAAAAGCTCTCCAAAATACCGCACCTTCTTCACCTCAATCACCATCAATAACAATCCAATCATTGGAAGAATCGAATCGTTTCTGAGAAAGCGAAGAAATTTCCGAACTATATATAGGTAGAACAATCTTTGTCTCATAGTGTTGGGATCTTTTGCCAAAGAGTTCAGAACTTTCGAGGCCGATGACAATTGTCTCTTTGACGTGCCATTCTACTATTGATACTTCTTTGCAATCTGATCGTATATCGATAGAACAGGCATCCCGGCAGGTGCACTCATCATGGGGGATAGAGCATCCAGTCTGAACTCAATTCCGATGAGTCGCTGCCATTACTAGAATTCTCCCTGACAGATCAATTCGCGAAAGAAGACCAGTGAAATAGACACACAGATAGTGATAGAGAGCTGTTAATTTTATTAATGGCAGTGGCTTTTGCCATCCCTTGTTGGAGGGTCTTTAACCTCATGGTCGGCAACTCTTCCGATGTCGAGTTTTAGACCACCACATCCAGAAATTCCCGTGTGTGAAAATACTACGTATACTTACTAAGCACGAAATAGCAGCATCGAAAAATTCTGAAAAATTCCCCTCTCACATTAAATGATCAACGCAAGAGTAAAATTTCATCAGATGTTGAAAACATGAATTGTGCCTCTGTCTTACGATGGTCTCTCTATCACGAGGTATACCCTATAGGCAAATCTCTACATAGTCACAAAAAAAGCTTACATTGTCGTATACAGGGTGATTCAGATTGAAGGCACCACCGGGCACTGTCGGATTCCTCTCGAAAAAATAAGTCGAAAATCAAGAGTGACATTTTTTTTTTTAACTGCCCGGTTTTCGAGTAATAGCCGTTCAAAGTTCGACCAATCCTTGCGCATCTTTAAAATCATCTCCCGGTCGCGCGCGGAAAGTCGGACCGAGCGTGGCACGTCATCACCGATATACCCATCGCGCGGCAGCGTGCTACCTAACAAACGACGACCGACTGTGGGGCCAAGAGCCGATCCTTTCATTTAAAAAAGTCATTGTAACGGAAGCTGTCACCGCTTTTCCGCGATGCCCATTGTCTGTCGCGTGCACGCCGTGCCGGTTTCACAGCGCGACTGAAGTGCCTGCATTCATATTCTTATTTTGCTTGATTGAATCGCATATGTAATGCGTACGTATATGTATTTATGCTCAATATACATCTATACAAGCATGCAGTCATACTTAAATTCATTTCATCTTTCATCTTTAGGTGCCTAACCTTTCGATTTGTCAGAGTTCTAGCCTTTTTTGAAGTAAAAGTCATCTTCATTTTTCAGGTGCGATACGTTGACGTCCATACGGTTAAATGGAAGTCAGAGATTAATTTTATCAAGTACGCAATTTCTTCTTCCGTTGGCTAGCCTTTCAAATTTAAAGAATTTTCACTTGAGTTAGTCATTGATTATTCTATAGCAGAATCTTTTTATATTTTCATATATTTGTCCGTCCGTCCGCCCGCCCGGCCCGTCCGTCCGTCCGTCCGTCCGCGGCCTGTCCGTCCGTCCGTCCGTCCGTCCCCGGCCCCGGACGGACGGACGGACGGACGGACGGACGGACGGACGGACGGACGGACGGACAGGCCGCGGACGGACGGACGGACGGACGGACAGGCCGCGGACGGACGGACGGACGGACGGACAGGCCGCGGACGGACGGACGGACGGACGGACGGACAGGCCGCGGACGGACGGACGGACGGACGGGCCGGGGACGGACGGACGGACGGACGGGCCGGGCGGGCGGACGGACGGACGGACAAATATATGAAAATATAAAAAGATTCTGCTATGTAGAATAATCAATGACTAACTCAAGTGAAAATTCGTTAAATTTGAAAGGCTAGCCAACGGAAGAAGAAATTGCGTACTTGATAAAATTAATCTCTGACTTCCATTTAACCGTATGGACGTCAACGTATCGCACCTGAAAAATGAAGATGACTTTTACTTCAAAAAAGGCTAGAACTCTGACAAATCGAAAGGTTAGGCACCTAAAGATCAAATTACATGAAAGATGAAATGAGACTTTTTTAATGAAAGGATCGGCTCTTGGCCCCACAGTCGGTCGTCGTTTGTTAGGTAGCACGCTGCCGCGCGATGGGTATATCGGTGATGACGTGCCACGTTCGGTCCGACTTTCCGCGCGCGACCGGGAGATGATTTTAAAGATGCGCAAGGATTGGTCGAACTTTGAACGGCTTTTACTCGAAAACCGGGCAGTTAGAAAAAAAATGTCACTCTTGATTTTCGTCTTATTTTTTCGAGAGGAATCCGACAGTGCCCGGTGGTGCCTTCAATCTGAATCACCCTGTATACCTATAAGCACACCATTTTCATGCCAAGTTGAAACTCGAACTCACGATAGGTGGCGCTGTTGGATGTATACATGTATGAACATGATGTTACGCGCATACTAGCAGTATACTTTACTGGTATATGTTACTTGCCTAAAGTGTACTCCTGGTAATTATTTGGTGGTATTCGAAAACCTGATACCGTCATGGAGCGTCTTCGAAACCGCTCTGAATACAGACTTGGACGTCAGTCTAGAGCCAAACCCCGCATGACTCAAAGATCTAAGTTCTGAGAGAACGATCAGCCCGTTTGTCCCTGATTACATATATATGTATATTTACTTGGCAAAGTTGACTGAATTGCGGAGGCCACAAAGTTAGGAGTTGGAGACTCGGAAGGCACTAAACTTTGCTGCTTGTAGTTCTAAGTATAGAGTTTGGAATTGGAAAATCTACGAGGTAATAAACGTTCAACAGACGGTACCGTGGATCGGTTCGAATTTCGTTTAAATAGTGAACGAAGATACGAAAATGATTATATATTACAGATAAATTTTTTTGGATACCGTTCAATTGCCATTTTTATTGTTAAATTTTTGATAAACAAAAAACGGCAACAAAATCTTAATAGATAGAAAAAGATCTATAGTCAGCTGGACATTAGTATTTCACGAATAGCTGTTCTCTTCCCATTTCTTCATTCAGACAGTCTTCTTGAAACGTCAGACAGATTGCTTCAATTATATTTTCACATTCCTGTTTGACGACGTAACAGGACGTACGTAGCTCTTCTGAAATCCATTAGTTTTCACAATCAGAATTTCTCAAAAAAGTCCTTTCGAGGAGTCGAAGCGTCGAACTTAATTCTTAACTTTGGTTCCTATAACAATATTCCAAAATCCGAAACATTCTTAGCTGCTAAGTTGGCATACAATGCCCCATAACTAAATAACCAACGGAATTAATTTTCAAATATTCTTATTACAAATGAGTTATGAAATCATGATTCTTGAATAGAATATCCCATATTGAAAATTCAGCAATTATATGGGGCCTTCTGGCTGGAAAGGTTTTATTGCGGGATTGTAAAGTTTATTTGAAAACTCGCAATCAATATTTACTCATAATGGAACATTTATCCTTTATTTCGAGTCCCGCGTTTACTGTTTGCTCTATAATAATAATGAATAGTCCTGCTACTTTTCTGTATTTCTGTCACGGATCGCCATTGTCTGCACATCTATCACCTCAACGCCAGAGTTCATTGTAACAAAGCATGTTTATGTAGCTGTCCAATGTTACCTTTGGTGCTTCGATATAATGAAACCTGTAGCAATTTTCGATCTATACGCATCATTCGAAATGGCAATTAGTTCAAAAAAAAACAAAAAAACAACTAATCAATAACCTATACTGAACTACCTCCACATTAACTTGCTTAACAATAAATGATGAACCCAGTTTGCAAAAGGCAAACGAAAAAAGGTACACTCGACTTATGTTGTAACTTTGAATGATGAACTTCATGGATAGTGAACAAAGTAATTGAAACTGTTGGTTTTGTCTTTCCCCAGGTGATTCAACGCAGCTTGATCTTGACGGATTATTATATATTGGCGGGGTTGGAGCACCTTTTGCCCCTTTGACGGTACCACCGGTTTTATGGAGCGGTGCCCTGAGACAAGGTTATGTTGGCTGCATGCGGGATCTCGTAATCAACGGAAATCCGGTCGATATAGGTGGATACGCGCAGCAACAAGATTCGGGTAAGTCCCAGTGAACTAACTTGCGACTTTGAAATTGCAGAATTTAATTAGATCATCTTAAGCGAATCTATCAGTACCTACTAAAACCAGGAGTAGATTGAATCGATAAGATTTACTCCTAATCCGTGCTAGTGAAGTTATACCATTTGGGGGTGGTACTAATTACCGACAACATTAGTTACCTGGTGAATTGATTAAAACCACACCAAATCTGATTCTGCAGTCCTCATCTCTGAAATTAACACGTTTCATATCATTAGATGGTGTTTTTTTCCGTATAGAGATCATTTAAGACATTGTGTAATAAAAAGGCAACTCACATTGTGCAAACAGAGTTAGAACTTGGAAAGGCACTGGCGATTGAACTTGGAATGAATATGATTGACCATTTACTATTTCCATTTACTGAACACCCACTTTCATCTTAGTTGAAACGATGTAGTAAAGACTAACGAATCGTGTGTTTCTTTCTTTCGCTGTATGAGGCTCTACATCATAATAACAAGATAAAATGCGAATAAAAGATCGTGAGGGTCACCGCTAGGTCGAAATGATATCGTACGCCTCACGTATATCATCCCTTTTATTCCTATCTTTAATGTTACAAAAAGAGCAATTCGACTCTGCTCTCCCTTTGCGAGATATTAACTGTTAGACCACGTAATGTGCGTTTCAGGCTACATACTGCTAAGCGTGCCTAGACTGGAAATAATTCACGGTTAGATATTTAGCGACCGTGCACTATTTACGAAATTACTGAAACTCACATAAATCAGGCTGAGATCTATAAAGTTTAAGGTTTTTTTTTTCAAACGTATAAACAGAAAAGCCGATTTCGCTAATTGCAAAGGGAGAGTATAAATTTGCCTACTGGATGAGTCTTTTCCCTAGTCATTTATATCATCTTTTTTGCCAGTGTGGCTCGGTCGGTACAGTCGCATCACCTTCGAAACTGCGCCATCATACGTTATGACTTGTTAACTGCCAATGAACCTAACCTCAAATAACTGCCGCCAGTTAAGCAAGATAGAAAAATATCTTCCACATCCTGGAAACAAGTAGACTCTGGCTTCCTAGATGCTCAGTACACTATGTTATTGTGTTGCTGCTATATTATTCTTCCCATTTTCCAGAGGTCATAGACCTCTGGAAACAAGCCAAATATTACAGACTTTGAAATGATGTGTATATAGCAGAGGTTGGCCTTGCGAAATCAATATAACGAGGTTCCCAACACTCAGAGTGCTCGACTCATTGTCAGATGACTCTTCGAGGGCGCTATTTGTGTTCATTTATACTAATTGCATTCTTTCACTGCGCTATAAATTAATGTTACATTTGCAATGGAATACAGTTATCTTGATAAAACGATCATGAGCTGCTTCTGTCGTCCTTTGATCAGTGTAAGGCCGTTTTACGTAATTAGCATCAGTCAACAAATTCAAAAATTACCAAAACAAAAAAACAAAAAATTAATCAACAAAATCAAAATAAATGTGTATGTATGTTATGAATTCATCCTGTACATAGTGATTCGTGTAGCTATTCTTATACACGCTTTCAGGTCATCAGACTTACATCTCTTCCTAACCATTTCCATTTTTCAAGGAGTCCGCCCATTTTGAAAATTGTTCTTTTATTTCTTTCTAAAAAAGGCTCAAAGTATATCCCTCACGTATACCCGGAATGATGAAGTTGCACTATGTCTCGTTGATGTTATTTTCTAATTTTATTTGCCATTTTCTTCCATTTGTTTTTTTTTTTTTTTTTTGTTTTATCTCAATTTTTTCATGTTTTTACGTCCATGAGTGGTACAAAATTTTTGATCGAGATCAAAGTCCATTGCCCGTTCACGTGGAAAGTCGTATATCTATACAAACGTTAGCCATTAACGTTCATTTTTCTTTGTGAAAAGTTGTCTAATTGCAAGTGGAACACGTGGCGACCGTTGAAACACGAGACCACGATTTCGCAAAGCCAATTTCTACGACTGTCGTATTATTTGTTAGTTTGTAACATCTGTTCTGCTGTCGAGGAATCGATAACCACATAAAGAAATATACAATAGCAAACCAGGTAAAATTAAACCTCAAAGGTCAAACATCTGTCCTATTCCATCTTTTTGTTACTAATCTTTTCATACGAACATGCGGTCGATGCATGACAACACTCGAAATTCATTCGACATATCTTTTTGAGAAAAACTTCAGTATAGCTGTTCGAAATTCGTGAATATATCACAGATTTTTTTAATCAGCATTGAACTTTTTTGCATCAAACCAGAGAGAGAGAGAGAGATTATAGTATTACGATAAGTATTGGCGACGGTATGAAGTTTTGTTAAATCACAAGTGTATCAAAACTTTCAAAACTTCAAGTTATTTATTATAACTTTGAACAGTGAAAATTTTACAAAATATTTTAGCGCAAAGTTCAAAAATCATAAAAAATCGTTGATTGTCAGGTAATGAATAAGACGATACCTAGAGAATTTCGGAAATTCCATTTTATTTTGTTGTACATACATACATTTCCACAGTTGAAATACCAAGAGACAAAAGTACCTACGCTGCCTGCAATTCGTTCATCTCTTTGTTTGTTACTCAAACTTCTTCAGTCTAAGCTCCGTCACACATATTTATATGAAAATAATTTCTCAGTTACAGTTTGCACAATAAAACGTTATTAATTGTTGTAGCAAGTCTAAGAAATAGTACCATTTCTACTATCAGATGATATTCCATACGTATGTATGTACATACGTCAATCCACCGCGTGTATAAGAATGAAATTATAAACTTGTCAAAATCAGGTTTTTCACTTTGCAAAATCAGTTGTTACGTTTCCTTTGATGATATTTTGCAGAATATCATTTATAAATCGTGTATGAAAGAGAAAAACAGAAAAAAAAAAAATTTGTTCGCTGCGGACAGGATTCGAACCTGTGCGGGCATAGCCCATCAGATTTCGAGTCTGACTCCTTAACCACTCGGACACCGCAGCTCTTGTGAAAACTTGACGTTTACAGTAACTAGAACAGATATCGCTGGGATATATTTATGTCGTAAAAGTAAGCAATACCAACTTATAAAGATTAATTTTATAACAAAATCTAGATATAATAAGTTATATTATACATGTACTCATTGAACCGGCAATATCTGCTTGTATACAAATTTGACTTAATTCGTAAAGATGAAACTTTCATAAAAATCAATGGCGAAATGTAAATTCTGAAAATTACATATCAGCACCGCAACAGAAACATATGTGCCATTTGTTGTCGTATATACGCGTTTAGATTAGGTTAGATTAGATTAGGTTATGTACGCATGTGTTAACTTGTATTGTACGTATATGAATGTAGTAAATCAGCTCGCCTATTTCAAAAAATCAAGATCTGTTTTCAGAGCAATGCGTGACATTAGTCTACATTAATTATTATCTAGAATAATCAGCCGGTAGAAGTTCTTTTTTGTACAAATATCCACACGGCTCTGATCAGTACTGGATTAAGAGGGGATCTAAGGGGGCTTCGATCCCGGGCCCCTAAACTGTCCAATTTTGTACGCAATACATGAACAGACAACAAAATAATAATTCAAAACAGCTTTCTTATAATCTTCGCGATTAGAAGTTTTTTTTTTTTTTTTCTCATTCGAATTTTTAGGTCGACATTTTTCTTCAAATTCTAGAGTTAGGGAAACTGAAACTCAGGCAGCGTAGGTATTTTTTACAATAAGAAAACTTTTCTCTCGGTACTATATTTCGTTGCATTACATCCTATCCCTTTTCCTCCAACCCTCTACAGATTTCGAAGGCCCATATGGTGGGCCCCTGAGAGACACTCGACCCTGGGCTACCTGAGACCTTAATCCGGTATTGCGGCTATTTGATACACGGATAAGTGTACTTATTTAGTTATTACAAATTCAGGAGAGCAATTCTATTAGAATGGTTATACTCGCGACCACAAGATATGCTTGTATTCTTTGAAAAATGACAAAGTATTGCTAGAATGATGAATCAATTCATTTTTTTCAAGTGCGATACTGAGGAGATCACTAGAGGATCGCAAGTATTGTGAATGCTGATAGTCGAGTCATTTTCGATATATCTTCAATAATTTCTGTATTTGTGAGAAATGAAGTTCACACGACAGGTTGATTAATTTAGAATTTTGTGTATACTTCATACTTCGAAGCCTCAAAGACTTCATGAGACTCATTAAATTTGGCTTGATTTATTCGGACTTCATAGGCTTCCGAGGGCTTAAAATAATACACATGACTTTAAGAACTGGGAAAGATTTCAGAGGATTTTGTATAGGACTTCATGGGATTGCAGAGGCTTTCATGAGATTTCACAAAATTACATATATGGACCATATCAGATTGTATGGAACTTCGTGAACTTCCGGGTACTTCAGAAGATTTCACGAGAATTCATCAAATTCGATAGAACTTCATGGAATTTAGTGGATTTCAAAAAAATGCATAATTTTCATCAGATTTCATTGGCTCGAAATTTCGGTATATACGCCAAACTCTAAGATTAACCCCTCGAGTTTACATATCACAAGTAAATCATTCTTCTGAATGTATGAGTACCTGAAACACGCAACCAATACCTAATGAAGTCATATAAGAAGACCCATTCGCGTACCCACACCGTGATTTGAAGCGAGTACATAAGGCACACGCGCGTGCACCCATTTCATTTAGTGGTGTTCGCAAATAGGCACTGTACTATACATAGTAGTTATCTGATTACGTGAATCGGACATTTGATTATAATTGATAGCCCCCGCTCACTGGACGCTGTGGTTATAATTTCCATGGACCAAAATTATAAGCTTTCAGTAACCCCTGCAGATCAGATAAACCACGATTAACAGTATATTATCCAAACATCAATTTAATTTTTATAGTTTGCGACTTTCAACAGTATTTCATTACGACAAAATACTTTCTGATGACAATCTCTTCAGACCTTCTCTTGTATGTAACAATATTCTATAAATCTGATAAAGAAAGTATTCGGTAGGTATGGATTGATTGATTATTTGATGAATCGATTAATCCTTTGAATCTTACTATTTTTTTTTTTTTTTTTGGTCCATTTATGCTTTTCCGTATCTTCTGTGGTCCAGTTATAATTTTTGGCTCTTTTCCAGGTGCCGTAAGACTTGCCTGCCACGTTCAGTCGCCCCACTGTGCTTCACAACCGTGTATGCACGGTGGCCATTGCTTGGAGGGTTGGAATCGGTTTCACTGTGATTGTACAGGGACATCGTTTACCGGCCCAACATGTGGCAAAGGTACGTAATAATAGCTAACAATAGATAAGCTAAGAAAAATGATCCATTCAAACATGAGCCCACTAGACTATGCATTTAGTCACGAGAAGAACATATTTTTACTCATCACAATCAGAAAACTATTGAAAATGATGAAACAATTCGTTAACCACGAATTATAGTTTATCTATTGGAGCTACATTTTTACTGGACTGGTATTTTATACGAAATATCCATGGGGCATTATCTTCTGATTTTCATGCAACTTCATTACCTTATGGGTACTAGAAATTTGCAAATACCAGGAGTATCTCCGAAAAAAATATTCGGTAGTTTATAGCAACAGTTTTCGTCTGAGAATGTGCCTGCGAACCAAGAATCGTGGCGATCTCAGTACGAAAATCTATGAAAAATTAAGACTAATTATGGAAATTCATTAAAAAAAAAAGTACGACTCATGTGCAAAAATGCACGCAAAATAACAAAAATTTCATGAGAATCATAAGGTCTTGATCGCATTGATCAGTCAATTCAGTGTTCGAATGCAATAAGAACGCGTAATTGAAATGACACGAAATGAGAAGGGTCCTCTACCTGTTTCCAATGAATCAGTACGCAGGTGCCTTCTCATTTATCACGTTTTCAATTATGGGTTCTCATTGCATCCAGCCTTCAATTATGGGAACTTCAAAGAGGCAGGAAAATGTATATATACCATAGTATGCCGATTCACTGATAACCTCACTCTAACAGTTACATAAATAATCCAGAAAAAAATTGTCAACTCCAATCGAATGACATTATTTTATTACATTTTCCCTTGAAATTCTACGTTTTGTCTACAACGAAACTTGCAGTCCTAGACATAGAAATTTTTTCTGCGCTAGGCAAATCAACTCTTTGAAATGTATCAGGTTGGATTCTCGAACTGTTCCATTTTGAAACATAATCATTCTTCAAAACAACAAAAAAGGTTTTATTACCCTTCAATATCAACAAGCCTTAATTTGGCGAATCTTCACTAACGTAAATTGTATCAGCTCACTCGGCTCTCACGCTTTCCTACTATTTGTGGATTTGAAAAATAACCGAGACTGATTGTGAATTATATGCCCTCTATCTTCCGATTATTTCTCATTTTTCACGCTAGGGAAATACAAATTCAGTAGTAACTCGAGAAGGCATAAATCGATTTCGATTTTTCTCGTACCAAAATACAGCGTAGTATGTTTGAAGCTTTGATTTTATGTATCCTGCGAATTGGGGTGTTAGTTAAGATTTCAAATTCGGGACGATTAGTGGCGAGGGGAAGAATTCCTCGATATCTTCGAACCCTCCGTAAACCGCGTTCGAATATCTTCAATTATTACCCTGCGAAAAAATCGTTTGATATTTTATTCTGCTAATATGATAATAAAAAATTCTTTACCTGAATATTTCAGTAAGTGGAAATAAGTTATAAAAATTCATTTCAAATATTGCAGGCCGCTATCTCATAATTTCAAATTTCCGTATCAAACTTGAAATCAGTGACCCCAATATGCTCAAGTAAAAATTTTTATGCGAACATAATGAGTTTATAAATTAATAAAGAAATACTGTGGCATCCGAGCAACGCATTGGAAAATTTGGGTTCGCAATTCGCCAATTGCCATTCGCTAAGCCACTAATCAGTCAATTAATTAAAATTCAGTTTATCATTCACTGATTTATTTATTTTTTTCTTATTTTCATCCGTAGATGCATCGACACTTCACCTAAACGGTACACAACAAATGACTGCTCTGATGCCAGAAGATTCGAGAACTCAGGCCGAAGAGGTCGTCGTTCGATTCAAAACAGTAAAACCTCGGGGTTTGCTGCTAGCTACAAGCCTCGAGAACAGCTCAGATCGTCTCCAAATTTCCCTAGAAGAGGGCAAAGCAAAGATGCTGATTCACATTGGCGATCGCGAGAAGGTGAGTACCTGATTTGGTATTTCTTATCACTGTCTCTGATTTGCTATGCGGTTATTGGCACTCTGTATCATCCGCGAAAAATCTGAGACTTGTAATCCACACGCTAATGAGAAAGAAATACAAATGGTAGGTATGGGGTAACAGTTCGGCGCAAAATGCCATTTGTAATTAACAACATGTATAGAGATTTGAAAATTTTCTAATGACGGTTACCAAATGATTCTGAATTTCGAGTAGCATATCATATCTACAACACGGTTAGGGATATCGGCAAAATATGAAATTTCATTTTCAGTCAAGTATTCATCCTCTTCCTCCTGCCACGCTATTACAATTGCTGATATTATGTATTCATTTACATACACAATGCCCTCCATGTAATGCATTGGGAAAAAAATGTTACGTTACTACATGCTTGAAAAACGAGATGAAAATTATCGAATTGTTCCAACGGCAGATTATGATATTATAGCGAACTTGATATTCATGTTGGTATTGTCTTCAGCCCATGCAAGTCGATCAATACGGTCTTGTAAGCTTAGTCGAGTGAAATTATCAGCTGGAAATCTAAACTTGAACGTCATCAATAATCTCGCCTGATATGAAAGTAACTGACAATTACGGCATGTTGATTTCGTTCATGGCACAGGACAAAAGACAAGAATACATGCATCCAATTGCAAGACTATAGTTGCTATACTATATTTCATCATTGCATTGAACCCGGTTCTTTGACAATTATTTTATCTTATTTTTTTCGTGCTTATATAACAACTAGACATAAGTATTGTATATTCACGGTGAGTCAGAAAATACAATTAGTATATATGCTACTCATTTTTCGAATACTTAGCAAAGTTTTCAGGATTGCATTACGTACATACATGCCGGAATTTTTTATTCAAAATACAGCTATAATAAACATAAATTAACGAGCTAATCTTCGATCACATGTAAAGTTTGTCAACTTTCCAACGAATCCTTATTTTAGGCGTCCAAAGATGTTGAAGTCTTGTAATACAGTAATAATATCCAAGTAGAAGCGGAAATGCGAAACGTGACTTGAATCTCAAGTCAAATATAAGCACTCGGATGTATGCGATTTTCAACCGGATTATTTGCACTTGATTTTCAGAATGGGACACTCTGTAGTAAATAACCCGTGAATAGGTAGACGTTGGCACATATAAATGATAAATGAGTTCAGTTTGAATAATTTTGTTCGGTTTCATTTCAAGCTGGTCTAGTAGTCGATGTACATTATATAATTAATTATCATCAGGTTTATAATTCATGTGTATTGTACGTATTATGCGATGATGTTCGTTGGAGCTTTACCGTTAAACTCGTTTCTGTAGTCTACCACATCGAACAAGGGATGCATGCCATTTACAGAAAAGAAATGCTAGGTGGAATCCAGAAAACGGATTGCCTGGTGCCAGAAACCTGATGCATATTTAAAAACGCAATCGTTCCAACTTTTTTCCTCTTGCTCCTCATCCGTTCTCACCTAAGATACCGGCAATCGAGCACAAAACTACGTGCGTCATTTGTGTTCCGCAAAGTCCTACTTTCCACGCTAGTTTCACGTCTGTCTTTCAGTCAGAGCTCGAGGGTTGAACTTTCAACGATATTAAAAAATTTCGAAATTGTGCTCTTGGAATGAAACTTACTTGGGTATATGAACAGTAGGGTGATCCAAAAAAACTAACCTATCGAAGTTATGGGTTTAAATGAACCTATATACCGAGACAAAAATGTCCCTGCAAGGCAGAATTTTTTGCTCAATTTTAAAAGGTGTCGGTGAGCATTCAAAGTTTCCCATTTGAATAACACGTAAAAAAATCTTTTTTCATTAAAAGTACCATAACTTTTGAACCGTTCAGGATAAAATTTTCTACGTCGCGGATTCTTGTAGAGCACAAAATTTCCTAAAAAATCTATACCAGGATTATTTTTTTCAATTCAAAAATTCGTATATTTGGAAGCTTTGAAAAAGGAAAAAAAAAAAAAAAAATTCAGTTTTAGTGTTTTTTGACTAAAAATGTTTATATTTAACAAAATTTGGATTTGAATAAACATTTTTAGTCAAAAAACACTAAAACTGAATTTTTTTTTTTTTTTTTTTTCCTTTTTCAAAGCTTCCAAATATACGAATTTTTGAATTGAAAAAAATAATCCTGGTATAGATTTTTTAGGAAATTTTGTGCTCTACAAGAATCCGCGACGTAGAAAATTTTATCCTGAACGGTTCAAAAGTTATGGTACTTTTAATGAAAAAAGATTTTTTTACGTGTTATTCAAATGGGAAACTTTGAATGCTCACCGACACCTTTTAAAATTGAGCAAAAAATTCTGCCTTGCAGGGACATTTTTGTCTCGGTATATAGGTTCATTTAAACCCATAACTTCGATAGGTTAGTTTTTTTGGATCACCCTAATGAACAGTTTTTATTTTCTGAAGAGGCGAAGTCATTGATAGATTCGTACTACCTAATCATAAATTGTAGCCGGTAACACTGATCGTTGTAAGATCCTTACCGACTGCGTTCATGATCGAGAAAAAATTTGCGTAAATCTTGCTACTTTGAAATAAAATACGACAGAGATTCAGCAAACCAATAAAGACAACGTTTTCGATAAATAAAAAATATTGAAAGGTGTTTGAGTGGACTTTTACTCCAAATCAAAGGGATTGCGTCGTTCTAGCTTCATTAGTGACGAATTCAACTATCAAATCAATTGCATCATTGCCTCCATTATGTACCTGTCCAGGATTTGTTCATCATCAGTACTATGCCGGCTTTTGTACCTCTACTTGAGGCACTCCCTTTTCTTCTTTTTGAAAACTTCAGCACTTTAATCGATACAATATCTTCACACAAATTACCTCATTAACGGCTAATCTTTGCTCTCGCAACGAAAATCCGTATTGATCACAGAATGTTGCGTTGCCAAAGGATGATACGTTGTTTTGATAACATTTTCATTGACACGAATAAACTCATTGTAAACCGTCCTAATTAGTATTCATATTCACTATCGTAGCTATCTAGCTGCTGATGGTTGACGAGCTGAAACTTCGTGGAAATTGATTCGCTGATTTATAATCCATTAGTCGCTATAGCGTTAATGGTAAGGGGGGGTATTGACTGGCTATTACACCTGAAGGATGTTTCTAAATGACCAGTATGCCACAAAAGAATTGTACAGAATGACCTGATTTTGTCACAGCAATTCACTTGTATTTTCAAGTTTAACCAGAATACTGAAAAACTTTGATTAATAGCTTCTGATAGCTTTTCACAAAAATGATCAAATTCCAAAGGTTTATAGGGGTGTGATATTTTATAGAAAATTCTGAAAGTGTACGAATTATCCACGAATTTAGTATCTCCTGAAAGCTAAAAAGATGTACCACTCGGTTATCAGTGTCGGGATGTGGCTTTCTTTACTCCAAGTTATTATAACTTCGTGAAGCCTTTCAGACTGTATTATTGAACAGTACTCCGATCCTTTTCAGAAATCTGTATAAAGCGTTATTTTAAAATCTATTTTCTTTGAATTTGAATAAGAGGTACTTATAAAATTAAAAAATAACGCACTCACTTCCTGGTTGGACGCAACAGCTTATAACCATGGCGATGGATACTCTAATTAAAAAACAAAATATAATTGAATATCAACATGCAGAGGGATGAGGATGATAATGGCTATCTGAAATAAATTACTAGAATACTTTGTGCGCGAAAGAATATTAAGAAGATATTCAAAAAAAACTTTAAGCAAATTCAAAATAATTACCACCTTTGAAAATGAGAATATTAACGTTAGATTATTTACAGAACTCAGAGAGATGCCCTGGGTAGGAACCAAATCAATGCGGTTTATGGATTTTTCAGCAAAGGTCGCCAGGAGTAATATAATTCTAATTGTGTGAAGAATAAAATCCCCGGATCGATCGAATAATCTGCGTTACCGGATCATGCTCTAAACAAGTGGTGCTGGTTTGATTCAAAATATACGGGTTTGTCCGAAAATGATGATTATTATTGCAATGAGACATGTAAATCTGATAATCCCTAGCTTTGGATCAATCCAAATGTTAAGTAAATATCGTACCGTGAAACCTAAGCCCAGTAACATCGACATGGCACGATGCTATTATACGTACTACATCGATGAATCGCAAAATCGTTGTCATTTCTAGACATACATCAATTGAGAGGACGAAAAATATATCCCACTTCCAATTTTCTCCAGATTCAAGACCCTTGCTCGAATTTCTTACTCTATAGACTATATTGTGCGTACGTGTGAAAGAATACCTCGTCGGTTCAAATATCCTATGTTTGAATCATACTCCATTATCCATTCATACGAATCAAACGATATTTGATTTCGGTGGACTTGTTCGAAGCGAACAGAAAATACCTCTCTCTCTCGAGAGAGAGAGAGAGTATAATTAATATTTACTATATTAATAATATAGAGTTATAATTATAAAAATTTTGAAATATTGTAATATCGGCTATTTGATGAATTTTTATTACGATTTTTCCCACGTGGAAATACGTCTCTGCTCTTTTTCATCGTCCAAATATACACTTACAAGCTTGTATAGATCGCGATGCTTTTCTGCATGATAATATTCTACGTTGAAGCCTCCGGGGCCCATCTCAACAAATACGACTGCAAAAAATGTTATCTCCAATCATCTCTCGAGAACATTGTATATATCCTACATCTTGAGCATATAGGATTCAAGATATTATTATACACCATCGTATTTCGCGACGGCATCTTTTGCGGTCGCATTTTTAGATAGGCTATAATGCTTCTCAGCCCTGAGGCTTCGATATATGTATAATCTTCAACATTTCACCCGTTCACCCCGGCTTATACATTTCCTTCGCGATAAAACTCCCACATATACCTACAGCACAACAGCGGCTTAAAATCACGCGATAGCACCAAAAAAAAAAAAAAAAAAGACAAAAAAATCACTTCCCATTTATGCTATAAGCACCTTCACTCGCGACGGAATAAATCTATAACACCAAAAATTTGGGTTTCGTTTAAAGTTTATAGATGTAGGTATGTGTTTTAGAGACATCCGGTAAATAGGATTTCCTATCATTGTATCTGATCACTAATGTTGGTGATCCTTATGGGCCAAACTAACAATATACCGTATACTCTAGATACACCCATCGTCATAACGACGGAATAGATACATCCTGTACGTACAATAGATAACTTTGTCTATAAGCAAAGATCGGCAAATTTTGACAGATACTTCAATACTTTTATGGAAAATAATTGGTTGTACCTTCTCCCATTTACTTGTATAATTTGAATTCATGGGAGGACGATGCATACCCAAAAATTATAAAATAATTCATCCTCGAAAACACCCCGCGTTTATTTATGATCAGCAAACAACACAGTGACGATCAATACAATGGGGTAATTGCATCAGGATGAATATTCTTGCAAGATTCCTTGTACTCGATGTTTAGGATATTCGATCTGCATATTTCACACTATCCATTAAGAATATCAACTGAAAATAAATCGAATACCTGAATCGATACAAATTCATTGCTGAAATTTCACCCTGAACCTTTTCGCCACTGTATAGAATTTCTCCAGAGATGATAATATTCGTGTCGGTTGTGACCGCGGAGCTTAAGCGATACTAGCCAATCAACTTCGGGCGCCAGACAAGCTATTGTCAATAATTGTCCTGATTGATATTCAGTCCACCGTGAATTAGATTTCATGTTCAAATTGGAACCAGTGGATTATTCTAGCCTGCCAGATCGTTTAATGAACCAGTGGTAATCACGAACAATAAGACAGCCACCGCAGTCTTGATCAATTTCGCTCATGAATGGGGGATATATTCACTGCGGTTATAATCGAAATTTTGTACAGTGACCATAAGCATAAGATCTGCCAAGTTTATTAATCACAGTACCTATAGATAATACAAATGAAAGGAAATATAAAAAACAAAAAACAAAAAAAAACAAGATTTGATGAGCAGCTATGAGGAATAAATTGACAATTTTATCGTAATGTGATTCTTGTTATGTTTTAGATCGTTATGGCGGGTCAAGGACTGAATGATGACACCTGGCATACGGTGAAATTCTCTAGAAGGGCAAGTTCTTTGAAGCTTCAAGTCGACGACGAACCAGCGATACATGGTAAGTAGGACAAAACTATGTACTTCCAATTACCTTTATTCCGATTAGGTATTGAATTTATAATTAGTTTTATAATTCCTCCAATTCAGTTAATTCATTAGAATTTCTTCCGCGTCGTCATGCTCATGGAACACAAAAAACTGATCATTACTACAGCATAAGAGAAATAAAAAAAAAAAAAAAAAACCCCTACACAATCAGAGTTGACTTCAAAGCGACTATTTTTGTAACAACACGAATCACAGTTCTTTCATTTCCAAAGATAAATATAAACCATGAGATGGTACGAGACTATAGGGGCCTAATCGAGAATGGCGGTTGAAAAAATAACGAGAAAAACGTGAATTGGTGGTGGTATATCGTATACCTGCCATTGATCGATCCACGTACTAAACCCCCCTCATAAAATCGGTGATTAGTTCAGCTCAATGTTAGTTTAGAACAATGACGAATCTAGGCCTCCATTTGTTTAGAAACTGTTTGACCTATGTTCCCTCTAGTTTTTTATTATCATCTTCACTTTTCCCATTCGATGCGAACCACTGCACATGGTGATAACTGAAAGAAATATTATCACCCTAACGGAGTCGTTCGGGAACTTTAGATTCAAAGGCTATCTGTAATTTGGGCCCTGCAGATCGGAGTGAAATTATTCAAATTATATATGAACTAAAAGTTCGCTTTCGTACTGCTTTTTGTCCACGCGTTTCAAGTGAAACACGAACAAATTGAAAATCGAACAAGCTTGCGGTACGGTTCAACTAAAAAGATCAAAGGTTACACCAACATTTGTACAATTGAATGATCCAATATTCGCGTGCAAAGTTGTATTTAAGATCCACGTCTCTCTTATATAGTGCCTCCAATTTTCCTGGACGGCAGTATAATTATTAAATACGAGGTCATCGCATTCGGAATCTTTATATTTTCCCTATATTCACTGAAATACTGTATAATTGGTCAACTGGGTTGCCCTGGGCTCTTTCATCGCCTTTAATTTTGTATTTCCTTTCAATTTAAATGGTACGACTTTCTGCGGTCAAACAAGTCGGTCTATCGTAATTGGACATAGTAATTTTTCGTCGTCAAAAGACTAGCTATAACCCTGTAAAAATTCCAATTTTTCTATGGAGACGCTATCCGGAATACCCAAGCTTATCTATTTTCATTCCATTTCAAAGTTGTGGCCAAACCAGTCGGTCAACCTTAATGGGATATGGCAATTTTTCATTGTCAAGACAGAAGCTGTAATCCTGTAAAGTTTCAAATTTTTTTCGTACAACCTTTGTTCCGAATACTCCGTTCATTCATTTCGGAGAGACTGACAGGCAGACAGGCCAACGTGTTTGGGATTCATGTACGGCGTAAGCTTATAAGGGTCACAAGTTGAAAATTTGTTGGAATTAACGAAAGTCGTTTTTGATACGAAACTAATACTTTTTTTTTATATCATTCACGTGATGGAAAGTGAAAATCTAGAGATATGCTGGGAGAGCTATAATAGAGAACTTCAGGAACCAAAGGTTGTCTGTTACTCGAGACCTTTAGATCGGGGTGAAATTACCAGAATGGTTATGAGTTGAAGTTTGCTATTGAAAACTCGCTTCTCGTCCCTCGTATTTTGGATGAAACAGAATAAAATTGAAAAACGAATAGGCTGACTGTACAGACGGACTAAAGATAAGACAGAACATCTGAACGAGACGAACAACATATAAGCCAAGACAATAACTGCGACAAACCAATCCCAACGACCGACGCAACCAAACAGAAACTATCACGAACTTTTCGAAACTCTTTGAAAGTAATCAACTGTTTTACATCTGGTCTAGACATCTACTGATTTGTTTCACTCTTTACACTATTTTCCCCGTGTGTCGCTTATCCCAGACTAATGACTCCAGCAACAAACGGATGAACCACCCAGTGATTGTACACCTATGGTAGATGTATAGTTATATTTGGAGGAGATTCGAGAAAATTGTATGGCACTCATTTCTATTCGATTGTGTAATTTACTGGAGCTCTAAAATGCTGCCAAATGCCAACTCAAGCATGTCAAACTCAACATTTTTCATTCCTTTTTTTGTGTCAGTATGTCGTAGGCCATCACTCAAAATCTGAAGTCATCCAAGAGTTAAATTGAACAAAAATTCGGTTTCCAGGAGTCGCTCGAATATCGCGAAGTGACAGCTAGCTGTAATAAATTTCAATGAAATTCAGACAGTCATTTTTTTGTGAAAAGAAAGAATATTTTGAGTATAAGTGCATTTGAAACGAATATAAATTAGATTTTTTTTCAATCATCACATAAGATTCTATATCGTCGATTTTTCAATATAAATTGAAATGAAATTTGAAATTATGGCACGAAAATGAACTGTTACTGATTTGGAAAAAAAATAAAATAACGGGATTGGAGATGCAAATAGCTGCCTTCTACACCTGAAGGGATGATAATTTGCATTTGAAGTTAGGCTGTATGTCATTCTAATTTGAAAATGCGTACCTATATCTTGTTCCCTACCTACCGCATCCATCTTGCTAACCTTCCCACGACCGGAGCGACCGCGTTTAGCATATTTATTGGACTTAGACCCGCGATACTCCTCCATCTTCCCTACCTTTTATTAAGAACCCTAGAGCGCCAGCGCTTGGTATTTCTTCCACTATCTCACATCTGGTCTTTGGCAGGACCGTAAGCTGACATTCCGAAAACGACAAGCTATAGGCAAAGCCCACTCATATAGCAAGAGAAAAACTGTGATAAATGTAATAAAGTATAAGTTACAAAAAAAAAAGATTGCCGGAGGGATCACCGATTTTATAAATCCGGTTCACGAATTTTCGTAAAATCTTGGAGATCAGCTGAAATCTTTTGAAATCATTTAAATAATCATTTGAAATCATTCAAATCCATGATATTGTTTGAAATATTTGCAATCTCTTAGAATGCTTAATTGACACATGAAATACTGTGAAATCATTTGAAACCAATTGAAGTCTTCACAATCTTTCAAATTTTTTGATGTAACGTAAAATCCGTGTATAATCATTTGAAATCATTCAAAATCTTTTGATACTTTATGAAATCTTGAAATCTGGTGCACACTGCAGAAATACTCATGAGTTGTGGAGCTATCGAGACAGTATTTATCTGCTGTAGAAAGATATAGTACCAATCAATGGACAAATCCAATCTGCGATTGAGTAAACCAAAAAATCAAAGCACGAGATCATCGTCTTCGATAGGTACGGATGTGTTTTGCGGGTAGAAAGTAGGCGCGTTGTAAATACATACGTTCTTTTTTACACGATATACCTACTCCACACATTTGGGTAACACTCATGAGTATTAAACATGTTTTCCACGATTTTGTGGTAGATGCGGAAATGGCTGGGAAAGAAATAGCATGGACTAATAAATAATGTAGGATGTGTTGTCTTCGACCCCTCGGATAATATAGGGACCTAATTCTTTACTGCCGTGTAGTATAGGTCAGGTAAATGAATTCCAATTGATTCAACGTTTCGGCTTGAGTGTTGGATCTCCCTAGGATGTTTGTTCACCCCAAAACCAATAAGAGTATGGAAAAAAAAAAATTTTATACAACCGTTTTGACGATGTGATATGGATAAACTATGAAGGTTTTAACAAAGATGAAAACCTACAACTGAATTGTGATGGAGAATTCTGCCAGGTATAATCGAGACGTGTATATTCAATCCTTCTTCTTCTAGTATAGTGTTCGTTATCAACAGGTATTTTCAAGTATTTATTGATCAAGAATATAATATCAAAGCGTCCAACGTGAATATAAACAGGAGACAGCAATTTGCAAAAGCAAATAAAGATTCAAAGAACGCGCTCTGGCCTAGAAACAATTTAATCTTACCGACAAAGAGCAGGTATTGGAAGTAGGTATGATGGTAAAATTAAACCAGCATTAATCCAAAATGAATTTGCACTTATCAATAAGTAATCAGAAGGTACCGAGTAATTGAAATTCAAATATTTACTTCAGAAATCCATAACTTCTTGACGTTGATCGGATCAATTATTTATTATTCGAGATTCATTCAGGAAACTGGAATGTCGGTTATCGACTATTTAGACTCCCTCGCTAATTACAGTATCCCTTCAGGGTCTACTTTCATGCATAAGTTACATAACACACTTCACAAATCACGTTAGGGATCAGAGAAGAGGATCCGAGATTAGGTAGGTACCTATGTCACTCCAACAAATTAAATTATTTATTATTATAATAACATTCTCATAAGCAAGACATAGTATTATAAAGGTTTTCTGATGAATAATAGACAATTAATAAGTTCCGTTATTAATTCATCGGAAATTAGTTTTACTTACGAAAAACCTTCGCAATAGCCTTCATTTCTATATGGTACATTATTATTCTATGAATCCAACTCTTTACACAACTATTCCCACAATTTTTGAATGTGACTATAATAACGCTCATGAGTAAAATTGCATTCAAAATTCAAGTTCAGGTTCTGTGCAAACGATAAACTATTGTCTTTCATATTTATAGCCCATGATTAGATTTATAGACGTATGTAACTTCGAAAACTAATTCGATACTTCGTTTCTTGATTCTTGAATACACATTAATATATCATCAGTTTTCTCTGTTAATCAAAAATACTAATTTCGTAGAGAATGTGCAGCATGTGTATCAAACAGTGTATTACTGCAAGGGTAAGAAGATACTTACCAAAGAGCTATACGCATCACAGAAATGGGCAGAAGGCAGTTACATTAGTTTTGAAAATACGCTACGCAATTTATGGATATTCCTTTATGCCATGCAAACCCATTTGAATTATGCAATCCAATGTTCGTCTATTCGTTTGATGCCATAACAGAAATGAACGGAGAACCAAAAGTATCGATCAGTATAGTATAGTTCGAGGCTGAAAGCATTAGGTAAGCGCAAGATAATAATTGTAAGCAATGTAATCGAAAACTTGTTTCAAAATATTAGCAAAACATCGATTCATCTAACATAGAATATCACAATTTCTACCTTACGTAAAACTACAAGCAAAAGTATGATGGCGATCAGTCGGTAATCTGCAGCTGATCGGTTTGGGTAAATAATGCAAATCACACGAATCGATAGACTTCCTGCAATCTAGGGGGTTTCAGTTTTCTCATATTAAGTGAATTATTAGTAAAAGGTAAAACGAACTACGAATTTTCAATTGAAATACGTCTGTCTAAAGCTTGTTCGTATTTTCCCGCCAGACTGTATCTTGTCACAAGTCCAATGCATGGCGCGTTGAATCCAAATTTATAGATTGGCCAGAAAAAAACCATATTGGAGAAATTTTTTTGGCAGAAAGAAGACGAATCGATGTAATTATTTTACAATATGGTGACACTCTTTTACGAGTATGATTCTTCAATAAAAATTAAACGTCACGTGACCAAGAACGCTTTTGAACTGCCACGACGTCACTAAACGCCATTCAAGATAATGGCATAGTAAGGTTTTGTGTGAAGGTACACGTAAAGCGAGGTTCAGCATGCAATTAGGTAGCGGCATGAATGGCACGCGTTTCAAATGCTCTTCATTATTATATTTCACATAATACGGTTCCGAAATATTTTTTTTTTCATCATCGCGAATTATGGGACGAAACTCATCCGTATATAGGTGAATGCCAACGCCCGCGCACCGTCGTAGAAGGGATGTTCACAGCCCTAATATTGACATGAGAATTCCTTTGAACATTTGCGAATTTTGAAGCTCATTTCTCATACGAGCTGCTAATTGATGATGACGAATTTAATTTTGTCATACGTCGATTTATAATTCACAACAAATAATTTTGGGTTAATTTTAGTACAACATTTTTGGGATAGTTAACAGTGTCAGATCTGTTGTATATTTGAAAATGTCAATAGTTGCGCACCGGCGCGGCGGCTGTCGAAGATATTTCAAACTCTTACTAGGATGCGTTATGTCATTGTAGAATTTTAGAGTATAGAATTGTGAATCAATTCATTGACGATCTAGGGTGTATTCCAGATCTCAATCCATACGTATATTCATTCAATATTCAGATGCGAGGCGCTTCCAAATATACTAATAATACCTAACGTGGGTGCTTAATTGGTTCACGGGTAATTAACGCGCTCCTCCATTTATAATGAAATCGACGGGCACGATTTTACTCGAATCGCTAAAGGAAAAACTTCCGCCGATGCGGGAGTATATTTCAGCTTCATTGATTCCATTTGTGCATATATACCTACAAATCTACGTGATTACGTTAATCAGAGCTATCCTGCTTAATTGGAGTAGGTAGTCGTATTCAACGATATTTCAATTGAATCGTGAACTTGCAAGTCATATATGCAGGTAAAAAAATCGATAAGTTTTACCATCGTTATCAAAAATATACTCATTAGCGAAAAATTTCGATAAAATTTTGATGGAATTGCTTTTTCAATTCTACAAATTACAAAAAAAAAATCTCATCAGAAATTACTCTCAAAAATTTCCCAGGTGACACTCGCGTGTTCATTACAAAAAAATGTGAAAAAAAAATATCAATGTTCTGCTATGAAAGTGTATCTATACGCGCCAAAAAGCTTTCACGGAAGATTTCCTACGTGGAATACTGAAAAAGGTTTTCTTGGCATACCCCTTCATCGTAGACGGTTGGATATTTTCTAATACACACTATATGTCATTACCTGTGATTAATAATTGTAGAAAGCGTTTTTTGAGTGGATTTTTTTCAGTATTCAGTGAGTGTAATGATTATTCAACAATTGGAATGATCAGAATATGTTGCAATCAAGTGCTGCAGTCCATACACAATTATAAATTCTAGGAATTCTTACATTTTCCTACTCTGTTCAGCTGTTGAAGATTATTCAACCTAAGTTATAATATAAGAGTCAAACTATCGGATCACAATAAAAAAGAAATCCATTATGGGTAATTTCCACGGTGAAAAATGTAGTAGATACGGTACTATTAACGTAATAGCTTAAAAATTTCGATCGGGCTATAAACTCGGATATTCGAAAACTTAATTTACTCATAGTAATGACATCGTTATACCCATTCGCTTCAAAATGACTTTGTCAATTATGAGAAGTTTTGATCTACAGCTTATTACGATACATTATTTTTAAGCTGAAAGAAGAGTAAAATATTTTTCGTCCCCCATTGCGACACTTTCAACAACTCCCCTTGTGATTTTACAGGAAACTTTGCAAACACTATACGCCCAAACTATAAATCCTTAAGTTTTCGTAAAGTTTAGATTGGGGACACCGGGCGACTACCCCGTCCAAATTAAAAATGTTCTCCAACTACCTTGTCAGTAATTTTTCAAACAACTTTCAACATCCTCTTAAAAGGTACCGCAGACTTGAGTTCTCGTAAACCCACACTATTATATGGATACGTAGGTACATTTTCGATGGGTTTGTGACGTCAGAGGCGAGGAAATTTCATTGGTAAATGAAGCCTGAACTGGGACACAAGTTTCACCGGGATAATGTTTTTATTAAAGTATGA
Organism: Ametastegia equiseti; assembly: GCA_963989295.1. Taxonomy (NCBI): domain Eukaryota; kingdom Metazoa; phylum Arthropoda; class Insecta; order Hymenoptera; family Tenthredinidae; genus Ametastegia; species Ametastegia equiseti. The sequence continues at coordinate 9,040,755 of OZ022397.1, forward strand.
ATAAATCTTCCCTGCTTAGTCATCGCCAATGTAAATTAACAATAGGTATACTGTTTGTTACGGACCGATGAAAATCATATCATCATTCTCCTTCGCTAGACAGAATATCAATATCATGACAACGTCAGAATTTTCACATTGTACTACCACTTTTTTATAATTTTACTGCCATTATGAATTAAGAACGTAGTTCGTAAATCGCGACAGCACATAAGCACGATGTAGGGCAAGGTAGGGTAAAATGGGATACCTCTTTTAAATGTCGTTTCAATATCACCCGCCAGGTGATGATGGAAAGTCATTTTTTTTTTTTTTTTTTTTGTTAGTACTTCTGGGTGCCTGGTGCAACTTTAGCATAGTATAAAATGCGGGTAGGTCAAGTTCACTTGATTCATTCGTAAAAATTCGAATGGTTGCATCTTGTATAAGTATTAAACCTGAAATAAGCACCTCAAGTATACCCTTAACGCATAAACTATGGTAAAACTTAATAAGCATAGAAACAAAGATGACTTCCTAGCATACGCTACATTGGTGTTTTCCGAGTATCATTACTGCAGTACAATTCACATATGCATGGGATTTGAGTCACTATTTAAACGGGATATAACGTTTCACCCAGATCTGGGGCAAGGCAAAATAAAATGCTTTTTTTTTTTTTTTTTTTTTTTTGCGAAACTTAAAATCCTTGGGGTCAGTTTAATATAGAGGGATAAACGCGTAAACGCCTGCCAAAACTGTTTATGGCCTAAAAAAAGTTCTTTGGTTTGCCCTAAACGTTTTTACAGTCCGCTCACTTTTTCTTAAACTAAAGAATCATATTGGGAACAGTTATTTCACTGGTCTGCGTTCTTTATGTATAAAGCTGCGGAACATCTATAGATAAATTCTTCATGAGAAGCAATTCAGCAGCATCTCAGATTCTTAACGCGGTGATGGAGTATAATACCGCGTAACAAGAATCTAATAAGTTTAGAATTAAAATCAGAACATCGAAAATATGAACATAGTTTTCAACTGCATATACGATGAATTCAAGCTACATCAAATTTTTTTAACACTAAGTTACGTCTGAGATTTCAAATCTTATGGCAATCTCAAAGTTCAAAGTCGTTCGAATATATTTCTAAGAGAATATATCTGTATAATTACTTTGCATCATCAGTATCGTTATACTGTATCAGCGTTTCAGGTCGATTGTTATTGTTGTACGTTATATGTACTGAATACCAATTGCCTCTCTGGGTGTTGAGTAATTATATTGAATGTTGTTACCTAACCGACTAAAATGTGATAAATCCGCAAACGATAATAATGTTTTTGCTTCTATATGGTGTGAGTAATCCCGACTCCAAACTCAATCAAAACAAGTTAAAACTGGCTTTTCACCCCCCTAACATACGGGTTTTTCATTGGCTTAATGCTTACAGCCACGCTGGAGTAATTCCACGTCAACTACCTGGACACATCACGCTCCCCTATATGTAGATTCAAACGAATTCTCCTTCGAAATTGTCGACCATAGATGGAAACTCGACTCGCAGCATCAATTCGAAAAAAAAAAAAAATGCGTGAGGGCCACAAAATTTTGACATTTTATTTTCCAATGTTGAAAACTTGATTTCAACTTTTTTTTTTCACTCAAATTTTGCACACAATTCTATATTTAGGTACATAAAGGAGCGGGAATTTGAACAGCGGTGCAAAAATTCATCTCTTGAATGTTAGAGGAATAAATAAAACATAAAATCGCCGACGAGTATTTTCGATATGTTCAATACCTACAGTTAGTATTTGGCATCAAATTTCTTTGGAGAATGAACTTCTTTTTAATTTTATACAAGTCCTACGGGCATTGGTAATTTCATTGTATCTTTCTTTACCCATCAAGCAGACAGTGTGTAAATTCATTTCTATAACTTGAGAAATCATCTGCATAAAAATTAGATGAATTTAGAATAACTTTTTGATCTCCACTGGTTCCAGATGTACTAATTGCAATAATCTCTGTAGAAACACAAGGACGTCACGATAATCGAAATCGGTGACATGTAAACTCCGAGCATCTTATACTCGCTGAAAATGAGTAAAATTCTTATAGGAATTTCCTGCTACTTTTGTGCATTCGGCTAGAAAAATATGAATTTTTGAATCAGTATAACTCACATTGCATATAGATCGGAGCTTCATGTAATAACCACAGAATAAGCGGAGTCGACGACGTCTCCACAAACTGTTTGAGACTTTTCAATTTCAGAATAAATAATCTCTTACCGCTATCTGCTGGTTTCGGCTGGAATTTAATAACTTCATTGCTATTTTACCTCCGACATGGCGACATTGTGACATTCTTGACACAAGGAACCGTCATAAAGAAGAACATACAAAACCAGGAAGCGGTAGTAATATTCCAGAGAAGAAAATTCTCTAATTTCGTACCAAAATTGGTAGCAATCCTGCAGGCGGAAGAACAGAGCCAATATTATACAACACGATAATCTCGAAGAACATCAGTCTGAAATATAAATGTTATACCATTAGCTCTGATATACTTCGATTTACTCTGTTTGCGAATAGAAACAGATTTCTAACAACTTGTAATGCGTTTTCGTCGTGTTTATTAGAGACGGTCATTTTTTTTTTTTTTTTTTTTTCCAATTCAAACTCACACGCTTGCGTAACGTTGGGCAATAATTAGTATGCGAACTGGTAATTCTAGAAACCACGCAGAATGCAAATGGTCCCATTTAAAACTTAGCGTTGCGACTGTGCAAGTGATGGCGGTGTGGATGAATTAGACTAGCTGGTTGGGTTGGCACTCTATTTGAAAACTGTAATTTCCTTTTAAATTTGTAATTTATCTGGTTGACTGAGTCACCGCTTTGTTCGTCCTCCTCTTCCGCACTGTAGGTGTAGGTGTGTTACTCTGCTCGCCATTTCATGCCAGTAATAATTGCATTTATGCAAATACGATTTTATCGACTCGATTCCCATATCCCCCGCAGTCCCTTTTCCACCATTTCCCTAGCCATTTCTAATCATTGCGTCCATTCTCCAGGTTTATTCAAGGTTTGCACTGCAGACGAGTTGTTCACCATCAATTAAGCTTTTTAATGGATATAGTGTATACAATTGATATTGAACTCGGTGTATGGTACATACATATTCGTGTACGCAGAGAGAATCACTTTTTTTCAGTACCTCTCATACGTCTCTTATTTATTTATATTTTTATTTTTATTTTAATCGCAACGAAACGGATCGAAATTTCAATTTCGTATAGGTATAGTTAAATATTCACGATTTCGTTCGGTACGTTCAAATATATTCGAGGACGATCGAATACATCCCTCAATTCATTTCACATACCTTGAGAATTGAAGTACTTCGAATTTCAACGGAATATTTCGACCTTGTTTTACACACACTTATTGTATCCTCATGCCATTGCAACACAATCCGAGGGATATATTATATGTGTATATATATATAATATATATATGTTTTTTTCATTCATCTGTAAACAGAAGAGGGTTTGGAAAAATCTCGAAATTTTGTCAGCAATTTATTCCTGTTTTGATTGTGTGTTCGGTCGAGGTTCGAGGATTGCAACCGTTGGATGAATTATTCATCATTTCAAAGACGTTTTGTGCGATCATCCGTCAGCATTGGTATTCTATTTCAAGTTACCGCATTTTCACAATAGAATAGGGGGCATTACGCGTGAAATCTACTCCGACATCATACCCCTCCAACTCGTTTGTAAATTTTTGAACGAGGCTATCAGACAAGGCTTTGTGAATTTATTTGTTAAGAATTTCTTGTGCTGTGAAAACTCCGACATCTTGAGACACTGATTTTTCTTCCAGTTCATAACCCTGTTGAAAGCACAATTTACTAAACATTTGATGTAACGTTTGATTATCGCAAAAATTACCCGCATATCATTTCTACAATCACGATACGAAAGCTGATGTTTCCTTGATCCCATACCTTCTATACCTACAATTACATTTACATATTTCTGACAATTAGTCGCTCGGAAGAAAATTAAAATGTTGAAAATTGGAATACGAAAAGGTGGAAAATATTGAATCAACAAAATAATTTCAAGAATGCCATTTTCGATATTTCCATGATATCAAAAATCTAAGAAATCGCGGCATCGAAGAATTTCAAACCAAATCTAACAAGCATACGGCAATCTCCGTATCTCTACTGACAATTAGTGTTTTCGTTTGAGTTATCCGTTAGAAATTAAGCATTCTGATTGATAATAGAAAAACGTAACCCTCGACTACTTCTTGGAGTATAAAAAAGCTCTCGGATACGGAACAAGTTATTGGTAACTTGAACAAGTAGAAACACAAACGTCTGCAGGTGAGTTATGAAAGATATATTAACGCCATATCAATAAATTTAATGTTGAGGAGTGAAATGAAATGGATCCATTGATATTTCCTAAATCCAAAAATTTTATCAAAGTGACTTCTAGCTGGGATGGATATAGCATCGCTTTGCTTCCTAGGAAATTATGGAAATATATTCAACGCGCTCAGAGAATATTGGATTTTCAATTATTCGTAGAATGTATATCAGAGCCATTTTTAAACAAACAAAAAATCCAAAATTAAAGGTTTCAAAGTTCGAAATTGTTTTTCAGTAGCTTTTCACTCCAGGAATATGAGAAATCAAAATAACAGGAGTTTGAAAAATGCGGTAGAGAGTTGGTACCCGATTCCGCGGCCAGCCACGGGTATAAACCATAAAGCGATACTCGTTACTTGCGGATGATTTTGATGTTGCCATTTTTCCAATGCTTTTGGTATCGCGAGCTCGTCAAATTCAGAGTCGATTTTTCATAACGCTGTGAAGATTCTACAATTCTAGCTAGTCATTTGTTGAATAGTTCGAGTTCTTGGAACAGCATTACAACATTTCGCGATGCAATAGAGATGAATTTTTCCAATGGTGGAAAAATAGGTCAGCGTCGAACGATTTGTTAATACGTTGAAAAAATCATCCAATAGTACGCAGACATTTTGTATAGAATGAACTTTTGTTACTCTTTCGCTGAAATACCTACCCGCGGCTATCCGTTTCGAAAGTTCTAAATCCTACCCCTCTGCAACCCTGCCAAACCCTAGTAGATATATCTTTGAAATATTCAAATGAGACAGTTCCGACAGTGAATACTAAACTTGTAAGTAAATCATCCGTGAAATGAATTATGCTTGAAATTATGTTTGATTGGATAACGAAATTATTGAAAAAAGAAAGAATATTTACTCGAATTGAATGAAAATTCCTCAATGATTCTAGAGCCGAATTTATATGAAGTTCAGCATACAACAAAAGATAATACTATACGTTCCTGTTCCAATCTGATTCATCAATTTTTAAACAATCCAATTTTTCAAAGAATATAATACGTCGGCATCCATGTGGAAAGGAGAACCACATTTCCAATGTGGAATTATTCATTTCGATAAAGTTAATCAATTTTCTTTGATTCTACTAATTGTTACACACAAGACGTTTTCGCATTACGAACTGCATCAATTCGGTGTACACAAAGAGTGTCAAAGTTATTTGCAATCAAGCATCAGCAATTCGAGAAAAAATATGGATACAATTCGATAGTTCAAAACTGTTCCCTAGATATTACAAATGGGCCGATGTGACGTTTGAAAGCGTATTATATTTAGTCTTCTAATATTGGCGTTGATTCAGAAGAATATTATCGACTGCTGAGCTATATAAAGAGGTACAGAAAAAACCAGAGTAAAATAAGTGCCTAAGCTACAAATATTTTTGATGGACGAGGTACGTCTGTCAGAAAAACATGCAGGTACGTCAGTTATTCTTCAAATAAGCCTCAGCCTCTGCTCGTTAAATTTAATGGAAATGTAGATAAGTATTACATGAAGTATGCGATAATAGTCGGTGTTATCGGAGAGTCAATTTATGGGGCTCGTTATAGTAGACACAATACAATGATGCTATACTTTGTTTCTTTGTAATCAAATAGCCAAGATTCTCGAATGAAATGTCAAGAGATTATCAGTGATGGAATTTTTCGAGCATTCAGAATGGTCCACTATCATTCAAGATGAAATCAACCAATTATTCCTCATCATTATATGTGTACGCAGAAATATCTGAGTAACTTTATCTTGCTTGGGCAACAATCACTATTTTCCATGCAAATGACCAAATTCAAGGTGGGATCAGCAAATTCAAGTAGCATCGACTTGAAAAAAAGTATTTTTCTATCAGAACGTCAAACCTGACAGACCATGGATCAGCTATATAGTAGTGGAACACAAGTTTTTTTAAGTTTGGAGAATCTGAACGAAGAACCGGTAGAAAAAAATTTGTAACTTCATAATCATAGCACTGTATCAGTAGGAAAGTTCTCCGTGGTCGATGGTGGACTTTCGGAACCCCTTTTTTTTTTTGTATTTATAGCGAATACCCAATAACCAATATAACGTAGAAATAACCGCTACAGTAACATCATCATTCTCGGCTGCACCTCACTTTATTGGTTTTAGATTTACGTCCATTTATCATATAAATTGCATTACCCTTCCCAATGGTGGGGTCTATAAACCCGCAGTTTTTTTTTTTTTTTCTTTTTTTTTCAGCCTGGTCGTACCTGTTATGGATAAACTCACCACTAATAGAAATATACTCCCACATAGCCACATGAACTAGCAGAATCCCCCATATAACACAGGATGAAGGTACATATACGCATGTAAATACGTGAACATCGGTTAACTTCCAATAGACGAAACCTACAAATACCTTATAATATTCAGTCACTGCTCAATTGAGTCGTTCACTTTCATACCTTTGATTGTAGGATGATAATGATCAACAATTTTGCACATATGCTATGTACAGTATATAATACATGTGTATAGTATTTAATCCGTTAACTTCGACCAAATGATTTATCACGTAACGTTCATTAAGTCTCTGTCAGACAGTCCAACAGACCTAGTCGTCAATCACCAGTATTTATACGTCTACATGTATGTACGATTTGTCTGTGCATATACAGTATAGAGACACCAACAGTGGCCCCAATTTTTCACGGGATGACGTATTCAGAATAGGAACATAGCACACTTAGGGTATTCTTTTCTGTTTTGTTGATCTGTTCCAACGAAAACTTTAGATTTGCATACTTGGCATCACTATAATTGACGAGTCGATGATTTTTATTATCATTTCCAAACAAATTCATCATTGGAGTCTACTATGATTCTGTAACGGTGAAATGCTTTGATTGATTTGATTGATTTGACACAGTATATGAAGTAAATGTGAGTGAATACTCATTTACTCAACTGTTTTTGATAAGTGTCAGTGACATGTTTTTGTATGTAACATATACCTATTTCAAATGCGACATTGGTTATTTTGACATTGTTTGCTCGTTGGTAATGGATTACTGAGATTTATACTGGGAAGGTAATTTAACAGGTCAGAATTTTCCACAAAGGGGAAGCTGCAACATCATTGGTGCCCGTTGGCAACGAAGCGTACAAACGCATTGTTTATAAGCCTTTCATCCTTCATCCGGTAACAAAATTATTTCCAAGCATCACCCTTCTCGCAATGGCCTGGTGTTCAAAAGCATCTCTGTATATTATCATCCCACTCATGTTCTCCCACTCTGTAGTTCGTGCACTGTAATAACGATAATATAATCGATACCCGTCACAGCTGGCTTGCCAATCAACCGCATATCGGTGTATAGCCTTGATACCATCCATCAGGGTCTCCCTATACTTCGAATTCTCCCTTTACTGGTTCCAATCACCCTATAAACAGCTGGCCAATGCCGCTAATGTTTCAGTTGGTAGCAATATAGTAAATTACTTTAGATCTTCACCCGCGTTTTCCTATCTAAGCAATAATATACCAAGGCAACGAAGGAACATAATCGTATCTTGATCACGCCGAAACCATTGGAATGGAAAACCCTCGAGAAGTGATAATTGAATTTGGACCGATTAAATTTGTTCTTTTTGCTTTTTGCTTTCAAGTCCAAGTTAATTGTCGCTTTTTTGAATAAAAGTTTTCGGTATCCTTGACAATTTAAGTTCACAATAATTCCTTACTGGGTTTCACATGTTGAGGAAAATGTGAACGTTCTTTGATTTTGCCTTTCCAATGTTCAATCCACGTTATTTCCTATTTAGACTGTTGATGTTTTTCGTCTGTCTAACTTTTGAAAGAACCAAATGGTGAAAAGTTTTTTTCTTTTCATAATGACAATCTTTCGCTTTTTGTTTTCAAAGATAATGACAGATGAAGACGTAAGATCACTGAATTTAGTATTTCGATGAATGGACATATTGGGAACAGTGACTTACCATTGGTTTATGATAGCCCTGGAGGCTAACAAGGACACTGTCGTGTTTTCGATAATTGATTATGAGCTTTAACCTAGACCGTCTGGCTTTCGGAGAAATTATTACGAGTCCTATCGTGCGCGCTTTAATTCCAGTAAAGTTTGATCAAACTTATACGGGTACTATATTTGAGGGAATTGTACACAATCGTGGGATTGAATGAACTTCCGATTATAAACAATCGAGAAACGAGCAATTGCAAAGTTTTGAAGAGAGTGAAAATAAAATAAAACTCTAATCTAATCAGCAGGCTAGACTTAAACGGTTGCCAAACGATTGGAATGTGAGGAGAAAAAAAATAAAAATTCGTGCATTCTACATCCACGCAACATCTGTCACGGACGTATACAAAATCCGGAGCTGCGGCGAGGCTAACGACTTGGGCGATCATGCTTGAAATGCTCCATTTGTATAAATAACCCATTTACTTTTTTTTTTTTACCAATGTATCGTGTTGTGTCAATATCAAGTGACGTGCAAAACCAAATAAAAAATTTTACCCTCAATTCGTCACACGAACGTATCACAGAGTTTACCTCTCATTTTACGCCATGCCAATACCTGATGTGGAATACTTTTTTTCGGTTTACAATTTAATGGAGAAAAGTAATCGGGAATGAAAATTTCCCAATTATCTTATGGAATAATTTTCGTATACATGATATATCAACGTGTATGTAGGGAAGAGTGGAGTATAACGAGCCATCTATCAAATGAGTCCATATTCTTATGAAAAAATAGAACAGTCTAGACTTCAATTTTATTCAATAAAAACTTGCACGAAGACTATAATCAACAGAGTTTGATGTTTCTGATTTTGGAAAGAATGCGGTGGAGGAGATAATTATCATCTCACCCAACGTTAGTAATAGAATGCAGACAGCTGTAATGATAATGCTCAATCCACTTGTATCTTGGACAGTAAAATAATGGTGGTAGAATACTAAACCTACTAATGAGTCTTTATTTCTTGCCAGAGAATTATACCTAATCTTATGAGGAATCATGAGTGAATTGTAGATAAGCGGATAAAATACTGAATGAGATGAATAATAAAATAATACGTGATAAGGGTGGGTAGTTTATAATTATCAGCAGGAAATCCATCTCGTATATAATCATCATCGTATAGCTAGTTACGTACTAAAAATGGTCCTGATTGTAAGTCAGGCATAGCTGAGAATAATAAATTTTTTATTACTAGGTACTGTTCGTCAGAAGGTATAGGAAGCTTTATAAAGTTCAAGTGGACATAATTCAATAGCCTTCATTTTTACTATACTTGGCAACATAGAAACGAGAGTCCTGAAACAACCCGTGTTGGATATCCGACTACCTTCTTGCTAGATGGTAGAAGAAAAATTACCTGTAATAGAGCACGAAGTACTATACGGTATAAAGGAAACAGCCGAGTATTTGTTACATGAGAGTCCATAAAAATATAGCTAGCCACATATTCTGGTTCATGTATACATCAGGTACAACTCAACTGCGGTTATAAAAATTTCTCATTCCTCATCCATAACTCGGTATGAGCTAAAATTAAGTGATTCTATTATTCGGAACTATCGGCAATTGTTTAAATTCTGACCCAGAAAAGTATCAGGTAATGGGGATCAATCCTAAACATTTTTAACATTACAATAAACTGGTCGTTTTTGAGATTAGCTGAATATTCGAACATCAAAAACAACAAATCTAAACATAATAGGTTGAAATTGGCTTCTGGTACTCAATCCTGATTGGAATTCATCCTCTAATTCAGACTTTCAAATGCCCGTTAGATGATTATCTAATCGGAACTGAACTCGCTTCGTAATCATCTGTCTTAATCCAATCCTACACAGCCTTTAGCCCGGTCCAGCAATGTCAGTGCTGTCAGTTACCATGAGTTAATTAACCTTTCCCTTTATTCTTTTTATTCCTTATCTTTCTGTATTCATTATTATTATTTTTGTTTAGAGTGTCTGAAACGAGAATATTCCAGTACGAATACGATATTTCCATTTTGGAAAATCCATATATGTCTTTCCAACACAGAAACTTCGTCTCATTTTGCTTATAGGGTGCTTTCTGAACCACGTAGACCATCAAATAGACCCCAGCGAGTCAAATTTGCGATTATTGAGTAATTTTGAGAACAATATGCAATTTTCTTTTTTTTCATGTAAAGGACCCAACTCATGGCAAGCAATAAATTAATTTCTATGTCTTGCCGTCTCTCTCACTTCTTCCGCATCAGCGACTACTCAGTTCTCGGGTGAATTATGGCTGCTCGATAAATCAGGTGCGGTACCTATCTCATAGACTGACTAGGCACTTAAAGTAGCCCGGTCACGGGGAAGTGCATCGTACTGGTGCATCGGTACCATCAGCTCCTTATATTTACCAATACATAATATGCTCTTGAATGTGCAGTAATTTAGCACTGATTTTCCAACTAACCTCAAAGTATTGAAAATATCGTATCAGACCCCGAAGACGAACAGTTGTAATCCTTGAAATATTGGCAATCGTAGTTGTATCACGTTTTCGTACAAAGTATTATACATGTAACATATGTATATGCACAGAATGTACTCCCCTTTACCCTATTACTTCCCCTTTGCATTATACATAATTCAAGGTTCGTCTACATGCTCTAGCTAGGGTAATACCAAGGGTAGGTAATACGTCTACCCTCTAACTGCGGCTAACTAGGTAACCCTTAATTTTCGTCTAGTGGGATTCTCGATTTTCGGGCTGTAATATGGTAACAACCTTTGGATCGTCCTGATGACTACCAGTAGGCAGGCTCAATTGCAAGGCAATTAAACTGTGCCTAATTGGACCGCAAATTAGCAGCCACCGTTACTAGTCTTCGAAGCTGGCTACCTAGTCTGGGCAAACATCACGTGTTTCGTATCTAGCATCTTGAATAGATTATGTATTCCATATATAATGTACGTATTTCGATTGAGAAATTTTGTAGGTACTGTGAAATTTTATTGAATTCAATAGTCCACAGATATCGCGGTCCGCATTATAAGAGAGACCAGTACAGCTAGATCGTTTGAATTTCAAGTATTTCAAGTTCAATCACATTAATCGAAAATTTTCCCGTGTGAAATCTGTGTCGTAAAGATTTCGAAGTACCATTGGCCTGATTAAGGTTGTCGAGGGCTCATTCTATTCGCAAACGAAATCCTCATCATGTGAAGGAGGGAATTTTTAATTTTTCTGGTTTTCGCAAAGTTATTTGCAAATTAGTCGCCCATGGGTATAAGTTTACAGACGCAGTTGATTTTTATTTTTTTTTTAGATCCTTCAGTCCACATGATAAGGATTTAATTTCTGTACAAAATGAGCCCTCAACTACTTTAATCGGATCAACATTGTTCCAAAATCCTGACGACACAGGTTTAACAAAATGACATTTCTTTCAACGGTAAATAAACTTTGGGGAAAAATTAATGAATCCTGGACGAGTAAAAATTTCTGAAGCCACTTAGCTGTACTGGTCCCCTCAATATTTTCATAATTATCGATCCCATGGTTTTCAAGTGGAAACAAGCATTTATGATTCCCTGTGCTCGTATCTCTTCAAATCTAATTAGCAAGAAATTTCTCCGGTCGCTGATTCCTAAAATAAGATCCAGTTTTTTTAATTTCCCAAATTCAATAGAGATCAAGTCCAGGACAGTGACACAAACGAATTTTCTAAACCAAATTCACCGTTTTATGACTCAACGTTTTTAAATTTGCAGACCACACGAATTATTAACATTGTTAATTGTTATTAATAATTTTGGTATACCGAAAATTGATATTATTATGGCTAGTATAGAAACAATAATAATTCGGAAAGTTTTTCGTATATCATATTGTATAGTTTTTGAACCATGCGAATCCTGAAATGGTGGAAATTTTTTCGGCGATTATGATTTTCCCATTATTATAATGCGTTCATGTTACCAATTCGAAAATTCTGGAGAGATTTTCTAGAGATCGTTCAAAATATCATTGATTCTGAAGAATTTTCCTGTTGGACGTGCATGTCAAGTGAATTCAATTGCGCTCTTGCAGATCGAGTCAGATGCGGATGAGATCTGAAATCGATAATTAAAAGATTATCAATACAGAACGTAGCATTAGCTTCGATCTAGGGAATACTAAAATAGTCGCCATTGACAGAAACATGGTTGTTGCTAAATTGCAGAAAATTGCGTCATCTTTTGAAGAGTGATAAATTTCAACTTTGTACTTCTAACTCCCGTTTATTTCCGAAAGACGCGTGCTCAATTCGCGTGCCGATTATTGAATTTGATATTAGTCGAAAAAGGACCATCCCTTGCTCTGTGTGACTTACATCTTCTTCCCTTCTCCCGTGAAAATCCTTTAGAATGGGGCGTACGTCTCTGATCTAATATCCCCAAAGATCCCTCAAACGTTTGAATAGACGTTGAAAGCGAATATGAGTTATGTGTATGCGACTCATCGTCAACAAAACTTGACAATGGAATCTTGACGACCACATATGTATGCTTACGTCAATACGAGAGCTTTTTTGGCATTGTGACTATAAGATGGTTCATAACAGATTCGTGTACGGTTCTGAAAGACGTATGAAATAAAAAATATTGCTGATTTTCATCTGATTCAATTATTTTGGTGTCAAATCTCACCTCATTCCCTAATCAGCAATCCATTATTTTTCGTAACAAAATTGCACCGCAGACTCTAGCACTGCCTTTCAACAATCTGTGTAGAGCTTTATCTATGCATTACAATCGTTCGTTGACCACAGACAGATATTTGAAAAGCTATTCTACCGGAAGCACAACTCGCGGTTGACAATATCAAGTTATATTTGACATCTGAAACATATCTCCGATTTAGTAGATATCTTAGGCATTTTTTATAGTCGAGTAATATACTTGATATCAGGAAATTGAATTCTATGTCTTTTGAATTCATTTCAGTTTACAAACTTTTATAGAATCAGAACTGCTGCTTGGAACATCATTGCGATTATTCATTACATCAACTTCTAATTAAAGATGAACATTGAGTCATGACCCTGCGATGTTCGTAATGATTCAGTTCTGAAAGGTCGAGTCGAGATCGTACCACCGTGAAACAAAATGAACACTTTATCAAGCGAATTCGCTCTGATATATGAGTGTGCCCTGTACAAAAAGAAAGAACCTTCAGCTGGACTGTTTCTTGTATTATTTCTCGACCTGGATTTCTTAGTAGTAGAACGACAGACAGGCTCGTGAAAAAACCCTTGATCAAATCTCATCCTCTTCCTCTTCCAACCGAATCGACTCTCGCAATTTTCAATCACATTTCTTCGTTCTAATTAAAAACAACGATCCTTAAAGTAAATTGCCAATTTCTTTGACAGCTGAAACTCTTCTTGGAAAGCAAAGCATCCTTGAATTTCGAACTCTACACGCCGGCGGATACCTTCACGCTGAGCACGATGCTCCACACTTTATTGGACAACTTCAGCAGGTCTGGTTCAATGGATATCCTTATCTCGAGATTGCTCGTAGCGCCGGATCACATCAAAGCTCTCACCAAGGAGTGACACCGATCATCAGGGTTACTGGCAAGTTTGGAAAAAGGAACCATCCTGTGCATCATCCGGTCACTTTTACTTCAAAACATACTTTTGTCGGTTTGCCAGTCCTGAAAGCCTACGTGGAAACCAACGTCTACTTTCAGGTCAGTTCAATCTCTATTTCTTTTCATCTCCTAAACTTTTTAACAAAAGCAAATTCGGATACGTCTCCTTGATCAGGTCTTGTGTACACCATGTTTCAAGATTTCTCAAAGATTTCAAATGATTTCTGTATAGCTTCAGAAACACGTCAATTCCAAATATGTTGTTTTTTTTTTTTTTTTGTCGCGCGGCTATTGGAATAATAAGTTGCCGACTTTTGCACACAGTTCGTCTCAGTACGTATAGTCTCAACAACTTTCAATTCTTTTGTTATTAAAGAATATACAAACAGATAATGAGTTCGATAATAAGGGTACTTTTTAAACACAAAGCACTCCAGCCGCTACATGTCCAGTCGGTTTCCATTACCAAATACCAAAAATGACAAAATCCACTTTCAATACAAATGACTGCCCCTACCTTTTTGAAATTTAGAAAATTCTGGACAACTTTTGGAAATATTTTAAGATAAGAACAAAATTGAAATTATTTTTGCATACCCTTTGAATGTCCGTGAACTTTTGATTATTATCATTTGTTCAAAATATTCGCAATGATAGATTTTCTCTTCTGACATTATCTTTTGTACCCCGTGATAGTCTCGTAGTGTATATTGAATGGCCTGCTATGTAGTAGCCTCCAATCGGTCAAAGAAATCCGAGAGTGTCACAATTACCTGTGTTCAGATTTCTCCATTGCCTGCCAGTAGTGAAAGATAAGAGATCTGTGATGAATTCTTTTCGAAAGATGAGACAGAAAATGAGAGTGCGCGTAGCAGCTAGCTGTCATTCTGACAGTATTAGATGTTTAGCTTTGAATTATATGCTCAATAAACACCTATACCAAAGTTTTACCCTCTCATGCGCGTCGAAAAATGTATGTAGGTATACAGCTATGTACATTTTTGGATTAATGCTAAATATTTCACTTTTACCCCATCGACATCATGCCACTGTCATTCGCATATGTATGAAGCTGGGCGGACACGCATTATTTAAAACGGCTTGTTACACGGGATACAGAAATACATATTATATTCAGATACAAGCGTGCTTGCAATGAAGGAATAAATGCCTATGTACGCGTAATTCCCTTATCGAAATACACGAAAGCCTTTCAGAGTGGATGGGATCACGGACGATGTTATCTCTGCGATTATTGGCTGTGATGGTAGTTACGCGTTTAATAGCCCTATTGCATCACCCTGAATGGTGGAGAGGTAACACTTTATATCTTGATATTTGAGAATGGTCTAATGGCGTGAATCGGCATTGTATTATACTGTAATGTCTGCTATAACTCCATGATTACACTCCAAACGGATCCTTTAGCTATAGTACTTGGTGTAGTTGGTTTTTGACACTAAAAAGTGTGGCTCAAATCAACTATGCCCACCAATCTGTTCGGTTATACTTACGGAAAAACATCGCGTCTTATGTAGAACAGAAAAGAAAATATTTCCGAGTTTTGATCATGATTTTTGAAAAAAAATTCACATTTTTATACCTACATAAATCATTTTGATAGAAATATGGCCAACGATTCTGCATTCGAATGTTATTGTGAAACTTTATAGTATGGAGAAATTATAGTCAACGATCTCGCCAGAATTTTTTGAATCAAATATCATTGTACATCAATAATTTTCTTCTCTGCTGTAGAAATTTGGGCAGGGAGTAGATCGCATTTTATTTTAGAAAATTCATATTCATTTTCTTTCTACATTCTGAAAAGAATTTTCCGCGCCAGACTTTGTACATTTCGATGATCTTTAACTGATCAATACGATTTGAAATATCTGAAACGGTTTAGACGCACTAGAAGTTGAATATTGGAAAAATCGTAGGTTTTATATTCTGTGAATCTGAGCATTGAAAATCCCATTTTCGTTGTAGATATCCCTATAAAAAAATATAAAAAAATCAATATGTTGGTTGTGTTGAACTGGAATTCCCAATACCTATAGATATACACCGCGACGAGCCGAAATTCCGCGGTAATATATCTAACATTGTTTCGTGTTAGCAGAACCTTTCGGCGCTGTTCTGATACAAATGGTGTTGAATTTCGCACGAACCGAACCGTATCGGGCAAACAATATAGTGGTACAGCTGACAAAATACCTGCAGAGTTTGTATAATTTCCACAATACGCAGCTGCTCATTGCCTACAGTCTTAAAATTAAACATTTCTAAGTTTTAAACTTCTGACTATAAACTGACAGGTCTAAATTAATTCAAAGCTTCAAAAACTTTACTCGGTCTTAATACTTTTATGGTTGTACATGAACAGCGTGAAGATAAAAAAAAAAAGTCAACTTAATTTCTGTTCTCGCAACAATTTCAAACTATATTGTGATTATTATAATAAAACTGTTTCTTCTGCTGCGCGTCAACTGAAATTCTATGCCATCATCTGAAATGTCTGACTAACGAAAGCATGTTTTTAAAGTTTAATATTTTTCTTACCGGTGATTGAGATTTTCAGTCTAATTCCACACGATGTACCCATGTTTTATTTATTGCTAAATTAATAGCTATGCTCTGACCCAGATTTTTTTCTAAACTCCCAGTAATTAGAAATTCAATTAACACCTCTACGCTATCACCCTTTGATATGAGAGACATCCAAAGCGAGATCGCGCTGACGTTATTCAGGGTAAGTGAAAAATTACTTTATCACCGTCAGCAGCTCAGCCCTTCAAAAGTTTTCGAAAGAAAATCTTCTTCGAAGATAGCCTTACGTCGCCCCCTTTTCGTCCTTCCAAGTTGCTGACGCTTTCGCTGACAGCCGTTATAGCCGCCTTCGAATATTGGTTTCTATTCATCAACCGCATGTTCTTTTCAAATTAATATCATTTTCAACGTTGCAGTAAATATCAAAGTTTCGTGCTCCCTTGGGCATAGTTTACCCAACGTTTTCTTCTTCGATCCCAAAATTTACGACCATTTTTCTTCTTCATCTTCTCTTTAGCAAGGACTTTTCCTTTCCAATTATATAGGTATTCAAAAACTTGATTAACAATAATTGAACACTTGATCTCTGTATAGGAGAAAAGCTCTTGAGCTTCTGTACGATCTCTGTTTAGTTTTTCCATTTCTTTATCTATACCTGAAAATGTCATTTCGTTCTCGCGATTGAACCGTTACAAAGCTATACATACCTGTATATGAAAATAGAATATCGACAGGCTGCCACAGCTTTCAAATAGATTATATACGTTGCAATAACAATCACTTTGATTCTCTGACACGAGATTCACAGAAAGTACACCGACTTTTTTCCATTCGTGTAAGTAATTTGTTATATAGGTATAATATATACGTTTATGAATTAGAAAGAAATAATTCCCTCTGCCAATTGGGCTTCTCTCACATAAGTAAATAATTTCAATTTTAATTCCACTAAGCAAGCTAAAGATGAATTATTTACACACTGTGCTGTAATATTATACAATGCTAATGTTATTAATTTTATTTTTCTCCATTCACTGTGTATGATTGTTTCAAATTATTTCAAATTGCGTCAAACTGAATCTGACGTAACTGTAATCACGACGTAACTGTGCGCGAATGAAATGCTTGAATCCCAATTAATATAACTGTAAATATTAAATATTTGAATCTCGAAGTTCCAGGTCTAAATCCTTTCCGCACTGTGTGAAAAATCATCACACCTGATCCGTACTAACACGAGATTTCTTATAAATACTTGTATATTTCTGATGCAGGCGATTGCCCAGTAATATCGTTATAGAATGAAATCGAATCTAATGTGGAAATTTTATGGTATTTTGTCCAAGCATAAGGAACAATTACTGCAACATATCTTTAATTAAAAATAATATCATTCCAGTTCAAGACACGTGAGGCGAACGGACTTCTCTTGTACAACGCGGGCCGTGAACGTGACTTTATTGCTGTCGAGTTGGTCAATGGCCACGTTCACTACGTGTTCGACCTGGGGGACGGACCCGTCCGCGTCAGAGATACTTCCAGGTCTCGGTTGAATGATGGCAAGTGGCACGCGGTAAGCATCGGTCGTCCAGCACCCCGGAGACACACTCTGGCCGTTGACGATCACGTGGCAGCCGTCAATAGTCCAGGGAGTAACGAAAACTTGGACTTGGATGGAATTCTATACGTAGGTAAGGGGATCGTATATGAAATGAATTTAACCATATATTTTTCCATTTCTTCAGAAATTTCTATCACTTTTATCACAGAGACTGCAGACTAACAGCTAGGATAAAGAATTATATTTTTACATATGAATTTATACAAGATATCATTTTTTTTTTTTATACGTTGAGAACATCAAACCAAGTGTTTCTTCTCCATTCTGGAGAACAGTGGTATATTTTGTGAAACTCCAAAGCGATGTTGATTTACAAGTTTCCACGTGATGACGCAAATCACGAATACTCATGAACTAAATCCTATCACATGTTCATTGTATACGAATCATCAGATTTGCTATACTCAATTGCACTGCCAATGCTATGAATAGCATACAGAAACTGGTAAACTAGAAAATTAAACTCTCACAGAGTGAGTTTCGTTTAGCTATATCGGTAGTGAAAAGAGAATAGAGTAACATGTTAACACCGATAATAACACGTTTTTCAATCAAACTTGCTGAGAGATGCCTATGCCATTTCGAATGAATATAGGCAGCTGAAAATCAACCAAAACGTTAGTTTAAACTACAGGAAAATTGTAGACTCAATTCCAAGCTTTGATAATCGTGAAAAATATGAATAAGAATTGATAGAAAGCGTCGCGACGAATTTCGAATAGAGGTCGGATCCCTAATTCGACGCTATCTAGAGGATCGCTTTGACCCATTCAACAACCCTTCTCGAAACTGGACCTTCTCCAGGTTCAACTTCCGTATCCCGTTGGATTCTGCTTTCCTTTCTCTCTCTCCCTCTCTTTTTCTATCTATCTATCTATCTATCTATATATCTATCTCTCTCTTATCCTCTATCCTTTCCAGTTCTGAACCACTTGAATGGATTGGACAACGAAACGAATCCTTTCACGAAATAGGACTGAGTGGTATAGAAGTATGTTTGTACATGTATTTATTATACCTGTATGTATAAAAGGAAAGGACTTACGGACGAACTACTCTGCCGTATATATATACGAATGGAGAATTGAAAGGAAAAACTGCGGGAGTGATTTCCAAATGCTTCTCTCGATATTGAACAGCGATTATTATACATATATATACATACCTATACATGCATAGACTTCGAAATCCCGTTACTGAACAACTGAGGCAAATTAACTTCTCGTTGTAGTATTATTATATTACTGTTCAAATACATACAACGAATTTCCGATGATATTTTCAAGATTTCATACAACAATCTGCATAAAATATTCTCATATAAACAAACATACCTATCATTGGACGGAGAAATATCAACTTGTAATCTTCCAAAGAAACATTAAATTTTACTTTTTCATAATGTAGCTTTGAAATTGGCTTATTGATACTTCAATGAAACTATCTTTCACGTTGATTCAATAATTTTGCATCATGATTAAGAGAACCCAGACGGTATTGAGTTGATAGTCAAATCCAGATCATCAGTTTGTCTCTGAAGAAAGTCCACCTGAGAATTTCTCTCACAGTGCTACGACCGAGAAATAAACCTAAAAGGCATATAGCGAACGTTGAAATGAAATGAGCCTCCAACTAATTTCCGGAATTTAGAAAAATTAGTAGTCGTACTATCAATATCAAATTATTAGTATAACTGATTTGTAGATGTTTGTAGAATTACAATGCCAGGGGACCGCTGTTTATAGTACGCGTGTTTCGGAAACTGATTATCGCTGGTTCAATCAGTCTCCCTGCCTTTCTTGTCTTTCCGACTTGATCTCTCTTCCATTCTATTTTTTTTTCCCCCCACTGCTTGCTCCAGCGTTCTCCATCCTCCTCCTTGAACCAATTGTGGCCAATGACAGCTAGAAATATTGCTTTGGGATCAAGAGGGAAAGGCTTCGGTTTGGGGAAGCTCGAGACAGATCCAAAGTGGAAAGAATCGGTGGGATTATTAAATTCGTCTGATGAAAATTCTTTCACCTCTCGTTTTCGCGTAGTCTGACTGATTTGGGTTCAAGTCGAATCGAGAAAACTTTGTTTAACTCCTCATGCCCGTGGTAAATCATGTGTGATATATACAGATCAGTCCTAACAAAATGATCAAGTAGTTTGTTCAGTCGGTCTTCACCGAGGCATTCATTTCACCTTAATATCAACCCTCGGTATTAATTACAGCAATTTTAACACGTCACATTTTCATCCTTTCAAGGTATAATAATTCTTTCGTCGCACGGAAGTCTGGCGATGTTTTACGGAAGATAATTAACTTCGTTTTGAAATGAGAGTAACATGAGCGTCGCAGATTTCATTCAAGTCACCTTCATGCTTTTCACGAGGAGAAAAAAATTATCGTAGAAGAGTATGGTAATTTGAATACAGACCGAAATAATGGGTCGACTCCGTTGACGTAGACTTTAGATTATACCTTTAATTATTTTTTTTCATTTTCGTTCAATTCAGACGTTATATAATTTTCTGCGGCTGAATAATAGTCGGCCAATCTACATGCAGGATGGAGTAATTGTTCATTGTCAAAGCACAAGCTATAATCACCCTGTGAGGTTTGAAATTTTTCAATCCAGCTGTTTTTCAGAATATCGAGATTATTCATTAGAGGATAACGTAGGTTTTGAATCATGGGATCAATCTGCTGCACCTTCTGTGTAGTTGCTATATAATTGGAATTTCCGCTTCCCGTAAAATCACCAATACCAGAATCTTAGTTATTTCCCTATTTGTACAAAGTATTCGGTGAAGGTATAGAGCCAACTTCTGCAGTTCTAATGAACTATCATTCTAATTAGCAGGGCTTTTAAGGACTAAAACAATAAACAGTAGAGTAAAATGATCAATTTGGCAAGTTGAAGTTTAGAAAAAAGCAAAGAGCGCCCAGACAATTCAAGATATTGTTCCATCCGTCGTATGAACCTTTAAAACACTGTAACTTTTGTCGGAAAACTATTCTTAAATTTTCAAAAGTAGATGACGTATTCGTATGTATATAGAAAATTTACAGTAGGCTACGCTTTAGAGTTTAAACACATAACTCAATTTTTTGTAAATAATAAATCAAAAGAACAAGGCTCAAGAATATACGTATATGGAAATTGAGCAACTTTATACCGTCTTACTGATTTGTGTGCAAATTACATTCGCAGGTGGCGTTGAGAAGTCACAGTATGCTCAACTACCAAAGCACATCTTGAGTCGTCACGGTTTTGAGGGTTGCTTGGCTTCACTTGACCTTAGTGGCGAGAGTCCTGACCTTCTATCCGACGCCATAGTTCCTAGTTCACTCGTTGAATCTGGTTGTGATACACCAGCTGGTCATTCCGGAAAAAAATGCACCCACGACGTATGCGCTAATCATGGAACCTGCGTTCAACAATGGAACAGTTACACCTGCGATTGTGACATGACGAGCTTTACAGGGCCTACGTGTAGTGACGGTATGTATATTTAAATCATACACCGAAGCAATTACGGTAACGCTGGGCAAAATGATGGTATATGTATGTACCTGACATTTCGCGGACTGTAAAGATGTTTGGGTTAAAACCAAATAACTCTCGTATGCCATATAAACAGTTTTGGCAAACGTCATAGCTTCTCCCTCTGAATCAGCGGCTTTGAAAGAAACAAAAACAAAAATAATTGATCCCGAGGATTTTAAGGGTACAACGTTGTATCCCGTTTATATCTGGCTCAAGTGCCATACATGAATTACACTGGAGTAATGATACTTGGGAAATATATACTGGTGTGTGCATTAAAGTCATCTTTGTTTATATGTATCAAGATGCAACGTGGTTTATAGTGTTTCAAAATTTTTATAAGGTGCTCATTTGCTCTTGATGTGCACATCAATGTGCACAGTGTGTCAAGTACTTGATAAATTCACGCCTGTTAAAATACGTATCTTCATAGACTGATTCTGCAAATGGATGGTATTGTAGTTAGCCTCATCAATTTTGTTTTGTTTTGTTTTGTTTTATTTTTCAAGTTAACGCTATGCTTTGTCAAAAGAAGAATCGCAGTTTATGAAAAATAGTTGTATGAAAAAATCATCAGCCAAGAATCACTCAACAAACATATAATGTTTTCACGGGTAAAAATGAATCAAGTTAAATTGCAATGAACTTCACGCTAAACTTGGAATACATAAAGTTTCTACTTCACAATATCAAAAACACTGATGACTCCAGTGAAATTTGACTGATATCAACAAAATGACTTTGCAGCATGCACTAATATTATACGTTGAATGTCATCTTTGCCCTACAACTCAAGATATAAATGGGGTATCCCATTATACCCCAGTGTAGAGTTTCGCCTACAGTATTTTCCTACAATATTGCTACGAACTGAGAAATCTTTCGTTCGAATCAATAAAAAACAGTCAAGTATATTACGTGTACTCGATGTTGAGATGAAAATTGCTATTCTGAAGGTGGAAAGCTTTTGAGGTGATCGCGCATTAGTGTCATTATTCTTCCGACTATGACTGGAAGATTTTAACCATCAGGATTTTTTTTTTTTTTTTGCAGAAGCAACAGCCTACGAATTTGGAGCGGGTCGAGGCCTCATCACATACACATTTCCGGCAGATCGAAGACCGGAAATGAAGAGAGACACAGTCGCCATGGGTTTTGCAACTGGAATCAACGACGCTGTACTTATGCGGATTGAATCTGCGTCGAGCAACGATTACTTGGAGATTGAAATTGTTAGTTCAATCAGACTTCACGTATCTATCAATAGTTATAATTCAGGCAGGCTGTTCGATGCCAAGCGCTTACGCAGTCTTTACAGCAAGTTTATCCTCTGATCCCCGAAAACCATTCCTCACTTCATTACTTCAATTCGACTCAGTGAACTGAAAATCGAAATACGTTCTTGCGAGCGTAAATTCCGCGTTTACATAATTGCGACTGATATGTGAAAAAATAATACAACGAGAATTGATATATTAGGCATCGGTGTTCATATTAAGCCTCAGAGTCTCAGAGTCTCGGATAATTGAACGATATCAAATACTTGCCTACATAAGTCTCTGCGATTTTATTATTATAATAATAATAACATTAAAGAGTGAAATATTTTGCTTCAGTATACAGTTTGCGTCCCTGTCCATTAGAGATAAAACACTGCCACACTAGCTCTGTTATCTATACGAATTAGAGTTATCGAGTTCGACAAATGAATCACAATTCCACAATGTTCATACTTTCCTGTGCTCTGTGAATGGCGAAATTGTACATTGTTGAGTATTCGTTGACTGCTTGAATGAAATTTCATTTGAAGAATTACTTTCACAATGAAAATCACCGCTAACAGTGGGTAGGTATCGTATACTTTCAGCTTCGTCGAATTCCGAATGAATCTACATTTTAATATCTTGAATATTTGCCTCATAGTATTTATACGAACTAATCGTAAAGTGCAAACAGACTGACGTGAGTATTGCATAATTAACGCGTTGTACTTTCAACGAATAAACCAGCTCCATCAGTTTTATGCGTTCCTATTGAAAAACGCGACATAATTGATTTATTCTCATGATTTTGAAATCTTTAATAATTAGGAATAACTAACACCATTGGTATTTCATATACTACATAAATTATCAGGCACAATACGGCGAGGAGATCATCTGAAGTCTATAATTCATTAGATATGATATTTATGTCATCCTGATCGTTACCATGACCATCAGTATCGAAGTAGTATCTTTTCCCCTCTTATTATCCATTGTAGATAATAAATGAATTGTCGATTAACCGTTTACGCGCTTTCAGCAAAAAAATCAAATCACTGCTATGGGTTGGCACTAGCATAGCAATCATAAAACCGATCATTTGACAGAAGTTTGCTATTTGTAAAATTTATCCAAGTTTGAATTCTTGTCAGAAAATGAAGCAGAAGTGAAACGAGAACAGAATTCAATTTCATCAAGTTGATTCAAACGACGTAGATTCCAGCAATATGCGTGCAATTGGAAAAAAAAAAAAAAAAACAGAAAACCTGCAGTGTTATCATTCATCTACTCACAGACTATCTAGTCTGGTACTTTCCTTTTTCTACGTAATATCAGATGTAAGCAGAAAAACGATGAACAAGTTCTCACTTTTACACTATAAATAGTTACTTCTATCCCCGGTAAACGATGAATTAGCTTTATGTTCAAAATATTGCAATTAATTAGAACTCAAATCTTGCAGCACAGCTTGCAGAGCGTGTTATGAATATGTTGACATAACTTCTGCTTCGATGGTTTCAAATTTGAAGAATTCTACGTGTGTGCTGGAATATAATGTAAAGCCACATTCAATTTCATACAAAATCCCAGTTTGGCAGGTAAATTGAATTATGGTTTGAAATTTGTGGGTTCCGGAAAGTATGTATACTACATATACACAGACGTATTTTCGTTCTCTTCAAATAGTCAACCCTTTCCCACCCTTCCGTAAATAATTTTCATACGCGGTGAATCATTCGAAACGCTACACTTCCATTCGAGCACGAATATTATATTTTAGCAATCCAATAAACTCATTTCACAAACAATGAGTCCGGGAATCATGGAAGTTTCACTCATTGATATGTTGCTGTGAAAATCGATCCAATTAAGAACTATGGGAATCACTGCGCCATTGTTTCAAAAATATTTTTCGAAGCTGCGCGAAATCATATGCCTATCTTCATGCCATCATGTAAATAGTTTGTGTAAAGATCACGATCCTGGTTCTGTCAAATTTTATCAAGTTCTGTTCAATGGGTTTGGAAGATAGCCATGTCTTAGTATCTTTCCACTTATTATAACCGAGCAATCATTTCTGTGTATCGATGCATCAAATTATAAATGAGTATAGTTAAAAAAAATTGTTCATTGTTTTCATTACCAGCTGGAAAAAGTGATCTTAAATGATCGCAACACTTTCAAACGTGCTATAGAGCTATTGTATTTGAAGACGAATATTTTCCATACAAGAGCAACTCTCGATCTGCCTGAAGGTTTTTCACGAAAACTTCAAGAACAGCGACTCATACTAACTCTTTTTTTTCTTATCTACTGCTGAAACGAGATGAGATCATGAACAATGAATCAGAAAATTTAATGAAGAACAATGGCAGTACTTCCTGAATAATATTTTCTTGGAGCAAACGATATATGACAAAAAATATAAGGAAAGAAACTGTATGCGAAATGGCGAAAGTAACGTAATATTTCTTATTGGCACCTTAATCTTCCTTGTTGAAAATTTACGTGCAATATATTTCAACTAAAACAAATGAAAACGGAATGGTTGAGAATATTTTGTATCTCACGATATTGGAATCATTTCAGTTCATATTTTCCGTTCTAATTAGCGTTACCGATTCTCTTCTTTTATAAACTTGAAATAAGACGGAGTTTGAAAAGATGATGAATGAGTATATTCCACTAAAAAGCATTCGATTTTTCATTTAAATTTACGTAGAATGAATTGGTATAATCCATCCATAAAAAATTTTGAATTCCAAATCACCTGTCCACATACAAACAGATGGGCGCATGGGGCTGAATAAAATTTTTGAAAACAATCATGCGAGTGATATAACGTGCTCATAATCGAACAAGACTAACTTGTTTGATCCAAAATTTTGACACCATGAAGTCACTTTGTGCAGAATAAAAAATGTCACCATGAAAAAGGCGATGAATAAATAATTGGGACTTGATAGTTAAACAGTTTCAAAGTGCTCCTATGAATCAAGAAATTTATGATTCAGGCTACAAACATTTTATTTATACCTTAGACGGAATTTACAAAGAAACATTCTACGAATAGACTAATCGTATAAGCAATGCAGTTATTAACGTCCGGGGCT
Organism: Ametastegia equiseti; assembly: GCA_963989295.1. Classification (NCBI taxonomy): domain Eukaryota; kingdom Metazoa; phylum Arthropoda; class Insecta; order Hymenoptera; family Tenthredinidae; genus Ametastegia; species Ametastegia equiseti. Next base: position 9,066,888 of record OZ022397.1, read on the forward strand.
TTTGTTAATAACAAAGAGAAAAAAGAACGGAAAGCATCGCGGAAGGCATTTTATTGAGAGAATTTGGATAGGTAGGTGTCAATTACACTAAAATATCGTCCGTTTTAGGGGTTCAATAACTCGTGGTTTAATTCAGGTACACGCGTAGATTGCATGGATTACGAGAGGAAAAGGGTACATATGTAACCCCATCAATCAACACTTGTCCCTTTCAGTTCCCGGGAATTCTCTCAATAATTGTGTTGAAAATCTGGAAACAATTGGATTAAACTTTAACCAATCCTCTACTACGAATCAGCTCAACAAAATTACGTCTTCAATTGTTTTGGTAACTCTCTAAATTAGTTGATGAATTCAATTTCAGGTTTATCCAATCTAAAAACTTTCTACCAGTTCCCTAAAATTATCCAACAAAATTACTCCCTCGGTAATACAGGCTATAATATAATTGCTATTTTAACCCTAAAATCCCACTATCACATTTTTTTTTTTTTTAATTTTACTCTTATCACTCACACTGTGGAACAATCGTACCCCGCTATGTATTACCGTTAAATTCTTTCCGTGGGTCTAGATAGGATCGTATCATGAATTATATCGTATCATAAAGTGAAATTCCACGCAAGTACTTTGGTAAAGGAGAAAAGTGAATATTTGAAGGAGAAAAAAAGAATATGAAAGCTAATCAATCGCACGTTATAGTTTTTGGTACCAATAATACTACGGATTTTTATTAACCTTTAGGAAATTAGGGCTTCTCGTAGTATTTGACAAGAAATTGTACATTTCTTTTCAGTTTTATTGACATGAGTAGATGAAGATTTCAATAAAAAGAAATTATGAATAAAGTCTGATATTTCCCTGAAAATTCGGGAAAACTCGGTAGACGTAGAAATTCTCACTGCGGAGTATCAGTTCAAGAGTACACCTGCGATTTCTTCGATCAATTCAACATAACAAATTTAGATTCCGAATCTTTCGCTGCCGGTTAGCAATCACTGTCCTACATTTTGATATCAAAATTCGATTCATATACGTACAATTTACAATCGAATATGAATTGTAACTTGATTTAAAAGACTAAATCTTGAAAATGTACAGACATGTACACCTATAGAGTTAGAAAATTAGTTTTTCATTTTGTTCTTTGTTCTGCAAATTTTTGGGTCGAATGACTGACGTGAGCAATATTGAGGTGGTAATCGAAAATGCAGTTACACAATTGAAGACTCATGAATTTATAATTGTACAGGTATAGATCTATTTTGACAACTGTTCCGAGGCAGTAGTCTATTTTATCTTTTCCACTTAACGAATAAATTCTAGATCGATTTTTTATTGATCTTATTTATAATTTCAGGTGGAAGGCAACGTTTTTGCGGTCTACAATATGGGAACCAACGACCATCCTATTGGCGAGGTTGGCGTCAAAGTTAATGACAATCAGTACCACGTCATTAGATTGTCGAGAACCGGAGCCAACAGCACCTTACAGGTTGACGACTATAATTTGCAGTCCAATCATCCTTCTGGTGAGTCCGAACTACTGTATCATATTGTTTCACTCGCCATCATATTTGCAGCCTATTCGTGAAAATAGTCTTGAACAAAAATGTAGCGAATTGAACAATGAATTGTTCAATTGAACAACACCAGAAAAAACCCTGATAAGCTGAAGTCATAAACTTCTACAAATTGAATCATAAATCGATATGGTAAAAAGTTCTGATCATTTTTCGTTTGTTATTATATTCACAAGGAAACTGAAACGAATTTTGCGATTATTTCGATTTGCTCGTGATTTCGAATTTAGCAGCTAGACTTCTTCCTCCATTATTTTCGTGATCCCAATTATTTTGTTTATTTACATAAAATTGGTTCAATTTTTAACGTACATTGATTAATAAATCATCCTAAATTGTAAACAATTATTAACTTTTTTGTCATTTTCTAATTTCTATTCTTGATTCTCAATCTACTCGAAAATTTTGAACAATTATTTTCTCCCTTCTTCATAATGAGATCATTTTCTTTACATATAAGTATATCTTTCTGTTTCCTAGCCAGTTCATTTTTGGTACTAGCTGCCCCTTATCCCCTGGGATTTCTGTCCCATAGGGACCCTACGTTCTTGCATTCGCCATTCTTTCCCTCCGTCCTTGGAATCCGCTTCCAGCCCTTTTACCGGTACCCTTGTTTTTTTTTCCTTTCATGTCTTTCTTTCGTTTTCCTCCGTCTCTTTATTTCCATTATCTCTTCATTCAAGCCCTCTACTTTTCTCTCTAGTTTTTCTACTTTATCCACTGGCTTTCTTATCGTTTTTATTTTTTTTTCCTTCTATGTTTTGCAGTCTCTTTTTCCACCCCTACGATTTTTGTTTCTATTTCCTCCCCTGCCTCTGTTTCGCTTCGTTCTATTTTCTCTCGAAGCTTTTTTTTTCTTGTCCAAATCCCCGTTGTTGTCGTCATTTTTTCCATCTCATCAATCATCTCTTCCATCTCTTTTCATTCATTTCCTATTTCTTTTTCTACCTGTCTGATTGTTACCTCCGCCTTCTTACTTTCTTCCTATACCATTTTACTTTTCTTTTTGTATCAAATGTATTTTTTTTTTTTTTTTCGCTTTTTTCTTGAATATACCTGATCCTCTTCACTGTCATTCGGCTTCCTCTTTCGCCCAGTCCAGTCATTCGGAGTTCTGGGGTCTGCCTCTCTTGTCGCTTTATCTCTAATCGGCTTTCCAGCTGATATCTTATTCTCGGTATTCCCGTATGCCCTTACCTCGGTAATGTCTCTTCTCATCGCCATCATTATCTTCTTTTCTTTGGTTCTTCGATAGGCGGTTCCCTGATGGTTTTTCGTTATCTTCTCTCTCTCTCTCTCTGTTATATCAAATCCACTTGCTCCGATGTTTCTCAATAACTAAAAATTGAACTAAGTAGCTTACAAGCGTTTTTTGATGTATTTAGTTGTTTTTTTTCTGAAATATAAATCACGGAGAGTTATATTAGGATCGATATCTCAAAAAATATGAACATTAGAATTGCATATCAAAAATTGTTTTTAGTAGACTAACAGTCGTAACGTAGCCTTTGCATAACTGTAAATCAAAGTGAATTGATCACAAACGTTTTCAATGAATTCAGTTTTCGTTAACATTGATAACACAATTGAGGCTCTGCGTATTGCATATGAAATAGGTATTTTTTCTGACAATACGAGTCGTTTTTCAATATTCGTATCAAGAAAAATTGTTAAGTCACACTATCCGTAAAAATGAAGGAACACTCAGCAAATCGAAATACTCAAAATACTGCAGTAAAATAAAAAGAACAAAATAACAAAATTCAGGCCGATCAAAAATAACCAGCGAGTAACGCAAAAGCTATAATCGTAGATGGACCAGATGACGCTATATGTTTTAACTCCAAGTAACGATTATTCGTAAAAAATTTGTCTCCAAATGAATTTTTGTCAAGTATATATTTTCGAAAATTGCATGGTCGAAATTTCGAGACTAGTTCAGCGTCGTCGGCTTTATCTTGCATGGGAAACATGCAGATGGATTTATCCAGAAATCGTCACAATATTGAGCGAATAACGATGATCGATCATGACACAAATACTTTTTTATGACGCACGCAGAATCGTAAACAAAATCCATTTGTCCGCTGATAAAACGATCATAGATCCGTTTTAAATCACGAAGTACTTTATGTTTGAACAGTAACATTGTGCAAAGCACACAACCGATGGAAACGATCCAAGACAACTGCTTTTGCGAGTTGGGCAGCTGGCCCTTTTATAACTTTTCTTGATGGTGGGAATGGTGGTATAAGGGAATCGCCTATTGGTCTTTCTCGGGACTGAGGGGCCCCTTTCTACAGCCTATAGAAAAGGCTCATTGTCAATTATTGTGGGTTCAAGTAGTGGGGCGTTTGAAACCTAATTTCCTATGGGAAACTAAACGACCATTCTCCTGGATCTGGTCGAAGGGACACGGCTCGTTTTTAAGAAAATTACTTCCTGATTTTGATGTACCCCTGCTCACAAAATCGGAGATAATTGATTTTTCAACAACTTCTAACGCCGATGAAAAGAAACCGTAACCATGTACTTCTACCTACCATTGACCAGTGAAGTATTGTGCAATATTGCATAATGTAATCAGTCGGCTTCGAGCGTATGGATGTTTACGCTTTGGCGACTACTGTTCTCATTTTTGGTCGTAGTATTAGCTATTTGGTATTTCAAAGTCCACTCTACCCACTAATATAGGCTTAGACTTGAGCTCAACAAGCATTGTGGGGATCAGAGGTTTGGTCACTTCAATAAATTCGCCAAAGATCTTAAAAAGAAAATGGTGAAAATCCTTGAGTCGTCGTGAAGTAAAAGAACTTCACGTTCCCAAAAATTAAACCAATGTAACTTTATGATATCCTAATATCTTGTGGCCGCAAATCGAACAGATAAATTCCAAATGGGCTCAATGAATTAGGGATAGTTATATCTGCCGAAAACACAACTAATATGTGTAACAGTATTCGAATGTTAAGAAAATCTGTTGCATATATGATTGACCTGCACGATTTTTGGAAGTCATATTTTCCACTTAGAAGGTCTTTGCTGCATAGACATACGTTTCCAACATTTTCAGAAAATGTAGCTCCAGGAATTTCCTGCTATCCCGTCCTCAAAAGTAAACATAAGCTATTTTTTTCTTCAGCTCATTGTCAGTGAACGGGAAAAGTGTTATTTTTTTCACACAACTAGAAATATCGATGCTCAGGTATTTTTTGTCATCTGATCATTCCAAGGATCTTATTTTGAGATCCCTTGTATAACAATATCAAATAATGATCAATTTTGGAAGCTGGATTGGTATTTGAAATAAAAAGAAATCATACCTATACTGGTAAGGTTTCGTAAATTGCCTAAATATTCTTCAATTTGTTTCTATACTATTGAGTTATTTTTTCACGTTGGATAATTAAACTGTGTCATGAATATGCAGCAGGCACTCCTGCCAACTTACATTCAATTTTGATAGTCTGAAATATGAAGTATAATTTTCTAGCCTCTTCGAAATTCGTACGGAACATATTCCAAGAATTGGCTTCTACCAGACGTCCTGATTTATGAAATTGCTATGTTTTGCCAATGAAAAAAAGGGTCAATTTTTCGAACTTTAATGACAGTTTGAAAATAAACCGAAGAACGCTTTGTACCTACCATATCGAGCAGCGTAGTCCCTTACAAGCTCCAAAATTCTGCTACATCCCTAATATCCTTCGAGACGCTAATCCACCTAGTTAGTCACGGCCCAATCGCCGAGCCCATAAATATGTCAGGATGTTTGCCTCCTTCTCAGTCCAAGACTACAAAAAAAATTCTGGATACCTGATCCGAACCTGAATCTCCAACGACTACACCGAAAAAAAATCCAAAAAATCGTGCGCGCCATGTTTTTCAATTGCAGTTACATACGTCAATAAAAATTGTCCTTAATCGAAAACCATACCCTACCCCTGCCTCATAATCTGTCACCTTTTTTTCATGCTTAAGAGATTAGAAAAAGGTACATGGAAAAAATTATCCAATAAACCAAAGTTGTGGAAGTATTTTTTCATACAAGTACCTCTAATAGCGATTCTCAAAATTTTACCGAAGTCTCTCCTGAAATACATTTACAACTATCTATCCGCCTATAGTGTAGAAATACCAGTTCTGGGCAAAACAATTGGTGACATTATTGCCAACAACTTTCTCCAACAGGATTCTAGTAAATCTTTTTTCGTCATATGTAGATAGATAACCATTAGTCCCTAAAAAGTCCATGGGAAATGAATTTCCTCAATTTCACTTATTCACTCTTGAATTCAAAGTCTATAATGTCTGCAACGCGGAGTCTTGCGGCATTTATTTATCGTCTGGCAACGGTTATACCGTTATTCTTATACCTGGAATGGGTTTATGGCGATATTTTGCATACTCGAAATGATCACGAAATATCATTGGATGATTCCTCACTTTTAAAGTAAAAGTGTACTAACACTATATGCAGACGTAAAAAAAAAAACATGGCATATTATTCATCCTGCAGTTTTAATTATATTTTGCTGAATAAACTGGGACTGTTTCAGATACATTGGCACTACGTCTTCATTTGATATGAAAGTGTAGTGAGAATAAAAAACAGAATGCATTACGAATAAAGCATGCAAATATACGTGGCATACGGCTAGACTATTTATGATATTCAAAAGAATGGTGCAGCGCACACATGGCAAGTTCAACTCTTCAGACGGGGTGAATCTAATTTGATTTAATTGGAATAAATTTGCCTCGTTTAGAGTCACTAGCTCTACAGTGGCATATCAGCCTGATAACTAAATTCATGAAATTATGCGTAGAACGGTCACCCCGGTAACGAAGATTGCCTCTAGTAGGTGTCTGCAGTAGGGTATTCTGATCATAAACTTTAAAAGGGCGTTCCTCGAAGGGTTTCCTCGATGCTAGTTCCTCGACCTTCATATTCTCCGGGCGTCTAAGTAGCTCAAAGTTACTTAGAACTCAACCCTTTCCGAGAGTGATAATTAGTCCAAAAGCCCATTTAACGCTAAAGGCAATTAAAACGAATTGAACCGCTTACGTACCACAATACTATATGTTAACGAAATAAATTCACGGTCTCCCCACCTAATTTTCAACTCCAACGTAACTAAAACGTGGGGCGAACAACCCCTTCAACGTTCTGCAGCCCCGGTGGTTATAGTCACAAAGTTTTGTTCAAAGCTCAACTCTTTCTAGTCTGAAAATATTCGCGCATAAGGTGATCGCTTTATATTTTCTAGTTTCGCCTTTGTACCTGGCAATTTTCAACTATATGTATATACCTAATATTAAACACTTTCTTGCTGCAACAATCAAGCGATTCTCGTCGACCTCTCGATGAACTTGCTACCCTGGTATGAAACCTAACCATCTTAACCCTTTCGCACTCAATTATCCCATTCATGTTCTTCTAATCACGGCACTGATTTACCTGACATTTATGTGTTTCATCGTAAGTTTGCTGATCTTTTTTTTTCAACTGACGTTTACACTCTTCTGTGGATTTCCGAATATTGGAACAGATAGTCAACTGTTTGCAATTTATTACGTCATATTATGTATGATAAAATTTTCCTTCTCAAAAGCATAGTCGAAATAGTAGACTACTATCCTGTAACTTTTTCGCCATATTCCAAGACGTATGTTTAGTTTATTGTTAACAATCCCGGTTGGTTATTCTGGATTATCTATCTCTCCCATACGCATACAACGTCCAATAGGTATAGTTTTTTTTTTCCCAGAAGGTGTACACCTGTTTGGTACATCGCTTCTCCAAATCCTGGATTATCCAATAGTCGAAGTTTCCGAAATAAGCGTGTCAGTGAAATATTCTGAGAAGTTTGAAATCATCGGTCACCGCTGAATAATTAACCACAAGCACAAATTTGGAGTTGATTAGAAAAAGAATAGAAACTCAAAAATTCTCCAAGTGATTTGGATCATCGATTCTGTTTTTTTTTTTATTTTTGTTTGTTTGTTTGTTTTCGGAAACCATGGCTCGGTATTGGGCCAAGATTTACGTTCTCAAATCTGCTTACAAATCGTGTAAAAGCATTCAGAGATCCCGCAGGGAAATTTCCTTTCTGTGAAGGTGTTTGCCAAAAGTAATTGTAAAAGTAACGGTTGTCATTCATTCATTCCCATTGATTTTTTTCGGGTAAAATACCATATCGGTGAAGAGAAATTTCCCTAGGGAATAAATCGGAGTAAATTATCGTTGAATCTGTTGTACCCTAGGGCTTATAATCGCAAAATATCATATTTAAGCTAGCATATGGATTGCTATTTTTCCTCCGATGCAACATAGCGGGGTTGATACCTACTTCTCCACATATGTAACTTCAAACTAACCCGGACTCACCCTATGTGCTTACGCCATAGCGTGGCGCGATACGCCGACGATGCTCCTTCATGCTTCTGTTCCCCTGGCTCATATGTGGAAAGTGACGTATCCCCGCGAGCCACGTGATTCGAAACGGTTTTGACTAGGGGAGTTGCGGGTCGGTTGACGCAGGAGATAACTCGACGGAGGGGCAGGATTGAAGTTCAAAATTCCAAAAGTTCCGAACGGTCAAAATTCGAAATTTATTTGAGATGCGATTCTGAATTTCTAAAAACGTTAGAGTCTAGAAATTGCAAATTCCAAAACATCAAATACAGACAGCTCAAAGATCGGAGAGTGAAAAACTCAGGAGGTCCAGAAATCCGCAAATTTAAAGGAAGCTCATGACAAAGCTGTCAAATAAATGACGTTGCATAATAGCGAATTCCGAGATTTGGAGTTTCGGCTTTTCGGATCTTCAGTTTTCAGAATTTTTAACTTTCGGTGTTTTTCCATTTGAAGTTTTTCAAATTGGCTACGTAGACTTTTGGGAAAATAATCTTTCTAAAAACTTTGAATCGGTAGAAAGAAATTTTTTCTAGGAATTGATCAGCTTTTGAAATTCGGAATATCAACCCCGTATCTCGTAGAACCGTGATTTGAGAGAAACTTTTCCATTGTAACTTTCATCATACTGGAATAGAGCTATTTTCATAATTTACGAGTATAGCACGGATGAAGGCCGCTGTCATTTTAAATAATAATTATTTAACGAAATAATATATCGCTCTTGTATTATGGAAGTGACAGAAACTGGAAACACAGCGAGAAAACATCACACTTTTTACAACTGATTTATGTCCCCTGATCCCTGATCTACGACATCACAAAAAAAAGTAGAACTCTTATTTCAGGTGCGGACAAATCAATTCTACTAAAAAATGTGTGGATCTAATCAAAAATATATCTGATATGTAGTTCAGGGTATTACATCGAACTGCATGAATTTACCTAGAAATTAGTGATATACTATCCGACAGTAAAAAATTTGGAAATAAGAATAGTGTACAGTACTGTACGTAGTTCATCCTTACCGTCGTAGTAAAATTTGAGTTTTACAAATTTACAAATTAATATAGTCATTGCTGTCGATCAAGGTATGTCAGGGTGAAATTATAAAATTACAAAATTCAGTTTACAGTGAGATTATCGATGTGCCATCAGCCATCACGATAGTAGCAACCACGAACGTAATATACTTGAATAAAGAGGGCATTCCAGAAATCGAAGCCCCGGCATGATCTTATAGTTTCAGGTCACATTGTGGCTTATACCATCACTGCAAAAGGGTTCGACATGGCGATAGAGTTGACCCTATAACGGTAAATTGGAAGCAGCGGCGACGCCACATGATAGCCTGATACGAAAATAGTCCATTACAATCGAGAAACCTGTTAACCCTGAGATTTCGATCAATACATTCCCAAAGTACAGTTTTCGATTAAATCCACCCTGCGAGCCATCTCTGTGTCGATAATGATAGGATGTAAGCAATCTGGAGAACACCGTTGATCAGATCAATTTCTATATTCGGAATTGATACCTGCCAGGCAAAGCAAGGATTCATGTACAAATATGTTCTACCTCAAGTATAAACATCTTCGTATAGTTTAAATTACACTTATCCTGTGCAAAGGCACACATTGAGCAGAATTATAGGAAGACTTTGATTCCTTGAAAAATGCTGTAAGGTGTAATGATTCGAAGGTCGTATTGATTCGTTGTGTTTAGTTTCGTTCTTAAAAACTAGAAAGTAGGCAAATATCGCATCCAGACTTCAAAATTTAGGGAAAACAAAATAGTAGAAATGTCAATCAATTTTTGCAATGTGAAAAAGCTTTCTGTTCTTCTGATGGAAGTTGATTGTCGCATCTCATCTGTATGTAAATCTATGTACTATGTATGAGACGGTGTTATACTTATGCCTCTGAATATGCTTCTCAAGACTGTGAAACTTCTGTAATAACACTGCGTGATAGAAAAAGTTCTTTACCAATAGTACCAGGGTCCTTTATAGGAGCCCTTTAAAGATACCCTCCCAAGTACTGAGGTGGCAAAACCTAGCATGAAATGTCTGACCTACCCCAAGTATTCACACTTTCTATCTTGATATAGTTGCCTGATACCAAAATGGATCAATTCTTTTAAGAACCTCAACCCTTTCGACGTACCTTTTCCGTTGTATGATATGTATGGCAGGATCTACTGGAATAATTAGGGTTCTTTCAGAATTAAATAGGCAGAAATTTCCATATTATTAAATACCATCTTCTTCGCTTACTGCCCTAATAACGGAATACTAAATTTCTATTCAGATAATCTCCGAGGTTCTGCCCTCTATTTTGACAGGCAATTCAACTCAAGCGCAGGTAAGGAAGGCTGAACTACAGGGTAGACCCTTCGTCTGTGTTATTAATGAATACAGCCTCAAAGTACTTCTTTGAAAAGTATACGCCCCTAGTCACTAATTAGGGGTTTCTATTCAGCGCACTAAAATTTCTACATCTGCACTCCATTCTCCTGCATCTTATCTCTTGCTTCATAGCTGAACATTCGATCTCATTGGAACAACCTTCATAGGTATTATTCTTACCAACTTGTATGTGAATAATTAAATGATATACCACTAGAACACGTATTGATTAACTCATGTCAAATTGTCAATTGCTTATTAGGTTATCCGTTTGATAATTTGTTAATGAGGTTTGCGTTTTCACATTGCCTAATTATCTCTCGGACACAGTCAGTGATATAAGCAAGGGCGTATTGAAAAATTGGTTAACATTTTGTTTTTCCATCACTTTTGGGAGCGGATTTTTATTGGTCGAAGCCATTTTTTGAACCTGTTTCTTTTTTTGTTTTGTTTGGATGGGTAAATCTCCGCCGCCATTATTACAAAAGACAGCTCCAGGACCCTCGAAATTCCAACTTCTCGATTCTGCTTTACTGTTCCCCGGGTCACGCTGGAAGATCAAATTTCAATCATGGAACTTAGAACAGATGCCGCTGTTTTTAGGCGCCATTCTCGGTCGTTGAATTCTAACCCATTGCATGGACTTTCTTGTTTGCCAATGTCATAATATGACAACACGATCTGAAGATCCATCAACCTATAACACACGCTTCGAATTTAGCTACTTCTTTCCACTATCGAAATTAATTTGGAAACTATTGCACCGAGATTTGGTGGATAGTTATAGGCATCGATCTCATAACGTTGCAAAAGTAATTGACGTTATATGAGAATAACAGTAAGTGCGATAAGATACAACTTTATACATGTTAACTTTATACGGTGCCATAGCCTGATCTAGAATTTTTCATCGCGACTTTGTAAGCTTTGACCAACTGCATCACGATTCCACCTTAGCCCTGCAACCCTAATACACGATACCACAAATTTAACCGTTGGCAACGTCTTTTCTCACGCTGCGAGAAAATCTCTGACCCACCTCCTCTCGCAGTGGTTGTTGTACCAGCATGGTCACAAATTATGGGAAAATTTTTTTTTTCCTCGTAGCCCCATAAATTTTCAAAGAAATTGTATCTTTAGGTCTTAAGAATCGTCGTAAGAAGATCGGTTTTAATGCGAAGAGGATCATACAGAACATAAAAATGAATGGTCATTGTTAGGTTGGCCTGTGATAGAAAATCTGCGTTCTATAGGTTGGGGAAAAAAAATAAATAAGCTACAAGCTATTTGGTTCGGCTGAAAAGATTGGTACAAACCAAAATCCAAGTATACGAACGACCCGATACCCAATTTCTCAGAAAGTGGGTTTGAGGGTTTCTTGACGCCCATCACAAGAGAATTACGGAATGCTTTCCTTTCCAATACAATAAAACTCTCAGAATTTTCCCTTCAAGATTTAGGCTTGTGATCTTTGCCGAAATAACGTCGTCTTTGCTGAGCGTGAGAACCAAGGCCTCACGGGCGCTTGTTCGTTCCCAAGATTATCAGGGAGTCAGACGATACCAAGAATGTCAAGGGTGGCTTACCTAACTTATAGGGTCGAGGAAGATTTAATCGCTTTGAATCGTATCTTTTGATTCTTACATCAACCGTTATCCGATTTTCTGATACCGTTTCATTTAATCAGATTAGATCACTTCAGATTTAAGATATCACAAGTACTAGCCCATGATTCATTGAAGTGTCAAGATTGTCTCAGATGTACTTATGTGCCTACATAGACGTGTAGTCCTATAAAAATTCGCGTCAATTTTTTGATCATTATAGTTGTAACGCAGATCGACGTAAAAGAAAATCGAGCATGTTTGCAAAATTCTCTAGCAAATAGTTTCAATGTGGAAATCGAAATATTTCACATATTTGGAGCTGGCAAATGACTGCAAAACGCAGTCACCATATAAATAACATGGAATGTGTACCCACTCCGATTTTCCAACCCGATGAATCACTTTTTCGTTTGAAACATTATCGTCATTATAAAAATCTTCTTATACTGATTGTGAAAATAAAAACCAGTCGTTAACAACCTTCGATTAGATACATTCCGAATACCTTCTGGCTTCGTAATGTTATAGATCTTTTCTTGTGGGGTCATGTTTCGAATCATTAATAAAAATCAATGGAACAGAGAAAGAATTCAACGGTTCGCTGAATAATAAGATTCCAAATTAAAGCCTTTGAAATTCGTGTAACGCCTAAACAGCGCATTTCCGCCGTTTCCTGCCGAATCAGTTTGAGACTGGAATAAAGCCACTGCACTGCAGGTATGTGAATATAAGAATGTTCGACATGAGGTCATACGTGTCGTAGAATTGACTCGTGAGAACCAAGTTTCTATCGACCGATTCACCCTCCCATGGATATTAGAATAACATGAAGTTTAAGAAGAACCCCATGGGAATTAAGATTGTGAGAATCTGACACCAAAGAATTCGTATCTGAAATTCTAAATTGCCGAAATTCTTGGACGGCACATTCCTGATGTGCATGGCTGGTAACCGAGATTTATTGACAAAGGCCACATGATACATAAGTGATACAAAGAAGACTGGGAAAAGAAGAAACACTTCGGGTCATATTAAAGTACATCGCATCTCTATAGCGACACACCAGCTTCCACAGTTAGCGTGAGAACCAGACGTCTGATAGCTGACTCTGCTTCCCATGGCTATCAGAAAAACATGCCATACCGAAAGCTATCGAATGAAAAATTTTCGAACTATTGCCTACGTCGAGAAGAAATCACCCCTAAATACTATGTACGAGAGGTTCTCGGAAGGTTCGACTTATTCAAATGGCAAAATAGCCTTTACAGAGCAGAATTTTATGTGAAAGTAGACAATGTGAGTGTATATGTATATGGAATGTGTCAAGAATTTTCATCGTGCATAAAAATGCAGTGGTATTCTCACTCTAAAAGGCATTGCACTCGGCGTGAGAACCAGGTTTCCATTGGCTAGATCTCATTCCCATCGGTATTAGAGGAACATAACCATAGCGAAGGTTTTTCGAAATTTGAGCTTCCAATGAACTTGAGACGAAAAAATTATCCCCGCAGCCTGCATACCTGATGTCTCACGCGTTCTCGTTTGACACATATTTCAAATACCTCATCAGTATTCCTAATTTTTCATGATTTTTCGTCAAGGATTTCCGGATACATGCATTCGCCATATATTTTTCATATGGCATTCCAACGTCCCTTCACAACAGAAATATTTTGCAAATCTATTGAAATGGTAGACTGTGGTCAAATGATTGAAAATCCACTTCTTCTTTTTTATCTTGTCCAAATATTTTGACAATGGTCAGAGATCCAATTAAGTTGCATAGGGGCTGATTTTAAAGAGGAAACCCATTACTTAGCTATATTCACAGATTGTTCGAGTATTAAACTTGTAAGTATTGAAGATGAGAAGGATAAAGGTAGTCTATAGCCAAATATGTTTGGATAATTTTCTCAAGCTTAGCAGGTGTACCAGTTATAAATAACTTGCATATTATACCTACCTACTTCAGGTATGCGATTTAAAAACGCTTTTGTGATAAATATGTCATCTTCTCACGATGGAACAGGTATGCTTTGGGATCAGAAGATCTTCTACCGTGAGAACTAATATTTCCAACGGTCAAAATCAAGAAACTTCTTATGAGGGTAGCATGGAGCAAGAGGAACTCGAATTTCTCCATGCACCGTAAAGGGATGTTAGGTATATCTCGTTCCTAGTTTATATCTCGTTTCAAACATCGTGTGGAAAAAATACAAAATTGATGTTAAAATATTTATCAGACCTATATAGTAGCCCTCGCACTTTGACTAACTCTCAAATCGGTGACAAAAATTACGGTATTTGAATAGGTATGGACCTATATCAAGTCTTTCGGTTATAGTGACTGAGAGTCGGATCCAAAATTTACTAAATACATTCAATTTCTCACTAGTAAATCTATTATTCCCAAGCCGTGATAACCAATTTTTTTTCTCTCACTGGCTGTAGTACATGTGTAAAATATTTTCACATTTGCAAATTCTTTGCCGCATTTTCCATGGCCGATGCATTTCACATCCTTACTTGGCTTGCCACACAACAGGTGTTTCTTACCTGAACGAATATTGGATTAGCCCACGTCTGTAAGCCTCAGCCTGGTCGCTATACGAAAGGCCGTTGGGGCTGAAGGGTCTTCAACGTTCAGTTCGTAGAAACCATTAACCATTGCAGCTTGTGGAGTACGGAATAACTTGAGGACAGTCAAAAAACTTTCGCCACACTTCTTTTCGCGGTTTACACTCCTGGTGTTACTGCATACTAAAATGTGTATTTTTTAGACCCTTAAAGAAGAATCGGTTCTAATTAGACATTGAAGTTCACCTCGTTTGCAATTACATCAGTAAGGGAGTCAGTCTCTGTCAAAAACAACTCAAATCAATCAATCGATCAAGTGATGTTCACCGTACAGAGTATAAGACTGAAATTCAAGCATTGTGCAATTGACATCGGTTTTCGGTTCTGCAGAGCAAAGGCTACCGGAATCATCGCAATAATCAAAGGAAACTTCATTTCAATAACTCAGCTGAGAAAATATTGATGGGAATTTCAGTTTTCCACCAACTTTCCCAATAGCTCAGCAACTTCTTACGCATACCTATTTCCCTGTACAGTGAAAATTCGAATTTGTGTGAAAATACAAAACTTTCGGTGGAGTAAGATTTTCCAAACTTGCATTGCCGAATTTCATTACCGAGTCTTCTGCTTCCCTGTTCTTCACTTTTCCTGAAAGAATTTTCCACTCGATGGAAAATTAAATGCGATATTTAAAATGACTGAGTTATACTTACATATTGAATTCAGAAATTATAGTAACATTCGATCCCACTTCCGTTTTGCATAAAAACATATTATTTTCAGTCACGCGGACAGGACTTACAGCTCGGGCATAGCATCTTTATGCGTTGCTTAAAAAAGTATTGTATGTATATGAAAATCCACAACGGCCATATTCGAAACGTTTCGTACCTAAATTTCCGTCTCTTCAATTTCGACGTCCGGGTCCTGCTTACGAAAATCCACTGCGGTGGCATTACCTAATCTATATTTAGCAAATAAGGTACAAAGGAAATTTTGAGGACTGAAGATGATGATTACATTACGCGAACCAAAAAGAGCCACGGTTACATAAATCATACATTTATGCTTGAGAAGTCATCATTTTAATACATCATTTCCATCGTGGACCAAAATATTCTTCCAACCTACATTATTTCATCATGCTCTAAGTCTTGATTCATGCTTACGTATTCTTCTTTTATTTCTCTAATCTAATTCAATTCTGTATATTTTATCGCATAAAAATCATATGCGGCAAATTTATCTAAAAATAAATTGAATAATATACCCTTCGAACTTTGTATAGTCCATATGATATGAGCAGAAAAAAGTCGTGCTACTTTTGTGTCATGATGCATATGTGGGCATTGAAAAGAAAATACATCTTTTTAACTTTATCACCAAATCCGAATCTGAAACTGGAAATTTTTCCAACACAAAAGTGGCACGAAAATCTTATTTTCGCCCGACTTCTTAAGAAGGGGTAAAACGTAACTGATTCAGAGGACAATTCATGATAGCGGATCGTAGTGAACTTTGAATATATGCATAAAATCTTTGTGCTTCAAATCGCGGGAGATGTAGATACAGTCAGAACGACTTGCATTCAACTGCATATGACGAAATTGTTGGCTGAAAAATATACTGCCAACAATTTATTCGTCGAAAAATCAGATCTATAAGGGTTGACGCCTCAAATGATAACTTCGGGCGAATCTAATTTTTGTGTTGAAATATCTGGGAAGAAATCTCCTCGACTGTACAGGATTTTCATATCTTATACCGGCGAAGTTTATACGATATTTGGTGTATAGACGGATTTCCCAGTCTTATAGGGAAGAGCAGGATTTCACAGATACGTATGAATCTTACGTATACTTGATGCGAAATTTTGTTCCATAAATGAGAACATAATAATACAACTAATAAAAAAGCTTGATGACATAGTGCAATACATAACGCATAAAAATGTGAAACATCAGATCTGAAAACCCTTTTCATTACATATGCGTAAGAAAAGCCTTCGAGCGATATTGGCGATGAGAGAGCATGCGTAAGCGGGGCTACTGAATATTTTTTCGGATCTTCTTGGCAGTTCCTAAAATCCTAATAGAATATCTTCAATTAATTCGTGTTCACGATACTTTATTCACTTCCGAGCAAATTCCATAAAGTTATTAATGACCATGGACGGCAAACTGGAGAAGTTGTCAGTTTAAACGCTACATCTGAACGAATATTATAAACCTTTAGCAAGTCACTGTTACTTCAAAAACAATCTCTTCCGATTTTGGCACAAGCGAATTTTACGGCGCGTGGGTCTTACTGCTTACAGCTCCTGTCTTCATATGGTGCCCTGTTACGCTGGGGACTAAAAATTTCCGTTAAGATACTTTCGAATGCTCTTTCCTGTGCATGAAGGATGCT
Organism: Ametastegia equiseti; assembly: GCA_963989295.1. Lineage (NCBI taxonomy): Eukaryota > Metazoa > Arthropoda > Insecta > Hymenoptera > Tenthredinidae > Ametastegia > Ametastegia equiseti. The sequence continues at coordinate 9,083,889 of OZ022397.1, forward strand.
GGAACATGAAACAGAATACGCTAATCGTTATTAGGAAGCTTCTTCGTTCACGAACATTTGTTTTCAAATGACAAAATCATAATGCAGGCGGTGATTATACAGCGAGACTTTTACATACATAAGCTCGTTTTGCGATTTGGCCAGGAATTCGAGATGCCCTTGATTGATGACAAATTTATATTACGTTTGATGTATCGCCAATTCTAGTTTCAAGCAGTTACATACTATATGACACAAAAATTTACGACCTAGTCTAGACGTGAGGGTAGATAACGGTCTGAAAATTTCTATCTCTTCAGAATGAGTAGAAATGAAAAACGAGCCCTTGAGGTTGAAAATCAAGAATATAGTCTTCCCGTTAACCTTTCCGATTACTTCTCGCCAAGTCCTATTTTCCTGATAGAAAATCTTCAACTAATTCGTGTTTACAACGGTCCTCACGCCTCTTAACAAATTTTAATGAGCTATTAAACAGCTGATAGACTCTTAATATAAGCGTTACCTTATGCAGTAGCAATTTAACTGTGACTGGTGACAAACTACAATATTGGCCTCTATATTTTTACTCTTGAATCTTATGCCGCCCTAATACCTTGGGGACATCAAATTTCCGTTGGAATACCTTTGAACGTCCCGGACTCAGTTTTCGGAATGGATATGGTTATACAAATCTTCTTCTTTACAAACACTAATTGGGTTACGCTGGGAAAAAAAAACAAATAAGAACAACAACAACATGAATAACATTCGCTGAAATTATTCAGAAGGTGAAGGCTATAAAAAAAAGTGCAAAGTATCAATCTTGCGAACAATGTGATCTCGATTACTCCCACCTTTTACGAAGTAACCTTACAATTTTTTGTACATTTTTGCATGTGCAATTCAATGAATCTACCAGCATATAGAGAACGACGAACATGTATGTACTCTCTATTAGATCATTATCATTCAGAGTCATTTGGAGAGGGAATTTTATTACGGATCTCAAACATTCAATTCGATTTTTTTTACAGGACTCTTTTTCAGTTCTTTCAGTTCCTAGTTTACTAACATCATTTACCATATAAAAGCATAGGCCTTGTATACCTAGAAAAATAGTTTGTTTTTTTTTCGAAAAGGAACACGTTTTCGAAATATCTGTCGTGAAGGACGTTATACAGCTATCAAATCCAACTGCAAGATGTTAGATATCTATGGGATTCAAGCACTATTGAACGATGATTTCCAACAAAGAGCGTTTATACATTTATAATAATGATTGGTATTTGAATTGGAACCCAAAGCAGCAATTTGATAATTTCTGGCACTGTGTCTGAATATACCTATGTCACAATGCAGGGGAATTGTAAATTTAAAATAGAGGCATGTGGTGGGGATCATCGCATCGACATAGTACCCTGTTATCAAAGTGGAGCATGTGTCTGACCTTCGAACGGCTTCCAGCTATTTTTATATAATACTTGATCCCATGATAACATGAGCTGCGAAGAATTTCAACACCCCGTTCATAGTAGATTGAGCTTTTTTAAAAGTCACACCGTATTTGACGACAATGCCACTCTTGTGTTTCACGTAATTTCAGAGCTCTATCTAAAAAAAATTTAGCGTCATCAATGTGTCCATTTATCCGAGTAAGCTGAACATTGAAAATCTAGTTTCAATCTTATATCAAGCTTTAGCATTTCACGCTATGCTAATTACAAAAACTCATGGCGTCCAATCGCATATATCAGCAGAAGACATTTCCTATGAATGGAGAATGAAAACTGCAGGAACAAGTGCAAGAAACAATGTCAATCCGTGAAATATGCGCAGCTCATAGGTAGTTGGCAATTATTTTTCATGATATCAGTGTTAATTCTGCCGCTATCCCCGCAGTTATGAGTTAAAGCCCGCTGATGGGTGAATGTATACCTGCAAATAGAGCTTCGTGCACTTCATCATGGGGTACAATGTCGAGCTATACAGATGCAAACACATGAACTGAAGATTTCACCTTCGTCATGTAGCCCTGCACCATCCTTCCGACTCAAAGTACAGAATTTGCGATAGCACAACACAAAACAAGCAATCAAAATCTCTCCAAAGAGTTGACTCATCTCGACATTCATATAGGGGAATCACATGGATCTGCGGGTTCATCACCCATTCGCTTCATTTGGAACAAAAATTGGTGACGACGGTATTTCTTAGATTTTTGATGAATTCGTTTGACAGTCCTATGTAACCTTCATCCAGTGATTCGTATAGGTTTGCCAGGAGCTCTCCGATTTTCAAAGGACCCTAATCAGGAATTTCACGGTCATTGCCAGCAGAAATAGGTAATTTAGACCCAACAACGCTAGCGTTGGTATAAAAGTACACCCTCCTAAATTCGATGTCTTCTAACCAAATGCAATTCCCACGTAAACATGATCTGAAACCAAGTCAGTAAACGATTCAAGACGTGCATTACGCTTTTTCGTATTATAGTATTATCACGTCAAATGAGGCAAAGCTATGTCTATCCCAATTCCTGGTAGTATGATGTATTTTTTCTTATTGGTACAATTTGAAATTTGGTAATTGAAACATGGAAATGTTGATTAAATTCCATCCCCGATTACTCGGCAATTGATCCTCGCATGTCTTATACGTCTGACATGATGAATCGCACCCTGATCCCTTGGCACTCGAACAACCTTCTTCAACAGTATGAACCTCTGCTGCATATATTCTCTACGAATGCCCTTCGAAGCCAGATTTCTCACGGTAGAAGCGACGGAGCACCACGAAGAGGGACTAGCCTGAACGTTGAACGTTGAACTTTGAACACCGATTCAAAGATGGCTGTTGAGATTTTTTTCTACGAAAAACTGGTCGAAGAGGATGCGAGAGTCTTAACAGCCTTCCCCTCATTTTGTTGTTTTTTTTTTTTTTTTTCTTCTTACTCTTTTGCTCGCTCATTTGAAATTCATTAAAAGGAAACGAATGCATTCCTGAGAAGACCCATAGAGGGTCAAAAGTCAGAGGTCAAACCGTGTGAGATCATTCTCTTTCTCACGTGGTTACTATACAGTCAATATCTATACGCGAATCTTCATTCCCTTAATGGGAATTTCATAACAGACGGGGATTACTTTTACTAATTTTCGCGAAACTCTTGAAAATATCTAGCGTGCTATTCAGGGTAGATACATTGGGGCGGGATTGAAATTCCGAATTCGGCAAGTTCCGAACGATCAAATTCAGAATTTATTTGAGATACGATTCTGAGTTTCTAGAAACGTCAGAGTTCAGAAGTTGCCGATTCCGGAAGGTCGAAATGCAGACAGATCAAAGATCCGGAAGTTGAAAACTCAGAAAGTCTAAAAATCCGGAAATTTAAGAAACGCTCATGAAAAAGCTGTGAAATAAACGACATTGCATCTCGCGAATTCCGAGATTCGATGTTTTGGCCTTTTAGATCGTTGGGTTTCGGAATTTTGAACCTCGGATGTTTTTCCATTCGGAGTTTTTCAAATTGGCTACGTAGACTTTCCGGAAATAATCTTTCGAAATACTCTGAATCAGTGGTGTAAAAGGTTGGTAGTATAGGTAAAATGGCGATAGTATAAAAAAAAGGAATTTTGACCTTTCGCAGCACCTAAATTCAGAATTCTGATCCCACCCCGATATATTCATCATACAGAGATGAAATCCCATCATGGTACAACCAATTGACTTCCTTGCAGGTCAGACGCATGTGCTTTGCTACCCTAGCAACTATATCAATAAACAACTTCTCTGCAATTAACAAAAGGAACAATTTTATCTACTGATGAGAATTTGTTGATTAATCAATCAGCGCAAATAAAACTTTGCCATCATTTGCCTAATTAAAAATTCTTCAAGTGTCTGGTGCAGCTCAAAGGACCTTCACATCCATCTGATGACTCCACATTTTTCGTTATCAAAAATTTACTACCCTATACTAGGGGTCGTCGTAAAAATTGTCTTCGGACTATAATTGACTATTTTCACAAGCTTTGGCTAAACTTTGTGATAAATCACTGGCGATTCGCATACCCTTGAAGCGAGATTCTTAAAGATCGAGTGTGGCGGGTGACCGGATGGGTGGACTTCAAGGGGGTAGTTGTGGCTCGGTTAAGTCGAAGAAGACCTCAAACGCGTACATCACCTCCTTGTTAATTATGTTCTCCCGTGACTCGAAGCGCCACGTACCTCCGCCGTTTTCCCACGCGCCTTCGTACAGTTCTCACGCGCATCCGTCCGTTCGCTCGTTCATCCGGCGCGTGAGAAAAAATTGTCCCACGAGTCCCACGATAAATGGTGATAGGTATACATATATATATATATATATATATGTACTTGTATTGCTTATTGGCATCAATGACGTCGTCGTGAACCTGAATATAGTGACTTCTTGAGCTAGCATGAGGTCCTGACCAATCGAGGCACTATTTTCTCGCATTCCAAAGGGACTCTCCCACGGTTCGGGCTTAACTTACGATAAGGATCCCGTGGGAACAAGGAATTTTAACGTTCGAACGTGAATCGAGACTGTAGTAGACGGTAGACGGTAGACGAGACGAGATTTTTCAATCTTTTCTCTCCACTCCAATTTAGAATCGAATTTCTCACCTCTTTCCTTCATACCTACCCCGGGCGATTTCATGCCTACGAAAAGCCACAAAATCACGTTCAAATATATTTATATGTATCTTTTATATGGCCGTTTCTATATAGACTCAATTTCATAAATTGGATCTCAGCACCTAAACCAGTTATTTAGGAGCTAATCGTACGAAGCTATCAAAAGACATCCGGATTATACATGTACAGATGTCTCATATACATCGTCTGACTAATAGCCCTTTTATCATAGTCGTTAGCTTTATTAACGCATTTTTACGTCGAATAAATTCCTGCGTTATAAAATGAAGATATAGTCGTAAAAAATTCTTCTGGCATAATTTTATTCATTTGAATATAACTGGCGTCCAGAAAGAAAATATGTGGTATTATCTCTCCACATTCCACTGTATTTCTATATGTTGCTGTCAGTATGCTGTCAATTACTATATTACAGTAGATATTAAAATGCGACTATCATAGGAATTTTATACAGTTTTTCATGCTGTTTAGATATTCGTTGCCTTACGACTTCGTACCAAGCTATAGGGCGTAATAAAATGAATCTGTATCTACAACTACATTCTTGAGGATCGAGTATCAGCATCGGGTTACTCGAGTAATCGACATACTGCAATATTTAGAATAATATGCACAAAAAAAAAAATAACTTGATTTAGCCGAAAGTCGAAGTTACCATCAGAAGCAACGCACGTGGTGTTAGGGTATAAGGTAAGATCATGAGGTTATGTTACGCAACAGGAGTCCAGCGAGTGAGTGCGATAATTTGAAAAATTCTCACGGATTCCCGGGAGTTCCTATATGCGCGGTCTGAAACGCCGCAAAAGAAACGGAGGCGACGAGCTCTACAGGCGTGGGAGAATTTCTCATAGGGGGCAAAAATTGATCTCGTTTGGTAGCAGGCGTCCAAGCAAACGAAGAAGTCGCTTAGTCGTACCAACTTCCAAAGAACGCTTTCCCACGGGAATAACCCATCGTTTGGTATCCCTTCTGTAGTATCCCTTCTGATTTCTCGTTCCCACAATTGTTTCAATCTTCTTCCTCCTCCTCTTTTTCTTCTTCTTCTTCTTCTTCTTCTTGTTCTTCTTCTTCAACTGCGAAGGAAATTAATTCCCACTGCGACTAGGAGACAAGTAAGTCTCGGGAAGTTATTTCGATACGTTCCCTACCTCATTCGATCCCTCGTAAACTGCAGCACTCTTTTAAATTACCATATTATTTAGTACCAGAGCTTTTTCATGGATCTATAAAAAGATTTATTCATATTATGTAGGTATCTTCTATTGCCGATTCGTTTATACGCATACTTTTACTTACAATCAATACTGGAATATTCTTTGCATTTTACGTAGTTTTATATCAGAACAAATGTTGGTCATTTGCAGATGTGAAACAATATTCTTAATTACAGCTCACACAAACGTATACATGTTATTGTATCTCAAAAAATTACGACTCAAGTCTTAGGTGCACATATCTGATTTCGCTAAAAAGACGTATGGATTTATTTGAGACGCATACTTAGATATTTAATCCATAATTAAAAATGATTACACAGCATGACGACTTCAGGTCGACGCATACATCTGATATCGACGTTTCAGCGAAACAATTTTTTTATTACAGTGTCCAGACATATTTGCAATTAGTTTTGAAGTAGGGAAATTCGACAGCCTTTATTTCATTTCCGGTGCAAACGATTGAACAATACACATTATTAACACATCAGTCTAATCTCCAAATTTTTTGCAATGAAAATTCACTCTTCAGGAGTGAAAAGCACCAGTCAGAAGAAGCGAATTTCTTGCTGTATAAATAGAGATACCTGCACCCTGATCGAAGCAAAGCACATTTTCGCAAGGAGTGAGAATGAGACCCCTGCAGTCAAGAGTCACTTTTCACTCAGAATAATAAAAATCGCATTCTTCTTGTGGGTGAAAAATAAAATATAAATATAGGGAGAAAGTCTGAAGTAAAATATTTGCCACCAAGCTCAATGTTCCCAAATCAATATTTCGCCATTTTTGGGCAGACATTTTGACTGGATCGCTGAATATTGGCGCGCTCGTCGCTACGATCGCCACGTTTTCGAAGGGCGGGTAAACGCAGCTACTATTTTTCTTATACTATCGGCTTTGGGATGCAACCCTGGTACGAAAGACGACAGATTCAGCCCCGAAGCTCTAGGCCTTCTCACGCTTGTCCACCACCAAGAAGCTCGTCAGTATAGCTACCGACTGTCGCATTCCTTGAATCCAATCTAGTTATTTTTTCTATAGTATTTTTTGTCTTCCACTCAGTCAGTGGCGTGAGAAAATAACCTGGGAACCGAACGTTGACTGTCCCAAGCACAAGGACCCGTCCGGAGTGGTTTCATTCGCACGTGTCACGATGGATATCCTTACAATTTCAAGTGCACAACACGTGCGTGGCCCCAATGATCTTACTATATGAAATCATCATATCACGATGTGAATATGAACTGTATTACTGTATAACTCAAATGAGGCTTGGTATAAACCATCAGAGCAAATATTCTTCGGCTTTCAATGTCAGTATGCAAAAAAATGGCAGGAAGTGCCTCACTTATGGCATCAAAGTATTTGTCGTATCGAGGAGATTCATAGTTGAACAATACACCCTCGAAAACATCATCAAGTTTCATTTTGAAACCTCGTATCAAACGAGTACAATGTTATCTAAGCCGAGTAATAATAACTGTTGACCAGCATTCTTGTGAATGAGGTTTTTGGGCATCATTACGAGTTGAACTTCCATCAGATGCATTGGAAATAGGATTTTGAATTGTAAACGTATTTGGGGATTCTAATTTTACAACCCTAGAATTTGAAATGGAAGGATTTTCCCGCTAGAACACCATCGCACTGTCGATGAAACCCTGATAGCACAAAGGTCATAGTCAACCCTAAATCTTTGGGTCTTCTCACGGTTTCCGTTGGGCCGTCCAAGTCATTTTTTTTCTTACGTTTTTTTTTTTTTTTTTTTTTTTTTGTAACCCTGGCAGCTTTGCCGTACATAAAAACCTCCTGCCTTCCCACGTTCTAAGATTTTGGGATGCAGACCCATAGTCAGCCTCTCCATTTAACCCTGAGGTTATGTCAGGGTTACCAGACACTGCAGCCACACCCCTAACGCCCCTCTCCACTTACACGCACATCTTACACCCTCGTGGGAACCATTCTCTTGACTAATGTCCACCAATGCAATTTACAGGTGAACGCAAAACTATTTTCGACGAAAAAAAACTATACCTACCTTCTAAGAATCGACAAACAAGTTCAAAAAATCTACGTGGACCTATCGCAGGAGTACCATGAACATAATCTCATTACGCAATTTGATTTGTAAATGATTGAAAAGTTGATAATCCGTCTTGAACAGTTATCAACAATTTGTGAAGAATATTGCACTAACAATGAATATGCTGTGGACAGAACGTGGTAAGGGTGGTTAATTGTTGCGTCGTCATTTCAACCCAAAAACTTTAATTTGAATGTGGATGCGAAGAGTTCTACGCATACTCACCATAGGTAATGCTGTGACGAATTAGAAGTGGTTCCGGACTTTCACCACCGAAGGAGTGAGGGCGCCTATCTCTGACTCGAAGATATCAAGAACACAGTGCTTTCTAATCTCATTGTCAGTTTTCATTCTTTACCTACATATCATTCCCGAACGGATGAGGAGCACAAAATTGCCGAAACGGACTAACAATAAGCGTTATAGCAAACTTAGATTGTATTTTGCGGTCTTCCTGAAATTTTTTACATCTCTTTGTCTTCTGGGGGTTTCCACAACAGTCTGAAATGTTATGTCACTATGATTAGGTATTACCAAAGATCTCTGTAGATGAAATGGATGATAAACTACGATGATGATTAAAAATGTTGAGGTATTAGTCCTGGTTATATCACTACCGCTTAATTTTCTGAAGAGTCTTTGGAACTTGCAACGTGACATGCTTAGCACACTGCGCCACACGGCGTGATTATTGGAAAAAAGGTGAAACCGATATGTTCGCAAGTACCCTTTGCAATTATTCTTCGACGCAAAAAATCTGAAGTATGATCGCATTTTTGTTATTCAAGCGGTAAATCTTTGATACTAAAAGAACGTTCCCATCTAAATCAAAATGAAAAAATAATTGAGTAACGTGCAAAAGATTTGACTCTAGCTGTTTAGAAATATTAGACGAATCGATGCCAAAGAGCGCACCATCCCAACATATGCAATCGGTTACTGACAATAACTTTTATTATTTTAGATACGCTCTTTTGTCATTAGTTAGAATGATTTTTCAGAAGTTGACACCAAAATGGCATACCTATATCGGCACCAAAGATAAATTATTGATGTCAGAAACGACTATAACTATGCGGGGCCTCAGTTGACCTCTGGGTACGACGTATTCTTTTCTTACAAAAGTATTTCTTCCGTGAGGTACGATTCTATTTGCTAATATTGAAAATATCAGGAGGTATATCAATTTGGATTATCCATCATGGTGGCTCCCCCCACATTCAGACGAGAATGAGGTGCGGGATGAAAATGTCTGTTGCCTAAGGCGCGCAGCTTCAGCCAGACAGGATAGCGAACGTCAGAAAGGTTAGGGCCCAACTAAGCTGTGCGTTTAGAAGCATCAGGCAACCATGAATAGTGAATGGATATTCTAAGCTTCGACATCTGATTCAGTATGGAGCCTACACAGGCTCTACAGTCTACAGCAACTCTTGCATTCTACTCATGATCATACACCGGTCACAAAATAACGTACTCATATACTTCCACGAAAAGTATGTACAATTGTATAGGAACAATCATTATACGCAGGGCATGTATGAATGTATAATTATGTACACAAATTGAGCATTGCAATCGTCAGCATTCCTCACGACAAGATGAAATTTCACCATAGCCATGAATGATCCGAATTATCTTTAGCAATAGTGGAATTCGAAAATTCGGCTTTAACTTTATATACTGGAACGGTCTAAGGCCGGATATAAAATAAGGTCGTTACGATGAGACGAAGAGCGACAAACGGACATACGTTGCCTGGGAATAACGCGTGTTTCCCACACCCAGCTGGCACAAGACCTCCTGTTTCTCATCAAAACGCCGCGCGAAGTCGAGAATTCCCAAACCGATCGTGAGAATTATTTTCGTTGGAACATAGCCTCCCACGGGCTTAACTCTCCCCATCGCGATCGTTAAATCGGACTCACAAATCCGGGCATGCAGTCGGCCACCTAATGACGTAAACGGGCTCAGATTTAATTAGGTCTTAAAGTGTATCGATTACCTTTTATGTCAAGTCTAAAAGGAAGTTATTTCAGAGACTTAAATTACCATTTCCCAGGACGGATGCTGTAGTTTCGAGTTGAAGTACGTAAAGCTGTTTCTCATGAAAACTCAATAGAATGCTAAACTGGCATTGCAAACCAAACGCAATATTCTGATAACTGATAGGTCCCCGTTTATCCTATGACTGAGAATATGAGTTAAATAACAGATTTAGGAATTTGAAAACATTGCCTGACAATGCTATTTCAGACATAAATTTCATACGAGTTACAAATTAGTAGGTACCAAAATGTCTAATCGTTATCTCGGCGATTGCCAATGGCAAACTTAGAACCTTTCGTGTAGCAACTGCGCCCACGCTAAGCCTAAGAACAATTAATCATTTTGCCAATGAAACCGTGTTTAGTCTGACCAGGGTAACATACCAGCAGAAGGTGTTCCTAAACTCGCTGCCGTTCGATACTTACGATAGCGTGAACGCCGGCATTCGTTTTCAGCAAACTGCTTGAAGCCAGCATGGGATAGGCTGGATTCTCCAAGCGGCACTGGAACCTCGACCATAAAACAGGTTCACGATTTGCTATTGACTGTGTAGCCGCGAACGAGCAAAAGGCCTAAAGTTTCCAGGCAACAACCGCCACGGGACCCACTGGTGAACATTATGCACAAACATATGTGTGCGTATACTAGCACGTGCCTAATCCAAGTCTCCAACCGAACCAAATAGGATGAAATCGGGTAAATTGGACTGTTCAAGTTTCACAATTTTTTGAAGAGTACCTACCGCGTACTCATTAACAGTATTAAAATTTAAAAAAAATAGGACTGTACTGAGCGTTTCAACGCGAGGTGATGTCATCCATTTTTCTAATCTTCAGAATTCCGGATATATACTTTGTAGGAAATGATCGGATTGGAACGGTACAATTTACCGGCTGATCCGATTTTCCCGACTCCAGACCCTATACGAATCTATTATAATATTATTCTCAATGTCCGCCATATGTGAATTGAAGAATTATCACCAAGATAACTGGAGCTTGGGACGCCTTAATGTGCCAGGTATTGCCGAAGGTACGTGAAAAATCCTGGTACCTTCGCAAATACACGTCTACATTTATTTCTGAAGGCCTAAACTAATCCTGGCTATGCCAATTAACGCACATGTGAAGATCGCCATTACATTTGAATCAAGATATACGTACTCGTTGTTAGACAACGTTGAAAAACGACTTAAGTTTAGACAGAATATGAACTTTGGTTGACCATGCGCTAATAGGTTTTTAATACTCCGATCACGCGTGCCGCAACCGCATGGACGTTCTGCAAAAAATTGAGGTTTTCAGCGAAACAACTTGCTTCTTTCTGTTTCAATTGCTCTATTTGTGATGAGTACCTATACTTCCAGCAATCCCCTACCAGAAAGGAACATGTTTTTTAGAAGAATCGTGAAACCGTTCGCACCAAGATTAGGCAATTCCTTGCTTCGTCCTCTCCAACTTTCTTTCAACCTGTTTCCCTGCTCACATATAACCGAATGCGCCACTTGCCCGGACGCCCAATCGTCCAACCGCAACCTCAACCTACTTTCGGGTATAGTGCCTCCTCCGGTACTATGGTCTCCTAGGAAGTTACTTATTAATTTAGATTATGTCGTGTAAGAGCTAATTGCTTGTCGAGCATAGGTCACTCGACACTTCAAACTGACAACGACTCAAATTTGGACGAACCTCAGAATTATGTTCACGTATCTCTTGAACGGCGAATAGCCCAGCTGTCAAATCTACCGAAGATCAGATTTTACAGCTTCAGGACCAATTATGCAATGGCTAACAGAATCTAGATAAGTCAATCTACATGGCCAACCGTGAATTGTAATCTAAACTAAAGAGATAATCAGTCGTGAAGCATTAAGAAAAAAAAAATGATTTCCTATAAAAATAGATTAATGACAAAAGTAGGGAAAGTTGCACGTCAACGTCCAGCATCAGGTATCTCGGATTTTTACCTGTGCCGAAGAAATATATATGTATGTATAAAAACCCACGTGGAATTATTCGTAAATAAAATTCTCCCTTGCGTTTGGGTGCCTAGCTCTGGGCTAGGAGAAGTTCTGACATGGCCACGACTAACGCCGTTCTGTTCTCCTAGTAAAGTGATACACTTTATTGGACTTCTTCAGATTGGAATGTGGCGTCAATTACAGTCTCCCTTAAGTTACCCACGTATCCTGACAAAAATACTTCGGCAAGCATAACTTCCTGTTACCAAAAATGATCCAATCCGTCAGTAAAGATGTGACGCGTACTACTGACCTTGTTTGATACTGGCTAACGATTAGCAAATTAAAATGACGACGAACCAGCTTCACTTTCATGATACTCTGGTAGTTTGACTATGCTCAACTGCCAAGTGTCGCTCAAACATTGTCAGCAATTCACTTGTTGCAGAACAACTAAGATTCCTGGGGTTGTCTGTTGTATAGGTACAGGTTTTTGACAAGTGATTGATGCTCTAAAAACCACTAATTAATATCCCACATCGTAATTGAGTTGTTGTGCTTGAAACTTTAACATTCTCCTCTTTTATGCGATCCTATTAGAAAAGGAAGCACTCAAAGACCGCGATGGATGGACATAACAGATCTCTGCCCCAGTCCAAGCCACAATTCAAAATGAATGTGAACATTCTTCATCGACGTAACATTTATTTGAAATACTGGTGATTTTATCCGAATCAACAGCACTCTTGATTATAATGAGCTAATTTGTTCATTAGTCGCTGATCCCGTAATTTGGACACTCATGTCCATACACATCATCGATGTGAAATGCTCCATCAAACTGTTTCGAAAACCATATCGATAATTTATATGCACTCTAGCTTTGTATAGTACCTACTCACTGATATGATAGTACTTCAATTTAAGATACTCATTGAGCAGTGGAATAAATATCCATTCTTTGTGCCTCACTGAGCGATTTTTTGACCACCGGAAACCCAGTTACCTAAATGGCGCTACTTGGACCGCAGATATGTATGTTTATTGGTTGATGCCACGTCAGAAAACCTTGTACGTAGCGAAACGTGTTGAATGACTTCAGTCTTCGTAAGACCAACCATCGGAAGCCCTAGCTCCTGCCGTTTCTACATCCCTAATGCAGCTACCAACCAGGCCCATTTTTTCCAACGAGTCCCTAAAATTAGACGTTAGTCGACCGTAGCTAAAGATGCCGATGTCTAGTCATCTCCGAAGGAAAACTTGCCAAACCTGTTACTATCCTAGTACCACGCCGACCCGGGACTCGCCGCCAGCGCATCGAATAAAAACCAATCGGGTTGGACGGTCTGACCGACATCCGGTTCATGGGCCCGTCCGTTCGCCCGCCATAGCGGTTCTGGTTGCCTAGTAGAAAAATAGCCGTATTATCGATTTTTTCTAATCATGATCTTCGGCCCAGAGCGACGTCATAACCTCCAAGGTGACTATGTAGCCCTGGTTGATGTCTCCGATTAATTTACATATCCGGGCCAAGTTGTAATGTCTATATGAGCATATGTTCAAGACGTGTGACGGTGTAGAACAACAGTCGCTCTCATAGTCAGCTACAATATTATAAGAATTTCTACACATGTACACTATCGTAATCTTCAAATAAACAGACAATGTCTTATTCGCACCCAGCATGTTGGTCACTCTATCTTAAATCTTTTTGTAGATTTCACGCCGAAACAGAAGTGAAAAAAAAAATAATACAGTTTGAAGTAGCCCGTCCGTGAGATCGAATAGTAATTATTTCATTATTTTATCAATTGAGAAGAAAAATGAAACCATGAAGGCACAAATATTAGTTATCCACTAATAAATTGAATATTTCTAATGGCAGTGAAATCATAGGACTACGCTGACAGCACAAGTGTTCGAAAACTCTTCATCCATTTTGTTCTGTCGTAATCGTTCAAACATAAATTTGCGAGAGACTAGCAGGTAAAGTTTAAGCATCAATTATTTATGTGACGTCAATCGATTTCGCTGTTCTAATTTTCTGAATAATAGCCATAATTCTGAATTATTCACCAGTAGGTACAGTCTGCTTCTGCGACACTATAGAATTGGATCATTGTCCATCAGTCTTCAACGTCGAAATTAACACGAAATTCTTGTATTCAAATATGCCTAACCATGTAGAATCTATACCGTTTCGGGATAATGAGCTTCTTTCATAATCAATTATAATTTGACCAGAATTTTTTCCCAGACTCCTGAGAGATCATATCGCGGAGATCGACTGTTTCATATACCTGAAAATTCTGAACAACTGCATTATACCTTCCAGTATCAATTAATCCGGCAAAAAGACCTTGAATTCGCTCATTCAGTGAAAAACAAAGTCAAAATGATCCATTTACTCATTAAAAAAAATTTGTCAGATCCCATGTGGTCTGCATATCACGGACAATATAAGTGTGGCCTGATGTTTGGGCTAATATGCATTATTTTCAGAACTTTCAGGTTTTGAGGCTATAATTGTCGCCTCAATCATTTATACTCCCTTCCATATTCAGATCAGAGTTCTTATTGACATTTTTTCGTGGAGTAAAATGCCACTCTACCTTATCATTCATGGTCGTACAACTATTCTTACGTGCCAATTGCCAAGTGCCTCAGCATGTCAATGACCCACTTGGATAGTTGCAACATACATATGAAAGAGAGAGTGAGAGAAAAAAAAACAAGGAAAAAGAGAAAGAGCACCACTTGTCTTGCTTCTCGTTATGATGCTATATGAGCATTGTGCAATCCGAAGGGCTAGCTATGCGGTGGCCCTAAAGTCTAAGCTTGTGAATCACTACGAGACTCATATGATCGCCTGTTCCCAAAACCAACGAACCTCAGACCCAACAAAGGGTAAGGACAAGAATAAGGGTCCGTTGCAGCGGAGGGGAATACCATACGATTCGTTGGCCCTTCGCAGTTTTAGCTATGGGGAGGGGGATCACTGACCGTTGGTCAGTGCAGGGAGTGAATCGCCAGAGCCAACCAATTGATTCTTATGCTAGCCTGATCTCTGGTCAAACCGAAACATCCGTCAAACAAAGACTCCGCAACATTCCAATTTTTTGTACCTCTTACCATTTCGTCCCGGTTCCGCTTCCATACTGTTTTTACAAATCCAGCATTTTATCTTGGCAACTTTTGAATCTTTTATCGATTACGGAGGAGGCTTACTCTATTATATTTATACAATAGTTGGGAATGCAGAAACACACGGCGCGCGCAGGCTTTCATATAGTTCTTACATTCAATGTCCCTTTCAAAAAGTCTTTGGTGTGCTGCCGTCATGCGGGGCGAGGGTCTAACTGCCCTGCTTATCATGTGACAAATTAGCTCGCTCTATGGAAATGACTCCCCACCAAAATCCAACTAATGTTTGAATGCTCCGAGAGAATACAATTTTCAACGTCATCTGATTAATACACAAAAGATAATTCTACTCCTTGAAATTATACCTCATAAATTCAGTCAAGATTTCAAATAAATACCAAGTCTGAACAAACGCTCGGCTATCTAGGTATAACTCTATAAGTAATATTCGTCGCGATAGAATTTCTAAGTTCGAATATCAAAGAGTTGACGTAAAATAAATTGCAGCTTGTATTGTATTATATAAGTTTCGAAAACGAAACTGCCGGATCTCAATCATTCATATAAACGAGAAAAGTATATCCAACTTGACGATAATTTCGTACGAATTAAAAAGAAAGTTTATCACGTTGTAATTTGGCAATTGGTAAAACTCCATCATTCATCTACCTTTACCTCATCACCGTTCAATTGAGATTTTTTTTCTGAACAGGCCATCAGTTGACGGTGTTCAATAGTCAAGCGACTATTCAAATGGGCGGACGTTGGAATCGCAGCAAAGGTAGAGTCGAACGACCTTTTCTGGGGGTCATATCCGGTGTCGTAGTAAATGGTGCTCGAATTCTGGAGCTAACCGCTGCCAGGGATCCAAGAACTGCGACCAGGGGAGATGTACAGCTCTTACCAGCAGGAAGTCTTTTAGACAGAGCGGCTCCGTTGCAAAGGATGCAGCAGGTGAGTTCGAAGATTCCATATAGTGCAGCAAATTATTAGCCCACAGCATACCATTCTCATATGTTACTATCAACTTATTTTTCTCATAATCACACATTTTTGTTGTTGCAGACGCCAGCATCCGGATTCCCGGGAGTAGTAGATGATCTTATTTTTTCGGGGGCTGGTAGCGGATGTGCCGGTGACGACGAAGATGAAGAGTGTTCGCCAATATTCGAATCTGGTTCCGGTAAGTGTAAGTAACATTTCGAAGCGTTACTTCGTAATTTGGGTTTTTGTTTTCGATCTTCACATTTTGCTGACGAAATTTAAAAGAAAACTTTTTATTTCTCTGTGAAATGGTGTCAGAAGAAAATAGAATGAGATAATATTTGTTTCGAATTTGAACAATATTCGATGATCGGGCTCCTACCCACGTTTAGACGATACTGACATGAGATGGTCGCGCATACGTGAAAGGTGACTTGCAAATTTTGGAATTAGGCAATCGGAAAATGACGGTTTAATCTCCGTGAAAATATCAACAATTATATTCTCTACAGTATTGGTCCTATGAGTTTTTCTCCAAAATCAATAGTTCAATATTTATCAACGATAATACTGACGCCCAAGTTTCTCGCAAGTGGCAAACTGAGGACACGGTTCGTATATAAGCACGCCGCAACGCCGAGTAACTTGT
Organism: Ametastegia equiseti; assembly: GCA_963989295.1. Classification (NCBI taxonomy): domain Eukaryota; kingdom Metazoa; phylum Arthropoda; class Insecta; order Hymenoptera; family Tenthredinidae; genus Ametastegia; species Ametastegia equiseti. The sequence goes on from OZ022397.1 coordinate 9,100,628, forward strand.
GTAGTATGAAAGGAGAGACGTTTAGCACTCCCCTAGACAAGGATGGAACACATATAACTGGTAAGGCACTGCCACCAAGGTGGCTCTTACCACATTTTTTTTTTTTAACAGCATTCACGAAAATAAATATACCTGACAAAGTTTTGAAATCCCCATTGAATAGAGTACAGTTAAATTTTCCAAAACATCGGATTGAATTTTAATAATTATTGAATAACCCGAGGACATGAACAAGAAACTTTCGGTATAAATAAAAAAAATATTTATTAAATCTGAGGCATGACGCCCACTAAATAAAAAAAATAAGAAAACAACTATGCATTATACAATCAATAAGCCCAACAATGAATATTAAACTCGATAGCTAAACTGTGTGAATCTTCAAAATATTTGAATCGAAACTTTTTGCGGACGTATTTTGCAGTGGGTAGACGGTATCGATTTCACAATGTACATACCTGAACCCCTGTACATTTGTAGAAAATAACTAGCTAAGGATTTTGAATCAATATTCAGATTCAATTACGGAGCCAGGCTGTTTAACATGAACAATTTTACACGAATAAGGTTAGTATGGATAAGTACGTGTATGTGTAAAGACATGTACATATATATGTACACAATACGTAATGTCGTCGGCACTCGGTAGGTATAGGTGCGGGCGGTCCAACCTAACCTAACCTTACCGAACTTTACACAACCGCATCCAACATTACCCGGCTTATAACCGGTGCCGAAAGCACTACCCCGCATCGTTCCTGCTCGCCTGGTTGTATCTTCAATTCATTTGCATATTTCGGATCGCTGGGATAATTCAGTGTGCTCCAGTAGAGTTTGCCCTTGGGCTTCGTCGTATCCATCTGTCTATCCTTCCTTTCGCTCGTCTTTTTCTTCTCTTCTTTTTCTTCTTCTTCTTCTTCTTCTTCTCCTCTTGCCCCAACAAACTCACCTTCTCAGTTGAGATGGCCTCCTGGTTCGAAATCTTCTCCAACTGACTAAAAACTTAATTCTGCCCATCACGGTTATCAAACTAGAAAGTCAGAATATGTATACAACATAACCGATAGATTCGGCAGGGTAATTGTTACGTGAAACAAACAAAAGCTAAACAAAAACTGAATACTTATCTAATTTCAACTTATACATATAACGCGTGTCTAACGATAGAAGGTCGTAAGCGCCAAAAAAAAAAATTTTTTTTTTTTTAGTGGCAAAATCTTTTTCATGCAATAGAAAAGCTTTTGGGCATGGTCACAAAAAAAAAAATTTTTTGGCGCTTACGACCTTTTACCGTTAGAAACGCGACAAATAGTCTGAGATATATATTCTCAAAAACCTGTTTTCCAAGCCTTCATACAATATATTTGCGAGTTCTTTGTACCACATACTTTTGATGGTGTAATCTCTCCTCGGCTTTCTTTTTATTTCTACCATAATTCTTGATACCTCAGCTGCCGGAACACGCACAATTGTGTAAGGTACGCATTAGGTATTAATTGCCGTTTTATCATTAAATAAAATCATACGACCTCTGATACAGCACGCTATTTCCGGAAGGGGTTATATAATGTTCAGAGGATCAATTGACCCAGCTGATGTCAGGGGTCTCCTAATTATAACTTGGCTCGGGTATACGACAACGCGATAACAAGAGGTTTAAATTTCAACTTTCAGACGATCTGATAACGCCCGTCTACGTTGCTCCAACGAGGTCACCAGTTACTCAGAAACCAAACACATACAAACCAAGTCAAGAACGGCCATCGTGTGACGATGAGGAAGATTGTGAAGACGGCTCTGGAGATCCTGGCACTACGGAGGAAATATTTGTCACTGCAGCTACAGGTGCGTCTTCCCTACCAGATCAAAAACACCTTCGTCAAAATTCGTATGGGCTCTCACTTGGAAATTCGACGTTGTCTTGTTGTTCCGTGTAACATGTTCTGTGGGAATTCATCACACTGACTCTCCCGAAACACCATGGAAACATACAAATGCACATACATTTTAGGCAATACTGTGTCTGCCACTTTCCTTCGGGAATTTTGACTCCTTTTGCGGCGAGCCCCAGCTCAAGCCGAGAGCAATTTTTATATTGCTCTGATTATTCGCGAAAATTTGTTATTTACCGAAGCTTGAATATTTTCGAAATGCTCGAATCAAAAAATGATCATGTTAAAAATGTACCTATAATAGTTGAAACTCGACGTCTATGCAACAGGTTATTTGATCTCATGTTCTCAGTCGAAGCTGTGCCTAAATATCAAATAATTCGTGCCCTTGATTGCACAATTTTCCCTTTTCAACATTTTGATGCTACAGTACTGGTATTGATCCCGTCTAAACGCCTGCCGTTATTCTCCCTCTGTCGCGCGGTATAGTATCTTTTCTATTGAACCGATTAACGTAATTCCAAATTCTGAATACCTCGTTAACATCGTTTTGTTATAAAAGAAGCAAAGTATCGTGAAAAATAATCAAATTTTGTACTGTAAAGAAATTGGAAAAGTTAAAGGATATATATTTTTCGTTCTGTTTCTCAATTCTTTTATATTATTATTACTGATCGTTATTGTTCGTTCCGTGATCAGATAATTAACGTATGGATAAGATCCTCAAGGTAACGACATTGCCGATTCTGTGTGAGGACGCGTAATCATGCTCACTCACACAAGATTCGTATTAGCATTTGCCAACCCCCAAGTACCGTCTCGCTCAATCCCTTATAATTAGACACATTCAGGACGGCAGGAGTCGAGGCAGCCATCCCTTCAGTGAGCTGCACAGAGGCTAATCCCATTGACTTTACTTTTAGATTTAAGCGGGTTCTCGTACACGACACAACGGGGTAGCTCCACGAGTCACTCGACCACGCAGACGCTACCGGGTACCGCGTCAACGCCGTCCCGTCCTGGCACAGTTGTCGTCTCCACGCAACACGCTGGCACGACACAATTCAACGCCTCTTCAACCGGCGCTGACTCCAGCCATGACGGGTAAGTGCAGCTGATTCGAAGTGGACATTTTAATTTTTAGATTTACTTATTTTGATTATTTGATTTGATTTTTTTATTTTTGCATCTTTCAATTTGCGAAAATGTTGACCTTTGCCGACTGTCATGTTCTTCTACTTGAATGGATAGAGACAATGGATGAGGCCGATATTTTTACCCTTACTTCCATGAATAATTTCGAAATTTAACGTTATGCTAGAATATTGCGGCATATTCTAGTTCAATGCACACTATGTCATAATATTATATGTCATAATATATTACGTTATTGAAAGCATTATGCGGTTCGTTATCATCTGAATTAGAAAATTAATGTTCCTAAACTATACCCTGCAGTTGTCCAGTGATTACTAAAAATGTTCAATTGTCCTATCTGTATTCAATTGTGAATTTGAACTCCTCAATATTTTCGGTGTGGGAATATAATTTTCATAAAATACAACCGAATCACTATGAACTATCAACATTGAGTTGGAAAAATCTCTTCCGGTAGGTCTAATGGAATTTGTTATGTCAATTTCTATACTTTTCCAATTGCAAGATCGGACAAACTCTTCAATTTTTATCAAATGAATGTTGTTCTGGCTATAAAAAAATCTGCTAAAGTTTACATAGAAAGTTCTAGTACTAAACTTACTATAGATACTGAAAGTACCTACTGAACACTTACTTTTCAATTTTCAATTGAAAACACTATACACACACACACACACTGAAATGAAAATAATAGGAGTAGGTAAATGTCGTTATCATTGAATGGCATTCCAACATCTGTGACTAACCTTGTTCTGATTTCAATATATTCATGTAGGTCTTTTAATCGATAAGTCTTGATTCCAGCAGTACTGTGACCCATAGAGCCACCAGCTCAACCGGGACCACGGTGCAGACAACCACGACGGACATGATGGAACCACCCCCGCCTCCACCACCACCGATATATCCGCCGGTAACAACTTCCCCGAAGAATACAAACAACAACAAAAAAGGGCCAAGAATAAACTCAGAGGCGGCCGAAAATGCTGCTCTTATAATCGGAATCATTGCCGGTGCACTTATAGCAATTGTATTAATAATTTTAATAATTCTCAAGTTTAAGAATCGGCCAGAAGCAAATTACAAGGTTGACGAGAGTAAAAACTTTTGCCAGGATCCAAATGCTGCTCTTTTAGGAGCGGCTGGCTCTGGGCAACCTTTTAATGGCGCGTTGAAAAATGGCGCTAGTGCTAGTAAAAACGGCAGGAAACAGGAACTCAAAGATATCAAAGAATGGTATGTCTAAAACGTAATGATTAATTGGAACGAATGTGGAAAGATTATATGGACGACTGGAATGTCAGAAGATGGCAATTCTGCACGCGGCTTTTAAATACATTAAAAAGAATTTATTATATACATGCAATGTCGTACACTGCGGGTAAAACGGACATAAATTATGCACGCGAATCGCTTTAACCGAAAATCGAAAGGTTACACTTTTCCAATAGTTTTCAACAACCAAAAAAACTCCTTCAAGTCATATCAAACATGTGTTGGTAAATAGGGTGAGGATATTGATCTCGAAGTTTGACAATGTTCCGATGGTTGGTCCTACCTCAGTTAGGAAGAATTTTATGCAACAAACTTATCCCCTTTTAGCATAAACATTCGCCAAGATAGAGCAAAGATAATTTATCATTTTATGTAGTGTTAAGGGACCGTTGAAATATTACATAATGTTTCCAAGCGCGGAGGATGCGAAGGGTCGCTAAACGTTACTATTTGTTACCGGGGTATAAGTACCATAAACATTACGCAACATTACTATGGGGAAAGAAAAGTGAAAAATGGCCGAAAGTAGCGTCATGTGATATTTGAACAACGCCGGGACACAATTTTTTTCTACATTATTGTTAATATCATTATTTTTTTAACATGACTGATCGTCAACTTGATCGTTGATGATCAAAGTTTCTGCTGAAAGGGAATGAGTCCAGAAAATCTTCACATATATTCTTTTTTTACGTGTGATTTATTTGCATAAAATTTCGATACAGCTAGTCAATTGAAGGTAGCGACCTCGAGAATCCATAAAACTATATTCGACTTTAAATTTACGAGAAGTGGACTTTTCCGAATTTCTCGATTCAAGCGACTCGAGTGTGGTCGAAGTTCACGACGTTTTTTTTCCAAGTAGTGATTAATATCTCACTTGGAAATGGCATTTATGTTTAAAGTTTGATCACACGGCGGTATATTAGGCGACACAATAACTCACTCGATGCTCCTATAGTTAGAGTAGTAAAATTTCTAAATTTGTTTGACTCTCCGCTGAATATCTCACTTTTACAGTAACGGATAATACAGGGTGTTTCCTTTATAAGTTAACCGATAAACTTCGCTACTAAACATATAATAATATCCACCATGCATTCTTGTATAGTTTGATAGTAGTATCGAGGAAGCTGTGTTAGATTAAACAACGCATAATATATGCAGTTAGTATCTCGATGATTAATTCGCGTCGCGTCTCAAATACTCGTACCTATAATTTGAATGATTTCTGGTTTGTGACCGGATAGTATAACTGAATTTAAATGATCCTGTAATTTACTGTACCTAACCGCGATCGAATAAATACTATGCCGCCATCTTCTTACTAGAGAAAAAGCTGCAGTAAGCAAAGACTGATTGTGTTATGAAATTGAAATTTCGAAATTAACTCCCGCGCTTTTCAATCGGGGCGTTGGGTATGAAAACTATATAAATTGTCGGGTGTGTGAATGTTGTGAACCGGGATGCGCTTGAGTATTTAAGAAATAAAATTCTGTCTATATAATACCGAGTCATCGTATTCATGGCGTCACAATGTATACTGGTATCTAATATAAATATAACGCTCCTAGCAACTGTGTAAAAATAGCTAATTTTCTTCGTTAGAAAAATATATAAGTAGGCAATTTTTATTTATAACAATTTTTAATCGCCACGGTGGAATTTACGATCGGTGTGAAACCGTTTAATTCATTTATAGAAATTCGAATGTTCCATGAATCACATTTTTGGCACCTTAGCGAAAAATTGTGATACTAAGACGGAATAATGGCGAACTTTAGGATTAATTTGTCCCAAATAGCCCCTAAACTATAGGTAATTATTATTATTGTTGTATAGAAAAACGTATATTTACATATTTATCTGTATATATATCTATATGAATATATAATCATATAAATATATACGTACAGATATGATATTTATAATATATTAAACATATATCGATTGTGTTATACGTGTAAATTGTTTATTAAATTTTAGATTTGACTAATAAAAATCAGCATTGCGAGTATAAATAACAAGCAAATATAATATATAGTTACTATATAATAAATAAAAATGAACAGAATTAAATAATTATATTATATATATGAATTAATAAAGCACCCGAAACTTATCAAATTTATAAATAAATAATGTAGCATGCAAAATGCTTATACATACACAGGGTGCGAATGCAGTATTGCCAATATATTTAAGATATATTATCTAAGAGTATTTGATTTGATGAAAAAACACGACTAACTCTAAAACTATATAATAATAAGTGAAAATGATCTTCAAACAAAATTATAGCGGGCTGATTTACTTCAATTACATATGTAGCTTCACCGAGTGCTTCGTTTGAGGGAAGATGAATCTCATAATTAATTGGGCTGTGACCAGCGGAATCGACAAATTTCCCGCAATACCTCAGGTCATGGAGTCGTTTCTTATAACAATTATTTTACCCATTTTTTTTTGTTTCTTTTTCTCTTCTTAGCCTTTTCATAATTCGTACCGTTCTATTACGCGATCATCATGCCGATTGGCTGTACGCGTCCTCGCGACCAAATGACTCAGTTGCAACATCAGAGAATTGAGAAATTTGTAAGATTATTTCCAGCATGTCGAATGCCAAAAAATCATACCTTTTCGGTAGATAGGTATCGTCCAACGTTATCAATAGATATCTTGGTCTGATTCTCATGTCTAATATCTATAATGATTAAAAAAAAAAAAAAACTGAAACATCCGCGTGACCGCAGGAAAAATAGCAATAACGGAACATTGATGACAGTGCCGTTGTGCAAAAGTCGCACAAGTGCAAAATTTAAACGATCACAAGTCACACTGCAGGGGCTTATAGCATTAAAAATTTGATAATTCAAAGCTGAGGAATCTCCACTTCAGCTATTGCTATGAAACAAAAGTAAATATTATAGTTTTTTAAATATTGTGTTACACTTTGTTACATGCATTTATTGTTAGATAGCACCAGAGATACACGCGGGTGCACAGCCACGAGAATGTGAAGAACAGAATGAATGAATATTCAAAAAGTACCAATTTTATTCAAACAAAAATACGTAGATACGCTTTTCGTTGTGATTTCGGCTCCATTCTTCATTGTCAAAGATCAGACGTGTACTCCAGTTCATTTGTGTACACATATCCGCGTGTGTGTCGTTAGCTCCAAGGCAATGATGACTTATAACTATATAGTGCCACTAATAATTACTTTCATCTCCAAGACATGAAGCTGAGTATGTTTATCTTATCTATACACTTTCAAATCTGTCCAAGACTATTATTACTTATTCACTAATAGTCATTAACTTACAAGCATACCTTCATTCGTTTTCTTTCATCACTCTAAAAATTGTATGTATGTATTTGATCAATTGGAATCTGTATTAATCATAATTCACAACTCGCAAGGTTTTAGTTGTCAATCATCCATCAAGGTGCTGATTAAAAGTGAATAGCTTTTTTTTATTAAATCAAATTAATATACACTTCCAATCAGAACTGCGTTATACTTGAAGTGAAGTAGTACATAGGTTACATACATACTACAAAGAATTATTGGAAAGTGGGAGAAATTGAGGCTAGTTTTCATACAGGTAAGTTCGTGTTTAAATTGCGTAAATGTACCACGCGAAATTTCCAGCTACCTGGACCAATAAAACATCATCACTAGAGATCAGTGAACATTATTCATTACTATTCTGCTGTTTCGGTGATTTCGCTGAACCTTTAAATAACAGAGCCAAAATAAATTATCGATCAATCAGGATCCTTGATTAATGCTGCAGAGCTGAAGGTTCGAAAAAAGTATTGATCCAATTAAGACCATACAATTTTCGGAACCCAACTGCTTCACGGTGCGCTAAAACATTTTTAGCCATCAATGATGAATCAGGGTGCGGTTATGTGACTAGTAAAAAAAAAAAAAATAGAAATGTCGATGAATCAAAATTGATTTGCGGACGGCTCATGCCCCTGATTCTGACGAACATCCAATGACTGCCTATTGCTTCGTCATAAGATTTTTTGCGAGATTCGTATTTTGTATTGTAGCAACTATAGGTATAGGAGTCTGTATTTTGCCCAGTTCCATCAGCACACTGCGCTGTGTGAAAAGAAAACTACGAAAAGTGTACAACAAAAGTAACCGGTGGGTGCACGTTACTTTGAAAACTTGAAAACTTCAGCTTCATGATTGCAAGCTCAATTCGTACCCGCGGATTATCATTCGGCGGTTTTTTCGTATCTGCGACGATTTTTGCGCCGTGTGTTTCTCGGTATTCAGCTACTTTATTTTTGCGAGTTTTTACCCGCGCTAGCTGTATTAAATGAATCCATCCCATGAATGTTAGGCGAAAACGTTACCTGTTACAATATACCATCAAAGGTAAACGAATTTAATTAGCAATGCCTAAATTATGATATTATATTAGAAAATATTATAGTTGTTCTGAAATATTAAAAATATAACAAACAAAGAATCAAAAGAAGCAGAAAATATTTTCCAAACTTCAAGATTTCTATGTAATCGTTAAAGGCGTTGTGCAAAAATTTAAATGTATATTTTATTGTGTTCGAGGCTACGCATTGGGGCACATTTACTCATTCAGAAATCATCACCTTCGTTCTATATGCGACTTATATCTAAACGAGTCTAGTCACTCCTGATAGCATAAAAAACTTATGATTTACTCGTAATTGTATGAACAGCCGTTTTACGTATAAATAATTAAAAGATTTTCTGATGTCATGTATTCTATAAATTGATGTGGAGTTCGTATTACATGGCTAACATTACGAGCAGCATTAACAATAACTTTGTCAGCTATGAATTATAGAATTACTTTGGAAATAAAAAAATATATTCTATCGCTGCTCCGACCTATCTGCATATCTTTGAATGTACTGACGACTAAGGTTTATACTATCGTACTAATTATCTTCTACAACAAACTAATATCTACGAACAAAAATGTTACTCTATACCTAATTACATACACATAAAATTGAAATTAATATTATCAATAGAAACTACCAAGTACGTGTAGCAGCAACGTCACCATATATCATATATTATATATTTAAAATACACTTGATAAGATCGCAAGTGGGATATATCTGAACGTAAGCTAACATTCGTATAATATATAGAGTTGCTAGCTAGATGGATTTATATTTTACATTGTACAGTTACCACGAATGCACGATAGATAGAAATTGTAATCGTATAAGATAATGTTATTGATTATAAATTTGATCACGGATATTTTTCATGTTACAAGATTTACGCGTTTTTATTGTACAATATATTATGCTATGTAAGATCTTTCTTCAATTGATATTAGTCTCAAGGTGTGTTGTTATTTATTGATTCTACTGAATTTATAACCTCGATTTCCGGATCCATTATAGATCGACTTACAATCAATCTGTTGTCTTGCGAAAAATTGACGTGCTCAAATATAAACCGATGCAAATCACCGCAAAGTAAGTTTGCAAAACATGATTTCCTTCATGATTATTTTGCGGTAATATGAAAAAATTCGTATTTCGAATTGTTCCTCTGACTATATATTTATGTTTGGCATTGATTGTTACAGCGTATAGCGTACGGTGCATTTAGATTTTTTACAGAAATTTCTAAACCTTATATTCAACTATATAAGCCAGAATTTCTAACCCATTACCAAATCTAAACGCATCAGTCGCGGTTCTTTTGCCATTTGTGGTTCACCCTGCATATTCCTACCTACATCTAGTTTGCAGCACTGGTTGAAATCCACCCCATTCTTTCATCTCGCCCAAATCACCTGCACACCCACACAAACATAGAGGTAAAGTGCGATGGGCTGTAATAGGTATATAGCGCAAGGTAAACGCTAACAAGCGTACTTCGCATTTACCCCGAGATTATATTGAAATATGTAAATACATAGTACTGATGCCATGAGTAAAAATTATATGAATAAAGTACTAAAAATTAAATCGAATTGAGTTTTATTCTTCAACACATGTCAATATATGAGGGTTTCTTCGTCAAACGGGCCACCCGTTTAATCCGAGGTCTCCGAAAATTCTGTAAAAGTTTCTACACGTTATTGGGGATGAGAAAAAATTTTGGGAATTTTTTCAGATTTTTTGGTCATTGCATTCAAAAAATCATTTTTTCAATCATTTTCACGTAGCGTAAGAAATAAACGCCGGAGCGAAAAATTGTTGAATTGAAATTTGTATGTCTTTTTCTCAGCTTTCCGGTAAAATTGGAAGAAAAAAAATTCCGACCCATTTGAACGCCTTTTTCCCCAAAAAACGTTCGGAAATGTGCATTTTCCAAATTTGGACAGTTTTTTTTTTCTTGAAAAAAATGTCAAAGAAGGGTATTTATGAGAGAGTTTTGAGAAAAAAATTTTGGAGTGGAGACTTGAATGCTCTCCCAGAAAAAAATTATTACATACATGTTATGAATTTTCGGAATTGAATAAAAGCTACTCAATAATTTTTTTCTGGGAGAGTATCAAAGTCTCCACTCCAAATTTTTTTTTTCTAAAACTCTTTTATGAATACCCTTCTTCGACATTTTTTTCATGAAAAAAAAAACTGTCCAAATTTGGAAAAAGCACATTTCCAAGCGTTTTTTGGGGAAAAGGGGGTTCAAATGGGTCGGAATTTTTTTTCTTTCAATTTTACCGAAAAGCTGAGAAAAAGACATATAAATTTCATCCCAACAATTTTTCGCTCCGGCGCTTATTTCTCACGCTACGTGAAAATGACTGAAAAAAATGATTTTTGGAATGCAATGACCGAAAAATCTGAAAAAATTCCCAAAATTTTTTCTCATCCCCAATAACTTGTAGAAAATTTCACAGAATTTTCGGAGACCTCAGATTAAACGGGTGGCCCGTTTGACGAAGAAACCCTCATATGTAGTTTGATTACGATTCATTCTTTGACACATATTGGATAACTCTAATCGTGAAAAAAGCAACCAACTGCAAAAAAAATTGCGACTATTCAAGTAGGCTGAGGTGGGCCCGTAGAAGCGTCAGGCATCCGCAATACCGACCGAATGTCACACTCTTGTCCGACCGTGTGTGGTCAAGCCAGTGGGTCAAGCAAATTGAAGAATCGACTCAAGAGGGCCGCTCTATTGAGCGTCAGTTGTCCTTACCCACCACCACCACCGCCAACTTTCGAAATCGTCGGAACATAGAAAACATACATATTTTTAAAAGCTGTGAAACCTACGCTTTCAGATAGTGCAAGCCGATTTGGAATCAGAAAATTCCTTCTATTTTGAATCGTCGATTTACTTTTTATTATTTTCCGAATTTTTTTCCGATTTTCTATTGGTAAAATCGCAGGAAGCTTCCGAATCGGGGAATGATACACATATTTGGAATCAGCGTGCGATTTCCTTCAAGAATATCGTCATGAATATTCAATTCTCGACAAAAAGTTTTTTCGCCCAAAAAAATGAGAAGGGGTACCACTGTCCTATTTTCCAAAAATATGACATTTTCCGAAATATTCGGAACATAGGATTGATACATATTTTTAGAATCTGTGGAACCTACGCTTTCAGATAGTGCAAGCCGATTTGGAATAAGAAAATTCCTTCAATTTTAAATCGTCGATTTACTTTTTATTTTTTCCGAATTTTTTTCCCGATTTTCTATTGGTGAAATCGCAGGAGGCTTCCGAATCGGGGAATGATACACATATTTGGAATCAGCGTGCGATTTCCTTCAAGAATATCGTCATGAATATTCAATTCTCGACAAAAAGTTTTTTCGCCCAAAAAAATGAGAAGGGGTACCACTGTCCTTTTTTCCAAAAATATGACATTTTCCGAAATATTCGGAACATAGGATTGATACATATTTTTAGAATCTGTGGAACCTACGCTTTCAGATAGTGCAAGCCGATTTGGAATAAGAAAATTCCTTCTATTTTAGATCGTCGATTTACTTTTTGTTTTTTTCCGAATTTTTTTTCCGATTTTCTATTGGTAAAATCGCAGGAGGCTTCCGAATCGGGGAATGATACACATATTTGGAATCAGCGTGCGATTTCCTTCAAGAATATCGTCATGAATATTCAATTCTCGACAAAAAGTTTTTTCGCCCAAAAAAATGAGAAGGGGTACCACTGTCCTTTTTTCCAAAAATATGACATTTTCCGAAATATTCGGAACATAGGATTGATACATATTTTTAGAATCTGTGGAACCTACGCTTTCAGATAGTGCAAGCCGATTTGGAATAAGAAAATTCCTTCTATTTTAGATCGTCGATTTACTTTTTGTTTTTTTCCGAATTTTTTTTCCGATTTTCTATTGGTAAAATCGCAGGAGGCTTCCGAATCGGGGAATGATACACATATTTGGAATCAGCGTGCGATTTCCTTCAAGAATATCGTCATGAATATTCAATTCTCAACAAAAAGTTTTTTCGCCCAAAAAAATGAGAAGGGGTACCACTGTCCTATTTTCCAAAAATATGACATTTTCCGAAATATTCGGAACATAGGATTGATACATATTTTTAGAATCTGTGCAACCTACGCTTTCAGATAGTGCAAGCCGATTTGGAATAAGAAAATTCCTTCAATTTTAAATCGTCGATTTACTTTTTATTTTTTCCGAATTTTTTTCCCGATTTTCTATTGGTGAAATCGCAGGAGGCTTCCGAATCGGGGAATGATACACATATTTGGAATCAGCGTGCGATTTCCTTCAAGAATATCGTCATGAATATTCAGTTCTCGACAAAAAGTTTTTTCGCCCAAAAAAATGAGAAGGGGTACCACTGTCCTTTTTTTCAAAATTATGACATTTTCCGAAATATTCGGAACATAGGATTGATACATATTTTTAGAATCTGTGGAACCTACGCTTTCAGATAGTGCAAGCCGATTTGGAATAAGAAAATTCCTTTAATTTGAAATCGTCGATTTACTTTTTATTTTTTTCCGATTTTTTTTCCCCATTTTCTATAGGTAAAATCGCAGGAGGCTTCCGAATCGGGGAATGATACACATATTTGGAATCAGCGTGCGATTTCCTTCAAGAATATCGTCATGAATATTCAATTCTCGACAAAAAGTTTTTTCGCCCAAAAAAATGAGAAGGGGTACTGTCCTATTTTCCAAAAATATGACATTTTCCGAAATATTCGGAACATAGGATTGATACATATTTTTAGAATCTGTGGAACCTACGCTTTCAGATAGTGCAAGCCGATTTGGAATAAGAAAATTCCTTCTATTTTAGATCGTCGATTTACTTTTTGTTTTTTTCCGAATTTTTTTTCCGATTTTCTATTGGTAAAATCGCAGGAGGCTTCCGAATCGGGGAATGATACACATATTTGGAATCAGCGTGCGATTTCCTTCAAGAATATCGTCATGAATATTCAATTCTCAACAAAAAGTTTTTTCGCCCAAAAAAATGAGAAGGGGTACCACTGTCCTTTTTTCCAAAAATATGACATTTTCCGGAATATTCGGAACATAGGATTGATACATATTTTTAGAATCTGTGGAACCTACGCTTTCAGATAGTGCAAGCCGATTTGGAATAAGAAAATTCCTTCAATTTTAAATCGTCGATTTACTTTTTATTTTTTCCGAATTTTTTTCCCGATTTTCTATTGGTGAAATCGCAGGAGGCTTCCGAATCGGGGAATGATACACATATTTGGAATCAGCGTGCGATTTCCTTCAAGAATATCGTCATGAATATTCAATTCTCGACAAAAAGTTTTTTCGCCCAAAAAAATGAGAAGGGGTACCACTGTCCTTTTTTTCAAAAAAATGACATTTTCCGAAATATTCGGAACATAGGATTGATACATATTTTTAGAATCTGTGGAACCTACGCTTTCAGATAGTGCAAGCCGATTTGGAATAAGAAAATTCCTTCTATTTTAGATCGTCGATTTACTTTTTGTTTTTTTCCGAATTTTTTTTCCGATTTTCCATTGGTAAAATCGCAGGAGGCTTCCGAATCGGGGAATGATACACATATTTGGAATCAGCGTGCGATTTCCTTCAAGAATATCGTCATGAATATTCAATTCTCAACAAAAAGTTTTTTCGCCCAAAAAAATGAGAAGGGGTATTGTCAGGGGCATATTCACGAATATTTATAGAATATTTTTAGAATCTGTGGAACCTACGCTTTCAGATAGTGCAAGCCGATTTGGAATAAGAAAATTCCTTCAATTTGAAATCGTCGATTTACGTTTTATTTTTTTCCGAATTTTTTTTCCGATTTTCTATTGGTAAAATCGCAGGAGGCTTCCAAATCGGGGAATGATACACATATTTGGAATCAGCGTGCGATTTCCTTCAAGAATGTGATCACGAATATTTTTAGAATCTGTGGAACCTACGCTTTCAGATAGTGCAAGCCGATTTGGAATAAGAAAATTCCTTCAATTTTAAATCGTCGATTTACTTTTTATTTTTTCCGAATTTTTTTCCCGATTTTCTATTGGCGAAATCGCAGGAGGCTTCCGAATCGGGGAATGATACACATATTTGGAATCAGCGTGCGATTTCCTTCAAGAATATCGTCATGAATATTCAGTTCTCGACAAAAAGTTTTTTCGCCCAAAAAAATGAGAAGGGGTACCACTGTCCTTTTTTTCAAAAATATGACATTTTCCGAAATATTCGGAACATAGGATTGATACATATTTTTAGAATCTGTGGAACCTACGCTTTCAGATAGTGCAAGCCGATTTGGAATAAGAAAATTCCTTCAATTTGAAATCGTCGATTTACTTTTTTTTTTCCGAATTTTTTTTCCGATTTTCTATTGGTAAAATCGCAGGAGGCTTCCAAATCGGGGAATGATACACATATTTGGAATCAGCGTGCGATTTCCTTCAAGAATGTCATCACGAATATTTTTAGAATCTGTGGAACCTACGCTTTCAGATAGTGCAAGCCGATTTGGAATAAGAAAATTCCTTCTATTTTAGATCGTCGATTTACTTTTTGTTTTTTTCCGAATTTTTTTTCCGATTTTCTATTGGTAAAATCGCAGGAGGCTTCCGAATCGGGGAATGATACACATATTTGGAATCAGCGTGCGATTTCCTTCAAGAATATCGTCATGAATATTCAATTCTCAACAAAAAGTTTTTTCGCCCAAAAAAATGAGAAGGGGTATTGTCAGGGGCATATTCACGAATATTTATAGAATATTTTTAGAATCTGTGGAACCTACGCTTTCAGATAGTGCAAGCCGATTTGGAATAAGAAAATTCCTTCAATTTGAAATCGTCGATTTACGTTTTATTTTTTTCCGAATTTTTTTTCCGATTTTCTATTGGTAAAATCGCAGGAGGCTTCCAAATCGGGGAATGATACACATATTTGGAATCAGCGTGCGATTTCCTTCAAGAATGTGATCACGAATATTTTTAGAATCTGTGGAACCTACGCTTTCAGATAGTGCAAGCCGATTTGGAATAAGAAAATTCCTTCAATTTTAAATCGTCGATTTACTTTTTATTTTTTCCGAATTTTTTTCCCGATTTTCTATTGGTGAAATCGCAGGAGGCTTCCGAATCGGGGAATGATACACATATTTGGAATCAGCGTGCGATTTCCTTCAAGAATGTCATCACGAATATTCAATTCTCGACAAAAAGTTTTTTCGCCCAAAAAAATGAGAAGGGGTACCACTGTCCTTTTTTTCAAAAATATGACATTTTCCGAAATATTCGGAACATAGGATTGAAACATATTTTTAGAATCTGTAGAACCTACGCTTTCAGATAGTGCAAGCCGATTTGGAATAAGAAAATTCCTTCAATTTTAAATCGTCGATTTACTTTTTATTTTTTCCGAATTTTTTTCCCGATTTTCTATTGGTGAAATCGCAGGAGGCTTCCGACTCGGGGAATGATACACATATTTGGAATCAGCGTGCGATTTCCTTCAAGAATATCGTCATGAATATTCAGTTCTCGACAAAAAGTTTTTTCGCCCAAAAAAATGAGAAGGGGTACCACTGTCCTTTTTTTCAAAAATATGACATTTTCCGAAATATTCGGAACATAGGATTGATACATATTTTTAGAATCTGTGGAACCTACGCTTTCAGATAGTGCAAGCCGATTTGGAATAAGAAAATTCCTTCAATTTGAAATCGTCGATTTACTTTTTATTTTTTTCCGAATTTTTTTTCCGAATTTCTATTGGTAAAATCGCAGGAGGCTTCCAAATCGGGGAATGATACACATATTTGGAATCAGCGTGCGATTTCCTTCAAGAATGTGATCACGAATATTTTTAGAATCTGTGGAACCTACGCTTTCAGATAGTGCAAGCCGATTTGGAATAAGAAAATTCCTTCAATTTTAAATCGTCGATTTACTTTTTATTTTTTCCGAATTTTTTTCCCGATTTTCTATTGGTGAAATCGCAGGAGGCTTCCGAATCGGGGAATGATACACATATTTGGAATCAGCGTGCGATTACCTTCAAGAATGTCATCACGAATATTCAATTCTCGACAAAAAGTTTTTTCGCCCAAAAAAATGAGAAGGGGTACCACTGTCCTTTTTTTCAAAAATATGACATTTTCCGAAATATTCGGAACATAGGATTGATACATATTTTTAGAATCTGTAGAACCTACGCTTTCAGATAGTGCAAGCCGATTTGGAATAAGAAAATTCCTTCAATTTTAAATCGTCGATTTACTTTTTATTTTTTCCGAATTTTTTTCCCGATTTTCTATTGGTGAAATCGCAGGAGGCTTCCGAATCGGGGAATGATACACATATTTGGAATCAGCGTGCGATTTCCTTCAAGAATATCGTCATGAATATTCAGTTCTCGACAAAAAGTTTTTTCGCCCAAAAAAATGAGAAGGGGTACCACTGTCCTTTTTTTCAAAAATATGACATTTTCCGAAATATTCGGAACATAGGATTGATACATATTTTTAGAATCTGTGGAACCTACGCTTTCAGATAGTGCAAGCCGATTTGGAATAAGAAAATTCCTTCAATTTTAAATCGTCGATTTACTTTTTTTTTTCCGAATTTTTTTTCCGATTTTCTATTGGTAAAATCGCAGGAGGCTTCCAAATCGGGGAATGATACACATATTTGGAATCAGCGTGCGATTTCCTTCAAGAATGTCATCACGAATATTTTTAGAATCTGTGGAACCTACGCTTTCAGATAGTGCAAGCCGATTTGGAATAAGAAAATTCCTTCAATTTTAAATCGTCGATTTACTTTTTATTTTTTCCGAATTTTTTTCCCGATTTTCTATTGGTGAAATCGCAGGAGGCTTCCGAATCGGGGAATGATACACATATTTGGAATCAGCGTGCGATTTCCTTCAAGAATGTCATCACGAATATTCAATTCTCGACAAAAAGTTTTTTCGCCCAAAAAAATGAGAAGGGGTACCACTGTCCTTTTTTTCAAAAATATGACATTTTCCGAAATATTCGGAACATAGGATTGAAACATATTTTTAGAATCTGTAGAACCTACGCTTTCAGATAGTGCAAGCCGATTTGGAATAAGAAAATTCCTTCAATTTTAAATCGTCGATTTACTTTTTATTTTTTCCGAATTTTTTTCCCGATTTTCTATTGGTGAAATCGCAGGAGGCTTCCGACTCGGGGAATGATACACATATTTGGAATCAGCGTGCGATTTCCTTCAAGAATATCGTCATGAATATTCAGTTCTCGACAAAAAGTTTTTTCGCCCAAAAAAATGAGAAGGGGTACCACTGTCCTTTTTTTCAAAAATATGACATTTTCCGAAATATTCGGAACATAGGATTGATACATATTTTTAGAATCTGTGGAACCTACGCTTTCAGATAGTGCAAGCCGATTTGGAATAAGAAAATTCCTTCAATTTGAAATCGTCGATTTACTTTTTATTTTTTTCCGAATTTTTTTTCCGATTTTCTATTGGTAAAATCGCAGGAGGCTTCCAAATCGGGGAATGATACACATATTTGGAATCAGCGTGCGATTTCCTTCAAGAATGTCATCACGAATATTTTTAGAATCTGTGGAACCTACGCTTTCAGATAGTGCAAGCCGATTTGGAATAAGAAAATTCCTTCAATTTTAAATCGTCGATTTACTTTTTATTTTTTCCGAATTTTTTTCCCGATTTTCTATTGGTGAAATCGCAGGAGGCTTCCGAATCGGGGAATGATACACATATTTGGAATCAGCGTGCGATTTCCTTCAAGAATGTCATCACGAATATTCAATTCTCGACAAAAAGTTTTTTCGCCCAAAAAAATGAGAAGGGGTACCACTGTCCTTTTTTTCAAAAATATGACATTTTCCGAAATATTCGGAACATAGGATTGATACATATTTTTAGAATCTGTAGAACCTACGCTTTCAGATAGTGCAAGCCGATTTGGAATAAGAAAATTCCTTCAATTTTAAATCGTCGATTTACTTTTTATTTTTTCCGAATTTTTTTCCCGATTTTCTATTGGTGAAATCGCAGGAGGCTTCCGAATCGGGGAATGATACACATATTTGGAATCAGCGTGCGATTTCCTTCAAGAATATCGTCATGAATATTCAGTTCTCGACAAAAAGTTTTTTCGCCCAAAAAAATGAGAAGGGGTACCACTGTCCTTTTTTTCAAAAATATGACATTTTCCGAAATATTCGGAACATAGGATTGATACATATTTTTAGAATCTGTGGAACCTACGCTTTCAGATAGTGCAAGCCGATTTGGAATAAGAAAATTCCTTCAATTTGAAATCGTCGATTTACTTTTTATTTTTTTCCGAATTTTTTTTCCGATTTTCTATTGGTAAAATCGCAGGAGGCTTCCAAATCGGGGAATGATACACATATTTGGAATCAGCGTGCGATTTCCTTCAAGAATGTCATCACGAATATTTTTAGAATCTGTGGAACCTACGCTTTCAGATAGTGCAAGCCGATTTGGAATAAGAAAATTCCTTCAATTTTAAATCGTCGATTTACTTTTTATTTTTTCCGAATTTTTTTCCCGATTTTCTATTGGTGAAATCGCAGGAGGCTTCCGAATCGGGAAATGATACACATATTTGGAATCAGCGTGCGATTTCCTTCAAGAATATCATCATGATAATTCAATTCCCGACAAAAAGTTTTTTCGCCCAAAAAAACGAGGCTGTCCTTTTTTTCAAAAATATGAAATTTTCCGAAATATTCGGAAGACACGAATAATACCTATCTTTGAAAGCTGCGGAACCTACGCTTCCAGAATCTGCAAGCGGAATTGAGAGAAAAAAATTCCATCTATTTCAAATTGTTGATTTCCTGTTTGCGCATTTCCGAATTTTTTACTCTTCTTTTTTAATAGTTAAACCGCAGGAGGCTACCGATTCAAAGAATGATCCACAGATTCGGAATCAGCAGCCGATTACCTTCATGAATGTTAACAGTATCATTCGATTCTCGACTAAAGATATTTCCGGCCGAAGAACAGAGAAGGGGTCGGGTATATTCTTCAGTCAACGATATATGATCTATACCTCATACAAATATCAAATACGACTTTTCTGCTGCTGCTGATCCGTTAATTCGGCTTCACTCCTACGGGAAGTAGCCAAAATACGACATCCGAATCTTTAATTTTGACTCGCGACCTTGCAAAATGAAGTTTAGTCAAAGTTCAGTAAGTTCGGACATTCAAATTCTTACCCACAGAGGCGTCGGTACAAAAGTGACTGTGATATACCACACGAGTTTTATCGTCAAGCACAGATGTCGTCACCAAACAGTTCCTGCCTATATCGCACTGAAGGAATATTCTATCGGCTCAGTGTCTATTTTTTAATAACTTCGCAGCCCACGTAGCGTAGTATGTACCTGTACCTATACAGTATCAGTTATCTGTGTGCTCACAATAAATGAAGCGGTGTTGTCGATGGATAGACCATCGTAAATAACTAATAATAAACATTTCACTTCTTATGGTGTGTGATGTAGTTGTTATACCGTCACTATTTGTTTCAATCCGATAAATACTACATAACGGAGATAAAATTGTATTCCTACATTACCATACTGTATGTAACAACTTGTTAGCACCTCAGCCACCGTACGAACTTCGCTCTACCAACGACTTGCACTTGCTCTGGCACCAGATATTCAAACATCCATCTGAGCCCAGCCTTTGTTTGTATAAAAATTTGCCTATAAATCTTAATAATCGCAAGATTTGATTGTTAAAAACAATGCCTGACATCAAAGTGACACCTCTTGGCGCTGGCCAAGACGTAGGCAGAAGTTGCATCCTCGTTTCTATGGGAGGTAAGAACATCATGCTAGATTGCGGCATGCACATGGGGTTCAACGACGAAAGAAGATTCCCAGACTTTTCATACATAGTACCTGAAGGACCGGCTACTAATTACATAGACTGCGTTATTATTTCACATTTCCATTTGGACCACTGCGGAGCTCTACCTTATTTCACCGAAATGGTCGGTTACACTGGTCCAATTTACATGACGCATCCGACAAAAGCAATTGCTCCAATCTTGTTGGAAGACATGAGAAAAGTAGCAGTTGAACGAAAGGGCGAGAGTAACTTTTTCACTTCACAAATGATTAAGGATTGCATGAAAAAAGTTGTCGCAGTAACGCTGCATCAATCGGTCATGGTTGACCCTGAACTAGAGATAAAAGCTTATTACGCCGGACATGTCCTTGGGGCTGCAATGTTCTGGGTCAGAGTTGGTTCTCAGTCCATTGTTTATACTGGAGACTATAACATGACGCCAGATCGGCACTTAGGAGCAGCTTGGATCGACAAGTGCAGACCAGACTTGTTGATATCGGAATCAACGTACGCGACGACAATCAGAGATTCGAAGAGATGTAGGGAGAGAGATTTTTTGAAAAAAGTACACGAGTGTATAGACAGGGGTGGTAAGGTTTTGATACCAGTTTTTGCCCTTGGTCGTGCCCAAGAACTTTGTATATTATTGGAAACATACTGGGAAAGAATGAACTTGAAAGTACCCGTCTATTTTGCGTTGGGTTTAACAGAGAAGGCTAATAATTATTACAAAATGTTCATTACTTGGACTAATCAAAAGATAAAGAAAACTTTTGTTCAGAGAAACATGTTCGACTTTAAGCACATCAAGCCATTTGATAAATCTTACATAGATAATCCTGGTGCCATGGTAGTTTTTGCTACACCTGGAATGCTCCACGCAGGATTATCTTTACAGATTTTTAAAAAATGGGCACCCAACGAAGCAAACATGGTCATTATGCCTGGGTTTTGCGTGCAAGGAACTGTCGGTCATAAAGTCTTGAACGGAACGAAACGTATCGAGTTTGAAAATAGACAGATTGTAGAAGTTAAAATGGCTGTTGAATACATGTCATTTTCTGCACACGCCGACGCTAAAGGTATCATGCAGTTGATTCAATATTGCGAACCAAAGAACGTAATGCTTGTCCATGGAGAAGCTGCGAAAATGGAATTTTTGAAAGAAAAAATCAGGCAAGAGTTTGGGACTAGCTGTTATAATCCTGCTAATGGAGAGACGTGTGTCATTCATACAACTGCCAAAGTTCCTGTCGACGCGTCGCTCGCCCTTTTAAAAGCAGAAGCTAAAAGGTATTCTGCTTTGCCACCTGATCCAAAGAGGAGAAGACTGCTCCACAGCGTACTAATGCTTAGAGATGACGGCGTTTGTCTCGTTGACGCTGACGAGGTATTCAAGTTCTGTAATTATTTTAAAGTATGTAGCAACGAACTATAAGATTCGTCACCAATCCTTGGCCAGTCGTTAGAAAGAATTCGATATAAAATTCAAATACATATTTTATTGGTCACTGCAAAATGAGTGATCTTATATAAACCTGAATTATACACGTGAATTCTTTGCCTAAATATGATCAAATTGATTTCAGATCGCTCGAGCAGCGGGAATAATAAAACATGTAGTACGTTTCACATCCACGGTCCAAGTAAGAGATCCAGGTCCAGCGCAGGCGACTACTCTCAAGCTCCTGCAACCCCTAAAAGAAAGACTGTCTGGTTGGACAGTGCAACTCACCGATGGGTCAATATCAGTCGAGTCGGTATTAGTGAAAGTAGAAGGTGATGAGGACGAGTTAAAAAGCGTATACGTTTCGTGGACTAATCAAGATGAAGATCTGGGGAGTTACATTCTGGGCTTTTTGCAAACAATGCTCAACTAATCGCTGTAGATACTATTTTTGTACGAGTCTTTTCTACGGGAGTTTTGTATATAACATACTCATAAGGTGAAAGTTTACTGTGTACAGCTATTTGTAATGTTGAAAATGCAGCAAAGACTGAAGCATACCAAAATCAAAACTGATTATTTTCATTTTAATGCACACCATCATATTATATGATCAGTAAAACTATGCTGAGATTATTTTTTTTCTCACTGTCACTATAGATCTAATGATAACAAATGGATGTTCAAGCCCATAGCAGAAAACAGAGAATTGATGTTATCAGTTAACATTAATCAGCTAGATTCAGCTTGAGATATTCAGGAAAGTCAGAGCTGTTGTTATTCATTTGAAAAACAGAGAATTTCTCAAAAATCAAAACAAATTTAAATGGCTTAAGAAATATTCTAGTTTTCATCGACACCCAATGTTATAATCCTCATCATTATTGAAACAATGTTGATTAGAGAAAGGTTTGATCAATAGAATGCTATGCGTATTGACCTTTGTGTTCATGAAGCTGCTCAACGCTCAATGCAATTTATTCTATGTATGATGGTCTGTTAAAGATCAATAAGGTATTTACTTTGGAAATAAGCAGCAACCTTAGTATTCATTCAGCCCACAACAATCTTTACGATATCGAAAAATATACCTTGGGTATTAATTACAACCTGACCAGTAAATGAAGTTCTGCAGCTTCTGTTGCAATTCAGACTTTCAAATAAGAATTTTTGAAAAATCAAAATGAAATACAGAGATTACCTATATCAGGAGTCAAGCCAAAGGAGACATTCTCCTGTCCCTTTATTACCTAGGTCACACTGTATCAACAAATGTAAATAAATGGAAAGAAGTTGGTTTGCCCCCAACTTTGAATATTGGAAACAAAAAATCTCATTCTACTGGTTCTTTCATTCGACATTTTCCTTAATATATTATGAATATTCTTTCAACAGTTTTCGCATGAAAACGGTTTCCTGCAAATTTAGTGAATCAGAAAAATGATGTAAAGCGCAGCTTCCAACAAAAATTGACAACAATATCCACCATGCGCTTATTACGCATCTTTCATTTTCGACCCTCCAAGTATCCTCTCGCAGTTATTAAACTAGATTCGCAAACATCGCGTCTACTAGTCCCATCACTTCCTAAAACCGAGCCAACCCAGGAATCAGGTAGCGATACTTCTTTGAAAACTCATACGCTTTTCGCTGTGACGTGGGTAAGGAGAAAAGCAGGTAAGTAGTTCGCATCTTCTAATAACTCGTTTTCGCTTAGATTTTAAATTTGTCGTGTTTCATTTCCTACATTTATTTAACATTTTATTTTATTCGAACTATACCGCCAATCATCATTCGCAGTTGGTCAGAAAAACACGTCGAATTTTTGCAGGAGATTTATCAGTATGGCATACATAAGCAGGGCTCCATGGAGATATTATTGCTGTGGGTAGCCTCAGTTCCACGAAGGTATAAAATGACGGAAGCATTAAGTCCGAATGAAAATTCGTCCAATAATAATATAAAAGCATTTATTATACCTAATCTAGCACAATAATAGGCGATCCGAGTATGAACTGTTAAATAATGGTTAAAAGAATATACATAAGAATATTGTACACAAATATATACATAATTACACAACACATTAACATACTATTAATAATACAAGTGACGGTATACAAGAGTGAAAGGCAGGGTGTACAAAATATCTATACATAATCACGTTTCTGAATCGCATTGTTTATAGGACTAGTTGAAATCATTTCGCATTACGGAACCGCAAGCACATCTCTCTGACTGTTATTATAATAAATCTATTTAAAGAATAGAAAAATTCATAAACATGGACGCAACGTAATGCAATGGTAATTTCATTTCCTTCAAATCAGGCTTGAGTTGCACAATTTTTGCAATTCCAGATATGAGGCACACATTTCATTGGCTTATCGAAAATACCCTTTCACAGGCTGATGTTATCACACATTTTAATTAATCGATTGAAAATCAACCATCATCAAACGAATCTACATTTATTATACGAATTGAATTTTCTTTTTTTTTTTTATTGAGCGTCCTGTACACATGGCAGATATAATGCTTGACTATATTCATATAAGCGGTAACCACGTGTATGTAATCACGGTTTTATATTGGGATGCAATTTAGATAGTGCGATTTTTGTGATTTCCAACGTCACAAGCACATTATTATAATCGTAAAGTTCTGCACATGGCGAGCGTGACCGGAGATTCAAATCAAATATTTTCTTAGGCTCATATGAATTGAATATACTTTAATGTTTTTCCTTCAAGATAATTCATTTTTGTTCGCATAATTTGTTCGCAATACATCAATTAGAATTTTGCAATTAAATGGTACGACCATGTTGCATAAATTGTTAGAACTCTAGTCTAAAGAATTATTATACCCACTAATATCCTGTCATGAAGTAAAAATATTTTGCACGCAGGACTTTTTACTTATTCTAAACAAGTAGCGATAATTTAACAATATTCGTTTTGTCTTCTTGATCATGATAATTATATTAATGACGCCACTCCCAAGTCATTATACTCTATCCAAAATATGGACAGTGCAAAATGCTGAACGCATTATGCCTCTCAATTAATTACACACTCGAACATGTCTTATAATGAACGAATTATGGAAAATTAGTTAAAAATAATTTAAAACATCATTTGAGTAATAAAATTGAACTGTACATTGTGACCTATTTACAAGTATAGCGATCGGTACAATTTTTAATTCAATATAATTATTCCAGTCTGTCCACGAACATGAAAAATAGATTCTTAAACATTATATCAATATACATATAGCATAGAGTTACATATCACGATTTCTTTTAATTGATTTTGTTAAAATAATCGATACAAAATATTGCCTGTTGTACAAAATTATATAATCCATAAATAGACAATCGCTATAGTTTGATCGTGATCTTTTTTTTAGAATATCGGTATGAAATTCAATTTCAATATGTTAATTCAAATACGGAGATTTGAAAAACATTGA
Organism: Ametastegia equiseti; assembly: GCA_963989295.1. Lineage (NCBI taxonomy): Eukaryota > Metazoa > Arthropoda > Insecta > Hymenoptera > Tenthredinidae > Ametastegia > Ametastegia equiseti. The sequence goes on from OZ022397.1 coordinate 9,126,247, forward strand.
AATGGCCTTGTTCTGCAATAACGAAGCGAGGCAACTGTAACATTGTAATTTTATGGCGAAGATGACTTTTTTATCGGAGTTAGCCTCAGACCTTTAGCCAACATTTGAGCTTCAAGGTCACGGTCTTCATCCTGGTATCTGAAAACAAGAAAAATCCGTTCTAGACAACATTGTATTCTTCGACACTAGGCTGAAGTATACGAATACAGAACGCGATAGTGTATTTAGAAGAAAACTGAATTGGTAAAATGCCACAAACAAAACACATCACAGTCTGTGTGTTAAAAGACAAGCAAGCTAGGAAGTATTTAAAAATGATACAAGTTAATTTCATATTCATCAGAATTGAAAAATTGCCTCAGTACATTTTCACCAAAGATGGAAAAAATCAATCAAAATAATAGTTATAAATCTTCATTAGCTACCATATCTGACATGGTAATCATATATTAATTTTCAATTATCTAATTATGAAATGTTACGATACGATTTTTGTTGGCTAGAAGCATAAGCTTACCAGATATATCTGAAATAAAACGTGCAGAGGTGTATTATAAAGCCAAGACGTGCCGAATTCTTATTACCATCTGCCCACTGTCTATTTTGTATACGAGTGTAATTATGGACTGAGTTGTAATAATTAGAGTTTGTGTTATTGTAATGATAGTTGATGGATCAACAAATTTCAATTGTACAAATTTATTATTACCCCAGACAATTAAGGATAGAGCTTACAGAAAATAAGCCCATATGATAATTTGCATACACGACGGAGCGTGTGGCCTAAGTCAACAGTCAACCTTTTGCAGCACTTTGATGAAGTTGTAAGTAAACTCGAATGAATTGAAGCATTTTCATATCCATTGTTTTACATTGTTTTCAGTGATCACTTCATGAACAACTCCGAGGTTCTACTTTGATAATTATGTTAATAAATAGCATCTAACATGTAATGGTTTAGTATATTTAACTAGCAATAAATAGTATAACAAAATAAGTTATCCAAGATATATAAGTATTCTGAAAAATCATTATAAAGTCTAAAATATGAGAATATAAATAAACATATCAACGAAATGAATGAACAATGATTTATAATTATCACTGATATAATATATAAAAATAGAAATTAACAATGTTAGCAAATTTTTCACGTAAAAATGAAATTATAGATATAGAATAGAAATATAAATCAATGATAATTTGCTACTCGACGGTAAGAAAAAAAAATATATGAATATGTTACCATTATTCCTACTTACTTTGGTTGTATATTATAAACCTCAAGTCTTCTAATAAGTCTTAAATAATTCAATAACTAGAATAACTACTCATGCACAATCCTACTTCAAGCGCTCAAAACTTTCTGAGCAACAACGATGATGCTCTCGTTAACTACGTGCAATTACAGCAAGTGAATTTTACTAGAGTGTGTAACGCACAGTCGAAACAGAAAGAAAAAAAGAAAAAAAGAAAAAATACTCTAGCAAGACAAAATTCATTCAGATGAAGAATAGTAATGATTCTCTGTGAAGCCCAATGAGAAATTCCACAACGTGAAACGAAAGCAAGTAGAGGAATAAGATAGCCATGAGGACAAAGGTGTATGAAATTGAGGCAGTAGGAGTTATCGAAGGGATGTTAGTTGTGCCGTTAGGAGTGACAGTGGCTGTGGCAGGTGCAGTGAGTGTTGGGCACGAAGGTCTACGCCACCTTTGTCGCTCCTCTTCGAGTAGAGTTATTAGAGAGTCTCTCTTCGCAACAATTTCCAACATCTCGGTAAGTATTTCTCCTTCCTTTTTCACATCTGCACTAGTTTTTTTCTGATCTGAAAACAGGTCAAAATAATCAATCGGAATAAACGTGAGACTGAATTTCATCAAGATTCAAAAATAGTTGTGTGTTAGAAATGATTCAAACAAGACTATTCTAGAGTACTTACCATCATCAGCTAAACGCTCGCGCAGTTCCTGCTGCAGCCGCTCATGCCTATCTTCTAATTGGACTTCTTGAGCTCGAACTAATAATTCCTTTTCATATCTCCTTAGTTCGGTTCGTTCTCTCATCAGGTCAAACCATTCACGCAACAAGTCAGATTCCTCCCGATCCGAACATTCTACAATGTAAATTATGTTAGTTTGCACTTTCATTGTTCTATGATAACGAAATACCATGAAACAACTGCATCATGATCAACGTATGCTTTCCGTTACACTAACAATTTGAAACTTTTTTTGTGTTCATCACATTTGTATTGCCGTAACTTCAAAATAAATAACATATTATAATCTATACCTCCTTCTCCACGGAGAGCTTTTTCTACACTGACACCTCTACCCTCCAGTTCTCTCTGCTTTACTTCAGTTTCTTCCAATTTTCTTTGAATTTCTTGAGCCATTCGTAATCTGTATCAAAGAAATCGTTAACCATTGATGCTCATAATGCAATTTATAATAATTCAGATGCTGAACAAATCTTCAACGGATTGACATTGTAATCAATCCGTTTCTGTATTTGTTCAAACTATTCTGACAAGTATTCAAAGCGATAATTCCTATAAGCTCTTATATATTCTATGAGGAAATACAAACCTTTTTAATTGTGTCTGCCTGGCTAGTCTCCTGGCAGTTTTTTCCTTGCGTGGAATACTGTGACACGAATCATCAGCTAATGACACTTTGTGCGTTTGCGTAACTGACAGAGCTGTAGCTTTGGAATCTTCTTCGGACAAAGTGTCATCTGTTCAAAATACACATGCTTTACTACAACCTGTATTCACCCAACAGCCCTCACCACATATACATGAATTGCTATGAGCAATCAGATATGAACCAGTCCAGTACTCCCACTTACCCAAAATAGATAAATAAATAAATAAACAAATAAATCCGAAAAATTATCATCAAACAGCATCTCATTCAACAAAACAAAATACAGTATTTTTTTCTTTTTTTTTAATTGAATAATTATTCTGGAGTTCATTCCTTATGCAAAGTGATTCAATTTGATTGGGTAGAAGAACGCTGTAATTATAAATCTCACCTGAAAATTGTGCGGCAGTGAGAGCGTAGTCAATCGGTGGAGGTGGAACCGGAGGCGGATCTTCATCAAGGAAACTTCCCACTAGCATACCCTCGCAAACGCTTTTAGGTCTATTCTCAAATTTGTGGGAAGGTTCCTTATCAATCTGGAACACATTGAAATGTTATTGACGGTTGTTTGATAGTAAACAATGCCTATGTATGTATACATTGAAATGCATTGAAATATCCAACAATTATAGAACAGGGTTATACAAATCACTCAATTATGATTCAACACACATGCAATGAAAAGTTCATATCGTAGATGGTGTTAGATAATGAATTTCTTTTATACCGAGCAATTTTTTAGTCACTCTTCAAAGGAGATACATACACCTTTGACCAGGCTCCTTAAGTGCTTATTCACTAAGTATGTTTAAGAAAATCAATTCAAAACATTGGATGCCAATATGAAGCATGATTTTGATCAAGGATTTTTTCTACATAATCTCATATTCAAACATTTTTATGCAATAAATTCAATGGGTCTATGACGGATCTTCAATAACAATCGCTATTTATGCATACAGGCGTGAATAATAAGAAGATATTGGAGATCCAGCTGAGAATCCATTTGATTTAGCAAATAAAAAAAGGAGAATGCACAATTCTGTATCAAAAAACATTGATCAGAACATAATTCACCTTGGCATCAATGCATGAAGCGATTATCTCATACACACTTCCTGAAGAAGGCCTAAGAATTCCTAGTCGAAGGTGTATATAACTATATACCCTAATCATGTATTCCTAACTACTCTGATTTCTTCTAGCCATTTAAATGAGCTCTGGAAAATTATAGGAGATTTAACTGCATTTAGTCATAAAAATTCAGCTGATTATAAATTAGCAAGGCTGAATTCTAGGTAGATTATACGTAGGGCAAGAACTACGCACATATACTATAATTATTTAGGTACAAAATTTTCGTTGTGCTGGGTACTAGATTTTCTATTCTGGTTTTTTGTTTTATTTGATAGTTTTAACTGCAAGGAATTAATTATGCTCACGCAGAAGTTTAATATTCGAATAAATTGGAAATCATGCCAGTAACACAGAAAAAATAATAAGACAAACTGTACACTGATTATGAATTGTAATATGTACATATACCAAGTGTACAAATTTATGTTTGGGTATCAAACTATGTCCACAGCGTGTACAATCTGTCATTAATAAAACACAACAAAGCGCACAGTATTCAAGATTGCAACAGAAATAAAAATAAGTACCTGGGATTATAAAAATAATAGGTACAGGTAGTGGCTAAAGAAATATAATACGAGTGACTAGTCATTATATATTGCTTACATCTGACCCATCCGAATATGACTTATACAACTGAAACATGTAAGAAATCAAGAAATATATATATCATTCCAGGTCAACAGGTCTGTAATGTATGAAATATTTCTGTTCAATTACCTTTCCTTTTTCCTTAGACTTTGAAGTGAGCCGGAATCTAGCAAATTTGTCTTTCTGATTGTCCTTCGGTGGTGATGGAGAAGATTCTTTTTTCTTGAAGAAATCAGATACAGCTTGAATAATACTTTTCCGTCTTTCCGGATCCTTGGATTTCTTTTTCTCCCTCCTACATATCGCTACGTCGCTTTCGCACTTGACAATTTCAGATGACTGCAGCAATTCATCCATAGATTTGGCATTTCCAGGAGCTTTAGTTTCTATATTTACTTTTTTTGCAAAGGCTTTCATATTATCTGTACTCTTGCTAGTCTGTAATTTCTGTCCTGGTCTCAACGAGCTGAAACTGTAATGCCGTATTCTAATTTCGGGTGTTACATCTTCACTGGCCTTTCTTTTATCCTCCACGGAAAGCTGTCTTTTTGCAACTTTCAATCTTAACTCTTTTATTTTATCTTCGGGACTCAATCCCAGATCTTCGTCGCTCTTCAATCTGGCTCGAGCGCGAGCATCTTGTTTCGCTTTCTCTGCTGTCCTCTTAGCTTCTTCATGTTTAGTTCTCGGCGGAGCTCTTGGAGTCCTAAATTCACCGCTGGACAAGTTGTATGTAACTTTAGGAGTCTCAGTTGTTTCAACTCCTGGCGAGTTCTTTATCTTTGCAGGGAAATCTTGATACATCGGTTCTTCCAGCATACCAATAGTCGCTTCTACGGCGCTGATTGTCTGCCCAACATCAAACACTGAATTTTCCATATCCAACGCTCTCTTTGCTTCGGCAAAAGTAGTGTGAACCGGACTGTTGGTTGGCGTAGTTATAGAAGTTGGTATGAATTTCAATGGCGCAGGTGATGATCCAGAAGCCTGGAAGGGCTTGACAGGAGATATAGCAGCACCAGGACTAAAGGAAGATGATCTGGCAGCCCTCTTTGCTTTTTTCTCAGCAGACTTTAGTTTTTGAGCTTGTAATTTATCCATCAGTATATCTTGTATTAGATACTTTTGTTTGGATCGTTCCCTAGTTATTTCTTCAAGTTTCCTAGAAGTTGCAGGAGAATTAAAACTGTTATGAGCTGCTTGCGCTTCTTGACTTTTTACTTCTTCAGCGATCATCTCTTGCGAGCGTAATTGTGCCGAATTCTTGGAACTTTTTCGTTTCGCTTTTCTCACGTCTATCGAATCTTTAGCGTTGCTAAATTCTGCAATTCTAGACTGCAATCGTTTAACGTATTCTAAATAGTCAGGATTATTTCCATCCTGCAAAGAAGAAGAAATTGCTTTCGGTGTTTCTATATCCGAAATTTCCACCTTGGCCGAAATTGCCGAGGGTTGTTGCGGATTTATCGGACTTGCAAGAACTGTGATTATCTCACTGGTAGTTGTGTCTTCCGCAGGTTCGACAATCAGTAAACTATCCTCTTCCATTGACTGACATATTTCTTTCTTAACAGATTCTACAGAAGTTTCATTCTCGTTTGACCCAGTAACAGCGCTATCGTAATCTCCCACCTTGACATTTTTGTTAATAGCGCTATTCAATCTATCTTCAATATCATCCATAGTAATGGGAATGATTTCTATAATATTATCATCCTTGTATTGCTCATCTTCTGAACACAATTCGTGATCGAACTCTGTCTCAGCAATGGGAGCTTCAGACTGACGTACCATTGTAATTTTAACAGGTGTCGGATCCCTGACATTGACAAATTCAACATATCCTCTATTTTTGAGTAACGCTGTATTTGTAGCATCTTGTAAACTATCAGCCAACAATGACTCTGCGTCGGTATCCATGAAATCGATATTTTCACCATTAGCAAGAAGTTTTGATGTGTGATTAATGGGAAGTTGAATATCTTTGCTTATTCTATTTGAATCAAAATCTAAATCTGAGTCATCTTCTTCTTTAGCTATTCTAGCTGGAATATTATCATTGGGAACTTTTGCGTATTTGTAGGCCTTTGGTCTTCGTTTAATTATTAATTCTGGATTAATATTGAACTCAACATCACGTAAATCTTCAGACACCAAACCCTCGCCGTCTCGAGCCCATTCAGAGAATTCAGTCTCAGTGAGAGCCGCAGTGGTAATATCATTTTCTTCTGAATCATCTTGTTTATTTGATGTACCAGATCCAACAGAAGTTGGGCTACTACAATTGCTCGAAGTTTTTCTATTTCCATCTTTCAACTCCAACTGATTCAAATTATTATTCACACTTTCACTCTCTTCAGCTATTTTAACATTGGTGAATGAACGATCTTCAAATGCTTTAGACAAAGCTGTAGTAACTGCAGCGTTGTCTTCTAATCGAACACATTCAATTGAATCTGGCTCAAACGTCACACCGGTCTCGGTTTCTGTATTTTTACCAGTTTCCTCATCGAGCAACAGTTCTCCACTAGTGCTATGAATTTGTAGTCGTGGAGGTGATAAACTAGAAGCGGCAGGCTCCACCTTCCCGACCAATTCATCTAATTCCGTTTCGCTAGATGATAACGAGTCACTGTCCATTTCCGAGTCTTCAGATGTCTCAACTTCTCCCTTGCAGCTTTCCTTATTACTTTGTTTCCAATCCACTTCCGGGACAATGATACAAGTTTCATGCAAAGGACTGCGGGGTCTGCAATCAATGTTTTCATCTGCCACGTCGCTGGCTGGCACACCACCGCCTTTTGTTTCCTTGGGAGAATTCGTGGTTGATTTTCCCTCAGAAGCACCAGTTTCAGAAACCTCGGTCATGACTATTTTTTCGATTAACTTTCTGTCGACAATCTTTTGGGAATCTTTGTGAACGATGTTAGGATCAGTTCTTGATTTCATGATACTAGTTTCCTTCAATAAATCCGGCAATGGCACTTTAGACGCGTCCGATAGTTCGGCTGCTTTGTTCAACCCAATATCGGAGAGTATTTTTGGAGATTGACTGATGGAAGTCCCCTTAAAGGGAGAATTTGAAAATAGAGCAGTTGGGGACAGAGGTGATATCTGGGGATTGTTAGAGCGTAACTTATTGGTGCCTTGCAGAAATGCTTGCATAGTTGGACTCGGCTCTGGGGCTGGATTCAGTAATTTCTGGTGTTGAGATATAACATCTGTAACGCTCCTCAATTTCGTATCCACATTCGAAGTTGATCCAGACTTAACAACAGATCCAGTAAAAGCAGAGCTACCAAGTAAGTATCGTTTCTTTAGTTCCAAAGACAGTTTAGAAGCTATACCTTCCGTAGAATGTGTACGATTAAGCAGATAATCACCCTTACGAGGATTAACGAGCTGACTAGGCGAAGTAATTTTGGGACTTGATTGTAAAGTTCGTAAATTAATCTGACTTGAAGGAAGAGTAGATTCCTTATTAGCGTTAATTTTCGATACATCGAACTTGGCACCTGTGGTAGCTTTGTTCTCTTTCAAGTTACCGTTCACCGGAGATATAACGTGGCTCTTTACTTGAACTCTCTTTGGTTCGACGTAGTTTCCCCTGCTCTTTCGAACAAATGAATCGTTTATTGTTATCTCTGGTATTTCATGTTGCGTAGGAGTCGTCCCGTCGTGCTCAAATTCCGAATCCGTTGATATTTCTGTTGCAGAATTTTCATCGCTTTCTTCAGCAGAGCCGTCGTCAGATGCCACCTGAAAATAGTTCTCAATTAATAATATGCAGGCTGAGTCAAATAGCCAGTTATGACATAGAAGAAAGAAACACGGTTTAATTTATTAAAAGGCACTCCTATCGTAGAATAGAATTAGTATAAATTAAACTATACATATCTTTGTATATGTATGGGGTACAGATATGTATTAATAAAATATGGGCTGGTGGTAATGATTGTAGTTACTATATAGACGGCTAAGTATAAATGCTGGTGTGAGCAGAAGCACTAATAGTTCAAGCAAACGCATACAATATAATTATTAAAACAGTGTTAATTGTTTTATTAGTTTGACAACACTCCACTCTTATAGCAAAATATTTTACCTGGTTTGGTTATCGGCGTTTTGGGTTCTCTGAAAAGGTTTCTTTTTCTTTCTTTTTCTCTCTCTCTCATCACCATCAGCCATATTTTACATAATATACTTTATTCAAGATTTTTTCAAACAATGTTACTAAATGAAAATTACTAACAATCACAATATCCACGCAAAAAATCACAGTAAATTTCATGAACATTCTTCATTTACTCTTTTAACATTAAAAGCCCATTCCTTACACATCTAAGACAAGTCAAGACTATGAAATAACACATTTATCCTTTTTATTGATTTCAGAATTTGAGGTATTTATCGATTTTGCAGAACCATGAAGATCAGGCTTTTGAGTAAATAATTTATTTACTCCGCTTGATCTTTTTGCTTCGGGGGATGGATTCCTAAGATTTCGTTGGCTTTGACTATTCGATTGGCTTTTATCGGAGTTCAAATGTCTACCAGAAGCCTGAGTATCTGATTTTTCATGTGCAAGTAGTTTTTCAGATGATGTAGATTCATTGATCTTAGGAGACGCATTCGTTTCACGTGCATTGCTTGTGCTATCCGAATGCAAAGGTGTCGTGATCGGTATGGATTTCTTGGCAATACCCTTTCTCCTTACAGGTACTTCTGGTGGTACTGAAACTGTGATAGCCTCTATCATATTCATTTCATTAGAAGCATGCGAATCTTGTGACGGACGTCTACGTTCGGGTCTTTTTGGAACTTCAAGCATCTCTTCCGAAAGATTACTACCAATTTTTTCAGGCTCGTTAATTTTTACAGTCACAGGCGCAGCCACACTCTTTTCAATAACTATGACTTTTTCAATTTCCTTCGATGTGACACTAGAACTAATTGTTTCTTCATTTTCCTGACGACTCTTATTACTTTCATAAGACGAACTTGTTTTTTTATCCATTTCCCTGTCACGTGATAACACTTTACCTGTTTTATTTTCAGTTATCTTTTGTACGATATTCAAATTTGTATCAGCCTTTGAACCTTTTGGAAGTTTCACCTTCTTCGTAGCATGAGATTCTTTGTCAGTTTTTCCAATGACTGTTTGCGCTGATTCCAAAATGGTATTTTCAGCTGCAGTTACACCTTGTATGTCATGATCTTTGCTCTTTATTGTACAGTTATCATTATTTACCAATATACCAGGAGCTAGATTTTCTGGTTTTGCTCGTTGAGTAGGATTACACACTGTTAAATCATCGGCTCCAACATTTCGACTTTGTTGTTCTATTTCACTGAACTGCTTATCCACAATTTCCAAATTAGTATCATCAAAAATATTCAGATTTTCAATCATAGCGTTTGATTTCCCTGGAGCATTGGTCGCGAAAGAATATTTCCGATTCTCATTAGTTTCGCCGTTACCCCCCTCATCGAGACTAAGCGATTTCTTGAAATACTTACTCAAATCTTTGCTGCCCACCTTATCCGATAGCTTCGGTGTTACTCTGAATTCAATTATCTCAACTTCGGTAGGAGGCTCAATCTCTTCTTGAAACTTGTCAATTTTTTTAGGAACGGTTTTCGCTGAATCTTTTTTATCTGAGTTGAAATACTTCTTTATCTTTAGCTGCGCATGTTCTTTGGACAACGGCCGCAATGGAATAACATCGTCGTTACCCTTCTTAGTCTTCTTCAATTTAGGTTGAACTAGAATCTCATTTGGAGTATCATCGATTTTTGGAATAGCTTTGTCTGGAACAGCCAGTTTTGACGTTTCGGGATAGGAAATTTTATTCTGCGGACTTTCTATCGTTGGTGTTGGAGCAGTGACTGTAACAACCGGCTTTTCACTGGTCAACAAATTGTCTAAAGAGATTTTCAACAAGCTGTCGTTTTTGTCACCTACTATCCCAATATCGATGTTATCAGACTGTGAGGTTTGCACTTTTTCTTGTTTGATTGTTTCTCGCTTTATTTTATCCGACAGATTTTCTGGTAGCACATCTTCCGAATCATCCATAAGAGATAGCCGAGAACATCCGGTTTCGAATGATTCATTTGAAACAGAACAACGTGAGGATATTTGTCCGTCTAATTTTGATGAGAAAGTATTTATCAGATCCGGTAGATTACCGTCAATACTTCCAGTGGTGTTATCAACTTTCGTTACTTCTTCATTTTCTCCAGATTCATCAAGCTTTGAATCAGGTATAGCATCTGGTAGTACTAATTTCTCGACTTCAATTTGTACTTCATTCTTCATGAGTTCATCGGGCTTTAAGTTAGTTTGCAACGGTGCCAAATTATTATTCGAACTTGACGTTGATTCATTTTCTTTAGTATTTGAAAATAAATCTGGTTCCCCATCAGGTTTAGGCGGCAATGTTATAACGATGTCATCACAGCATTCCTCATGCCGAGACTGACTTAGATTCATCTCTGTTGGCGTATTGTCCACACAATTCCTATCTTCTAAAACTCTCTTATTATCTATAACTAATTCATTCATGCCCTTAGCAAGATCTTTTTCTCCGTTTGTTTCGGGTTTATTTTCCTGTATATTGCCCAACAAAATACCGTCCGTAGGTAGACTGGTCCCTGATGCTAATTCCGATCCATCTGGGTTCGAGTTATCGTTTAGTTCATTACTAATTGGATTATCTGTGTTGAACATGTTTAGATTTGACGTATCCAACTTATTTGAAGTAACAGTCTTTGATTCATTCGTATTGTTGGAACTTTTCCTATTATCTAAAATTTCCTTATTATCTAGAGTCATGGATGCTTCTTCATTAACTTTGGGGCTATTACTAACAGATGTATCATTATTAAAGCAAACTGGTTCTTCGGGTAAATTATCTAACAAGATTTGATCTAGCTTAAGACGCTTCACCTCTGTATCTGATCCGGTATCAGTGTCAGATCCGCCGGGTGGTACTTCCAGCCAAACTTCTTGTTTCCTTAATTCTCTCGCACGTACCTCGTCCTCATCTTCCGTTGCTGTGCCGCTTTCATCATCTAACGAAAACAAAAAAATTATACAGATATTGAGTAACTCTGACTTAATTTGAGTTGACCCAATCCACTCATTGATTATATCAAATTCACTACTGACGTATTCAATTACTCCGCTTTAAATCAAGTTCATCAAGTACCTTCGGTTGTATATTCATCGCTCGAGTCTTCGTACTCGTTGCTTCCAGAATCTGAGTGATGTCCTGAGGCATGTGGGTGAGAATATCGCAGAGTCCAATTTTTTGCCAGTTCTAAAGTTCCTTCCGTAGTGAGCGGTTGATCTAAAGCTTCTTCGAAAACCTCATTATCATCTTCGGAATCACTAAAATAAGAAGAAAAAAAACGACGAAAATTGAATATTTCGAGAGAACAGTTATGTAGTTTCAAATGAATTGAATGAAAGTTTATTGCGTGGTACCTCATGCCAAAGATCTCATCACTGGATCCCATTTCTGCAGTGGATGCACCAAAATTACGATCCGTCCATTCATCTTCGTCCATTTGGCTATGAGCTTCTTCCGCATCAGACAATCCAGCCAAATTTTCAAATTCTATTCTCTCTGGTGTCTGGCCACGGTCCAACAAGTCGAGTCCGACGACTCCTTCCAAAGGTGTTTTAGGCTGAAATAAGAAGACATTTGATTAAGTTAGCTCTGTTTTACATTCTCTACTTTTAAAATATACTGAAGATAAATTCAAGACTCAGGGTGATTGATTTTAACAATATGTCATTATCGCTCCATTTGCTTAGTTTTATTATCATAAGTATGAAATATTTCATTTCTCTTGGTCCGTACCTTTTCTGGAGTTTTTGAAGACGGTGTAAGATTAGGAATGTTCTCCTTATTGATAAGAGATACCTTTTTCTTTTCGACTCTGGCTTTTATCGTCCCAGATAAACCAAAGTGCTGCGTACAGTAGAATCGTCCTCCATTTTTATCCCTGTCGAACATGTGACTTCCTGAAATTCAAATTGTGTAGAATCAGTAGCAAGATCTCTACTCATAAATAGGAATCCCTGAGAAGTGGTAAAATAATTTCATGTGCCTACCAATTCTAAGTGATGTTGAACAATATTCACAACGGAAACAACCACGATGAAAAAATTTGCCCTCGGCGCTCAGCCTTTCCATCAAATAAACCCTTTTGTTACAAAAATGACACATCTCTGAGCCCCCTTGCGCAGGTAATACAAGCGCCGCCTTAGAATTCTGTAAAAGAAATTGAACAGATTGAAGAATGTGAAAAAGGTATGGATTTCAAATGGGAATCTATGGGGCTAAAGTCAGCACGACAATAAATTTATTTCATGTTATTGACATTGAAACTCAAAATTAATAATACGACTGATACGGATACATACAAAACAATTACTTTACGGGATAACGTAAAGGGATAATAATATTATACAACAACGGGTTTAAACGCATTTGAAAAGTAAGACGTTTACCAATTTGTCAAACGTACTGTACTTCCAATTATGACACACAAGAAACACAAAAGTTTACTTATTGTTTAGAAATTTTGTACCTTCTAAATGAACAAACTTAAGAAGTTAATGTATTCGGAAACTTGAGCTACGCTTGTTGCTGACTTAGAACCCAGGTTCCTCGAAATATTAAATGATAGTATTATAATTACCGATCTTTGGACTTTTTGTTCAGCCTCTTGGTTTTTATTGGAAAACTGCTCAGCCATAGCCGATACTTTATTATGACCAAGAACGTTACCCTCTTTAATCTTCTTGTCGATAAACTTGAGGGTGTTATCAATATCGGCGTACTTACTATCTGAATCATTAGGATCTCGCCCTTTCTTCTCCATCTTGATTTGTCGAGCTAGAAACTGAACGAAGCATATAGACATCTGAACAGAATTTACAGAGCGATATTTATCGTCAAACAAACCTGCTCACGGCTCCATTTAGGGACTCTTTCTACTTTTTGTTGTCGTGCTCCACGTCCCATTTTGTTTTCTTCTATTTTTTTCTCTATCTCTTTAACGTTCCAATCGCTTCTTTCTATTTTACCTGCAAATACAAAAAATGTTCAAGAAAATGTTTACATTGAAATATTATTTTCTTCTTTTATCGCTCACCAATAGCGCGAAGAAGATCTCTGGGTTTCTTTTCAGTTGGGGCTGTGCCTCTTAATTTATCTTCGATATTTTTTATTCTTCCAGAAAACTCTTCGTCTACACCACCTCTTTGTTGGCCACTTGCCCCTCTTGGATCCCTGTCCTAAAATTGATAAAAAAAAAAGATCAAGAACTATTTTATGATAAAATCTATACGAACCATTCATCGTTAAGCACAAATTCACATGAAATACAATGTTAGATAAAAAATAAAATAGAATACATAACAGGCTGTAAGATAGCATATTTTAGTATCGCATGTTAATATCAGTGTATGTACTATAAAGAAAAAAAATATACATATAAATAGATAATAGCCATTATTTGTAACACGGTCAATTCATTCTCATACTATAATTTAGTTCACACGCTATAGTCTGTGACAAATATCTAAGCAAAGTTTTATTTTTAGTTTTTAGTTTTTTTTTCAAGAACAATCTATGATCGTATAATTGAAAAAAGTTAAGTTGTAAAGCTGCTATTAATAGAAATTGTTAAAACTCCAACAACAGCTGGGTTAATACGTTTTTTTTTTTTCTTGTTCTTTGTTTTTGTTTTTGCACACGCTATCTATCTATCAGGCTTACTGGATAGAGTATTTTCTGTTCTAGCTCTTTCACCCTATCTTTGAAATCTGGTGCAGTTTGTCGATAGAGAAATATGGAATAATCTTCGAACGGTTCGTCTTTATCTCGTTTGGCATTAGCCTGTAGCATCTGCATACTTTTGTAGAATTGCTGAGTCGCCATTTTTCGTAAATATTTACGCTTCATCATACGTTCGGTTCGATTTTTTTCTATATCTTCGAGCCTCTTCTGCCTTTCCTCCTTTACGTTTAAATACAAATATGAACTTGAAATTACCATACGAATACTTGGGTTGAAATTGATTTGAATCGCCAAGTTCAAAATTCATCATTTTTTTTGGTAAAAACTTTTTTTTCTAAAGGACTTAAATCCGTGAGGTACACTTTCTTACAATAATAATACACATGACCTTACTTATTGAAAATCCATATGATAAATAAAATTCTGATTTACGATACACTTCCAGGAAATTATAAGGCGATGTATATAAAGTCACATAAATATATTGCAACAAAGGTCGGTAAAGACTTTTTATAGAAATCTGTCTTCGGATATCTTCCTGAATATCTTGCTGCGTATTATATTAAAGTAATCATTTCTTCCCTTATAGCCGTAAGGATAAGTCCAATGAAAATGAATACCAGGGATATGAACATTCCATGTAACAGGATACCATCCGACATCTGTCGCCATGACTAAAGGGATACAGGGAAATACCAGAATAAAGAATTGATTTCCCAAAGAATACAAATTTTCATTGAAACTTCTATATCCGCTCTGTACCAACTACAATGATTCCATTCAGTGTATGATGTTCATGTCAGAGTATGCGAATCAATAACGAAAATATTCGAATCCCTCTACATTAATCTAGGCAGCGAAATTTTCTCGGTGTCGTAAATTCAAAAGCCTGGATTGACAAAATATTTCTATAATCAAATTGTTGCGCTATATTGGAAGTGTATCTTTTGTGATGCTCTGAAATTCATCGAATCCTCGTTTTTTTCAAAAAGGAACTTGTGTACATTGTTGTTACTTTGTGATGTGTCAAATGTGAAAGTTGTAATTGAATTGAAAAAGTATTTTAAATGAACTTACCACCGTAGCGCCCATTTTGTCAGTACTGCGACGTTTTCTAGATCGTCGGCTCATTGAATCAACTTTTTTCTCCACCGAAGGCTGGGCGTGTTCATTGCCGTGTCTAGAACGTGAGTGTCTTGCCCGAGTTGTAACATCTTGTTTAGTGATACGGCCCAAGAACTGTGCTTTTTGTTCAGGAGTTAGTTGACTCAATTGTTTTGAAAAGGCTGGCCGATCCTCATTTTCAGGTTCCTAATAATACAAAAGGTATTACCTGTGATTACCGACACAGTTTTACACCATTCATAGTTAAAAAAATGAACTTTCAAAAAAAGTGAAACTTGGAAAAGAAGTGCAAAAAAACTATCGAGTAACTATGGAAAAGAAAAAAAAATAATAATAATATAAAAATAATAGCATTAAACAAGAACAGATCGTGTGCTACGAACAAATAATGAATGGGTTAAAAAATTACTATTCGTGTAGAATAAAAATTATCTTCATAATCCTCGAATCGACGATGTCTTTTGCAACAATTGGATATGTTCTTTGGTTTTTCAAAGATTTTTTTCAACGTCGTAACCCTTTTACTCTTTTCCAGCAAGTTTTGAACAGTGGCCAACTGCGCAAGGTTCTCAAGTAACTTCGTTTTTCTGTTTCAATTTAATCTATTATTGTTAAATTCCAAAAGCTTGAAGAATTTTTCAAATGACATTATATTTGCAAACTTTGATATTGTACGGGGAATAAATGGTAATTCTTGGGATGGAGATTCGCGATAACAATCGCAGTAATATGGATCACGAGTTCTGCGCTGATATTGATTGTGTTTCTTCATAACAGATTCACATATTTCAGATAATGAGAGGGCGCCTTCCGGAGCAGAGAACCATTTATCCACTACTGGACTTGCACTAGCGGTATAAGACTAGTGCGTAAAATTTGTATTGTTAGAATTGATTTCATTCAATGAAAATGAATTTATTACATTCTGAATGCATTGAGCGATATATGAGTCATCTCGTTAACAAAACGGCAAGGTTCGTAAATTGAAAAGATTGAATTACTCATAGATTCTTGTTCCGTTAACAGTTTCTTCTCATTCGATTCGACAAGCTCCAAAGTCATGCCGAGTCGTTAAAAAAAAACATTAGAAAAGTGACGTTCTTTACTGGCCACATTTAGAGAAGTTACTTTGAAAACCGGCCAAATCCGATGCAAACCAGACGACTCATATATAGTTTTCAAGTTGTCGGTATTCGAATGATTTCTTCGGATAAGCCAAAAACTTGTTTTCATAATATCAAAATAAAATAAAAGTATAGTGTAACAATGAAATCAGCATAATTCAGAAAATAGAAAAATTCAACGAACATAACTTACCAATTTAGGATGTTTAATATGCGGAATTTCACCCCTAAACGTTTCGTATATTTGAGTGAGATAAGAAAACATGGCTAACTTGTCGGGCACCTCGCAAGAAGCCATTTCATCTCCGGTTACTACCTGAATTAGAGAAAGTAATGTAAAAAAATGTGTTTCCTGATATATATTATGAAAGAATGTGCGTAATGATATTATAAACAAGTGTTCTAGTTACCGGGGAAATGCCTAGCTCCTTTTCTAGTATATCGAAAGCGAGTTGATTATTTTTTTCAACGTCATCAGGCTTCAGGGAATAAAAATCTAATAAATCCGGCCTGTATCTGTGAATGATTGCGCAGATAGCCAGTCCATCTTTGAACGATAATCCCATATCAGATATATGGACACTGTCATAGAGGGCGACTTGTTTTCGCAACCAATGAAGAAGTATGTCTGGATGCACCTGGGAGTCTGTTCCAAGATCTAAGTTAGAAATGTAATATCTATTTCTATCAGAGCATTAAAAGAAGAGATATTAGAAAAATATCACACTGGAATATAGAGTTGTTAAAGAGTAGGTTGATTTTAGCGACATTGTTATTGGAACCCATTCACGCGCAAATCACTTGACATCTATTTTCTATCCTGTGCACTTTTTCACTGAAAATAAAAACCCAACAGTAGGGAGCAAAGCAAACATACTTAAAACAAGAGTCAATTTTTCTCTGAATACTGTAATCAGATTCCTCAAGTTATTCAATTAAAATATTCATAAGATTCATATTTTAGGTAAGAATCAAAATATCATCGATATGATAATACCATGCAAGAACCTCTATTGCGTATATATGATATCTGGAAATGAAATAACTATTTCGTTTACCCCTGCGTCGTCGCTTCTTGGGAATATCAACAGTAGGTTGCATCGAAGGTTGTTCAATATTGTCTGGATCATCCGTGTCCAAAAGGCCGCGTACTTGAATTGGCGTAACCAGGCGAGTATTCAAGTTCGGATATCTGTTCAAATGTAGAATAATTTTACGTGTCTGATCACAAAATTGAATTTTTTTGGGAATATTCCCCCACATTTCACATGCCACAAATAAAACATTTCTTATCCATAATTATCCTAACCGATGAGAAAAGTTCACCTGGTATGAGGATCTAAAGTATATGCCGCATAGTCTCGATTGAGATTCTCTGGTGTAGTTTGCCCGAGAAGTCTGTAAATAGATTCTCTTTCAGCTAAAACCTCTAGCGGTGTCAAACTGCTCCATCCTTTGATGGCCCAGCAAGCATCTAGAGAGCTGAGAAATCCTCTGGCACATCCAGATCCTGTCGGCCAGAATGGCTAAGCAAAAAATGATCGACATAAACAATCCGTATCATAATGGGATATTGAAAATACTATTGAACGACGATAAACTCACTTCTAACAAGCTATCTCCGACCAGAATCATTAGCAGCCGATGACCTTTTTGCTCCAAAACTCTACTCGCGTTTTCCGCAGCATACATTGAAGTGAAATCGAACATGGCTACATCGGGTTGCCCGTAATGATTGACTGCAAATTCCATATTAGTCATTTGATATTCTGTAGAAAATTCTGCGGCTTCGCTTGCATACTGCATCAATGCTTCACGATTTACGTTGTCCATGGCAAGAAGTTTAGCTGTATCAGCATGATCCTAATTGAACAAAAAATTTTCCAGAATGTTGCTTATTCTGCAAGAAATTGAAGTTTATAATTAAGTAATGTACGAGTTATTTTTTTAAATTTTTACCTGGAGGATAACACCTTTGTCAATGAGGCTGTGCTTTTTGGCAGTCATAACAAAGTAGTGCGTGTCGTCTTTGTAATAGACGATATTCTCCAAATCAATACCGGTTACTTGATACAATTCTTTAAAGAATTTTTGATTGAAAATGAAAGCGACACCGCTAATTTCTTCGACTCTTGCCTCGGCCTCAGTTTTTTTATTTATAAAATTAGCAGTTATTGCGATAGCTAACTTTCCCCGAAATTCTTTTCTCTTGAAACCTTCGAGAGTATTTCTTTTACCATCCGCTCCGATTAGCACGTCGAACTCATACTGAGATACCGGATGATCAGCCGGCGTAGTCTGAGCTCTCCAACCAATTTCTAGAAACAAATAAACTTACTGTATACTAACGTGGGAATCGAGTAATAAAAATATTCCAAGTTTACATACAAAGAAATAGTTTCCAACATCTTGCAAACTCATCGTCAATGCTAAAACAATGCTCAATATTTTCAGTAGAGCAAATTGCTAGGAAGTAAGTAATAAGTAGTAATAACAACGAATGTGGTTACAATTTTTCACTTACTGCCTTCTTCTTGATTTTCTGGCGGAGGTACCAGAGCGTCGAAGCTGACATTTTCATGAAATTCAACTCCGAGCACCAAGGCAACTTTTAGCAGAATGCATTGCAGTTGTCTAATACTGATGTGATCGATAGCTCCGGCGCAAAATTTTCCAAAGAATTTTTTAGCGCCTAAGCTGCGAAGATCTTGAATAACAAAGGGCCATAAATGGAGAACATTGTTTCTCGTTACTCGATCTCGTTTTTCGACTACCACTACTTTCGCTCCTAGCAGCTGTGCTTCTATCGCTGTTCGCAAGCCGCAGGGACCACCGCCGATAATCAGAACCTATGAAAGAAACCAACATCAGTCTCAATAAACAAAATGTTGAATGGCTCGAATATCGTATAAAATAACAGCAATCGAGTTCAAGATCATGAACTTTACTTCAAAAGTTTCCTTATGTTCAAAAAGTTAAACAGGATTCCAAACTCACAGAACTTGTTTGAAATGTTGCTACAAGAGAAGATTGAAGAAATTGGATGCAACGTATTTCTATTGTTGTTTAATAAGCAAAAGCAAATAGTGAGAAAAAAATCAGGACCTACTTTTCAAATTTAACTAATTGTAAGTTCTGTAAGGAGGAAGAATTATTTAAAAATCTTATAAAATTAACTTCAATTAATGACGATCGTAGTTAAAAATCAAATCTTTGTTCCAGATGAATATCACAAGCGTATCTAATGATCAAGTTCCGGAATTGCCTACTGTATACTAATTTGAAATTCATATCCTACAAATTAGATTTTCAAGAGTCCTTTGCACAGTTCAAGGAGTATTGTTAAAACCGATTCCAGCAGTCAAGGATTTCCATAACTCAGCAAAGGTCCAAAGTGACTTTTTAAAAGCGAGACATCCATAAGTTTATATAAACAACCTATCTACTCTCGTAATTGTCAGTCTTTAATAGCATTTCCAATTAGTTACACTCATGTGGTACAGCGTGTTCTACTCGCTACTGCAGCGATTGGTGAGCACTGTAATGGTCGAGGTAATGGTAGTGTACACCTTTCACATCCAGCGCAGAAAGTGTAGCGAACTTGTGGAGTTTTAGAATAATCATACAGAAAGGACTTTACATTACTATACCATAGTCAACCCTAGCATCGCAGCCTTTTGCCTGTGTTCAGTGTTTTGTGTGTACTCCATGTACACTGGTGTAGCCAACTAAAGACCAGATCTTTTTACGGAAAGAAATAATTAGTAGGCAAGGCGCGTAACAAAATGTAGACTTTACCCTCTTAGTAGCTTCGCTGATTCTTTTCTAACAACATTTGAAATAAGCTCTGTAAGATTCAAGCTCTTTGTTCAACTTTTGAAACTTGGCAAACTTTTTCACATAAAGTTCTTGAGCTGTATGAAGTAATGGTGGGTTTTTTATTAAGGAATTAGTTTTTTCAATGATTTCTATATGATTTGACTCATTTTTTGACAAATATTTGTTTTTCCTCATTAAATCAATGGTTACGCTACGATGGTCAACGGCTTGATACAAATAAATGTGAAATCTTAGAAGACTTACCCTTGTGTTTGGACATGCTTTTCCTCGATTATAGCATTTGTGATTGGCACGTTGATCAAATTTTTTCCATAACGCCTGGGCTTTCCAGGATCTTAATTTTGATTTTAATTTTGGATAGAATTGATTGACGGTGTTAGGTTTAAGCTTGAGTAAATCGCATAAATGACGGAAGTGACCAAGAATCGACTTGAGAGTAGAAGCATTGCAGAATTGATCGAAGACCTCACTAGCTAATGCGACTTCAGGCGAGACTATTTGTTTTCTACCCAGTTGATGCTCCATTGTCTAACCAATCCAGATCACCTTCTTTTTGGATGGTAGATGCGAAGCTAGATTCCACTACTCTGTCGTTGTCTGAAACAGAAAAATAAAACCAAATAGATAACGTGCAAATTGACAAGTATATTGATTTGTTGGAACATGAAACGATATTCTCAGGCAATTCCAATCGACACGTGGATCTATGAACGTGAATTACGTTCTAGAATGAAAATAGCATTGAAAAATCGGAGTTGTTAGAAATGTCAGATCACTGTGAACCCTGATGGCATCTAGGGTATTTACTTCCTCATAGCATGGGGTGTAAATATACGGATCAACAGCTAACGTGGCACGTTGTTTGTTGCAGGTAACGTCGCTGAGAAGATATATTAGGAACAAGAGTCGCTCAGCAATGAGACGCTTAAGCTTTTTTTAAACCAACATAAATAAAGAACTTGATCTTTTTCTCTTTGTTAATGCCAATTGCAAAGCTATTAAAAGCTGCTTTAAGTGGTGGCTCTGAGTTCATGTTTTATTCGATGCAAAACATTTAGATTGTCAGCACGAACAACAAATTGGATTTCAGCAAAGATCATGAATATTCATTTCTTTGATCAAATAATACATTTTCATTTCAGAGAAAAACAGCAAGTAATGATAATGATGTATGATCATGTACGTATTTTTCCTCCCTTCTTTTCACTTGTAAGTGACAAGGTTTCAATGTGCATAATACTCGAGCTATGCAGATATCAGTTCTCTTGCATGTAGAAATTGATTTCGATGGAAATTGTGTATTATTCTATACCATGAGCTCAAATATTCATTTGAGAATAACTATTGAATAGATTAGTCCGAATACGAAATCATATGAACAGCATCCGTGACTAAGTGCTTTAGTTTCGTAGTAATTAAGATTATTAACATGTAAAAATAATTCGTGAAATGTTTTTGGGTCTCGCGAATAAATGTCTCTGGGTCAATTTTTCAATCAGAAATAAATCATATGGGATTCGAATGTTGACTGTCACATTTCGTACTGAGAAGAAGCTGCAATAATGATACGATCAAAATTCATATATTATACGTGTAAAAGACAACCAGTTTTTCATTTTTATCAATTGTTGTCAATCCTGGAGGGATGCTCGAGACAGTTCTTCGCCATTTCGTCGACCGCGTCCGCGAGACATTGACCTCCCGATTGCCTGGAATCTAGATCGAATCGTGAATCTAGGTAACGCACCAAAGGCTAAGAACGTGCCCATAGCCCATAGCAATGTCGGTAAGTCGGCAAAACTGGCAATGAATAAACAGCAAACGTCGGCATTACGATTATTCATAAGTCCGCGTCGATGAATAGGTCATAGAAATTTATAATTCGTATGGACTACAACAATAAACGGTCAATGGAGTATAGCTTTTTTACTGCATCATTAAACAAATATTTATACATATAATTTATTGTACGTTATTGGTTCGCGTAAAAATTCCTCAGCGCTTAGAGGCGTTTTATATCTTCTGAATCTAGTTCTGAATCTGCACAATCCGAAAAATGATTTATCGTCGGTAAAGGGTAATGAACACTATGAAAAATAGTTTGAAATAGATAAAAAAAAAACTTTAGAATGTTATGGTTGGGTTTGAGTATTACTGAAGAGTACGGAATTCTCAATGACTATATCTCCGTAAATATCAACACGATTCTATTAAATTTAAAAGACTGATTTGAGAATTGAAAATGAAGTATGACAATTCATTTGAAAATTGCAGCATGATGTGTGAAATTGCCAAAAATGTATAAAAAATGCAACATAACTTATTATGGCATTTCACAAATGTATTGAAATTGATTCAGGACTCTACTATTGTAAATTTCAAACCTCGAAAATAAAACGTCGTTAACCCTTCATGGTCACACTCTTGTAGAATAACTTAGTGGTCACACTGGGTAAAATTTATCCGCAGCCAAGTTTCAAATGGTTGCTGTGTGAAAACTATCAGTCCGATCGAGATTCAAAAAACACTGAAAATACTTTGAACACTCTTGAACATGTATGAAAAGTTGTTGTGTCAAAATTTAAATCACGACATGCTTAAACAGAATCGTAAACAGTCAAAATTGTAAAAAAAATACACCTTTTCACATAAAAAATCATAACTTTTCGAATTTTCAATATTTTCAAGTCAAATTTCAACTGGAATACTCGTCAGATATGCTACTTCTAGGAAAAAATAATGGCATAGTTCACGTTTGAAAACAGGTATTTATTTCGACATGTGAAGTGGATCGATTTCGGAGTACAAATGAATGCGGATTTATCTGGAAGATATAAGTTCGAAAAATGCACCTTTTCGCTAAAAAAAATCGTAACCAATGCATTTGTTGAATATTTTTTACTGAAAGTGAGGCGTGGGTAAAGTTCACCCTGTGATGGCCACGAAGACTTAATTGGAAGCAGTAATCTTCAACACTGCACCGTACATCGATCTCGCGAACCAATGTTTACAAATAAGAAAATTGTCAAAATCACACGTCTCCAGAAAGTCATTTCAGTGTAAATACATAGATATACACCGTGAAAATGGAAGAAATAGAACAACCAAGTAGGAAGCTAGCTCAGGTACTTTGGGCGAAGCGTGACGTGAATCTGTTAACGAAGACCTGCAACGCGCAGCGCCACGTCGACGAGAACAAAAAGGAATTGCGCGTGCTGATTACTAATTATCATCATCATTATCGTTACTATTATTATTCTTGTTGTATAGGTAAAACCACCGTATAGTTAGTTTTGTTTAATATTCCCCCTATATAGATATATCGCGAACGAACGTATAAAATCGAGTTTAGAATTCAATCGTATATAAATTCTCCGATTGAAATAATGAAACCGAAGAAATGGTACTTTGAATAACGATTTGCATTCAGATCAGGATAAGTCGTTGTATGAGTATGAGGTATAATGATTAAGCCTATATTATTGTCCGAGGAAAGGATGGACTTGAATTATTGATGTCACATTTTTGCCGTTATTCTACGAACTGCTAACCCAATAATTTTGTCAGGTCATAAACGGTCTGTAGCATATAATAAAACACGTGACGCAAACCAATCGCCCAGGTATTTCAGAACCGGTGAAAAAAATATATAGAGCGAAAGAATAACATATACGAGTGTTAAATTTTTATTGCAGTTTTCGACTATGGAATCAGTATTATCAGTGAGGGATTAGAATAACTTTATTATTGAGGATAAGATCGGATTTTTTCGTCGTAATTCATATATAGGGATGATATAAATAATGCAAAGGCAATAATTGCCATAAAAATCATGATAAAAGCAACGTGATTTGATATCGTTACGTTTTCTATAGGATGTACAGACGTAACACGTATGACGTTCGCTGAGAAATCAATGCATTATGATAACACTCACATCTACATAACATTCAGGACTCTGCAGTTTGCTGAGTTAATTCTACGTACATACATACGTACGTACGTATACATCCGTATATCTATAGATAGTTATCTACCGGTCAATGTATACGTAGACTACGCGATAATTAAAAGGCGACTTCCATTGTCTTTATTATTGTGCTATGCCGCCTAGAAGCCGGTTATCAGCCGTGGTAATTAGCTGCCTTGCGAATTAAACAATTATCCTTCGGATTTTTACCAGACACACCACATTCTACACACCCATATATATGTATACAAACATTTCCGAGGCAAAAAAATGTTCTCTTTTATTTTGATGTATCAAATTTCTACTTCTACTGCTCTCCTTTTCATCTCACCCTAATCTGTTGATCTCTCGTTAGATGTAGCAGTGGGTACCAAATATCACTGTATACATATGCATCAGATTTCTCACGTGTCAAAATTTTCAAGTGGAATGGAAAAAAATAAGGCCAGTCAAATATATTGATCATCTTTAACCTAAAAATTTCACTTTTTGTCAAAAGAGAAGAAAAGTAATATACTGGAATTCCCCTACTAAACTTAAAAATCGATTATCTCAACGATCAAATGTCTGTCTCTCTGTAAGTTGAGTTCACTGAAAAATCTCAGAAACGGTTCGATAGAACAACATGAATTTTTGCATGACATTTTCTTATATCGAGGATCAAACTTTGTTACAATTCATTTTGATTCGACTCCCAATCCAACCCTTTCAACATACTTTTATCCACAGCTGTGAACAGTTTGAGAGCAGTATCCTATCGGAAGTAAATGATCACGCCATGACTGATGAGCTCGCGAACAAAGTTGCATGATTCACCGTACTGTTGAAATGTCGTTCAAAAATCAGTAAAGACTATCAAATTCTTCGACCACAATCCAAACCGAGATGAAAACTAAATGTTTAAATGGGAATCGTGCAATTTTGTTCACCATAACTAATAAGCATGATGTGCACAATTATGTCATACAGTCTTACGGTATGAGGAGTATGCTAAATAAAATTGTGTCGAGTCAGGATAGCCTCCGCTGCAGTGTGTGCTGGAGGTCGAAGACCGTACCATATGTACTCCAGAATGTATGAAGAATGTAATGAATATAGTGTTCAGCATACAAGAAAAGTATACCTTTGCCACCTTATCCGAAAAACATGATATAGTATAGGATATGTGTTATGGAGAGCGGTTTGCACAAGTAACTTGAGAACAAATTTTTAGCCGATATACAACTTGGAAGTACAATGACTCAACTGACGACAACATGATAACTAAGCATCCTGTGATCTTGAGTAAGGAATAACAATTATACCGCATTGTGGATACAAAACGCAGGAAATCCGAGCTGCGGATGTAGAAGAAAATTGAGATACCTTATCGGATCCTAGTTGTGCATATATGACATACGTGCTCTATGTATATCTAGCTGATTACTGCACAACTATATAAGATAGTTCGTCTTCTGATGAAAATATATGTTCAAAGCGTGGGTTTAAATTTGTTAATAAAACTGTTTCAGAAAATTGAACGAAAAATGTCAAATCTCTGGTATATATTATCCAATTGCTCGATACCTGTTTTGCGCAAAGTAGAAGTAGGTACTATTCTCGTGCTTTATTCACAATACTTCACATGAAACCTAACAATACAATATTTCAAACAAACCCAACAAAAGCGACCATCGCAGAAAGACTAACAATAAATTCACGTGAAATCCACACCAACAACGAATAAATCTATTCATGTGAAAAACAATATTCAAAAAAAAGTTGAGTGATCCAATGGGCATCGCCAAATTGAAGTAATTTCAATTACGATCTGATCAATACTATAGAATAATTGGAATACTGGTCCACCGATCGAATCTGCAATGAACTTATGATCTATATGAATGTATAAGCGATTCTATCAAAGCCGGAAATAGTAGCTTGTGAACAGCCAATTAGCCAATTAGTCACGGCACAGTATCTCGGAGGGTCTTTTGTTTCGGTGCGAAAACTTCTTGGCTTGTTAAGTTGGAACAGGGAGCGAGCCAAATTTTCTCTCAATTATCCGGCTTATAAATTCAGTCATTCAATTGACTGATGCGAAATCGCCGAATAAAGTGAGTCTAATTAAATAGCCATAATGATTTCCAAAAAAAAAGCCAGTCAAATTAACATCAGAAGTTGGTGTAATAGCGTGATAATTAATATTTAACAATTGGCATTACTTTCTGTCATTCACGGTGATAAATCTTTCTCGTCTAATTTCTCTGGTGTAATAGATCAGCTTGCATTGCCAAGTTTGTAACGCTGAATAACTTTATACCGACTGCACTTTGCTTGTGATTTCTTCGGATTCATGTATTCTTGTTGGCATCTATGGATGAACTAGTTAAGTTCTCTACTACGTGTTATCGTGTGAATGACTTTCGTTTCTCTCTGTGTCTCTCCCTCCTGGAATCTTATTCCTATTTTTTGAAACATCAGTTTTATAGTTCTGTACGGAATAAAAGAAAACATCAGTTCAAAAGATATTCGAAGAATTTTTCGTTGGCAGAAAATCTTCGGCATCTTGGCGAATACATTTCGTAGATACAAAATAAATATGATGGAAGAATTTCACTTTATATTTGTACAGTTAATTTAGAGAATTTGTCATTGGATTACTAATTTCTACGTATCGGGAATCACAATCATCGTTGACGATGACCAGGAAGCTAGCTAGGCGATGAAGAGTACCTAAATATATATATATATGTATAGAAAGATCAGATGACTGTATCTCTATAAATACGGTTAAGTGTGGGCGCGAGGAGGTGCAACGCGCAAGAATTGGAGCAGTTCGTACCATCAATTCATCCTCAACTGCTGAGCTGTAGGCGGCGGGAGATGCCGGATATTTAAATTTCTTAATAAATATAAATAAAATACAAGTATAGTGAAACTATAGATGAAATTATAGTAAGTATAAGTTAAATAATATTACCCACCGCTCTATACCTACTTTCTATTGGGAATTGGAAGTTCTGTAAGTCTAGGAATAAATTTAGGGTACAAACAATATGACAAATAGTCACCGTTACATCAATCAATCCTGATCGCATCAAGTCAGAATTGTGCAGCCGTGAAGATGATGAGAGTGGAATATATCAGATTGATACCGAAGATCAAGCACAATAATCTTACATACAATAAAAATGCACAACTGGCATTATAACAAATTTTATTTAAAGAACGTGTTGGCTTTCGTTACATTTTTATATAACATGCGAAGCACCACGTTTTCACATATGCACGATCACAACATTTTTCACCCATAAGATTTTCTCGGTCACACTTACGTGTAGATTATTTTTGTACCCGCAATAAATGTTCAGTCTTACAGATCTAACAGCTGTGGGAAAGTATGACGTTGAAGTTCAAAACGTTATCGCAACAAAATAATGGGGAAAAAAATTCTATATTCCATAACTTGAACGGTTCAAAAACACCAAAATTCATTTCATAATTTTACGGAATTCATAAAACACACTGTACTTCGTAAATTTTGCAAATCTAACATTTGAGTCAAGAAATGGTGATTTTTTTCCGAAAAATCTGTTGCATTAACGTTACGAACTTCAACTTCATGGGAAAGTTCATTTTTAATTGCCTTTTAATTTAAAATTCAGAAGACCGACAATTTTATTTAGGTAGGTACTTGATGTGAAGCTATACATCCCTTAGTTGCAGAATAATGTTCATAGAAATTCGCCGAGTACTTGAAACTGCGATATTTTGCTTATCATTAGGCAAAAGTCGTGAGATTTGACGAAATGCCATTTTGATGATGATTCAAGAATTTGTTATTCCACTCAGGACGAAATTGCAGTTTTGTATAATCGTTGAACATGCCTTCGTAACGATGGCTACATTCGCCCACGGGATAACGGCAGCAGGCTCGAAGCCTAGCTCACGCCTGGAACTTCATATAAGGTGACTGCAATCACCACTACGTAGGTATACCGGATGTCCGTCGACGAATGAACCAGCGATTATCTTTAAAAGTTGATAATGCATTGAAGAAGAACTTCAACAGCAGATAAATTATCATCATTTTATTGATAACAGTTTGAAACTTGCTGGATCATATGATTTTCTTCTAATGACGATTCAGAATATTTAAACTTCAAAAAATAATTCGGTTAAATTTATCCTGAAATCTTGCGATGTGCGAAATTTAGGGTTTCACGTTCAAGAAATTTTCATTCATCCCTGAATTTGTGTACATGATATATGTGTCCAATGGAACCTCCGTATTGCTCGAAACTGCCATATATTGAAACCTCAACTTGTCTTCCATATGGTTGGATTTGCAAACCCGAAGTTTATTTCATTTGATTAGGTATGTACTTGTGAGCTTCGAACTTTGAAAGAATCAGCTGAACATATCACAATCTCTAGCAATCAGAGATCGGAATATTGTTTAACAGATTATGATTTGTGTATTTCTTCATAGGTACAACATGATATGACATTCTGACAAAAGTGAAAGAGGTTTCGTGCCTGATATATGGTGTAAAAGGATTAGTTGGAAGCATCAACAAAACACCGTAGTTTCAATTTGGATTTTGCAAGTATACAAAAATTAGTCGACTCTGAATTTTTAATCCCATTACATCGAGTTATGATTGATAAACTATATCGAAATGGAAAGAAAGTCGATGCTATAAAAGAAAATGTTAAAACAAGAACTTTGCTATCTTGTTCACATTTCCAGGCGTTTTTGCCAACTGCGACGTCGTGGCCATTAACGCCAATAAGCATTTTGGAAAAAAAAAGACTTATCATCGGTTTATTCAGTTGTTTGCTGACTTTTGAATGATACCAACACGGATAAGTAATGTTGTAAAAAGAAGTAACAAAATGAATTAGATCGTGCCAATAATCTTCATATTGGAGTTTAAAAATAACGAAAAACCGAATGTCGATAAGAAACATTGACTTTTAGACGGCCGCTCATAATTGGATTATTAGGAAGAACGGTTATCGTTGATAACTTGAATCATTTTTTGAATTATTTACGATCGTTGTATTACGTACGACACTTCTGATAAGTAGATGAATGCCTGAAAAATATTTCGCTATCAAACCTGCGGATTAACAACAAAGTTCTAATAACAAATATCTGTATAGGAACAAGATCCATTTCTTTTTAAACACAAACGATTCAATCTGCTAATCTTTGATTCGAACTCACTCTACTATCTATAATGTAAAAGTGAAGAATTCAAAATGCTATAAATTATCAACTGATCATTTGACGTATGAGAAGTCAAGACCATGAAACATGCAGCGAAAGCTGGCAAAGCTAGGCTGCTGCAGAGGCAGCGATCGATCGCGCGTACTACTTTAGGTAATACCGAACGTTGCTCTTTAGCAGGAGTAGCTCTACCAGTGGAGAAAACATTACTATCGCCTCGGGATTTGCATAGAATAACCATACCAACAAGAAAGTGAGAACGACATAGAAAAAAAAGTGCCACATCATCAAGCTATACATAATAAGAATTGTTTCTGACGCCATCGAGTGTTGAAGAAACCAACCCTTATACACACTATAAAAAATGGGGATGTTAAAATCGGTGAACATGGACCAATTATAGTGGTCAAGTCAAAATTTCGACCTCAATTAATGCGACAAAATTTCCCACCATGTTAAAAAAGCTGTAAATAGTGTTGAATTCACATTATTATAAATTACATTCTATAATAGTCCATACTGCAAATTTTTTACACTGTATGACGTAGCACAAGCATAACATGAACAATTGGGTTCACAAAAAAAGAAAATGTGTGCATTTTTTTTGTATATTATTACATGTATACATTACATTCATGAAAACTCTTTAGCTGCAAGTCCGAATTGTCAATAAAAATGGTTAAAATTTGCTAGATAGCCACGTGAACAGAAACGCTTCTGAACGATCATGACATCACTGAACAAGGCTGTATAGGGAAAATCATAGTAGAAATCTCGTATGGTGAAATCGTCTTACTACTGAAAAAGTACGAATTGGCAATGAGTCTAGATTCCCTAGTTTTTCTTTATTTCCGTTACGGTTGAAAAGTAGGCAATCTACATTCAGTTCGTTCTTTTCCGGCGAGTCAAATTGGACATCAGTATAAATCGAGGCTATAGGGATGCTAATAATAACTGACGTTATAACAAATGGCGCGCATTTCAAATGCTATTGATTTTCACATAGATTGAATATTCTTTATCTAGGCAATGAATATAGTTTCTTTTTGTTCTTGTTTCATTCTTATCGTTCTTTCAAATCACGGAAATAATCTTTTGAGAAAATAAGGTAAAAAAATATAGTGTCAAACTTAATTGCATCAAAATATATGCAGTATAGTATTAATAAATCGGAAAAATAGGTGAAAGTAAATACGAATTGACCATCGATGCCAAGTATATAGTCACGTGTTCCGTGTTCCAGCCTTGCAGCAGGTGTGCGTCAAATTTTGACACATGTCTAGGTATAGCTTCGGTTTTGCAATACAGCTCGGGTCTGTAACCTCCGCTGTAGGGGGTGAAGCTCCGGAATCGTTCTGTCTGACATCGTCGTCTAGAGGCCGTCTGCCTCTTTGTCGAGTCTCCTCTACGCCTAACGCCGTACTAATTGTTAAAATAGAGACTTAACGAGAACCACCACCACACAAAGAAAGACGAAATAATCCATCTCACACATTTTTATTGGCTGGCGCGAGCCTCGCACGTTGTAACTCTTAGGCATGAATAAGAACTGAACTGTTCGTTTTCGAAAACATATGATTTATTTCAATATAAATCTATCGAACGATTCATTGATTATTGTTACAGGTAAATTTTTACTCGTTACATACAAATAAGCGAATATTCGTATACTAAACAGTGGAGATAAATGTGTGGAAATTAACACTTTTCACACGTCTGAGAAACTCTATTCAAGATTTTCAATTATTTCCAGTTAATGAGATTCTGTAAGAGACTACTATAACATTTATCCATTGTTAATAATTTACATTAAAAGTAGTAAATCATGACGAAAATTAGATACCAAATAGTATATTGTTATACGAATGGGGGAAGTTGGCGGTTCTTGATGAATGTACATTACCTACTCTTACGTATAAATTGCACGGTTCCGGGTTATTATTATTGGTTTGCTCAAAATCAATTGATTATAAGTCTAAATAGTACATTTAAACACAATGTCAAAGTTACAAGTTATCCATCATTTGAGCACAGGCTTAATTCTTGCAAACATTCTGTGGTTATCTCATTAAATAACAGAATTGTTACATATGTGTCATCATTTCAAGAGGAAACGACATACATACGTATACTGATACGTCAAGTTTATAGAATTGTTCTGTGTCAAATTCCAACCACACACAAAATCCAAATAATATGAACGTATTTCGTAGTAATAAGATAAGTCGGTGCATTACAATTTTGACAAAAATCATTTCTACTTGCAGTCTTTTCAACGGTGAAACGCATTTTATTCTTCTTCTTCTGCTATGTAGATGGGACTAGCGAGAGAAATTTTCGCGATTGATACATTACGCCTAGCTTATAATATATAGGTAAAGAGATACAACTCCGGTTGTAACATCTCTTCCCACAATACGGTAGGTACCACATCAAAATTACAACGAATGAAAAAAATCTGACAATTATTAGTCAACGTATTGCCGGAAATGCTTAGTTACGGTACTGTGAGTATACGACCAAAGCCATACGGTGCTCCATTGTTGAAGTCTGCGTGTTATATAGAGCGGAGAAATTTGAAAAAAAAAAACAAAAAAAAAAAAGAAAGAAAGAAAACAAGAATAAAAAACATCGCTATTGAAAATATAGGAGTAAGCTTTTGGCTATATACATTTGGCAATTTTCGTCCAAAATCAGAGTTTTCAATTAATTTGTATAAACTGCAACGTCCTCATCGTAACAGCAGTAGCGGAAGACTCGATCTATTTCGCTATAAACACCCATCGGTATAGACACGTACGTCTATTTTTGTTAGATTGGATTGAAATTGAATTTTAAACTAACGGAGTTAAAGTCTAACGGTACGTGTTCCTGCAAAACAAAGCATTTCCGGCGCCGCATTGACCACAACAGTCCTTTTTAAAACTCATTGCTACAATTTGAGAGGCTGTAAATTTGTCGAGAAATATTTTTATTTCAAATTTTACTCATTTATTTATTCGTATGTATATCATCGGATAAAACAACTCTATAATTTTAGCTTCGTAGTCTACGACAAATTGAACTTCACAACTTTATCGGCGAAAATGTAAAGACATAATGAAATAAAGAATTTGATTAAAACAAACCAATCCTCGGAGATTTTGTCATCGTTAATCAATCGCGGAGCCACAGATGCGTCAATGTCAAAATCGTTATCAAATTTGTATCAACGAGATAATTTGAATCAGCACAAGCAAGGCACAATCATTGCTGTTGCAGTTAGATGAAAATTTTTTAATTTCTTATAAACGGCGACCATAGACCAAAAACGGTAAAAAAACAAGCCTACTCTATTTTTCGAAATGAAAATCTTTTGTACAAAGATAGATTCCTGACCCTTACATGAATCCAGATACATAGACAATCACTGACACTGAAGAAATAGACTATTATGTCGTTGTAGGAACGAAACCCTTGGCTGAAGCACGCGAACGAACGGCTAAAGCTAGGTATTGGGGCTTCTTCAATTAGGAAAAGAAAAGCCCATAGCCAATACAGCGAGTGATCATTTCAAGTGCGGCAATACATAATCATGCTACAGGATACGGAGAAAAGAGTTCTTTTTCTGACGAAAGCTACAGAGTCTATAATCACATCGAAAGAATTAAAGCGATGTAAAAAATCATCGTCTCTAATTTTTTTTCATACTTTTTTAAATTAGACGTACCAAATTTTTGCATCTTTACAAATGGTTCTAGACGCTTTTACCACGCGATCCGTGTGAATGATTGACGTCCGCTAATATAAAGTCAGAAATTGAACGAGCTGTCCGGCGAAAAAGCTTCCATAGTTTGAAAGTATAAGGCTTGATTTTGTGTCAAAACTTTTGGTAAACCGACGAATTAGTTTACCGGGGATGGTAGAATACGAACTGTGAATTAGAAAGTCTATACAGAATTTCAATCAAAAATTTCAATTCTGTATAAATAAAAAAAAATTCGGAAAAAATTCTGTATTTCAACGGCAAAAAGTTTCATTTCAAAGTTCGAATTCGGTTATCTGAAGAAAAACGAAAGCTGCAGTATATACTCTGGTCATGTTTGCAGGACGTAAGCGATTTTTAAATTAGAGAAACAGTATTATAGGTCTGAAAACCTTGTGGGCAGATGATATCACAGGGTAAAGATAATGATTCTCTGTATAAATTTCATTCGAATCAGTTTGGATATACAACAAATATGCAGACCCTAAGTACATTTGTTTTCGATTACTGGAAACACATCGCAAAGTTGATTTTAGAATTTCTCGACGGTGCAGTAGTTTGTTTCGTAATAGCACAAGTATATATTTGGTACTCTATTTACACCGTGCCTAAGAATAGGCTTTTCTTTTCGAAAATTGAGGCCAATGATTTTTTTTTTTTTTTTTTTTTTTTTTTTTTTTTTTTTTTTTTGAAAATGCAGTAGAACACGATGATGCCGTCTTTTCCTCTCAATAAACTATAAAATTGTAGTTCGAAAAGTTGGTGGTTCCAATTTTCTCAGTTCATACGTATCTTTGGCTGATTCCTTTCAGATGAGACACCCAGTACATGTATGGGCACACACATAAATTCTAAGATAGGAGGAAACACGTGTATGCTTGTATACATATCGTGTAAATGTATACCTGCGTCATATATATACTCGAGACTTAACGTTACAGATACATATATACATACATATACGATATTTCTTTATCTATTTTCGAACGCGTTTGTGTATACTTTGTTTTATCAACGGTGTCAAGTCACGATTAGATTTTCACCAATCTTATTTCAAGTACAAGGATATAGAAAAGAGGCTCCTTAAATTTTTGACAGTGTATATAGGTATTCCCCGTTCGGGAAGCATCCAGCTATATTTAAAATGCATCAAATTTTGTTGAGAAACACGAAATGTGAGAGGGAATAATGAGGCGAGTCTGAGATGCCTGATATATAAAGCATGCATGCTCTTTGAATTGGTCACTATAAGATGTTCACAGCAAAGAAATTATTGTCATTTTTTTTTTTTTTTTTTTTCACGTATGGTTTGTGCTAAAGAAATTAATACCCTGCAGAATGAAAGTAGCATTGAAAATTCTGTAAAATGGGAGACAAAATTTGGCCCATCTACACACGACAGAAGCAAACATGAAATCGTCAATAAATTATTATAACGTGCGAAAGTGTTTTATTCCTCTATACAACGATTGTTATTCCACTGAATTTTCCCTTTTGTGGACGTTTAGGCCCTTCGATCAGCTGAGCAGTACAATATGAAATCTGGCGACCATACGACGCCTGCAGGATTCTCGCAGCTGCAGCCGGTAGAGACTTTCTTTGAGCCTTTCCCAAAGTCTCTAATCTTTTTTGCAACCCTTTATTCAATGTTTTCTGTTACTGCATCTCTATTCTTTACTACTTTCCGACCATCTGGTTACCTCTAAATTTTTTCAGAAGCCTATAGTCACGCGGTTCGTCTTGCCGCTAATACTTGATTTCATATATATATATATATCTTTATATGCAAATAACAGCCACAAAGATTGCTGTAAAAGAAGTACGTTGTTTTCTTTTATTCAATCGTTATACTATAAACATAGTAAAAAGTTAACTAAGGTACGCGTGTAGATATTTTATAAGCACAAGGAAGCATACTGTGTTTGAATAGAGCTATATTCACATGAAGATTATAACTTGGATCAAAGAAGAAGATGCTAGGCAAACGTGAATAAGGTCAAAGGAAGGCTGTATGAAAGCGCAAGTGCAGCCACAGTGTAAGAAGAGGTCAGATAAGATCAGCTGTTCGTTGTGAGAATCTAATTAAATTCTTGACAAAATAATATTTCACCTTCCGCGTTCGTATTATACACGAAGTGGCTTGAGCTTGAGGGGATCGATACGTCACGGTTGGAAAAATCAAACATAGTTCAAAATAGCAAATTCTTTAATTTATGCGCCAAAGTTCATTCCGCATACTTGAGAACACAGGTACACGGCCGTTCGGACAATTCGACTTTTTTAGAATTAGGATCGTTTGGAAGAAGCTCGGGAAATCGTACTTGAAAAATTCTCATAAAAGATATGGACAATTTTATACCAAAATTGAAAAGTTCTGTTCCAGAGTGTCCAGTTACTTGTCGATTTCACATTTCTTGAGAGAATATCAGGTTTTCCAGACAAAAGTTATCCTCCACGATAAAGTGGCAGTACAAAATTGTTCGAAAAATTATTGTAACAGAATTAATCCAATACAAATATCATATTAAACTTTGAAGTTTCGAATTATAAAAAAAAATGTACCCCAAAAATTTTGAAAATGAACTACGCAGACATCTTCCGAATACGTAATTCCACGAAAAAATTCGTCGTTTATAATGGATCAAAGAATAGCAAGGAGTACAAAATACCTAAAGAATAAAAGATAGCCTCCCAAAAATAGGATCATTCGATTGTACAGACGAATTTTGAAATCCCGCTAAAAAACAGTATAAATTCAATTTGAAAAAAAATCCAGACAAATCAATCCAGGAAGTATCATATTCCGTGAGAATTCCATGATTCCAGAATTTCCGCATGATGACTGGACTTCACCTATGGTTATATATATATAAGTGATTCGGCCCAAAAATGAAAGAACCTTCCAATTTTTTGAACTCAATTTATTATCAAACCGTATTTGTCGTTTTGATATTTCTGTTTTTCGCATGCCTAGAGTTTTGGGGACTTTTTACGATCGAAAGAGTATAGATCCCGGTCGTAAATCAGTTGAATATATATCTTATTATATCCGCAATAAGTCAAAATTGCCTTTGCCTGGTATACGCAATGCGATGTGTGGTCGAGTTTCGTATACAACTGGATACATTGAGATGAAGATTCGAGACATCGATTTGCCATTAAAGAAACTTGATGGCCGAGAAACGACTATTTTCGTTCCTTCTACGGTGATGTTGCTCTGGAAAGTTATGCGATTTTTCTAGGAAGAGGCAAACGACTATGTCTTGTTTACACGTGCACCTTACGCGTGTCACTGTCAAGGACGATTCTCATTCGACATCCAGAATCTCAAAGTCGCCTTAGAGTTTAGACGAAACCAAAAGAAAATTTATGATAAGTCACATTTGATTTACCCAGAAATATTTCCGTGTTGGCTATAATGACGAGTCGAAACATCCGTTCACCAAAATACAAACACATGATCAAGATATTAGTAGTAGAAGTTCTGAATTCCAAAACTTCCGACCGGTCAAAATTCCAAATCTTTCGGATCTCAAAGATCCGAAAGATCATGAAACTCAAAAAGTACAAAAATCCGTAAATATTAAGGAAGCTCATGACGAAGCTGCAGTGAAATAAACGACGTTGCATAAGGAAATTCAGAGATTCGGAGTTTTTGCCTCTCGGATCTTCAACTTTCGGAATTTTGAACCTTCGGTGTCTTTCAATTCGGAGTTTTTCAAATCGACTATTCGCAGACTTTCAGAGGAATAATCTTGCTAAAGGCTCTGAGTCAGTCTCAGTAGTAAAAAAAATCGAAATTTTGACCTCCCGCAGCTTTTCACATTTAAAATTTCAATCCCGCCCCGATTGGATTGGTAAAAAAAAAAATCGACAAAATATCGATCGGAAATAAAATACTAATGAATTTTTCATAGGAATTCTAAAAATTCAACTCTCGAATTGTAGGTATATATGTATATGGATATATTCAAGATATTTGATCTAAATCCCTGCGATTGTTTGGTCAAAACTTTCCCTGTCAGCATATTGACGCTGGGATGCTGCGACGAATCCGGCTTTGCAATTACCTCTCGACATGCAGGAGCTAAATGTTCTCATCACTGGAATCCCGCTGCTTTATGGCGCCAGTGACGTCAGTTGTTCTAGGACAAATCCTACGTGTAGCTAGTTTTCAATTGCCGAGTTAAAAAGGGTGGGTGAGGGATGCAGACGACAACGACGATCAGGACAACAACGACGGCGACGACGACGACGACGACGACCCCGACGTTGACTATACAGACCGCGACGTCGCGACGCTGACCCGACGCGGCGTACGGCGTCGTCGACCGTTGTTAGTTCGGGGTTCTCGACGCCCTCGCATCTCTGGGAGCAACGCACCTCATAAATCTCAGCCCGTACCTATAGAATCACGCATAGGAGTTTCCAGCCCGCGGGGTTTAACGGGAAAATCCAAAAAATTAATATTCTTTCTCCTAATAACGAGTTGTGAATTCAACGTCAGATATCATCAAGCTCATGCAGCCACATGTTAGCAGCCAAATGTGCTAAACTAATCTTAAATTTTAACGATGCAGTACATATTTATATGTATAATTCAGAAATTTACAAAATTTGGATTCTTGTCCTTCACAGACTCATTTGTATCTACCACATTTCATTTGGCTGCTAGTTTTTACTGCTAGCTTCAGCTTAATCCAGATATCCGGATTCATGTGAACAAATCTGTTCATACCTAATTGTTTTAGATCCATGACAAACAAAAGGTGTGACGAATGAAACAGAAATTTGATAAAATTTTTGAAAATTACCCGTGTTTTTTTTTTTTTTAGCGTTCGTTGTGCCCCATCGTTCCTCATCTTACAATTAGTCTTAAAATGAGTGTCCTTATTGAACCGTTTCATCGAAAAATTAAACATTGACAACATTAGCTAATGTGGTGTTCGAGAATTCAACGTTGAATCGTGAGATACGAAAGACATAGGGTAAGTGTACCAGTTACTGAACCTGTCCCAATTATTGACCTTTTCCAATTATTCCCTTTTATCCGTGAGCTCTCAAATTATGAAAAAAATTAATTCGTATTCTCTGAGTATCTAGCGACTGATTTGTGTAACAAAAACATTCAGAATTCTTATCATCGATTTAAAATTTAGGAAAATATAAAGGTCAATAATTGGGTCTTAAAGGGTCAGTAATTGGTACACTTACTTTACAGGGTATAATTTTCTCAATTTGCTATAAGAAGTCATCTATCTTTTTCCTTGATCCTATATAAAGGTAAAGAGTTGGGCTTGATTCTGAAAAGGTTGTGGACTTTTTAACGCAAGTTGATACCTGAAGATTTCTCTTATACGCCCATTGGTGTATATATAACATTGCAGTTTCCCCTCTAATCAAAAGTAATTTTCAAGCTGATATCTTTCAAGTACTTTTAGCAGCTCGAAAAGGTTTCTGATATCTAAATCAAAAGATAGGAAGAAAAATAAGGAGATGAAGAGGAAGAAGAAGCCTCCCAAATATCTAAAATAGCTCCGCAGAGAAATTGAAAAAAAAACGAACCGCCATCAGATGAAAACATCATTTGAGTATATGACCTCTACATCCGGTCGTCCAGAAGGCTTAGAAAATTAGATTAATTGAATGACTTTTAATCAAGACAAAGAATCACTTCATTAAGTTGATTAGTTTCAATTTGAAGGGATACATCGTACTTGTGTGTATCATCAAACTATTTGAGGAGAAAAAGAAACTGTAAAAAAACACAGTTGTCATGTACCTGCATGCCTGAAGAACCTCTAGTGAAAAAAAAGCCTGGAGTAATTTCAAACCGATTATAACGGAGCTCGAAAAAACGTGATCAAACTTTAGCGGTAGTTGGTTTGTTTAGGAAAATAGTAACAAAGAAATCATTTTGAAGAGAAAATTTCACCAGCCCTGTAGCTGCGATTACGAATTACAAGATAGAAAAATTCTGAAAAACTATCTCCCAGCAATTCTTCGGGCATGAAATGCAATTGAGCAACCGATAATATATTCTTAAACCATTCGCACAAAGTATATAAAAATTTGATGACTGACGCTGAGCCAAAATCGTATTGAAAAATCAAACTTCAAGTTCATTATTGTGCTTTGCCTGTTGAAACAACTAAAACGACTATTACACTCTGTTAATCAGTGTAAACAACACCTGTAGAAGAGGTGAACTTTTCACTAGTGAACCTGTTTCGCTACGTTAAATGCCCATCAAGAACAAACAATGTCTTGTTCTGTAATTGGGCCACTACGTAGGTTACTCGTTAAATGTCCAATTGTAGTAATTACGATTCTACGGTAGGCCGAACCGAGAACCAAATCTCTGAAAAGTTGTCAAACTAATAAGGAGTGCTCTATAAGCTTATTGATGAAGAATCTTCAGATCCCAGAAAACGAACGATAAGTACGTCGTACGTAATTTGCGACAGAACGCGAATAATTCAAACATATCGGGGGAATTTCATACCAAATTGACCTGCCGTTTGTTTGAGCCTCGATATCTTCAATTTTGCATTTTTTTCGAGCAGAAGTATGTATCCCTTGGTCTAAATTATGTCCAATTTTTTCTCCATCTCAAAAAAGTGCTTAAGTTAGTCGTATATGAATAAAAATTCGAAATTCGAAATTCGTCCAATAATACGGGAAGTGATATATATAGGACCGAGAAGTTCAGAAAGTCCCGATTTTTCTGTAGGTATATGTTGTTTTGTTGCAAAAGCCACTATTATTCCAGAATTTTTGGATCGTCAAAGGTTCTTGTTTCAAAATTCTAATGAGCACAGATTCTTTGCAAAAATACGAAACTTCCGAGACCATGATCCAATTATGGTATATCAGTTTTGGTTTTGATACTAAAATTCAAGTAATTCCAAAGAGACGTGACCCAAAGCTATTCTGATATCTGGGTACCTATACATTAATTCCGAGACGAGATCTACGTAAGTGTGCTATACGTAAACACCTGAAAACCCGATAGAAAATCGATTTCCCGAAGGAAGTTTCTATAAAAACGTGTTTCATCTGTGAGTAAGAGGAAAATTTC
This sequence comes from Ametastegia equiseti, assembly GCA_963989295.1. Taxonomy (NCBI): domain Eukaryota; kingdom Metazoa; phylum Arthropoda; class Insecta; order Hymenoptera; family Tenthredinidae; genus Ametastegia; species Ametastegia equiseti. The sequence continues at coordinate 9,166,547 of OZ022397.1, forward strand.
TATTCTCCTATATAAGAAGACGGGATTTCAAACCACTACTCATTACAAATCTCGACTGCTCCTCCTCTGCGTGGGAATTACTTTGCGAATTCACTCTAACTCGAGAGTCTAGACTCCAGTCTCAATAGCTAACGCAAATTATTATTGATTCTCATTACTAACATCGATATTATTACTATAGTTATCATACAACTCCTAGTAAACAAGTGAGAAACAAGGATATGTTGAATGTCTTTTTAATTATGTAGATGTGTCATGTATGCAGCATATACCAGCGTATCTGATAATTTCTCGAAACCTTGACCAGGACGTTACGTAACGTATAATAACTCGACGTCCAGACTGTGCACGTTTTTACCTCAATTTTCGATTTATATTGTTGAGTAACATCTGAACGCCTCTTTTGAAAAAGAAAAAATCAGAACTGATATAACGAACGGAACACTAGCTACACCGATATATTGCAATAAAATAATAACGAAAAATCTAACTCTGGTCCTTTTTTTGTTTTACATGATCAGTAAAAATACTGTGTTACGTTTCTAGAAGTTTATACCGGTTCATGACGAATAGAGAATTCTCTGATAATTGAGCCACCTTGTTCCATCGACTTCTTGGATATGTTTTATAGTTTCCCGACTGGTGGTATCACTTGAGGAAACGTGGTATTAATTTTTTCAGTTTCGAAGCCAACTGTTTTGGAGCTGTTCAGCTATTTTTCAATACAAATTCAATATCGTAGAATCGATAGATCGTAAATAGACAGTCTAGTTATGCAACAAAAAAAAAAAAAAAAAAAAAAACGAAAAAAAATTCTAGATTTGATAAACTGTTCGATGCAATTCTAGTCATCATTGTTTTAAAACGGAATAGGCAATTTCTAGCCGAAGAAGAGCAAAGAATTTTTTCTTTCGTTCAGCAATACACCTTTAATTTGTTTGAAAGTTTTACAAAATTTTGCGGGAAACGTTCATAGAATCTCGAAGAAGAATAAAATTGCCAATAAGGCAAGTCTTATATGGTTCAGAGGTAAAAAAAAAAATCAAATTATTCTACAGAATAAATCTTGAGGAAGGCCAAACCTTTCAGAAAAAGAAAAAAATATATATATTCTCGTATGGTTCAAGGGTAAGGAATCCAACGGCACGCGTGTTGCATAAGTATGCAATCTGGAGTATTTTCTTTACAATATATACGGTGATCTGAAAAAGGTGCAGCATCGCCAAAAGGTTTGGCTTCAAAAAATCTGGATAAATTTCAACAAGATTTTCTCGAATCATGCTATCAATTGATAAATCAAAAAATTATATCAAAGAGGTGGATAAAAAACCGTATAGCTCAGTTAACAAATACTGCTCACCATACACATATAAACATGATCTAAATCACGTACATATATGCAATTTACCTGCACCTATACATATATAACAACGATTCAATAACCAGTTGGACATTCGAAGGCGACATGACATGTCGTCACGTCGTACAAATTCGTAGATTGTAATCCTGCAGCTACTATTACTAATTCATACATTACGCGTATGTAACACCGCCTTTACATTCCATTGTCGCAGGGCTGGTGGCTTTTGTCTGTCGTCATTAACCATAAGTGGGTGGGTTTGCACACGTGCGTGTACTTATAGTATACATGTAGTACACTTTGAACGTTACATACATACATACATACATACATGCACACTTTCCAATGTCTGTCATTACCATGCGATCGTATAGTGCAACGCAAGCTGTAACTGTAACCAGTAAGAATCAAGCAAGTGCATAACGCGAACGCAGATAGATATATACATACATATATGTATATATATATATATATGATATATCTCAAGTAAGAAACCTGAGATCCGAATGAAACGAAAAAAATAGAAAGAAAGAAAGAAAGGAAAAAATCAAATATAAGAAATAAAATTCGTGCCGCATTGCAGACAACGAGCGAACCCCAATGACGTTTACATACACGCATATACAATACTGAATATACCCAAGAAATTGGAGGCATACACCTACATAAGGATACGAAAGAATGAAAATAAAACGTCAAGGTATAAGAAGTCAGTCGTTCATTGGACTGTAAGGATAAAATGATTCAGAGTCTACATCGTGTCTTATACAGTCATGTGTAAATTGTTTTGTTTTTGACATGTAGTAGATACATCGAAACTTTTCTCCGACGTATTTTCTTACTTGGATATTAATATATATATATAGGTACCATGGGTTTTCGCCAAGTTTCTTGTTTTTTTTTTTTTACGACGAAGTATAAAATGACTATAATTCTTCTTTTGATATATATATATATATATATATATATTCTTATTCTTATTCTTATTCTTCTTCGTGACTTTGCAGCAGCACTCGCGACGAACGACCAAGTATGACTAATGAACGATCGATTTTTCTTTGCCAATATATTCGCATAGCTATATATACTCGTAAATGCAATAGCATGTTCTAGATTTAGATACCCCGACACGATTCACATTGGATGAATAAATAAATGTTGGCTAATAATTTCCATTTAGATGAAACTGCTAGAACATATCATATATAAAAGAACGTTTATAGTAGTCTGTCGTACATATTTTCTCTCTATACAATTTCCATTACGACTGCATACGTAGTGAGAATAACGCGATGTCGGTCACGATTATCAAATCGATTCACCCCCATCGATATTTTTTTTATAAAATTTTATACCAACTTATCACGTACTTACATAATCATTAAGACCAATTTCAATGAATTTCCAATTTTCAAAGTAATTTTTCTTCTCGCAAAAAAGGATAGCAAAAAAAAATAAAAATTGATTTTCCTTCTAGTCTATAACAGGTAAAAAATGCGCGGTACACAATTATGAATTTTTATTTCTTGACACACGTGATCGAAATCAATGTCAAACAAAGAATGGACTTCGTGCCTGCAGCCATTTCAAATTCATATGAAACAAGATTTAGCAATTCCTCTCGTCACCAAATCAGCGAAATGCAATTTCAAAGCTTGATAAATTGTGCAAAAGCCTCCTCATTCCCCTCAAACTTTGGTTATCCTATTCCTAAGGGCCCAAAAGGAAATCTTTAGGTATTATTTGAAACTAGTGTTTCCATTACTCGGTGAAGTTTACTTGCATTTACTCGTTTCTTTTTCTGTTACCTTTTTTTCTCTCGTGTTTTTATTTTTCGAAACTAGCGGAGCAGGAAATTGCAAAGTCTGCATACCTACTTCGTACACCCATAGTGTGCAAAAACGTACCGCTAAATATACAATAGCGTGCCAATCGTACTTGTGCAGAACTTTGTCGAACTGCAGTCAGCTTATGCCTACACCACCAAACTACCTATAGTCGTCTATACAAATACGTGAATAAATTTTGCTTCAAAGGACCGGAGAAAAAGAAATGGTCAGCCATCAAGGTAGGCACAGTTATGTTCATGTTCTCCGTTCCTCTCAGAGAGTTCATTGTCAAATTTACGATCAAAGGAATCGAAGAACCATAATGCTTAAATCCCGCTGAAGCCGTACCTACCCAGCTTTGGCAAACGTACGTAATTGCATCCGAAAGGTGCATTCAGGGTAGGTATACCCACAATGACCCAACGACGACGTACACCTGGCTACTAGTAGTGCATCCAGGATCAGTCAGCTTCGAGAGTTATGTTTTGTTTAAGTTAACAAAGAAATGTCATTTGAATTTCCAGAGTCTACCAAATCTTCCTGCAGTATAGGAAGATAGTGAAGTTTGTATTAATCATGAGCACCATAATGAAGCACCGACAAATCGTCATTTTCCGTAAAAGTAGTTCCGATATTACAAATAATTTCAGGACTATTGATCAAATCAGAGGAATATAAAATTGATCGTACAAACACACACACACACACACACACAAGCCCACCCGAAAGTTCATCCAAAAATGGTTGGCTGATGATTCACTGTACATCAAAACGTAGAGATCTGGTGAGAATTCAACTTTTTAGTTTCGGGGTGATAATAGTGACTTCTCTATTCTTAAGAACAGGAAGGTCGAAACTCATGTGAAGCATATAATTCCTCAAGCATCTTGAATCAATAATTTCAGCAACCTAGCTGACTTCCATATGATAATGGACTGGCATTCTCGTCCCGATATTATGAATTGCAAGTCATATGTGAGTAAAACCTATTCAGAAAGCCACCAAAGTCTATATGGGTAACCATAATACTAAGTATACGTACAAAAAGATCGCATTGTGTTATATCAACCTGGAAGTTAGTTGAAAGGAGTTTCGCCAACGCACATATCAGGGTGCGGGTAAGGAAAGATCCTGTCCGAACCATAAATGAGTCCCACACGTCGTTTATATACCGCAAGTTAAAAGACTGTACGAGTCACTCGAAAACACAACGGTCGTCCACTTAATTACAAGAAAACAAAACAAAAAAAAGTCAACAGCAAAAAATTCATCAGCGCCAAAGTAATAAGAGAGTAGAAAAATTATCATCTGTATAATAACGAATGTAGGATAAAGAAAATATTTATAAAAAAAAGGAGAAAAAAAAAAAAAGATTCTCTTCCGAATGATAATACGCGTGGTGTAATACTCGTACGCTTGGCAAACTTCGAAGACGTCCGACCGAAATAACGACCTCGTTCTACCCACCGCATAACCGTTGTGATGATTCACAAAGAATTTAAAAGATCATATAGTAGTATTAGAATAAGCGAACATCGCGTGTGCAGTTTTCTAAACATATTTTTCAAATCACATATATAAATTTTCGGTATAACGTTAACCCCTTCAGCGTAATTGTGCTGGTTATTTTCTATCATTACAAACATTAATCTAAGGTAAGTGTCCCAGTTACTGACACTGTCTAAATTATTTACATGATCCCTTTTTATCCGTGAGCTCGCAAATTATCAAAAAATTAATTTGTATTCTCTGAGTCTCTAGCAACTGATTTGTGTAACAAAAACATTCAGAATTCTTATCATCGATTCAAAATTCAAGAAAATATAGGTGTCAATAATTGGGTCCTGAAGTGTCAGTATAATTGGGAAACTTACCTTATCAGTTTTTTCTTCGTCTGTCTGAATAATGGGGTTCGATCATTCGCGCAAGTAACACCACGAATCATGATGATGATTGTTCCATACATATGAAGAAAAATTTGAGTACAGTATATAGTATTGTAACGTCAACTTTATCTGCGGCAAAGCACCGTAACCTATACGTGTAACTATAAGCTCTGTAACATTAACTCGACAAATGTATGTGGGCATAGGTGTAGACACATTCAACGGCCACTAGCCAAAGACAAGAAAACTCGTATCTCGTTTGCTGTGTGGTACTAGCAGGAGCTTTTCGGTCGATCAACTCATTCTTCAATCGCTGCCGTTGAAAAATCGTAGAATTATTAAATCGTAGTTGCATGGCGAATTAATAGACATGTTAAAGATTCAGTAAAACAGTGAAAATAGAGCCCAATATGAATTAATGTTAACTCTCGCAAAAATTCGTTGAATAGGCACTTCTGTGTACTGTACTGCTGTAGTACTAGCAATGCCTACGTGTATACAGAGAAACGGAGCGCGCGTGGGTAGCGTTTTGCGTCATTTACCGATCAGGATTTAGATCGTGAGTTTTAAACAAGAGTTAAAATTCAGAACTGATTTTCTTCGTTCTTTGCGGGTCGATTGGTCGGTCAGTCAGTCAGTCGCTCCTTCTAAATTATGATTTAGGACTCGTACCGATCGATTATGGATCATTTGGAATGATCGCCTCACTTCCATCATAATGATATACCTCAATGATACTTTCCAACGGTGTGTTTTTTTTTTTTTTTTTTTTTTTTTTTGCCATTCATTGGACATTCAGGTATGTAGCTATACATAGGGAAATACGATTTTCCGCAAAATTCTCAGAAGGTGCGCTGAAAGAGGCGAGACAGAACTCAAGATTCAAAGGACCGGATTTCCGTTCATCGGGAACGGATTCTAATCAACAGAAACGTGAAGTTTCTATGCAAGGGTTTTTTTTTTTTTTTTTTACTTATTATTATTCGAATCTCCGACCCTCTCGGTTTTCTTTCTGTAAATCGTGTGATTCCGAGAAACTTTGGTTATCATTGTGGAAAATTTCTCAAAATCATCCAGTGCGAATAATCCCTAATTTCAGCTGCTGTTTTTTTTTTTTTTTCCAATATACCGTGTATTTTTGAAATTTCAATAGGAATTTCTGAACCAAATAACAAAAAGCTGGGAATCTCTCGAAAATTTGACTCAATCGGGATTTGGCCAAGTTTTTTTCTTTACGCATGTACATTTAACGGTAACAAAAAATTATACTAATGAAAAGGATCTGTCGAAATAATAGATGATATCGGTTTTCAGGATTTCAGTACGATCCCTCAAAAGAAATAAACCAAAATACAGGAATTGATATCCTTTGTCCAGTTTAATGATTTCCAATAAAAAAAAAGTACTGCGTAAGGAGTGACGATTGCATAAACCTATAACCGCGTTGATAATGATACAAATACCTAAATTATGGAAGATGATCGATTGAGTCTTGAATAACGCCGATGTCGATCTCGGACGTAGGTAGGTACATAAGTATATAGGTGGAATCCCACCTAAACTCAACGTGTCTCAGACTGTAATGTTTCGAATCAAATGTATTTATTGTTAATATTGATTGTGAGTATTGACAAGAACATACAACCACCCAAATTTTTCGTTTCTTTAATTTGAACTACCGCGTTTTGACGGCGAAACATTGCGAAATTTCGAAACCAGTGAGTCCTCCGTTCGAGAAAATAAGGGAGAAAGAAAGAAATTCATTGGTTATTCATATAGTAGGATAACTTATCAGAATTGTGAAAATTGCAATTGAAACGTACTTTCATAACAGACTCGATTACCATTACGTCACAAATGAGTTTTATTTCATATCACGAATGTAATATAGATAGTCGATTTGGTGATCTAAACAAAATTCTCCGACCCAATCAAACCAACCTAACAAGAAGTGTTTTCAGTACTAAAAAAAAAAAAAAAAAAAAAAACGTTTCATCTGTTATGTGTCAATTGGAACAAGAATCACGAATCTTTTCACCAATTTTAATTCAATATGAAAAGTTCGGTCGAGTAAACGTAAAAAATAGTATGCGATATCTGCGGATTGGTAACTTAATTTATCATGAATGAGCATTGGTCTGCCGGGGCTACTGATACGGTTCATTTGAATCAAATAAAGCGTAATTACTCCCGTGATGCACATGACAGTAAATTATTGCCTGCAAGAATCGATCTGCGATCATCTCAATTCCTCAATTGAACAACGTTTCAGTAATTCATAGTTAGTTAACAAACAAATGCAAAGCAAAAGCCCATTTCCTCCAAGTAAATCAAGTTTTGTTATTATAGAGAAACCCAACTCAGCTGTTTTTTCACCGTAGATTGCAGCTGAAATTGATGACAAAAGATTGAAGAAAAAATCATTACGAGAATATTCTGATGCCGAACAGGAATTCCTCGAGCAATTCTAAAAGCCTGCTTATGGAATCCAGAAAAATTTAGCGCTTCTCAGAGAATACAATATAATAATATTAGTACTTCAATTGAAGTGATACGTGCGCGTGACAAAATCCGATAAAATTTTCGCACGAGGTGTTTTTTTTTTTGTTCTTTTTTGTACATATTAGTTATCATTGTGTCATCCGTAGGTATAACTTTTGAGTGCCATTCATCAATTCTCCCTGAAAGGGGATTAGCCTCACGTACGCTACGAAGATACGTTTTATTCGAAGAGGTTCGCACAACTGTTCGTGCAGCTTCACACAATATGTAACTACAAGTTTCTAAGATTTAAGATACAAGAAATGTGTATTGATCACTGACAATGAGTTCATGTTCATTATACAAGCTATCCGTCAAATCGGACGCAGTATTCGTTATCGATTTCAACTTAATCTCTGGTTACCAAACCAGCGTTTAGATCACTAGAATATTCTCCTCGTAGATAATCTATAATATAGTAACTGAAATAATGCAAGGTCAGGATATCGGCAATCGTAACAGAAGGTAAAAAATTATTATTCCGAGAAACGAGTGCACCATTTTAATATCATAAAGTCAAACAGAGTGATTCATAGTGAAATTTGATTCATTGTGATAAAGCGAGTGATAAGATCACTTCATCGCACCGCATATCAGCTGTCGCGGTTTTTGCTTTCGATCGAGAAATACATATCTACGAATTTTCAAACTACAACGTCTCGGATCTTCGATCACGCCATTTCGTAACAATTGGAAGTAGAAAAAAAAAGAAAAAAAAAAAAAACATTCTTAAACATTAACAGTATAATGTTAGATATAAATACTATGAAACTTCAAGTACTACCGGTAAAATTTGATTGTGTCGATTGATAACGGTAGTCGTAGTAATGCGATGATAGAAAATAGACAAATAAACAGTGAGAAATATCTGGTTGAATCGCGCGAACGTCAATTACCTTTTATATAATATAAAGTAAGTGAATAGTCGTGGGAATTGTCATAGTAAACGTAACAAAAGAACGTTCCCTCTCACTTGTAATCTACCGTATTTGATCGTATGGGATGGGATTAGGCGATAAACATGTGAAATTTATGAACTAAAAGAAAACAAAAACAAAAAAAACATCGCGTGTATAATATCCTCGCGTATGATGTAAATAATCGAGTGATAATATGTGAGCAGGTTATAAGCTCGTGCCAGGAATGCATGCGAGCGTCGTGGGGGAACACAGAAACGGCTGATTAAAAAGAAAAGAGAAAATAAAAGAAATTTTAGATATAAGGATTGAATAAATGAAAAGTAAAGAAGAATCAATGATTGAAACTTACATTCCATAAGAGAGAAACTACGGTATCCAGTGTGGTACGATTCTTGACAGGTTTCTATTTACAATTACACTACCGCTCACTCCGGATCACCAGTCACATAATTTCAATGATACCGTGCCCGCCCGATTCAACACCCGTCCACCATTACGATTTCACTCAACTGAACTGAGGTACTGAAAAACTGAGACACCTTGACTGAGTTGAAGTTTGCTGTCGGTTGCTCGATGCTCGATGCTCGATAGCTCCCTGCCGCGCGCAACGAATAGCTATTTTGTATAGACGGGGACGCGGAGTGGGAACGAGCGATTTGTTCGGACTCGCGACGACACTGGCGCCATCTTTTGAATAGCTAGTCGATAGCCGAGCCCAATTCTACTCGTAGGGTAACTTACCATTTGAGAAATCGCCCAGCTGTTTTATCGGCGACTGTTTTTTTTCAAAATGATAGGAGCGCATGCGCAGAACGTTCGTATCAGATTTGATATTTATAATACACGAATTGGGCTGCATTGGATTACCCTGACCCAATCAGGTTGAAGTTTAGACAAGTATCTACCAATCGAAAAGTTTCAGTGCAGTCCGATTTGTGTAAAACAAACGCAGCTTTTGAATCTCCGAATGGTATATACCAACTGCAAATCAGCCAATGGGTGCACTCTTTTACTTGAGCAGTCACAGCAGCCCTACTTCGTGGGCCAATTGTAATGCAGGATTGAACAGAAACAACCAATTGACGTCTAGAGGCTGCTCAGCTGCCGAGTAAAAGAATGCACCCAATGAGTGCATGCTTCTGCTCTGCTGCATGAAAATGCGCCTTTTTCGTGACCCATGAGAGAGGAACAGGGGGAACTACAACAAAAAAACTTAAAAAAAACTGCTGCCATCTACAACGGCACACCGTAGCTGCACAATAACATTTTTAATATTCTCGCAATCGGAAGTGACGATCTTATGAAAAACTTCAAGATCTAAATATCTCTCAGTTACTAATCTGTAATAAGTATAGATTATTGAGAAAAATTCTATAGGTATACAAAACAAGCTGTCAATGCGAACAACAAATGCGCGATGAATATGTATTTTGAAAAATGAACAAAAATACAACTCTGCACGATTTGCGAGTACGTTTTAATGAAAATATATAAATATATTTTTTTCCTACTAGAAACGAAGGGGTAATTTTTGATAAAATTCAACACTCGGCTGGTTCTCGCCTTTCCAGTAGTGTTAACATTCCCTATTTTATCACCTTAGCAACTGGTTCGCGCGTTCGACGCGAGGAATTGATGGCGCGGCCGAATAGTTCCGAAGGTTCCAAAGCGGCCGAGCGATCCCGAGCAGTTCCAAGAATAGCTTAGGCACATCGTCTAGAGAGGAGTTTAGAGCTCGGCGACGGGCGACCGCTCCCTCCATCTACTGTGTAGAAAGAAATCGTATGGGGGCAAGGAGCGCGAGTAAGTGAAGTGATCGCGAGTGAGTGTGAGTCGAGTGTGGATCAAATAATGTCTCTCGAGACTCGATCAAGTTCGGCTCTTTTCAAGAGGGCCGAACAGTTAAAGCGTTGGGAAACATCGGAGACTAATCGCGAACCACCGCACCCAAGACAGATTGATCGTAAGATTAAATTCTCCGCGGACTGTGTGTATTTAGCAGCATGTTCGGCTGGCGACAAGGAGGAGGTGATACGTTTGTTGCAGAAGGGGGCCGACATCAACACCGGGAACGTAGACGGATTGACAGCCCTCCATCAGGTAATCAAATACGAATTACTACCGTCCCTCGATCTTGGGATCTTATTTTTCTATGCCGAACTTTACCTACAAGATTTTTCTATCCATCAATGGCACGCGATAATCGCGTAGGTAAAACGTAAACCTGCCGACGTAGATATGACGGGTGAGGCGATGATATGGTCGGGAGAAAGACGTATCAGTGTGTCCAAGATGGCCGTCGTATACCTCCAGCTGTCTCGTTAATCGCAAACAACCGCGTCCCGCCTACGAGATTGTCTTTTTATTTTCTATCAATCATATCCTCGTTTGATTCCGACTCGCATAACCTAACAAGACCCTAGTTCGCCTCCATCGTGAGCCCGTTAAATTTAGGAACCTACTCCAGTGCGCCCCCCAGTGGCACGGGGTTCGCGCATCGAATTCTTCCCCCACCTCCTCTGAATCGCTCTTTTGCTGTTTACATGTGTGTCGGTCGGTTGGTCGGTCGGTCGGTCGGTCGGTAGGTAGGTTGGTAGGTTTTGTTGCTTCTGACGTGCATCAAGCAAACCTCCTATCCTTCTTTGTGTCCCTTTCTTACATATGCCGACGTGAATTTACCGCACGTGTACACATACTGTACGTAATATGTATGTACATACATACGCCTGTTCCCTCCCACTTTTTCTTCTTCACCCTTTTTTACTTCTCATTTTTCTTCTTTTTCTTCTTCTTCTTCTTCTTCTTCTTTTCCTCTGTTTAGCTAACTGCAAATGCAACGTGCATTGTTCAGCAGGTCCTGTCGTATTATTACTACGCGCGACACCGACTCGGTCCACCTCTTTTCGAAATTTAATCGTTTTACAATTAGCCTCCGATTTACAGTGAACTCAAAAAATACGATTACACACACCTGTTTCTTTCAGCAGCTATATATATATATATATATATGTATGTGTATGTAGATGTAGCGGCGAGTTGAACCGATAACGGCCAAAGATCGCGCGAAATAAAAACTCGATTGCCGAATGAATGAGAAATCAAACTTATTATCGGAATTTATACTTTTTCGTCAAAATTTAATTTATATCGTTACAATCGTCTCATTTCAAAACACCTGCTGATTTTCTGCGATCAATTTGCGATGGCATATTGTATATAATCTTCCGGACAATCCGCATCTTCGAGAATAGTTAAATCGGATTACAACGGTGGTGTGCCTGATTTTGTTACACAGCAGGCGTTTTCTTTTTTGATAAAACGATCGTAATGGTATGGACACGAACTTCGGCATAGAATCGAATTGATTTTCGGCTATGTTTTACCTCTCTGAACGTGAAAATTGAACAGTTACTATACAGGGTGTTTACAGTTCCTGGAAATCCTGAAATTTTTTGTAAATCCTTGATTTTTTCCGCAATTTAAGAATTTTTCTTTCATCTTTGAAGTATATTCAATTTTTTTAATGAACATCCGCAAAGTGGATACTAGCTAGAATATAGTGATCTAATTATATTATGCAATACGTGGTTTATACTAATTGGTCAAAGGTCGAATAACTTGTATGATTTGGGTAAAAAAATACTTCAACTTCCTCAAAATCCTGTATAATTATTACTTCGTGGCATAGTACGATTGAGTAATTTTGAATTTGCATAAAAAAATATCCCTGGAAATCCTGGAAAAGGCCTGTAATATAAAAACCAGAACTCTGCGTAGACACCCTGCGCTATGTTGGGTTCGTTATTAGTACCTATCGGAGTTGTTCTTATATATATATATGATTGTTGAGACGCGGTGGTGTGTTTTTTTTTTTTTTTTTTTTTCAGAAGCACTTATCGCTATCGATGAATACCTATAATTAAGCTCAAGATTGGCGACTATGACATCACCGTATATGTTTTGTTTGCTTGTTTAATATATATTTTGATATCACGCGTCAGGACGACGCGAAAGACAGTTTTGCGAGAGTCCCCCATCTAGGTAGATTGAAGTCATCTTGTCTGCCACGAAGTGAGAATACTACTATATACTTCGTAAAAAAGAAAAATAGTAATTTCAACACACGTTAACAAGCATTGTTATCGTATGTTACGTAACCAACAGAACTTAACGATGTTACGTCATTTTCGTTCGCGCAAAGTATATACTACGCATACTATGTATATATATATACAAATATATATATGTATGTATGTGGAACTGTATTTCCGGAACAGTTCAACAAACGTGAAACAGAATAGACCAGCTCCGTCCTGTTTCTCATCTGCAGCTGTAATCGCAAAAGAAGATTTTGTTCAAAGAGCCGCGAGATGTTCGCCAGCTTATATTAAAGTTTCAAACTTTGATCAAGTTAAAGTTCGTCGCGTTAACGTATAACATAATTTGTAGAAAAAATTCACCATTGTACTACTCGAATTTTGTTAAGAGTTGTCAAATAGTAAAGGTAAATTGTGTTTGACATCAATTTGGAAAATTATGCACCGTATTTTTCTGCTTTTCAACCGTCCAAGTCATATATGGCGAATCGAGAATTTGAATTGTTTATTTTATTTTGCCGTTAACGCTACGAACTTCAACAACCTCATAAACTTTGATGTATCATAAATTTTACACCTATTCTATTTTTTTGCATATAGTTTTTTTTTTTTTTTTTTTTTTTTTTTTTTTTAATTCTTATGCGTTTAGTCGCACTTTTGCTGTCTGACCATAAAATATCGATGAATATTTTCATCGACACTTGTCGACGAAGTTTCGTTTCAAAGAGAGGGAAATACTGTTTCACTGCATGGGTTGTGACCTAAGGGTCTTCGAGTATCGAAAAACCATTCAAATCGTTGTACCTTACGCCGATAACGTTAATTATCTATATCCGTGCATTCCTTCTATCGCAATGCGATGAAACGAGACCGACTAACGATGAGAAATACACATACACATGGATGGATGGATTGACGGTCTTTACTCGCTGACTGATAGAAGAAAGGCCAGTCGTAACATGGGACTGATTACTTGAAAGTGGATTTAAAGGCAAGCCTCACAAAGGCTGACTGATGTTTCGAGAGGTTCTTTCCTCCTTCTTCTCCTTCTTTTTCTTCTTCTTCTTCTTCTTCTTCTTCTCCTTATCCTTCTCGAGTATCTTACTCTACTCCTCGTTTCTAGCTCTCGGCAGCAGCCACTTGTCATCGCGTCGCGTCGCTTTTATTCAATGTTACATACATAGAAAACATCTACTCCATCGCTAGGGCAGCGAACTTTTGTCTCCAGTTTATGGAGACACTTCATATATTATGTATATATCCCAGTTGTTCACAATGTGTGGAAATTTCATGACAATCTCAAAGTTCTTTTCTTTTAAATTCAAACGAGTAACAATAGACGATTATTGCACGATTTAATTAGAGACGATTTCTTACTCGCCCTAATTAACCATTCGTCGTCATTATGGGCAAATTTGATCCGAACCTCATTTTGGGTAAAAAAAATATTTAACAAATTCATTAGTTACGATTTTTTTTTTTTTTTGTATTTTTTAGCGAAATGGTGCATTTTTTGCCTTTCAGTCTGTTTCGACTTTCTCAACTTTTTTTGATAAGATATTGAAGATATGACAAGAGCAGGTGCAGGATCAAAATCCTCCCATCTTTCATGTCAGCAAACGTCATGATTCTTTGAAATTATTGAAGAAAAACTTTTCAGCTCTGTTAAGGATTGTCAAGACTAGCTTACGATTAGATATTAATCTCCAGATACACGCGGTGAGCTGATTTACATCTCCCACCGCGTTCTCATTGAGTCACGATGCAACGAGAACTCCCGCAATATCGAATGACGATAAGAAAACGTTGATTGGAACGTAGCGTATGTCTCAAAATGAATCGTCGACATTCATTTCCTTTTCTTTCTTTTCTCGTATTTTGTTCATCACGAAATATGAATGAAGTTTTTGCCTAACAATTTAATTCTTCTCACGCTAGTCCTTGATTTTTTCAAGAAAGGAGTTCAATCGACCCTTTTATTATAGGCGCCGTGATCTAGAGAAGGGATTCGATACAATAATAAGTCATTAGAAATCAATGAGGAATCTTCGATCCAGAGAATAATTTTGACCATTTTCTATTGATTTCCTGTTATTGCAATTTTGAAAAAAAATTGAAGAAAAAAAAATTAAAATTAATTGTTTTATAAGATTGAGCGATTCCCACCTGCAGCTTTCTGTGATTGTCATGAATTTTACAAATTGTCGAAATCATCTATAATATAGATAAGGGAAATCATCGTGAATCGTATAACAATGATTTTCTCTTAATTTTCTAATGAATATCGAATGTCTGATATCTTGTACTCCGTAAGATCATGATTTCCAACTGCAGTGAGTTATTGACTTGTGAGTTTTGAACTATGAGAGTCCGCGCGAATGGATGAATTGCTTGGTATGTGTAACCGCGGCTGACGCAGCGCTTGCACTTCTTAACCGATATTATGAGTCATAATTGGAAGAAAACGTCTTACCGTATATCCACGGATTTATTACTCGTGACTACGTAATCAGATGAATCAAACAAATCGAATGTTGTTAAGGAATAAGAAATTTAAGAATTACAATTGTCACACATGAAAATTGAACTTTTTTTCAATCATTACCAAGGACCATTACATTTGACCATTCTAAATAAGTAGAATAGGTTTATTGCTAGTCCGAAGAATTGCAAATTGATCATTCGATTATTCTCCATTAGTTTAAAAATAATTTTATGCCGCATCGATACGTCACGGACGTGATCAGATAAATCAATTACAAAAATTAGGGCAACATATGTGGAGGATATCCTAGAAGATTATGAAAATAAACAAATTTTACACAGAAATATATATGTATACCATATCGCGCACGTTTTCATTGATGACTAATAGCAAAGTTTCGACAGTTTCTTTCAGGCAGAACAGACGGTCATGATTCATTAAGATTACATTTTACAAAATTCACGTGTTTTCTTTTTTTCCATCGC
The DNA here is from genome assembly GCA_963989295.1 of Ametastegia equiseti. NCBI lineage: Eukaryota > Metazoa > Arthropoda > Insecta > Hymenoptera > Tenthredinidae > Ametastegia > Ametastegia equiseti. The sequence goes on from OZ022397.1 coordinate 9,182,150, forward strand.
GACGATAAGTTATATCTACTTTGAAATACTCGTTTTAATTCACAAGATTTTCCTGATGCAGATGAACGATTTAAAAACAGCTGAAACCCTTGATATATTATTTCAACGTCAGTTATGCTCTACGGGTGCACTATGACATAATCGTTAGCTTGTGCAGTATTTTTTTGCGTAACGAAGTCATTTTGAATAATTCTGTTATTCAACGGTCTGTGCAAACGTTTTTTTTTTTTTTTTTTTCTTTCTTTCTTTCTTTCTTTCTTTCTTTTGCTCTTCGTTATTGCCTGTGTTCACTTAGGTAATAATCGTCGTCCGTCTTGTTTCGTTTCGTTTCGTTTCGTTTCAATTAATGTAATATAAAGTTCGAACAGGTGTTGACGCCAGTTTGCTCTTATACCTAACTCCACTAACAATAAGATCTTATATATTATCAGAATTTCATCAGTTTCCTAAGAGTCTCGCGGCGGTGTCACGTGCGCCGCCGTAAAGATCGCGTTGCGATTTGTTTCGAATTCCGAACGTGCGCGTGTTTTCGGGTTCTATATGATGATGAGATAAATTCGGAAAGTAGCGACGAACGACGATACGCGCGCCACCACCACCACAAGCTGGGGTTTCCCTTTAGTTCTCCGCTTACAGTCTCTCAAAAAAGCAATCAATTTATTTAAGAAAAATAAACACGGTGCCTAAAGTTCTTTTTCCGTAATATGATAATTATTTCATTTCTCTTCGTTACTTTATTTTCTGTTCACTTTATTGCAGGTTTTTATCTTTTTCTATATCTACCAAAATTTTGGTCAAAAGCAGTTTTCATTTTTTGAATGGCCAAAAAACGTCTCGCCTTCACAGGGCTGCAAAAAGGTTTTTTGCGGTCATTAAATTTCATCGCAGAAAATTGAAACTTATTTTTCAAAGCATATCCTATAATATGATATGAAATTCTTGGTATCAGTTTTTCGATTGGACGGTTTTTTGGTCATTTAATGAATGAAAAATTGTTCTTTAGCCAAATTTCAGTATATAAGGTCCTCCCTTAACGACAAATAAACTTGAACGTTTTTCAATTTGTCATAACTTTTGCTCGTCTCTCCTCGCAAGTTACTAATATATCGGGTGTGAAAACTTTTTGATGGTTAGACGCGTTACTCATATGTTTTATTTTACGTTCTGAACTTGTAAAAATATTTTCGCGGTAAAATGATGAACCGTGAATCATGAATTGTGAAAATTATAGAACTGAATGCCACGCCCGTCGTATATACAGAGACAATCAGACCGCAAAATACGCACTTAATTACGATATTCTGCCAGCTGATTGAATTCGTAGAATACCGATGATCAGAAACGCTTAACTAATCGTAATAGGCGAGAAAGAAAAGACGATGAAAAATTGTGCTAATTATTATTTATCGAATAATTGTTGTCGCCAAGACTATTTCACTTGTATTTCACATTCTCTTATTCGTGGCTAGAATTATCTAGTTAATACTCGTCTGAAGTCGTGCTTTGTAAAACTACGCAAGCTACTGTAGTAGGCAGGTAGTACTCGTTCTAAGGAAAAGGTTAAAACGAGAATGAAACCCACTGCTGCCGGGACGTAAGTTTGGCAACTTGACAGAAATAGAGGCCCACAGTGTCGGTTGTATTTTGTAGGAATTTGCCATGTGCAATTCAGAAGAAATTTTCATATTCTAGAACCGTCACTACTTCTGAGACGTTAACAAATGTGGTTTTTTTTTTTTTTTTTTTTTTTAAATCTATCTTTCTACTCTCTTTCTCTCTCCCTCTTTTTCTGTCATCATCATGTCGCAACCGTCGAGTGTGACATGTGAATAATAGAAAAATATAAATAAAAACAAGTATTATACAGATGAGTGGAAGTTTTTTTCATCTTCTTATTCTCATGGGTTTTTTTTTTCTTTTTTTTTTTTCGCAGCAATAGTCTTTGGCTTGAATTTTTTCATCCAAGGTCCTGTCTGTAATAATTTTAACGTCAAAGCATACTTATACCTACACTTTGTCTCCTTATGTCGCAATCTGTGAAAAACTTTTGCGGAGCTGCCAATTGGCAAAGCGAAAACCGAAGCCAACTGTAACGACGCTTTGCGCCTTAATGTTGAAAGTATATCAGTTATACTATAGCGTCTAGTTCAGTCTACATATCTCCTCGATATTATCTGAAAAGTTAACGACCATCCCTTAAAAAAATTGCATCGCCTATAGCCGCCGAAAATGTGCTTAAAAAAAAAAAAAAAAAAGACCAAAAAAAAAAAAAATAATTACCTGAACTTACGAAATCGCCGCAATGTTGTCACGAGATAACATAATCGATTTATCGTATATAGAATTTGATTCTTTATACCTACCAACGGATCGAAACTCGATCGGCTGTGACCTGTGGCGATCGATTTTTTAACATAAAACTGAATTGGAGTAATAAAAGTCTGTGTATGTGATTCGTAAGGTTACGTACAACAATTTATAGGTACTTATGTACTTATGTGTATCACATGTATAATACGTAGGTATATAATGTGTATAATATTCAACTTGCGCAAGATGCAGTGACGTCAGTCTCGCAACAGTCAGGCTTCAATTTCAAATTGGTGCGTTCGAAATTATTTTGTCTTACGAAACTTACAACAGTATGATATAGAAAAATGACGGGCAGGATTGAAGTTTGTTAATTTATGATTCAAAAATCACATAGTTTCATTAAACTTTTACATTGATTCGATGAAATTAGGTATAATCCGTGCTAATATAAACCTATCGTGCAGCTATTCAGCAATATAACTTGACAATTAGCGAGACAATTATAGCTTCTCTGTCAAAACTGTGTGTCGATTATAAATCGATTTATCATTTTTTGTTCGATTCACATTTGCGATCAATTTTTGCTATTAAAGAATCCTTATCTGCTGAAATTTTCATATCTTCATAGTTTCACCATGCAAAGTCGAAATGGTACCTATAAATTAGATTGAAAACTGTAATTACCCAAAGGGAATTGTACAGTTGTTGTTGAGAAAAATTAAAACCCGATAAAAATAGATCTGTTTATATAGTCTAACGAAAGACTATTTTCATTTTCGAATTCTAATGCTAATACATATCGGGCACTCTCGTGTACCTATGATCCCAGAATTTTTAAAAAGCCATACCTACTGAAAACTATATACTCGAATTATGCAAAAGGTAAGCAAAGTTATACCTTAACAGAGTAGGTATACGTTACGGCTGAAGCGTAAAAAAAGTATATACCTACTCGTATTTGTATACATCATACTATATAAATTTTACTACGAGGTTGGCTTGCGGTAAGTTTGTAGTCCGGAACGATGCGCGACGACTTGAAGTGAAGGTATATAGGTGGTTTTTAACTCTCTTGGAAAAGCATCCCACGAAAATTTTCAACTAGTATAAAAATAGACAGCCAAAGACCTATGCGTAGCAACTAGGACATATACTACTAAATTTCAAATCGGATGAATTCGATTAATCAAATATCGACAACGTCATTACATTATATCGTTGACAACGAACTTGTGACTTGGTCTTGTCACGTGCGCGCTTTTAATCGTATATGTATGTATAATAGTAGAGTTTATCTCGTTCATAAATAAATCTGCTGTAGCCAGTACTCTAATGACCGTGGCGTTAAGTATAGAAAGCTTTTGTGTAGTAATTCGTAGTAGTATAAGCAATGTCTAGTCTAGAAAGCAAATGTTAAACCAAATCTCCTTAGAGCCTACCTGCATACGATAATTTGAGGGATTTTCAATAAACGCATACCCGAATGTAGGGCAATTTATCTTATACGGCGCGAATAGATATAGCGAACTTTTTGAAGCACAGGCATCCGCGAGCGTAGCATATACAGTCTAGCTTTATCTACGATGTGGACGGTCCTTTAAATAGCTATAAACTGAATACGAGAGAAACTGGGCGCTGATCAACGTGCTGACATAGAGGCAATTTCTAGCCAGTGTTCTAGATGAACGGCTTAGAGGAGTATAGGTACATCGCTGACTAGCTCAGAGCTATTTAGGAACTACGACATTTGACCAATAGGTTAATACCAGCTATATGTCTCCCATGCAGAATTATCTGCAATTATATACGCGAAAAGGAATAGAAGAAAAGTCGACTATCTTGGAGTTTTATTATACGCTCAGAAACTGAAACCGAATTAATTTCTCTGACGAGTGAAGACGTGCGAAGGGTTTATGAAAGAAGAGCAGCTCTTGCACTTAAGGTGATATGGTATAGAACACTTCCATCTTAACCTATAATAGCCAACATAAAAAAAACATGAGTTTTACTGGAATCTAATTAGTATTTTTTGACGAGGTGATATACTTAGCCACTTTCTACCAAAAAACTGAATTCATTCGTCGAGGATTCATTCGGATCGGTTGAATAGTTTTCGAAAAAGTACGATTTGCAGCGTTTTCGAGATGACGATCACAATTGATAATGACGGAATTTCAAACAGACTTCCATATCGCCTTGAGGTGCAACGGGAGTCTCTTCAGATAACAATTGGACAACAATGTAGATAACTATATTGTTATCTGAATAGACTCCCGTTGCACCTTACCGCGCCACGGGACTATGTGCGGAATTCCATTATTACCGCTTGTTATCACCTCGAAAACGCGATTCGTTATAGTTTTCTCCAAACTATAGAACCTACCGGAATGAAACTCAGGAGATTAATGCTTTACTATGGCAGAAAACGGCCAACTATTTTACTGTTTAGAAAATACGAATAGAATTTTAGTCAGATTCATATTTTTCATATTAGTGAGGTTAGGTTCAAAGCTACTTGTACCATATCGCCTTAAGTCGTGAGATAATCATTGCATCCGAAAAGAAATTCGTGGCAGCGTTGACATAACGCATTTAGAATCTAGGTGGCGCAGAGCAACTGATGGACACGTAATACAATGTTGATAAATAGTCTGTGAATTACTTCAGATTTTTAAGGCAGTATGGTATACAAGTACCAATTGTTGTCACCTCGAAAACGCGAATTGTACTTTCTCGACGACTACCCATGGGATACGAATGCACCCTCTACAAACGGATTTATAAAAATGAAAAATAACAATAAATAAACCTCCAAGTAATCGATGGAAAAAAGTATAGCTCAGTTGAGAAAGAATTCCCCGTATGTTCTTTGGTTTTAATTTAGCAAGTCCATCATGGGAATTTGAATTTTACGGATTTGGTTTTTTTCTGAATTGCGTTTGAGTTGAAAATATTTGGTAATATTTTTACTCAAGCTGGTCCATTTCATGGCCCATATACTGTGAGACAATATCGCATCGTAATCAGGGTAAAATATGATGATATGAGGCGTGATTGGGTAGATATTATAGATATTTATCAAATGTCTATGCAGGCATGGCTAATTTAATTCTCGACTCCGATAAGCTGTTCTTTACGAAATTCCAATAGCGAAATTCGATTGGTCTGGAATCGATCGATTATCGCGTGATTATGAGTAATCCAAATATTTACCAAGCCAGTCTTGAATTACATACATACAGGCATTGGAATCTATCGTGTAGAAATTCCATTGTGACCTGTGCCGTATAGGTATCGAGCATCATACCAGTTACTACGAATGCTTTATCAATTTTCCTCGGAATCAATCGCGGTTAGAAACTACCACGATTTGAAACCGTTTACGCGGTATATACCTACCTTCCCGTTAATCTATCATTTTATACCGAGACGATTCCATGTTACGCATCGACCGTTGTGCTTGTTCAAAACTTCTCGATAAAACCATAAACTATGAAAGAAAAGCGTTGAACAACTCTATATTATACCCGTTAGAGAGAAAAAGTTATAAACGGTAACTCTGCACTTTTCCGCTCTAATTGTAAGAACAAACTTATACCGGGTGTTCTAAATGAGAGTACATAATACTCCCGTCCTTTTTCCAAACTATTAATAATTATGTTGCGAATATGTATGTATGCAATCGAGTATGTTCCACAAAAAGTTCAAAACATCCAGAAAGGGAATGGATAATTAAGGACACATGGGTACCTTCACCTTTTGCCCATCGAATTTCGTTTATTACGAGAACAAAAAAATTCATAACATTTTCCCTATAATAAACGTTACATCCGACCATGGAACTACTATGTTCGGAATTTCATTATTACCAATTGTTACCACCTCGAAAACGCGATTCGTAGTTTTTTGTTTTTTTTTTCCAAATTATGCAATCCACCGGAATGAAACTCGGGAGATTGATGCTTTGCTACGGCAGAAAGTGGCTAGATATTTTACTGTTTGGAAAAAAACGAATAGATTTCTAGTCAAAATCTTACAGAGTCAAATGTTTCGTTGTTTATTATTATAACTTGCCAAAGAGTCACGTGAGCGGTAACGTTTCTGATTGGCAGTGACGTCACTAAACAGTGTTCGAGATGGTCACATCATAGGGGAGCTCATGGTTAATTTTCTCAGGTTATAGGTTAGGCGGTTAATTTGAGCGTGGTTTCCCTAGTTTTCTGCAGGTGTTTTCATTGGTTGAAATCTATAGGGAATTCGTACTCATTGTCAGTTCGTGCACTTGTTCAGCAAGTCGAATTCAACGTTTCTAAAGCGCGATTTGGCATGCTGATAAGTGACGTAAAGAATGGCGCGCGATTTAAATTTCAAATGCTGTTGAATTTCAAATTCGTAATATTCTTCACGTACGTTGTATATCAGGTTTTATTACATTATTCTCAATCGCCACTAATCACTCGGATAATCGTTTGGAATACCTAATAATGATTCGGAAAATACTTGGGAACCGAATTATCTAGCATTTTTCACCGTTCCTCTGAAAATTATAAAATTCTAGTATGAATTATTTCCTCGTCTTTGTTGTTCTGATAGATAAAAATAAATGACGAACAAAAAAAAAAAAAAAGAAAAAATCTGTTCATTATAGTATTAACTATAATTGAAATGTCCTGAAGAAACTAACTAATTATCAGCCTGCTGCACTTCAGTTATGATTTTTTGTAACCCGGACGTGGTTTAGGCCAGGGATCGATTAGACCGGTCAACATTTCCGATAAGATTTGACTATTTCTGGCCTGCAGGGCTGCGCCCGAACTTTTAAACGAGTAGGTGTACAGGCATTCGTGTTTTTGCAAAAATAGACCACGCGTGTACATCACCCATCGGTATCTATTATTAGACTCTCATTTTATATTCCTACTATTGAAAATTGATGATATAACGTTCTCTTCCGTATTCCCTTATATCCTCGTTGTTCTATTCAGTATAATATCGAGATTGTATGTATGCCTATTTATTTCCATGTATCATTTTTCAGAATAGATTATATTATTATCGGTAGCTTCAAGGCGTGATAAATAGACGCGTTAATTTCGCGTATGTTACATCATAATTCATTTCAGTAGATATAAAAATTCAAGTACAGAGAACGAACTTTTTTCCGGTTTAATCGTATAACGACGTTAAATCCAGTCGTAATTTACAAGTATTTGTTTGAATTCACTCATTCATATAATTGCATAAATCTCGAAGGGCGTCGGACGATCACCTCGAAAACCCAATTCGTAGTTTTTTCCTAGCCAGGCAATCGATTGGAATGAAATTTGCAGATTATCGCGTTGTTTCACAATCAGCCGAAAATGACCCAGAATGTCACTTCCTCAATATTTCGAACAGTTCAGATTGATTTTCGGTCAACAAATTGGCCAATAAGCGAATCTGAACTGTTGACAATCTGAAAAAAGTGAAATATTTTGCCACTTTTCGATAAAATCAAGCATTTTTCCACAAAATATCATTTCGATCGGTTGCCACGTTTGGGAAAACCACAAATCGCATTTTCTGGGTGATCACGCGATTACACCTTTGGCATTTATTAACGAAAAGAAATGACCACGGTAGATAGCATTACCAAAACTTAATGCATGACGTAAAATCGTACATCGCAGTTGATTAACGCTGGTTGTCAATCGCAAATAATTGGTACACCATTGCCATGCCAAAACTTAATGTAGATTTAAGACGCGCTCACAACCAGCTAACGGAACACATTACGGCTGTTCTGAAATTTTTTCTCCATATTATCCATGAAATCCATGTCATTTTTAATTACGCGTGATGATCATGCTGCACTCCATGACAATATTTGCAAAATATATGCAAAAATAACTCGTTAAAAATCACGAGAAAATCTCGGCTCTGAAAAAAGGAACGAATGCGAGATGGCAATGTTGAAAAAGTTACTAAATGATTTTTTGAAAAATGAGGAGATCATTTTGAGAGAAACTATTCAGTTATTTTGAAATGAATAAAATCCTTCAATATAATTGGCACGCCACAACATGCCCTCAAACTCAAAGAGTTCATTCGTCACATGATCTAATGAAAAAATGATTTCAATTCTTTCAGGCTTGCATCGACGATGATTTGGATATGGTGGAGTTTTTGGTCGAGCAGGGGGCGGATATCAACCGTGGAGATAATGAAGGCTGGACACCTCTTCACGCTACGGCCTCCTGCGGATTCATATCAATTGCCAAGTGCGTCTTCATGCCTTTCTCTATTTTTTTAATCACTAGGTTCTTTTTGTCCATTGCGTGATATGAAAATTCATCAATTTGCGGTACAATTTTTAGGCTGAACTTTAACGTCAAAGTGAAACTAAATACTACGCATCGTTAACAAAGCACCGTGATTCTATTTACAGTATAATTACTATTTCTAGATACCTGATAGAACAAGGATGTAATCTTGGAGCTGTAAACAACGACGGACAGTTGGCTCTCGATATTGCAGAGAGCGATGAAATGGAAGATATGCTCCAGAAATTCATCAACGATGCTGGTTTGTATTAAAACAATATTTTTTTCTAGAATTTTTCTCAGCATTGAAATAAATTCTCTCATCTCTCAAATTACTCAAACAAATCAAATTCGAAATTCCTTCTGGCAAAATTCGAATAATATTATTATGTGTATTGCAAGCAAATATCAATGTTCTGCAATAAAAGTTTATGCCGAAACAACCTCTCGCACAAAATTTCTGCCCTCTGATTGCGGACGGTTTTTCACTGATAATTTTTCAGGCTTTTGCTTCGATAGTGAAGGTCTCACATTTCTTGCTAAAAACAGACTAGTCTTCTTCATTTCCCTATGTAATACGCTGCAATACTAGATTCGAATGTATTCCCTGGCTATATAGTAACATTCTATCATTCATCGTAAAAATTACCTTCATATTCAGCAGTAGGTTTATCGACAGTATAAAATATCAATATTTTTAGATTAGGGAGAACAAAATTCCAGCGTGGGAACGAAAATTGAGCAATCAGGCTAGAAATAGCACCACTCAGCTGTGAGAGTGAATGGGTGTGGAGTTAGCACCTCATTTTGCAAATTGATGTAAACAACGAAAGTTCTGGTAGCACTCCGAATAATTCACAATTTCAGATAACTTTCCAGAATACTTTGGCTAATTCCAATGTATGAATAACGGGTTCTAAAAATATTAGGTGCTAACTTCCGGTGTCAACTTCTGCTGTACATATCAGTTAGATTTCATTCACTAGGTATCCAGATCATTCGGTCCTATAAAAAACCTCCATAAGATGCACAGGATTCCCCCATTGTTCCCTAAATATTTTCACATCAAGCACTGCAAAGCTTAGTAATGGCTGGTACGAATTGAACCAAGTAGATGCTGATGTTTCAATACATGTTTGGTGTTCGAAGTATGTAAGAATTTGGGAATTTCTCCATCCTAGTATAATCCTGTAGGAAAAACCCTGAATACTTCAGAGGATAAAGTTCATAACGTTTATACAATGGAATATTGCGAATGACATTCTGTACTTTGGCACTAGAAACTTTTGAGACCAGCAAAACATGGTGCATAATTATATGAATTGATAAAAACATGTGGACCGGGTGTTTTGAGGTTCTTATAAATTTCCATCCTTGGGAATCTAATCTTGGGAAGTTCTTTCCTTTTTCCCAATATTATTTTGTTGTGATAACGCTACAGACTTCAACCGCGTGAATATTCCAAAGTAAATAGTACTCTTTTGTTGTATTCATATATGCCCAATGCCTTTCCTACAATGAAAATTGATTGTGAGATATGATTATATTGTTAGCACTCCAGGAATAGAGAATCTTATTGTAATAAGCTCTAAATCACGATTTGCCCTCAGGTATTGATTGCAAACAAGCCAGAAGCGAGGAAGAAAGATTAATGATGAACGATGCCAGAGCTTGGCTACGCGGCGGTGCCACAGGCAAAGATATGGTTCATCCTAGAACAGGGGCTACCGCTCTTCACGTTGCTGCTGCCAAAGGATATCTGAAAGTAATGAGGTAAGATTGTTGAAATTTGAGTAATGTTTATTCACAAATAATCAAACGTCGAAAGTAATTCTCTAGTCGGAGTTTAAAATAATTGAGATATCAATTTGAACGAGGTTGAAATATTTACAACACAACTTTCTGAAACCAAATCGGGGTACATGAAATCTCCAAAGTTAGTGATCAAGGCATTAAAAAGTTTCCGGAAATCCTGGAATCCTCTTTAAAATGTCCTAAAACGCAACATCCCTTCGACTTTAATGGCGATACTTTTGCTCAAATCATTTTGAAATGAACGAGTAGGTGTTTTTTCCTGAACAATCGTTACTTTTACAGTACCCTTCTGCAAGCCTATGCTGACGTGAACGCTGAAGATTTTGACGGATGGACTCCTCTGCATGGCGCAGCGCATTGGGGTCAACTAGAGGCTTGTAAGGTTCTTGTCGAAAACGGCTGTGATATGGACGTAAAAAATTATTCCGTTAGTATCAGCATTTTTTATTTTCTTCATCGATTATATATTTGAATATCGCTTTATTTTTTCCCACTTATTCACCGTAGTTTTTTTTATCTATCGCACAGCTTATATTGTTATAAAATATCAAACGAATGTTTTATTCGAAGGGCAAACATGCCTATCTCCTCTCTCTCTTTCTCTCTCTCTTTCTGTAAACTCATCAGTCTTCTCTTTTGCAGTACTAGATTTATAATTATAGTTTCACTGTCTATCACTAGGGACAAACAGCATTTGACGTTGCGGATCCAGATATTTTAAAAGATTTGGAAGAATTGAGGAAGAAACAACAAATATTGATCAAGGATCATCCACAGTTAATTAAAAAATTGCCTTCTAAAAAACGGTACGTTCCTTCCAAGACAATTAAGTCCCATAAAAATACAGTCAATCATTTATCTCGGCAATAATACAGCCACTTTGCCTCAACTAAGTAATATCAATAAATTATCATATTCTTTTATATATTACAGTGTAAATAATGAAAATGCTGTCGATCCGCCAGAGGGTGCAAATATATTTGAAGAAGAGACTCCGATGAAGGTGAAAAAAGTTGAAGTCGAAATTCAATCTGACAAAGAAGATTCTGGTTCTACTACAAACAGTGACGTTGGTGAGTCAATTTCTCAAAGTCTTGGATCTGTTTAAAACTCTGACGCGGCTGATTCGTTTGTCAACTTTTCAATACCGTATTCAAAAAGTGTGAACTGAAATTGGTATTTTTTTTTAACTAGAATTCGAAATTGATTAAATTGTTCAACACAGATTACCGATTCATAATTACCTATACACGTTTTGCAGCTAAGTATTCATTTCACAAGATCGTAACAGTCCACTGATCTAAAAATCGAAAATTGAAAGCTGTTTAGCTCGTCGTTTAATACTAACTAAACGTTTTATCCCTTTGTGGTATCAAATTGAATCTCCTTTTGACATCCCATTGTGTAAATGTCTCTTATATTTGAAAGAGTCGCGAAGATTCCCTTCAGAATAAAATTAGCTAGCTTGAGAGTAATTGGGATTAATTTTTAACAATGCTGCGAGGACAGAAGGTGAGGTCGAAACTGACATGGAAGCGAGTGAGGGTGAGGGTGATTCTGAGAGTAGCTCTGACACTCACTCCTCCACCCGTTCTGATCACTCTAATAAGTCAGACCAATCCAACCATTCGGCATGTTTGACTGACGACGGTGAGTCCCTTAGTCACTGTGAAACGAATCTATCATTGAATCAGTACCTATTTTCTTTCTTTCTTCTACTAAAAATCCACAAACTATGTACATACAATAAGTGTTTTAATTCTTTTCCTTTCATTTTACCTAGTCACTTTTCTTTACCGAGACGGTATTACGCCGTATACAAAACTAGAGAAATATTATTGAAATACCTTCGAACTATAGCAGCGTAATTATTCTATACTTGAAACTTTCCTATTGTAAATAATTCACTAACAATTCGCTAAATGACGAGGAGTTGGAAAGACTTTTAATGCAGACTTTGAACGATCAAGTTACTTTTCAAATTACTTAAGTATTGACTGATTTATTATTCAATCTATTATTTCTGTTACTGTTATAATTTATTATCGCTTTATTATTCGCACATAGTATTGGCATTTGAATCTTTATTTAATCACAATTATCATTCGATTGAGTTTCACAGTGATGGTATACATGTCGCATGAACGTGGTATATGTAATTTTCGAATATTTATATATTCATTGTATCTTTAAAGCTCGATACTTTATTACGGTCAAATAACATGCTTGCAGAGAAAAAGAATAGAGTGAATAGGGATGAAACTGCGTCACGGCTTCCATCCTCGCCAACGGAAACCAACAAAGTTCCTAATCAGGTGAGAAGGCTCTATTATATACATTAATTTCATTTGATTATCATTTAAACAAACTTTCAAGCATTTCAGCATATCTTACTTACATGAAACAAATAGTTTCAATCACTTGAAGGAAAGAAAAATTATATAATCCAAAATTTGTTGATCTCTATTCTATTAATTGTAAATATCATTAAGATGTCGTGATTTTCAACAACTGTAATTAAATATTTTCATTATTCACAACAGGCTCCAATATTGCCACCTAAACAACAGACTGAGAACAACGAAGATGGTACAATCCCATCATGGAGGCGCTCCGGCTCTTTTAGAAATAGAAATCAGGAATCTGATACGACGAATTCTATACCTATCCGTAAGTAGTTGTTGTTGTTGAATTTCTTTCGATTAATACAGTGTAATTATCTCTGTTATTCCCAAGTTATTTTGGGCTGAGTATAAAAATATTCACTCCTCGTGTATTGTTTGCAAATATTTAATTACCATGATCACAAATCATCTATGCCAAATGTTTTTATTGTTTTTACTTGTACAGGGATAGAGGACAAAGAAAAACCAGCTACCAAACCACCGAGTTCAACAAACAAAATTGCTCCAGAACCAGAAGTAGTACTTAGAAGAACGCATAGCTTTGAAACGGATGAAAAGTAAGTAATAGTTGTTTTTTTTATCATAGTTCGAGGTTTGTTATGAGTTATACGTTTACCCAGTTCATTATAGAGTGTTATGCAATGTGCTAGATTTATTTTCTCTTCTTTGTTCTTACCAATACTTTTTTATTTCACAAGTTACACGATCTCTTACCTACACTGGTCAATTATTTTTCAACTGAAAGTCAAAGTTCGTAAATTTTTTAGCCGAGACTGATACAATAATGAAATGTGAAATGATTACTTTGAAATCCTGACGTATCTTTAAATTCTTTAGATCTTTAGGCATATGATGTATCAGTTAGCAACCAATTCGAATTTTCCTTGCGCTGACATTATCTTTACCGCTTTAACAACGACTGATCATTTTTTAAATTAACAGATAGTATATATTACAAAAAAATGATATTGCTTTAACCGTTTGAAATTACACATCCTTTTTTCGGACGATTGTGTTGTGTGTTAACGCAGCTATTTCGCAATAATGATTAACTATTTATTGTAAACCATTTGTGAAAATTGTTGTATGTAACATTAAGCAGCTAATATTAACCAAAGCACTGCACAGGCAGCATAATTTGTTACCAAGAAATTATTGAAGTTATTCATTTTTATATCTCAATTATTGTAAATAACAAAATATTTCATTACTTCCATCAAATTTATTGTAAAATGTATTACACCGACTTAGATTTCTATTATTCATAAGTAATGGGTTTGAAATTGAAGAGTTTATTTTGCATTGCATGTATCAATAGAAAACTATATATTATATTATATTCCATTTTAGGCTTCGAATCATGTTCACGAATATACCTAATGAAAATCGAGATTTCTATTTATCCAACACTCATCTGCAGGCTGATAACTATGCAGTGCTTTATGTATGATAATATCAAATAGTATAGAGGTGTGCATGGTGTGGTGCATGTTACGCAGGTTCTATGAGCAGTACATGGCATTACGAGCTCGCATCAAGGCATCTTCTTGCCCTACTCTCCATCGTTGCAATCCAGCTTCTCCTACTCACACCAATACTACGACTACTCGTTCTGCGTCCCTACGCGAGACTCACAGGTACATACGCTTGCTCCAATTTCTCTCCCCTTTTTATCTATTGATTTTTTCGTTTTTTTTTTTTATTAAATTTCTTGTCCAATTTTGTTACGTTCATTTATCGAAGCTACATTTTTATTTGGCTCTTTAACACTTGGTAAGTTTCTATGCTATTGAATGTTACTGACTACGATAGAATATTATCGCCTGTGTGTTTGCTTCGCATATTATTTTTTTGCTGCTTATTTATGTATACTTGTTTACTCCGTTTGATTATATCGGTAGAAAATATTCTATCCGTTGTTCTAAAGTATAGGAATTTGTTGTATAATTTTCGATTAGAAACCTTACGTTTGATAACGTGCATATATGCTGTTCGAGGCAATTTGCTTTATTCTTGAGATTCGGTGTTAAATTTAAAAATGAAACTCATTATTAATATAAAAATGTGTCGAGTTTATCTAATCGATTATTCCTCATCTAGTAAAGATACCATATCAATGAAAATATGAAAACATTAGAATAAAATGATTTTTTTCTACCGTATCTTAGGAGAAAAGAAGTGAAATTGAATTTGGAATTGACAAGGGTTCAAACGGGAGGAACTATACCATCTCCCACATCCCCTACTGGCAAAGCTACAACACCAGTAACTAATACTACTTCGTCTACCACTGGGACAACTACAACAAGTCCAGTTCCAGGAAATCAAATTCGCAGGTGTGTATTACTTCGTTGCATATTATTATTATTATTATCATTGGCTAATCAACTATCATCTGTGAGTATTAGTATCATCAATTATCTGATCTAATTCAAAAAGAAAAGAAAAGAAAAGAAACAACTTTTTTTCAATCCAGAATCTTTCCCTGAATAATAACTTGTGATAAAATAGTGTAGGAGTGGAATTACTCACAAAACTTAGCGTAATATTTGTAAGTATGTGATGAGGTTTTTATAAGAGTGAATAATAGCCGATTGATGCATCGACAAGTATTAGAAACTTAGCTAGATAAACTAGCTTAGTGCTTTTCGGTTGAACTTTGAAATGCTTTAAATTGTTAGTGAAATTTTTCTGAAATTCTAAAAGCTAATTTCAACCAGAAATACTGGTTGTAACTCATTGGTATCAGAGATTGAAAATTCGTGTTGTAAAATTAGGTTTGTATCTCAAAGACATCAAATGACCATATGGTTTGTGCTGGGTTTCTCCGCAAATTCTCATTTGGCTAAGAGAAATCTTGCAATACCCAGGAAACTGATGTTCTCGGCACCTATATCCATCTATCTTAATAATACTAGTTTAGTCGACAAATTAGGCTGATAATCCATAACTTTTTCTGACTTTTTTTTCAAATGAAAGTTTACGTTATTCAAACTTTGTGCATTATAACGATCATCCATCTACATCATTTTTGTATTAATTTCATTCTCATCTCAATCATGTGGGCAATGCCAAACTAAAAAAAATGTTTTAGAACGCCCAATGCATGAATTTGATAAACGACACAATCACTAGACTATAGAACGTCAATAATTTCGTTGTATCGTACAGCCTGGAGGTACCCGATATAACGCTAAAATCTCAATAGGGTGTCATCGATCAGTGGAATTAGATGTTTTATGTAAACATGTATAAGCTTGGTATGATCTAGTTCTCGGCATTAGTTTGCGTTGTATGATGTATCGTTATTTGATGTCACCGGGTAGCAGTCAACCAGTGGATAGTCCGCCAGCAGGTATATCTGCCCCAAATACAACAACAACAACAACGACTACTCCAATAACTCCAACAACTCCTGGAGGAAGCAAACTCAGTCCTGGCAATATCTTCAAGAATTTCTTCAAGTGCGTAGTAATAAACGACTCGATCGCGAAATATTTTCAAATGTGTGGTCTTTTGTGTTCAGTTATTCATTCAATGTGTAAAATGCATGAATTTTTTATTCTGTATTATATTCTCCCTTTCATTTATACGTCGTTTCGTATTTTACATTTTAAGTTTTGCTTATAATTATTTTTGACAGAGTTCAACACTCCTCCTTATTGTCAACGGATAAATTATATTCTGCGTTTAACTAATCAGTGTAAATAGTTGATTTTCTGTTTTTGTATTAATTTGGCTGTATTGTTTTCGCACTAGAGGAAAATAATCGTAAAAATATATCAGATATGCAAAAATTATGGATGCATTAAAAATATGGCAAAGCTCAATTTTAATGGCTGAACTGAATGAGTTGAATAAAATATTATCTAGGTATTAACGATACGACTAAGGCTGAAGCAACACATGGAAATTCCGAGTTCCTATTTCCAAACACTGTATTTTATTATGGAAATATTCATTCGATCAGTAATCCTGAAAATTAATTGATCTAACGAATCTGAAGGTCCATTCTCATTCCTTATTTTATTTTTGGCCAAAAAATGTCACGTACAAACTGTGGAAAGAGATCAAACAAGTACAGAACACTTGAACGAAATAATGTTTTAAAAAAATGGTTTTTTAATATAATCTATCCAATATTTTAGCTCAATATGACACAACTTTTGTTTATCCGGTCTTTCTTCGTGGTTTTGGTATATGGTTCAATATCGAAACTTGAATAGCTCCCGATAAAAGTTTACTAAAGTATCATCTGCGTGTACCAAATGAATTTGGATTTCCAGCTGCTGCTTTTACCTGCATCATATCGTTACCAGGAAAGGTTTTTTTTTCTTCTTTTTTTTTTCATTTTTCAGCGCATGCTCTAATTTATATTTCTGAGTCGATGACTATCCACTCTCAAGATGCAGCTGAGCTGCTTTTGTATAAAATTTTTCTATAGATATAGGTCGTGTCAAGTATGAAGAATTTCGGAGAAAAATTAGCCTTATCTTCGCCAAGCATCTGTGTGAATCAGTTTTTTCCTGAATCTACTTAAATTTGTACAGTGAATCTGCTTTCTTTAGATGTGATTCTTACCCCGTTACAGTTTTACGTAAACTTAGATTAAAAGTATTTTCACAGTCAAGTTAGTTCCCCCATTGAGCTCAATTTGTCAACGAAATTTCCTTACTTCCGACATCATATACCTATGGAAAATATCCAAATAGATTGATCCTGTGAAATACCGGTAGTGGAGAATTGTCGAATTTTTTCAAAGTCACCAATTCTTCCTTTAACTTATCTAAAGTGTTCAAAGAAAGAAAGAAAAAGTTCCATAACAGAATAGATTCAAAATAGGTTCTAGGCAAGAATTTTATGCGAAAAAACCTCCACTACTACTGTATCATGGGATGAAATCTGGAGATAGTGCACACATCGATAATTAAACTGAGTTGATTTACGTGATGATGTTAATTTGTAATGCAGATATTTGATCATTTCTGTATGTTGCTAATTGATTTTATATATTGTTTTGTATGTTAGTTTAAAGATTCATTAAAGCACTTGATCAATAATTAATACTTCATTTATTTTCTAAGTTCTTTAACAAGATCTTCAACTGATGCGCTGAAAGTAAACAGCAAATCGTTAATAAATTTTTAAATTTTTGCGTAGATCATTTGTGCCGCCAGTTCGTGACGAGGAGAGCGAAACGCAAAGGAAAGCACATGCCAAGAGGGTACGAGAAACTAGACGTTCTACTCAGGGGGTGACGTTAGATGAAATTAAAAGCGCAGAGCAGCTAGTGAAAAAGAAACAACAACAGAACAACGAATCACCACCTGTAACAACACTTTCAACACAGGTAGAATTTCCTACTCTTCACCTCACTAACAACTATTTAAGAAAATCGAAGATTCCTTCCTATAAAGCGAAGCACTTTATTGAAACTATTACCGATTCGTCGGAAGACGAATTTCACGATGCACTTTCTAACTTAGATGTAAACCAGGCGTGGTCTTTAGGTTCTGGGGAATCATTGGAAAAAGAATATACCCAAATAACAGAGAAGGTTGAGCTTTGTAAAAATCCCAGAAAATTATTTCCTAAATTTCATAATATGTCTGCTGAATTTCATCCATTAGAGGATACTGTTTATAACGATGAAAAGAATGTTGGAGACAAACTGATAAAATCTACCCACGCCAAAAATGTGACGGGGGAACAAATTTCAAGAAACGGTAAACCTTGCGTTATCGTTAATAGAATGATAGGATTTTTTATAGCTCTTGCCATACCTCATGTCGTCTTTCAAACAGACTGAATATCAATATTACACGTATTGGCTGTGATTTGAGGATAAAAATAGTTTGATAAATAAAGCAGGTGCTAACACACAATAACTGAACTGAATATGCAAACAAAATGATCATGCGATAGAGGTTTTTTTTTTCTTTTAAGTATCGTGATTATTGAAGAATTGTTGAGGTCGGTCAAGCATTAATTTGGAGAAAAATATACTGAATCGTGTATAGATATAGCTAGTAAATTGTAGTTTAATGATTCAACCATGTTTACTACCATCATTTATTTTATTTTTTTCTCGCAATTAACTTGATAAGCTTCCATTTAATATAGGTATAGGTAATTGTCGAATTTCTCCCCAAACTTAAACTTGCTGATATATTGTTGTGATTAAATTTAAAAAATCCATACTACTTGATGTGTCTATGATCAAAGGTTGTTCTTTTTTATGAAAAAAGTCTACTAGGTAAATTTTATAGTCTATTATTTAAACATTGTTTTTTTGTTTATTTTTTTTTTCACTTAATATTGTGAACAAATCTCATTCCAACCCAGTATTATTTCGAGTATTATTACTAGTCACATGAAAGAAGTGTACTCGATCATGTCCTAACGAGACAAAAATTTATATGATAATTCTAAGTGTTGAAAATGATTTTGTATAAAAGTGAATTTAACAATAATTCATGTACTAAAAAGTATATGCAATATATAAAGATAGTAAATATAGAAAAAATTTGATATGTCTGTAGTTTTTATTGTATCGCCACTTGACCTTGTAGAAATTTCCTTTTGTTTTGATTTTGTTTAATCGTCTTTTTTTTTTTTTTAGAACTTGTGAACGTTTTTGATAGATTTCCTGATACTGTCCCAAATTTATCCGTGTACTTATGAAAATCATAATTTTTTATAATATTTATTCATCACATTCGATAAGATGACAAAATTTGTATGTGTTTCTAAAAAATGCAATATTATTCTCTTCAATTTCTTATTATCGCATCTAAAATGTAAGTACAACTGCGAAGCATGAGAACTACAATACATGGCAAGGATACATGATTGAAATTCATAGAACAAAACAATTATCAAACTTCATTAGCTATAGATTTTAATTACAGAAATTAATGATTAAATATACATAACTCTTACATCGAGGATAGCAAGTATTAATTTTTGCAGCTCATGTCGCGCTAATTATATTATACTCAGAACTACCTACCATTGTCCCACCATAGATAATTCTGAACGCATGTGCATCATTCAGAATCGGTAGACATCATTAAAATATGCGAATATTTTGCATTAAAAATGGAATGTCGTTTGAAAGATTATTATTTACATTTACATCAGCTCAATTTTCATGTATTAGGGTAGAATTCGTTGCTTGTCTTTTGATTCGACAGAACCCCTTTCACGAAAGGAACAAGGCAATGATATTCTTCAATATAGTAAATAAATAATACATCTGTTAGTTTTCTGTGTTACTATATTATAGCGATGATTTTCGTGGAAATGCTTATCATCTCCGTGTTGAAATTTTCTTGAGATGACTCGCATTTTAATTGTATGATGAGTTTTTATTACATTTCAGCAGATTGTATATGCTATACATGTTATTTGGCAGAAATAACTTAATCTGTACAGTGCTTGTTATTATAACATTATATTAGAGTGCGGTTTCTTTTGTCAAGACTGATTCATTGTTCTTATAAATATAATCTGGTTCGCAAGTGGAACATTTTATGCCACTTGGCCAATTCATACAATTAGATTCTCCTAATTCTACGCAAACTTGAAAGTCTTTTCAACACTTATAGACAACTTGTTTTGAGCCATTTTAATAGTATAAAATGTAGAATTATTCATTTTACATTACATCTCATAAATGCACGATTTTTATGCATTTTGACCAAATAAAATTCAGTTTTTCATATAGAACCCATCGCTGTACCAAAACTTACAATTACCACTATGAAGTCAAAGAAACTGATCTCTTGGTATTTTTTGCCAAGCCGCCAATCGGTTCTGAGAAACAGTGGAAATTTTTCATTTCTTACTGTTCGAATATCTAGAAAACATTCAGTAGCCCTGAAGCGACTTTACAGTTTTCATAGAATTTAGAGATGCTCACTAAAAAAAGTGCTCATCATAAAATGCTCCCTAATCCTGTGCAAATCTTCTATTTCATTTCATCCAACTTTGGTAAAATACATCTAAGACACTCAATCGTCAATTGAAATGGTCGTTTCGATGAACAAACGCTTACTTTCACATAATCCAGTCCACACAAATTATAGTACCCTGAGGGTTTAAGAGAAAATACTGCAACTAGCCATTCGTCTCTGTGTAAAAACTAAACTCTGATCGAACTGACCACATTTATTAATCTTATTTCATGACGACAGTTGGCTAGCATTTATTTTCACTCTCAAGACCCTCGGCTACTATAAAACAAATCCACTAATTCAAGTTATCTGTCATAATTCACAAAATTTTTTTTTCGAAAACTCAGCCTGCAGCTTCTGTCAGCAACTCCACCTCAATCACAGCTACGATAACAACAGCTACCCCTACCACAGTGTCGGCAAACAAACCCTCTGAGGATACTAATTTGCCTGAGAGACGGCCCTCTTGGAGGCTCAGGGTAGATAATGGAAGCAAGGTGTGTGACTCAGATATTGTTCAATTAGATTCGCTCGTACAATCGAGACGCACCAATTTGTGTACATGGGTATTACGCAGTCTTGGCTGGAATTACAATTGATCAGAATGGCTGAGGGGCACACATACTTTTTTCTTGCATGTCCATTGCACAAGTCATGTGTATTTCGTTTAACTTACACTTGGAATCTATACGTTGTACGGTAAAACTAATATCCTCCCTACAGTCAATGGTAACATTCTGTCTAGAAAATATGATAAATTTGTAATTCATTTGAAAGGAATTTTGTGTGCAAGGATATGCTAGTCGCAGTGAGAATTAAGGAATGATCTGAAACTCAGAGATACGCAAATCCCAAATTAATATCAGATTTCCCGAGTATAATTATTCATGAAAAATTACCAGTTGGTTGCACAGAGTCACTGTATAGATCAGAAGATATCTTCTCCGTCGTTAATTATAATTATCTAGTTGCATTAGTGAATATAATTTATTAAAATCGATTCCAATGGTTGTGGAATGAATAATACTCATACTTCTCGAAACTGGTCCGAAGCTGTTTTTTTTTTTTTTTTCCATACATAGATATTGATTCTGATAACAAATAATCAGATAAAACTATGTAGAATATATTGATTCTTTAACTAAACCTAACTCTATGGTTGTATATTTAGTAAATATTAGTTATCGTTAGCCCTTGTAGAATTATTATTGTTTTTTCTATTTTCAACCCAGCAGAGTAATTCTACTTAATCTTAATACCATGATATAGCAGTAGAGTTTAGGCTTATATCTATTTTCAAAAAATATATCATGCTCATTGCATATTTTTTATGTATTAGGTAAAATTTTCATTTTATCTCTTTAATGAGCAAGTTGTTTTTTTTTTGTTTTTTTAATATACATAGTTCATGTCTGAGGAGGTATAATAATATATATTATAGTTTAGGCTTAAACCTACACAACATTTATCCTTTACACTTCTACCTACATGTTTATTGTCCCTGCGACGAAAATATATTCATTTACATTTTCATGCCGACATATATACTGGAGTAAATTACTAATTTATTTATTTTCTATGTGTTTGTGGACATTTTTTGCCAATGCATGATCTCGGTAATTTAGTAAATAATTCTTCCAATATTGCTGGTAAAACTCATTCGCCAGCGGTTTGTTGTTATATTGTGTCTTGTATTAACTCAAAATTCTTGTCCAATTTTAACTTGAGTTTGGGTACATAGCTTTAATGTAGTCCAATCAAACTTGGATAAATTTTAACTGCACGAGGAGAAATGTCATTAAACTGGTGTTAACGTCTCTGCATGATTTGGTTGTTGGGACAAACTGTTATAAGTATTAAATAACTATATTTTAGTAAATGTATGTATGGTTTTGTCTTTGTCTGTTGCTTATGTGACTTAACATTGAATTTTAACGAACGTTAGCTCCATAGCATACAATTTCTTATTCACTTTAATCATCAAACAATGAATACATATTATTGTATTAGAAAATATTGTATTTTACAATAAAACGTGTTAAACACATCAAAATATTTTTTTCAACCATGTATTCAGCAAAGATCTAAGTCATTGTACATACAACGTCGTTATTACATTCATTATATCGTACCGATCATGGGTGAGACTCATGTACCAATAATCTTTTCCGAGTTAGATATAATGTTAAAATCTTCCATACTAATTCTAATTATTCAAGATACAAACTATAACGGCTAACAGTAATGGAAATAACGTTCCACGTTCTCTCACTTGGGTTGACAAATTTCGTGGTAGTGACAAATTCACCTTAAGACTATGCGATACTCATTCTTGATTGGGCGAATTATCGTTATTGCAAATTCAATATCCTTCGACAAATGAAGTTACATGTAGATTCGTGGATAACAAAAAATTAACTGGAACATACGAGGTTTTCTACATCGTTTAATTATTTCTCACTGCAATGCTGTTGGCTTTTCACACGGCTCTGTCGCATATTTGATGAATAATAATTGAATCACTTCAACAGATTCTACACCGAAACAGATTTTCTCAATTTCTGATATTTTACATGTTATGAATTTTCAACAGTATAAGTGATCAGTTTTACCAAAATCCCAGCTTCATCTAATAGAACAACAGTATCGACGATAACTTGGTCTGTTATAAAAAAATATCGCACTGCCTTAAGTTGGCTGAAAAAGAATAATAAATCTTTGTATCCTCCTGGGAAAATTTGACTTTTGTGCTTGTAGAAAAACAATTATGAATGTTTGAACTTTGACTCGTGATCAGAATGTTTACACCGATTCACACATTTAGATGTAGTATAGTGTTGTGTACCATTATTATTGTGTAGTGCATGATTTCTACTATGTATTTTATGGTTCTTTAGTAGTATTAAAAAAAACAATATATACTAAATCAGCGAATTCTTTTATTTGACCTATAATTGACCGAGGCACGAGTTATTAATTAATCACAGTTGTGATCAATTTTTTCTACTAATATTAGAATTCAATTCCTCAGTTCCAGCTTGAAGATGCAAATAATAGAACCACAACTGATACCGCAACTGCGTATATCAGGAGGCCGTCGGGTGGAACTGGTGTTCCAAGACCAAGCTCAGCACCGGTAGAAACTATTACAGCTAGTACTGCTGATACAACAGTAACTTTACCTTTGAGACGACCGCTAAAACCCCCTGAGGATAAAGGTGCGTTAAATGGTACTGGAAAATTTATGACCAATGTAATAAAATTTTTTTTCTAGTAACTCACATTGGGTAAAATTTATCCAGCCAAGTTTCAAATGGTTACTTTGTGAAAATTACTTGTCCGATCGGGATGGAAAAAGAATTGAAAATACTTAGAATATTCTTAAGCATGTGTGAAAAGTTGTTGTGTCAAAATACAAAACGATATTGGTAAAAACTTTGACTAGATATTTCATGAATTCCTATTTATGGTTTAAACTTTAATTTTTTTTACAGAGCAAGACAAGGAAAATGATAGCAGAAATGCGCAAGCAACTCAAGCTGTAATTCAAAGGAGACGGCGGCCCAAGAGAAGATCTACCGGAGTTGTTCATGTGGACATGGATGTTAGTTGATTTATTGTTTTTAATATTAAGTCACAGATTTATTGACTGAGATCTCTTTCTTCTTTGGCAGAGTGAATAGATTTGGAGGGAAAATCACATTGTACATTTTCAATTAGCCATTGAATATTTAGTTCCAATAGAATCCTGGAGTCTTCAAGGTTTGATATTTCAAGACTAATACCACAGTTTTGAGTAAAGCCTCGATATTTATTTTGGGTCAAGTCCAAAGTAGTCTAGCAAATTTCTGTTGACTTCGTAAATCACTATTCTCATTTGACGTCAGAGTAAATATCTATTTTTAACAACCACGTGATGACCTGGTTTCCCAAATACCACAAATTTCGAGATAATGTTAACGCCGGAATATTACATAAATCAATAATCGAAAACGTTAATAATTTACTGTAGGAAATCGACCCTGATAGACAGGACACATCTGCCAGCGGCGACTATGATGAATCCAAGGTCAATCACAACGAGGTGAGCATTTTTATGCTAATCAATACTGAACAAAGATATTTCTTTTCTATTGATAATAATAGATAATGGATATGATTGATAGGTAGATTTAATTACCTACTCTCATCAGAACTGGTTGTAGAAATATTTAGTCAACAAGTGACAATTTCAATCGTGTCATATATCGTCATACTGAAATTAGCTAATTTGTCTTACAAAAAAATGATTTAGTGATGTAAGGACAAATAGAAAAATGAACGAGTTCTTACTCAACCAGACAGTATTTGTCACCGCTACTAATAGCCATTCCACACCTGACCGCTAACGATGAGTATAGGGCACTGTCGTTCAGCCCTCGCTCAAGTATTGCCAGACTCAAAGTCTCGTCTTTGAGTATGTATAAGTGTATAAAACGGACCACAGTTAATGCGACAAAAACCTCAGCAGCTTCACACTCCACCAGAGATTTGTGATATTTTTGGGCCAACTTCTCGGAAGATTAACCTGATTCTTGTATGCTTGGATAAAAATAGTTTGAAAACTTTGCATTTCACTGAAAGGCCGCATTAACGATATCCCAAAGTCATTTGTTCAAAATTGATCATTGAATGTGGATTGCTAAATTAATGTCGTCTTAATATTTTCAAGAGCATTGAAGAATATTAGACTATTGTTTAGGAGAGGAAAGTAAATTCAAAAGAAGAAGTAGACAAATATTGTGAGAAACTTTTAGAAATAAATGAGACCATAATTTAACTGAACTTGGATCGGGCGTAAGTTGATAGCCAGTTAATAATTGTCAAAAGTTAGTTCTTGAGTGAGTTGAGTTTCCGATTCAATCAGGTTTGTGTGAGAAGTTTATATTTAGTTACCTCCCGCAATCCGTTCTGATATTTGTGAATCGTGTATGAAACTCTCAATATTCAATGGAATTTGATGAAAATTCGAAAGTAACCACCACTTTTCCAAGGTTTTATTGAGAATAGAAAATGTGTTGAGAATAAAAATATGCCAATCACAGGAAACGTAAACAAACAAAGTTTTACAACTACCGAAACATTACAAAATCACATTGATAAATATAGAAATAAGTTGGACGTACGTAAAAGAAGTTATATTTACATTGTGTCGTTAGTAAAATTTTGCCAATCCTTATTTTTGGCTGCACGTGTAATTTACATTTGTTACTCAATATTTCGGATGATTGATCTCTTATAAAGATGTGATATAACATTTATAGTCAAATAATTGATTATAGATTTTTGTTCACTTATTGATCCTGGTGTAAAATGGTTTCCCTGACTGCTAGACATAATTTGAATTTTTTATCAGAATTCTTGTAACTGCTGCTAACATTTTTCTTCCTTGTCTACTTATTTTATCAAAGCTAAATATATCTTGCCCATCGAATACAACGCACATGTCACCTTCTGCTTCTGTCTTACCTCCTGGTAATCTAGATCTCAACTAACAGACTTGAATAAGCAAATATTGAACAGTGATTCTATAAATATCCAAGCTTTAGAGAACTTTGTGTCGAAGATAGATTTTCAAGTCTTGGATAAAAAAACTCCTGTTCCAATTTGATGCTTTTTGGCACTACGGGGGTATTTTGTCTTCCGTATCCTTCAAAAACTTACGTCTAAATTTATCACGTAATGAAATAAACAAACAGCACTATGTTTTCATTGCTGGAAGATTTCATCAAGTTCTAGAACCGCCACAAGTATCTTAGCGTTAATGGTATAAACACATAGAGAAAACATGCCTGTCACAATTTTTATAGCTAAGACATCTAAAAATAACATTGACATTTGAAGCGTCTTGCTCCTACGACATTTACTGTGAATGTGACGATAGTTGCCCTGATAAGTACATTGACACTAAGTACACTGAATCGTTCTTATTTGTCAGAAAAATTTGCAGACATTTTCAAATTATTAGACAAAAGAATATAAGAATCATTTCAACACAATTAATCATAGAAATATATTAACTCAACTTAGAGGGTCATGGCTATAGCCACAATATATACCTTACAGACACCGGCTCTTGATATGTGTGTTCTACGTATGTTCCATAAATAGATGCCGGAGGGAACGCGATGTAGCGAATAGGCTGATGACTAGTGTTGGCTGCTACTTGCTGCCAGTCAAACGTTTTCTGTCAGTGATAATTGTCTTTGCTCTGTCAGTTGGTCAGCAATTTATTTTCCAAGTGTTCAAAACCAATATAATCATTTTTTAATCGATTTTATAGAAGCTTTGATTTGTTTATTGGCATAAAATGGATTTTACCACATAAAGTTTTATGTACTTTCGAAAAATCGTGATAAATCGTTACCCAAAATTGATTAGAGAATAAAATGTCTTCCTATCGAAAACGAACTCAATCAAAACCTACTACAGCAGCAGGTTTGCGAGCTCAAGCATCTGCAAATGGGAATTCAATTTTTGGAAATCGACCGACAAGTCTGACAGGATTATTTGGAGCAAACAATAATAGTTATTCAGCTTTATTAGGTTTTAATTCATCAAATTCCTACAGTACTCCATCATTTCTAAATAAAAGTACTAAAAATAACAGTCCTAGTTCATTTCTAAAAAATGCTTACTCCAACTCTACGAATAATCTAAATTATTCAAATCCTTACACAACTTACGGAGGCACATCGTCTGGTTACGGAGGACTCACGTTACCTTCACACTCGACAGTAAATTCATTAAATCTAGCTGCGCCTTTGTCAACTTATACATATTCTCAAGCTCGAACACCGATCCACAGAGCTGGCAGCTTCAATCGAACAAAATCTAAATCAATCCCTAACTCAAACTTTGGGTCAAGAAGCTCCAGCTTACAGAGTTTGGCTGCTTCCGAAGGTTACATAGTAAGAATAAAAAATTTTAATCACCACACGGTGTGATTGTTTCATCAATTTCTCTGTTAGATTTCTTGGAATGAAATTGTAGTTGACATTGGTTAATTTAATTTTCACAGAGTGGAAACGAACGTTCTGGCCGTTCCAGTAGGCTTGGGTCGGTGTCCTCAATATCCTCCGACACGCAAAATGATCAAGCTCGAACAAAAACTTCAGCTTCGGAAAACGGAGAGCTTGACTATAAGAA
This sequence comes from Ametastegia equiseti, assembly GCA_963989295.1. Lineage (NCBI taxonomy): Eukaryota > Metazoa > Arthropoda > Insecta > Hymenoptera > Tenthredinidae > Ametastegia > Ametastegia equiseti. The sequence goes on from OZ022397.1 coordinate 9,210,131, forward strand.
ACTGTACGAAGAATCACAAGCCGAAAATGAAAGGCTTAAGGAAAAACTTCGTCGCTCTGACGATCAATTAAAAGAAGCCAAAAGTTTATTAGACAAGGCACAAACTGCCCAAACTAAAAATTCTCTCTCCGAAGCTGAGAAGCGGGAGAGGAGAGCTATGGAGCGTAAACTCTCTGAAATGGAAGAGGAACTGAAGGTAATATCAATTTATATTTATGCATTTAAATTTTATTGCCAATCGAAGTTTTGACAAGTTTTCCAAAGAAATAACAATTGTAGGAATTTTATGGAATCCTTACACACTTGTTTTGGTTTTGTATCACTGGTTTTGAACTGGCCTTGCTGGATTCAAATTATTTTTTCTTTTCATGTACGAATTTAATACATGCGCAACTAAGAAACGATATTATATTTTTACCACTTTTTGGGTTGCTATTTTCCCAATGGGGAGACTATTTTGGCACATTGCGCATGCCAACTATTGGTAAAGATAAAAATATTCAACGAATAATAACAATATGTTTAGTTCAATCGAAATCTCGGCTAAAGGTATAAAAAGTATGTATAGTGTCAGAAATTGCTCATACACGGTACAACGAGTTAGGATGCACGTTTTAAGTTTCGAAATATGGTTTTGACTGTTGTGGGTGAGTGCAGCAGAAGTCCTAATTTTGAAATATTAAATTATATAGTTTCCAACATTCAGGCTTCGGCGCATTGCTTTTTTTTCCTATAATTTGCCACCTTTTGGCGCACCTAATTTTTTATCTATTTATTTTAGATGCTTCATTTTTGTTTACATATAGTACAGTTTTTTTCTGTTCCTGTATTTTTCTCCAGTATCTAGATATACATACTAAGATTTCAAGACGCTTTCATTTTATTTTAATAATCATAATGGTAATAATAATAATAATAATAATAATAAGGATAATAATTTTAAAAAAAAACTTAATTATGTTTAATTTTTCTGTATCACGGTTTGGTTTTGGGGCTTGGACAAACGGAGGATTTGGGCTAACCATTTCACTGTTTACAGCAATTACAAAAGCTCAAAGCTGAAAATGAGAGATTGAAAGCCGAAAATCGGGCACTTACCCGCGTCGTATCCAAACTCACCAATACTACTAAATAGGTAAAGGATATAATGACAGCCTCTGCGATAACAATGTACACAAACATATATGACATTTATCATATTTATTAATTTCATTTTTCATCTTCTGGTTCGCAAATTTTAAACTGAAAAACAGAAGTGCTGCACTTACTTACATTCACCAAGCTTTTCAGGCAGTTTATGAATTTTATTAATTATTCATATACCAATTAATCATGAATTAGTATTGCTGATGCTACCTACTTGGTCGTATCAAAATTTGAAATAAATTGCAACAAGAGATTCTGGTGTAGGAGAAAATTTTACTCCAATCGCTGATTTTTTTTTTCACATCTAGATATTTTGCACACAGCAAATTAAATTTCTAACTCCCAAATACAACCTTGATAATCGCATCGTCACATTCAAATTGTCTTTATGGAAACTCCGACTATGAAATCTACTTTCGTTAAGATTGTTGCCATTTTGTGCCTTCATCGTTTAAACATTTTTCATGTCCCCGTTTTAATTTTGTCATGTAATATAAGTAATTATTTTGTTATGGTCATAGACATGTTAATCTCATTATCAAATTACCTAGATTTATCCGGAAATATTCTATTCGGCGCATGTTCGAAAGCAATATTTGATCGTTCAAATTTAAAGCGAGGAATGATCTGAAATATCAATTATGAAACTGTGTTTGCTTCCATAGATGTTGCTAGTTTCTTTACTTGGCCTGGGCTTGATTTGCCGAAAGCTAAAATTTTTTTTCAATAGTTTTTGCTTATAACATTAAACTTACTGCTTTTGTGTTTTTTGAGATGCACGTATATATTAACACTGCATTAGAATTTCTAGACTGAAAAAATAACGCTAGACATTATAATCGTTTGCCTTGTCCATAAGAGTTACTGATTTATTGTTATTAAAAAGTAGCTAATTGTAAATAATTACTACAACCACGTTTATTCACTGTATAATTCTGTTGAATGTCGGTGAGTGGATCTGCGTGTATATGATGTTTAAAGGAAATTTTGTTTCATCGCTATGAAATATTAACTGATGATTCTTCCATGCCCTATAGATTTTCTACACATATTAAGATTTGGTTGGTATAATTTCAGTTTTTTCTCCTATTGTATTTCAATTCTTCGCATATCAATAATTAATTAATAAGAATAAGAGTTGACATGTTCAAAATGAGAATCACAGTTCTACTATGGTGTATACGTTACAAAAAAAAAATAGCAATACTTGAATCGTGCGTTCTTAGGAACTGTGTATTGTTGGGTGAATGCACCTGTAGTCGGCTAGTTATCCTAATTTCTTGATTGAAATAAGCCAGATAAATACATATTTTCTTCAAAGATTGTAGTACTGATGTGTTTGATGGAAATTGTAGATGTCTTTCTTCATTTCTTTAATTTCCAACATGAAACCTCCGAATTAGAGGTATAGGTTTTTTTACATCAATATTTTTGTTTAAAAATGCAAATGAACAAGAAACTAAATTAGGTCAATCATGAATTTAAAGTTATTCTACCGATTGGAATATAATTGCTCAAGTCTGATGCTGGCCATTTTACCTGCACAGCCTATTGTACCTATAAAATGGGGGAGGCTAGTTAGAATTGAACGTACAAATAAAATATAGAAATCATGAGGACTCAACATACATAAAGATCGTAAAGAATTGATCTGTTATTATTTGAATCCATACGATTTTTGTATTCACGATTCGTATGCGATTGCCTAGCCTAAATAGAAAAATAATATTGAAACTCTCGGAATCAACATTTCACTGTTTAGTGGTAATTATAAATTTCCATTTTGCAATGAAAATGGTATAAAAATATCCAAACTTTTGTTATAGGTACGTTTAATTTTTGAATATTTGCTACAAAATACAACATCATTTAGTGAATATCAAGTTAAAAGTTGAAAGGAAGTATTGCAGCAGAATAATAATCAATTTCATCGCATTACTATTAGTATTTTCAACTACGAATTTACCGAACCTTTAAAACATTATTTTTACTAAGCAACCATTGCAGATTTATTGTATGTTAACTCTATTAACTATAATTTTCCTGCAAGTTTATTGATTTATTTCAGATACTCAACTACTAGTTTATTTTGATATTTTATTCCATAATAATTTAACAGTGGCACTGTTCATGTTGTGTTTTCAAATTTCCTTCGTATCATTATCGTATTATACAGTTATTTAAATGTATTTATTTATGGAAATATTTTCAGATGATGGAGTATATGAAATGTGAAAATCAGAGGCTAAAAGATGAAAACGGTGCCTTGATTAGGGTGATCAGTAAGCTGTCCAAGTAATTTCACTTCATAAAGAACATATATAACTGTTTAATCTAAGTTGTATTATTATCTGATTAATTATTATTTCAACTATCCAGCATTATTATGGTCTACTGTATTGTAATATTATATTCGGATTGATGTTTGTGTTAGTAATTTAATTTATTAAAACAGATTCGGTTACTCTCGTGGCTCTGCCTAATTATAAAATGAGGCGACTTTACTGTTCCTCCAACTGTGAATATTTAAATTGATAAACTTTTTCTATAAAGTTGAACTTTAAGTCATCCTGCAGGTTAAAGTGAAATAACAAAGTATTTAACAAACTATCCCGAGTTATGACGATTACATGCGATTGTGCAGCTAAAATTTACATACATATATTCTGTAAAATATTCGTGGATGAATTATTATTTGGTATTTTTTTTTTTTTTTTTCTTCTACCCCCTTTCTTGGGAATTATATCTTTTGTACTTTAAAACTTTTCAATTCAATCACTTTTCCATACATCTAAGATACGCTTCGTCAGCGTATTTACAGCTTACACCCTACTGGTGTTCTTACAATCTGCTAAAAAAAATACAGAGAAGAAGTTTGAAATATTTCAACATTTTGATACGTAGTCTCTGCATCTACTGCCTATACGTTATTCTGATCCTTATACAGAAAGTTGAGCTTACTTATTACTGCTGAATAATTTCATACATAATGTGACAATCCTAAGTTTGTCATGGATATATAAATGTACATAAAAAAAGACGTATTGTTTGTCAAAGAGAAAAATTTCTTTCTCCATATCACTGCATTGAACATATTAGGTGTTATTCGGGATATAATTCGTACACCAAACATTTTAGTACGCGATTTAGAGAACAAAGCTTGTTAAGTAAGTCTACCGAAATCTATTGATAAATCATTCTAACATAGAGATTGAATTGATCGTTATATTTCAATCAGATCAGTCTTGTTTGTTGGCGTAGACCAACTTCTGAAATATGTTCAGTTGCCTAAATACATTTCTATGTCACATCATTCTAGCGGTAGTTTATTAGATGCCACATTTGATTTAGAGGATCATAAGGAAATTAATTTAATTTGTGGCTAAACATTTCTCTAACATTTATCATGCACGGAATTGCTGCCACTTAACGCATGCAATTCCTTAGTGGACCTACAAGTATTTACCACTATTAACAAGCTGATGTTCATATATTTCTAGTGACATTGTTGTAAGCAATTGTAAAAATTAAACGAGTGTAGTTGTTTATAATGAAGTTTGTTATACATAATAATAATAATATAATGTAGTTTACACTTCTGGGACGAGGGGTTTCGTCATATTTTCTTTGGTTTTTCGGATCAATTTGGACATTAGGATAACCGATCTGATTTCGCAATTAAGAAAATTCAAGATGATGTACCAGAAATTCTAACGTTATTGCGATTTTTATTGAAATTACTATCTGATGTTTTTAGATCTCTAATTACTAATACGATCTCGAAATTGCGAAATATAAAACAGCGGATTACTAAATGGCGGAACAAACTCTAGAATTCAGTGTAGTTTATGTGAACAATTGAATATTTTCTCATTGTTCGCCATCCTGGATCTGTTTCGAATTTTCAAATTTCGAGGACGGTTTCGTAAGCAGCATATCGCAATCATTCAGATAGGTATCAATTTTTGACAGACTAGCAATTTTTCACTATTGCACATGTACATACATACATACTATATTGAATTTGACATTACGTATTCGTCCGCTCTGATCTCAGATTCGTATTCAGGGACCCAGAAAACTCTGGTACAGGAAATTACATTGAAACCAACGGAATATTTTGACTTAGTAAAGGCTCCGAAAAGTATCACCGCCCGTCCCCGAAGGATTAACTAATTGAGAAATAGTAAAGTCCAATTACTCCAGTGTACTGTATTATAGTGATTACCATGTGCTTACTGTACTATATTGTTTTAAAGTATCCAGGCTATAAGGTATTTGCTGTATTCTTCATAGATTCGAAGCAGCATATAACTTGTGCCTGTAACTGTATAGCCTTTTTTAAAAATAATAAGGCGGTGTTCTGTATGCAAATTCAATCTTTATCAAATTTGCACACTTTTTAATAGTGACTAGCGCTTAGTAATAATTTATTGTCGTTGAAATTTGACTTTATTTATGCGAGGAACATTATAGCTACGCAGGGGGACTGAACTTTCTAGTCTCCAATTCAATGTACCACAAATATTTATTTCCTACTTGATTTTGTACTTTTAACGATAATGTGTTTCAAATTTGGACAATGTGTTTTATATTTCCGATATTTTTAACGTGACACTATTTAAATATATTATAAAAGCGAAACGAAGTACATTGCCTCGTTATATATCATTATCATTATCATCATTATCATTATATCCCTTATATCTTATTCTTACCAGATCCAGAGTTAGTTTCCAATTTGTTAGACCCTTTGCTTTACAATTTCGTAATTTACCTAAAGTTTCTTTATTGGACCACCACATTTTGGACTAATATGCCATGAAACACCAACTTCATTAGGAAAGTTGACTAATTTTCGCACACCTAGTGCCTCGGAGCTCGAGAACATATCCTTCCATGGAGAATGAATACCTTCGATTCGAATAAAATTATCGTGTACAATCAACAATAGAAAAGAAATGTGGCCAGTGACGTTACAAAACGATTATAAATGTCATTTCAACCGCCATAATTGACAAAGACGCAATTGGTCAGCGAACACATGGGTGTAAGGTATTGTTCAAGCACGTCATTCTTAAACTTGGTTTATATTCTGAAACAAGCCATCATAACTTCTGAATGCCATTGATTTTTTTATCAACGCTAACATCCAAATCCACAAGACAAAATGTGCCTTTAATGACGAAACTATCCTAGTGTCTTTCTTCTGCTTTTACTTGCTTAATTCAGCATTTGAAGTGACAGTAAAAATATGTTTATAAAATATTTCAATTTATCTATGCCGTGTTGCTTGAATTTTACACACATCGCAAATACAGGATATTCAAAAGATCCCTTTAGTGTTTTACCAGTACTTATCAGAAATAGCGTGAAAATTTTGTACCACTTTGCCCATACAATGGAGCGAATAATTTATTTTGAACGATATAGTTTATACAAATGATAATTTACAATGTACTTGAAAACTAAGTTACAAAATACTTGTGTATGTAGCAATGGGAGAGGATCAGTACACACGTGATTACCTATTATCTCCTTAATCGTCTAATAATTTTTTCAATATATCTACTATAGCTGCCATATCAGCACGATTTTGAGTATGCTCGGCTACGGCACCAACTAAAGCTTGAAAAACCTTTTTCTTTCCACCTTTGTATTTTTTTACAACATCTGATTTTTGTTCCAATACATTTTTGCAGATTTTAATTAATTCCTTTTGATCTGTTATCTGTGTCCAATTATTCTTTTCAACGATCTGCAAGTAAATAACGTTTAAGAAAAAGGAATTGAATTGTTTGTTATTGAAAAATAAACATTTTATATCTGTATGGTGGTTATTACATTCTAATATTGATAGATCTACCTATTCCAAAGTAATATTTACCTGCCGAGGAGTTAGCTCAGAATTAACAACGTATTCTTCCAATACTTTTTTCGCTGTTATTAGGTTGACTGTTTTGGTCTGCAACATGTCTACCAGTTCGCCCAGATGCTGCTCATTCAATTTGCTAAAAATATAATATTATAAATGATTACAAAAATTATGTATATTCAGCGAACGATAATTCCACCGTATTTCCATACCAAGTATCCAACTCCAGTGCATTTTTATTAACTAGTGTTAACAAATGGTTGATCAATAGATTGGAGATAATTTTTGGATCTCGTTTCGCATTTTCTTGGATAATAGTTTGAAATAAATTCAGCAATCTATCGTCGTTCTAAAAATGGATTAAACATATTTCGATTATTCTATGCAACAGCAGCAGATGCATCATCATAACGTAAAATCTTTGTGCTTACAACAAGCGTAATAACAACTGATGAGTCTAGTCCAAATTTATTTTTTAAATGAATTCGCGTCTCTCCTGGAAGCTCGGGAAGGCTTTTGTGCAAATGAGTGACATCAACCAATCCATATTTGTTTTCTTCTCCCTTATTTACATGCACATGTAATGGGGGTAAATTTGGTTCTGGCATGTAACGATAATCCTGTAATACAATAGAGATTCTCAATCCAAATCCTGCCACTATCATCCGGCAAAATACTATCAGATAATTATTTATTTAGATACCTGCTTCTCTTCTTTGTCTCGCATTGGAATTGTTTTACGGACTTCCATATCCCATGATCTCGTTTCATTAACGATAAAACCTCCTTTCTCAATTTCTGTAATCTGTCTATCAATCTCGTACTTTATGGCAGCTGCCACTGATCGAATACTTCCAATATTTTTAACTTCCGTTCGTGTGCCCAGTTTTTCTCCCGGCCTGTTCACAGAAATGTTTGCATCAACGCGAAGAGCACCCTCTGGAATAAAGAATTTGAGTTTATGATCAGAACGTTGATCACCATTTCTTATTCTATTGGTAATTTACGTACCCTCCATTTTGCCGGAACAAGTACCCAATCTCTGTAGAATAAGTAAAATTTCTTTGACTAGTGCAGCAGCCTCTTCGCCATCCGATAGATCTGGCTCAAATACAAGCTCCATCAGTGGTACACCAGCTCGGTTTAGGTCCACTAAGCTTCTGTTACCGTTGTGTATGAAACGAAAATTTCATTTTGAAAACCTGTAATATTCTCGATCAGAGGACAGTGCTATAAAATCTTGACAATGTACGTTTTTGGGAAATCAGTTACTGAGTTTTATTCAATTTAATTTAACCGAGTGCTTAGTAAGCCGATAACGAAATGACGATGGAAATATTTGAATCAAAAGAGTGCTACGGATGAAAAGTGAAATTCAGGGAAAGGAATTCCAAGCCAACAAGTATCTAACTTGTAATGACGGAGTACAACAAATTGCTAACAACCTTTTAGCTATTGAATCGTGCAAACTTTTGCCGCTGTCTTGTTCCAACTGTAGTTGTTTAATTTTAGACACTTTGCTGTATGGCTGCCGATGAACACCCGGAGTATATACTTCGAAATTAAGCTCCCCGTCAACAGCCAATGGTTGACGTTGTTGAGTTATCTGATACCCTGCCTAGAAAAATGAATATTACAAAGATGCTGTAGTACCGAAAGCATATGGCAGGCTGATAATGTATCAAGTGCAAATCAGTATATGCTGAGGAAATTAATTCCTCATAACTGAGTTTACCTCACAGCTTCAATACATGAAACAAGGCAAACGCATCAACATTGATTTCATCCAATTTTCTGTAATGCCTCGCTAATGTAAGCAAAGGATTCGGACGAACTAAAGGGTTTCAGATATTTTCTTGTATTTTACTCTGGTAAAACTAGTTGTAAATGAACCTATTGTTCTAAAACTTGAGATCTTTTATCATCTATTACTATGGACAGAAAGTTTTAATTGCCATTTGATCAACTTACTGGCAAGTCTGCATAGAAGTAATGCTTCCTATCGAATAACGACACTTCTTGTACCTTGCAAGATAGCGCCAAAGCAGTGAGTATACCTGCTTCTACACATCTCCTATTCAACACCTGAAAGTGTACAGAAAATTGATGGACAAAGGCCTTAGGATAATACGATAAACCAGATTTCAGTAATCGAGTATTTGCTTACAGGTAGTGTACCTGGTGATGCGCAGTCAAAAAATGATACATTCGAATTTATCGGACTCCCATAGTTGGTACTTGAACCAGAGAACAACTTTGAATTTGACTGTATTTGTGCATGAATTTCTAGTCCGACGACACTGTTCCATTTTTCCCTGAAATATTCACTTATATTATAGTTATGATTGGATGTGTCTTTGGAGTGTTAATCCTTAATTATTCATGATCGATAAAAACTACTTTAGTAATGTTAGAAGTAATGATATTCTGTTGCAGCATTTTAGTTGTTCGTAACCAGGGTTGTGAAAAATGTAATTCAAAATGTAATGTAATCACTTTTATGTACAATTTACATTTTCAATTACCATTACATTTCAAATAAGTTCAGTTATACATCACGAATGTGGTGGGTACTCTCATTCGTTATCAAATTACAGAAGTAATTGATGATGAGCAACTAATACAAACACGATTTATGATGTCAAATAGTCTGTGAAAAACATTGTGAACTAAGTTTTGGTATAAGCCTTAAACAAAAAAAAAGATAATCATCATCATGAGTAAATAAGTTTTGGGCAAGTTGCAAGATTTATTGAATTTACTTTGGTTTGGATCGAGCCTTAGCTTCGGTACCGAACGATCGGTTCAACATCGGAATGAAAGTCTTGCTTTTTCGCCATTGTTTCACAACGCATGAGACTTTGGAGTACTTTGAGTGGTTCATCGTCGACTGCGACGAGTTTTCCTTCGTGCATATACACTATTCTTGATCCTTTTGCAAGTGATAATTCAACTATAATCCATAACAATGGGACTACCGCATAAGTAACAGGCTACAAGTCGCTGTTTGAAACATGTGGAGGTTAGGATCGAACGCTTGTTCAATGTCACGTGTTTCCTTTGTAATCGATACGAACGACTCGAAGAATCGAAAAAAGGTGTCTCGAAGTTTTCTCGAACAAACGAATGGGCGGCAAAAAAAGTTCGGCAAAGTTGATCTTGGACAAATAACAAATCTCGCGTTTTTATAACATCTCCGGTATTGGCGCTGAGGCGGCATAAAAATATAACTCGAATTTTCTAAATTTCGGCATTTCTGACGTCGTTGAAGGACAAATCAGTCGGGCTCTAGACTTGGGCTGCTACGGTTTCGTCCACCTTCGAATCTCGCGATACGCAGACTCCACGTCTTCGCGAACCAATCCGGCAATCGGTTATCATTCACTCGCTCTCTTCTTCCTACTCGGTCCGTCCGCGGCCATGTTGTTGATGTATCACGTGACCAGGGAGCAGTGAGGTGAATGCGCCGGGTCAAATTCGTTAGGCATTTAATGAAAAATTCACGTGTGTTAAATACTGCAGGTTTAATAATCCATTCGGAATAATGGATCCAAGAAAATTAACAAACTTGCTGCGTGCCACGATAGACCCGGCCCAGCAAAAGCAGGCGGAAGAACAGCTTGCCCAGGTAAGATATGCCCACAAAAGTCCCGGTGGACTGGACACGGCCTCGGGGACATGTGGCTTTCCACCGTGGACGTCGAAATTACAACTATCACTTCTCTTTACTCCAGCTGCCTAAATTCATCGTAAAAACTGACCAATCCCAATAAATTTGGCTAGAATTCTTATCTATTTATTTGCCATGTCACGTAAGCCTCCGAAATGCCATGCGCGGAAGCGAACTATGTATTCTGTTGTTCGCCAGAAGCACATGCTCAATTATACACTATTTCATCTCCTTTTATTTTCGGAAAAAAAAAACAAGTCCTCGGCTTTCGTCGGTTAGCCAAATGTCATCCAAGTATTATCTTCAAATGCCTCGTTTCATTTTCAGATCCACAAGATCATCGGATTCGCTCCGAGTCTTCTTCAAGTGGTTATGACAGCGGAGGTTGATATGCCCGTTAGACAGGCTGGTAAGCATATTGAGATATCTAGTTTCCGAACAGAAAACTCTTCGCTCTCCGCCCCCTCCTCTCGGCTATGACTTTTTCATTCGTCTTTCAATTTCCCAGGACTCTGTGGGAGTTCAGTTTCTGATATTGAAATACTAAAGAATAAAAGCATGTTATATAAACCAATTTTTAGTTTACTTCTACGCTAACTGTGAAAACTGATAACCTCGTAAATCTGATTACCAGAATCTCGACTGCTGTGGACGTTGATCCAACTTAATAACACCTATGCAGTCATTTCTCACAATATTTCTAATCAGTTGAAACAATGATTAGTTGTCATCTTCTAAAACGATGGCTCACACATTTAGATCTCAAGATATATGCATGTAATCGGTTGATCGGAAGGTCACGTTGAGTTGGATTAAACTTGTGTTCCGAGTATCAATATGTGCCGAGTTTACTCCAATTCTTGTCCAAGTATTATTTTTATTGCTTATGAGTATTTGGTTTATGAAAGACTTTGGTGTGTAATAATTTCACATCGCAAATGACGGCAGATGTTATCGTTGATTTATTATGTCATCAAGGTTCAGCAGTCTTCGAATGTTGGAACTTTCAAATATTACCCATCTCAGCAGGTGTAATAATAGAGATTATTTCATAGGTGTTATATATCTGAAAAATTTAATTACCACAAATTGGGCCGAGCGTGAAGTTGAAGTTGGAGCTCCTGTACCATTCAGTATACACGAACAGGATCGTGCTATGATTCGCGATGCTGTAGTAGACGCTGTGGTACATGCGCCGGACCTTATAAGGTAGATTAGTTGGTTGTTTTACTTCTGATCCAGGGTGATTTTCTATCCTGGATAGATAATTTGATACAGTTTTCTCTCTTTTACCACAGAGTGCAGTTAGCCGTGTGTATAAGCAATATTGTAAAACATGATTTTCCTGGACGATGGACACAAATCGTTGACAAGATTACTATATATCTCCAAAATCCAGATGCTGCGTGTTGGCCTGGTGTACTTCTTGCGCTTTATCAGCTTGTCAAAAATTTTGAGTAAGTTTTATTCAGTCAAAGTTTATTGGGAATGGTTTCTCATCATTGGTTTCTGTGTATTACGTATATCGTGATTCACTTGGTACTTGGAAAGAATTTACAAAATATCATTTCCCGAACTATTCTTCTATCTTCAAAAGCTCCAACACATATGATTTTCTACTTTTCAGATACAAGAAAGCTGAAGAAAGAAGTCCGCTCAATGAAGCGATGAACCTTTTATTCCCCATGATCTATCAGCTGATATTACGACTTTTACCTGATCCCTCGGAGCAGTCGGTGCTTCTACAAAAACAAATACTCAAAATATATTATGCACTTACACAGGTTACATTACACTTTTATTCATAGTTCAATTTGATAATCTGATTCTAGCTAAACTACCTTACGCCTACTAACTACGTCACTTCCTATTACAGTATTCACTTCCGCTGGATCTTATTTCTAAAGAAGTATTCTCTCAGTGGATGGACGTTGTGCGACAAGTCGCCGATAGGCCTGTACCTTTGGAAGATGAACACCTCGAGTTGTTCGACGACGAACGTGCCGAATTACCCTGGTGGAAATGTAAAAAATGGGCACTGCATATACTTCACAGGATGTTCGAGAGGTATATTACATACCGATAACCAGCGCAATGACTATTTGTAATGTCTTTTTCTAGGGCGACGTCTCTAAAGGAGAGAGACGTGATTGTGTTCGTTTTAATCACTGCTAATTCTAAGAAAAATGGACCTTATACACAAGTCTTTTGTCAAATCGGATATACACCGTGGAGTACGTTGGTAATAATGTTTTTCTATTCTCTAGATACGGCAGTCCAGGAAATGTAACCAAAGAATACAAGGAGTTTTCGGAATGGTACCTGCAGACTTTCAGTGCAGGAATCTTGGAGGTTCTACTCAAAATTTTAGATCAGTATCGAAGAAAAATTTGGGTTTCGCCAAGAGTTGTGCAGCAGTCGATTAACTATATCAATCAAGGGTCAGTTGATAACGGTTGATTCGTAATATCTCTTTTTTGTGCTTTTCATTGTCATATTTAGTTGACTTGTTCTTCGAATTGGATCGTTAATTTTTTTTTATTTCCTTTTTGTTCCATTCGGTCACGATAAAATAACATTGCAGAGTGAGCCATGCGTTTTCATGGAAATTCTTGAAGCCACATATGTTTGAAATTATCCACGATGTGCTGTTTCCCATTTTGTCACATTCTGAAGCAGATGAAGACCTCTGGAAAACCGACCCTTACGAATATATTCGAGTGAAATTTGGTGAGAAAATTTGTGAGATATGAAATGATCAATAAACTTGCGGAATGATTCATCTGATAAGTTTTTTATCAACAGATATCTTCGAGGACTTTGTTTCACCGGTAACTGCAGCACAAACTTTGTTACATTCGGCCTGTAAGAAGAGGAAAAATATGTTACCAAAAACAATGCAATTCATTATGGAAGTGTTAACAAGCCCCAATGCAGACCCTAGACAAAAAGATGGAGCTCTTCATATGGTATGGAAATAATGATCTTGAAAAATTTTACTATCAGATTGTATGCAGAATCATTTACGTATGTGAAATTCCAGGTTGGAACATTGGCCGACGTCTTACTGAAAAAGAAAATATTCAAAGAGGAAATGGACAAAATGTTGCTGCAGTATGTGTTCCCAGAATTTGCTAGTCCCCATGGCCACATGAGAGCGAGGGTAAGATTATTTTTCAATTTATTGATCTGATTCGAATATTTGAGATTTTGTTTAAATACATGATAACGAGGTGTTTGGATATGGTGATGACAGATACTTCAGATCTTTCAAAATCTTTGCTTATCTCAAAATTTACAGAATCTATTCTAATACGTCCCGCATTAAGTCAGATGTCCTCCTAAGAGAAAATACTCAGAGAAAGTTATTTTTTTTACTAGGATGCTTTTAATGTAAAATGTTTTTCAATAGGCATGCTGGGTTCTGCACTACTTCTCCGAAATCAAGTTTAAACAGGAACCTATCTTGGTAGAAGCGATTAGATTGACGACCCACGCGCTTCTACACGATCAAGATTTACCAGTTAAAGTTGAAGCTGCTATCGCCCTCCAGATGTTACTTTCGGCGCAAGACAAGAAAGCTCAGAAATACATTGAACCTTTAATAAAAGAAATTACCTTGGAGCTTCTCACGATCATCAGAGAAACTGAAAACGACGACTTGACCAGCGTAATGCAGAAAATAGTTTACACTTACACAGAACAGCTAATGCCGATTGCTGTTGAAATTTGCCAACATTTGGTAAGTGACGTTGAACTAGATTGCCATTTAGATTTATTTCACGTGTTCTAATAATTAACAATAATCAATTTTAAACCAGGCCACCACGTTCAGCCAAGTATTAGAGACTGATGAGGGTAGCGACGAGAAAGCTATAACAGCAATGGGCCTTTTGAACACAATTGAAACCCTACTCACTGTTATGGAAGATCAGCCTACGATAATGGCCCAATTACAGCCGACTGTTTTACAAGTGGTTGCTCATATCTTTGGACAAAGTGTGATGGGTATGCAATGCACTGAAAATTATAATTTTGTAGTTAATTTTCTTCAAACTCTGCAACTCATTAGTCTTATTTCTAAATATTATAATAAACTGATGACTAACAGGGATCTACGTAATGATTTTTTGATGAGATGATTTCGAAGGAATCTACTCAACTTACACAATGTGTTGCAGTATTTATATTTTCCTGTAGTTTTTGAAGAAAGATTTTGCAGGAAAGTGAATATAGTTTCCCGGTTCGCGAGGCCTTCTCAGTTGTTTGACTTCTAAAAAGTTTCACACTGAGAACGTTGATAGATTCCAACATATTGTTCTTTGTAAAATATATTGGAAACTAAAGAAACCAAATTGTATTCATTTTTCCGATAAGATTAGTCGATATTCAGATATATTCCATTGAGAAATGGATAATGTGAGAAACCTCCGAAAAACCTCCATACATTGCTACTAATTTTTACGAGCAACGAATAAAAAAATGTGAAAATGATATGGAATACCCCATACTTATGAAACGATAGTTAAGATTATGATGCCTCGATTGCTTTATATTCATTCAAAAGTAAAGTCTGTACAATGTTTTGTTTCAGTTGTATATAATGTAAATTAAAAACATTTTTGGCTCATTTTCAGAGTTCTACGAGGAAGCTTTGTCATTGGTGTATGATTTGACTGGAAAGAGTATCTCGGAGGACATGTGGAAGGTTCTCGAACTGATGTACCAGCTTTTCCAAAAAGACGGTTTTGATTATTTCACAGATATGATGCCAGCTCTACATAATTACATTACCGTTGACACACCGGCTTTTCTATCCAACGAAAATCACATTTTGGCTATGTTCAACATGTGCAAGGCCGTATGTTTATTACATCTAACGTGATTTATAGTCCTAAGTATACCTAAATTACCCCAATGGTTTCAACATCAAATATTCCTTAAAAGGTTTTGACCGGTGATGCTGGCGAAGATCCCGAATGCCACGCCGCCAAACTCTTGGAAGTCATTATTCTACAGTGTAAAGGTCACATTGATCAGGTGGGTTTTCCCTTTGTGAGGCAAAATATCTCAATAAGATAAGATCTCAATACTTGATCGTGTGCGCAGATAAAGATCAACTATTCCAATCAATTGTACTACAACATTTGACCGAGATTTTGTTTTTTTTACAGTGTATACCTTCGCTGGTACAATTGGTGCTGGAACGCCTAACGAGAGAGGTCAAAACATCTGAGTTGCGCACAATGTGTCTTCAGGTTGTTATCGCTGCGCTTTATTACAATCCAGCATTATGCATCGAAGTTATGGACAGGCTCCAAAGCAGCCTGGGACAATCTGCTGAACCAATAGCGTCGCATTTCATCAAACAATGGATACACGACACTGACTGTTTTCTAGGGTATGTAAAGTGATTCATTTTACGAGCATCTTTCGTTCTATTGGTAAATTTTTTATGCAGAAAAGATGATAATGAATTTGTTTTGTATCAGGCTACATGACCGCAAACTATGCGTCTTGGGATTGTGCACTCTTATCAGTATGGGCCCAGCTAGACCACCTGCAGTTAATGAATGTGCTCAACAAATTATTCCCTCGCTCATTCTTCTTTTCGATGGACTAAAAAGGGCTTATGCTGCTAAAGCTGCCGAATGTGACGACGAAGATAATGATGAAGAAGAGAGTGATATAGAAGAAGGTAAAAAGTCTCTAAAATTTGTAGATGTCAATTCATTAATAATATTCTGAACAAAAACATATTCAATTAATGCGAAATTGGTAACAGCGATAAAGAAAAATTGAAAAGAAAAAGACTGCAACTTTCGATGACTAATCTATAAAACTTTTGGTCAATTTTTGAAAATCTAAGAGTATCATGCCCTTTGTTCTATTCTTCTTTATTGCTATTATCAATTTTAGATTGATCGGATATGTTTCTGCCAAGAAAATTGCTTTTGAACATTGTTTAGAACATAAGAAAAATGTATATCCAATACTTTTCACTGAGAGTTTAACACCGAGTTTACCTTTGTAGAAGTATTATCTTCGGACGAAGATGAAATTGACGACAGTGGTCAACAATATCTTGAAAATTTGCAAGATAAAGTAAGTAGGGCCTCAGGACAACATGGATTTAATGTCTCCGCTACGATACAAGATGGCCATGGAGATCATAGATCTGACGATGAGGACGACGATGATTCAGACTACGAGGCTAACGAAGAAACAGCTCTGGAGAGCTATACTACTCCTTTAGATTCTGACGACACCAATCAAGATGAATATGTTTTTTTCAAGGAAATTATGCAAAGTTAGTACATCCTTTTATTGGAAGACATTTGTTATATTGTTTTTTCTATTTATAAATATCGTAATGCAAACAGCTGATTTGACGAGTATTCACATTTTTTTATGATTATTAAGTCACAAAAATGAACGCCCAAGTTTGATCTAACTTATCATTAGCTAAACGGGCTGATAAAAAATAATATGATAAAACATTATTTGTATTTAGACATTGAAGCAGCAGATCAGGCTTGGTATAGGGCACTTACCAGTCAACTGACATCAGAACAACAAAAAGCATTGCAAGAAATAATTCTTCTTGCTGATCAACGTAAGGCAGCCTTGGAGAGCAAAAGAATTGAGCAAAGTGGCGGTAAGTTGAATACATAACGATGAATTGAAATTGTTGTATGGTGGAGTTGAATTGTCTATTATCGAGTAAAATTATGTCTTATTACAGGATACGCATTCCACCAGCAGACTGTGCCCACTTCGTTCAACTTTGGCGGAACCCCCTTAAGCCGATAAGAAATTTTAACGATTTTATTTTACAATAAGTAAGTAAAAAATTTATAAAATCATGAAAATGGACACTTATAGCACGCGACCGCAACATGACCACTTCGAAGACATTACGCATTTCCTATTTACTATTTTTATTATGCAAACTAAATGTACTTTGTAACAAGGCAATCGTACGAACTTTCGTACTAAATGTATTTTGGGAATTTTCATTTGTTCGATGAGCTGATCTCGCTACGTCGTGTTGTCATTATACATAATGCCTACATGCTGTTATCGCTGTCACGTGACAATGTGTATCCATTGACATAAATTAACTGTGGATGAATTTATTAACAAATTAACTTCTTCAATTTATTATTATTTGAGTTGCTTCCTGATCAGCAAATTGTAGAAAGAAAGAAAAAAAATCATAACACAAGCCGAGTGAATCGAATTCTGTTCTCGGATTTAGTAAATTGAATTTTTGGCTGATCTAACACAATATTGTATAGATACCAAGTGAAGAGATGGGAATTAACGAGTCTGTGCGTCTTATGAAGGCAATACTGCAATAGCGGAATAATTTCACTATTATTCGTTATCGTCCATAGTTTCTATTCTATGTATATCTAACGTAATTGATTCTGAGCCGGAAGCTTCAAGCTAATTCTCAAGTAACCAATAGGAGTTCTGGATTTGTTATAATCCATAACAAAACGATTGGTTGACTCGAAATTCGCTAATAGCTTTCGGCTCAGGATCAACAACGTTGAATGTAAATCTCATTGACAAAATATTTCGATGCCAGCTGAAAAAAATGATAATGTCCTAATAGAAAAACAAATTTACTTTATACAAATGTTTGTTGAAAAATTTGTTAAATTGTTGGTATAAATATATCAATCGCTAATTTTTACTATAAAATACCAAAAATATTTTCATTGCTAATATAATAATTTCACTATTTAAATCTATTCACCTTTTATCAACATCAATTGTTATTCAAGACGGCATACCATCCTATCTTTACATAGTCAGAACTATCCTTATAATTTTTATTTTATTTTTTTCGAACACTTTAACGCATACGGCCGTTACCGAGTTCTCGTAAATCCCAGCAGAACTTTCGTTTAATTTCAATTTCACAATCGTATTCTCAATTATTCAATTATCCTAATATACCCACAAATTATTGAAGAAAAATAATAATCATAATAATAATTATATCAGAGCCCAAAACGATAATGGCGTACAAAAAGAAGGGGTGTTCTGTGCTGTGGTTAGTGAAATAGACCGATGCGTTGTGCAAGTGCTTCTATAACGATGCACACATCAAAGATCCAGGTCAATTTATTGCTGTTGCAGAGTTTGTAAATAATCATGTTTGTGACAAACTAAGATCTATATATATTTTTTTTCTTTTTTTCCTGTTTTTTTTTTTTTTTTCTTTTCTCTTATTCAGTTTAGTACGGAATTACACTGAACTACTAATTATTTCCAAAATTGACCAACCTTTTATGCCGATAATATTCAGTGATCACACTGTTTTGGATTATTTATATGGGTAATTTACTATTGTACAGAGTATTGTACAGAGACAGTTATGGCCAGCAAAGATCACCCCCGTAAACAGTACTGAAAATATAATTTTCATAGTGAATTAAAGATCATATTGTTTGATCTACCTGAGGAACCATAGATCCGTAACATAGTGTTGGTACAATTGTTAAATGATTAGAAATATCGTACTTCAGTTGTTAGATTATAGGTATCTAGGCAAAAGAAATGCATGATCGTGAATTTCAGTTGCAGTTGGGAATACCACGATAACAGTTGCTTCTTCAAAAAACCCTTGATACACATCTCTGAACTTTATTGGAGTTGATAATTTTGCTTCGTTTATCTCCGTGTTCAGCTCTCTAGTTCCGGTCTTGACTCTATAGCCGGATCTCGATTTGAAACTTGCTACGATTACCTGAATCGAGTCAAGTCTGAAAGACCGAATGCTCGATCAGAGTGGTGAAAGACAACGGGCGGTGAATCGAATTAGATTATGTTGAATTTCCATCTGCCAGCAATCTAGACAACAGTCATACACCTCACAGCGATTTACAGTTGAAGTGGCAGGCTTCTTATGATAAATTGATTTTATGTGTTTCTAATTGAAGAATTAGTTAATTGCTTTTGTATACCCATCCTGTGGTTTCTCAGATGCGCTTATTTTACCCGATGACCAGAATTTGTCAAACGAATAGATATTCAATTTGCTGCCAGCGTAGATATGGGTGATCTTCACTAGTCATGAACTAATGTTTAATTTTCATATACCGTTTTGTACAATCAAATCAAGGATTCATTTCAAATGTCGTATTTGAAAATTACTACATTATGAAATGTAGTTGAGACAAACTATACGGCAATTTACTAATCTGTAAAAAATTTATAGTTGATCATATTTTTGTGGTTCTCTACCGACGATGCAAGCCAATCATCGAAAATACTTTGAGCAATGATTTTTTGTAATATGCTGGAAAATGAAGAAATTTTTGAACAAGATGAATTAACTAATTGGAAGGGTTTCCACTTTTAACTTGACCGAAATTGTCCAGTAAGATACGATATGTTCATTATAGAGATTTGCTTGCTTCATCAGGGGGGCTAAGTTGGTCGAATTTGGAATTGAGATAGAAAAATCTGTTGATTTATTAACGGATTTTTGACTAGTGAGTTTTGAAAAAAGTGCCTTGAAATGACGAAGGAGATGGGACCTAAATTAAAGAATACAGCGAAGCGTGCTGTAGGTCGGACTGAGGCCAGGACACTTCTCTAGTTTATAAGTTCCATAGGTACTATACTAAAATATAATTATAATGAAAAATGAAACTGTTCCTTTACACTTTCTATTGTCTAGAACTCTTTATTTATAATAAACCTTTGCCGTTTTGTAGTTTTTATATAATATTTGAATTGTAATAATCATAGCGATGGTAAGCCAAACGATAAGCGAAACATATACATATATACTATACACTTAAGTTTCTTGACGTTGTGCATAAGATGGCGGGAGGTAAGATATATCTATGTTGGTGCTTTAATATTCAGCAGAAGTTCCTACCAACTTCTTTATTAAAATTTAAGTGCGGCTGATAATAAATTACACTTGTCATTCATTTGTCCGAGTCCCTTGATCTGCCACTTATTGAAATCTTGCACGTAAATGTTCGTACGCATCACACTAAGCACCTATACTTTTGGGAACAGAGTCCAGATAAAAAGCTACAAAACGTTGACTTTTATTGTCTTCAAGCAGAATATATAATTGTATAAAGTTTTACTGTAAATATATATGCGTCAATGCATATACAACGCGTGATAAATAAATACAAGAGACCTAGACCTGATTTTCGTAGATACAGATTTTCAAATTTATATGAAATACTATTACTTTCTTCTTTTTCTATATACATATAATGTCTCCTGTGTAGTCTGCAAAATAGATTGTAAGCAATAAAATATTCATCTCCTTATTATACACCCTCAAATCTCCAATTCCTTTTACTCAAGATACTCTTTTTCGGAACAAAATTTTTTGCCAGGTAATCTGCCTCAAACTATTAATATATTGGCAGTCTGGGTCTCGTCAATGCTTGTCGATTTGAACATCAATAGCAATTATCTTACAACAATGTAGTCGCCAATAGTATTTCACAATTTCAGTATTACTTTCGTCAGTATCCATTAGGGAATATGCCTTCTGCGGAACAAGACCAATGCGTACTATTTGAACGGAAGTATCTCAGAGAAACAGCTTAGGAGGAAACAACGCAGAAAAGCAGTTTAAAAGGAAGTATCGCATAGTGGCAGTTGGAAGGAAGCAACACAAGGTCTAGGACACTGCATTTTCTACGTCAAGCTGTCGTCTATTACTATTTTCAACTGTAAAAGGATTTCTTTTTTAAAATAGGAAGTATAACTATTTGTTAATAACTTCTAAGGTGCGTGGGAATTCCATGTGTGCCAAGTCTTACCCGGAAGCTTTACTCTTGCATATCCTACAATATATTCCACGAAGATTTGACTAGGCCACGAATCAGCCAGATCTCATCACTGAGATCTATGCTCAACTTCCGGTCAGCCTGTCATATATTTGAGTGATCTTTATTAATTGATTCATGAATAATGTATGACAATTGATGGGCTCCATGTACTTGTACTTCATTAATGAAGTACTCTACAATGCTCAGCCAATTGTAAAATAGTCACAAGTATGTTTCTGAATGCCCAATTCCCTCAGATTACCTTGAGACCGAAACTAGATGATTGATTGCCGTGATCATGTAAACGAAATGAAAATATGGTCTGATATTTCGGGGTCCCATTACATTTCGAAAATTTTATTCATCGCTATTCAGTTCTATTCAGAATGGTTTCCTCGGTTCTAGCTTTAATCTGATCACGGATGAGTTACAAATCTGAATAACACGTATTATATGTATAGAGCTTGGTTGGGAAAAGGTATGAGAATAGATTATTTCACTACTTCCAAACATACTTTAATCCAATTTATTACTTACACAATAATTACATTGTCAACGTTGTGTGTTATATATCTTTTGTATCAAGGCAGATTAAAGCATTGGCCGATAATGAGTGAAAAATTTATATGAGAAAAACGACTCTATTATAATACTCTTACCGTTCTGAGCAACAGAGTTTACTGTTTGTGAAAAGTGCGTGGGTAATTTAACTTAGCTTCATTCGTATTCTACCTTAATCCAAAAGATTTATAATTCTAAAGTATTTTGCAGCGATGGGAATGTACACAGCTCGTGCACAGACCCGTCTTACCACATGAAGTTAATTAAACCAATCTATAAATTCATCATAGAATTCCCGGAGAGTAATAGATTTACAAGGGACATATAGAAATGGAGAAAAATCTTTCAGCTTAAATAGTTCTCGATCGGCAACATTTTATATTCAAACAGCAACTAAATATTTACTTAGGTCTACAAATATTCCATCCCATCACAGTTAATCTATCCCGAAACTGTTTAAAAAAAAAAGGGACAACGTATAATTATATCGCTTGTTCAAATCGGTTCTTATGAAGTGAATGAATTTGTGAATAATGTTAATTTTATACTATATCTAAATGTAAGGAACAGGTGTCGCCTCATAATTCAGAAACAGCTAAAAAAAAGTTGACTTAGTTTATCTAGATTACATTGAATTGCGGAGAATCTGAATAGCTTACGGAATGAAGACTGAGTGACTTATGCAATATTATCATATAGAATCTTATTCCTTGTGACAGCCGCTAATGATGGACAATAGTTTGTGCTAATATAAAACAGCTTGTAATCATCATATAGAAGTCAATGTATGAGGTGTACATCTAAAATTATTACACTGTAAACTGTACTAACAGTTTCGCTCTTTCGATACATACCTGGGCTTGGTAAAAGTTAAAACTTTTGTTCATAACGTAAAAAACAGATCACCTTTTGAACATGTTGATTGAAAACATCAGATCGCTATTCAAATCACCCAGTCACTGAAGCAGTTTCTATCAGAATACGTTCTCAATACAGACATTCAATTGATTCATTGGCACTGAACCAAAAGAGTATGCGCCTCCTATTTAGGAATTATTCTATTCAAATTTTCGTACATAATTTGTGGTTTTGGGATCTTGTGACTGTTGGGAACTCAAAGCTCTATTCGTTAGTTTGTAATTTATGTGCCTTCTCGCACTTGACATACTTTTATACCGACCAAAATATATAGTGTTACTTTCGAGGCATCGAAAAATTCAGCTAAAGCGTTTTTGATGGCGTCGCTAAGAACCTGCGGTTTTAGGTGCAGCAGCTAACGCCGTATTGCATCTACCCTCTTTTAACACTTCAATGGTTGTTTTATCATTGAAAAGACAACCCCTAGCAAGGAAATTTTTGGTTTTTTTTCTATTTAGTGAACTATGCGTTGTGAACATTTTAGTAAGTTTATTAGCCAAAAGCATAAAATACTTGATGGATTAAATGTTTGGAGGCCTGGCAAGATGTGAAAAACGTAAATATGTATAAAGCAGACACACAGGTAACTGTTAGCGTACTGTGTTCCCCTACGTTTCTCCAGTCTCTCGGTATTTTTCCTCTAAGTCTGAGTCTTTGCAGGATTGTATACAGCGTAGGTGACGAGGCGGTGTATCACTTGAGACACCGCTCAAAATAAAACGACCCTACGTATCCACCACGCATTGCTTTTGCTACATTTTGTTCAAATACCCTTCTGTTATTTTGTAAAACCTCCGCCGCGTCTTTGTTCAAAGGATCTTCGGGGTTTGGCTCCTAAGAAACAAACATCCACAACATCATATCGCTGTCGTTTCAGACATGAGATTTGTAACAAACAAAAATCATGTCTACTTTCTTAATAATCTATACTCACCAAAAATAGATATTGAAGACCATAGACAATGGAGTTTATAGTAAGTACAGGTTTCCAATCTTCTCTAAGAATATTCAGGCAGACGTTACCCTCCAAGTCTATATTTGGGTGATAAACCTGTGTTTCGCACTTTACTTTTGGTGGTTCGTGCGGGTAATTTGGACCAACTTTAAAACTGAATACAAATCTTCCACCCCTGTAGAATCCCTTGAAAAAAAGGTAAGATGCACATTATAATTTCTTTCACATCGTCAATCCATGAAACACTAAAATTACATTTCCTTTATCGAGGTTATCAAATGTTCAGTCATTGTTGAAACACCACTGGCAAAAGTAAGGACATAAATACTTATTTATTGTTTTATTTATTTTATTTTTTTTTGTTTCAGCTATTGCACAAAAAGGAACACCGAATTCGAATGGGGATGTTAGCTGAAATTATACCGATGAACGAAACTATTTGCAACGTTGATTCGAGTTGTTGGTTTAATTGTTGGCAGATTAAAGTGCGATGCGTAAGGACAGAGAGTTGAATAAAATATGTATATGAAGGCATTGAATTCGAAATACGTACTTCATCGGGGCAAATGATTAATTTAAAAGTCAACAGGTCATCTGGATCTGGGAATTCTGTACCACATGTTTTTGGCAGGTTAAGCTCGTTTATGTCTGGAATGAAAATAGCTCGAGTTAATAAAGACTTTTTTCATAATATCGCGATATGATACGATGAGAAATCGAAACCTTTCGTAATCCTCAACTGCGCTGCAGAGGCCTTTTTCTGGGTTCCAGCCTTGGGAGATTCGCCATCTTTTTTCGCTTGTTTCAGTGAAAATAATTTGATCATGTTAGATTCTAAGTTTAGCTATAGTATGGCGAGGCATACAAGTACTTCAAATCGGAGCGAAATCACGAAGGAGACAAAAATATGGGAACCTACAATTTTTGACAAGGGATCAACTTGCTTTTCGGACCTCGTCTCCCCCGAACCCCTGACTATAGTCACGTATTGTCAGATTTCGACTTTATAGATATTGTCACGTCTATAACCATCAGCATGGTTTATTTATACTCCAAACAGTTCAGGAATAATTTTTTTTCACGTTCTTCACGAGTAATCGGAGTGAGATTTGTCTAAATTAGAAGAGCTTCACTTCTTAACGGCGATAAAATGCTTTTTGTAGCGCACCGCTCGAAAAACAATAAATCGATTTTTTTCGCACATTCAAAAATGGCGCCTAGACCATCTAACTGGTTCGGCCAATCGAAACTTCAATCGGAACTGTTCAGTGAACGTAGACAACTCACGATCAGTGGAGGTCGTTCGACGATGGTTTCGCGGTCAACCCAATCATCGTCTGCTAGCGTGTGACCGTTGACGCTGGTCGATGCGAAGAAGTTGGATTTGATGAACTTGCATCAGAATGATAACAATTGGTTGCAATAGCTGATCTTGACGCGAATGAGAAGGCACCTTTAAGTTTCACTAGAAAAATGCTACAATCGACAGTCCAAGACAGTCAGAGCTGTGACGCATTGGTGACTTCTTTGAGGAGTATTCAATTGTTAGAATCAAGTGGTGATCAAGGCAAAATTAAAACAACATAAATGTGTATATACATACATACATACAAAGTTGGTCATATATGCACGTACGATAGTTCTAGCTATGGCATTAGACAACCGTCACTTTTATCGTGAGGTTCAGTGTAGTTATTTGATATTAGAATTGCCGTGTTGGTAGTCAAGTCATATGATAATTGCACTTGTTCATAGAATTATTATTCTTGCCAAAGGCTCGGATACCGCTATCCACCGTTTATCGTGAAATATGTGAACTGTTTTGCTGACAGAAAGTCGAAGCAAACGCGGTTGGTTGCATTCCAATGTTAATACTCTGATATTACTTGCAACGTATACGTATAGTGTATAGTATAGTCACGTGTTTTGAATTGAATTACAAAGATCATCTAACGTAGATAAAGGACGATCGTTTTAAGTTCGTTCCAACAAATGCAATACCGGTCAAAAAAACTGGATGTAAAATTGTTCAGGTGGCGTGTTTGTGTCAATATTTTTATGTAATGCTATGTTACATGTATTCAAATATCATTACAAAAGATTTACGTTATCTGCGATATAACCATAGATTAAAGTGATACACTTAAGATTATTGGCTCTCGGTGTCAGTCCGCGATAATAAATGTGTACACTGTTAATTATCAACTATACTTGAATTGCACACAATGATTTAGCTCAGCCTGCTCTATAAGGTGGCTGAAAAACATAGTCAATATTCATGTTTGCACGACTCTCACTCTTATGTTTGAGAAACCTATTGATAAGATTTTAGTGGTCTATAAAGCCAACTAGGAATCATTACAGCATCTCTTAATTCGGGATACTCTGCTTCCGAAACTTCTCAACTCTGCCTTATAACCAAGCGTAAGTTTAAATTTCAATCATCCGCTCTATCAATATATTAGAATACATATTTATAATTATTATGATCGTTTGAAAACTGATTGTTAAGATTCTCTCGTCGATTTGAAGAAATTATTACAATTTCTATCACATTTTCTGACGTGTATCGGATATTATATTCAAGAATCTAAGCATACTTCCATACTTACCCATACTTGGGATGCTTGAATATTGTTACCTATGAGAACCACGCATTTCCCCTAATTTGTCACAAACCTGTGACGTCCCCTGGCTGTTGCTGTATGCCCAAAGTGACGGTTCGTTGTACGTATAATGGAGTGATTAGAATTCAATTCAAGAATGTGAAACTAGCCATGTTCAGAGACAAATCACTAATTCGTTTAGCCCTAGAGCTACAGGTTGGTCAATTTAAACCTCGTCCCTGGATTTATCCAGAAACCATTAGTCGAATGTCGAAGAGATGAGTAGCGTAATAATGATTATTATTTTTCTTTATCATAATTGTTATTATTATTATTATTATTATTATTATTACCATTATTACCATTATGATAATACACATGCAGTGAGATTGAACAGCGATGTTTCGATTGCTATCCAGTCGGTTCGTAAAGTGATTTACCGTCTCTCTGCTTTCGCTATTCATGCCAGCATAGTATTCCATAACTCAGCTATACTGTGGCTGATCGTATTTAATATTTTTACAAGAGCTTTACTACTCCAGGGGTCTTTCCTCGCTCTTTTCTCACGTAAAGTTTTGCCAGAAAATGTACCTGTACTTATTTAACAAATTTTGTTAAAGTTCAGAAATAGTGCAAAAATTTAATTATTGCTGATTATATGCAGTAATTTTGACCCTCGCAAATTAATCATCTTCCAAAGTATACACATACTGTGCTCAATAGGTGAAGTACGTATCGAAAAGCCCAGAGAAGTTCAAATATTTTTGATGAAATAAAACTAAAATTTGTTACAGCAGCGCTGTGTATCCGGTTTTACGTCATTCGTTATTGTAACCCCCAGATCTGTTTGCAGGAAAAAAAGTTAAGAGTTTACTACTCCGTACTTACTTGCATCAATACGTATTTTTTACGGTATGGGAAATAAATGATGGATAATTGTGAAAAACTCTTTCTTTCGTGCCCTCGTGTGTACGATTAATCTGTTATCCAAATTTACTTTTACTTTTAGTTTTGATTTGTTGCTATCTTAATTCAACACTCTGTTGTGTATATTTGGCTACCTAATCTGGATAAATATCAGCAAGTGCATTAGATTTCACGAGCATATTTCATTGTCCACGTCATAGACAAACATGCTTTATCTCTTTCATATTTCATTATTCATTAGGCAAATAGCCTTGCCTTAGAGCGAAAGGATTCTCAATCTGGCAAGTACTGTTAATCCATTGCTTATTGTTGATTAGGTTTCATTCTTATAATCTGGGTCCTCCAATTTCGTCAATTATATTTCAGTTCCCTGCTGAGCGCTGTTGACCAATAATGCTGTGACAGTAATCATTTAATTGCGATGTTTGCCATTTTCCCAGTAGTAGAATATCTAGTTTTATTCTCTATGTAGATTAGATGTAATTACTGAGCAACGCGATGATTACATTGGAATCATTTGATTTTCAACTACCTCACCACATTTAGATAGACATTATTTTTGTTTCAGTATACAACTATTTCGGCTATAAAATTATAACTTGTTCAAAATGAAGTTCGCTGAGCATTTGTCTGCTCATATTACACCTGAATGGCGGAAGCAATATATCAGTTATGAGGTAAAATTTATACCGAAATCAATTGTATGTCTTTATGAACTTATTCTATTATTCAGAAGCTTTAATATCTTATCTATATTTCTAGGAAATGAAAGCCATGTTGTATACAGCGGTCGAGGAGGCTCCGTCGGTCGAAAGTGTTGAGCCAGAAATTATTACTCGACATTTCGCTTCATTTGACGAAGTCTTTTTCACATTCTGTGATCGTGAACTTAAAAAGATTAACACATTCTACTCCGGTGAGATTTATGATTAAAGCTTGTACTAAAATTAAAGTCTGTTACATTTTACAGTAGAATTCAGTTTCTAAACAATATTTTGTTTGTCATTCAATATTGGTCTGTTTCCATTGATATATATTTTTATATTCAATTGATCCACATGTTCATGAAGTATGTGCCAAAGATTAAAACTATCCGATGTATAAATTATATAACGCACAAATTTTGTGTAGAGAAGCTGGCAGAGGCTACGCGCAAATATGCAGGGCTCCAAAGCGAACTAAAAAAAGCATCCGAACCACATCACCACCATGGCAAAAACCGTGGCCGAACTGCCACCAAGGCTCATTTGCCTGCACGAAAACTGAGAGAGCTGAAACTGGCTTTTTCAGAGTTTTATCTTTCGCTTATCCTTCTGCAAAACTACCAGAACCTAAACCATACTGGCTTTCGCAAGATACTTAAAAAACATGACAAGGTACTTGGATTCAAAATAAAGATATATCGCCTGGGGTTTTTTTCCTTATGGATGTATAGATTTATTTCAAAGTCAATTCGGTCTTAACATCAAAATTGTATATTACTTATCTGCTTTTTGCAGTTATTATCGGTTGATTCAGGCTCTAAATGGCGTACAGAATTTGTGGAAACTTCACACTTTCATACGTCAAAGGATATCGACAAGCTTATCCAGGAGACAGAAGCAACGGTCACGGCTGGCCTCGAAGGTGGTGACCGGCAGCGGGCTATGAAGCGTCTCCGTGTACCTCCTCTTGGTGAACATCAAAGTCCATGGACCACCTTTAAAGTCGGATTGTTCTCTGGAAGCTTTGTTGTTTTATTTATTGCAGTTGTGCTATCGGGTAAGATTTTCTGAATATACAGCATCGGAGGAATGTAAACATGAATTGATCGCAGATGGTCTTTATTGAAGTAATTTGTACTTTTACAAATGATCATCATGGTTTTGAGGGACTGCCTAACTTTTTTCACTTTTTACATTAATGCCGCAATATTTAACACATAAATCTTATCGATATTGCAGCAATATTCCATGATGGTGGTGAAAGTCTCAAAGTAGCATTCCGCTTGTATCGAGGACCATTGCTCATAATTCAGTTCTTGTTTCTTATGGGAGTGAACGTCTATGGCTGGCGGTCGTCCGGTGTTAATCACGTATTGATATTTGAGCTTGATCCGAGGAATCATTTGTCCGAGCAACACCTCATGGAACTGGCAGCTGTACTTGGTGTCGTGTGGACCCTCAGTTTATTGAGTTTTTTATACAGCGCCAGTTTGAGTATACCTCCGTACGTGAATCCCCTTGCACTCGTCGGCATCACCGTAGCGTTCCTTTTTAATCCTTTAAAGATGTTTCGACACGAGGCTCGATTTTGGCTGCTCAGGATAATGGTAAGCCCTTTATAATTTATCGCAAGAATTTGAGCTCGATCAAAAATCCATATACTTCAGAGTCGTTTGTATCATTGTTTTATATTCTTTCAGTGGCGTATTATTGTCGCACCATTCGTGTTTGTTAATTTTGCCGATTTCTGGCTGGCTGATCAATTGAATAGTCTCAGTACTGTTTTATTGGACTTTCACTTCTTGATATGTTTCTATATCACTAATGGAAATTGGCTGCAAGCAGGAGATACAGAACAATGTATGTCTGACGCGTATATCGTTAGATCAATAGTGAGCTGCCTTCCCGCTTGGTTTCGTTTTGCCCAATGCGTTCGTCGATATCGAGATTCTAAGGAAGCCTTTCCACACTTGGCCAATGCTGGAAAATATTCCACCACATTTCTCGTTGTCATAACAACTACGCTGCGTACCCTTCATGCAGGTATAATTAAAATTACTTTTTCTGGTTGTACTGTTATTAAATTATTCTGAGAAAATTTTATCATTTCACTCAATGCCTCTTCTACAGCTTAGAGCAACGTGGAGTACAATTGAAAGGCCTAGAACGAAACAGTAATAAATAACAAGTTCACAAATTTTGAGATAGGTACAGTTTTGGACACTTAAATCTTATGAACGTACAAAACTGTATTCATCCAGACATATTATTTATTAACTAGTTGTCTCTAGTTACAAACCACAAAGCTTAATTCAATATTTTTCATAATGGTGTACAGATGAATATGATAATCATTGGGACAGCCCTTGGCTTTGGCTATGGGTAGCGAGTAGCTTGATAAACTCCATTTACTCATACACATGGGATATTAAGATGGATTGGGGTCTTCTGGATAGCAATACTGGTGAAAATCGATTTTTACGTGAGGAGGTTGTATATTCTTCCACGGTGAGTATATTTCTACAATAAATTACTCCAACATGTGTCTTACCTCTTGGCTAAAAACGCTTCGTTCCCAGAGCAACTAAAACAGCAATATTTCGTTACAGGGTTTCTATTATTTTGCAATCGTAGAAGACTTTGTACTGAGGTTTGCATGGGTTGCAAGCTACATACTCACACAATATGATTACGTCTCGTCTGACGT
Organism: Ametastegia equiseti; assembly: GCA_963989295.1. Taxonomy (NCBI): domain Eukaryota; kingdom Metazoa; phylum Arthropoda; class Insecta; order Hymenoptera; family Tenthredinidae; genus Ametastegia; species Ametastegia equiseti. The sequence goes on from OZ022397.1 coordinate 9,241,026, forward strand.
TATGACTTCTATCGTTGCACCGCTGGAAGTTTTCAGGTAAATACTTATACACCATTCCATAAAATTTATAACATATGAAGAGCTGTGAGATTCGATCTCGCCCCATATTTACAAGCATTTTAATCTTACCTAATGCTTATATTAATAATATACTTGAGAATGAAATTGAAGTTAATTATTTGACCTAATTTTATTTTTTAATGATGTAGACGATTTATGTGGAACTTCTTCCGTCTTGAGAATGAGCATTTGAATAATTGCGGCAAGTTCCGTGCCGTTCGAGATATTTCTGTTGCACCTATTGAAAGTTCCGATCAAACACAAATACTGAGAATGATGGATGAAGAAAACGGAGTTATAAATAGAGGAAAACGTAAGGGCGGTGGCAAAAAGCAGGGTGCTGGTAAAGAGGATAAACGTACATTACTAAAGGAGGAGACGATCGACATAGATGTATCTAATGCTAGCTGAATTTTGATTCAGCTTATTTATTTTACTCGAACTAGGATAAGACACTTCCAATTCATCATGTTCCATTATTTCGTATGCGGTAGTCAATTGACTTTTTTAAAAAGGTATTATTTCGTCAAATATAGCAGATTTTTTATCGCAAGTTATTTTTCAACTAATTATAAGACTTTACAATCTAATCGTTAGTTATTTTAAATGCGTATAAGTATAGATACAAAAAAATATTGTGTGAAAGTGAACTCGCATGTATTGGAATACAACACACAATGCAATTATACACACATTCCATAATAGTTTTCTTGCAAGTTATTAAACTATGTATTTTGTGATTTATATTTTATAATATTTACAATATGGAGCATAATTCCGAGGCTCAAGTGATCTTTTATTGTAGTCGTTGCGTTTTAGCCCAACGTATTTGCGGATAACTGTCAAATAAGTAACCAGATACAGCGCGATGATAAATAATTGTATACGCAATTATTTCCTACAGATTATTTTATACAAGCGTTACTCACAACTTACGATGATAGGTGCTGTGGTTTTATGAAAGCCATGTATCGCAAGTATCGAACACTAGAAGAGCTCCAAAAATGTAGATAAATTAATTTCAAAAAATAAATAATGGCAATAATTATATACGAAATACTTAAACGTTACACGAGGTATTCTTGTTGATGTGAAAAACTTAACGAGTTGTTATTTTAAATAGCTGTGAGTGATCAAACTAAAACATGCGGAGCAAAATAGTTGAATGGTAATGTTAACGGTCGATGGTTACAACTATATTTTTTTACAGGGGTCCGTAATATGTTAAAGCTAAAGTAATTGATTGAGTGTGATTTTTACCATTATCTAATCACAGCATTTCATTATTCATTTGTCGCATTGAAACTTTAACAATCCCACGGGCTCCTTAATGTAATTTAATTATTATGATCGTTTATTAAGAGATGTTTTCAATGTTAAGATTTGTACATGGTCTCAATTCCTGCCGCGAAAAGGTATTGCTTTATAAGAAGGTCAGATATTTTTGTAAACTATGTATATTATGAACATTACCTATGTAGAATTGGATATAACATGTTTGCACCAACACGTTTAATCGTTTATATTGTTATACCTATCGAATATTATGTAGCGTAGTGGGCAGGACAATTATTATGTTAAATTGTTTGTAAAATACATTAAATAATGGTTGAAAATTACACTAGTTATCTATCCTACAAGCATTTGATGAATAACGTCGTATTCCTATGCAGTCAAATAGATTTCCAGCCTTTTAAACAATAATTATTATATTGCTACATACATAATGTTACATCCGATGCGTTTGCTCGAAAGTTAGAAGGAAAATATAAGCTACATGAATAGAAAATTTTCAAGGAACTGGAAGATATAGCTTACCTATTGAGAAGGACGAGAATTCGTTCAATTCTTTATTATAGTCCAGAATTTTTAAACCGAATTCGAAATTTCGAACAACAACAAAATGATACTTATTTCTTGAATAAATAGTTTGTCTGTTTAGCTTAGAAATATGAGTACTTCCAAAAATCTCGCAGCTTCAAATAGTAATTTTGTTTAGCATATGTCACAGTATTTGTGAAAATTATGTGTATTATTTGCCTTTTTTCGAATTTTGAATTTCCGGAATCAAAGATGTGGTCGATTTTCATGTAACGACGTAAACGAAGTAATATGATTCGTTGGATTCAATAAAAGTGACCGGTTACATCGCTGTGTCCGAACGAGCGAGTTATCGGTTATCAGCTTGAACACAGATGGCAGCACCATCCTTGTACACTCTCCACACTCCAGGAGGAGTTTTATTTGTGTAATTCCATTGCAAGTCTATGCCGTCTATGTTGACAAATCCGGAAACAAATGTGAGAATTTCTATTGTGCTAAACTAAAGTTACAATCTCATTGTGTTGAGGATTCTTTATAAATTACTGTAATCTGTTGTGCATTGTAGTTCAAAATTTTCGCGATGCAATCGGCTATGGAGTATTTTCACAATTCCCGCTATAAACAAAATTTCTAACCTAAAATTGAACTCTTCTTTTATACCGAAGCAAAAGCCTTTTTAGAATACCTATAATTGAATTTTCACTACAAAGGGTGTTCATCGGCGTTTATCCCTGACTATGTCTGTGATGCTTGAAGAGTTACAAATTTGATCGAAAGCGAATATTTCTTCCTTGTTTACATCTGATTTCAAACGGCATTGCTAATTGGAAACTGTTCCAAATCGAATGGTGCTTTTTTTTCTAGCTAGTTTATGTTGCAGTGATATTCTCTTGATATGAATGGTCCCTGAAATCATATTGATCGAACCACAAATACCAGAGATATCATCAAAAAATGGAGAACAATGAATCTTTGTTTACTACAGTAGCGCTAATGATACCAGTCATCGATTGGCACTTCAAATGACATAAAATTGATAGAGAAATATTATATCTCTTCATTTTAAAAAGTGATTGATTTCTTTAAGTCCTCAGAATCATTGATCTAAACGTTTTTATTAGATTATCAACATGGTCGGATGTAAGAGGGCTACAAATTTTTCCCATTGATCACATCTGTAAATCTTCAAGGAACAAAAATACCGCCTAGGATACCCTTTCATAAATATTCCATAAACACTTAGAACAAGATTTTGACGAAATACATAAATAGTAGAATAGTCTATGTCATGTATAAATAATTGGGATAATACGTTCGTTTTCTTACAGTCAAGTACTGTAACATGTACATATGTACTTCAATTCATGAATGTGTGATCACCTCATTGCTATATCATTGATATTCGTTAATAAACCTATTCCGAAACGATAGCAATACTGCATAAATGAAAATACCAGTAAAGTATTAAAACTAACTGTATCCGTACAAAACTTGTAGATGGAGTCCGATTACGACGAAGATCGAGGAGGTTGGGGAGACGATATGGGCAGAAGTGGTCCAGATGAATACGGAGGGGATGACGGAGTGGATAATCCTCAAGAAGTACTCAAAGAATGCTTAGACAAGTTTAAAACTCCAGACTACATTATGGAACCTGGGATATTCACTCAGTTAAAACGGTCAGTTTAGAGATCATGAACACCTGAATGAAGTTATTAAAATAAATTTATTGAAATTATCAATAATTGATTACCCAAGAGATTAGGAACTCAAATTCATCAGCATGCCAAATAATTTTTCAGATATTTCCAAGCAGGTGGTAATCCTGAACAAGTTATCGAACTGTTATCACAAAATTATACGGCATGTGCTCAGATGGCAAATCTTCTGGCGGAATGGCTGATTCTTGCCGGTGTCAAAGTAACAGACGTTCAAGCTATGGTAGAAAATAATTTAAAAGATATGATTCTCAAAACCTTCGATCCTAAAAAGGCGGATAAAATCTTCACTGAGGAGGGTGAAGTAAGTTTTGTTTTTTCTGTACTCAGTCTTTTCTAGATTGTAGATTATACATTTTCTCCTAACACTCTCCGATTTACTGTACAGACACCGGCTTGGCTGACTGAGATGATACAGCATCCTACGTGGCGATCTCTTATATACAGACTGGCTGAAGAATATCCCGATTGCTTGATGTTGAATTTTACAATAAAAGTAAGTGAAGAGTTAGTGCGATCAATTCACATATTTCATTTCAGAAATTTGTGTATCGGTCAGCGGGTTGTACGCAGAGTTCTCATATTCGATGTGAAGCTTGTGGTTTCTGTGCAAGAGCACCAGAATTTGAATCTCCTCTGTCGAATCACACCACAATTCGTTTTTATTTCAGCTTATATCCGATGCTGGATTTCAAGGAGAAATAACAAGTATATCAACAGCTGCGCAGCAAATTGAGGTATTTTCGAGAGTATTAAAAACCGCAATAGCAGGGTTCCTGCAAAACACTGAAGACTGGCAGTCCAGCATACAAGAATGTGCCGTAAGTTAGTCGCAGTTTGTTCAGAATATGTGAAACTGAAAAAGTTCGTTCATCTAATCTGTATGGTTATTTACAGAAAATGGTTTGCCACGGGCAGCATACTTATGTGTATAGTCAAGTATTGTTGCAAATTTTGGCACAAGAATCTCGTGGCGGATTTACAATGAAAAGACTTTCACAAGAAATAACAAAGTGTGCCCAACAGAAGTAAGAATTCAATACTTCTCGTCCTTGATTACATCTACTGCAGTATTAATCGTAACGTCTTTTCAGCCGTCATGATGTAACTCCTATAACAATGGCTTTGAATGGAGCCGCTGGCAGTCCAAGCGCTTGTCAAGGCTTGGGCTCCATGTTATCACGAAACACTCTAAATCCAGCAGACATTACAGTACTGTTCAGGAATTACTCTAGCTCAGAACCTCCCCCAGTTGAGTTAATCCGTAATCCTCAATTTTTAGGTAAATAATTGAGCAAGTACGTTACTCGAAACTACAGATTCATGATTTCAAACTCAGAAGTTATTCTGTAAGATGAATCTGTTAACCCAATCAACACATCGAAAAGGATTCCGTATTATTTATGGTCAGATTAACGATTTTAACAACCGTTGATACACAATTATTTTTCTCCATTTGAATTTTGACCAGCTCATTTATGGAAAGGTGATGAGAAATCGAATATTTTACAGAACTGCTTGTCGATGCGTTATTCAAGCCAGGAGTGAAAATAAATCCCGAGCACAAGTCAAAGTATATTAATTTGCTCGCATATGCAGCAAGTGTATGCGAAACTCCAGCAAAAAAAGGAACGCAGCGTAGGATCAACAAAGATGAATTGAAAACAACAATTCAAGCAATTGAAAAAGTTCACAATATATGCAATATTAATAAAGGTTCAACCGAATTAATTGCTGAACTAAACACGCTCTACCAATGTATTAGGTGAATACGCTATTACGATCTTTCCAAAGAATTTATTCTCAAACCGAAGGAATTAGAGAATGTCGAATCTGACATTTTCATGTGTTGTGCTTATCTGATTTAAGGTTTCCAGTAGTCAGTGTAGGAGTGATCAGATGGGTTGAATGCACCGTCACAGAACCATCTTATTTCAAACTTAGCACAGAACATTGTCCAATTCATTTGGCACTCTTAGACGAAGTCGTGGCATGTCATCCTCTCTTACATCCAAAAGTACTCCAACTTTTGGTGCAACTATTTGAGAGCAAGCAAGACGAGTTGGAAATACTTGTTCAGGTGAATCCCTGTAGTTGACCACGAACCACACATTTATCTGGGAGGCGTTTTCTTTTTAGGAGACAGAGTACCGCCGAGTAATTTATGTCTTGAAATCACTAGTTCCGATGCTTCACAGAAAAATTGACAAGATTTAAATGAATAGCTCCTAATAAGAAAACATCTCTGATAAAATGTATAGCCATTATTTTATCCTATTACACTAACTAACGATGTAATGATAGATTGAAGACGTAAATGTAAAACCTACAAGATTCCAGTGGTTAATGAATTGATTATATTTTAGTTGGAGATGAAAAAAATGTTAATAGATAGGATGGTTAATTTATTGAGTCGGGGATGCGTTGTACCAGTTGTATGCTACATCAAACAGTGCTGGCAGCGTGGTGACACTGACGTATCACTTATAAGATACTTTGTCACAGAGGTAAGCACTAATCTAATATATAAAACATGACTTCGTTAAATTTTTATTTAAAAATACTTTTGTTTTCAGGTACTAGAGGCTATTGCTCCACCGTACACCTCGGAATTTGTACAATTATTTTTACCTATGGTTGAAGATGAAGAGATAACAGGAACTATGCGCGGCGATGGTGAAAATGATCTTGTTTCCGAATTCATAGGTTTGTTAATCAAATGTTTTATAATATGAGCACAATTCCTGGTAAAGTTTTTATCCACTACTGCTATTCATATTTCGTTGATTTTAGTTCACTGCAAGGCGCACGGTACAGCTGTAAGATGACGATCGAAGAATTAACAGCGGCTGTGCTCCAAGTTAAAAACAAAAACTTTGATGGTTGTTTGAAGATGTGTTTATTTTACATAACGACTGGTATTATCATACATAAATTACTTTTATTAACACGTATTCCAGCAAGTGAACTTCCCTATCGTGCGGCGGCTTCATAATTTATGGCTCTGAAACAGAGATATCAATTTACTGAGTATAAACGTATTAGACAAAGCATTTCACATGAGCTTTGTATTATTTCGTGATCTTATTAAATGGTTTTAGTATTGAAGAAGAAATAACCAATGTTGAACTTATAGCAAAGTTTAAATAAATCACATCTTAAATTTTTCAAACACTCTTCAAACTCATCTTTGCTTTAAATCTTGCGTATGGCACACTGATGTCTGCTTCGTTGGGACAGTAAACAACAAATGTAAAACTCATCAGGCACTACATCAGGATTCAGCAAAATGTATATGTAAAAATCAACAGCTTTTTTAGAACATTTTGTTTAGAGCCCAAAGGTTTCAAAACTAGTTTTCTTTTTAGATCAATTCTGTTCATAGCAGCATATTCAAAGATTCTATACCTGATATTCGAAATTCAGTAATGCTGGTTGAGTCAAATGACACGAAGTGCGTATTTAAAAAATACAGTTGAAAATTGTGAAGAGCAAGAGTTTTTTAATGTCCCGCTAACGTTGAACTGGGACAGATTCTTCAGGGCTACATATCTACTGTTGCAGAAATAATTCGCTCTCAATAAGAGACGATTGATTTCACAGCTTGAATCACATTTTCAAATCCATAAAAATCGCGAAAAACAGATTGAGATCTCATGCATAATTAATGATAAATTAAATGTGGGCACACACAAACTGTTCTGGTTATTATTCAATGTTAGGTCACGCTCAAAGTTCAAAATGCAAGATCATACGCAATCATTTCTTTCAAAATTGTAGACTTACATATTGACGAATTTAGTATTTATCAGCTGTAAAAGGTATAAAATTACTTAGACAATACAAATTATAATAAACTAAAGATAATAAATCTACCTATCATATCCTCAACGTTTTGTCAAAAGCTTCCAAGTGAATAACCTGTGAGAAATTTTCGTTTTCGTTTCTTCTTGTTTGAGCAAAATTTTTCATCAAATCAGACTGCGATTACAGTTCGGCATTGAATAATCTTTATCGGCTGGTTAAAAACATTCAGTAAACTGAATGAGAAGCAATGTGTCAGAGTAAGATGCTTTCATGCGTCTGAATCACATGGGATTTTTATATCTTGGGTGAATGGACAAGCCTAGCCTACTCTTGTTAAAATGATTCGTATTCAGGTACATTGTTAATTCTCAAAAGATTTGATGTTGATATGAACGGATAATTTTTACATTACGATTGAACATCGCAGTACGAAATCTTCAATGGTTTGGAACAAATTTTGGAACATAAAAGTCGCGTAACGTTTATATGATTTTTGATTTTCAAGTTATCGAGCTACGCCACACTCCTGTTGGCCAATTATTAGAATTCAAATTCCCTCATGAACCATCGAAGAATTTTTAATAGGATTTCTGTATTAATTGTAAAATTTATTTGTCAAGCGAAACATTGTATTCTTCGAGAAATAACAATGCATTTGGATGAAAAGGATTACTCTGAACAGATCCATCGACCCAGAGTAGAAATAGACAGTCCCATAGCAGTCGAACAGCCGAACGCACTTCACTTTGACACACTGGTTCTGTTTCCGGATCTTATCAGATGAACTTGTGTATAATATTCTACATCTATCGACAAACCAAGATAAAAAATTGCAAAGTAAGGAAAATTTAATTGTAGTTCAAATCATTTTAATCTGGAAAAAGTCCCTATATATCATTCTATTGTCGGTTTGTGGAACTATTCTGATCATTCAGTTCCATCTGCATTTTATCAATATCATTTCTGAGGGTATTGCAATTTGTAATAATAACCAAGCTTTATGTTTAATCTACAATGAATTATGCCATCACAGCATTTTAGTGGCAGTCTGAAGAATAAAATTGGAAATCTGGTGTGTGATTGACAATCGGTTTAATCAGAAATGTAAGTATGAAAAATTTCCACATTCATCTTTGATACTAATTGTAAATTATGATTAATGATAGAATGAAGTGGTATCTTTACTGAAATGATTACCAAAGTATAATTGTCGATTGCAATCTGGGCTCTGTAAAAAAATATAAATGAAATCATTCAACTTACTTATAGCTTTGCCGTCTTTCCATTGGGTGAACTTGACCGTAGACTCATCCCGTTTGAGAGCGTCAGCCTTTAGTTTTGGCTTCAAAGCTTGGCGAACAAGCTTAGCAGCTATCTGAGAGTAGTTGATGTAGCTGAAATGAAGAACACCGTGAAAGTGTTGCTATTCAAGTTCGTAGTGATCAATTTTCCAATGGGATTATATAACTTCGGTGCAATAATCAATGAAAATTGATGACCCACTCCCCGGTTGGACAGATTCTTCTATCTTAGGTAGAAGACGAAATATAATACGCGTACTTACTTCAGTCCAGCTTGCCTCCACGCACTCATTTTAATATTCGTTTATTTCCAAGTTTGTTCCAAAGAATACAACAATCCACCAAACGGGAGTCGCCAACCACGGAAGAGTGAGATGCTGCCGGAAATAGTAGTCTGCTATGTAAAATGGCGCTGGACAGATAGGTTGAAGGTCTCCTCTACAAAGGCTGCATTCGTTTATGCAGTGACTGCAGCAGATCTGCACTGCTAATCCAATCGGATCAAAGACTAGAGCGGAAATGACCAATGAGAGCGTGCAGCTGCTGTTCTGGCTGCATAAACGAACGCACCCAAAAACACCGCTTTGACAATTGCAGTTCCGCACTCGCCGCTAGGTGTTAAGTCGGTGCTAGTGTCGCTGACGGGGGACGAATCAACGATTTGATTTTTAAGTATCATTGATATTTTCAGGGAATATTAACAAGATTTTGCAACTATCTCATAGCTTTTGTTTGAAAGTCAAGAAAGATGCACGTTTTGTGTTATCGAAACACAAATTTCGAGATCCTCTGAATTGGACACTAGCGCTTATCTAGTGGTAGCTTTTTCGTTCTTAAAAAAAAGGTCCAATTGTCGAATGGTCCATGAGGTCGTGCTCCACTCTTGTATATTTCGTGTGTCACAGGAATGTAATGTTGTCATTTAACATTGAATTCGAAGGTAGTGTGAAGACCGCTCAAAAATTGCGCGAATACGATTAATGGTCGTTCATTGTTGAAACGTACGTGGCAGTCTCACAGAAAAGACACGACGTGTCAACGAAGATGTTTCGAATCTCACAGTGTACGTTGATATCTTGTATATTATAATATAACACATAAGTTAAACGACTGCGTTATGACCTAAACACATCTTGTAACTCGATAAAAAACAGAACTGTAAATAAATGACAGGATTTGGAATAACAATGATGTCAAACCAGCAGAACGCCGTGTTTTTGCGGATAGGTTCCGCATTTTTCTATGGCATATCATCCCTTATGATAACTGTCGTCAACAAGACTGTGCTAACGACTTTCGATTTCCCATCGTTCCAAGTTTTGGGTATCGGACAAATGTTAGCAACGATTATTGTCCTGTTTATCGCAAAGAAGTTGCGCTTCGTTGACTTTCCCAACCTGGAAATTGGAACATTCAAGAAGATCTGGCCTCTACCAATCATTTACATAGGAAATATGATTTTTGGATTGGGGGGCACTAAGGAGTTGAGTCTTCCAATGTTCACCGCCCTCAGACGTTTCAGCGTGCTGATGACGATGATCGCCGAATATTACATATTAGGAGTACACGCACGAGCCTCTGTTCAATTCAGTGTATATACCATGGTTCTTGGTGCTATACTTGCAGCATCAAACGACCTAGCCTTTAATCTTGAAGGTTATGTCTTCATCTTGCTCAATGATTTCTTTACCGCTGCTAACGGTGTTTATATGAAACAAAAACTGGACTCTAAAGAACTAGGAAAATATGGTTTGATGTATTACAACTCTTTATTTATGGTTGTGCCGGCAACGGCTATCGCATATTGCTCCGGCGACTTACAGAAAGTTGCAGAGTTCCCGTACTGGACTAACATAATGTTTTTTTTGCAATTTTTATTATCTTGTGTAATGGGTTTCGTATTATCCTACAGCGTTATTTTATGTACGCTACACAATTCCGCACTTACCACGACAATTATTGGCTGTCTTAAAAATATTTGTGTCACATATCTAGGGATGGTTGTCGGTGGGGATTACATATTTTCTTGGCTAAATTTTGTGGGATTGAACTTAAGTGTGGCTGGTAGTTTAATTTACACCTGGGTTACGTTCCGAAGAAAAGAACCAGCGGAACTGAAATACTCACCGTTGAGGATAGATGAGGAAGAGAGTAAAATTCAAATTGTATAATTGTTGGCTCGTGTGCATAATTGAAATGTTCGGAGCCATTAACAGGAATATTACCTGGTGAATCTGTACAAGGAAACTTGTTGATAGTTATAATTTATTCATTGTGAATATTGTACCAAAGCAAAGTTACTGTTACCAGGACAATTGGTGCCATAATAGGGTACGGTAGCTTATATTTTAGGCCAAATAATTTTTTAATATAACTTTAATACTGTACATTATTAATAAATATACGTGTAGACACATCATTGTACAAAAATAAATTTTATTCCTCCAATATAAAATCTCAAGATTATTTTCCTCGATCGGTTGCAGACAGATCCACTGTGCGAGGACTGTCGACGTGCCAAGCTTTCGCTGAGGATTTTACCAGAAACCACGTACAGTTATCAGTTTTCCAGCGTGTGGTGCTATCGGCTGGTGCTGCCGCTATATCTTTGGCAAATCCCTTTCGTGGTGACATGATTGCCTGCCTAGGTGAAACAACAGGGCAGGATGCTCTTGTCCATTGTTTACAACAGATCCAGTCTTCGCCTGAAGGCCGACGTATTCTCGATCAAAGGCCTCGTATTAATTCATCCACAATTGATCTCCCATCCCTCAAGCGTTTGCCTGATGGAACGCTTGGGAAAGCTTATTATAATTTCTTGGAGGATAATGTAAGAAAACACAATCAACTTATAACAAATATGACAATGATTTGAAAATTAACTTCCCTTCCTGTGAGTGTTGATTAATTACTCGGTAAACAATTCTTACACCATGACTAGTTCTGATAATTATTCATTCGTTGAGAAATATAGTGTATGATCTTCACCGTGTGCTGTTGTATAAATCATTAATTAGAAACATGAGTAGGCATCAATTTAGAAATCATATCACATTTATAAATCTCATCAGAAATAAGTGAGTGAAATTCATCTGCAGGAAGTTACTCCGGACTCTAGAGCTAATGTGAAATTTGTTGACGATATGGAGCTTGCATATGTTATGCAAAGGTATAGAGAAGTACATGACATTTACCATGCTGCATTGTCTATGCCTACTACTATGCTGGGCGAAGTTACTGTTAAATGGGTAGAGGCACTTCAAACGCATCTTCCTATGTGCATTACCGGAGCAGTATTTGGAGCAATGCGATTACGCCCAAGGTGAAAATACTATTGAAACATGCTCCCTAATAATAACTTCTCAAAAACGACAGTATTTTCTTTCCATCTGTCCGAGTTTGCAGAATTCACTAACAATAAACCAATGAGTAGTCTCAAACGTTTTGCAGTTTTACTTATTTATAATTGCAAACAATTATACGCTCACGTTATCTATCTATATTTTTCTAGGCAAAGGAAAATGTACACTGACCATTATCTGCCTTGGGCACTGAATACAGGCTCACAAGCTAAATTCCTACTCAGTGTTTATTTTGAAGAACGTTGGGAGCAGCCACTTTCAGAGTTTCACCAAGAAATGAACATTATTCCACTCGTCATTTGAATGAGTTAAACGTGAAAAATTGTAAATATGTATAGGTACAATTAGTATGTACAAAGTAAACTTTTAATGATCTTTAACTCTGTTTATTCAGCAAAATTCTATGTAGTTCAAATCCCTGACAGTAGTTATATTCCTTCTTCGGTCACCTTCCCTTAGGAACAAATGTACAGTAATCAATAGTAAACGGTTCAAATACATTGTATAACAATTTTTTATTGATTATAACACTGGAAATATGAAGAATATAATTTTTCATTCGATACGAGAAATTCATATTACAAAGTTGAATTACAGGTGTACATATATATGTATATAATTAAGATAGAAATTGGTGAGGATAGTTAATAAATAGGTGTGTACGTCGAAACAATTTGTTAAATTGTCTTTCATTTTTTTTGCACAGAATATACATATATACCTATAGTACATATGTATGTATATATCCGAGTTAAAAAGACTCTTAATAATATCGAGTATCCTATAATAGATAGAAAACATTTTTCCAATTAATTTTTTTCGACCAATATTGCGAGGACTCCTCATTCAACCTTTCGATCTATTGTTACAAACATCCTTTCGGATTTTTCAGTAACTACATCAACTTCATATTGATTGTCCCACCAGTTTCTAGAAAATAAATGGTTCATTTTATTTCCAGAAAAAATTTCCGACCACGACAATATGAATATGGAAGTATACATATTATAATACCACATAATTCACAATAAATTCAAAAACGAATCAGCAGGACCTTCAGCCTCCTGAAGAAAACCTTCTCCAGTGCTGCAACCTTAACAGAAATGAACTTGTTCTTTTTTCAGTTGAGTTATGAACGTCTGAAAGCGATTAGTACCTACTGCTCATCATTCAATTTTACATAGTATTATAACATTCGTATTATTTTGCTCTTCACCGAAGTCGTGCAGATGTAGAAAGACAAGTGTTTATGTTTAGTTCTCAGATTCATAATTTGACCACTTAATTCAATATTATAAACAGTTTTAATCCATTCATGTGAACGGCAATTTATCATAGCTATCCCAGAAACCAACCAATATTGCTACCACTATACACTCTAATTCTGTAACTATTGTTAATTAACACAAGGTAAGTTTCTATATTTTCGAACAATTTGTCATTTTAGTTCGAATTCTCGGTATGCATATTGTTATATCAAATCTATAATAACTGGGAATGTTGTTAATGCATAAGAGTCAATATACTTGACATTCATATTTTTTTCAATCATTATTGCTGATATGTATATCCTACGTTCGTAAAGTTTTCTTTAAAGTCATATAGTCAAGGTGTATGTACTTATTTGTATATTATACCGTTTTCAGATGTCAACACGGGTTTTTTGGTTTTCGAATATTCGCATATGCATTGATAATTTGATACATACATAGGTAAGCTTGTAGATCCTATCATATTATTTCACATAAAATTATGGCTCAGTGCAGCGCGTTAACATTATAATTATACTTTGACTGTGTAAAGCAGTTACTAGTCAGCCGAAAAAATGTGCTGAAACAACTTATGATTCAGATAATTATAAATTTCGATCATACGATTATATAGAAGTAAAGTCCAAATGAAATTACATAACATATATGTGTATGTAAATTCGAAATTTGGTCAATAATTATCATAGTAACTCGGACAGGTCGGTGCGGAAACCTCCTTCTAAATATGTATATGCCTAATTGTCTGTCACTGAGAGAAATAGCGAAATTTAAGGGCCAGAATTTGTATGATAGCGTGAAGAAATTATTCTTCACTATTTCCTCGAAGCGACTAATTTAGCAACATATCCGATTATAGCATATATATTTCACTCATTATCTACTGTTGCAGCCTTTTGCGGAACTAAATCTGCATAGACGGGATGAAGTTTCTCACTCTATAATAGGTATGTATGTATGTACAATCGTATCATTCGGATTACTACGTACATATTTTGTTACGATAATCACTTTTTGATTCTGTACAAAATTAAGGTTGTGCAAGAATACGGACTGTTTTTTTTTTTGTTTTTTTTTTGTACTGCATGGCATGCTTCGAATTTACATCATTCGTCATTATGACATTCATTTGTGTGCTGACCATAACATGAAATCGTAGAATTATCGCACTTTTGTCGAATTCTTTCCTGATGGCTCAATTTCTCTCAGTGATGAATTAGTAGAATATCCAAGCGCAGCTGATTGCGTGACAATGAAATTACATGTCCGGGATTTCAGAGCCAATTAAGAATTCTTAATGAGTCTTTTTGCTTATGTAACCTATATTATTACATTATAATCATAATCAACCAATTACGACTAACCGATTGGAGTCACCTTACGGCTCACAATTCTATCAAACTTATTTTTATAAGCTGATAATCTTAATATTTTTATAATTTTAACTGTTTGATTTGTGGTAAACGAACAATATTGACATTTATTATAAAAAATCTTAACTACATTTCTTAAGAGTATACTTAGAAGATCAAGGTATATAATCTAGTTGAGCATAAGTTAGTGGCTAGAGCATCCAATCATAGACATGCACCGGAGGATGCTCAGCTGATTGTAATTGATTTGGTCCACGCTGCAAAGCTAACAACATTTCAATCGAAATTCAATCTCTTTAAGAAGAGACAAATTTCTTCAAAAGTGGGCCTATCATTTGCACGCTTACTCCAACACTTGGTCATCATGTGATATAAATCTGTGGAACATGGAAGTGGCTGGGGAAGAATACGAGGTTGATTCTTCTCCGTTGATTCACAGTGGTACCATCTGCTATAGTTTTCCAACACTTGCTCTGACGTTAGCTCGGCATAGGGTTGTTCTGCACAGTTCATCAAAATTTCCCACACCGTAACCGCGTAAGACCAAACATCAGATCGGCACGTTTGTTTTCTCTGGGAAATGTAATCACATTCATATTTTAACAAACAGTTGAAAATATTTAATCCCCTTGTTTAAAGTATCGGAAACATCGACTGAATGCGGTTTTTGGCAATGTTTCTATTCGCTTGTCTTCGACATTTTAGACGGGACTGATAGATAGGGGAATTATACAGGGTATCCCATTTCGTATACCGTTTAGGATAAAACTAAATAACAGGAGATCAACCCAGTCGGAAAGAATACATCTGCCTATAAATATACTCGATATTTATACCGAAATATTGAAGTTGTGGAACCCAAGATAGCGAATGGCCATCAGATGCATACGAACATATTAACAATATACCACTTGCTATTGATATTGATCTACACGAATTTTAACAATCTTGCAGCAGATCATCAAACTCCTTCTGCTGATCCACGTATTTAATTATTAAAAGACTGCGAACTCTCAGATAAAAATGTCAACTCTGTAATAAACGTTGGGAAACGTTCAAAAAGCACCGTTTTTGATTTTGTATAAGAAAACGTGACCCTCTTGACAGGGTTTCTGAAAATCTAGCTTCGTAATTCTAAAACATATATTACTCTCTTATCCATGAAACACACGTTGAATCATTTTCCCATTCCGAAAATTAATGGATTTTCAAACATCAGCACACATTTTAAAATATCAACAATCAAAACAGGTGGACCCGTCCGCACACCTATACTATAACATATAACTAATCTGGCTGACCGAAGGTCTATAGTTTCCCTGCGAATGCGTGGAATAAGCGGATAACCCATTATGTTATTCACCATACAGAATTACCTTGTATAGGTATTAATGTCAAACCGAGATTAGTCCGGCTCAATTGCGTTAGCTACGACGGTACCACGTCTGTTAGAATTAGATTTCTCCTGATGATGAGGACCAGTGATCAACGTTGCTAGGTCCTCGCCCATTTGGCCAGCTCTATTTAAATCTGCCGTCTGCAGTGTTTTATTAGACGTATAGCCATTTGACTCAAAGTGGCGAACAAATTTAAATTTTGATTTTCAGCCGGCTGAAAGCACTATTTCGGAGTATTGCGATCGTTTAAATTGTCCCTAATCCCATACTGAGGATAACATAGACCTTTCAGCCCCCTACCAATTTCTCATCATCCCGGGATCCATACCTGTTACGATAACGCACTATTTTGACAACAAACAGGCTTGAGGCCCCTTGTTTGAGGCGGACAATTTATCTGCAAGTGCAACCCACAACTACCGAAATGATTAGATTTCACTATCAGAAACACATTTACTATATAGTTCAGTTTTAACAATGCCACAGTCTAAGTTAACATAAAAAAGAATAAGTAGACACAAACAGACTGATAAGTGGAGGGGATCACTCCACTAACCTATTGACTGATAGTGGAATAATTATTTGTTCACTGGTGGTTAAATTAGTTTTCAATTATCCCAATTAAAGGCTTTCATACTCCATGGGTGCCATCCCATATGCTATCATTTACTCGTTCAACTACTCTATACATAATATACCCTCATTTTTTCAGATATTCAAAACGTTCGTTTGGCATGCCATAGTTTGTGACAATACAATGCCTGGAAATTTGCGAAAAATGGGGAGTAAATTGCCCGCTACTTAATTGAACGACAGATTGCATTGCATGGACAGTACCCTGTAAGTATATCTTCCGGAAATGAAAGGTAATGATGGTTACAGGTAGCGAACAAAACTTAATTCAATCTTCGTCGACGGAATTTTTCTGTTTGTATCCATTCGTCATTATACATCCGTAGATTAAGGGATGGCTAATTATTACGTCAGATATCACTTACATTTTATATCATGGTGTGAAAAGGCTGAAAAATGCCTGTTTTTATTTGTACCAAGATGTGGACATTCACTAATACAGAGAAACGGAGTGATGATAAAAAACATTTTGAAAATTTTTCTGACGTAATATATTGTCGCACCCTGGCTAGTGGATACTAAATTACGAAACGTGTTCTAAAATTTCTTTGTGATGTTGCAAAAATGTCAGCAGCATTTATTTATCCAATGTAATTGTTATAATCTCAATCGTGTTTAATTTAAGAATGGATAATATAATATTATGAACGACATACCAGTAAAACTGCCTCCCACGCCATCCAACGAAGTGGCACTCTCGTATAGGAATCATTCATGTAATATTCTTGATCGTATTTGCTGCAATACATCGCATGGTCCGATACTTTAATTGTCATATTCTTGCTCACGACGCAATTTCTGTGGAAAATAAATGGAAGAGAAAAATAAAAACTTTTATGAGCAAAGGTAGGTTGAAGCCGTTGAATCTTTAATATATATGATTCGTTAGTACTCGAAGTTACCTGGCAGCCAAATCACGATGTGGAATATTCAAGCTTTCCAGATATTTCATTCCTGAGGCAATCTGAGTTACAAAATTCAGTAGGCATCCATAACTGGAATTTAAAAAGGACTTGTATTGAATAATACTCACGTTTCATGATTTTCTTCACATATCGGATTGTCATTAATTGACTTACAATTAGGCCCAAAGAAATATGCAATAGATACCTTAACGGCGTATGATCAGTTGATTTTTCATGAATTTTAATGAAACCAGGAAGATCGCCGAGTTCTCCATATTCAAAAACTGCTCCAAAAGGTTCTTCCTCGACCAGAGCTATGATGCGAGCTATATTTACATCTCGGATTGTTGCCAGCGAGTACATGTCATTCATAAAATGTTTTCTGTAACGTTATTGTCGTTGTTACGAAATACAAAATAATTCATCTGTTTCAGTATTTTTTTCCTACAGATAGGGAGATATGGAAAGACAAAAAGCGAGAGAAAGTATTAACGTTTTTCATGCTTCTGGGCACGTTCCACAGAGGAACGAACAGGTAATTCGTAACATGCAGTAGTATGATCCATACTAAACTACGAAGCGAGGAGCAGTACAGAAACCCTAGCGAACAAAAAGAGAAAAGAAAATTCCTGTTGCTAAGTGGTCATTAAAATATTACGTGAGTACATTAAGGGGAGGAGGCCAAAATATGCGTGAGTAATATTCAAATGGTCCCTAACGAAGATCAAACTCTCCTGTGAAACTTTTATTGAAAATACAACCTATTAATAGCTTACGAATCTAGATTATCACTAATACTTTTCCGATGACTTTCGTCCGATGCAATTGAAAATGAATAACAATATCACCAATTTCGTGCCGCTTATGTGATTGTGATATTAGTCGACAACCAATTGATCGGTGTCTTTCGATAACAATGGCACATATCGATGTAATATGGTTGATAAACATTTCTTATTACGGAATTAGTGCAGCGATGTTCAAATTTCGAACGAATGAAGATTATAGTGATCATAGAACTAGAACCATATAAATAGGAGGTTGCAGACAGTTACTGCAAAATGAAAACCTGCACATTTTATTCCGGATAGCTTATATCAGTTCGTATTACCCAGATTTCGATTCTTCTGATAGAAAAATCTTTTCTGGGATTTAGAAATGAAAATGTTCGGACGTAAGTATCAGATTGAATAAACAAAAGAAAAATATTTCACGAATATATGTCAATGATGATCAACTGTATGATCGATATGATTAAAACAATTAGAATTCTGAATATACTCGTGTTGATACCTGGGAATTTTTAGCGTTAACCACGTTAAATTTTATGCAAATTTTATTCAAAACGGTCCAACCGTTCAGAAGAATAAATATTGATCATGTTAACTTTTCATCTTATCACCGCCATGTGGGCTACATGAAGCTCAATATTTGGCAGAAATTATTCTCACACCAAAACGCATATATGAGTTTAACTGATAGTATGAGCCGGGATAATAACCCAGTGTATTCTACTGTGGCGTTTCCACATAGTACACACATTTCCAAATATTTTAGCCGAAAATCACGATTCTCGCGGATATCTCGCGACCTAATTTTAATGTGTTGGGTTGAAAACTTTGCGTATTATTTCAAAAACGTTCTGAAAGTGATGTCCGATGCGTGGGCAGAGGCGCAAGTATTGAGCTTCGAATATTTATTCTGAATTTGTTCTTGCGTAACCATTCCTCTAATTATTATTTTTTTCTATCGTTGATCTTCAAGATTTCTGCATCTGCTAAAATGACTTTTATCAAACTCTAGATTCCGAACTATTATTCTAAGGGGCAAAATTCTATAGCATTTTTTCTTTTTTTTTCAGTTATCTAGTGGTGGAATTTTTTAGTTCGGTTTTCAGATCGACGCAAACCCCACTTTTCAATCAATTAGTTATACTTTAGCACGACGTAGGAAGAAGAAATCCTAGTAGAATTTAGTTCTCAGATTGATCGTTCCAAAGTTACTTCGTGCTGAAGTACTGATTGATTGAAAAGCTGGGTTTGCGTCAGTATACTAAACAAAGAACTAAGAAATATCGCCAAAGATGATTGAAAAAGGAAGAAAAAATTCCAATAGAAATCGAAAACTACAGCTTGCTAGAGTAAATTTTTGCTGATTCAGAAATCTTGAAAATAATTTCTATCGCATTTTTATATATTGTATGGGCCTAAAAGCAGCTGAAGATCGTATACGCGATTTTATATCCTGTTAGTCTAACTATAGATAAATTTGAAACTTGCACCTAATATTGGCTGGAACGATGGAGAATGCAGTTTAACACCTCGGAATTCAATACTTTCTTTATTTTTCAGTTCGTTCACAAACTCAAGATACCTTTTCCGTAATTGCACAATCTATACACATTTTCCACCCCTGTAATAATCAAATCCCTCGAAAGCCATGCGCACACATCCCAACTATACAAGAGATAGCAATGTAATGGTGAATGATACTATGTCGAAATATAATGCAGTCAACGGTGAAATTGCTAAAAATTGAAGGATTTGGGAACAGAAAGTAAGAGAGAGAGGAGAAAAAAAAAGATTGAATTGCGAAGCAAGCTTTTTAACGACACAGGCAAATACATGAACCGCAGAGAATATAAAGAGAAAGGGTGAGAAAGAGTATGTGCGTAATCATAAGACGAAAAAGATCCCTGACCTAACAGAAGTGTTTTCGAAAATCCAATGTATGATCAAGAATAGATATAGGTTGTAATCATACCTGAGTGATTCTGTAACGCCACGCCAAAGCGATCGCACTATGACTAACTGTCGATTGCGAACCGTATTTGAATCTGGACTTTGAACACCTTTAGCTTCGCACAAATGTACCTTAAAAAAAAAAAATCGATTGCTTCATTTGAACATATTAGAACTGAAGTACACTAGTTATTTTCAGAAATATGACCCCCCATGTACATTGTACACACCTCTTCTGAAAACTATTTACCCTATTGAAAATTTACATACAGGCAATCGATTGAAAAATTTGGAATTCCTGTACCAATCTACAGGGTGCCAGAAAATCCATAGAAATTTCGAATCGATTCGAATCGATTTTCATAATATTATTATACTTCGAAATTTTCAGTGGGGTCCATAAGTCGAGAAAATCTTTGGGACAACACTCATTAGATTTGACTGATTATTATAATTGTATAGACACCGTTGTTTTGACGTAATCTCCACTAATTGTAAGTTACTTCGGTATACTTTTTTTGTTTTGTATCTGATATGGAAAGTGGATAACGGAAAGTGGAGTGGTTTCGTTTATTGTAAGTCCCTATTTATCAAGGGTATAAACCACGAGGATTATAACAACCGGAAGGGTCCTCTCAGTCTTATATTGGGCTTACTCCCGTCTGGCTACTATATACCTCTCGATATGGTCTTAATTATTAGCAATTACCAGTCCGAAGCTTCCTTCCCCTAATTTATGCAAGATTCTTAATCTATGTCTTGAAATATGGTGGAGGTTGTTGGAATTAGAAACATGCGATGGGTGAATAGCGTCCTCAATTTGTAGCGATGTGAACAAATTTAAACTGCTCTGCTCTTCTCTTCTATTAATCTGGAACGGAGTAATAATATGATAGTAATAAATACGCTGAAAATTGCATGTATATATTCAATGGAATGATGAAACCTTGTAAAGCATACATAGCCTGCATATTAAAATTTCGAGAATTACGTACCGTCAGAATGTCAGTTGCCGCGTAGTAACCTTCGTAAATTTGGTGATTAGTTCTAGAAGAAGAAGGGCTAAGTCTTTTCACAGGGACTGGGCTGAGGACTAAACGATCGATAATTTTATCGTCGCAACAGCTATCGCTTGTGAAATCTGAAAAATCATAACTCATCGATATAATCGTGCATTGCAACAGCTGCAATTATGGTTTGATACAACGTGGGGTGAATTTACTTTCCAGTCACAATGAAAAGAATTGTTCCTATCAAAAATATAAATACATGTAAAAAGGTGAACTGCGGAGACTATCTACTGAAACTGAGCCAAAATTAGTCAATTTGAACTCCGTCCCATTTGTGAAAACTATTACCTTTAATTTATTGTAAGGATAATCATTCGCAGTAGACAAATGGCGACTGGCGGGAAAACTTATGGAATTTCATGATAATGTTCTCTTAATAAGGTGAACCGCAAGAGAAGTTGAATCGTTTTGACCGAAAAATAACTTCTATCACGGACATGCAGAAATGGTTTATCAAATTTTAAACACCTGGATTTTACTCCAGCAAATTCTTCGATTTCTATGATTTCTACAGGAAAAAAACGTTCGTCCCGCTTTGCTAATTCATTGTGGGATTCCGTGAATTGGAAAAAAAAAACATTTTTTCCGCGCAGTGAATAGTTGATTCATCCCGTGGATGATGTATTAGTATACTCGGGCCGTAACATAATAACTAAAAATGAATTTTACTGGTTGCGAGCGCAATGTATAGGACGTAACTGCGAGATACTGTTTCATGGGATTTTTTGCGAATTATATTATTGTATACCAGAAGAGTTCGCGAGCTACGCTGCTACACGGGAAAACTTCATCTGTTGGATTTATAATACCGCACAACAGCAGAGGAAACAATACCTTTGTTACGTTAAAAATTACAAATACTGTAATAAGATTTGGATATAAGCTCGTTATAGAGTCACAATCGAAATTGTGCCGAATAATTTCTCTGCAATTATTCCAGAAGAAAGTGTACTTTTTAGTTAGTCAATTTGCTATACTTGTAAGTCTGCCAGAATGATTTTCGATCCTTGTAAAATGACTATACACCGAATATCTTTGTAAATAGAAGAGAGGCTGGGGTTCTTTACTACTTCTATTAACTCTCAAGCCAACAAAAGCAGTACTACTTCTGATTTAGCGCATATTACTAATAGCACGGCAGCTAGTATTGTTATCAGCCCTTTTTCACGATATACAATTTTATTGACAGTACGTCTGAGATATAGGTCTTCGCGAACTACGTTTTTACTTTCAGGAAGAATCAACATACGATTTTAGCTCTTTCAAACCTTTACCAAAATGCTCTAACAATAATTAATTCGCCATCCATGAACGTGGTGGTATAGCCCGGGAATATCCGTTCTTTGAATATCAATGATGGAGAACCGTATAACTAATAAATTCTTACCTGAATATTCGCTTTTACAACTGGAAATACGATCGCTTTTATGCGTATGAGGCTCGTATCCAAGGTTTTCTTTCGAGTACAATTTATAAGTTCTTTCGTAGACGCTGCATTTTTCATATTCACTTCCCAACGTGTCTTCGTTGCGAAGGCTGTGGCTGTCAGTTGAGTGTGTTTTACTCTTTAGAGATAACCTGGATTGAGACAATCCGTTTACAATAATTGGTGGAGGCATTTTAATATCTTTCATATTGATTGTGATCCCAGGTGTTGGTGATCTGCATAATAAAGCTGTATGCTTTTGCAGAAGAGCAACTTTGTTACGACCTCTTTGTTTCATCAAAAAAATTGTGCACGTCAATAATAGGGCGGTTACTGTAAGTACTCCGCTCACAAGTCCTATATAGGTTTGCGAATTACTGACGGGAAAAGCGTCAGGTGTCAGATTAGTATTCAGTTCGTATATTGTTTCGTTGTAGCTTAAATTCGACTCTTCGTGATCACTCAATTCTGTTTCATTGTCTTTATGACACGCTCGATAAAACTGCTCCGCGGATTCGTCTGACAAATTTCTAGTACCCGGAGCTGTGAACACAAAAGTTTACGTAGTTATATTTGTTAGTTAATGGATAAACCTTCTCTTCGTATTATACGGTGATTATATTTCAATGCTTTTCTCACCAGATTCAAACGTGACTTCGCTTATCAGAAGCCATTTAACTTTCGGAACAAGTTCAACTTTTACGAATCGTCCTATCCTCGATTGCAATGGTATTGATATACTTTTTGCCGCAACTTCAACTTCTTCAACAACGGTCAACTTTTCCGGAGTTTGGTGATATTGTTTACCGTCAAATGAAAACCAAATATGTGCGAAAGAGAAAATCTATAATATTTCAAGCATAGGTATTAAATACATTACTGAAGTACGATATAACTTAAGTAATTAGAAAAAAATATCTGATCAATTATTATACCCCAATGTTTCGACTTGGCGAATTTGCAGTATGAATTGTACAGTTTTCGAATTCTCGGACGTTCGAAAATTCAAAAATAAGCTCCACAGAACCTAGATTAGACCACCCAACCCAATTTGTGGTACTACTTGATATTGTTTCCAGGTCATCTCCGTAAATACCGTCAGTTAATTGACCTAACCCATCAACCATGAGACTTCCATTTTCGTTACCATCATAGGATGAGTCTTCGACGTTATAGCCGTTAGGTCCGAAAGTCTCACCCTTCGGGGCTGAGTACGTAGTAATTTGCTCTAAAGTATTTTGTGAAAAATTGATCCTCGCATTAGTAATGAAAAGTTACAATATCGAAAAGGCGTAATTTCGTGTATATATATATATAGTTCGTTGTTACTTACGCTCCCAGACACAACCGTAAATTTCAACCCGCATGCAAACTGTTCGTGGATGTTGACTGTATGGAACGAATCGAACTCTACTGGCAACGAATGGTAATTCTAACTTTTGCTTCTCCACTAAATACGTATTACTGTTTCCACGGAGTACCTGTCAATATATGAAATTCGAATTGCGGACTGTAATATGGTATAAGATCACAAAATGTAACCAAATCTGGTGATGATTGAAGCATACCTTATCACCCTTTATGGTTTTATATTGGTGCCATTTCAGGTCACGCCAATATTCCAAGAAAAATGTTTCCGCGTATTCTTGGCCCTGACCATTACCAAATCTACCCTGTGTTTCAGTCCATGTGATGAGGTGATTTCTCGTAAGATCCACTTCCAAATATTCTCTGATGTCACTACTAATCTGAGCTTTTGGGCACCAAGCTCCGCCATTTTTTTCCTGTCGTATTCTGCGAAAACGGCAATTACACCTTCTATATTATTGATTCTACATTTAGTATTCAAATAACGCAGTTTTCTGGCTCATGAATGGAGAATTCCATCTGTTTTTACAGAGTCTCAGATCTAAACTATCGTCAATTTTTTTTTTTTTTTTTCTTCCTCGATTAGAAATTTCTTTCAAAGTACAGAGTAGAGGAGTGTAGCGGCAGTGAGAAGCCCTTGTATCAGGTGGTCATATAATGCAAAGAATGATAAGATCTTACCCATTCTTGGAGAACAATTGTTCTCCAGCTACTCTAGCAGATATAATACAATTGAGTTAAAATATTACATGTTTTTGTCGCAGAGCTTGGAAGATACCGCGAGTAGAACGCAAGTATGACATTGCATTGCATTGTGGGAAAAACTTTTGGTATATTACAAACCTAGCATTTTGTGGGCCAACAGATTTCACTTCGTAACTGGAAGATGCGGTAATCGCGTTGTCCGGAATCTTTCCCTCTTCCATACCGAGGGGAATGATACATTGCCCTAAAATCAATATACCTATTTATTTAATGTTTCAGTTACTCTTATGTACACGGTTTACGCGATTGTAAACTGAAGTAACGGAGTGGATAGTTTCTTTGAAATATTTGTAAAGAATCATTGCTTCCGGATGTCTTTGTATAGCCCAATAAATTGAAGTTCCAATTATTGGTATGTGTGCGATGGGGGATAAACATGCTACAGTATTTGTGGTTTATTCATTTTCTCTTTACAAAATGTCGTAATTATTCGTTACATTCGCAGTCACTAATTGGACGATTATAGGTATAAACAGTATAACTTACCAAAAGCATATTTAATTGGCTCCCCCGTGTAACACGCCACGATAATGAGAACTTTTATTAATATATCTACGGCTTCCATGATATGTCACGCGATATACTACAGCATTATTGGAATGCTCTGTAAAGTTCATGATAATCTCTATATAGTCGTTACATTTTTTTGACACGTTATTCAACTCTGAAACAAATTTTAAACACTCAAATTAATAAATCAACCAAACAGTGAACAAAATAGCACGATAAGCAAAATGCTTCGATTTTTAGGACATTCAATACCATTCAATGTCATTATACGTGTGGCTGCCGGGTAACCGACTTGGTGGTTAGTTCGGCAGTATCAGTAACTTCGTATACTGAAAAGGACCAGTGTGCCAGCCTTGAGGGAGTCAAATTTCAAGGAGGTACCGAGCAAACATTATGACTAATATGTATTGAAAATTTTGAAAATCGCATCTTTCAGTTTGATCTTTTCAGCTCTGGAAGCGAGACGTTTTTGGAATTGAACTCGGTCAGGAATATCGATGTTCACTGGTTTCCTATAAGTGTGTCCTTAATATCGCTAATTTGATTAACATCCTTATCAATTAGTGTTGTCCAATCATTGAATGTAGAATATCAGATTGAAATTGCTACTAATTAAACTCGAACAGCATATGCAAGAAACTGCAGGTGGATGTGATTGATACATTTCAAAGGTCAGATTTGCTGTTTCCGAATTCCCGTCCAGGGTGGTCTCAGCTCCACTGGATCTTACCGTACAACGCAGCCTTGAAATATGAATACGAAAAAGAATATAAATATATCTAAAAGAAGTAGTTAAAAAATTGAAAACTCAAATATTTTACTTCGATAACCGAGGGTGAATCAATAAAATGCCAAGACACGTGTTTCTTTGTTTCAACCGGCCCTAGACTATTAATCAAAAAATATTCATCAAAAAAGACGTCCCCCATCCCGTTATAGTCACCCCTTGTTAGATGTATTTGGGGTCCCATGTGCTCCCACCATGGGCGAGACCTTCACCGTCGTAGATTTTATTGACACTCGGTATTCTACAAGCGTAGGGAATAGCCCAATTTATCATTTTTTCCACGAATTTCGTTGCAACCGTTTGGTACGTGCACCAGTTTGAAAATTCGTCTGATTATCATTCTAGAAACATAACGTCCTTACCCTAAATCACTTATATCAGCCCATGCACTACCTACCAGACGAAAATATCTTTTGTAGCCTATATCAATAGAAGGCTGATAAAACCTGGAGCTATACAAAGTGAAGAGTTTTAATGGTAGCCATTATTCTTTTTTTTTTTTCTTCATTTTTCTTGATATTAAAAAACCGTATATTTTCGAAGACCCTAAGTATTTTTTCCCATCTTTACTTCCAAAGCCCCCATCATATATCTTAAAAATGTGGTGAATAAATCAAATTTGGCTGACACCTCGGAAAGGCTATACGTGAATTCTCGAAAAAGCATAAGATGGAGATCTGGGCGATAATTATACAGTTAATTCACAGTTCATTTGTACCAAAAATACATGTATCTTGCTGCAATATCAATAGTGATATATTTTGTAGAAGCCGTTATTCAGATGGGCTATACATATAGTTACGTATTCGCAATTCAAATCGAAATCTATAATACGCGCTCAATGGTACTTTGGAAATTCACACACCTTCTTCAACTCGGCCAGGTGTAGTTTTCCCACTTGATGTCAAAAAGATATGAATAGATTTGTTTTATTCGGAAAAGAATGAGCAAATTAACTATACCTATGAGATCGTTGGTGATATGCGCTTTCTATAGAATGTATACAAAAAATAAAATAAAAAAACAGACGAAGGTCCAATATACTTCATGAATCGCGAGGTTGAAAATATATGTGAGCAATTGAAGGTCACGTGAATTTAATATTGATGAAAACCCAAGTTTCCAGACGGTTGCACATGACACACAGCTACAATTAAAAGTCTCAAAATAATTCAGGATATACTCTCTGTGCTTTTGAAATAACGTACACCGAGTGTGGTCAAAATCCGAGATCCCAAGAGTTTAGCACATTTCGGAAACACATGGAAATCCATGCATAAATATACGATCAATCAATCTCCTTATCAAAGTTCAGAAACATTATCTTTGCACTTTAAAAAAGTTTCATTAGAATTTGCAAAAATTCGTGGCCTACTATAGAATGCAATTTGGTGTGAATTCAAGACTACTCATAAACAAAGTCTTTTTAACACAGTGAAAATATTTTTCTCATCAATCGGTGCGGGATTTCTGAATCGACCCCCATAATTGTATTCAAATTTTAGTACTACCATTTTTTACAATGTGCGTCTAAGAATTGAGGGCTATAAGAAGTAGAAACTAATCACATTCATGAAACTTCTCAACATTGAACGATCGCTGATGGTCGTTGGAACTAGTGCTATCCAGGTTCCTTTAACATCCAGATCCTTATAGAATTTGGATAATGAAAGAGCTCCTATCATGTGTTTAGTATGCAAAGGAATTCAATTCAATTTCATATCAAAGAAGGTGAATTAAAAAATTTCCTGAATTGTCTGATATATAAATAATGAAATCGTTGTCAGGCGAAACGCCAGAATAAAGCCGCGTCTAAAACTGTACAGACAAAACAATTGTGAGGAAATCCAGTTTCCCTCTCTAGACTCGATTATACGCCGGTGACCGAATAGCGACCAAAAAATCCCAACTTCTCTGTCTTTTCCCTAAAAAAAAAAAAAAAACCAAAAAAAAATGAGAAAAAACAAAAAATTCGAAATTAAGCCTCAAGTTGAATTTGTCAGGGGATACGGTATAGTATATCGTCGCAGTGCCTAATGGGCTTCTATGGTCTCTGTCGCGGGTGCCTTGTTTGGTTCCGAATCTTAATTACATCGGTCCATATATAGAAATAGAACCATGCGCAAGTGTGGGAGTTGGCAGTCCTCCCGGTAGCAAAGCAGGAGTGAGTGTGCCTGCGCAACAAGTAAAGGACAACGATCAATACGCAATATACAGGGTGTCTACAAAGCTCCTGCAATGTCCACGATGTCCGCACAATGTCCCGTTGTAGCTATTGCTCGTTGGATGTTGGCAGTTGGCTAGCCACCTTATGTCCGCAACCCTGGACCGCTTTTCTGCTCCCTTCTATACGCCCTCACTTCGCCTCACTTCACGCTTTTCCTCTCCACCATCACCACCCCCTCGAAATCGAGTTTCAAATCTAATGTATAAGCAAACGACACCCAAAATACTTATCGAGTCCGTTTCCTAATCATCTCGCCTTCCAACATCAACACTCGATTTAATATCATTTATGCAGAGAGTGGAGGCTTTTTGCAAACGTTGCTCGGACCGCGTGGGGTCGTTATAGGAAATCAATTAAACCCCATTGGAAAATTTTTCTATCGAAGCTGCTGATTCATTTTCACCGGTAAAATTAGATTACAACGGTAAAGAAATAAACTGATAGTACCTGCACTATACCTATATATATATATATATATAAATGGGGGCGGTAAAGTTCCGAAAATCGCGGCAGGAATGACGGTTGAAAAATAGAGGGGCCCCTTGGCAAAAGGTTCTAGAATAGAAAGGAGTTCGGAAAAGCTGTGAGATATTCTATTAACAGAAAGTTTCAGCAGTAAGCGCGATTTCGTAAAAGCAATTCCACAGTTTTCACTAACCACAATGGGGTAGAGTGAATTTTTGCTTTGTCACGGTGCGTCGCAAAACGTCACGAAACACGGACCGCGCGCCCTTCAGCATAAATACCATTGCGCGATGGGTGACCCGCGTGACTCGCACCCCTCATACTGTTCAAGATGCTTGTTTTGCGGCTTGTGCTAGCTCTTCTGTGAGCATGGAAAGAAAAAAAAAAAAGTTCCTATATATCTATGGAGAGAGCCAACGCACAAATGATGTAGAATTTACGAATCTTTAGCGGACACCGCGTAGCTCCGTATATGTGTTCCTCCCTCGCATCTTGAACAAGAACAATGGGCATATGCCAACAAAGTTATCATGCCGTTGAATAGGCGATGAAATTATTCACGGGCAATCTGTCCTAACGAAGTTAATTTCGTCCCGCTCAAAATCTGCATATTCAGCAAGATAGCGGGGATGGAGTGTTGCAGGGTTGATGATATTTGCTGTGACATGCTCCCATCAATGTGAAGGTCTTTCTCAAATATAACCTGCTACGATATCCATACCTTTTTCTCGCCCCCCCCCCCCCCCCCCCTTTTAATGATACATATAGGATTTTGAATGTAAATCATATTACGTAATATTTCCATACTGTTCCACGCGGGGTTCTATACATACATATATATTTATTATCAAAATGATTGATAGAAAGTACGCTGTTAGATAATGAATTAACTGCCGTTGGCATCTATGAGGCAATACTATTTTATATTTGCCGAAAAGAACTTAGAACTAACCGGAAAACTCAACAATGCAAAACAAGGCATGATTTCATACGTTACTTCAACAACGATAAGCTAACGGATCTCGAATCGCTATTCTCTATAAACGAATCGAAAGAGGTAATCATTTTCTATTACCACTCGAAATTGTATACAAGCCCAGAGTGAAACACAATCTTGCTCAACCCATTACGCGAAATATATATGTATATCGGAAGCAAAGAAATATTAGTATCAACAAGTTATAAGAAAAATTCGAATACTATAGCGAACAATGAAAAGTCATGCATTGCAATATTCGAAGATTGTATAATCTTAATCTATAGAATTCAAATTTTAGATTCAAATCTAGCCTGAATATGCGAATAATAATCAGCTGTTGGACAGTGGAATTTTGAAAAAAAAAAACTTCCTCTTATATACACTTGTGAGTCGAAAAGGGTATAAGTTCCGTGAAATTCAATTTAAATGCAATCCATTAAGGGGTCCTTTGCTGTACTACTAAGGAAAATACGCTCGCCCTTCACCCCAGGCGACGTATTATACCTATATACCTATAGCAGCCTGCGAGAAAAGTTGTGGTGAGCGGAGGAAGAGCCTAGAACGTATGCTTTTTCATCACCGTAACGTACGTCGAGTTCAGAACTGCTATACCCACTCACCGCTCCCTTTTGGCTGGTCTTTGTTAGCCTCTACTACTGCAAGTTGAATGGCTGCCCAATGAAATGATTTACTCCTAACTCATTGATCGTACCTGAGTTAGGTATACGTATGCTACATACATAACTATATGTGGGTGTGTGTGTATAAATTAATGATGTAAACATATCCTTTACAAAAAGCAATATTTTATTTCCTGGGCCCACACTTGCTGGGAGTCAATCTGCATTACTAATAATATGGATAGCTTCAGTGATATAAAAAAAAAAAAAAAACTAAATCATTAAATCGACGGGTTAATAATACAGGGGCGTAAGTGCAAAAAAAAATTTCGATTTTTGAGTGGCGAAATCTTTTTTATACAATAAACCCAATTGTGGCGTTGACGGAAGAATATATCCGTCAACGCTTGTGGGCATATCCGCAACACCAAAAATTTTTTTTTTCATCGCTTACGCCCGTTTGGTATTAGTCCATCAAAAATGTTTGTACACATAGTTTGCTTTTAGGTTCAAAATGGTGAGCAATTATTTATTGATATAACTATATGATACATCTTTGAAAATATTCAATCCCTCTGGCTTGAATTCTCCCCAAACTCTGCATAAGATTTATTTCCAACTTTATACTTTGGCCATAATCTCGTCAGTAGTAATAACCCAGTGTTGTGTCAATGGTGGGTAGAAAGACTGCTTTCACGGCACGTGCTACGCGATATTAGGCAGAGCTGTGGGGTCGACCGCCAACATTTGCGGATGGTGAAATGTCAACGCCCGAGTCACTGTACGACCCCAACAATGAATGCGGACAGAGAATCTACCCCATCTCGTAACTCGATGATGGTATTCGAATTTTGAATTGAATGGAACGCTTTTCAATTGTCCAATCTTTTGGAAAGCCATTCCACCACATCGTGGGTATATGCGGGTACAATTTTTTCCTGTGTTAATTTATGTCAAGAGCTCAATACATACTACTCAAGCATGTTAAAGCTGCATATATCGCCTAGAAATAGAAATGCACAACAATTTTCTTCAGGTATGAGCTTGATGACGTGTGATAACATTGATCGTTTATCTCATATTCCTGCGTATTAATTATTCCTAACTAACTATTGACACAAATACCAAAGTTGTCAAAATGTAATGTCAAGTATTGCGAGTTAATTATTATTCGATTTTGAATATTATAGTGACTTGTGAGAATTTCAGAAAATTTTTTATTCAAAATATACGCCACGCGCTACGTTATTACATATCTGTGTGTAAGTACACTGTGGGCGGATATAATATCATTCATCAGTTCATTACTATATCGATACTGTATACGGAATGATACACGACGATTCATGGTCAGTTTCGGAAGTACTCGTACGTATAAGACTTATGTGGCAAAACACGGCCCATAATGACTGATTGCCAATAATATTTCCTTGTTGG
Source organism: Ametastegia equiseti (assembly GCA_963989295.1). Taxonomy (NCBI): domain Eukaryota; kingdom Metazoa; phylum Arthropoda; class Insecta; order Hymenoptera; family Tenthredinidae; genus Ametastegia; species Ametastegia equiseti. The sequence continues at coordinate 9,273,069 of OZ022397.1, forward strand.
TCAAACCGTCGTGGAAATGGTTGGTCATTTCGCGTTGATCCAAGACCGTGTGCCTTTCATTTTACCTACAGCGTCAAATAATTATACACTCTTCAACGTTCATATAGTCGAATTTTATTAAATCGTTTTCTACTTGTACTTTTCTTGTTTTTATGCGTTTAATTTTCTTGGCTCTTGATGTTTCACATCCTTGTAGTGTATTTCGTTCTTTCACGTTAGCGTCGTTGCTCTCGCAATTATATACGTCATTATTGCCGTAGCTCTTGAAAATTTTACGAATGAGGTTTCACTCTATAATACTAATTAAAATAGTGAACCCTGAAAACCCACTGAAATTAAAAAAATATGCTGTGTTTTATCATAATATAAATAACGATGTATTATACGCGGATGTAATACAGACGTTCTTTACACAATCAGCCCGCCGTTATTGTAACAGGCATTCCTGAATTTCAATATCGGGATCACATAGCGAACACAAATATCCGCCTTAAGATAGTATTCATATCTATGATACATAAAAGTGTAACGGTTTGGAGATGAAATTAGACTAACAATAATTAACAAAAGCTAATCACAATGGATATAATACCGTATATCTTACCGTACTGCGAGATTAGCCTCTTGAATACCAGTGCACTATATATACAATCACTGATCTTTGAATAAAACTCACGTTGTCTCAATGCAATAACAATACGCGACGGGAAACATATTGTTCAATCACTTCAACCAGTTTTCATATTTGACTCTGGATCATAGCTTAAAACGTTGGAAATATGGAATCAGCTCCTGATGAATATAAATCTGATATATCTACATACAAGCCATATCTGTCTATATGTACAATATACATATATTAGTAATAGATTATTTCACATCCCGGAGGCGGATTGTACAAGTGCAAGCTTCGGTGATATGTTGTGTTGTGAAGGATATGTTATTCAGAGGGGTTGTTTCCGATGCACACTGATACGCACGGGGACCTGGACCCAGCATCCATCCCACCGTACATTCCCACCCGGGCTAAACCCAAGCGTGCCGCAGCGTTAGTGGTGGTGGTAGTAGTACCTCCGAAGCGCAGCCGCGTAAGCCTTCTCACCCTTGTTTTACCCTTGCAATAATATCCATTCACATACGACGATGCGAGCCACAGGCAGGCACCTGCGACCAAGCTATGATATTACCGTTTCAGCCTCTCTATATATTCCTTCCTGTTGCCTCTTACCTCCCCTTACCATATAATTCACACCATTTCGCTCATTTCTTCTCTTAAATTTCGAACGGGGCGTTTTCTCGATCTGCTTTATAATATTGTACAAGCTACGCTTATTAGGGTATAGTGATTATTTAGCAAGTAATTGTTTACGCTGATGCAGAATGCCCAGATAATGAAAAAGCTGATATATGATACTGATCGTATATACGGTCGCTGATTCTTTTTTCATGTGTTATCCGACGTTTTGAAACACGATGACCGCATGCAATTCATATCATAACGCGTATGTCGAATTTGAAGCGACATTCATGTCGAACTAAGCGACGTAATATATACGATGTCCCAGGGGAAATTCGAATTTTCTTAATTTTTCATGAGCGTTATTTCCGTATGGGAAATCCCCAAAGTGGAATACTCGATCACAAACATGGCCGTGGGGGGGGGGATGGAGGAATTGATTTAATTAAATTGGACGGGTAGTGCTTTTAGGGTCAGAGAAAAGGTTTATTCTTACTTGTTTCTAATCAGAATCATGATGCACTCAAAGGATTAAATTCGCGCAATTCAAATATTAAACATACTTGCACGAATTTTTCATTCGTTATATTAAGCTTATGGTACAAATCTTTGTTGCACATTTTTTTCCATTGATGAATATTGAGCATTTCATATATTTGCTTTACTTTTCATTACCAGCTATGGTGATCTGAGAAAAGTATCGGTCTGGGTCGAGGAATGACTATTGACAATTCCACATTTATACATTTCCGGATCTCTAACATTCGAGAAACGAGTTTTTAGAAACATGATGGTCTATACGTTCTAGCTATTCCCTACGTCTAGCAAACGAACTCGCTGAATTATCTAAGTAGATCTCCGAATCGGTTGGATGAAAAAATCTGGAATCTGCAGGATTTCACACCAAGATAAGGGGCATGAAACATTACTATCCAGTGATGTGAAACATGTACTCAAAACCTATGTTTTTGCGAGAAAAGAATCAACTTTCACTTTTCGACAAGTAGCAATTACCCATAATATTCGGATTGTAATATATGTATAGTATTCCCGGTACTTATGTTGGTCTGTCCGGTGAGATATAATATTATGAAATGTACCGTTTCATGCCTTGTTTCAAGTATTTCGATTTCTAATAGATTTCAAGATGTAATTCTCAAATATTCACGTACTTTCCAGCTCGAAATACTTCAATTGGTCGTAATTAACTAACTCTGACTGTTTTGAGTGGATTTTAAAAAGTAAGAGCACCGAGTTATTCGCCTTGACAGAATATTAATAGTATATCTTTGCCTCATTTGTGACAGAGTGTTTCAGTCAAAGAGAAAAATATGAATATAGATTTTGCATTTATTATTACACTGATTAACATATACATAGATTTAACATGGACAATTCATAACTAGGTTTGTAATTATTGGAAGCACTTGTTTTCTGGATGCTTGAACATTGCCAAGTTTAAATAAACTCAAATTACATTTTCCATGATTTGATAATATCTTGACCTCTGTTAAATGCAGTGGAGGATCAGTACAGCTTTTCAGCCTCTCCAGAATCTGTAAATAATCAATTCATATCTCTGAAAATTACCACAAGTTTAAAATTACAAGAATAAATTTAGCCACAAAATTACTCAAACACCTACTGTGCTATGTAGTTCTTTGGAATTCAGTGAGAAAATAGCTATATCCCTGGTTACCACATAATTTTTCAAATCTAAGCCCATTACGACTGTCACAGATACACTATATTGCATTGTGAATTTTGTTAATGCTTCAAAGGCACCATCCATGATTAAGAAGTCCTGAAAATAACATTGCATTTAGGTCTTTTGTCAGTAAAATGATATGACGATTTGAATGACGAAGTCTGATCACACCTGCACCAAAATTGGAAGGCCAGGAATCGGTATGCCGTTGGCAATTTTAAGATCTCTAATCAACAGATTACCAGGTGACAAAGAACTAATATCTGTTTTGGCAGAGAGGATTTGTTGGTATTCCTGCTGTCTATCAGACGTAATGGAGCCGATCTCTTCAAGTTTCTGAATGACTTTTAAGTCGGTAGGAGTAGCTTTGTTAACTTCTTTAGAAAAGTTGGCAGTATCCATCAAGATGGGACCTGTTCAGAGTTACACAATTATTCACTTACAACTTGGAAAGTAGATTCAAATTTAATTGAGGCTGTTCAATCTGAAAATCAACAATCTACCCCTTAGCAGACTGCAGATAAGAGGATCTAAGGCTTTTGATTGCTTTTCCATTAAATTCCCAGCTATTAAAGTTGCACAGCTACCAACTATTTCTATATTAGTAATTTTGCCTAGCCACAGCCATGCTGGGTCCTGTGGTCTATGATCAATAATTTCTGAAACTGAATTCGCAAGACTCTGATCATCGTCTGAGAGAGTATGCTGGTCCACCAAAATAAGTTCTAATTTTCCTTTGCTGCTAAGAGTCCCAAGATCCAGTTGGTCCCTGTAGAAAATTTAGAGAGCATGTGACAATGTTTGCTTCTATTTTTTCTAAACGAGTTCTATGTGACACAGAGCAGTGCATGGCTACACCTTTTCAATGAACCTTACCTAAACGTTAACAATTCACAAGGAATATTATGTTTCCGGAAATAGTAAAGAACTTCAGTTTTCAAACGAAATTCTTTTTCGGGGATATTGAGCAAGGGTAGCGTGGCTATGTTCAGATTTTTCCCTTTAATATTTGTGTACTTATGAAAAGCGTACACCAGAGCACATACTGCTGAATCTAAGTCGCACGTCGAATTGCCCATTACAACCCTGACCAGATTGAATTGATCTAATTGAGCCTGCAAGCAAAAAAAAAAAAAAAAATTGATTATTGACGAAATAAGAAATCCACTATTAATTATAGTATTGCAAAGGTTCGTTCATCCCTGAATATTAGGTATAGGCAAAATACATGATATGTCATGGAATTAAATGCGAGAATTCAATTTCGAAGTGATAGGAGTGAAAAAGACAAATATCTATTCATAGTAAATTTGTAGGAATAGGTGTCAGGCGTCAGCTATCATAAAAAATAATAATACGCAGTACAAATACCAATTTGTCGGCCGATGATAGAGTCTCTAAATTGAATATGGTTTGGATTTTCCGCGGAATAACGCGCGCGAGAATACAAAATTTGACTGACCAATCACATAGCTAGAAATCTTCTTGAAATCCACCAATAAATTAAAGTGAGCGCAAGGGATCGCAAGTGGATGATTCGTAATGGTGGGTTATTCAAACTGCACAGCATGCAAATATCGAGTTGGTGAGCATGTTTTGTGTTGTGAAGATTCGGAATTTCGAGTGTTTGAAGTTTTCTCGAAGCGCTTTACATCGTTACATAATTGCGGTGAGGAATACAGGCTTACAATTAAGTATTCCGTCGAAACCACGATTTTTCAACCGCACCGCTGTCCACTATTGCGTTGACTGAAGAATTTAAAGACGGCTATCCTTATGGGGTTTTGTGTGCCAGTCAAGTGGGCCCAAGTGGGCTCGGGGATACGAACGGTCTTCAACTTTACCGACAAAATAACGTTGCACTATATCTATAGTGTGCACATAATATAGATATACCACAATGTTATTTCAGTCGGTAACCAAGTCCATTTGCTCGGCACACCAAACTACCCAGGGTTAGCCGTCTTTAAATTCTTCAGTCAACGACTATTGATAAGAAGTGGACATTTCTGTATTATTCAAAAATTCAAAATAAATGACTGGGAAAAAAATGTCTTTTCGAGCTGACATTCATATCACGGAGATTCACATAGCATTGTTTGAACAACCCGCCATTATAAATCAGCGACTAGTACGAGCTCTGCGCTGATACGCTAGTGCAATGGAAAGTCGAGACAAGTAAACACAGAGAAGCCAAATCACTCATTGACACCATTAGTTACACGTGTTCCACATGCTAAACTTTGCTAAATACTAATGTGGAATTTACCAAGAAAGCTTTTGATTCTGCCAGAAAGGTATCCATAACCACGGTTAATGAATCTTCTTCCTAACGGCTGAAGCACGATTAAATTTTATCCAATCTAATGTCAATGAAGCCGCGACTACAATCAGTCTGAAGACGGTCGACGGATAGCTCAAATCGCTGTCTGAAAGTCGCTCTATGTTGTCCGAATCCTTTTCGCGCCGTAAAATTCGTTTTGTCACAAAACTTTTTTTATGGTTCCGATTTTTTCTAGAGATATCTGTCTATAATGCCACACCGCTGCGCTGAATATGTTATTTCGTCGTTTAGTGTATAGTTTAGTAATGAATCGTAAGACAGATAGGAACGCTATTTGAGTGCTTGGTCAAACAACCTACGGAATATCAATGATAAGTAAAGATTAACTCTTCTCATAGAGAAAATGACAGATACACGTATAGGTGTAATTTATAAATCTACAATCGCCACTTAATTTCCCAATACGGGCGAGACCGAATCTCGTTGAAGTGTTCATTATAGTTTTGCGGTGACTACTAGTTGATAAAATTCGAATCTGGCGCTTTGAGTAAGTCAGTTAGTAGCTATAGTTAGATTTTCAAGACGAATTTTGTGTACAGTCGCACAACTGTATTGTCTTATTGGTTGTTTCTATTCTAACCTGTAATCCTACTGGATTGACAAAACAAACCTGCTTCAGTACCGCACGGAGTAATATGTTCCGTGACTCGTGAGTACCGGCCCATAATACGGATACGGCTATTGTAAACCGGGCTTTAGGACGATTTCAACCAATCTACATTCTACTGTGGAAAACGCAGTTGGATATTGTTCGTGGATTAGAAATTGCCTTGCGACAAATTGGACTGGGATTTTGGAATCAGCCGATTGTTGCGCTACCCAGCGGGTAACGCTTGCAATTGTTTTTCCGGCTAAATTCAATCTACTGTGTTATACATCAAAGTGCCGAAATAACGGAACTGAATGAATGAATGACCAAATTCGTAAATATAAAACGTGGCTGGATACTTCCCGAAAGGGTAAAATCTTATAACGAAGAAGAAGAAGAAGAATGACCAAATTCGTGGGTCCTCTTGGGGCGGGAATTATGAAATTGTCGCGCCTGAAGAGACTGTGGTTTATGAAATGATTTCAAAATCGAAGAATAATGTTTGCAGTAAATGGCGGTTTTGAATTGTCGAGAATATTATTTGGCAATCACTGGATAGATTATTGGTGTATAAATGTTAATATTTATTACATTTGTTTTTTGTACATATACATGGCCAAGCCAATATCATGCTGTCTTTGATATTCAAATTTATTTTCTAAAACTTGAATATGCATATTAAACAAGAGATCCAATTGCAGAAAGATAATCTTTACATAAAACGTGTATCAAGTTTTCAATATAATACAAAATAATACGAATTGGAAAATTCTGCTCCAATGATTTTTAACAATTTGAAATTGAAACTATTATTTCTATACTACAGCAAATTGTAAAGCAGAATTTCCTTTCCGTCACGTTTCTTGAGCCTGTTTTTCACTCATTTACGTATTAATAACATGATTTCTATTCTCCGGCGCCTCCGGAGTCAAATCAATGAATCCGGCAATAGAATCGTGTGTATTACTATATGTTGGACCATCTTCAGTCGTGTTGTATCCAACAAACGAAGACGCGGGTGCGCTCTGAGCAGTTGGAGCAGCCCCTTCAGGCAAAAGAGATGTTCGCTCATTTGCACTACCCCATGTTTGATGATAAGACCCACGGCCTCGAATCCTGCGACTTAGAGAAGATCCCACGACCCCTAAATGCTCCTTTATATCATTGTGTACGTCAGAAACGTCCCACATTGCTCTGAAATCCATTTAATTAACCATTAGCGAATTATCATTGAGATGAATTCAACTTTCAAATGTCAAATGACGTAAATAATCACCTAAACGCATCCCACCACGCTTGACTTTGTGCCAAATTAACAAAAGGCTTGTAGCTGAAGCTGTAGTGATGGGCCACAGCGGCTAAAAACATTTCTATACAAATTAAGAAATCCTGCAATTTCGAGGAAATGTTTCTTATATCATTCGTGTTGTCTGTGTCGAAGATACTCGATATCACGTCGAAGTAAACCAGCATGGCGATGATTACACCTTGACTGGAATAAATAGAGACGAGTTTTGATATCTTGGAATAAATCTTGGGCATAATGAGTTGAAAATGTAAAATATTCCTAAACTTACAAGAACGAAAAAAAGACAACAGCTTTAATGCAGAGGAATTTCCCAATTGGTTTCATGGGTCTCAGTGCCTCTGAATTGGCTCGGTAAAATAACACGAGACAATACATCGCGACGAATTGTGATAAATTGTTGAAAGCGATCATATAGGGAAATACTACATCTGCTCTGAATTCACCTTCCCCATAAATTCCGTTAAGTTCGCAAATACTGTAAATTATAAGAATTTCTCAATTGTTACAATTAATTAAACTGGTCTTTCAACATCTGAATTATTTAAAGAAAATTAGTATGCAACTAAAAATCTGAATAAATCTCGAAAATAATACTTTGACTAAATGTTCATTGCCCATACATAAGTCCTCAAGGAAACATTAATCCAATGATAAATTATCGAAATACTGTACAATTTTCAAAAGAAAAGTGTGATACAGTATCAAAATACTGTACAATTTTCAAAAGAAAAGTGTGATACAGTGTTCGCCAAGTCCTAAAATGTTCAGGGCTTGATTAAAAAGAGATGAAACAATCTAAGTTTAGGCAATGTCCAACTAACAATGAGATCAAAGTTGTTATAGGTCTAACGACGGTGTATTGGAGTATCCCATGTTTACACATGTGTACAAACTCCCTTCCCATTTCCCAATCTGGTAAACAGCACAGAGGAAACATGTGATGAACTTGTGGGAAAAGTTCCAACGTGTGTTCCAGATGACGATCCGAATCCAAATAGGCAAGGAGGTACATCATGAAGTTGTAAATAACATAAGCTTCGTAACACTCTCGTAAGCTATCGACGTATATACTTCCGTCTGGGAATATGAGGCCAAGCCACTGTAAGAAATAAAGAAAAAGTCGATTATTCAATATGTTATATTATCCTCCATTGCCGATTGAAATTACATTAAAATACAGCGAAAATTCCAAAGTGGAGACTAACTTACAGCATTCACCGCGTAAATCGGTACCATCCATAATATTCTATAAAAAAAAAGACATGCGAGTCAGTAGAGGGATTTGGAAGAATCCAGAATTATATTACCAGAAATTTTCAGTTTTTTATGATCTGGTAATATTTATACAAAGGATTTGATTGCAAGAAAAAAAATACGAGTTAAGCAAAGAACAATTCGAATGTAGAAAAATGGCTTTTCCACTGTTCCTCATTTCCTTACTCATACTTTGCTCCTCGTCACCTTTAAATTTGTGAATATTTTTTTCACCTTATTATGTGCTTCTGAAGCTTAGGCTGCGTGTAGTGTATCATGTGTTGAACAATTTCATAAAATGAAATGGGCAATGCCAGCAGGACGAAGGCCCCTCCTGCCAGGGCGCCTTGGTCTTGCTTTCTGAATCCATTGTTGATGGAATTAACCAATAGAATTGGTAACAATACGATTATCACCAGCCCATAAAGGCAAGTTAATAATGGCAGAATCCAAAGCCGCCAACGCTGACAAATCGATGCCATCGCTTATAAATATTTACATATTTGTCCCTTTGTTTAGACAATTTTTATTTTTTTTTTTTTAATTTTTTTTTTTTCAAAGTCGAGTTAAAAATTCAGATGCCAATTCACAACAAGTACAAGTATAATTTCTCTTCAAGAATGTGGGAATAAAGGTCGTTTTGGTTAAAATTTAATACTGGTTGAGATTGGTCTACTTCCGATTCATAGGATTGTTGTTTTATCGAGTGAAGCTATCTTTTGTTTCTATGCTAAATCGCTGTTTCGGAACTTTTTTATCATTAGAATTAACGCGTGACGTATTCTTTTATTTTCAATTTTTTTTTTTTATTGCATGTATATCATCAAAACGAGACTTGCGTAAGCTAGAAATGCTTGGAAAAGTACATCAGTGAAGTTGCTGTTCAAGTGACTGATAAAATAATTATTTACATAACAGAAAGTGAAAGAAAATGATTTTATTTATGTACGATGCAGCACGTATGTAGGATGATCATTGAGTCAGCTGACATGCGTTTGACAGATTACGGTATGTAATGGTCTAATTAAAACAGATTATCATTTATTTCACGTCATTTTGGTATAGGTTTATAGGACGATTAACAAATAATTGAACGGGTATTTTTATCGCGAGATTTCAGCACGTAGAATGAATGATTTCCGTTCAAACTCTTTCCGATAATAATAAATAATAAAACGACATAAAAGAGCTCCTCGATTTTTGACATTTCATACGATACTAGTATTAATTATAGGGAATTATTCCCAGTCAAATGCTTCGTTACAGTCCTACCAACCTGAAGCCGAATAATATTTCAATACCATGTCAAAATTCCTCAAGAATCGTAAAGCAATCTCAAATAGTTTGAAAAAAACCCTATATAAATTATTTTATGATAAAATTCTCTCGATTTATCAAATCAAATCAGTAACCTTGTATAAATTTCACGATTCGAATACTTGGCGTTAATTCCTAGTGATTTTGTCTCCAGAGAATCGCCTGCGCATATTCCACTTCCGGTGTAATGGCGTCAAGAAGCAAGCACTGTTGTCACATTTTGGTCTACAGTGTTTCAATATTTATATTTGTTTATATCAATCGAACAGACGGCGCGATGAGTATCTGACCAACAAACGATTCCGGAGACAATCATTGCTGAGGTAAAACCCGCGAAAATTTACCTCCTTTCTTTGTCTCATAATAAGAGTACAATTTTGGCTAACTTGCGGGTGCAGTGACCTTGGGAGGCCTGCTGTCATCGTTCGACGCCTAACCGGCGGGAAATTCAAATCTCGGGATACGAGAATTCGATAAAAGTCCTTTTAATAACAGAGACAACAAATCCACGCGCATTGAACGCATAAAAATCACGCCAGAAACCCTTGAGCAATGGAAGTCACCGCCGATGAAGAGGCCCAGGCAGTTCTACTTGAGGGAATGGAGGGCGCCCAGTATATAACGATACAGCGAGCGGATGGAGAATCTCTGGGCAAAGGAGTACCGTTGTTAACATTAAATGGGGAATTGATTCCTGAAGGTATGGTCGTCGATATGATAAACGCCGGGGTTGGTTCAGAGTACGCTACTACAACTCAGTACTACGAAACTGAGGACGATCTTCTTCCGCATGAACTGACAGAGGTGAAAAATGACTCCGAAAAATATTCAACGCCTTTTTATTTAGCTAGTGAAACTCTCAGGAATGGATTTCAGTTTTTCAGAATCCTCTTTTGCTATCACAGGCCATTCAAACACTAGAAATTCATTTTCACAACAACATCAATCCCATTTTTTTAGGAGGATCGCAGATTGGCTGCAGCTCTAGTCGCCGTTCAACTTCAGCAGCAGCAAAAACAGCAGCAATTACATAGCCAGCAGCACGAGGACCCAACTTTACCAGATGTTGGCCACCTGGAGTCCCTTTCGCCTGTTAATGCGTATATTCAGACAATTCCTGACCCAGACCCACCCCCGGTTTATCCAACGCTGCAATCGCTTAAGAGAATATCTCAGAATGTGAAGCAGGAGTTTATCAACATAAAGAGCGAGTACGAGATAGACGTTTCTGCAGAGAGCAGCGAAGATGCCGCACCAAATCCTGGACCGAAGAGATCTCTGCCTCATAAGAAGAGAATTCCTAGGAAACTCAAGCAGCAATCTTCTAAGAGAGTTTCGGCCAGGAGAGACAACGCTAAATTAAATCAGGAAATTGTTCCTCAGCAACAAACTAACGAGGCTCAGATTCATGCTTTTAGATGCGAGCTGTGTGGGTGTTCTTTCGGCGGACAACTCAAATTCTTTGAACACTTGAAGGTGAATTCTTTTGATCTTCAAATAAACTCATTTTTCTATCTTTTTATTAATTGGGGAGGAAGATTTACTGCAATATCAATATCAATTATCATTTTAATCACTGTATCATTTTACAGGCACACTATGAACCGGTCAAACTAGAATCCAGAATAGCACAGGCCACGAATACGAGTATTACTATATCGGTCTCAGAATCCGTCCACGGTCTTGATAATACCGTAATAGAAGAGTTTAGCGAACCTGAAGATCTGATGGAAGGGATAAGAGGCGTTGGTCAGTTCAAGCATTGAAGTTTACTTCAATTCAATGGTTTTGCGGTGCTTGTTCATGTGCCTAGCAAACGTTTTGATAGTCAATATACATTGTTTGTTTTAATTTTGCAGTCGAGGAAACTGGAGCCCATATCGACGAGGAACCTGATGGAACTTTGAACGATGTTAACGGAGGATCGACTTTGTGGGCCATTTCAGATGTTCCTGATCATGGGGCGCAAGAACAAGTTGAAACGACTACAATCAATGAAAGTGATTTACTGGAAAAGGAGGAAATCGAAGTTCCAGAAACTACTAAGGAAAAGAAGTCACAGAAAAACAGAAGGTCAAGTACGTATCTTTATCAAAAAGTACTAAAAATAGGTAGTTCCTAATGATAATTTGCTCCAATTATTCTCGAATGTGTACAAGAATCATAAGATTTTCACTGATAATCTGCTTTCTCATATCAAATGTTGTGATATATTTATAACAAATAGATTTTTCACCTTTCTAGAGATATGTGTATGAATTTGGTTAATTTCTCTTTATTACCCTGATGCAGTTGATGAGCTTGTATGTCCGCAATGTGGTCGATCGTTCAACCATAAAAACAGTCTCGTATATCATATGCGATCTCACAGCGGGGAGAGGCCTCATCAGTGTGATGTTTGTGGAAAAAGTTTCTTTGCGGCCAGTGCATTAAAGGTATAACATTATCCTGGATAAAAGTAATTGAAATTTTGGTGCCAGAGTTTGTGTTACTAATTTTTGGCTGTTGGAAATGTGAATCTCATAATACCTAGGTAATTGTGTAGAGACACAAATAATCAAGTTTAGAATAAGGAATTTTAGATGAACATCGTTCTTTTTCCCATAAATTTTACTAATTAAAAGTTATGTAACGATTGAATTATTTTCCAGGTTCACAAGCGATTACACAGCGGGGACAAACCATATAAGTGCGACGACTGTGGACGTCATTTCCGGCAGTGGGGTGACCTGAAATACCACTCAACGAGTATTCATTCGGAACAAAAACAGTTTCAGTGCGAATATTGCGGGAAAGATTTTGCCCGAAAGTATTCTCTCATTGTTCATAGACGAATACATACTGGGGAGAAGAATTATCGTTGCGAATACTGTAACAAAACCTTCCGGGCTAGTAGTTATCTCCAAAATCATAGGCGAATTCATACCGGAGAAAAACCCCATCCGTGTACAGTATGCGGAAAACCTTTCAGAGTTAGAAGCGACATGAAAAGGCATCTCAATACTCATTCGCGTGGCAGATTCGATAGACCTGTTAATCGCACTACGATCAACAAGGGCCTGAACTCCGATGAAGGGAACAAAGCATCTCAAGTCAGAACAATTCAGAACAGTTTGGTCGAAGATCTTAAACTTGAGGACGAGGCTAATGGAGTTGTCGAAATCGTTTCCCCAGAAGATAATCCTGAGAGTATTTTGCCCCACGAAGGTGGTCAGAACTTGGAATATTCTGTACCACGCACTGCGGATGGTGGAACAGATAGAGATCCTTTGGAAGCGGATGTACGAACGACAGACACGCTGTACGTATGGCCGTGATATCAGATTCAATCTGCCTAATTGAAAAAAAAAAAAATAATTTACCAATCATATGCCTCATACTATTATGAATGAGTAGAATGTTAATTTAATTTTTATATCTTACAGGCAGTATTACTTCATCTAACTTCGGTTTACGGTTGGTGTACAGGATTGGATACGGTAATACGCCAGTGTAAGAGCCGTTGCAAATAATATTTTTCATCGATAAATTTCATATGTAACATTATAAAGTAACTTTTAAAGAGAATGGGAGATTTCACGGCTATCGTTTTATTCAGAGTTACTATAAATCCGATGTTGTATATGTTAGTGATACTGGTATCGATAGTATATACATGAATTCTGTAATTTACTCATGGTTTATAGTTCGTACTACAGTGTTCAGTATCGATGAGCACTGTTATCATTAGTACAATTAGTAAGGTAATAATAGTAAGACAAGATACATACACAAATACCTATGTATGTAGGTATTATAGTAAAATACAATAACGTGGCGCAAAAACAAAACAAAAAAATGGTTTTGTATCCTAATTGGCACTGTGTCGACAAAATAACTTTAAACCATGTTGTCGTTGGTATATATTAGCTAGAAAAAAAAAAAACAACATCGTCAATCTCGAGCATAAAATATTTGTTATTTTGAAAAATCTATAGAAAAGATTACGTTAGATTAAGTTTCAATACTTTTGGTATGATATATTATTATGTTACGATACTACAGATTAAAGCTATTATATTTCTTTATCATTAATTTTCTATAATACTCAAATCTTGATATCCAAGACTTTGCGATCTTTGTTATCAAAAAAGTACAAGGAAGCTTTAGCTAAGTTTTGCCTGTCGCGTGATCTAACAAAAAAAATTAAGCTCCTCCGACAATCTGTGAGAGCTGCCAAAACTATGAGACTTACTTTTGTCTGATAACTTGTAATACCTACTTATTATATGAATATTTAGGGCAGCAAACCCCGGAAACGTTAAATTGATACCCGCCACATGTTTGCGAAAGACCAATTATTTTTTTTTTAGCTAGAGCGTAAATGCGGGCTTTGATAAGTCCCGATGTTTTTAATCAAGTATGAAGTTTCACCGAATAAAACGAACTTGAATATGATTATTATATATCTGTAGTATCACTACGTTTTAATTTAATTTTTAGTAATGAATAATCGCGAAATGTATACCATGTTTTCAAATCTAAATCAATTAATTGTTTATATCAAAAGTCAATGTTGATAAATATATTTTTTACACATACACATTTATAAATGGTATATACATAGATGTATCTTGATTGATCTATTTGTTTACCTAAGGATTAGTCTTGTAACGGAGACGAACCAGATGTTACCACCGAACTGTTTTTTTTAGTAAACGTTTGTAACAGTAACGTTACATCTCTTGATTCCAAAGCTGGTTTTAATTTATCCGTTGCTACCTTGCTTGTGATTCTGTGAAATCAAAGTTCAGACGAAAATGTTATCAAGTATATTTTCTTTGTACTTTTGATAACTTTTTCATTATGTTACAGATGGATAATATAGTATGCAGTTGATTCTCCTTACTTTTGACCACCTTTCGCGCGTTCCCAGTCAACATATAAATCGGTGATTGTTCCGTACAATCTAAGCAGCATATCGGGATCTTTAACGAGTTCAGCTCTGAGCTTTGATTCCTCTTTTAGTAATTCTTGGTACTTTAGGCAAAGTTGTTCCGGATTTGTATTCAATTCCCACTCTTGTAGTGCGTCTAATATTTTGATCTGTTCTTGTAGCCTTTGAGCTGCTTCAATTCGGGGGAGAACTAATTCTAGTACTCTGGATATGCTTCCTTCGGCAACGTCTGTTAATTAATGATATTTCTTAGTATTTGATGCTAACATAATTATAATTATTATTGGCGATTGTAACTCACTACAGAAAACATCCAATCGTATTTTTCTCTTGGTAGCTTCTCCGGTCAATATATCTCGCAAGATAATAATGCTCGATATATTTTCGCCCAAAAACATCGCCGTTCCTTTCCTGAAAGTTGACGAATTAGAAGGTACAAATATTCGCAAAGCTTTCAATTATATGATACAAAGTACTTGCTTGTAATTGCACTTTAACATAGTCCCAACAAACGTTGACGTAAACATCAAATTTCCCTCGCCATCTTCTAAATGTGGTCTTTCGGGTATATCTGGAAGAGCCAGTGCAAGCCAGGCATGGATCTGTTATTTTAAATATCATTATCATGTAACAATCTGTACTCATTCGAATTTGGTAAATATTGTTCGTGTACCTCAGCAGCTGTGAAAGAGCCTCGTAAATTCAATTCGTTGAACGGTCCACCCAGTTGTGGTATCTGTTCATCTTTGTGAATTCTTGTATGGAAAGATAACGCGCGTATTGGTATTTCTATCCGCCGACAGCATTTCGGTTGCACCTTTTATATTCACAGCCGTCAGTTAAATTGATGATAAAAAATTAGCTTGATGAACTTTCAGAATACAATGATCAAGACCATTGATTGTAATGAAAAAATTCATACTTGTGAAGTCACATAGATTTGCAAAGTACCAGCTTGTCCCTCGATCGTTCTTAATCTCATATCGAGACGATTGGTGTTGACCTTCACAATAATAGAACAGTATGAGTGAATTTCAACAAATTTTCTTTGTCCGTAGTATCATTTGGAAACATTTCAATGTCTCTGTGCATGGCTATATTTTAAAGTATTTTATTATTTAGCATGATCAAAAAACAATTTACCTGGCATCTATAGGTAGCCAGAACATAGTTTCCTGATCTGGGATCGCACGCGGATAAACTAGTAACTGCACTGTTACTTTCAACGTCCAGTAAATCCACTGGAGTATCAGATTGAAGTAGTACATTATCGATAGAAGTTTCCAGTTCAATTGATAAAGTATAAGAAGCGTCGTCCTTATTGATGAGCATTCTGTGAGTTTGAAAAATAGTCTTTTACAATGTTTTCAGTTCAAACTGATCGTGTTTTTCTAATTTTGAAATGTTTTCACAGTTACCTATGATTAACGGATAATATCGGTGGTGCTAAGACGTCGATTGGTGTATTCAGAGACTCTTTCTCTTGGTGTATTTTTTGTTCTAATTGTTCTATCTCTATTTTCAACTTAGCTATAAATCCCTCGTCTTGGTCTGCCTCTAACAATCCAGGCGGTTTTGTTGTTAAACCAAATATTCGACCGGAATATGTTGTTACCAATACTTCAGGGTGGCCCATAGCACCGACTATACCTCCTACGACAGTGCTGATACTCTCTCCACAGTTCTATAGCATTAATTAGAACTGATCGTATTTTGTATGCATTTCTTATCGATTCATGGTTTTATGAGCTAATTCACAACTTACATGACGATATCTTAATACAGGTATGATATCGTCTTCTTCAGGAAATGCAAATACTTCTATAATACCGTTCTGTCTTCCAACAAGAATGTCTAAGCCATCCTGCAACTCGTATGTATCCAAAGATGTGATTTCAGCTCCGCTATCGCTGAGTAGCCAAGTTACCCTGAGAGTTTTGTCTCGCTGAAGAGCGAGTAAACCTACTCTACCATCGGTTGTTCCTACCAATATACGGTCTTTGGATTCGACTTCAGATTCTCTGAAAAAAGTGTAAGTAGCTGCAGGCAATGAATCGTAGAACGATATCAGATCATCGATCGTATACCTGTAAGGTACAAGGATCGTTGGAATTGTAGGTAATCTAAGTTGCGTCGGACTCTTTCCTCCATGAAGAACTCGTACCTAATTTAGAGAAAATACAAAGCATCAAGATCAACAGAGAGTCTGTGATTCCTGTAAGCGAATAATGAAGGAAGTAATATTGAAATGGCAAATACCTACAGCACAATCGCCGCATGCGAGAACAGCAACGACGCTTGAACCCTCAGTGGGTAAGAGTACTACGTCCATAATTCTTTCCCCAGCTAAATATGCATCTGCATCTCTGCAGTCGTGATATCTATGGTAGAGATCTTTTGCGCAAGCAGCCAGATCTGGTCCCAGAACGTTTCTATAATCGAAGGTGGATAAATTGAGACTGAAGGGATGATCGGGTTTTAGAAACAGCCCAGCTTACAATCAGTTAGATACTCACATTGCAGAAATAGGATCTAACAAGTTGGTATCAAATTCTAAAAACACTTTCCCTTTTCTCGTGTATCCTTTTACCGAGTTACCATAAGCAACAAATATTTTGTCCTTTTGGGTCCCTAGCACCCCGCCGAGTACTATTCTACTAATTTTTGGTCCTGGTAAAGATTTGAAGACAACCTGAAGCTCGTCTTTTTTTATACCTGAAAGTAACGTAGCAATGATGCTTGCGATAGTCGTTAATTTCCTTTAGCAATACATAAAACAAGATGAAAACCGTATATGTGCAGAATCCCGTCATGGTCAGCAACAGCAAACTTCTGAGTTTGCTTAGGCTCTGTTGGAGGCAATAATCTCGTTGTTCCGCGAGAAGTAGAACCTACTGCGGTGTAATCTATCCTTGTTAAAGACAACGTCATAGTGAATAGGTAATGATCTCACACAATGGTTAAAAATCTTTGGAACACAATAATAGTCGCTAACGCTTTCACTTTGCACAGTATTTAATCAACAGAACGCATAAACGTGTGTATATTCACTGATCAATTTCACCATAGCAACGTGTTGAATCAAACACACAACAATTGGCGGGTCGAGTTCAAAAGCAAACAAGTTCATTTACGCGCTGACGTCATTTCCGCGCGCGCCAAATCGCGTGTCCGATTATTTGAAATTCGATTAGTTGTTTGTTATTGCGATGACAGAATTTCTTGATTCAACAAGTGAACTTCTAGTTTCTCGGTATGAAAAGCGCGTAATTTATTCACGGAATAATACACTGTAAAATGGGTACTCCCATGCATCGCACAGTATAATAAATTCCGTTAAAATCCTGTTTCAATAATAGGCAAACATCGAACATTTGTCAGAGCTAACCTCAAACTAGCCTCAAAATAATGAGCAACAAAACAAGCGGCGGAGGTTTGTTTAACAAATATTTCATCAGTATTATCAGAAAATCGCTCTAGAAATCCACAATTGATTATACCCTCGTAGATAAATCGACATTTTCTATTTCATTTTAACTCCGCGGTAGCGAATCTAACCGGATGACGATAGGTTAGCTTCGGTTTATCACACATCTGATTTAATTTTCATATTCTTTTGATTCTCAGATACGATAATTGTAATTTTTTTCCCTTCTTTTTATTAACCTGAATTATCAACTTGTCTCTTTTTTTACACGTCCATTGTATCCGTTCCGTTTTGACAAACTAGTCTCATGGGTAACAAGTAAATTGTAAAATACTTGATAGCTGTTAAATCATTTTCTTCATTCTTTTTCATTCCCAATAATTCAGGAGACTTAGATCCGGTGCAAGAAGAGCTAGCTGGACGAGTTAGAGAGGTAGGAAATCAGGCGATATGGAGCTTGTCATCTTGCAAGCCAGGATTTGGAGTCGATCAATTGAGAGACGATATAACAGAGACCTATTGGCAATCCGATGGCCAGTTACCGCACCTGGTCAACATACAGTTTAGGAAAAAAACTACGATACGAGATATCTGTATTTACACGGACTACAAATTGGATGAAAGCTACACCCCCAGCAGGTGAAAGAAGAAAAACTGATTCCGACTTTAATTTAATTAAATTAGGGTGTGAAATTGAATCAAATTCCATACTTGAATTGAATCTTAAAATGTCAAGTGCCAATTCTTACAGAAATGTTTCTAGCTTTGTTCCTCAAGGCATGTTCCTTGAATGGAAACTCTCAACGCCATAATACATTTTCAGGATCAGCGTCAGGGCAGGAACCAATTTCAACGATCTCCAAGAAGTCGAAGTAATGGATCTGAATGAGCCAAGCGGATGGGTAGTAATCCCGATAAAAGATATCAACGAGAGACCCATCAGAACATTTATGATTCAAATAGCTGTGATAACTAATCACCAAAACGGGAGAGATACTCATATGAGGCAAATCAAGGTCCATAGTCCTGCGCAAGACATACTTGGACCTCCTGCACCTCATGTTCCAGGTCAATTTTCTACCAATGAGTTCCAGCGGTATGCAACGATCAGATAAATCGCTGCCTTCAATCATTGGATTAACAATATGAATTTGTTTGTGATTTTTTATGAAATATACGAATTTTATTCGATACATGGACACTTGACATTTATTGACTTTAGTCTATAAACTCCTTAGAATTATTAGAGGGAAATTCATTCCTTGTTTGAAAAAATTTCTTCTTGTTTTCATTCATAGTCAATAGATTGTAAACCCCTGTATACTATATTTCATTAGATAATCTCTAATCCATCTCAAGAAGACGTGGAAAGAAATGTAAACACGATATAGGACTGAGGCTAGTAAACAAACCTTTTCCATAGTGTCTAGCAGAGTCTCTAAGTCGTTAGAATAGTTAGCTGGAAACCACAGAAGAGAAAACATGTTTCGGTGCTGGGTTTCATTTCTGATTCTAATATACTTTGTAAAGTCATTTAAAGCGTATGGAACCGAACAACTCCACGGTGATCTAATTGCGACTGAAAGTTTCTTTGAGAAACTAGTTGTTGATTACGGTGAGAGAGATTCTTCCTAATTAATCAAGATATCGTAATAAAGACAGAGCAATAGCGCACTCTAATGATAATCACAATCTCGGATGGAAATACTTTTATCTAACTTGATTTGAAATGTTTTTTAGGATCGATAGGAAACAGTAATGATGTTACAAAGGAAATAGATGAAAAAATATCGAACTTTGTGCAAAAGTTGCGGAGTCCCGTACGCTGGCGGTATAAAAGGCACCTAGATGTTGTAGGAACAGAGCGAGCAGACAATGGTGAGAAAGCATTTCAAAATTAAAATAAGGAATGAGTTCAAGAAGCAATAAACGAGACTGAACCAAAGTTAATAAATAAACTGTAGAGATGTATTTTTAATATAAAATTGATGTTTCTTAATGACAGTATGTAAAAAATCGATTATATAGTGGAGGGTTTTCCTTCGATACCAAAATACTCTTTAAAAACGTATTGTACATCGTGTTTCATAAGATATTTAAAAAGTTCTCCCATATCATTGTGGCATTCAGAAGTTGGAAATGATATCTCTTGAAACGTTGAGAATTTTCTGTGCGCATCCAAATCGTTATCATTCAAAGATTCATCTTCTTTCAGTTTCACTAATATCTTTTGCCAGTTTAACGCCTTTATCTGTAAACAGGGTAAACGAATACAACGAATATTAATTTCAAGGTAACAATTATCGATAAACCATTGAAAACATGTATGGAATGAATTGCTTGACTCACTTTTTGCCACCAATCTTCGCATTCCTCTGTGGCACCTTCTATGCAAATTATTCCCGGTTTACCAGCCATGCAAAATCCACTGATATTATTTTCTTTAGCTACTTCGACGATGACTCTACGCTTAATTTTACTCAAAATATGATGAGAATATATCCAATATCTAGAAAATTTGGATTCTATTTTATTGTCTAATTTATTAAGGACCTTACGGACTTTTTTTTTTATCTTTGGAGAATCAAAATATTTTTCTATGTTCTCCTGCACCCATGATAACAGAAAATATATACAAGGCTGTCCTGCTTCTTGGTCGATCGTGACGCTCGACAATATACTGTTAAAATCAGACTGTTGTAAACGATCGAACATCTCGCTTCTCACGTAAACTTCCGGCTTTATTGCAGGGTAGTCAGTTGGCAAAGTGACATAGAGTTGCCAATTTCCCTGAAAGAAATCAATAAAATCATTTGAAAATATCTCATTCAAACACAAAATCTCTCTCAAAAAGCAGAATATCATAAACCATTACTTTTTGGTCCGAAATAGTAAGAATATATTCCAAGGGTAGTGAAATTTCCAGGTATACACCGGATATAAAGTTGTTTATGTCTGCTAATAGGCCGTGATCAAGAATTGTCAATTCGTCTGGATAAATAGACTGCAAAGCTTCGAGTTCGGTGACTTGCGCTTGATAGTTTTCTATTCTCTTCTCAATCGCAGACATGGTTAATTACCTGTACTCAAATGAATTATCAGAATATTGTGAATAATCACTGTGCTAATTGCATTTCAATGGATTCTCTGTGTATTGTTTACTTACGTTTCAAGGTTTCTACGCTAAAATCTACTCTCTGTTGTCAATATTATCTAATCGGGCCTTTATTCTTATTGGCGAATGATGATTAGCTAGTGTATTACGCGTCTAGAAATTTAATAACTCCATATGGCCTCTGAACTGATGTGTTTACTGATAAACAACGTGTTACTCTCACTTGTATCATTTTGTTGATGTTTTTCCTCATAGTGTAATCTTAGTGATTCATTATTCTCATCATTATATATAGAACTCATTCTCCAGCCAATCACATACCGACATTCTCCCCATTGGCTGGCAGCCCTATTGAGCGGGATTTTTGAATTGGTTTTCCTTACCAGGTGTTGGTGTATTGGAAGGATTCTCTCCAATCTTTGAAAACCCATTTCCAAATGCTTTGGACATATCTGTGTTTACTCATTGGGATGGTATCCAGCTCCAGTGGTTCGCGGCGGCCCTAGATTCTTCTAGAATATCTTTATACCTTTATAATGTGAGCCTATTTTCATTTATTCACAATTATAGTTACTCTACGATGCATATCCATTTACCTGAATTTCAAGCGGATTATTGAATATTGGCGCTTCAGAGTCAAGAATAATGAACAATTCTAACACAGACCCTGAAGTTCACATTCCAATTTATAATTCACGCCAATCGCACATATTTAATTGTTCATTTTTTCTATTCCAGGGGAATCGATTCGACGAAATCAGTTTATATCCTCTAACGAACGGCTCTAGTTTGATCGCAGACTGTTCAGAGTTTGGGTGTATTTTGGTGATAAATAAAATCGACGGAGGTGTAACTGTCCTACGTTTGAAGCCAGAGATCAACGGATATGTTCTGCGACCTGTTCAGTATCTCAGGGGATTTGGAGAAGTTAGTTTGTCCATTTGGCACGGGATGAATGAAATGTTTCTTGGCATTGCTTCCAGTTCTAATATCTCTATATATCGCTGGCTGGGGGAGCACTTCGATTCTATACAAGTCCTGAATCATGGTACACAGAAAATGGCTCCGTTTAAAATTGGAGAATCCTTGTATTTGGCTATCACTGGATCTCGGTCTACGGTGTTGAAGTTTCTCTTACAAACAAATTTGTTCGTCTTGGCGCAAAGCCTGCCTTTAGCTTACGATCTGGAAAGTTTTTATATGGAAAAAGGTCATCAGAGGGAACATTATTTGGTTCTATCGACTCAGGAGTCGACAGTCATTTACAAATTCGTTCATGATCATTTTGTGCCGTTTCAAAGCATCGCGAAAGCCGATCGAATAACTTCGGTTACGACCAAAGAAACTGTTGTATTATTAGCACTGACAGGCAGCTTGCTGAAAATCTATCAATACGATGGCTGGAAATTTGTAGAACTTGGCGTAAAGATGCCAGAAGTTTATAGCGTACATCCTACATCGCTGGGCGGTGATATTATCTTAATTGTTCGACATACAAATGGCAGATGGGAGTTTAGTAAATTGAATTGGATGCAACAAGGCACTTGGCAAATTCTCAGAGAAGAAATTAAGGCCTGGTGCCTCGATGTGATAGAGAAAACTAAGAGGCAGCCTCCTGTAGTACCCAGAATTAATGGACCTGTAAAAATTCTTCGAGGACACATTGGAAAACTTGAGACAAAGAGCGTAAGAATCTTGGTTCGGATTAACTGGCATTCGAATAATCAGATTCAGATTCAGATTCATTTATTATGCCTTAGCTTGTAAAGCCGTGAGGCAAAGGACAGACGTAGTACAGAGATTTTACAAAAATTTGACACTTACTCAACTTAATAACAATAACAACAATAATCGGCTGTTTTTAATTTACAGATAAATGGCAAAAACACGGAGCCATTGATAAACCTGTCCAATCGATTCGAAGCGCTAACATCAAATCTGACGGAAAACAAACAAGTCTTTCCCCAGCTCATGACCAAGAAGAATACTAAATTCACTACACTTTACGCCTCTGATTTCTCTGGAGAGTGTAGATCAGGATGTAAGATCAACAGACTTGTGGCCTCAGTGAAGAATCCCCTTTTAGAGAGATTGGCGAGACCAAATACCCCAGGTCAAAACTTAGAATTCCAGAATGTAAGAACGCAATCGATATGGAACATAAGGTGCCCAAAGCCCGCAGTTACATTGAAAAACATTACCGTCAACGGAGCTTTGAATGGAATACCATTTGAAGCGCTACGAGATGATCTCTTGAGAGTCACGGGGGATCAGGAAGTTACTGGTAAGCTATCGGGACTGCGATTAGCAGAATTGACCAGTATAACTCATCATGATCCTACGAATGGCAATAAATTCTTTCAATTCATTGAAAACCCTTTGAATTCCAGGAAACCATATCTATGTGAATTTTTCGGCATCCAGTGCGTTGATTCCTCTTGAAATAGCAATACGGTCAACTCAGCAGGAGTTACATGTTCGTTCGCTGAAAGCGGATAGCCTACACTTGACTCAAGGTGGAATTTTATTACCACTGAATGGTCAACCTGTGGCGATTAACGCTACAAAAACTTTGGCTAAAGCAAAGATTACAGGCACTGTGCATTTGAGATGTGGTATTAACGGTACCGCTATTCAAAATTTGGCGCCAATGACTTGGATAGAAAAACCTTTACTTCTTTGGGGAAATTACTCTCTACAGAAGGTCACCGTCCTCGATCACAGCTCTGCATCTGATTTGGCATTGGCTGGAGCAACTCGATTTCTGACGCAGATTATGAACGAGGCTTTACGTCTCGACAAAGATGTACCAGTGCACCTAAAATTGTCTCAAGCAAAGACGGTGAGCTTCGACTATCATCCCGCTTATCATACAAATATTTACCTATATTTCTTGTTAAGGACAACTTATCCATGATTTTCCAGACCTGGACTAACATAACTGCAGACATGACTGAGGATTGGATAACTGCAGTTACTACCGATGAATCAATGTTCAGAAATGTTACAGGCCTAAAACGTTGCCCGAATAATATCAGCATTACAGATTTATCTTACGATGCGTTGCCTGTGCCGAAGTGTGTATTGGCTTGTGAGATATAAATCGGTTTGCTAAAACTGGCCGGATTTTATGTGAGATTTATTTTCCTCTAGGATTCAGGTTGCGCTATGCGCATCGGAAGCAACGATTACTAACGTCGAAACTTTGATCGTAAGGGTTGGACAAGCTTCAGCTGAGACTTTGAAAGCTGAATACATTTTTGGGGCAGCGACATTGAACGCCAGTATCGCCGACACAGCAATGTCAACTCAAAATTTAACTATGCATTCGAAAATCTTCACAGGCGCTGTTAAAGTCAAGAACGCTATGCTCGATGAAATAGACAGGATGAACTTCCAAAGCAAGTTATTCAATTTTCAGTGAATGATCATCCAGTCGATCGATTAATATTCAAAGCTTTTCTTCTGTTATTTAGGACTTCTGGCTGCTATGGTTGGTTGGCGTAGACCCGGTTTAGTTGAGGGAGTAGTCAATGCTTCGAATCTAGTAGTTAAACGTCTCGTTGTGTCAGAGGCATTTGTGCCGCCTGTCATAACAAGTGCTAGGAATTTGATCTGCGGAGGAAATATATACTTCGATACTTTGAACGGAGTGGATATTTCACAGTTAGCGGACATTGTGGTTAAGCTAAATGAACCTACATCTTTAACAAACGTTACATTCGGTACTTTCTTTATCAATCACAATATCAGACTGAATTATCATGAATTGAACCAGTGAATAAATCAGAAAATCATTATTTCAGCCGGCGGATTGACGGTGGAGACAATTGAAACTGTCTCGAGTCCTGTTGATCTTTCAGGAACTAGGAATATGGGTGTAAAAACTATCGCGGGGCAGCTGAAGTCTGCTAATTTAATGCTACCCTATTCCTTCACTTATCCGCCCTCTGATTTGCCCCAGACTTTGATTATAAAAGGTGAGCCGACTCTTTAAAAATCGACTGAATAACGTACTTAATTCTTGATTCTCTGCAGGATCAGTCACCTTCGCGAGGGAGCCAGAAATCGAGAATATAAACCATCGAAACCTTGAGAAATTATCTGAAAAAATATGGCTTTCAGACAGGCTCTCCGTTCTGTCGAATAGAATATTTATTGCTAGACACATGGTGCTCGAAGGCCCGGTGAAAATATTGGTTGGTATACAATGGATTTTTCCAGAAACCATTTTCTACAATTAATTGCATTTTCTCTCAGGGTTGGGTGAATTCCCAACGCTTTGGTCCTTGGAACGGAACGTCTGCTCGCTTACTCAGTCGAACCGAGCCTCAGGAAATAAACACATATGTGAATTTGAATCGAGTAACATTGCCAAATATTATCGGTGAAGAAATGATTTCGTTAAATATCTCAGTACCAGAAGTATTTTTAGGCGGATTAGGTGACAGCACTTTGAAGAAAACCGGTGCTCAAAGCTTGACGACTGATATGCGCTTCCAGAAATTGATCATTTCAGGTATATTCAGATTCGTCATAATCTTGTACTCGTAGAAATACTGTTGGAAATCATCGATACCACTCGTTTCAGATGACTTGAACACCCGCAGCAAAATCAATGGCAAAAATTTGTCTAAAGATGTCGTAAGATCGGATGTCTCAGAAAATATAATATCTGGAAAGAAAACTGTGCTCTCTCTGTACGCGGACAATATTAACAGTGGATTGAATTTCGCCAATTGGCAGACAGACGTTCTTAAGACTTGGAACACAGGGAACCCGATCTATTTCAGAGGATCTAAAACCTTTGCAAATCTCACGCTAATGAAGCCGTTGAGGTGAAAGATTTTATCATACATAGTCGATTGATGTTTCTCTTTGTGAAGCTCTTTGCTAGAAATCATTCGGAAAAACACTAAACCACTTGTGATAATTCATTGAAACAGAGTGGACGGGCTAGTGAATAATCGCAGAATGGAGAGCTATTTGCTCAAATCATCCCCCCAGGAAATAAGCGGAATGAAGAAAGTAGATGGAAAGATTCATGCGTCAGAAATTATTATAGAAGGTCTAGTGAACGACGTAAACCTGACAACTCTGGTTGAGCACCAGTTGAAGAAAAATAAGCCAGTTCAAACAATAAAAACAAAAATTTTGACGACGGGAGACATGGCGATTACTGGAAACATTGTGGCAAATGGGCTTTATCACGGAGTCGAACTGCATAACTTGAACAAGATGGACTCGGACCTGGAGTCACTCAGTAAACGAATGACCGAACTCAAGAACGCTGCAAAACAAATCCAAACAGCATTATCACGTAAGTAATTGCAATAACTAGCTGATATCAGAACTATTTGAATGAGCGACTGGCAATTTTTATACGAATTTATCTCGAATTGAGAACAGGAAGAGCTTGGTACTGGAATAAGTTAGAATTGGTAGAAGAAAACTCTACAGTTCTGACTCCGATTCCGGGAAATTTAAACTCTGTGGCTTTCGAGGGCCTAGGAAGCTGCATGTCCAAAGATGGAGTGCTAAGCTGTGACGATGAAACAGTTCAAGGTCTCATCTTCACTCCAAACTCAAGCAAAATTCTATTTAACCAAGTCTTTGAGCTGGCTGGAATCCCACTCGTGGTTTTAGCGACCTCAGATCCTCATGGCGGAGTTTGGATCTACACATATGAGAACGTTCAGAAAACTTTTCACCAGATTGCAGGTTTGCATATTGTACTTCGTCTTCCATCACAAATAACTTTTCAAAATCTAAATGATTTGAAAACTTGTTAAAACTAAATGCACTTCCAGGTTTAAATCTACCTGGAGCAACTCAGGCATTCGCAATTACAACGGCAGGATCGCTTTGGTTGGCAGTACAGTTGACCTGGGACACAATAATACTTAGATACGAGATATGGGGTGAATTTGAAGAATATACTTTGCCCGGTGCAAATTTATTCTTGATGGAAATATCCCAGACTGGAGAGCTTCTGATCTATCGATCTGATGGCGTTTGGAGATTAGGAGGTCTCTCCGGACCGCGTCAGTTAGCCAGAGCTCAATTGAATGGAGAGATCAGTACGATTTCGGTTGACAATGATCACTACGTACAATTAATAAGGAATAACAAGGCGAATTTGTTGAAGACTCGTTACATTGGCAACTGAATATGAAATGTAAGTATTACCAGATTATCTAACTAAATATTTGTGTATATTTCAATAATTTATATTACGTTTAGAAAAAATTGTTAATAATTACTGTTGTTTATATTTATTACTAAATATGTATAGTTTAATTCCGCGAAATGAAAAGAAACAAAAAATATTTTCTATTTACTTTTTACTATTTACACAGTTATTAATAATCAATAATTTATACTCTGCGAAAAGGATTCAGATTCGATACGAAAAAGTTCTGTAGAAAATTAATATATTCTATGTGTAGTGTGAATGATTGTTACTATAATGAATATGTCGATGAAAGTAAATGATTAATAATTTACTTATATCTTATAGTATAATATTACCTAGATAATAATTTGTTATGAATTGTTTACCAAAAAGTGTCTATGGATCGGTATTCAGCCACATTGAGAACTTTATTGTACAAAAAATGTGAAGTAGCAATTTTGGAACACACAGAAGGATAGAAATCCAGACAGAAATCGATTTCGAAATGATTGTTAAGTAATAATCAGTGTATTGTACATGAGAGAATATCTTCATTTCTCAATAATATTTTTGCTCAGCATGTATGTTGAATGTTTTGTTTTTGTTTTTTTTTTCACGTTTCCTGACTTTTCATCTTGTTATAGTTTAGCTGAAAAGATAAAATATTGAAAATTAGATCCGGTCTATAAAATGTTCTGCAATGGCGAAATTTGACGAAGTTATTCAACTCACTGTAGCAGCGAATCCTATAACAATTTCGATTTTATCCTACGGCTTAGGCGCGTCTGATAAACGTTCTCTGTAATCCTATGGGAACGGAAATAAAATTCAATCTTTATATCTCTCAGAAAAAAGAATAAAAAAAAAAAAAAAAAAAACTCTGATTATCACTGTATTGGAATTCGGTAAATTTGAAAATCATTCCGCGCATTTTAATGAATAATTTTCCTCATACTTTAATCGCGTCTTTGATTACGGTGACTTCTTCAGTGCCGCGGGCTCTGTCCTCATCAGCGTCTGCAGTCTTGTTTTTATTATCTTGTTTCCCCAATTTCTATGACTCGTAATAAGTTGAATTAGGTGAATATAATTTCGGGGAAATATAAGTTACAGATTTGATGGATCGCGTTAATATTCGCAATTGCGACTCACGACATTTCTCTGTATTTTTTCCTCGTTTCGTTTCCTCTCTTCGATAGCCGAGGTCAGCGCGGTTTGTTCGGCAGGCGTTAAAACCATCAATCGTGGATCCATGAGAATCCAATCGCTGTGTAAAACCTGTTCCATTTTCCATCTCTTGGTTAAATCGGGTTCGAGTAAATTGGCGACAACCCTTTTCACGTGGTCGCTTAAAACGTCAATTACTTTGCCCCGAAATTTCCATCTCCTGTTTGTTTGCTGTTCGTACAATCTCTTGATGTTAGTATCGTCGAACGGCATAGCTTTGTTCAATAATATATAGAGGATAACACCCAACGACCAAATGTCTGCTATTTTTGGATTGTAAGGAGATCCTCGTAGGATCTCTGGAGCCGCATAAGACAACGAGCCGCAATACGTGTCGCTCAATACGCGTTTACCTCGATTGTCTATTACGTAACGGGCAAAACCAAAATCTGCCAATTTTACGTTGTAGTTTGACGTGATCAACACGTTTTCGCACTTTATGTCTCGGTGCGCTATTTCCATTTCGTGCAAGTACTGGAGTCCTGCGATTTTCGTTGGGTTCATTTTTTAAATAAAAATAAAAACGGGAAGAGAGATTGCAGTTTCAAAAGTAACATCCTTGGATATAATATTCATCACTATAACAATAAATATGACAAAATTACCAAGAGCGAGTTGCCTAGTCCAAACTCGAGCTTGGCTTTCGGCTACGGCTCCGTTTTTCAATACAAAATCGAGGAGATCGCCATTCTCGGCGTAACGCATGAAGATGAAATACTTTGATCGTCTTTGAAAAATACTGTGGACGTGGACCACGTGGGGATGGTTCAATTTCACCAAAATATCTAATTCTCGGGGTAGAAATTTTCTGACAAAATCTTTAGGCGCTTTTGACGTGTCCACGATTTTACAAGCCAACGTATTTGCTCGTTCAGGCTCGTTGTCTGGCTTGTATTCGGCGAGATATACCTATATGCATAATAATCATATAAGAAATTCTGTCTTTTTGTGTCATTTTTTTCTTTCTATACATATAGAAAATTCAAATTTAAATTTCATCAACTATATACCTTGGCGTATGAACCCTCGCCTAATTTTTTAATTAATTTGTATCCCCGTGCCGCTAATGTTGCTTCTTCGGATGCTGTCTGATTCAGAACTGGCTGCGACATGAGACCAGACAAACCAGCGGAGGCATTCTAGC
Organism: Ametastegia equiseti; assembly: GCA_963989295.1. Taxonomy (NCBI): domain Eukaryota; kingdom Metazoa; phylum Arthropoda; class Insecta; order Hymenoptera; family Tenthredinidae; genus Ametastegia; species Ametastegia equiseti. Next base: position 9,302,851 of record OZ022397.1, read on the forward strand.
TTCTCAGCTGCTATCATAATTCACAATGAATTTTTCATCACTACTTCTCTATTCTTTAGATTTCCCAAACTGTAAAAAATTATCCTGACGATGTAGATCGAGGGGGATTTTTCATTACGATATCGACAAAACCGATTCCATTCTTCTTCATTCCGTATATAAATTTCTTTCAGACTGGATATTTCATTAATTTTTGAATAACCTCGTGTGTTTAGAGATTAGTCGAATTTAGTAAACGCAATTAATTATACCTATTACGATTTCAATCGTCTTTTGGTTTTTACCCGTCTGCGGTTGTAAATTATTATCAAATAATAGTTTAACGGTGAAAATAAAATAATCTCCCGTCTACGTAACCATATCTGTTGAAAAAGCTATGGAATTGACATTTTCAAATAGTAAATACATACATACAGAAGTGACAGAAAATTGCCCATGGCCTTCCACGACTATCCTGCGAGCGATAAGAAAAAATAAATAAAATTGAAGTACAGAAATATTCAGATAAAAAATATACACGGTAGAGATTCATCTGGATTGAATCCAGGCCAAAGGGCAACTCGTATACCTACATAGTGCGCTACGTGACTTCGCTGCAACTCCGCAATGCGGGAAACACATCGCGGGAGCTAAAACTACTCGAGATTAATATTATCTGTATTGAATAATAAACTCATAATACGATTGCTAGAAAAATGGCAGTTAATTTTCACAGATTTCGATATCATAAAGCGCTTTTAATATTCTTTCCCAGACTAACATCCGGCTTGGTGATTCGACTCTGTGTACAATACAAATATCACTATATATTATACCTATACCTCTAAGTTTTTCACACATTTGTTAAAACACAACGTTACATTTTATCGCTATCTCAATATTTGAAATCGTTCGATCGATTCCATGGCTTGCCATGGTGAGAGTGTGCGAGTACCCTGCAAAGTTGTAACATTATCTATAATCATAAAACCGAGTACGGCCAGATGCTGCTTGTTAGCTGGCAGAATATCGGGAAAGAAAAATGTGCTCAACGTCCGTTAATAATACAATCTCCCCTCGAGTCCTGAATAAAAAAAATTCCGACTCGGTGACTAAGAGGAATTCCTCAGAAGAACCGGAAATGACGACATCGCAGACCTCTCAGGATTCTAACAACCCGCTTTTACCATCATACGAGGATAACTTTATACTGGAAGCGGTAAATATGCAAAAAAATCGTTCGATTTTTTTCAAATATTATTATTTCAACATTCCACATTGTATCGCCTTCGAAATTTGAATCGAGGATCTCGCAATATTAACGTGTCAAAAAAATTCAGACACCTGTAAAAGTTTTGCTTGTAAATATTTCTTTTTTTTTTCCTTCTTCTTCTGCATTCAGGTAGACAAAATAATAAAAAAGCGTTGGAGGATTATCGGACGTACGACGAGGTATGGTTGGCTCGCGGCTTGTTCTTACAAACGAACCATTTCTCCGGAAGATGCAAAGACGTTATCCGCGCTCGGGAACAAGGTCTTGAAAATAATTTGTGTCTTCAGAATAATAACGAAAAAAAAACAAAATTAATCCCATCGCAGCATAGATCAATGAACAATATACTTGTTTTGATATGAATCAGATCGGGGTAGAGCATTCTGGCGAAGCGATCGAGAGAATTGGAAACTTGGCGCAAAAACTCCATCCTAGAGATGTTCCGACAGTCGCTATAGCGGTCTTGACCGAAACTCACACAGCTCTTATGTTGAGGTAAGTCATTTTCCGCCTTGGATAACGGCAACTTGTGTTGCAAACATGAAATGCTGTTTGCAGAGAATTAGCCGATTTTATTTGGAATAATTTATTTCGTTTCACAGGCAACGAAGAGGATTAAAATCTAGTACGAAACCAGTCAAGGATAGATTTCCTACTATTTTTACAATTTCCGATGCTTGTGCGATAAAACGCACTGACTTGATTTGAACTATACCATGAATTATCGGAATATAGATCGTGAGTTTGATTATATTAATGATATAAAAGTTGATTACATGGATAAATAAAGAATAAAGTAATTGAGATGGATACTGATTGGAATACAGTTGATTAAAATGACTTTATTTTCTTAACAGATTTTGGCAGTTGAAAATTTCGCACGTTGTTTAAAACGTGAACAATGGGTAACGAGGTATATTTTCTTTTATAAAATACAAACTAGTACTAAAATTTTTGTATCATCATTATCTTACGCTTGTCTATGTGTAAAATATTTCAGTATTAAAAATACAGGCTCTATATTTAGGATAAGCTATCTGTATGTATAATTATTTTAATTGATAATCAATTAATTAATTAGGTATTGAAAACATTATTAAGGTACTTATTCATAAATTCTAGTTAAACTATATTCTCTTTCTTCTGTTATCTCTAATTAATTATCCTCGGACTGACCTATAGTCTTATTATCAATCAATTTTTTTTTGTTTTCACATTTTAATAACAGCTCACAGTTATTGTTTTAGTTTTACGTAATGTATCTCTTGCAACAAATTTACAAAGACAACAATGTACCGATAAGTACATACATTCGAAATGAAAAATTCATTAAACGTTTTACTTAATTAGTATGCATGAATAAGAATCGATTATAGCTGTCGTTAGATCATAAAACGTTTACAAATCGCTGAAACAAAAGTATTCATAAAATTTACAATTCTATTTGGCAGTATTTCAAGTCATTCACGAACAGACAGACTCTTCACAGATTTCTGAGTCTCTCACTCTCGTTCTCTCTCTCATTTTTTCTGTTTATATGCAACCAATTACTCGTCTATGTTCCGTGTCTTCGGTACCTGGAATAATTTCAATTCATATTTTATTCAGTGCCATTATTAAACTTTAATCCTAAAATTTGAAATCAAGCTAAGCAACGAGTGACGTTAGAAAATGACCGTGAAATAAAGTTAATATTTCAATGATTGTTTTTTTCTCGTTCTTGTGATAACAATTAATTGTTTTGTTTGCTTTTACTTTCCAAGCATAGTCATATAATTTGCGTTCTATTTGTTCGAATAAGTTGAAATAGCATAAACGGAACGAGATTTTTTAACAAAAAAGGTGATAAAAATATTTACAAACTTCAAGCATGTAATGAACTTTGTGAAAAATATACATGAAATGATTTGTTATTTATATTAGTGGAGTTAGACTTACACGAGTTGGAGTTTTTATTGTTTATCTATGTTTTTTTTATTTTATTTGAGTTTTGTTGCTCTCGAGTGAATCTGTGATTTGTTAGAATATGGGTGAGCTGAGATTAGGACTGCCAGGACTTGAAGCAGGCGAACATGGTGTACCTGGTGGCGAAGGATCCAGAGGGCAAACCAAATTCCCATAGTCTACTTCGTTTTTACTTTTCTTTCGCTTCAGTGTAAACTGAGACTTCTTTGGTACCTTTTTGCATTATGGAGGGAAAAAAAAACAAAATCAAAATTAGTCAATTCGTAGACTAATTTTCATCATAGTCGCCCCACGCTATCATCAAAGAATTATTAAAAGATATGGAAACTATTCTTTAAGGATCGCAATCACATCGAATCATGAAATAGGTACAAGCTAGGTACCTTTACTATCGCAAAGACAAGATGGCCACAAATATGGAAAACCTGGAAATCCTGAAAATCTCATGGAATTTTCAACGATCATGGAAATCTTAAAGATTTTATGGTATTCCAATCTGCAGCATGGAAAAAAATCAAAATTAGCCTTCAAAATTGAAATTTCAAATTATTTTTTCATATTTGTTGAGTTTTACTTGGAGCTAACAATTTTTGTAAATTTAAATTTAATGTCATCGAAAAGCCGCGTTTTAGGTGCTGGAAAACCTGAAAATGTAATGAAATTTAATTCCCTAATATTTGTGGCCATCCTGCAAGACTTTTTGGTGTAAAAATGAACCTGATTGACACAACTCAAATTGCAAAATGATTATATTCTCTTACTTTCAATCTAGCCGTGAGAGTGAGAGGAATGAATCCCAAGGTACTCTCCATTTCTCGTTTATGCTGAACCACCTCCCTTCCAAGGAGCTGATTAAAGTGAGTGGTAAGATGTCTTCGAAGAAGAGTCTTGGCCGGAGGAATGCTGAGCAAAGTGGCCAGAAGTTCCGAGGTGAAACGACCTTCGTGAACCATTAATCCACCGTGAACACCTGACCCACGCATATTCGGTGCGTATTCTGCGAGATCAACGACTCTAAGCCACTCCATAACTCTGTGGTTTGTCCATAATGCGACGTATGTTCCGTCAGCACCATTTCCATTAATGGATCTTCTTTCTAAGCTGTCGAAGTTGAAGTTTAGCTCGCGAAGAACCTTGAAAAATCAAGAGATTTTTTTTTTTTTTTTCATGAACATTAAGTCAATATCAAATCTTACTTAAATTCACTTATCCACAGGAATGCCAAATGTAATACCTGAATACCGCGACGTAGACTAGCTGCGTATAACTGAGCGTTTACTCCCAGATTTAGCAAATCTTCGGTAGTTAATCGATGCAAAACTCTGCCATCAACTTTAGCGTTTTGAAAAGCTTCTTTGTACTGCGGTAATCCGATGTCATCCAGCCATCGAAGCACCGCCGCGCTGTCCATCTGTAAAAAAGAATTGAGTGTTTAATATTGATTCACTTTTTCTGAAATTCACTTCAAGGGATAGAGCAGAAAAGTTCTATTAAATTCTATTTACGGACCTGTTCCGCTCCAAAGAAACCGACCGAATTTGGCCTTTCAGATTCAATAGCATAGAGCAATTTTTTTCTGTGCAAAGCGTTTTTAATGTCGAGTTCTTTCTCGATTTGATTTGTCTGCGTTTCTAATAATTTTGCGCCCGTCGCACCCCAGCGTCGTAATTCACTTGCGTAACATTCGAGGCCTAGACGAGACAGCCAGTCTCCAATTTCTTCCATTGTCAAATCGACCAAAGGTTTTGGTGGAATATACTCGGGTTCTGGGGCTGCTTCGCCGATCACTGTTTTTTCCTCCTCGGCTAAAAAGCATTGGAATATTAAGATTCCCAGCAGAAGTGTCGATGTTCAGGTTCTGCACAATTATTTTTTTTCTTATTTGAAAAGCTGCACAAAGGGCCGCGAGGATTTGAGTGGGATATTTTTCAAGCTTAGGAAATGTTAGAAATTCGGAATTGATTTTAAAGTCCAATGCACGCGCCATGCTGTATTCATTTTTGACAATAACAAATTAGTGGTGATAAAAACCGATTAAAAATAAAAGCAGTCGCATATTGTTATTCAGAAGTCTGATATTTTGAATGTACCGTATTGGTCTGAATATAAGTCGAGGTTTTTGTTAATTAGTTTTCCTCCCAAAATCCGCACTCGACTTATACGCGGGGTCGACTTATACTCGGGGCTTTTTTATAAAAAATCTACCTCATTGACTGGGTAACCGTTCATTATCGACCGATCGTCGTAATATTTGACCAATACAATTCACGTTCACACTTTGTGCGCGCGTTATTTCGAATATCGAAAATTCGAACTTTAATTTTTTCAAATAGCAACAAAGAAAAACAATTAACAAGCGAGATATTTCCACTGAACTCTCGAATCAAATAAAAAAATGCAGTACTACATGAATAAATATGCTCCTGTGATAAAATTTAATTTCCCTTGAAAATTGGGTAATTTTTTCCCTACATATCGACCTATAATCGGTTTCTAAAAAAAATCCGTGAAATGAAATCATAAAATTGGGGGTCGACTTATATTCAGGGTCGACTTATATTCAGACCAATACGGTAATTGAAAGAAATTAGGCATTAATGTATTTGTTTATTATAAAAATCCCGTTTGGCTGCAATTGTAAGATTGGAGCTCCTATCGAGTTAGTTTAACTTTGAAATCCAGGCTCTGTTACAACTAGGCTATGGCAGCATGCTTATACTTCGGTTCGTTCGATTAAAACCTAGAATCGGGGCTGATACACATCTTGCAGATATTCCCCTGACTGGAAAAGGGACAGTAGACTGTGTGCCAGGGTTTGAATTCGTGACGACCTTACCGAATGCTACTCCCTTCTTTGAGGACGTTGGGGGTCGAGGCAAACTGCTATACTGGCCTGCGTGACGGCTGAATCTTTCCCCCTGGAGAACGATGAATAAAATAGAATAAAACAAAGTGTTATTCATGCATATAGGTAAATAAAAAGAATCAAAAACAAATAACCAAATGAGACGAAGATGTTGGATTCTGAATTAAGTAACTCAGGGGTACAATCCGAATGGTACTTGATTGAGAAATGTTTTTCGGAGATTCTAGTCCTCTGGAATATCAAGTTAAGAATAGAATATCTTGAATAACGTACATTGGATAAAGGACTGCTGCGTAAGCTCATATTCTCGTGCTCCAGACTGGCCTGTTTGAGTTTCAATTCAGACATCGAACTGAGTAGTTCTAATTTCTGTGTTTCCAAGCTGCTTCTTGAGAAAACTTCCTTTAAAGATAATTCAGGTGTTAATGTTGGATTAAATTTTGCCGACACTATATCCGCTTATCAACAACATAATAAATAGATACAATTTTAACGTTGCACAGCAAGATAAGCTCTGTTATTTGTTATTACCCTTTGCAAAGCCTCTTCCATTTGTCTAAGAGATTCTTTTTTCTCCTGCAATATGCTTTCGAGTTCGTGAATTTTGTTCGACTGAGCATCGACCTGTTCTGAAAGCACTGATACCTCCATGTGTAAAGCGCCGCGTTCGTTCTCCAATTTTCTCAAACGTTCCTGAGGGTAAATAATCGCATGAAATTCAAAACCGTTTTACGTTATTCAAATACGTTTTATCACTTCAAAGAAAGCTCTGCATTACAAAGGGGTAAAGCCAAAAACGTTGGAGTGGATGAAGACAGTTCACACTATGCAATCGCAAGTACCATATTGTTCCAAATATAAGTCGACCCTAGTTTTTGGACCCCATGTCAGGACTTTTTTTAGGTAGTAAGAAAGTACAGGTAGAATTTCATGACAAATTGTAGTCATAAGAGAATATTTACAAATACATCTAAATTCATGGATTACAGTTGTCTCAACATACTTTTATATAAGATGCCGAATATTGGCGGCTCTACAGTCATTCGTGTTTTTCTGCTCAGTTTTTCTGTTAAACTCTACATTTAACTCTATCCATATTTAAAATATCCAATGCTACTATAATTTTTACCCATTTCAAGTATTTTCGTTTCCAATTTGTGAATAATACCAACGCGAAGCTAAAGAAATAGAAATTCAAATTTTCGATGTCTCGGAAATAACGAGCACAGCGGTAGCGTAAAATTCATTGGTCAAATTTTAGCATCAATAAAAAGTCTTATTGTTTGTTTAGTCGGTCAAGTAAATTAGCGAAAAATTTCATTTTCTGTCTCAGTCAGCTGGCTAAAAAAATTCAGAATATAAGTCGTCAATTTTTGATGATAAAATCAACAACAAAAAACCTCGAGTTATGTTCGGAACGATACGGTAACACTAGAAATATATTAAAAATTAAAACATACAATCAGTCGTCTCGTTAATCTATCTATTCAATTATTATTCATTTCCAAACAAACAACACCGAAGTTCGAACCAGGCAATCATCTGTACCTCGGTATTATTGTTATAGCTGTTCACGTAAGGATTGCTCGAATATTGGAATTGTTGATGAGAACAATATAGCTTTTCTCTATCACAGCATATCAGATCATTATGAGATCTAGCTCTTTGATCCCTCTCGCTTCTGTTCCTCAACCGTCTTCTTCTCCGATCCAAAGACCCGGCGCAACGATTGGGATTTCCAGGCAGCGAATTCATGCTTGAAGAATTGCCGCTGGATCGAGTCCCCGCCAAATCTTTGACTAAAGCTGGTCCCTGGCTCTGTGGCAAACAGCAGCGAGGTGCCTGAGCTGTTATGTACCGCATAGGCGATGGTTCTTTTGAAGATCGGTACACAAACTCGTTCCCAGCGCTACGTTTTCATTACAATTGACATGCATTATTTTTCAAATTCGTTTTCCTAGCTATCACGCATACAGTCGAATGAATAATTCAATCAAAAACAACCTGGGGCAGGATGTGGCGTAGAAAGGCGGTGGAAGAGGCGCCAAGTGAGCCACATTAGCCATGACTGAACAGGAATTAGGCATATTTCCTTGGAAAGCTACGGCTCTTGAGTATCCCAACAAGCAGTTCTGCGATATACGTGATAAGATAATGTTGAGAATTTGGAATTTGAGAGTAGTATGATATTCTTCAAGTTTTAATACTTTTCAATCAATTATGTGTAAAAAAATTGATGAATTCTGCTTTAGTGCAGAAGAATAAAGGGTTCTAACTCGTGATTTTCTTTCTACCTGGCAAAGGCAACTCTGGGACCTGCAATCGTTACGTAAATCTGACGGGGGTCCAGGGAGTTCGATTGAAACAGTTCTTGGATAATCTTCAGGATATTCGTCGCAGTGTTCAGAGGTTGAAGATGTAGCCGACGAGTCATAAACTTCAGAAGTTGTTTCTCTAGACGCGTTTCGTTTCATAGTTGACGTTGTGTCCGATGAATCGGACTGCGAATCTGTATTATAAAAATGATTTTACTGTGAAAGATCATCGCTTCGATTCACGCTGCTACAATATGTTGACTATTCTGTTTTCATTTTTTATTCGTTGTTGTTGTTGTTGAACCAAAAATTCTGGTATCAATTGCGTTAAAAAATCAATAAACACGATTTTTCAAGAGTGTGTGACTGGACGCCTGAGTAATTTAGCTGTTTATCAATTTAAAGAAAGAAAAAAAAAAAAAAAAAAAAACCATTCCTAAACTCCAGGAGCTCAAGAGTTCGAATAATTGAAAATGAGTAGAGGAATAATATGGTAAAGGAAAATTCGATATTCAATAAAAAATTTTCACCAACAAATAAACGTATTCGAAATGTCTATAGACGTATGCATGTATGTATATAATCGTGAACGCACGTGCGTAGATTAGTGTGTCCGGGTATATCTATAGCTACACAGGCTTTAAATAGGTATTTATTTGGTCTCGTATTTATAGGAGTGAGATTCCCCTTGTCCTCTCTAAAATCGAGAAGGTCTAGGCTCCAGCGTCTGGGGAACCACGTCCCATCAACGTCTCAACGAGCCGCGTCAGCCTGTCCGCCCATTTCCGATAGCTAATAGAGTTTATTTCGGTTTGCGCGTGTATTTCTAGCGTCAAATAATTCTCTTTTATCTCCTTCTTTTCAATTATAACATTTCTATTACATCAATTTCATTCGTCAAATATTTTCAAATTGAAAAATTGATAAATAGTTAGCATTGTAATAAAAATCGCGCTCGGGTAATATAACTCTTTCGCTTATTTTACGCGGCAACCTTTGGGATAGCTTCGATCTTCCTCCTCCGTAATCGGGTCGAGATCTTGACGTTCTCCCATCAGACCACTGTTCCAAGATTCTTCCATCACTCGAGAAAATCAAATACGCGAATTAATACTAGGTCTGAAATCTTTTATAGTTACAAACAGCGATTTGTAATCCTTAATTACTTCAACGAATCATTAATCCCGTTGAGTTTTCTTAAACAATTAATATCATGTTGATAAAATAGAAAAGCGTGGATCATGTCAAACGAGTTTCAATCATTCAAGTTACAATTCTACTTTGACGATTCTCGTGCGAAACACTTCGGCAAATAATGAAGCAATTCTTTAATCTCTCAATCACGTTCACAACTGTTTTCAATTCCAGATATCCTTTTAGCGGATCGCGTGGCCGGAAGTCGTCCGGGAGATGCCGCGATTCAATTTAACAAGACAACAAACGGTTGAACTTAGTCGGATATTGAGTACGGTAATTGGTGAATAAAACTCTTGAAGAAGTTGGAGAGACAGACTCCCTTCTAACGGACTTCGTCCCGTAAACTAAAATTAACTCGACGAAATCTCTAAGACGCCGTATTTATAAATAGAGATACTGTTCCTGTGCACGCGGCCGCGCGCGCGCAATGCACCGACCTCTTCATCCCGCAATAATTTACAAACTCGTCCAGATGCGGCATCCGTACATGTTTATTAGCGAAATTTGTATTCGGTAGAAATTCGTGATATTTTACACCCTTTGTCAATATTAAAAAGCCTTAGATGCTAGATATCATAATTTTCGAACTAGATAAGAAAAAAAATCGCATAAGAATCTCAATTATATTTACGCAAGATTAGCGCAAGGTATTTTAAATCGCGTAAATATTCAAACGGCGTTTAGTTTTCCGAGGATGTTACGTGCAGCGATTGCTAATTGTGCAAACATCCGCGAGCCTCCGGCCTTCCAGAAGTTTTTTACCGGAAGTAAAACGGGACCGGAAACGAGCCCTTGATAGAATGGACACTTTAATTATGACAAAGAGCTTGTCTTGTTAGTTCTACGTCCGTTTTAACGTTACACGCTACTTTTTGGCTGTTGTTGGCTTTTTCTCCCTTAGTAACGCAGAGCTTCAGATTTTCTGTCCATTCCCTTTCATCTGGGGGGTGGTTTTTCTCCCTGAATCATACTCACTGGTTGGAGCCAGTGCAACAATATATCAACTGTTTCTGCGTCAGGAGGCTGTGGCGGCGACGGAGTATTTTGAATAGCTGATAAAAGGTTCTTGGTAGCTTCCTTCACAGAATCTTTCCATTCAGAGTTATTGTCCGATCCCTCGGCACACGCACCTGCATTTTGAAATAGATCCAACGTTAGAATTCTATAGAAAACACATGAGAATTTCAGATTTCATCAACATTCCAGTTTAGTAATTCACGCTTTACGCGCTTATAACGATTTCAGAGTTTTCTGGAGATGTGTTTTTGTTTCTCTTCTAAAATTGAAGACTTGTTCAAAGATAATCAACGTTGCAGTTTATTTTGGCTCTAAATACACATGTTGGTTTACTTAATAATGAATATGAAATTTGAAATTCAGACCTGATATTATACCGTCCATTTGTAAAAGGGCAGCTTCCAGCATCTTACTGGCTTCTGTAGACTTTTTAGTCAAAAATGAATTTTCACTCGCTTCAGACCCGCCGCTTTCTTCGCCTTTTCCCATCACTTGTTTATTTCCTGAAAACAAATAATAGAATGAATAAAATAACATCAGCTAGATTTTTGAACCTACGCACTTTGCTAATGTCTAAATGATATGATAAATTATGTATATCTATACCCAAAATAGCTTAACAACCAATACATACGCATACATACGTAAATACATACATGTGTAAGTTTGCAAAATTGATGTAATTCGTCAATGAATCGGGTAAATGTAATGAATGATTTTGCGGTACGTCTTACCGTCTGACTCTCCATGGCGTGAATAATTAGCCGATATTATGCGATTAGTCGTAAATTTGGCGTAAATTTTCTCGCGAAGAGAGGTTATTTTGAAAGGTGAATGAATTTAACGTGTCTTGTTTAATTTAGAAGGTATATACGGAATCGGAATCAACAGGTTTTACAGAACAACGCCCAACGGCGTGAACACATCGAGGAACGCGCGATCCCTCCCTCTGCCTTTATCTATTCTCGTTCATTCTCGTTTCCTATATGGGTTCAATCTTCTCCCTTCACCACCATTCAAACTAACCTATGGGTTTTATCTCCCCGTTTTATACCACGGGCACCACGGGGTAAACATGCGTCGGCACATCGGGCTTTTCACCCTGTTTTCGTGCAAATATAATACATACTTCTTATAGATTTTATTGTATCGCGTAAGTAATAGTGGAAATAGTTGTGAAGCAATTGGAGAGTTTGCGTAACTTTCAACCGCGATCTTATCGAGATTAACTACTTGATCAGTAAGAGGTTAATCGCGATCGTTCGAAGTTTGAATGTAGAAAATTCGCTTGGCAGGACCGTAAGATGTATTTAAAATTGAACATTCAAATGGTGCGAAAATAAGCGTTAGTTTTCGATCACTTTCCCTTTCGACCGACTAGTAAATACACCGAGAATGTATTTACGTATTTTTTGGCTTATGTATTTTGATACTTATACAATCGACAGATGATAGCAATAATTAATGAATTGTTATACCTATATGTAATTTGGAAACGCTTTACCTCAAATTTCAGTCTTACGATGACTTTTCTTATCACGAGAACTGGAAAACAAGTTATATTTATACGATGATAAACAATCGTACGTGTGTATACCTAGTATGTAAAAAGATTCGCACGCTTGTTGATACACGATTTTCACAGCCCGTATACTTTTGACGTATCAAATTATTTAAATGATTAAAACTTTCTATGCTAATTTTGATTAATTCTAGGTTAGGAATGTGTCTTTCAGTCTCAACTATTCAATTAATAAACTCGATTAGAAAATCGTCTACATTTCTACTTGCATACGGTTGTGAGTTTGGAAATAAAATGAAACGCGTCCCGAGAACTAAAAATGTAGATAAATATGTGACGTACTTTGACAGATCGTCGAGCCTCATTTGTACCAACTTAAAAAAAATGAGGTTAGGTTTGAGATTTTTCGGTCCCCTGGATATAAAACGTCGATAAAAATCACCGTCATCTGTTCGGATACAGAAATAAAGCTAATAAATGTGTGAAAAAGTGCGTTCCTTAAATTCCCGCAATAAATTCATTCCGTTATTCTCTGGGGGGACATGGGTCGAAAGTAGAACACGGAGTGATACATAAATGAATTGAATAAGTAGGTAAACTTGCGAAGCGAAGGTGGTAGCATGAGAAAACGGATATCTGGCACTTCCGTTACATTTTATTTGTGTATCGTCGTGAAAAGTAAAAAAGTAAAAAAAATCAAAATATGCGAGTATAGTGTGAAATAGAGCCAGTGCGAGGTTAATTAACGCAAGAAGAAGTTACAGGCTAGGCGCTCCTGGAATGTGAGTAAGTATATTAAATACCAAGTTCCGAATATATCTATCAATGTTTTTTAACGTGAAAACCGCGAAAACCTACGTCACGAAGTGACGGATTCGTTCAGAACTGGGACAAAGTGCACTGCACTCTGGCCACTGCGTTAACCACCAGGTGTTTCTATGCCGTAATCGTCTCAGGATTGGGTAATACCTGCCACTACACCTTGCCCAAAGACTTTTCGCATTCTAAATCGTCAAATAATTGATATTCGTATTCTATCAACTATATCAGACGCGAACGCGAACCTCGAATGAAACTAAAGGTAAAAAAGTAAAAAAGAGATTCTCCAATTTTCTTCCAACCCTATTTTATCAAATTTTATATCTTACTGTTTTCAAAGAATTAAAACTGGCTTTCTTGGGCTGAAAACCACTAGAATTTTCATCACCGCAATTGTTTAACTAGCTCGTTAACTTTTAATTTTGGAAAGAAATTTGGCAGTTACGATGCTCGAAATTAGGCCATGATTCATTTTATCGCATTCCATTTGCCCAGGCTAACGCCAAGGCCTCAGGATAGTACAGGGAAGTACGATGTCAGATGGGATAGGGAGCGGCGGTGGGGAAAACGAGGTAGACTCTCGTTCCTCGTCAAGAATCGAGGTCGGAGAATCCTCTAATAACAGGGAAGACGAGAGCCTTGATCCAGACAACGAAGGAGCTCTGAACACAAATTACGACAGCGGAGATGGGGCTGTACCAATATTTCGGTGAGGTATCCCAAAGTGGATGTAAATTGTTAAACAGTATCAAATTTGAGCGAATCTCTCTCACGCTATTAGGATTAAATTACTCGTGAGAAGTTATATCCTGTTTGTTTCTTTGCTAATCGTAAATCTTGTCTGAATTATTTATTTCAACAGATGCGATCGCTGCGATAATTACGAAACTATAAACAAGGCGGCATTTTGCGCTCATCAGGATCAATGCCTGCTAGGCGGTGAGGCTGGAGAAAGTGCTGAAGGCATTGAAGGAAACGAAAATGACGGAGATGGAGAAGAGGGCCATTCGGGACACAGAACTCATAGGAAATTATTCGAGTGCGACGTATGCAACATGAAATTTTCAAACGGGGCTAACATGAGACGACACAAGGTATAAGAGGCCAAATTTCATTTCTCATTAACTCATTTTTTCATATATTTAATCAGTCAGAACCGTTGATAAAAGATATTCATAATATATAATTTTCTATGGTATTGAATTTTCTTTAAAATAATTCGTTATATTTATTTCTATCTTCCAGATGAGACACACAGGAGTAAAACCCTACGAATGTAGAGTGTGCCAAAAAAGATTTTTCCGCAAAGATCATTTAGCTGAACATTTCACAACCCATTCTAAGACGCTACCTTATCATTGTCCAATATGCAACAGAGGATTTCAAAGACAAATCGCAATGCGAGCTCACTTTCAAAACGAACACGTCGGTCAACACGATATGGTCAAATCTTGTCCACTTTGTAATTACAGAGCTGCTACTATGAAATGTCTGAGGCTACATTTTTTCAACAGGTTCGAATCATCTCAAAAAAAAAAAAGTTAAAACATAAACTGCAACTATCGAATTAATTCCTATGATTGAAAATATGAAAAACCGATCTAAACACTAGGAATTTCTTTACTCGATAGGCATGGGATTGATCTGGACAATCCTGGTCCGAACAGCTCCACTTCTCTTATGAATAGCTGCACTCCTGGAGAAGCTATACCTTCGGCGCCACTTTCGGATAGCGGTGACAGCACTGGTAACAGATCAGCAGACAATGCTACGCCGCCGATGCATTTCCTAACTCCTCACGTTGAAATATCTATACCTTACCAAGACCATACGTCGAATCAACGCAACGCCAGTCCTGCACCTTTGAATGGAGACAGTCCAAACAGTCCGCAAAGTGCAGATAGTAATAGCAATGCGCCAAGCAGTAGCCATCATCAGATAACAGTGAACAGCAGCGCTATTCACAGGTAAAAATAAGGGAGATGATGCTTAAGGTGTTTCGGGACACCAAATCGGTATATTTGTATTTAATTGTATTAAGTGATGAGCGTATATTGAATACTAATCACGTTTATTTACTTATCAACTACGATAAATCAACTACGATTAAAAAACCAAAAACAAAAAATCGAAAAATTATAAACAAATAAGCAAATATCAGTGATTCATTTTACGTTGCTTGAAAATGGTAAAAAAATCTGTAATTTTCAATCGACTTCATTCTACATGGGCTTGTTTCGTTCAGAAAACTAATAATATGCACAATTTCACTTTGACAAAATAATTTTGTTTCGTTATAGTTAGTTGAGCATTGCTTTTTGTTGCTCGCAATTTATATCGGTGCAATCTCTTGAGGATTAAACGTTGGAGAACAAAAAAAAAAAAAAATCGTCAAAGGTAAGTCGTGCGTATTAGTTCTCTGAACAAAACAAGCTCATGTGGAATAAAATCGATGGAAAATTACAGATTTTTTATCATTGTGAAGTGTCGTGAGATGAATTACTGATATTTACTTATTTGCTTATGATTTTTGGATATTTGTTTGTTCTAAAGCGTAGCTGATTGATTGTAGTTTACGAGTAATGAACGTGATCATTAATCAATGTAAGTTTATCACTCAATACAATTGAATACAAATGTGACGATTTGGTGTCCTCAAACTCCTCAAAATGCATCTGTTTCATTATCTGATGATGCAGTTTCTTCAGCAGGAACACCGGAGGTTGCGAGGAGGCGATTACTCCATCGATCTCCTTGATTCCTATAAAGCAAGAGCCGAATAGCAATGGGACTGACGATTCTGGAGCTACGTCAAGCAACCTGCCTTTACCCTCGCTGATAAAAGTATCCCCGTTGAAATCGTTGCTAAGGGACGATTTAAGGAGAAAGTTGTCGTCCAATACCAGCGTTAGTAACTCAAGCGGTAATTTACACTCGAGAGGAGAGCCGCCTACGTCTACTAGACCAGATCCAAGAAGCAGCGGACTCCAGTGTACGCATTGTAGAATAACTTTTCCTGATCAGACGTTGTATTTCCTTCATAAGGGTTGCCACAGCGACAGTAATCCATGGAAGTGTAATATATGCGGAGAACAATGCTGCAATTTGTATCAATTTAATTCGCATTTGTTGAGCAAAAGCCATCAGTAAAAAAAAAAAAAATATGTGTTAGACGTTGCAGCAGGAATGCAACGTCGATGTTTTTCTAGATGTGTTAATACCTATTAAATTTGTCGATTTACCTAATAAGAAATCGATAAATTGAGGCAATTTATTATGTTCGTAAAATATTATCGTTGTTTAAAAAATAACGATATATTTTACATTTACCAAGAGAAACGTGATTAGCGAATCTCTTCGGTAATAGAAATTCAAGAGTTGATAATGGTCATTAAATGCGATACATGAATATTCATATACATAAATATACATATATATTATATCAATTCACATAGAGGAGTATAGTGAGAGGCGGAACGCTAGATATGAAGAGAAAACATTTTGGAATGTAGACGAAACAGAGGGTATTACCGCGACGTGTTTTAAAGATACCGAAAGCATCGAACCAATAGTACAAAATATTAGTATCGATATAAAAGAACTTATTTACTGTGACGATACACGTCTCTCCCTCAGATTTGAGCTACTACTGTGATTATTAACCTAACTGTGAATACAAGAAGTTATACGTACATAATCTAGATCAGATTTTAAACAGAGATTGATTATTATTTTACGTGCAATTAAAACGCTGAAAAAAATTTGATTCTTCTCGTGAAGCGTTATCCAAATCCATTATGCTTTGAAGCTTGAAAAAGCTAACATCATTCTACGTACGCTTCGCCTCTTCTTATTTATCTTCTTCTCACTGTACTCTGAAGATTATTTATATTTATAAAAAAAAAAAGATGTTATAAACGGGACACGTTTGTGCCTTTTGAAGAATTTACTAAATTCACAGTCCGTTGTGCTGTCACCAAGTGAACTATCCGTCCATAGGGCTTTAAATAAAATATTCCAGGCTCTATTAGTAGATGTAAATTTAGCTAGGTAATCGTTTGTCTGGTTTGGAGTTAATTTTGAATATTAATCGAGGAATACACATGAATCGCATGCACGAAAAAAAAAATGCTTGAAATTTACCAATATTTATTGATATCGTTGAAAAATTTCTTTTCTTATTAACAAAGCTAATTCCCGATCAACGCGAATAAGGTAGCTAAGTATAAAAGTAGCAAGAGTTATGATATTTCACCTTAGTTTACTTCTTAGATATTAGTTTCATGCCCTCAACTCGCTGTCGACGTGTCTCTAACGGACAATGTACAATATATATATATATATATATATAAATGTATTCTTTTTCAACAACGATTAGCTCTCACGTCAATGAAAATTCGCCTAGATATTTTTTAGAACTACTTTGCACCAGCCTGGGGTGTTTGTACGATTGAAAAAAGCCATCCAGAAAATTTAGAGGGCATGAAAAATCGCAGAAATCTAAATTACTCTCAATAACTGGGCTCTGTGATTGATGATTGACGTGAAATCTTTTCGAATCATATACATATATATATATATGTATATATATATATATGTATATATATATGCATATATATATATATATATATATATACATTTTATGTTCGTTGTTTGCATGAAGTTTTACCATACAAGACGGTAGCAATTCTACACTGGGCCTTAAGCGGAGCGCAACAACTGCATTGCGATAATTTTGAAATTATTTTTACAATACTTAAGTTGAGGCGTTGATAATTTTCAACTAAAAACCTATAGTCCTGTATGAGTCTAGCTTGATAAGAAAAAAAAAAACAAAAAGCTATGCGAACAAATTTAATTGATCCTTGGAAAGGAACTTATAGGGCACAGAATGTTGTCGTTGCGCTCTTATTAGTTGAATAATATCTCTACGTACCAGTAAAACTGGCATTAAATAAAAAGATTATGTACAGGGCACAAGCCGCCGGGCAAAAAATATACCGTATACTAAATCTGTGACGTATGATAAACCCTATGGACTCCTTCAAGGGGTCTCGATAATGAGATTAAAAGAAAAAAAACTACAGAAACGAAGCTAAAGAATCAAGTTTGACGAATTATACATGTATTATGATAATAGGTAATTTCTTGTGATTGAAGAATAATAATTGGATACGGAATGATGAGAGACGGATTATCTAACGTTATTGGATTTAGCTATACGAATGTATAAATATTTTTAATATAAATATTTGTACAGATGGGAAATTAGAGAAATGAGGAAAGGATAGAGAGAGAGAGACAGAGAGAGAGAGAGAGAAAGAAAGAAATATAGGAAAATAAAAAAATTTTGAATAGAAAATAAAAAGAAATAAAGCTTAAATATTATACATAATATTACATGTGTAATATTTAATAATTATATATATATAAATATCAAGATGCTGTAAATGGTTGTAGTTATTTAATAACTTTTCTGTACATCAAGTTATATTTAATATGATTATTATTATTATCATTATTTTTATTTATTAGTAATTAAGTAACTTATTGCCTTGCATTCCACAAACAGAACACAGAATTACCTATATAAATAATATATATATATATTATATACATACATATGTATGTACATATATATGTATACACACATACACCTTAAGTGCGCACGTTAATGGTGCTATTGTAAAACACGAGGCTGACTGAATTATCGAGTAAAAGAAGTAAGATAAAAAAAAAAGAAGAGAAAACAGATAGAATGGTCGAGTTCTTTTTCATGTGGATTTGATGAAGTATATTTGAACTAAAAGTTCGGTTTATCTTTGTCGTGAAATATATCCAGCATCGTTGGCTATATATTTAGAAGAACTAAAATTGCAGTAATGCCTTTTTACCGAAGCATCATTGACAATATTTCAGGTACTTTCATGCATTCGTTATAATTTTGTGTACGTTGGTAGAAAAAAAAAAGGTGCCTACGAGTCAAACGAATTAGTCAATAATTGAATAAATAAATGAATAAATAAATAAATAAATAAAGCCGAATATTAAACGAAAGAAATGATCAGTATTTGAGAGGAGTATATCTATAATAATAATATCGAAGAAAAAAAGAAGTGCCTGGTATTGATCGATCATGAAAGTCGAAAGACAGAAAGAAAGAAAGAGAGAAAGAAAATTCTAGTAAAATTTCTACCTGTGCATGGAAAGATATTGTTGTCTTTTATTGTATTTCCATATTTCAATTTGACTAAAATTTAATAAATAACGTACCTGATCCCCAGCAGTCGGAGGTCGAATATATAAAAATAGGTAATAATATTTCATATCGTTTTCGAGAAAATTTCAAATTCAATACCTACTTGGATAATTATACACATAATAAATTATACGTATTCTAACAAATAAAAAATTTGTTCGTTAAATAACTTAAGGTATAAAATACTGGTTTACAAATTTGAAATTATCTGTTATGTAACTACGAATGCCTTATTCTGTGATTACGATCAAACAAAGTGTAATAAAGGGAAAGAAGAGAAAGAAAAAAAAAAAAAAAACTAAACAAGAACTAATTGACAAGTAATGATAAATTTTGAAAAAGAAGCAGAAAAAAAAACAAAACGAACAAAAAAAGAACAGGTTTAGAAAGAGAATGAAAATCTAAATATAGCGTGATTCGGATTTATCGACTGCCTGGTAGTTTTAATATATAATAATATATATAATAAACGCCACAAAAATATGATGGATGCATTTTTATAATTTAAATGTATAATAATAATAATATAGTATATTACCTATATATTATATATATATATATATATATATATTTCTAGGCACTCGTCGCCACTAATTATTTATAAAATATACCTTATATGATTATATGAATGAATAAATTATATTTAACTATTAAGAATGAAAGAAACAATATGTTGATGTTACTACGGTGTAATGGGTACAAGATAAATACATAATTAAATCATTATGTATTATAATAATTTATATATATACACATAAATATATACCTAAAACTCGTACCCGCACTTTATTCATAATCATAATCATTATCATGTATCCTTTCATTACTAATTCTTCTTCCTCCAGTTTTGATACCAAAACAAGGGTAAAAAAAAAAAGAAACTACGCAATATGAAAAAAAAATGAAAATAAAACAGAAAAGATTTATAACGAAAATGTGGGAGAAAGCATTGAAAATTTGAACAACTTGAATATTATATAATAATGAAGAACAAGGACAAAAATAAGAAAGAAAAAAACAAAGAAGAAAAGGAATATCTGAAAATTCGTGTGTATAATTCTGAAAATTTTTTGTTCTTTCGTTTATTCGTAATTATTATCAATATTATCATTCATTATTATTAATATTATTTCTGTTTGAATTTTATAGTTTATGATATTTCCATATTCTGATGAGATAATTTATTGATATACAGACCGTTTATATTACAAGATTCATTAAAAACTATAAAATAAATAATGAGTTTTCATGTGGGGTATAATATATAGGTAGGATACTCCATGTTTAATTATCATTTAATCATTATAATAATATAAGTATAATTATCAGCGATGTAATATTAATGCATATAATACGATATACATACATGTAGGTATGTATGTATATATCTCTCATAGCTAATTACTTAAATATCTATACAAATACGCCTCTCGTATACATTATACATAATACAAAATAATAAAATTAATACATATTATAGGTATATGTATATAGGTAATATAGTACGATGATCGTATGATAATGATTATCTATTTATAGCATTTAACATACCTATATATTCTTTTGCCTAATAATTCGCTAAATAATTATTATACTATCTCGCAAATAATCGACGCATATTAATATCTTATTGAATTTGAGAGGAAAAAAAACCGCGATTGACTTTGACAGATAAATAAATGTGGTTTTTATTATTCATATTTTTGCTTTTTTTGTTTTTTTTTAATTTTTTAATTTTTTTTTCCTCTATTTAAAAGAAAGACAAATTATTTGGATTTTTCTGATGAAATCTTTCTGAAGAATTTGGTTCTCATATTATCTATCAATACATTGGCACCGTTTAATCATAATACAAATACAAACCAATTCGGTCCTTTCGGCGAACATAAATTTTACGAGAAATTCTGAATTCTTACTCATATTATCATATACGTGTAATAAGGTTAATAAACAGTAATGGTGAGAGAAAAATTTAAAGCTTTCGGCATAGCAGATTGCTTAATAATCCGCATGAATAATGATTTCTAACTCGTAACGAAGGTGGAGCGCAGATGGTTAACGTATTTTTTTCTTTTTTTTGAAAATTGACTCAGGTGATGAATTTTGAAGAAAAAAAAAAAGTTGATTTCCCATCTCGCCTTTAATATCCACGTATTCTTATAATAGTATGGATTAGGAGCGATTAGCTTTATGGCTTAATATACTTTCGATGTTGCGATGTATTTGTGCGATTTGGGCTCTTCTGGTACGCTGAGTCGATCCTTCCTTGTTTTTAACCCCTGCACGGGTCCCAGTTCTTCCGGGTGTCTCTTCGATGTAAAGGTTTCCTCTACCTCCCGCTCTTCCGGCTCTTCGACCTGCTCCTCCTCCTCCTCCTCCTCCTCCAGCTCCTTCCTCTTCTTCTTCTTCTTCTTCTCCTTCGTGCCACCCAGCCACGACCAGCGTTTCCCGCTTCCGGTCTGAAACACCCGTCGTCATACCCGCAATCAATGCCGACAATAATTTTAAAAACCGCCTAACGTAATGGATGAGGGGACACCCCTTTACCCCCTCGAAACCAAATATATATGTATATACATATATAAAAGATATTATGTACGTGTATATGTAGGTACTCGCATATGTGATTGAAACACACACGTGCGGATGTGTCTACTATATAGTATGAATGACAAACAATTAATCGGCACGCCGCAGCATTGTCACGTGCAGCGTTTTAATGCGGTATAGGTATAAGGTATATAGATACAGGGTGTATAAAAATTAGCGGACCATTTCTAGGTGACGGTCGGATTCTGCTTGTTAAAAATAAAAAGATATGTTTTTTTTTTCTTCTTTACGAAAATCTCCTCCGACGCTTAGTTTACAGACGCGCTTTAGAAACTAATAACAGAATTTGCCATACCGCGTCGGAAAAAAGCTGACGATAGCTATATTATACATTGTATATAGCCAATCTGGATGTAATTTCTAAAGCTGATTTATGATTGGTGTGCCTTACCCGTTATCTAGCGTTTGAACTTATAGGCGGAGGTATATAAATAGGAGATTTTTTTAAAGAAATATATATTTTTTATTTTCAGCAGCAAGGAATTCGACGATGTTATAGAGATAGTCAAGGAATTTTGTCACACCCTGTATATATACCGCGTGGTTGTAGATGATATCCGTTTCTTTTTACTATACGTATGTATATAATCACGAACGAACGGCATTTTCATTGATAATTCTACGTGGAGTATATGGTATACGTACAATACTCGAGTATAATACGCATTTGTGATATAATTCGTGGCTATAGTGTCAAACTGTAGATACAGCGGTTTTCAATTCATATGTCTGTAACTAATAACTATAGGTATGTATATTGTATGTGCTTTCTGAGAAAATAACAATGTCGGGTTAAAAGGCGACGTACATCATGTATACTAGGGTGAGCCAAAAAAAGACTAATTTTTTTTTCCCTTGGGTAGTATTTACCATGGAAATATTGTTCAGGATGACGAGCAACAAATTCCGTAAAAATTTGAGCTGCTGATATTTATAATCAGAGGTGCCGCGTCGTGATTTTTTATTTCCCGCATTCAAATAACAAAGTATTAAAAAATATAATCTATAACAAATATAAAAGATTGCTAGCGAAAATTTGATGTTTTTGAGCCATTGTTTCGTGATAAAATATAAAAAATTGTGGAAGTCATCATATTATACCATTTGAGGTGGAACTTTAACCTTGAATAACTTTCAAACGAGTCGACTTAGCGAAAAGTCATATGAGATCTTTTTTGTAGATCGTTCAATTTCCTACAAGGATACGTATTGATTTTTACAACAAACTGATTCGTTAGAACGGAATAAAATTCCGAACAAAAAAAAAAAAAAAACAATTTTTACCATATTATTTGAACGGGAAATAAAAAGTCACGAAGCGGCACCTTTTGATATTATTATTAAGAGCTCAAACTTTCACAGAATTTGTTTTCGGTCACCCTGAAAAATATTTTCACGGTACTTAAGGTAGAAAGAAATTAGTCGTTTTTTCTGCCCACCCTAATGTATGTACATATAGTTATATAAGTGTGAGTATGTATTTACCAAGAAGTTTTTCCAGGTATTGACACCTGGTCTCAGGATCACCAGGGCTCATCGGTGCTCCTGCAGTCAATTCTGCCAGTTCGGCTTTTACCATGAGATTCAATCTCGCTGAGATTTCCTCCAGACCCGCTGCAAACAGAATGAAATATTTTTTAACGTTTAATCCACGTACGTCTTGTACCCACCCGTACCGTGAGCTCCCAAATATGATATACCTAAGCAGGTAATTATATTTTAGGGTGCGGGTACCGAAATTTCGAGAGATCAATATATAAAATGGCAAAAATGTCCAATTTTAATAATACGAATACTAAACTAGCCCGTTTGTTGTATATCTTCAAAATTGACGAAGTTAGCAAACGCCGTTTTCAAACCGGAATTCGGATCTATATAACTCTACAATGAAATTTGTACATCTGCGAGGTAAATAGGTGATAGAATTATCCTTTGCAAATTTCAACAAAATCGGTTTAGCGGTGTGGCTGAAACCGTGTTTACAAGAAATTAGGGGAGGGGGGGGGGGGGGGGGGGGTCACATATACGCATCACTCTTGAAAATGATTGAAATTACGACTACCCAGGTACCAAAACGTGCTCCCTATATGATTTTAAAACTTTTACTCGATCCGACGTTCTATAATGCGATCACAAATTTATATGTATTAAGCTGCCTATACCGTTTTCAACGATGTTGCCTAAAGAGCGGCAGATTGAATTTATACTCGCAGTCTTTTTAGTTATACTTCTTTACAGCCCTTCTATATTTTAAACGATCGCTATTTCATGATATTTTGTATTTCTGGCCGTTAGAAATTTTGTTCTTTCAATATTTTCACCCCCACCCATACATATATATTTTGCTTATTTTCTATTCCGATCGCACCAAATTTTAGCACACGTACGCGTATCGTATTATTAATTATCACTATAGGTATTCGTTATAGTGCCGTATTGGAATGCGGCTGGTTAGATTTTCTGGAGGGGTATGCATAACGTCGTATATATATACCGTATAATATGATAAGTGTGCCTATACTTTGCTATAATAGGTAATGCCATTCAATTTTCACCAACGAACATATCCGTCGACGTATAGAAATTTCGCTTTAACATCCGGCAAAATTATAGGTACTATTGAAAAGACTTTCGAAATGCATTTTGTAATTCAATAACAATAAAAAAACAAACAAAAAATATAGTTAAAATCAAACAAAATAAGAAAACAAATTCTTGGACTTGTATCGATTCCTCTAATCGTAAGTGTAATCGAAGTTTCGTATATTAGATGATCAGATCACAACGGAATCGATGCAAAATAGATGAATAGCGAACTGCTTAGAAAATGAAAAATTGGATTTACAAGAATCGGGGACGCAAACGCACTTTTTTGTGAAAATAACAGGAATTTACGGTGTTATTTACAAAAAAATGACCAAAAGTTCGTGTCTCCCCCCCCCCTCCCCCTTTATATTATGCTATACTGTTGAATTTTGTAAATCTAGGAACAATTTTTTTTTTTCCGTGACTATTCCTGCCCGAGGTATGCCTGCAGTCCGTTATTTACGTCGTTACGTAATTCTATAGCCATAAATTGTACAAGTGAGTCCCGTGCTCGAAGCTGATTCGGTATCGCAACGGAATAAGAGAGTCAGGTCGCGTATTCCCCACAGGTAAATGGGTTGCCCAACGAACGAAGAGGACAAACCCGCCCGCGCCGAGGGCCTAATAAACGTCCGAACGACTATTATATTCCAAAACGCGCGGGTGGCCACTGCACAGCCATGAGTTTAATAGTATAATCTCTCGAAATTTTCGAATCAGTGAAATTTTCACTCATTCAAATTTAGAGAATAGGTAGGTATAGGTATACATAGACATTTTTCCCCCGAATTACAGTTCATGCACGTGTCATTCTTTATTTTTTTCCGAATGTGTTCGTTTTTCCAATTTTATTTATTTTTTCTTTCCTGCTACTTTTGCTCCTTGCTGCAGGTGCGTGCGATATTTGGCAACACGTATATATATATACATATATTATATACATACATGGTATGTATAGTAAATGCCATAGCTTGTTTGCGAACGCGGAGTTCCCAGAAGTCGGTAGATTTTTTTATTTTCATTTCATTTCAATTTTTATTTTTTTTTATTCAGAATACAGAAGTTCGTTTCAGCTGCGAAATACGTGATCGACGCCCTGTCGTCGTTGTTGGCCGGTACTTTTTATCTTATAATTGAAAAAAAAAAAAGAAAACCTCGCGATATTTGTCAACGATAATATTGAATATACATATACGTAGGTATACGGAATATTATACCACATACGTGTATGTAGGGACCAACGTGAAATACTGAGAACTTGATTTCCTCGTATACCTACGCGTCGTACGAAAATATGTGCAAAATTTAATTCGCATGTACGTACATACCTATATAGCATATATATTTCTACGTGATAAATGAAACCTATAACGATATACGTGCCATGCTTTATTACGTATTTCCAATGCATACGAGTATGAATATCTACATACGTATTATCAATATTCGTAATGCATAGAATTACTTAATCGCGAAACGATCCTCACCACATTCAACGATCCGTTCCGAACTAACGTGCACAATTGCGATATTCATATATATACAATATACGCATTATATGTGTGAAATAAACGGTCATTCATATAGTGGATTTTTATCAATTTTCAATAATAATAATCAATATACATGCATAACGTCCAAAACGTTTATAACCAACTTCCGGTTATACGTTCCGCTAGAAAGAAAAGAGGCGAAAAATTCTCGATGATATAAAAACGCGTTGTTCTCATGATCAGAAAATACAGAGTAGACGTTACACAAGTTTAATTTGTACATACATATATTTATGCTAGCTTATTTATTGAATTTATTACAAAGGGTGTCCAGTGACAGGGAAAACCTGGAATTTTCAGAGAATTTTTTTGGACAGAGAATTGTCAGGAAATTCTCAGGGAATTATGCTAAAGTTCTAGAAATTTAAATAAGTGTTGTATTTCAATTCGAAAACCAAATACTGTTGATACTCCAATATTATAATCTAAATTTAATATTTATATCGTACACTTGAATTCGGCTTTAGAAGAAAACAAAAAATCTAACGAATCTGTCAGAAAAGTAGTTATCCATTTTTTTTTTCAACTTCTCCTAGTCATTATCGCCTCTTAACCTTAATGAGTACCGCACGTAATTAAATATCAACAACAATAAGCCAGTAACGATCAGTAAGATGAACATTCTACGAAAAATCTTCGCATTTCACATACAGGGATAATCAGCGATGCATCAAGACTTTGATTCTGAAAAAATTGATAGACAAAATTCCACTGCGAAAAATAGCTAGAATTTTGGGATAATTTTGAAATTCTCAGTTGCTGGACACCCTGTAATTATTATTAACATTATTATCATTATTAATCATTATTCATAGCTTATATGTATGTATACCTATAGCTTTCCATGAACACCGCTCTTTTCAATTCATTACGATTCAACTAGTGTGGGCTCATGCAGTTTAGGCCACAATATATATATATACATATATCTATATATGTATATACTGCATACCGCACTGTATGTATGTATACATATAATATGTTTATAATTCGTGTGTGTGAGTGTTTGTGGAAAAGGGCGTCTTATATACGCGGACTTTTTATACGTTTGAGATTGGGCATAGCTTGCGGGAGCGGTTTGATCGCATACTATGCGTATAACATATATAGGTACTACAATACTCTGCGTGATTATAGTATGATAATAGTGTAAGATAGGGCTACGTCACATCCGGGCGCGGTAGGTCGAGCCAAGGTGAGGCAAATCCGTGAGCAGCTCTCTAATGAAAACCCCTTCTTGCATCTTAACTAACTTGAGGTTCAAATCGTCCGGTTTGTCTTCATGCGGCTCGCATGCATGCACTATAAGCCAACGACAAAACCGAGCTTTTATACCGCAAGATTCAAGATCGAGAAGATAATTGAATCGCGCTTATCTTTTGCCCTGAGTGATTTTATACCTTTAGCTATTTGTACAGTGTAAGGTATAAGTGTACCAATTACTGACCCTTTAACACCCAATTATTGATCCTATAATTTTCTAAAATTTTAAATCGATGATAAGAATTCTGAATGTTTCCGTTACACAAATCAGTTGCTAGAGACTCGGAGAATACGAATTAATTTTTTTCATAATTTCATAGCTCACGGATAAAAAGGAATCATCGAAAAAGGTCAATAATTTGGACAGGGTCAGTAACTGGTACATTTACCCTATATGTATGTACTTTGATCATGAGCTGCGATAACTCGGAACCGCTCAAAGAAGAGATTACTGTATGGATCTATTCATATACCTATATACTTGAGACTAGGGAGAATGTTTTTTTTTTCTTTCGTTTTTTTTTCCTATCGTTATTACGTATATTACACGTATCGCGTGTGTTGTGGCAATTAAGGGTGTAAAATTTGGTTTCAAAGCTTTCGCAGCTGTTGGGGCTGAGTGATTGGAATTTCGGAATTTAAAAGCTGTGAAAGGTGAAAATTTCAAATTTTTCTAATCGCGAATTAGAGTTTTTAGTAAGATTATTTCCCCGAAAGTCTAGTATAGATAGCCAATTGGAAAAACTCCGAGTGAAATTACATCGAAGGTTCAAAATTCCGCAAATTTAAAATCCGAAAGGCCAAATCTTCGAATCCCGGAATTATTCGCACATCAACGTCGTTTATTTAACAGGTTTGCAAACTGTTTGCATTTCAAATAAATCATACGCCCTCATGCCAACGGAAAAATGCATGGGAAAACAAAAATCAAAATGACAGAATAAAAGCGTGAGATTTATTTTTCTCGCATCGTACGCTTGAAAAAGGGTCATATGATAACGTATATATAGGTGAGCTGAAATCAACATAAATCTGAAGGATAAAATGGAAAAATCCTTCGGCTTTCAGCTCACTACAATCATTATTGATTCGAAGATTTCTGAAAATCTGAATATATCGATGGGTCTGCGGAATAACCTGCAGCTATATCTCACGGGCGACTCCGAAACCGCTCTGTGGCCCTATTGACTTGCTATGCAACTACAGAGCGGTTTCAGAGTCGTTCGGGGGATGGATGGTTATTCGAATGATTTTTGAGATTGCTGCTTTTTTAAGCAAAACTTAAGATATAGCTGCTTTTTTAAGCAATTTCTGAGATAGTTGGTTATTCCGCGGAGCCGTCAAAGTATCCAAAATATTTGTAGGGTAATTGCGAGAGAACAAAATTGTTAATCTACACGATTGACACGATTTCATACGCGTTCACGTATTATACCTATATATATATATAGGGTTGTAGAATTATCTCAATTTTTCAATAAATATTCAAATATTACCTGGCTCGAAGTTTCTCTTCATGCGTCGCCATTGCCTCGCGTAAACGAGGGCCGAGCATCCAGCTACAAGAAAGAATACCACGCAAGCACATACGGCGAGTACCAACGCCCCCGTCTGCCAGTCCCACGGGATTTCAGCCTCTTCTCGAGCCTTTCTCCTCTCATGAGGAGGATGAACCCTTTGTTCATGCTTTGGAGGATCAAAAATCAAAGGTTTTAATTCTCAAATCATCTCTTTCCTACCTCAAAATTTCAAAAAAAAAAAAAAAAAAATTTCTACAAATTTTGAACGTCTCGCAGTTTGTCGTATAATAAAAGTTTCTAGTTATATTTTAGCTGAGGAATCATTATTTGTTTGTATTCAATTATTCTGTAATCCTGAAATTTTCCTCACCCCTTCTTCCCTGCTTCCAAAGCCATCGTTCTTCAACAGGGACTCGTCCTCGTCAATAGCTCTAACCTCTTCGTCAGGTCGACTGCGTCCCGACCGAAAGGGCGTAAGAGAATCTTCCCCGGGGTCATCTCGTCCTGGGGTAGCTGCACCGACGTCGGGAAATCTCCATATCATTTTGGATTCTCCAGCAGCGGCGACCTCGCCATTTCTTTCTTTCGTTTTCCTGGACGTTAACCAGGACCAATCCAGCTCGAGAGCGGACAGAGGACCGCACAAAGCGTCCTGATGGATGGCGCATGGCCTCAGGGTGAATTCCGGGGCGCATTTTGTACAAGGTAAACACCGACCGGTATTCGGTTCCCAAAAGTCTAAGCCCGGCTGGCAAATCGGTTCACCGGATATCTCCGTCTTCAGAGAACCCGGAAACGAGCCGAAAAGCACCAGGGTCACTGCTAGCAACCCGCCCGCACCTCCTCTCAGCATCACCTGTACAGTATTCGTTGAGTTTGAGAAAATTATCAAGAATTTTAATCGTAGGGTGTTTTTTGATCGAGAAAAAGCTGTACTGCAGACATTTGCAGGGTAAAGCCCAAAAGCCCGTTTTTTTTTTGTTTTTTTTTTTTGGCTGGATTTTTATTTGCGTCTGATGATCCGAACGTATAGGTATACGTTTGAACGAATTTAAATTTCAAAAGTTATAAGGTTCACCACGATTTTTGATCCACTAAAGTATCTGAAAATTTTCTACAGGTGGAAAATCGAACGTGAGTTATAAAGAGTTCAAAATTGACAAATTTATTCTTGGCCATCGAATGAGCTTAATGAGGTTTGTTGGAACTTCGTGTGGTCTTTTTTTTTTTTAGTAAATTAGGAAAATAGAAACTCGTTTTTCGACTCAAATTTTTGCAGTCATCTTTTCAACGAAATCTTGCGTTCGGAATAGCGGAGATTTTTGTGTCATTCTATTATAGGTTTCGAGAAAAGCGTTATTGATGAAATTGGTAGAAAATCAACGATGTCTGAGTATACGTCCTAAATTTGAGTCACGAGCTTTCGTGAAACGTAATTATTACCATTATTCGTTCCGTACTGCAGTTATTGAGTCCGCGGCGATATTATATTTTAGCGATTCGCATAGTCGAATAATTTTACGCATTAACTTTCATCGAATGATCATATGCAATGGTACGGATTCGGGCCGTTAATAATGTGTGTATTTAAATTATAAAGTATCGCTGTTTTATATGACCGTTTGGTACATCAAGTGCCTACATCTCTATACATACATATACCTATATGAACAATACTCCGAAATGTACCGTATAAAATTGTGTACTACCATATACACGGTTGTGATAAATTTTCTTTCTTCTTTTTTCGATATTTTCGGCATTATTGTATAAATATGTATAAACATATACGTGTATATTATATATACACACCGGAATCCCGATATTTGACGCTTTTTTAAGTTACCGCGGTATCTGTCTAGTCGAGTGATCGCTCGCCGCAAATAAATACTCGCGTTTATACATCTAGGTCTCTCTTCATATCTCACTCTTCCGAGTTCTCAAATTCTCTCTCTCTCTCTTTTTCTCTCTCTTTCCTTCGAGGAGCGATTTCAGCGCGGATGTAGCCGTAATTACGTCGTATATCCGAACCGGAAATGGAGGCGGTTGGCTCTTATTCGTTCGGTGAATATAACGCGATGAATTTCTCGGAGGGTACGCATTCCGGTTCTTTTATTGTCATCATCATCATCATCATCATCATCATCATCATCATCATCGCTGTCGTCGTCATTATTATCATTATCGTTTCGTTTTAATTCGTGGATCCGATTGCCAGCGGCGATTCGAATATTATACTGTCTTACGTATACGTAAATCTAAAAAATTCAAGTTTATTCTTTATTATGCAATTGATGGTAATCAGAAGAGAAAAGATTTTCGGACGGGGGGTGGTATTGAAGTTCCGAATTCCAAAAGTTCGGAACGGTAAAAATTCTGAATTTATTTGAGAAGCAATTCGCTGCAGCAGAGTTTCTTATAGAAATGTTACAGGTCAGAGGTCGGAAGTTCTAAAAAGTCGAAATGCAGACAACTCAAAGATCCGATAGTTAAAAACTCAGAAAGTCTAAAAATCCGCAAATTTAAGGGAAGCTTATATGACAAAGCTGTCAAATATAAACGGCGTTGCATCTCGCGAATCCCGAGGTTCGGATTTTAGGCCTTTCGGATCTTTATCTTCGGGAATTTTGAACCTTCGGTGTTTTTCTATTCGTAGTTTTTCAAATTGTCTACGTAGGCTTTCGGAAAAAATAATTTTTCGAAATAAACTGTCAGCCATAATATGTTGTAGAAAAATTCGGAATTTCTGACCTTTATAATTCGCAGCTTTTGACAAGCGTGCCAATTAGCTGTAAATTGATGTCTCAAATAACCATTACACAATTTGATATATGTATACACTGCATTGATTTCCAAGCGAGCCCATACATGGCTGGTAAGTTTCTCTTTGGTTAATTAGAATTGCGGTAGCATTTCGTGTCATACTTTGCGGCTTGCAAGGCGCTTGTGCCCATAATACTCGATGCAGCATACGTTCTCGTTACTCGTTCTTTCATCCATTCATTATTTCACATATGCATACGATTGATACACATACGATTATGATGAGTCGAAGTGTCGTAATGTAAATACAGTGTTCGTTATCGGATGCGCTTCTTATATTTTATTCTCAGCTGCGGTAAAACAGAAAAAAAAAACAAGAAAAAAAAAATCACATCGACACTGCATCCATATAGAAATACTTATATGTATGTATAATACGTAGGCACATATAGGGATCTTGGGATAAAAGTTATACATATAAGTTTGCCACATACACGCGGACGCAATTGTAATTATTGTATATATATATAGTATATGTACATGCCTACAATAAATCAACGCGAAGCGTTCGTATCGCAGTCTTTGGCCATACATATATAATACTTAGAATATGGGACCGGCCTATACTACCATACCATACTCGACGCTCGCGTTTTTATTATTTTTGATTACCTCAATTACGACTTCGGTCATCGTCCACACTGCGCGATATACACATGTCTAGGTATAGGTAGGTAAGTGTTGCAGGGCTTACGCGTATGCGTGCGGATATACATATGTATATTGTCTGCGTCTATAAAATTCTTATAATTCCATTCATAATCTTCATTGAGAAAAGGAATCTACTTATTCTCAATTTTCCGTTGCAAGTTACGTATGTATATGTATATATGCATATATGTATTATAAATAGATAAATAAATGGTTAAATATTGTCATGAATACACACAAAAAAAAGTACTGTGAAATTTACTATGTGAATGGTAACTATATGGCCAGCCCTTTTTTTCAGTAGAAATTGCAGCAATTGTGGTGTTTGGTACATTGGGTCAAGTAGCTTCAATGTCTATAATGAGTAAATGTTACCACAATTGTTGTAATTTCTACCGAAAACAAGAGCTGACCATATAGTTACCATTCACATAGTAAATTTCACAGCACTTTTTTTTCCGTGTATATTAAACCGGGAATTTACACGGCAACTTGGTTTTCTCTCTCGTACACGTTTACATATACGCTATGTGCTATATATTTATACATATATATTCGTATATTCCTCTATGATAAATATCGATATATGTATACCTGCTGTATACGTATTTTTATAAACATTCGTTATATACATGTATATTCATACACACAAACATATATATATATATATACGTATATATAGAACTCTGGACATATACCTATATATCTATATACTTACGCTGTTTTCGGTGGAGTGCGGTCTGTCATGATGTAACTATTTGTTGCTTTAAAAATATGTATTCCAAAAAAATCGCCTATAATATATTTTCGATTCTATATACTATTATAGATTTCAAATCACATTCTTCTGCACTTCACTCCGGTATACATATATATTAGATATTATAGCTGCACAGATACATCGTATTACACGTATTATGTTATATCCTTTTGCCGTATTTTACCAACGTATTTTTCATTACAAAAGTTATCCTTTTTTTTTTTTTTTCTCTTTCTTTTCGGTTTCTATAGACCTACTCAGTTTTTTGAAACACGCGCAAACTCACGCACCTCGGTTATATTTCGAACAAAAAAATATATAATATATATATATATATGCGTATGCAATCATTGAC
This sequence comes from Ametastegia equiseti, assembly GCA_963989295.1. NCBI lineage: Eukaryota > Metazoa > Arthropoda > Insecta > Hymenoptera > Tenthredinidae > Ametastegia > Ametastegia equiseti. The sequence continues at coordinate 9,336,184 of OZ022397.1, forward strand.
ATTACTATATTATTATTATTATTATTAATTTATTATTATTATGATTATTCACGTTTACTATATCCGTAGCGTATCCTTTTCAGTATTTAATCGGCTTACTTTTTTTTTTTAATTTCATCTATATCCCTTAGAAATTTGTTTCATATCGTGCAAAATATGAAATTCAAAGACCGCACACGGTTTTATATTTTATCCTTTTTTCATTCCTTCACATGGCGATGGGGGGGGGGGGCGATCAAGGGCTCCGCGTACCGAAGAATCACATTTATTATTGTTACTATTATATTATTGCAATAATGAATAATATTGGATCTCGATTTTGCGGTTGGTTTGTAGTAAAGAGTTCGTTTTTCAAAGCTGAATTAAAAAGAGGATAGAGAGATAGGGAAAGAGAGAAAGAGAGCGAAAGAATCTCCTCTCTTTTAGGCACTACCGATAGCTTGAGTCAAGTCGGTTGACTGGCTGAATGGCTCTTTGGCTCTCTGGTTCTCCTCCACTCTCACGGCGCGATCCTCTGGCACAGAGCTGCAACGCGACTAGTTTGACGGGTTCAACCAATTTCCGCCCACGACTAAACGCGTCGGGCTCAGGCTCAGACTCAAACTCAGACTCAGAGCTCAGAGCTCAAGACTCAAGACTCAAGACTCAAGCTCACGATCAGGCAAAGGCAGCTTCGGACGAGAAACCTTCGCCTCGAGACTCGAGAGAGTAATAGAGAGAGAGAGAGAGAGAAAGAAAGAGAGCGAGAGAGAGGCTGAAGTAAAAAGAGAGAAACTAACCATACGAAGGAGGGAGATTCTCATCATTTTCTTCTCTCTCTCACTCTTTTTCTCTCAACGTCAGGAACCGAAAATTTCGGAAGCTTCTTTGCAGAGAATTCGATAGAATATTGATAGAATTACGTTGAGACAGAGTTACCGATAATTAACCATTTCCCTACAAACAAATGGGGTATTCGTGTCCGCGGTTAGTGCGGTTTGTATCAAATCACTAATTTTCCCGCGAATTATGTATGATTCTTCTACGATTAACTTATATAGGACATTAAAATTTTCCTAAAACAAAAGATACAGATATTGATCCTATAAAGTTGGAAGTATGTAGTTTTTTTATAAATTTCTAAGGGATTTTTCGAATCACTTTGAATATATAGGTGAAAAAATCGTCGCGGTCTCGAAAGCCCCATCATTATGTTTGTGGTAATCGAGTGCAGTTTTTCACATGGTTATAGGGTATAGGGAAAGGGTTAATAATTGTCGCTTAATTATTTCGACTAAGTATATTTATGTTGGTGACAATCGGCCTTAAAGTAACGTTTTTCAGTCCATGTACACGAAGATATACCTATACTGCATATACTTATGCTATCGCTCCATTGATTACAACTATTTGTACAACGGACTATATGCGTACACATACCTGTATATATATATATATATATATAAATGGAAAGATAGGAAATGAAGGGAAACATATATTCGAGACTGCCTTAAGAAGGGCGAAGACAACCCTTTGGATCGTAAAATGACAATTTTTCACGTATGAATGAATATTGCAGGTTATTCGAAAACGATTCATGCGATTACATTCGTATATAGATGAGACTTTTTTTTTGGGGAGAAGGGTGAACTATGCGAGGGGCTAGATCGTTTCTTGATCGTGCATGGATCGTATTATGCAGCTATAGTGCCGACAAGTATAATAGACCACGTGATTTTGTGCAAAGACTATAATGAATTCATATCTCGAACGTTATGCGGCTTCAAGGATTTCTCTCTTAATTTCCAGCGTATCCCCGTGCCCCGTAACGTATGCGTATATACCTATACCTACTCTCGAGACCGTCTTCCAGTCGGCAGGATATCCCTACGACTATTCTGAGACTTTCGTCCGCGGACGTAAACCGCAGCATCTGGATTTCCTCCGTCATTTGGCCTCTCGCATGTTTCCTTCTAGTATACGTATATACCTCCCTAGTCACTTCCCATTTACGTGCAAGTGTAGGTACAACTTGTAATAACCGAGACCTTTCGATCTTTTGAAATCTTCTTCTTCTTCTTCGTCTTATGTTGGATTAAAATTTTTTAAATTCATTAAAAATTATTAATCCTTCGTGGTCATGATGGGTAAATTTTACCCAGGCATCATTTTGGGTAAAAAATATTTAACAAATGTATTAGTTGGGATTTTTTCGAACGAAAAGATGCATTTTTCGGACTTATATATACATTCCAGATAAATTCGCATTCGTTTCTACTCCAAAATCGATCCTCTTCACAAATCGAAATAATTATACCTCTTTTGAAACGTGTTCTACGCCATTATTTTTTTGTTTTCCTAAAACTATCTCATCTGACAAATATTCCAGTTGAAATGTAGTTTGAATATATTAAAAATTCAGAAAAGTTATGATATTTGGAGTGAAAAGATGTATTTTTTGACCAATTTATACTTATCTACTTTTTTTTTTTAACATGTGATTTAAATTTTGACGTAACAACTTGTCACACATGTTTCAGAATGTTCAAAGTATAATATTTTCAGTATTTTTTCGATCGCGATCGGACTGATAATTTTTACACAGCAACCAATTTGAAACTTGGCTGGGTAAATTTTACCCATTACGTATTACCACTAAGTTATTCTACAGAGGTGTGGCCACGAAGGGTTAATTATTATCGATATATCTGTATGTATTTTATTTTTGATTTTGATTTTGATTCTGATTTTCTTTTCATTCAGCGTTGCAGTTCGGAATCTACAATGAGACGAGAATAAAAATGAGACCATATAAACAAGCTCCCTCTTTGTACTCGGTGTCTATTCCTCTCCTATGCGCATATAATATGCGGGTCTATAAATCGTGGGCCGGATCTCTAAGGCACGACTGTTCGATGTTGACGGTCGACTGTTATATGTACCCTGCAGGGTTGAGATCGCTTCCCACGCTAAGGGATAGGTTATAGAAACCGGGGAGGAGGCTTTCGGGTTTATAGGAACGCGGGGCTGTAGGTAGTCGTCGGACTCGACGTAAGGCTGCACGATCGAGTATGCAGTAACATAGGGAGTTGGGAAGAGCCCAGGGTACGCGCCACGCGGCTTATACATATACCTATACGCGCGACCAACTCAAGGCGTTCTCCTCTGCTCTGCTCTGCTCTGCTCTGCTCTGCTCTGCTGGAAGAAAAGGAAGTACCGAAATAGACCAAATATTCTTCATAATTCCGATAAAAAAAAACCCGCCGGACGCCCAAAATATATCGCGGGCGGAAGCTGCTCCACTCCACTCCGCTCCACTTCACTTCTTCTATCCGCTATATACATATGTATACATGTGAATATACCTACACCAATATATGTATAATATATCTTTGAATTTCTTGTACAACTTTAAACGTCGAAGACTTTTCCGCTTTTACCTATACGTCTCCGTCCCTATATAACCTGGAATTTTGGAAATCTCACATGCCCGCCGAGGCTATCCTGAAAATATATTACGGAATTTGATGTGAATCGACAGATGACTGGGACACACAGGAAATAATTTCATAAAATTCTATTCCCGTTAAAAAGCATGGGATAGAAACTTTTAGAAATTGATAAATATCGCAACGTATATTAGATCAGATTTTTTCAGCACGGGGAATAAATGATCCGTCTTTATCATGCATTTACTTTACAACTTTGATTTTGTAGTCTGAGTATATCGGCGATTCATTTTTATTGTATAAAATATAATCAGAATTCTCGATATACATCGTGCAATTATTTATTGTAAAATTGGCATTCTTATAAGTAAACCATAAAGTTGTTAATACATTTTGGAGCAAATAACTCTACTATTATACAATTCAAAGTGTTTTTATCCTGTTGAGATCAATATATAGGTTTTCGCAACTAGGAATTTAATTGTAAAAAAAAATATACATGTATACCTACAGGGGAAGAAATAACGGAGTCAATTCATACATCGTGAGACATTTATTTAATTCGAATCGGGTATGTCTATAAAGAAGTGTGTAAAGGTCGAAGTTCGAGCCTACGATAATTACAAACAATGTCAGCTTAATTGCTCCTAGTTAAAACACTTGTGAGAAAAGAATTGACAATGTTCATATTAGGGTATACGTCTGTATACCTACAGTAAAATTCAACTAAATTGTAAGCGTAGTTCAATATACAGTTATAGGTATAATACATGTATGTACATCCCAATTAGACTTTCGAACGTTTCTTATTATCGCCATACTTTTTCAAACGAAGATTTCACAACATCGTATGTATAGTGTACTTTTCAACGTACACACACGACGTCATACTACTGATTAGGATTAATCCAGACAATTAGCTGCACAATTGGCCGCTGGCCGTTATAAGAACAATTCGCTGTAAGCTCTCCGGCGTGCAAGAAATGGGCAAAGACGCGGTTGACTGAACCGCGTGTTCTTTAAACATAACGCAATTTCGTAATGAAAATCTTCGCCTTTTTAGACCCAATATTACGCGCCTCTGATAACGAAAGATAATCTGAGGTCATATGTCTATGTAAACAGTAAATAATGCTACGTAGAAACAATTTTCTCTCTTTAAATAAGTATAGTCAGTCCCGTCTAGGGCTACCCCGATGTTCTTTAGTCCCTGTTTCGATGTAATCCCCTCGCAGTTTCACTTAATTGCCGTTATTTTCCACCTATTCGAATTCATAATCTGTCATTATTACGGCAACAATGGTAATTACCGCGCTAATAGACGGTGGCTCCCTTGTCACAGTGCGGACAAACAGTGTAACAACCTATATAGTTATCGAAATAGTCGAGGACGATCTGACGAGGAAATTCGATTTTGAAAACTTCGTTTCCACAGATTTGAAACACAGAATGAGCGCCAAAGCCAATGCCAGGTCGAGTGAGTAGCTTCGAGAATTAATCCAGACCTCGTGAGACTAGATTCTTTTCTCCGTTCTTTAAAATATCGCGTTTATTCGATCCTAACCTAAAAACATTCACTCAATATTTTAACACGGTTGTTTGTTAAATCAACGGAACTTTTTCCAGTTTTCCGAATCAATTGATAACTAATTAGAAAGACTAAGACACGTGATTCAAATTCTGATTATCGTATCCATAACCTCGTCACTTTTTGTAAACATAACCTAATTTCGTCAAACACGTATACAATAATTAAAAGTCACTTTTCTTCGAGGTCTGTTGACACAAGGCCAGCTTTAAGCCACGTGATTATCAGATTGCAATATAAGACACTTGAATGTTTTTGAAAACAAATTTTTTTTGCGCAATACGTGCGTGGAAAGATACTCTAATCAGGATTTTTATGAAAAAAAATATTCCACAAGTTGTTCCTAATTCGATGAATCCGAAAAACCTCATTTCAGTATCGTCGAATAATTTAAATGACGAGACGTCAACGCGAAGGGCGATTATCACCGTAGGTTTGATATTTCTCACCTCGCTAGGGGCATTGTTTTACGCCTACGCGAGTTTCCCTGATTTGGCAGAGTGAGTTGAATTGGATATTTAGTAATTGGCAATCTCCTAGCAGCTGCAGATGTTGTAGTTTATTGATAATTTCAGGGATGAGAAGCAGGACATGAAGCTGCCCTTCGACATCGAGGATGCCAAAAGCCTTGGCAGACTTTTAGACAGATATAAGGATAGATATTACTTCCAGGTTCTAGCTGGCCTCTTCATCACTTACATATTGTATCCTTTTTGTGGAGAGTTGTTGTTACAAAGATGAGTAGAGGCAGTAGAATCGACCACCTGATTTATCATATTTTTCTTACATTTTGACCATTTATTCCGGTTCCAACAGCCTGCAGACCTTTGCAATACCTGGATCTATATTTTTATCAATTTTGTCTGGGTTTTTATTCCCTTTTCCACTCGCTCTGACTCTAGTCTGCATGTGCAGCGCAATTGGAGCAACGCTGTGCTACCTTCTCTCCTCTATACTCGGGAGAAGATTATTGTACAAATATTTTCCTGATAAGGCCAATGAATGGGCTGTGACTGTGAGTCTGATAATATTTCACCCTGCAATGGTCTTTTTAATGATTCAGACTTCATAACTAGGAATTCTTTCATTTCAGGTAACAAAGCACAAGGATAATCTGTTGAGCTACATGTTATTCCTCAGAATGACGCCGCTGCTACCAAATTGGTTTATAAACCTTGCTAGCCCAGTGATCGGAGTTCCTATGATGCCTTTTACAATTGGTACATTTTTTGGAGTAGCTCCGCCGTCTTTTGTCGCGATACAAGCTGGCCAGACTCTCCACAAGCTGACCTCGTCCAGGGATGCTTTTTCTTGGAATAGTATCATCGTACTTTGTTTATTTGCGCTTTTGTCTTTGGTACCGGTATTACTGAAGCAAAGGTTTAGACAGAAATTTGATTGAACTAGAAGAAAGATTTTTTTCAAATACATTCCTTGTGAAACGGTATTGGAGAGTTTGAAGTTTGTTAAATATCTAGTTAAAATTTTCAGCCATATTTATAAAAACTAATCATGTTTCTTTGACAAACATCTAACGCTGCGTATTCTTACGAGCTATTGTCTCAAAATCTGTTTGTTTTAGATTAAGAATCACTAATCAGCTATTCCTGTTTGAACAAATAGTTCAAAGCCACATCCCGCTACTATCTGTTTCACAATGTAAAGCCCCGATAAGTTTTCCTTCTATCAACTCATCGGTATGCCATAATTTTGTTACGATCTTATCCTTCTCTGTTGACGTAAGGGACTCGTATTGATTTCATATATGAGCAATACAGTTGCGATTTAGAAAATTGTTAGTTATTTATTAGCTAGATAATTATAAGTTAGTTCAAATTATTGTATTATAGTCATCGACTATTCGGGCATAAAACGAATCTTTAATTCTCTATGAATCAAGCAAAGTAATTTATTATATGGTCGCTCAATTAATGCTTAAACGATCAGATTATCAATTAATTTTGTTGAAGCTCTCCTAGTCTATGCTCTTATTTATTTAAAGCGAAATTTAAATATGCATTACTAAGTGTTATTCGTACATCTTATAGATAAATTCAGTCCAACAAAATTAGCCAATATTATTAAGCAGCTGGTTCTATTCCATCGATCGGTAATCTTATTCTATTTGTAAATACAATCCGGAGTGAGATGAGTACATGTGTGTTGTGCGGTGATAGGATAATATGTGTCTTGTTTACTCGTTAATAAAAACCAGATGAAAAGTATAAACCATTTATATAATATATAATATACTGAAAAACGGTATACACAGATCTTTTTACACTTACATTAACGAATTTTGAACCAAAAACAATTGTTCTCAGGCCTTAAATACGAAATTTTGATTATTTGTACTTTATAAATTACAGTTACATTAAAATTCAGCAAAATGAGGTGAGATAGCTTATCGATATCGAGGTAGAATTCGCCACAGGCAGACTGACTGGTCTCCAGTACCACCAGTTGTACCATACTAAAAGAAAAAGAAATAATATTACATCATATCTTTCTCAGACGAAGTATAATTTTTGTTATTAATCAATCATTTTACATGTTTTTTTCGCCGTCAACAGGATAGTCAACGATCTGCATTCCTGTTGGCATTCGGGGCTTGGTACAAGCCTTATTAGTCTTTCACCACTTCCAGATCTTAGTATCACATTGCTGCATTCTGAGTTTGGCTGTAAAAAATTTATCTGTATAAATTACGGTGACAAAACTTGGAAAATTTCTAATGACGGTTGAAAAAAGTGAAAATAAGAATAAAATCAATATAATTACTAAAACATAAGCCGGGGACTTTGGCTCCTCAATTATAACGTATTTCTCTGTGCTTTGGCCCCACCAGTTCGGCGTTGCCAGAGGCTTAGGGAATAGTTTTCTCAATATTCGACCAGGCTTCATGCGGGTTATCCTCCAAGTTATTCGCGTCTTTCTGAACCTCGTTGGGTTTAGATCTAGTCTTTTGGTCGCAACGTCATTGATAACGCTGAAAATTCAGATTTGTGTAATGAACATGGATGGATCCCAGGGCATTTTAATCCACTCGATTATACCTGTAGGAATTATTGTTCGACGTTACTCTGCCAGCGTCTTTGTCAAAGACAGTTTTACTGCTGGCATATATTCTCGCTATGTCTTCGAGGCTCACTTCCCTCACTGACTCAGACCTGGTAAACGGTAAGCCGACGTTCAATGACGAGGAAAGATTCAGACCAGTGAAGTCCGGAATCGAATTTACCGAACTACAAGGCCCACAGTCCATGTCTGAGACTCGGAAATACGGATTTTCCAACAGACACCATTCGTCGTACCATTCTAACAAATAAATTTTTATCCATTAAACGTTGACTGAAGACATTTATGGGGAAATATGAGACTGGAGATAGAACAGCGTGCAAACTTACCGACCGTAATAACGTTGCAGTATATCTATAACGTGCGAATATATAGATATAGTGCAATGTAATTACAGTCGGTAAGTTTGCGCGCTGTTTTATCCCCAAACCCAATTTGATGGCTCACAAAATCACCCAGGGTTGGCTGTCTTTAAGAACATTTGTGATATTGTTTGCGGGTTGTAAAATGTTTTATTCACCAGTGAGAGAGGGGTACTTTGTTAATATCGGTACCGCTAATTGGCGAAAAAATTTCATCCCTGGGTATATGAAGTTCTGTGAATTTCTCATCAACAGGTTCATCGTGGGCGGGTGATTGTAGGATAGGATAGCGCATAGAGTGGAAATAATTGTGACGAGGAATGTGTATTTTATGACGGTTGTTGAATTTGAAGTGGTTTTTCGTTTGTTTTGCATTTTTTCTAACGTCTGAAAACATTCTTCAAATATTTTGTTCACTTTAGATTCCGGAATTTTGTTCTCTTTCGCGTAATTTCTTATTTCACGAACTTTACGATCGTACGCTGATAGATTCACCATCGTCACCGACTTCTTTTTTCATATATTCGATAATTAAAAACTCATTGTCTTGATAAAAATTAATATAATTTACATATTTCACTCTAAACTAAACTACGCTAACCAACTCAAGTGACTACGAGTGACTGACTCTAGCAGACAAGTGGTTGACGTTCAATCGAAATCACAACAATCAACAGTGTCTGTTTTATCGACCGGGAGCGTCAGTTCGTTTTCATCACGGTTCGTTCTCGTTGCCTACACTCTACTACGCTCGGCCAATAGCTGGTGCGAGTATGTGATCAAGTTTGGAGAGTATAGACAACGAGAACAGACCTACAGTCTCTCTCAGGTTATGCAGCGAGTATTTGAGAATTTAGCTTCTGATATTCGACGGCAGATGGAATAAGGGGTTCTTTGAAGGATTCAATGCCTAGAGAATTGAATCAGTTTGAATTTTATCGAAATAGAAATGATCACAATTTGATCACATCTTCCTGAAAATTTGTATTTCACAATGAATCTGTACAATATTGAGCCTCAATGCTAATTGAATATTATTCGAAATTTCATCCCGCGTTGAATTAAGGTGTGTGCTTGCGCCTTGTCATATCCAATCCACTGTTTAGTCCAGGCGATGGTCACATTATAGGTATACTAATATAAGTCGCGAGTTTCAATTACTACTTTTGCGATAATCAGTTCGAATTTTCAAAGACTTCGAATCCATTACTATTTTACCTTTAGATTACCGATTCCAAAAACAGCTAAAGTCGATTTTTTTTTTACTACTGACTGCAAGCCCATCTCTTTTCTGTTATGTTTTATTTAATCGCCAATCGCTCATTGAAAACTACGTCGACACGACGTTAATTTCATTGTTGAGAATTCGTTGGATTAAAAATTAATAAATCGATAGAGATGATTAGTTAATTGGGTAACACGTACTGTTTTCAAAAGATTGAATATTTAAATGGCTTGGAATCCGTGATGAGCCAATCGGAATTTCGAGAATTGACACGGATTCCTATATTGCGGAATGATCGGTATTTATCACCCACACAGTGTGCAATGTATGTATTGCAAGACCTGTTAGGATCGCCTGCACATTATGTCGTTTCGTGTCTTGAGATCGAGACAATTCGCAATTTGTTTTTGTATGCATAATATTTTCTCAGTATAAAATTACGAACACGAAAATAAATAACACTGCCTAGTTTGAAAAATAATCAAGATGTTCGATCCGAAACAGTGATAGTTATTATATAATATACCTATTTCCAAAACGTTTAGAAATATATTTGCTGCATGGGGCAATTCCCTCCAACTTGTTTTCGAGTATATACCGACTCCGTTTCACAAGTCATAAATGATGAAAGATTTATTTCACGTTTTGTCCACAAATCCTGCTAACCTTTTTCCAAACGCAGTTCGAGATCTACCGTTCTCCAATATATTCTCTTCTTTTCTACCCGACGAATTAAGACATTCGCCAATTGATAGTCTCCTTCGTCTTTTTCTTTTCCTCCTATTTCTCTGACTCATTACAACCTCGCTTAGCGAAAGATTTGTAAAAATCGAAATTCACGATTCTCGAGAGGATAGTGACGCTTCAAACCCCTTTTCGCAGACTGAAAATCGAAGTGATTGCAGCTACCGCGTATATCCCTGCGGCCAGTAAAAGACAGCCTTGAACCGCGTGTCCTAGGATCAAGATTCCTGAAAAATGAGCAATTTGGAAGTGCGATAATTGCAACAACAAAAAGAAAAAGAAAAAAAAGAAACAACGAAATTCAAAGAGTCAAAGCCGCGTTTCGGAAATTAGCGATCATTAGACACGTGCCCATATAGAGCGAACTTACGGGCCAGAGGAACGATCGCCAAAAGAGCACAGCCAACGATTATATCAGCAGTGTTAGAGACGCCTGGAGATTCTCTTGGCGCCATGACCTGAAGAGCAGCTGCAGCCGCGCCGCAGCCAATTCCTAGCCCAAAACTAGCCAGAGTCATCGAATCCAAGTTTGTCGAGTTCCAAGTGACTGAAGTAAAGTAACAGAAAAAGAAATCAATATCTAGAGAGCCTCAAGGCCGAGATAATAAACTCAAACCAATTATGTGTGTCAAAAGTGGAAAACCACTGGACGTAGGTACTAAAGTTGCATAATCAATTATATACTGAAGTCACAAGTTGGATAAAAAATGTCGAAAAACTTGTATCCAGTTATTTATGTAGGTATATCATCCACACGAAGATATTATATGAATATATTAACTCACGGCAGAGAGCCACAGCCGCGGAAAGTGGCCCGACGACAAAAACGTATTTCGTTTTCTTAGATTTTGCGTAAAGACCCAGCAATGGGAACTCCGCCAAAATTTTCGAGAATCCGCACAGGCTGATGAGAAATGCTTTCTCCTGCAGTCTAACGTTTGGTAAAAGATAGCTGGCAAAGATCGGCAGAATTGATATGATTATTGTAACGCTAAACTCATCTCCGAGCCGGAGGAGAATCGTCGTTACAAATATCGTGTAGGCGAATGGTTTCGCCTTGATCCTCGGATTTTTAGTTGTTTTTCTCTGCTTTTCTCTCCCTTGTGACTTTTGCGAGGCTCTCTCTTTCTTCTGCGAGGGTAATTTCCGGTCCCCCTCTTTTTTCTCACAAATTGCCACAGTTTCCGCAACTGCACGTTGCATCTCATGGTCTCGCTCGTGATCACTTTCGTGTTCAGCTTCCTCTGGAATACCGGGAAGCACTTCGACGTAATTCGAAGGTCGAATTCGATAGGAATCGTACTCGATTACCTTCGAAGATAGCCTGAGTTCTTGCATCTGGCTGTTCAAAGGTGTTTCTGGCAATACTGGTCTGGAAATATCATTCAGAAGATACAAATCGGTTTGAAGGGAATCGTGAAGATCTATAGTGAAGGGAACTCTTGGGTTACTGCAATTCGTTACGTTTATGTCCTAAAGTTTGGAGAAAATGCTGCAACTTACGTGGGTCGAACTGCGTCACTGCGTTCTTGGTTTTCTGACCGATCTTCGGCGATCGGTTGGGTAAAAATTGCCAGAGGCACAGCGTGCAGTGTGATTCCAGCTAAAATGAGCATCGCGTACCTGGTGCCCAGACTTTCTACAAATGAACAAGTCAGTAGCGGCCACAGGGAAAGACCGATACCGGAAATGCCGGCGCCCCAAAGCGGCCATTTGGTTTCGTCTTGAAAAAGAAAGAAAAGCAAAGTTTGACGAAGATTCTACTACCGAGAAGATTGAAAAGTACAGTTTTCGGAATTACCTGAGTACGATTTCATGAGTTTGAAGTGGAGACGGACTAGCCCCATGCCTGTACCACCCAAAATAATGTAAGCAGCGTTTCCGAGGAACATTCCATGGCAGGAAGCGGCGATGATGGAAACGGTGATCGTTGCAGCTCCTAACGCGGTCGTCATCCGATCTCCGTAACCCCTCAAGATCGTTCTCCAGCCTGGTTCTAATGATCAATCAGATAAGTCTATAGATTCCTAGTTGTTGCGGAATCGTTTGGTGATCGTGTCCCCTTAATATTTTGCCAAATACGCAAAAGAAAATGATTCCTAAACGGCTGCTGAGTCGCCGAAAATTCGTAAACCCGTATATTTAAATACTCGGGATGGTCAAACGCTGATTCGAATCAATGAATAAAATTAGCGACATAATCTCGTATGTACATGGCTACTGTTGAATCCATGTCAATGTGAAGCTGGGTTCGAAACGGGTTTTATTCTATTCCGCGTATTGATCATGAACTCTTTCTCAACGGTAGCTAGATAGCAAGTCAAAGTGCTGTCAGCTGGTGTAATGTTGAGAGATAATAAGACAGAACGCGAGTCAGTTCAACAACGTGAATATCTGGAAAATGAAGTTAATCCTTCATTTTTTGAAGAAATTCCATTCCGATGGATTCTACATCGTGCTTGTGTCCATCAATTTTCAGTCGTGGGGTATTATTCATAACGAACAATATATACCTATAGTGGTGTGGAAAGATCAGTGTCATGCATAGTATCACGGAAAAATTCGTCATTTGTGACGGTCTATGAAAGGCCGAGGTTTGAAAAGTGATACGTAGAAAATAATAAGGAGGTAAAGTTTGTCACTGTAATATTTTTGTTATTTCAATATTGCTGATAAGAAGTGCAAGAGTAAACAGTCTCGATCAGTAGTCATAAAACTGACTCACACTTGTGAAGACGAAACCTTCGATACTCGTGACTTTTTACCACCTACCAGGATCACGAAAATCTTATCACCTGACTAATTCCAATTTTGGATAAACCGTGTTTGTGCCAAATGGCCTAATCCGAGCAATTGAAGCAATTGAAGCATTGAAGAATCAATGTTTTTTCCCCCGAGCAGAAAAACTAAAAGTTTCCATTAGATGCACACGAGTTTGAACTAGAAAAATATTTTTTTTCGAAAGAACCAAATCGCACCAGATATTTGACGTGTAGCTGCGTAAAATAAAGGCACGCATATCCTGATCCAGTCCAATTCCTCCTTTCCAGATGACTCGGCTTTGATTTCCTCGCTCGCGAGAATCCCTTGGGCAAAGAATACGCCTTCACTCAGCACCTGTTCATGCGAATCACAATATACCCACGCACGTCCTTATTTGTTCGAACTTATGTATCAGTTGTTAGTAATAATGGCTGTTGTGCAGATGAATATAACTATCGACGTTCGTATGCCTTAATAATTAGTTAACAACCGACTCGCTCGTATGTTATACCTGCACCGCAGACACCAACGAAATGAGCTTCCAGCCTCCAGCTGACATCCTGATATCCGAAGATGAATATTTCTGCTTTCTTTATGGAGTTTCCGGCATGAAGGATGAATGAATATCGATAACTTAGAGCAAGTTCCAGTCTCCCTATTATTTAAACACGAGTGTACTAAAGCTGCGCGACGAACAGTGGCCAAGTATCGAATGATCCGGGTGAGGGGATAGAAAAATCTCCGACAAGCAACGATATATCAGTAATACTCGCGTGAATTGCTGATCTTATCGATATCCCGAGTTTTATCTTATCGCGGCAAAGGTCTCCCGTAACGTTGACGATGAGCGATGAATGTATGGAGATTCGTCACCACGTCATTAAAAAAAAAAAGAGAAAAAAAAAGGACAAGTTTTCGCGGATTCATGTGTGTATCTATACAAATGCACAATATCTACCTTCGTCCGGACTCGGTAGTGAGTAGCAACTGGTGCTACTGCAGCCACCGGTATTTCATATTACAAGTTTGACAGCTTAAGGACAATTTTTCTTCGTTTCTTATTTACTCATCAGAGTTTATTTATTCGGAATAACAAGCGGTGTATGATTAGAATGACGTAAGAACAGAAGTATTGTATTTGTATTAAACTGCACGAGTGGCTTATGGAATACTGCCCACGGTCGTTGCGACCTCAGAAAGTCGTTTCGATTCATCGTTAGACTTGCAATTCCCAAGTAAACTAGTAACAGGTTCTCAAACTAGTTCATTTTCGCTTTTGAGATAGTTTTCAAACAATTTTTGAACGTCTCCCCTTTTGGCTAGCTTTATATATTTTATATGGGATTACAAAATGGTTGAGCTTTTTCACGACGTGAGAATTGAAAAGGGTAATAATAAGCCATTCGAGATTTGTAGTGTTGTGATCGGCATATCAATTGAGTTGTGACTGATAGGTTCACAGGTGCAGAATGATTAACGATCGTATCTAACTAAGGGGGCGTTTGGACAATGGTTATTGACTGAAATAATAAAAACCATCGACACATTCATAAAAGTTCTTTTATTGAGCAAATGGAGACAGTAAATCTCGGCACAGGCCTAATACAATTAAGATAGTATTTAATGTAGTTCAAAAATATTTGCGCAGTTGGCTTTTTCCCGGTAGGGTGTGTCAAGAAATCGCTACATTTTTATTTTCAAACCGAATAACGATTCATGCCCAATTTTTAGTATTGACCCTCTGCAAGTTTATCGATGAAAATCACGGTACATAATTGTATCGATACGTCTCTATCCTCGATACATCTCCGCTCGATAAACCTTACTAGAAGATTTCCTACTGTCGGGCTCAATTGCTCTGATTAGATTATAGAATTCTAGAGGCTCTGGTACAGTTTGCCGCTGATAATATTAGCGCATTTTTATTATTTTCGTAATTGAATTTTGGCCTAATTCTACTCTTGTTTAATAAACTATCGAGTCCTAGTGGACGCCACTGTATTTTTCACGTAAATTTCGCATCGGTATTGGTCCCGCGATTATTATAAACCACGAGTAATAAATATACATGTTATTCATATCTCGAATGATTAATCGATGAATTCTTTACCTGACATAGATGAATGGGATGATTTTGTGATTGGTATCGAATAAATATTTGAGAAGCTTCTGGTTCTTGCTGTACAAAGTAGCATGTGGCTGAGCAGAAATGCTTTCAAGGAGCTTTATCTCAAAGCTCCGGTGCCGACTTCCGGTCTGTCCCAAATCCGGTTCTGCAATTGTATGACATTTTTTTATTAACGTACCTAAATATCCAAGAGATGCTATAGCATTTTATTTAAAATCAGGGGCAATATCCGAATATTATCGACAAAATTGTTTTCCGGGCTTCTCTGATGCAGACTTGCAGTTGTCCGGAAGTTCATTGCCCAGCTGATCAAACAGTTCTCTCTCACAAGTTATTGTGCTCTTTTATGCACACGATGGAATAGCGTGTGAAAATGTTATCCTCAATTTGTTTATCTGTCTTCAAGGGTCAAGCTCAAGTATTTCATCATCTTATCGATATTATAATAGTTATAATTATACAACGCCAACAATGGTAGCACCAGTAATAATCAATCTTACCGTGTTTGAAACAAGACTGTTGGCCTGTTTGAGAACGACTTCTCTGGCATTAGCAACCCGAGTCGAGAGCAAAGAAAAACGCGTTCAAACTCACAGCATGGCTGTTCAGCTTGATACTGGCCACTGGGTGAGATGTAGGTAGCTCAACTAACGTGCGAGGTGATAAATGTAATTACCACTCCATATACTTCGACAATGGAGTGTGATTCCGAAACCGGAGCGTGTCACAAGCAAAAAAAAGTTCTGCTGAAGATTCGTTGCAGTATACCGTTAAGAGTCTGGACGCAGAATCGATATCATTCGACGATTTTATTACAGCAATCTACAGTTTATGATTCCTGAAGAAATGCAGAAAAGTAGAAACGAAAACATAATCCCAAGTAAAACGAAGGAAGTTGATTGCCAGCGTGCTGTTCTTAGTAGATCAATAACTTTTCTTGTCAGCTGCGTTAATGAAATCCTGGCAGGAATCGGATGCGGCACAAATTTTGGCTGGACCAAAGGGCAAATAAAATTTTTGAAGTACTTGCGAATTCCAGGATGTGGAGGAGCCTGATTTGTACTGCAAAACTATTGTCTCGCCCTTTTTACGGGGTTTCTGTGGAATATATTTGAAAAAATGTCCTATCTTATCGGTCTTTTTCTCATTAGATATTGACTTATGATCGGTATACAGCTGGGACTTTGTGGTCCTGTTATCTCAGTCTATACTCTGCCTATTCTATTTTGCTCACTATACCGTGAAACGCAATTTCTTACACTCCGATCGTCTTTCTTATCCAGATCCAATTGTTAACGAGTAAATATTTGCACGGTGTTATTGCACTCTGTGGTTCGATCTAGTTAAGAATCGTCGTGGTTCCAGAGCCCGAAGCTTCGCTTTATAAAATCTTCCTCGTGCATATCCCGCGGAATGAGCAAACGCCCGGTTTCGAACACTAAAATTCGATACTTAATTTCATCGCGATTATTCGCCTCGATCCGCGTTTTCCGTACGTGACGGAGATTCGTTCGCAGAAGCTGGGACTGTCAGGGTCAGAAGTTCGTGATTTGAGACGAAAACAAACCCCATCCGCAGATCTGATGTAGTTAAAAAATGGCGAATCGATCGTTTCAAAAATGTTATCGATACTGTGGAAACCTAATATAATTTATCGAGCTTTCGTTATAGAGGGACGACTTGTTGATAGTTAAGTATCGATCAAAAATACATTCAGATAAAAATGCAGTCCCACCGGTGGGCGGGAAAAGATATTTTAATTTTATTTATTTTTTTATTCTTTCTAGTCGAGTGATTTGGCACGGTTTGTAGCACGTCCAAAGTCCGAGTCGTGCGTGAATCGTGGATTGAAATTGAAAATCGGACGGTAAATTACAGGGATCATAAAACGTCGTGAGACAAAAGGCGGTAATATTTTTCTATAATTGGCCGCAAGCTTTCGAAGCCTCCCGAAGTAACCCCGCCGATGAAACATATATTGTACGAGCGTTGGGAACGGAAATTTCAAATGCCTCCATAAACGTCAGTCGGAACCGTTAAGATTAAAAGCGTTAAAATTTCCATGAGTGGGTTCCCCCGTCTTGGATGGCCAGATTACCAGCAAGATTCAAATTCGCCCTCGCTTTACCGGTTTACGAGCCAATGGACGTAAACGGAAGCTATTCCCAGCTCGAATTGAAAAATCCCACAATCTTATTGGAAGCGGGTTAATTATGTCTCGTTGCCTTGTTTCGCAATGCGGAACCCTGGATTGAACGATAAAATTTTAACAGGAGCCAATCAGCGATATTTTTTCGATTATTAGTCGACCGGAGATTACCTATACTTCATTTAACAGAAATAGTGAAAATTCTATTCCATTCTGTAATTGATTGAAATAACTGTAAAGGTTCATTGATTCGATAAGTCAATGAAAAATTCAAGGATCATAGTTTAAGATTAACGCAAATTCGAGAATTCTCTGACGCAGTGGCGTCTCAAGAACGTCATCACCGATAACCAGCATTTAGTTTCTGTACCGAAACGGAAGAACGAACAATATAAAGACGTTTGTGAACGTGTCGCCCACTAACACATATCGGTATCGGTTTTACCGATCGGCTAACACCCACGTACCGATGGAAATTCATCGAGAACGCGAGTGAGAAAGAGAGAATGAAAGATAAAGATAATCAGAGCCAGAAGGGGGATATCAGGGGAAAAAGCCAAGACTCGTACTCATCGAAAGTTGGGTAGGTTGGGACTTGGTAGTGGCACGGTACCGATGTCACACACGTCGGAAACTGTACCCGTTTCATTGTTCACCGTTCGCCAATAGCGCAGTCGTGTAGTCGTGCCTCAATCCCATCGCCACGAAACGGTGGTCCTTCATTTTCATTAACTAATTTATTTATTGTTTTCTTGCGTATTTTTTGCAATCAACGACCCAGTGTATTTTCCCAATTCAATTCGAAAGAGTTTTTTTTTTTTTCAAATTATTTGTGCCTTACAATTCGCGGTGCACGCTTAGGACGTGTTTGTTGTCAGCTATAAAATACTCGAAGAACTATTATGCAAAACGTCAAAGGATATATTTTAGCAGTTGCCTTATTCCTGGTAAGATTTCCATTCTGTACCCAACCCTTTCCAAGATCATTCTTTCCTCTAATGGTCGACCCTTCGCACTTCACGATACCCTCATCCAGGTTATACGATCTTTAATAGTGACCGTACATCATCCTGCGTCCTATCAATCTGACGAATTTTTGAAAGACATTTTTTTCGGATCTGTTAGAACAAGAATAGTTGATTTCTCGTATCGACATCAATTACTCGGAGTTCTAAGGGTTGATGAGGGTGGAAATCTTGTTTCGACTGGAAGTTATGTCGTCGGGATTTTTGAATCATCGTGTCTTTAACATCATGATGAGATCAGGCATAGCGGCCAAATTCTAATTGTTATTTTCCGAATAACTATAGGTGGAGAAGTAGTTGGAATATTTCAACGGCATCTTTTTGCTTTTTACGTCCAACGCAACTACATACGTCGTCGCGGTCGATTCAGTTTACGATCGGTTTCAATCGCGCAATATACATATAACATCGGCAGCTGGAAAGATTAAATGACGTCCTCTACTATGTAATACTGTGCGAATAGTCGGAGATCATCGGCAGTTATCATTATCCTGTTACACCTGCAAGGCTATGCGATTCATTAATTTTCATAAATCCATCGTCCTCGGTTACTGCAGCATCAGTCGCACACGTAATCAATCCAGCATTTCACTTCGGCGTGAAGAAACGATAAAAAAAAAAAACTATTGCGCCATGATCGTCAGGTGTAAATTTTTCAATGAACAATACATGCGGTAATGATAATCTCTCTGCAGATCACAACCGGAGTAGAAAACTGAACTAAACTGTCTGGTTACTGGGAATGCATAGCGATAATAAACGATAAATATAGTTTTTTGTTTCTGCAACATTTGCAGCGCTCGATTTGATGTTGCTTTTAGGGTTTTCAAGCCACATTGACTGCTGACGATTTCTTATTTTACATGCAATTACACGGATTTGATTCGTCGATGAGTATTATACGCCAAAAGCCGATAGTTGCCTTTCATTGTTTTACCAACGGGATCTTTGTGCGTATATTTGAAAATATGAAAGCAATAATACTCGGGATACGTTCGAACACATCACGACCGCGAATATTCATGCGAATAGCACTGGTCGATTTGGGTCGCCGTTTATTGTATTGTCAATGTGCGATAACTGGCACGTATCAGCGCGAATAATTTCTGCACACACGCATACAGATTTGTTATTCGTTTTGAGATTTTTTCACGCGTGAAAAATAAGCTCGAGTAAAAGCTCCGCGGTTCGATTGCGATTGTGCATTATTGCGCTGTGATGACGTTTTCTGAAATTTTTAGTTATTTTTGACGCGATATTTCCAACTATTTCTTGGACAGTTGCTTATAGCGAGAAGTCTTGGGATTTTGATATCTCCAAAAATAGATTTATTCATGGAAATTTTAAAACTTTTTAAGGGGTGAGGCGTAGTAAATCGGACAGGTTCATTGTAGAGATTTCTAATTAAATTTTGGAATGCCGGTTGGGCGTATGTGTACAAAGCAAACAGTCGCTAAATCATTTTTCAATTGCGATAATGTATACGAAAGCATTGAATCGATAATAAATCATTGCCACGCGATTATTTGCTCCGTACATTAAGCACGGAATATTTTTCCTCCATGTGTTATATCTCAATCTGATATTTACGCTAACTCGCGCTTGCCCTGCTCGTGATATCCGAATGCGACAATCGGTTATTGGAGCTATTTATTATGGCTCACACTCGCGAGTCCACCCGATTCATTCCAATTTCAACGTGTCTTATACTCACGCAATCTTTAGTTGTTTTTTTTTTTGTTTTTTTTTTATAATTTGTCCTCGCACATAATCATGCTCAAAACAGGAAAAATTCCAAAACGACAGGCAGGAAAATCATCAGAAAGACAAAATACCTTTTCATATTCATATGATAGTTTTCTGCATTTTCAAACAGGTATGCTGTTGGGTGAATCCGAATGACGCAATCCCATATCGAACACGTCCGCGAGTCAAAGAGCAGGTATATATTTTTGTAAAGGGTCTAATTGCTAATCATCCTTGGACCACCTTTGGCTTTTCGATTTTTCAAACAATATTCTTCAACCAATTGCTAAGGATTTTTGTAAAATTTTTACAGCGAATATTGCTCCCGACACGGAGGCACTTGCGTACAATACTTGCACTATGGGTTCTTACTTGAAATGGGATTTCAAAAAAAGCTCAATCACTTTTGGAACTCTTTTCACCTTGTTTTTCAAATCATGGCACCAATGTATCTCGCAGCGGAGCTCCTGAAGTTTTGCTGTCGATCCATTTCACTCGATGGCTATAAAGACGCGGGTGAGCTTTGGCGCTAATCCGCAGCGAATTCGGAGCTTTTTGCTTTTTTTTTTCTTCTCATTTCACTTAAAGGTTGCTTTAATTGATCTTTTTCTTTTCTTTGAACTACCTTGACTTACCTAGGTCTTCTAATCGGTTTAATGAGCCGTTATTGAGATCTGCAACGATGAAAATGTGACCCGCCGATCTTTATTCCGCATAGTATAGGTATATACATCCATCAACATCACTTTCTTCTGACTGATATCCTTGCAAGGTATATTTTTTATTCTCTTTCTCTATAGTTTTGGCTATCAATCATCATTTATTTTTTCTCTTGGTATTGTGCACCTTCATGTATGCCCAGTTACTCGACTAGAAAAATCGTTATTCATTACCTAATGTATAGTGAATATTGTACAGGTGGACTACCGGCCGGGCAATAGGGCCGAGGCAAGCGCTTTGGAATTTGCTCACCGTGCAATCGGGCAACCAGACTTCGGGGCCGATAAGAAACCGGCTCTTTCAGGTGGTGGTAAAAAGTGGAGGACCTTGCAGCCTCCGCGGAGTCACAGGGGCCGCATGAAAGACGAAGATGAAAACGTGAACGTGAACATCAACGTGAACACAAATGAAGTGGGCAGGATTAAACGGCCGATCGGCCGATTACCCAAGATCGGCCCAGTGCCTGGTAGATTCACTAAAATCGGCCAGTCAGATAGTAGATTGTCAAAAATTGGTCAATCAAATGATAGGTTCTCAAAAATAGGCAAATCAAAGAATCGACTGGAGATAAGGGACGACGCGGAAATGACACAGGATAGCCACAACGTATCGAAAACGAAAATAGAGATGCTTAACACAGAAGAGATCAATTGTTCCCAACCTCACAACGAGGATGACAGATACTCGAGTAGTTTTAATGTGAACTCATCCTTAATCGCTCTGAATGTAAGCGACGACTTTCAAGTCACCGGCGAAGAAGGTCCGAAACAATCCAGCAGCGTACATGTTGGCGAGGACATCACCTTGTGCTGGATAGAAACAACAACCATCAAGGAGGACCACAGTGTCCATCCGGTTCAGAGACTTGTGATCAGGGAGTACACGATATCCTTCGAAAATTCGGCAACCATACCTAATCGGTATCTGGAGTGCATTCAAATTGAGGGAGAGGTGGATGGGAAGAATAGCACCGTTCCAACTTCTGCCCTCTTCGAGGTAATTGATGAAAACACTCACCACAGTCGTGTGGTAAACTTTACGACTGTCAGTCACTCCGACACCCTGACGGTATGGCAGCACAAACGAGTACGCTGCGGCGTTGGTCCGGTTGTGACCAAGACTGTCATTGAATGGCCTGACGATAAATTGACAAGAAAAGACGCTAATCCCAAGAAGAGAGTTGAGATCAAGGTGAGCCCCAAGATTCATAAACTGACTGCTCATCCCACCGATACCGAACCCTGCACGACGGACAATATCGACTCGGAACTGAATTATACTACACCAGTAAGTCTCTCCCCCCCTGTGGACTGCGGCCCTGGAATTACCTGCGATAGTGACTGCGTTAACGGAGACTGCAAACAGCCGACTGTCACCAATGCAGGTTCGGAGAGTTCAGTTTTCTATGATGAAATTACTCCATCTTACATCACAACCACTGACGCTGATGAAGAAATTGATAGAATAACAGACACGACCGATGATTACGAATCTACCGAACCTTTATCGACCCCTGCGACAGAGGGGTTACCATCGGTCACTGATGAGATGATAGATTCCTCGGAAGAAATCATGACTCCTGATTTTTCAACTACTATGCAGACTAAGGAGGATGATGCTTTCTACACTGAGAGACCTGTGGAAGATACTACAATTATTGACAGTGAGAATTGGACAACAATGTATGGATTTGAAACATCAAGTTCTATGGCACCCAGTACGGTATTGAGTGTGACCTTGACAAACGAACCTGTGACTTCAATCGAAACTGGTAATCAGGAGGTGGAGGTACCGGATTCTTCGGAGGAGTCGAGTTCAGGCACAAGCGAAATAGAGGAATCTTGTGAAAGTGGGGAATCGTGTACGGATTATTCCTCCGAGAGCTCGACCACTTCTTCGGAAGAATTTTCAACCAGTGAAGTGGAAAATATTGACACCACCACCACCACCCGAGATGGTGAAACGGCTGATGTTGGGGAATTTTCTACGACACCTACGACAGACGCTTCAGCCGTTCAGACAAGTGAATCCACAACTCAGGATGATAGTGACTATTCATCTGTAGAAGAGTGGGACACCGCCACCCCGACGACGCAATCGCAAAGCAACATTACAGTGACGGAAATGATCGAAAGTCGCGATACGATAAGTGATGTCACGGATAGTAGCTTCACAACGACAGAGCTACAGAGTGACGAATCAACTGAAACATCGATGAATGCGAACCAGACGGATTCAACGGATAGAATATTTGGAACAACGACTACGTCGACAACTATGACAACATCAATAAGGAATATCATCACTACATTGAATAGTATAACGAATGTTGACGTTCCGAAGGACGAGACCACAACTGGATTTGATCTGACGATATTCAGTACCACGGAGGTCTCTGCAACTGGAGATGGTGATAACGACGAAGATATAACGAACGAAACTTTGTTAACCGATTCTACGAGCGAAGCTTCAATCACGGAAGAAACAACCACTGAGAAAAGTTCATCGGGGTCCTGCGAGAATAGTGACAGTTGTGATTCCAGCTCAGAGAATGAGAATAACAATATCGTTGTCCCTGGAGAATCGTCATTAGAGGAATGTGACAACGAAAATGGAACTGTAACCTGCGGTCCCAGTTCAGTCAAGCCAGAAAACACCACTGAGATTTCAGACACGAACACGACAGATGTGACCGAAATGACAATGACCATGACCACTGAGACAGGTTTTCCCACAAGTGACGGTCCATCAACTGCATCGCACAATGAATCGACTGTGAAAGAAACTACGATAGATGTCAGCGGTTCGGGTGACGGAGCGACTACACAGGCTATTGAACGAGACAGTGAGACGACTACCGAGGAAACCACAACCGAGGAACGTTCTTCAACAACTTGCGAAAATAGTGAGAGTTGTGATTCCAGCTCCGAGAATGACAATGTGAATATAATTGTTCCTGGAGATTCGACAACGGAGGAATGCGATAGCGAGAATGGAACCGCGACTTGTTTGCCCACTTCTGTGAGGCCAGGAGACACCACTGAAATAATAGACATGAACACCATGGATACGACGCAAATAATAATGACGATGACCACTGAGACAGATCTACCCACCAGTTACGGGCTATCAACTACACCAGAGGGTGATACGGTTGTGAAAGAAACTACAGTAGACGTCAGCAGCTCGTATGAAGAACCGACCACGCCGACAATTAAAGTGGATGGAGAGTCAACTACGGAAGAAGTCACCACCGAAAAACGCTCGTCAACAACTTGCGAAAATAGTGAGAGTTGTGATTCCAGCTCTGAGAATGAGAATGTGAATATTATTGTTCCTGGAGATTCGTCGACGGAGGAATGCGATAGCGAAAATGGAACGATGACGTGTATGCCTACTACTGCTACACCAAAAGACACCACTGAAATAGCAGAGATGAACAGGACTCATGTTACCGAAATGACAATGCCGATGACCACTGAGACTGATCTACCCACGAGTTACGGGCTAGCAACTACACCACGGGGCGTTACCATTGTCCAAGAAACTACAGTGGACGTCAGCAGCTCATATGAAGAAGTGACTACGCCGACAATTAAAGTGGACGGTGAGACAACTACGGAGGAAACCACCACCGAGGAACGCTCTTCTACAACTTGCGAGAATAGTGAGAGTTGTGATTTCAGCTCTGAGAATGAGAATGTGAATATTGTGCCTGGAGATTCGTCGACGGAGGACTGCGATAACGAAAATGGAACGGTCACGTGTATGCCCGCGTCTGCGAAACCAGGCGATACCACTGAAATATCAGACACGAACACGACAGATGTGACGGAAATTACAATGACCATGACTACTGAGACAGATCTTTCCACGAATGACGGTCCATCAACTGCATCGCACAGTGAATCAACTGTGAAAGAAACTACGACAGATGTCAGCGGTTCAAGTGACGGAGCGACTTCACCGGCTATTGATCGGGACAGTGAGACGACTACAGAGGAAATCACAACCGAAGAACGTTCGTCAACAACTTGCGAAAATAGTGACGGTTGTGATTCCAGCTCCGAGAATGAGAATGTGAATATAATTGTTCCTGGAGATTCGACGGAGGAATGCGATAGCGAGAATGGAACGGTAACGTGCATGCCCACTTCTGCCAAACCAGGAGGCACCACTGAAATAGTAGACATGACCACCACTGAACCATATCTTTCTACAAGTAGCAATGAAACAATTGGCGAGTCTACTACATCGCACGGTGAGATGACTACGGGAGAAACCACAACAGACCTGAGCGGTTTCCAAAATGAAACTGCTACGGAAGAAACGATTAGTGAGATCAGCTACGCAACTACTGAAGAAACTACGTGGTCAAACACGACGGAGTCTGATAATACTACCGAAGAAAGTACAACTGGTGTCAGCGATGCAACTACCGAAGTGATGCTGATGTTGACTACATCAGGCGATGAAACGACCGAAGTAAGCGCAATCAACATTGATTCAACTACAGAAATAACGACGTCAACAACTGTATTGGACGGCGAGAGGACAACGGAAGCAATAATCACTCACAGTAGCGATGCAGTCATTGACATCACGTCATCATCTACCACTGAATATGATCACTCTGAGTTCATAGATTCTTCAACTGAAGGAAGCCCGCAGACATCGACTGAGCTTCGGCCTGAAGGTAGTACTATAGAGATTGGCGATTCAACTACCGAAACAACTACTAACACAACCGATAACGACATCGAAGGAAGCACAGGCACGGTTCTATATATTCTGAAATCTACCACTGACGGAGTGACGGAGACCGTTTTCACTACGACTGATGCAAATGCGGAGATGTATACTCCTACTGTAGGAAACTACAGCATGCAAACCACCATAGGAACAGTCACCAGTGCCGGTTCTGAAGGAACCACCAGCGACTATTCTACTTTACCCAGTACTCAGGCTGGAGCCACTACTGAAGAACCCATGAACACGACAAGCAGCTGTGACACCGATACTGGTGAATGCGACATGACAGAAACCGTCGAGTTAATACCAACCACCCCAATACTTTGCGATCCTGAGTCGGGCAGCTGCGATACCGAGGACGGTAATGGCACTACAGTGGCATCCTGTGATGAGGAATCCGACGATTGCTCTACAGACTCATCATCCTCATCCGAAATACCTTGCGATGCAGAGTTGGGTGATTGTTCTTCGGATTCGTCATCTTCGCCAACAGTAACATGCGACAGGGAGTCGGGTGATTGTTCTTCGGATTCGTCATCTTCGCCAACAGTAACATGCGACAGGGAGTCGGGTGATTGTTCTTCGGATTCGTCATCTTCGCCAACAGTAACATGCGACAGGGAGTCGGGTGATTGTTCTTCGGATTCGTCATCTTCGCCAACAGTAACATGCGACAGGGAGTCGGGTGATTGTTCCGTGGGTTCATCGACAATACCGACCACAGAATGCGACGAGGGATCGAGTTCCTCTTGCAAAGTAACCAGCGAAAGTCCGCAGTATTCAACAACTATTGATATCTCAGAGACATGTGATGACCGTCCAACAGGAAATTGCACAATACCAACGCGAGAAGAAGATATCACTGATCTGCCAGCAACTACGAGTTCAACTCCCGTTGAAGTCGAAAATATTTCAACGACCGTTAGTGACGTACCTACGACGGTCGACAACCGTAGAACAACGACGGTAACGGCAACGTCGAAAGATCCGAATGCAAACCATAAGCTAGCCCTGACGATAAAGATCCTTCTCGAGCACATTGACGGCAACCAGAAGAAACAGAAGTTATATGAAATTGAGAAGCACTTGCTTTTCGACGAGCATCCAGAAGATCTGGGCAATCTATCGCTGATGAAAAAGGTCAAGTCATTGAACAACACCGTCAGTATGCAGACTGTTGAAGCGCTTTTCAACTGTTCGTCGGTTGAAAAGCTCACCGGTGACGTGGGCGACTTTGCAGCCAAGTACGTTGAGATGCAAAATAAAATACGAAGGATCCACGGATCTAACAGTAACTCTAGTAATTTCGGGGGCTTGCACAAGTCATGGAATTCAAATCACTCAGCAAAACCGAAAGTAGATCCAAATTTGGAAATGAGCTTGCCAGGAATACACGCTGACATTCATTCCGGATTGAGCCACGTCATGTCCCGAGTGTCGTCGGAGAACGAGGCAAAGCGGCAGGCTTTAGGCTTGAGCGAAGACGATAATCCACCGTCTCGTATCCTGAAAGTAGTAGCGGACCCACGGGACAAGCGGGTCCACCGGCGACGGAAAAGACAAACTTTAGAAGGTTTAACGATCGCTGAACAGGATCTGCCAAAGGATGTCGAAGAAGTTGGTCATTGGTCTAACGAACGAGTGAGAAGAGCGATAAATGGCGGTCACGTTCGGTCTCTCACAGAGTTTACCATTTACAAAGGACCGTAGCTAGCACGCCGGGCATAAACCAGGATATACCGTTGATAAATTTATCTAAATGAACGTGCAAATAAAGAGTCACAGAGCTTCAAGCAAGCCTAGTCTGGACAATAATATGTACATCGGTGTAAAATTGCCACAATATTTTATCCTTCTATTTATTGTTGTACCATTAGCGGGATAGAATGGTGGCCAAGCTGAAGCTCGATGTCACTTGTCAAAAACTACCAAATAAATCAAGATCAATATTTGCAATTTATTCACAAGTATTTTGTAAGAATATAGCCACGCTCTTGTCCTAGCGATAAGTAAACATTCGTAATAAAATTTATTTAAGCGATTGTGTGAAATGTTTTTTTTAGTCTAATTCGTGCAGGTGTACGCTGTTGACGCAACGCACTTTGTCGTTGTCGGACTAAAAACTGTCGTTGTCGGACATACGAACTCATACAGGGTGTAAGTCCCGTCAGCATTCGGGTAGCAGAAATAATATGACTGGCATGTCGTGTCCGTAGTAATAGCGAATCTACCGTATGCAGCACAGACAAATGTTGCGGCTGTAGTCGATGTAGTAGCCGCAGTGGTAGTACTTGGTGCTTGGGTTGTGCTTGTCGTAGTAGCTTCCGTAGTGGTCGTGGTAACTTCGACGGTTGTCAAGGGAGCTTCATTGGCTGTCGTAGTTAGTTCTATGGTCGTTGTAGTTCGATCGCTAGTTGTTGCAGATTCCGTACTTGTAGTTGTTTCTGTAGGTGACTCCGTAACTGTTGTAGTTTCTACATTTGTAGTACTTTCGGTTGGTGATTCAGTAGATAAGGTTGTAGTTTCTACGCTTGTAGTAGTTTCGGTTGGTGACGCAGTATTTGTTGTAGATTCTACATTTGTTGTTGTTTCGGTTTGTAATTCAGTAGAAAAGATTGTCGTTGGTAACTCAGTATCTGTTGTAGATTCTCCATTTGTAGTTGATTCAGACGGTGCAGTTTCAGTAGTAGAAGCTGTTGTTTCTTGACTTGTAGTTGTTTCTGTTGATGATTCAGACCTCGTTGTTGATTCGATACCCGTAGTCGTTTCTGTCGCAGATGCTACAGTAGTTACATCGACACAATCGTAAGAAGTTGCGAGGACGCAGGTTGCGGTGTTTGGATTGAAAACGGTGGTCGCCGGGCAGCTGTTGAGAGTCGGGGCAAGTATACCCGTGGTGTTTGTGCACCAGATATATTCGCTGCAGTTGTAGACCCATGCGAAACGTCCCTATAAATGCAAAAATTGAACTAATGCTATTAGAGAATGCTTTCAGTCTGTGACACCAAAAAAATTTCAAGTTCATAGTTTTGGTCTTCTTTTACTATAAAGCCATCAATTTGGCTATCAATTTCATTCCCATTCATAGCAACTTACCTCTGCCTCACATTCGTAGAAAGGGTAAGGCTCGCTTGTGCTGTTGGTCGTGGTGCAAATAGACGTGGAAGTCTGATCACAATAGGTACCATCAGGGCAAGTCAGACTAACTCCCGTTGTAACGCCTGACATACAGATCTGGACCGTTGAGCAGGTGTCGCAAAAGAATCCGTAGTCACCGCATACCTGAGCATCAGCCGCACATATTAGCGTTGCAACGCCCACGATTTGCTAATTGAAAATATATACAGATTTATAGCGAAGATTTTCACTTTTTACGAGTCTTCAAAACAACCTGTTTTTTAATCAGAACAATATTGCATCACTTTGATCAGCAATCAACCAATTGGCTTAAGTTGAAATTTGAGTAACTTGGGTCGGTGTGGATCAATGTTATAGGCATACATACGATCAGAGTGATGATTTTCCTTCTCATCTTGACGAACAGTGTTGAATGACTTTTGTTAATGGTCGTCCGACTGAATAGACGGTTGACTTTATATCAACTCGTAAACTTGATAATTTATCAACGTAATCATTTATAGCAGGCGAAAGCCATGTTCGTCACGTTATTGTCAGATGCGGAAATTTTTGCGATATTTGTCTATCATTAAACTGATAGCGATATATTTTATCTGGTTGAAGTTACAATATGAAATTATGGGAAATAACGACTAGATCACGTTCTTGAAGTTGTACATCGCTGATTTGAGAGAGTCAGTTCATCGGTTACAATAAATTCTTTCTCGCTAAATTCTTCCCGCTTTGTATTCTCGAGGATCGCTATTGCCATAGAAGATTGTTTTCCATTTTGTGCGCTAGTATATATATTTTATTCGGATCGGTTGCAAATAGGTGAAAGCTGGGTATGCTGCGATTCGTTATGAATTCGTTAGTCGTTTAAAGACCTAATTCAGATTCTATCGGGCAGATGTTTGCCGGATTGGTTTGTCTTTAGCCTCAACTCACCATTCGCACCGTCGCCGTCTCGTCCGCTTGTACGAAAGTAAAAGTCACCTCGCAAGTTGACCCAGGCTTTTCTTGCCCGAGTGACACTAGTTGGTATTCCAATCATGTTAAACCTGTTCCTCGAGTTGCTTCTCTTACAATTAGACTTGCACTCGTTCTGCAGTTACCCAATGCATCCTGATCGTTACTATGTCCGAAAATTTGTGACGAACCAATCTGAAATCAAATCAAGTAGAGTATTTGATTTTTTTTTTTAACTTAAGATCTGCTAGCTAATCTCTGTCCAACTCCAAGTACTTTGGATGTCAAATATTCAAACAATTATATATTTTTTTTTAAGCACAAGTACTTTGAATGTCAAATATTCTAACAATTATATATCAGGAATAAGGAACGGTCTTTACATATTCTACAATGTAAAATTTTACAGTCACCGTCAAGAGCAGGGCTAAAAGGCCTTTATGAATTGTAGGAAAGTTTGTACGTCGGTAAATCAGCGTCTTGTTTGCAAAGCTCCGGTCGTCAACGACTTTCGTTTCGTTTGCCTTTCGTTTAGATTTTTGACACGTTTTCTTCAACGTCACGTATGAGTAGGTTATTCTTTTTTTCTCTTTTCTTCTGATCTATATTTTCAGTATTGCTATTCTGTGTAGTTTTCTTCAATTACAGTCGACCGTAATCGCAAATTTCATTTTACCAGCCCCGGGCTCGATGCTGTGTTCGTTTCTCCTACATTTCCTGATTTTTTTTTCAGCGTCTTAAAACCATCGAAAAGCTCCGGAGAATGCCTCTGTTACACATCATTACCAAGCGATGATCAGACTATCGGTGGTACTTTCTCGTCACTTTCTGACGATTTCGTATTCTAGAGCGAGTACCATTCGAATATTTCCTCATTCTGTAACGCACTGCGAGCGTTTGTTCATCATCTATTAAACTCTCTGTCTTATGAAGGTGGGGCCAATACGAGGAACTCAATTCACTAAAAATCACGAATTCTCAATCTATATTCCTCGGCTAATGCATAGTGTCTGAAAAAAAGCTTAAGGGATACTGCAATGATGAATCTGTGACGACCGGACAACCCTGAAGCTAATGATGAGTGTTGTTTCCCCGTAAAATCCCCGTTAGGATCAAATACCAAGATAACGTCTCTCCTCCAATGGTATATTTTTCTTCCCCATCTCGGCGTCGGTGCAGTTCATCCCGCAGAGCCAAAGCCCAAAAAGGCTTATGGAAGAGTCCGAAAAGGGAGGATCATTTGTCTGGAATTCTACAGTGGAATGCAGTGCAGCCCCTTTTGATCCTCGGGGTAGAACCGGGCAACGAATGCTTCGGACTATTGCTAGAAACTAGAGAACGGGCAGGTAAAAATACGTCTATGACGGGTGGGTAGGTATGCGCGGGTGTTTGCTCAGGTAGCTAGCTAGGCCCAAGACCTGGGCTCTATTAAGGCCCCCCTCCGGAAGAAATGGGGCCCAGGACCACTAGGAGTAGCGTCCACACGCCTGATCGAAGGAGAGAATCACGCGTGCTGGGGTTTTCGTCGTGAATATAAGCGACCCGGGGCACGAGGACGACCGACTCTCTCTTTGACCCTCGCCGAGAGCTCGTCTGCCTAGTGCCTACATGTGATTTCATTCTTGATCGTCCTTTCGTCTCGGTACGACGCGCATCATTCGGTATCCACAGTTTTCCCCGTTTTCCTAATTTTTTTTTTTTTTCTTTTATTTCTACTTTACTGACACTGGAACAGACGCTTAGAGATATTTAACACGCCTTGTATCTCGGGCGATGCAATTGGCCAATTTGTCAATTCGACTGATTGTGTATTACGTTTCGACGTGTGGTGATCACCGACTGAAGTGTTCGGTAATTGATGTGTGATGATACAGCCTGAGGGAAATTAAAATGGATATTAAATTTGTAAGTACATTTTTATTCGTGTATGATGATACTCTTTTACTCGTTGCAAATGATTCATGTTTTTTTTTTTTTTTTTTCTTTTTTTTTTTGGCTCTAAAATAACATCGGAAATTCGAGATCCTGCCGTGAACCTGTACTTGAAATTTCTGTGCCAAATATACAGCCTCAGGCGTTTCTCATTTCGCGCAAATCTCCGAAGTCAATGGACTCGATTACGTAATCAAATATCTAGAAATCAAAACTGATTAGTAATTAGCGAGGTAAAAAATTCCGTTTCTCATGCCCACCAAAGAATTTCTGGCTCTTTGATTCGATATTTGGTATTTAGATTGGGCCATTCGGCGCCCACGATTGACTTGCATCAAATGTTACGTCAACATATATCGGAGCGAATATGGAATGAAAGAAAGTGTCGAGGTATTTGCTTATATTAATACGTCGGGGCAAGGACACGCGAGCTATTTTGCAATGCGGGGTTCACGGGTTAGTTATAAGTAATTACCGATAGATTAACATTCGATAACCAATTCAACTGATATTCGAAATTTGCGTAGTTTGCGCGCTTTCGATTTATCTGGGTTTGGCTTAATTCCAAAAGGAAACTTCGCACTACGTGACCTTAATAGTAAACGCGTTCACACTTTTCTCTCGATTCTGAAGTTGCGGGTGAGGACTGAGCAGAATATAGAGTGTCTTGGGTAGGTACTATATATACTTGCAGTTGAAATCGACACAGTTTTCGATTTTCAATTCACATATCCGAAAGCTATCACCTAAATTTAACATATGGCCGAAAAAAATTATCAAACATATTCTAATAACTCCGCTAGCTCACATCTCGCAAACAACTGTCTCTTCCTCTTCATCATCTTTATCTTTATCTTCATCTTCTTCTTCTTCTTCTTCTTCTTCTTCGTCTTCTTCGTCTTTCACAGCTTCGAAGCTTCGACGTAGCTCTCGCACGGACTGACAACCCACTTACCTACATTACACAGTGCTATCCCATCTCGTACTTTTCTACGTGTATGTATATATATTTATATACTCACTTACCCACGCTACAGGTACTAGCACTGCTGATGCTTCGTTACCTCTTCAGGTGCACACAGGTTGTTATCGTTCGCGTGTTGTCGATCTTATGTCACGCGCTTTGAAACTTTCATCTCTCTGTTCTTCTTCCTCGACCATGACCTGATCTCATTCATAGATCAAGGGTGGCTCAGAGTAGGTATTATCACAAAAAATTCAATATTTTAGAAACCAATGGGAAAGGACATCACTCTCAGTACCACAAGTATAATAATCACATCATTCGACAAATTATTTTACCGTTTTTATATTACGATCGATCAAGCGATTATAGATTTCTGAGGAATAATTCTTTCTTTGGCAATAAAAATATCAACTACTATAAAGATCGCTATCGAAGACAAAGCTTTTGACACTCGCTATTGCTTGCTGGCTATGAAATAGAAGTGAGAAAAAAATAGCACAGGTGAGATATAACGAGAATCTATATTACGAGGACGAAGAGAATAGAAAAAAAATAAAGAGATAAGATTACATGGTGCTTGCACAGCGTGTGAGACTCTCACGCTTCCTCTCTCTCTCTCTCTCTCTTTCTCTTTCTCTCTTTCTTTTTATTTATTTTTTTCTCTCATCTCCCGGTATCTTATACAGAGCCTTTCTGAATGAGACTACACATACGTAAGGAGACCAGGAGACCGTGTCACTCGGTGTTAGAAGCCGGAAAGAGCCGTAAGAAAGTGAACTATAAATATTCGTATAATGAGAAAGGTCGGGATGGATATATGCGAATTGCGAATACCCTTGGCGATACACTTCGCGTCAAAATTCACACATTTAATATACCTATGAAATCCAACGAGGCAGATGACCCTGCAGGTATAATAAACCCATTGATTTTTCACCGGAAATGATAAGCCCATCGTCGACTATCGCGTGTCGCGTTTAAATCTTGGCGCCACTTCATTTTGCCGTAGGTGAGACATTGAACCACAACGTATATAAAGTTAGTCGTAGCAGAACGCCTTGGCTTGATATGAATTTAGAAATTACGTTACGCGAGTCAGAGGAGCGACAATTCAGCAAAGTCGCGCGATTAGTTTTCACCATTCGGTTTAACACATGCTCTGCAGCGGGCGATATTATAGAGAGCTGGACGAGAAACGTAAATTGTCTCTAATCATCGGTAGAAATTATATTAACTTATATGAGTGGGAAGGGGGAACTGGTACAGGATCTTACTTATTAGAAATGGGAAATCGATCCTGCGTCGACAATATTTTCCAAGTAATTAAAAATAAATAAATACCCACGTATATACAGCGGACCAAAGAGAAATACTGAAATTAAATGAAATCGCGATCGCTTAACATCAAGTTTCCAGCTTCTCGCTACTTATCAGATCAATTGCTGTGGCAATAAGTAAAAGTGTGAATCAGTTTTCACTCGCCATGACATTTTTCAATCGAATCGAACCCCGCTCGTATATTTATAGCAGCTATACTTTTCTACAGCGACATTTGCGCGAATCGAAAGTCATGCGAATCCCAATCTCCAACGTTTAGCTATAGTTTTTTTTTTTGTAAATTTCTAAAGGGCCACCAAGATGGCTGTGACCAAGAAGCGGTGGCGAGCAACGGAGCCTGAGAACCTTCTTACCTTTTTTGACCCGTGACTTATGATCTCTGGAAATTGTATAGCTGTGTCACAATCATTGTCAGAAATGTGATACGGTAGATAATTGCCTATACCTACGCGATAACAGATTGGACCATGAGTTTTCATCCGGTTCTGTGAAAATGCCTATAGGACTAAAAGTTGCACATCATAAAATCCAAATGGAGGAAAATTACTTACCGCATATAATAGCCGGACCAGAAAAATGAATTATCTATTCAGTTTTTTCTAAATAACTCTTCACAGTAACTGTTCTACATGTCTTCCAAAATACTGGCATGGAAAACTGAAGAAAATAAAGAAAACCTGAATTTTCCTAACTGTTATAATTTGTGAAGAAAATCTTGAGGGAAGGTCGCGCGTAAAACGCCCTATAGGATATACACGTGGGTATAATACATATTCCTATAGTCATGTTCACGTGACTCGTACTCGATGCTAGGATTCAAACAGTTAGGCAGACGTTCTCACGGCTTGACCCACTTGTTGTTAGTCTAAGCAACGCGTGGTTTTCTCGTAGTATTTACAATGTATCTACTATGCCGCGTGATTGGCTCCGTCATACTCGACCATGTATGTACATACATACATTCTTCGTTTCTCCTATGCTTCTCCTTATTATACGGAAGTGGTTTTAGTCGCATAGTCATGGTTTACCAGCCATACAGCTGCCCACGTATTAACGCATTGCCGGAACTCCACGGCTCGTGCCCATTGTATGATGTAGTTCCATAGTTATCCATACATATATGCATTCGTATATATGCATATTTCGACGAGGCTTGTATGTGCTGTCAGTTAATTTTATGACGCGAATAACGAGTATCATCATCATAATCATCCCCTTAAACTTTCGCTTCACAAGGTCATTCAAAAATATATCTGATGGTATCATACGGGTACAAATATTTTTCCAGAACTTCAAACAGCTGGTTCTTTTCTTCGCTATTTTGACCGTTATCGTTGGAACGACTTCAGCTGGTCACAGAAGTCGAGGATCTGGGAGGATATCGTTTAGATCTCGTCACAACCGACGAGAAGTTCGCGATTACCTTGCACCACCGTCTCAAGATGCTTCTTATACCAGCTATGGTGCTCCGGGGCTTCAACCACCTCCATTGATACCCTATAGACCTGGAAGACTTGTCAATCCACCTCCACCTACCGAAGCACCAGGCTATTTTGCCAGACTGGCTAGTTGGCTGAATCCATTCGGAGGATCTCCCACGCCGCCTCCACTTCCGGAAATATACTTCCCGAAATATGGCCCGCCTTATCCGCCACCAAAGGGGTATGGACCCCCATCTTCTCAAAGGTAAGACGTGCAGTGGGGCTGTCTCAAAAGTTTTCATTGTAGCTGGAAAGACTTTCTATTCCATTGATTCAGATAGCGATATTGAAGTAGACGTGATTTTTCTAAATTACTTTCGTTTCATTCGTCAGTTATGGACCTCCGGTACCGCAGCCTCCACCGGCTGGACCAAACGGTTATCTTCCGCCGAAAGGTAATGGGAAGAATTGTAACCCGTGCAACGACGTGCCATGGACTCCGATGCAAGGTGTTGTTCAGAAGGACAATTACGCGTCTGGAGCCACAGATGTCAAGGTCCAACCCAGCTTTGGTCAAGAAGCAAAGAATCAGGGCGACGGATCTTCATCGGCCCATGCCGAAGAAATTCGCACTCCAGATTTCAACTATGGACTTCCTCCTCCCGAATTTTCTCCTCATGGACAACAACTTTCGGGTCCTATACCTTATCCTCACTTGTACCCGGGCCCAATACCACCTCTTTTCAAATCAAAACCTTTCAACCCTCCCGCCGAAGGCTTCCATCCCACTCCGTCCATCGAAATTGATTCAGGCCCATTCGATAATGGCGGTGATTCGATACTGTCAGGTGACGGACACGTTGAAGTTTTACCTCCAGGTGCTGAGGTTGATACTTCAGGAGATCTGGGACAAATTTTAGTGTCACCTCCAGCCGGATACGGGGATGATCACCATCAACATCTTGGGAACCTTGATGGTCCTCACGGTGATGGATACGAGAGCACGAGTTTGAACGTGCAGCAATCTACAGCCGTTCACGAAGATCATCTCAGCACGGAACTCACGGCTGGGTACAGAGCACAGGCACCAACTGGGTCCAGCATTGAAGTGATCAAGAGCGTACCTGCCGGTGAATTCGAAGCGTCTGTTGATCACCCGATCCACTATGAAGAATCGCCGATTATCGATCTCAGTCAAGACAATCAGAACGGAAATGGAGGTGGTGAGAAGGACTACGCTGCTGGTTTGAATCCTCCGCCTGCTACATCTGCCCAGTCATATGGTGGAGGTCAGGCCAATGGAGGCTCAGACACATCGAAGAAGGCTGGTGGTGAAGTGATCAGGGATTCCTATGGGATTCCCGTGAGCCAGGAACCCACCAGGGACTCATCTGTTGCATCAACGGCGACGAACCGGACATTTGCCTATCCCACACCATCGTATGGTATTCCAGACGTTGGGGGACTCCCAATTAGCCATGAAGCCGTGAAGTCGACTTCTTATGAAAACTATCCACCAACGACGGAAAAGTTTTTGATTTCTGTTTCTGATCCTGCCAAAAATTCGAGAGGTCCATTGACCGAGACCGATTCACAACAGCCGAATGGTTCTTTGCAGCAAGGACAGCAAGGAGCTGGTAGTCAGGATCAGGGAAAAATCGTCGACAGCTATCAGCACGAAGTACATCCGTCGAATACTCCTGAGCAGGATAACCGGCAATTTGGATTTGGCAATACTCCAGAACCTTTGGTTCCTTATCGACCTAGCTCACTTTATGTACCTTATCCTCCGTACACCGGGCCCCATACTCAGAATGGCTTATCGTCATCAGAACCCTCGGGACCTACGACTGAAGAACCATTCCTCGACGCCCTACTAAAATCCTATGAAAACTTCAGGCAAGAAATGGACGCTAAGGACCAACTTATACGGGAAAATCAGGAAAGATTAAGGGCTGAAAGTCAGAAGAACGGAGCACTGGGAAATTCAGGCTCATCTGCGGGCACTACTTGGGTCTCTCAGCCACAACCTAGCTTTGCTATTCCCGAACAGATAAATCCCAGTGTATTCGCCAATGGGGAATTGCAGCCACCGCCAATTCCCAATTGGGAAACCAAGCAGCAGCAGTCAGGAGGCAAAAAAAACAAGCAGGTAATTCAATGATCGTTGAGTTAATTTTCTTTGTGGGTGAAATTTTCAATGTAATAATCGATTTCAATGTTTGAAAAATCCGCATTTCATCGTCAAATTGCTTATCACTATTTGCCTTTAGGTGCAAATCATCATTCCTTACACGTCGCAGCACACGCCCAGCCCATTTCAGCCAGTCGCCGATGATGACTGGAGCGGACGCGGACCCCTGGAGCAAACTCAAGGGCGAAAAGTGCCAGCTTTAGAAGCTGGTGATCAGAACTACGTCGGTCAGGAATCTAAGAAAATCGAGATCATCAGACCATTGAAACCTCTGGAAAATTTGCTCAGCAAAGAAATATCCAAAAAGCCATTGCTCAAGCAGGCTAATAACTCGATCGATGTCTTGAGGCTTCAGAAGAACATAGATAACTGGACGATTCAGGTATGACTCTCAATAAGTTTAACGATTGTTCAATTCTTGAGAATTTGTGAGATTATAATAGTATAGTTGCCGGTTGAAATATTTTGCTAATGTTATATCTCTTCCAGGAATATGCTCGGGGGATAACTTCAAGCACGGCTTTACCCAGCTCCTCACATCCTTACCTACTTCCATCGAAAAAAATACCAAACGAATATTTGGACAGCAACAAGTCTTCGTTAACTGAAAAAGGGATAGATGCGAATCGATCAGATTTATCTGGCCTTAATTACAACGACTTGGAACACGAGGGGGCGGCTAGCAGTCACGTCCAAGTTCCCCATGTCCAGGTAGTAAACATTTTTCAGATCGTTTAATTCACTTGACTGTATTCATGACTCGATTTTTGGCTTCAAATTAGGTTCTCACTGTTGAGGGTACTTCGAAATCAATCAGACATGAAGAAATATCGTCTGCAAAAGTGACGTCGACGGAAGCGACGACTTCGTCTTCTTCTCCTTCTCCAACTGCCCCGTTGACTTCATCGTCTACAACAACGACTCAAGCATCGTGGGCGGAATTGCCAGTTTCAATTTCGCCACACAGCAACGAAAGAGTTTACGTCGTTACACCACAGCCGGTGAGGTCGCCAAAATCTTGGCCGGAAATTACTGATTTTGATAAATCTGGAAAATTTGAAGCGATCGAAAGGGCCTACCAAGTCCTACCGCAAGCTGTAAATAATTTAGCTTCAACATCGGTTTCTGGTCCTGAAAATTCACCCCTCTGGGGAATCATGGAACACGATCAATACGCGAGAAATGATAAAGAAAAATCATCGACGACGAATATCCCGATTCTCTACTCCGGACATTCGAAGGCAAGAATTATTCTTCATTTATAGCTTAATGAATTTTATAATCAGATTTTTTTCGCCTCAATTAACAGATGAAAAAATCATTTTTCATTCTTCTTCTTCTTCTTCTTCTGATTCCAGGTTTCTAACGCTAGACCTCATTGATCCTCTCGATCT
The DNA here is from genome assembly GCA_963989295.1 of Ametastegia equiseti. Taxonomy (NCBI): domain Eukaryota; kingdom Metazoa; phylum Arthropoda; class Insecta; order Hymenoptera; family Tenthredinidae; genus Ametastegia; species Ametastegia equiseti. The sequence goes on from OZ022397.1 coordinate 9,375,224, forward strand.
ACAGGTTCAATAATTATTGACGGATGCTCAAAGCGCGGAATAAGTTTATACGATGTTGAATAAATAATTCGCGAGTGAATAGCGCTGACGATAATAGTATTTATACGTAGATAACATAACATAGCGTAATACATAACATGTGATTATTGTGTGAAAGATTGATATATATATATATATATACGTGCGTGTGTGTTTATATGTGTGGGCGATATAGACGGACAATTGCAGATCGCCTAATAAGACTGTGTTTAATGTAGTTTATGTCTCGCTTATTGTTAGGTAGGTTATGCTATAATAGATCATATACATATAGTGAAATATGAATGTATGTAACTTGTATAAATATTCCTCAAGTTGTCATTATATGTCAACTCTCATATATTGTTTTTTTTTTTTTTTTTTTTTTCTAGCTCAACAAGACCTTATGGCCAGTTATACCTTTTGTTACATACTTGAATATATATGAGTAAAAGTCTTCGATTAATATAAAAGTAGCTACCCGTGGTTTTATTTTAATCAAAAAAAAAAAAAAAATGTCTATCACTCGACATCACCACGTTTATCTCCTGTTACATTTTTCATACGACATTTTGACTCACACCTTCAGCTCGTTAGGTTTATTATGCGCTTTCTCTATTGTTCAATCCTGCCTCACACATTAACCTGCCCATATCTAAATGCATGAATATGCAGTGATTTTTCACTCGAGAAAACAAAAATATCGGTAAGTAAATTCTGAAATATATAATTTTGCACACGTTTGATCTCAATATTTTATTTTTCATACGTTTGATTCACTGAAAACCTCACGTTTTGCAATCAAAGCCTACTGCATGGTTAAAAACCTCCGTCTCTCTCTCTCTCTCAATTTTTTTTTCGAATTTATTTTTGTAAGTTGCGATGATAAAATAATGAGGTTGAAAGTTTTTGGGTAAACAGCTATTCACAGGCCACAAACACCATCACAGGCCTATATGGCCTTCGAGTTTTCACCTCATCCTGTCAATCAGATGTATGTACTTGCAACGAGAGGAAGAGAGATTGAGAAATTCTGTTAGGAAGGTCGAGTGGTTAAACGTACCGCGGTAATATATCATGGGAACTGAGAGCCGGAAGTCTATGTGAAAACTAGCCATTGTCTTTCACTACCTCACAATCGACCGAGAGAGATTCTCTTCGTAATTAGACAGAGATATACCAGCCGAATGAGCATGAGATCAAACTCACGGCTAGTCCAAAAATTTAAGCCTAATTTCATTTCTTCATCCTCCCCCCACCCACCGGCTCGTTAAGGTAAATAGACATGATTTACTATCGTGTCAAACTTGCGAGGAGGTCAGACGTGCTCGGAGAAACCGGAAGCATCACGAGGTGCCACCGATTACTGCCATCCGTCGAGCAGCTGACGGAGATATTTCTTGTTTGACTTATTCCAAAAACTGGTCGCTATTTTTTGAACGTCTTGTCTTTTTTGGGATGAGTTATATAGTCGCATGGCTAATATAGGAAAATAATGTAAGGTGAATGAACGAAGGGCCGCGCGGATATCCCGTTTAGAACAGTTTTTTTTATTTATTTGGATGATCATGTTTGGAATGATAATTATGAGAAATGCCGAATATCTGATTGTCGATCGATGTGGTAAACAATGAGAAAAGGTGTTGTGAGATAAATCGAAGATGCGGTAGATATGAGTTTGACTTGTATTAATATTTTACTTGTTACTTGGACGGTCAGCTTCCTGAACACCGTTCCCAATCGGTTTTAATGGCTTGGCTATAATTCTTAGCACTATCATCTCCAGGGCCCACATAACGACGGTCAAGACCGTCACTCCGATTATAAATATTATGCACCAGTTGTAACTTCCACTTTTGTCTTTTATTACGCCTGTGGGGAAAGAGATCAAATTTATGAAAATTTCACGGCAGTGTCGATTCGGCTGATATCGCGAATTGGTAATTTTTATTTCTTGGACTTCGACTAACGCCTGATTAACTTTGCCACAGTATGGGTATACTTTCTTTTCTTTTTTTTTTTTAACGTCGAATCATGGGATCGAATATAAAAGAAGATTCATAGTATACATAGAATTGTTTTGTATATATGATTTGCTTACCAAGTATGGGACCGATGCTCAAAAACATAAACCCGTTCGTTACCATTTGTATACCGGAAGCGGAAGCCAGTTTTTCCAATGGTACATGATTCGAAATAACTAGAGTCATGTAAACTGATCGAATCCCTTTGGCAACTCCGAGTGAAAATGCAACTAAGATAATCGTGGTGAAGCTTTTGGCGAATAGGAGACCTGAAACAGCGATTGTTCGACGACGAAAGTTTTCAGCTATTTGTCATAATATTATCACTCACCCGATCTGGTTACAGCCAGTAAGATCAGACTGATCAGATACATCATTCTCGCGGTTTGTTTCAGCCACTCTCCAATGTAGGGTGCGAATCCTCTGGAGAGCAGATCGGTCACAGCTAGACAGCTCATCACTGTGGCAATCTGATCCGTTTCCAGACCCATTTCGTCCAGGATGAATGGCGTCAATATCGCAAAGTTTAATTCAGCAAATATTGCAATTGACATCCCTAACATTATGTTAACGTATACCGGATCGCGCAGGAGATCGAAGTCGAAGAAAACGACTATCGAATGGAGGGCACGGCACAATGCAGACTGCTTCTTCTTCTTGTTCTTTTGTTCCTTCTTCTTTGGATTACTAGAATCATGTGGAATGTATTATTTTAGATTTCAAAAATCTTTGTAAGACGTGAAAGAAGAGTATAGCTGAGGATTTACTGGTGCCCTTCATCCTCCTCTGCGCCGTCTTCTTCCTCTTCAACTGTCTGGACGGTTGATCTTTGCATCAGAGTTTGAGCTTCGCTAGGTCTTCGTTCATCGTCTGGTAAACCTTCTCCAAAATTTTCCCGTGACATTTGGGATCTGTAGATCCGAGACTCGTCAAATATTTTCACGCTGCTACCAAGGTTGATGGTGTCCAAACTTCTTCCTGAAATAATTCAAACCCGAAGACTTAGTCTATCTTCCTTACTCCTTTGTAAATTCAAATCTCCCGCCAATTTATTTCGGTATAGTCACCAGAGCTCCACCATTTATATGCGGGCCCTTGACGATCTGTTGGTGTTGGGGGAGGCTGCGCGGACTCGTACTGGCTGCTACTTCTTCCGTACGTTTTTCCGAAAGCTGTGAAGAAAAAAAACAAAACCTATTTGATAGTGTTGCATATAGTTAGACGGAAACTTGGCTCCATCACACACCATGGTACATTACCTGTACTAACTGGAGCGTAAGAGGTTGACTTCTTTCTTGGCACGAGAGTTTCGAAACCGTATATGCTTCCGGTATCGACGTCATGGTCAATGCTGGACGTAGTAAGCGTCCTTCTTCGTTTTATTGGTTCCAGGTTCTCGGTGGACGTGCTAATAAATCGTCTGCCGATTTCTTTATCTTTAAACATTTATTCTAACGATAAATTCGCTTGCCAGGACTTTGTGAAAATAATTCTTGCCCCCCTCCCCCTCCCCCCCCCCCCCCCCCTTCGATGTCTGAACAAACCTTCGTCCGCGTTTTTCGGGGACCTTGATGCCGTTTCTGGATCAGATATATCCGCGATCTTTTTCAGGTGCCAGGTAATTGGCTGCAAAGTAAGAGCTGCGACTAATGCGTGAAGACTCACAGCACCTAGGATCGCGATGGTTCCCTATCCTCGAGGAAAAAAAGAAACAAGAATTTGCCATTTGTCCATATCTGTGGCTGCGACATCTAATTTTCGGATTTATACTAACCCGCGCACCATACTGCGACATTAAAAATGACATGAGTTGAGGTGCGAGGATGGGCCCCAGGCCATTAAGAGTCATCGCTAGGCCGACAGCTCGGCCTCTTTTTTTCAAAAAATAAGAATTAAGGGCAAGAGAAAATGCCGAATTCATGGTACCAACGCCCAGAGCTAAAATTTGAACAGTCAGAATGGAAGATGTGGTTAAGTTCTCGATTAGCTCGTCAAAATAACTGGAAATATCTTCAATGATTCAAAGCTTACAGCAGAGCATTCCGTAGGTGATGATCAAGTAGGCGAACGAATTGGCCCAGGCACTGAGGGTCAGTCCTGTTGCGAAACATAGGGCCCCAGAAATTGCAACTCTTCTGTAACCAAAGTAACGCAGAAGAGGACCATTTATCAGGCCCAATCCCATCCCGAATGCGGTATTCACGCTTATGACTACCGATATATCGGTCCCCGTCATGTTTAGCTCTGCACATATACCTCTGAAAAGCAGCCCGAATCCTTGCATTATGGGAATCGTACAGATCTGGAATTAAAAGAATTTATGGGATCAAGGAATATCGGTGTGGATTATTTTTTTCCAAAATCAAAATTTTCGTTGCCGAACGAACTGAGATTATTTCCGAACACTGGAAGAGATATGAACTTCGAATGTTTAGTTAACGATAAAATTAATGTCTGCACCTACCATGTTGATCGAATATGCCATGACGATCATCCATCCCCATCCTCCGTCGGGGGGGATGAGTTTTTCTGTCATCCTGTATTCACTTGAAGAATTTTTAGTTGTGGATTGTCTTAATTTTTTGAATTTTTTTGTTGAATTTATTTATACTCTAGTATTCATGAAGAATGATCCATAGGTGAGGTTGGTCTTGTAGAAAATGTTATCACTCTGATATCGTTATCGGTTGTGAGTTAAATAATGAATGAATTATATGCAATAATAAATTACACTGTACTTTATACGAGGTTAAAAATTTCTTGCTTAATGGAAATAATTTTAATGGGTTTTAGATTATTAAACATGATTAAACGGGCACCACCTGTTTCTTATCGATTCTGTTGAACCGATCTGTAACTTTATTATACGTTTCATGTATCAGTCAACGACGCAAGGGGTTTATCATCACAATTCAACGAAACGAAATTTTTCTAATTTATGCTCGATTGCGGTTGCGGTAGCAGATTTCTGCACTAGTATTTGCTCCGGCAACGTGCAACCGAACAATAGTCTAATTGGGCCTACCTTGTTCACGTTCTCAATCGAAAGACGAGATAAGCTTCCTCGTAATCTAATCGGTTCATTTTTCTGACCCTCCAGAGTCACGTGACTATTGAAAAAAGATTTTTCTTATCTCTCCGGTATCATTCAATTATCATTACATCTTCGGTAATATCGCGACCCCGAATTACCCCGTGACAAGTGAAATTCTACAAGACTAATCCCCACGATAATAAGCCCACAGATTTCCATGTATTTTCAACAAATTCCGAAGTTTCTGTATAGTTTTTTATCCGGGAAATTGTAATAGGTATGTTTTCTAGTTTCATCGGAAGAATGGCAATTTTTTAAATGATATACTAAGAAAAACCGATGATTCTTGTATGAAACTTTAAAATGTTCAAATGTCCCTGTACAGAATGCGTAGATAATTCACAGGGGAATTGCATTTCCAATGCAAACTCTGGATAGATCTAATAAAGTAAATTAATGCAAGAAGTATCCAAGTATCCAAATTCCGGATGAAACTGAACGTGATGAATATTCTTTTCAGGTTCATATCAAGTGGCAACGACCAAACTAAAAAATGTCATCCGTATTGTTGGTAAAATAATTTATTGTATGGAGTGTTTGATATAATATATACACGTGCCCATGAGATATATATACATATGTAATCAACAACTTTAGTTTTGATATTCGGGTCAGCCGATTTCCGCAGCAATACAAATAACTAATCACCAAGTGTCGTGTCACATGGTACTTTAGCACACAATTAGAAACAGGTTCGCGATTAAGGCAGGTTAACTGAACATTAAGTGAGTAAACCTTTAGCCAACCTGATATGCAGCTTCTGGAACCTTACGTGCTCCATTATATAATATCTTGCGGACGTATAACTGATCCACCTTGTTTTTATTTATTTTTTACTATATTATCTATTGATTTTTCCTAAGACCTGCGATAACCAGAGTCACAAATCTCGACAAACTTTTATATTATACATTAATGAGTACACGTTGTATAAATTTGTGATTATCCTTTAACATATTTTCAGTCACATTTTACTCCGGCACTAATTTTGATTGGCGATATTTTTATATACCTGTCAATAATAGACTTATTGTTAGATCTGTGATAATTATAATACTGCAGGTAGGTGATCGTGTCTCTGTTAATGTTCTCCACAACATTGTGGAATATTTCGTTTATCTTTCGCTTGGTGCTACATCGTGATTTCTATACATATAAGAGTGATCTCATATCTTTCGTTAACTATGATAAGATAACCGGAGATGGAAGTGTCGTCAAGACTTTTCGACATCTCCGTTGCTCTGTTTCTGAAGCAGGATCTTCTTTTCTTTTCTTTTTTTGCTAAGCCAGCTTTCCCCGATCCAAGATATCGCCGTTACTGCTGTGAATATATTCAGGCAATGCAGCACCAAACTGTAGTCATCCGTCAATGTTCGAATTTGTCCGACAAGCGGTCCCAGTAACAAGTAGATTGTTCCACTGACCAAAAGCTGCAAACCGGAAGCTGCTGGTAATCTACTCAATGGTACGTGGGATGGAATTACCAAAGCCATAAATACGGTCTTGAATGCTTTTCCCACTCCTATCCATAGCGCGAGCAAAATCACCATAACGTAGCTCTGGAAGTAGGCAAGTACTGCAAAAGAAAGTTCAAAGTCAGTCAACTAATTCCTTATACACAATTCTGCCGCTTCAAAGTTTCTTTAGTGTAAAAAAAATATCAAAAGGCAGGTTTCATTCTGATGTCATATAAGTAATGTTCGAAGCTGGACTTAATAACTGGGGAGCAGTTATAAATCGTGGCTGGAAAATTATTCACTATTAAACTTCTTTCCAAAACACTTGCTGCAATAATTTGGTCGTACCGTTGTTACGATTCGATTTCTGTTGGCTCCAGATTGTTAGAAATACTCACCGTCATAAATCGAGAGTGGGAAATTAAATTGAAAAAATTGGCATATAAGATACGATCAATATTCCAAAAATTGGACTATTTTCCTTGTTCAATTTACGACCGCGTGGACTTCGGATGATTTTGATCCAAGAAGGGTATAATCGGACCAATTAAGAAATAAACAAAGTGACTTTGGATTGTGTTGGTATTTTTCAGCCACGATGTATTGATCTCCTTAGAAAGATTCGTTCAGATAAATGCACGCAAGGTTTAAGGTACCCAGTCGTCCGACAGCCATCATGCAGCATCCGAGAAGAAATAGGAATTTGTTTTGTAGGCCAAGCCATTCGGAAAGAAAGGGTATCACTATTCTGGTAGCGACATCAGACCCAGCAAGAATCGACATAGCGGTGGCAATTTGAGTTTTGTCAAAGCCATAATCGCTCAGGATGAACGGTGTCAGCAGGGAGAAGTTTATCTCTGCAAAGTTTGCGAATGTTATACCAAGCGTCAGATTCACGTAGGTCAGGTCCCGTAGTAAATTCAGATCGAAGAATATCACTACAGCTCGAAAGGCACGTTTGTAAAATGGGTCCTTGCGCTGTTGAAAACCAAAAGAAAAAAAATTAAAAATTAATTGCATGGCAGTCGATAACACGTTGCTAATTTTTATCTTTCTGATTAAATCAACGATTTCGAAAATCTAATTTTTGTTCATTAGAAGATTCAGAGACAAGAAGAAAATTTCCTGATCAATAACAACTGGAATTATTAAATTTTTATAAACCGTGTCATTTACTTGACCGAGTTCGTCCTCATCTTCGTTTTCGGCAACTTCGGCGATCGGTTGGGCGTTCAGAGAGTCGCCTTTGGTTTCAAAAATATGCGTTAATTTCTTCTTGATGCATTCCTCGTTGTGGCAGTTATCATCGGAACATTTTTCATCCGGATGTTCGCAAGACTCCGTGACTTTGATCAACGGAGAATTTATCACTGAAGGTAAAGTGGAGAGCTTTCTTTTCGCTGACTTTTCTGAAGCATTTTTCCCAGTCTCAGTCTCGTTGTTTTGCCTACGAATAGCAAAATTTCATCATTAGAAACAGCGTTTTAGTCTAAATCCTTTTTGGATTTCAAGAGTCCTATGGATATTGCCGACATCTTGATGCACCGAGAGAAATAATCTGTTGGATTTACTAAATATTTCCAAACATTTGCATTCCACCTAAGCGAGAATTAGTTGATGGAAACGTAATATCTTTGTTTCGAGAAAATATCGTTGTTGCTCCAAGCAAAACCTCATTCCGCGGCCCATGAAAGGACATGTTTTTGACTCAAAAGATATTTTTGTAATTCATCAATTTCTTTTTCTCTCTGTGATTATTCTTGAAGAAGTTCATAGTGACCTCAGATTTTTACGCTCCGTACTATCAACGTTTCTTTACAACCGACAATAAAGTTCTATACTGCCTAATTGCCTCGTTGTTAGATAATCAGGCACGTGTCGAACGGATGTAAAAAAAAAAGGTCGTTTGTACAAGATACATGGAATCAGTCTCTGCATGACGCAATCGTGTAGTATAATAAATATGGTAATAACCCTGGGTGCGGTTACCGAAATATGATCATCCGGCAATGAAAATTTACGTTAAACATCATCGAGTGAGGTTTTAGGTTCATTTTCAATGACCGAAATCTCTGAAACAAATAATCACTATATACTTACTTGTTCACATTCCTCAGCGATGGCCCTCTGCTCAGTGCTTTCCAGCTCGACTGTCTGCTTAAACTTAAAGACGGATATCGGCTAAGATTTTTTTGGGAATTTTCCCTTTTGAATGTCTTGTTAGATGCCAATGAGGAGTTCGATGCTGCGATTGACTGTCTCGAGTACCTAATAAAGGAAATACGCTATCAAAGAAGGAGTTTTTCAGCATCGTGTAATATTTCTACCCTGAAAACTTACCAGCCATCATTGGCTCGGGACATCATCGGGGTTCCCGAGGCAAATACATCGAGTCCAACAGCTCCTTGCTCCTCGTCATCGTAGTAAAGATATTGGCTACCGAATCTTTGACTGAATCGATTTTCCGTCGATAATTTTCTATCCCCGTGTACGTTTTCCATCGATTTACTCTGCGAGTCGTTAAGAAGGGTGGCGCCACTCCCATCACCTTTTTCATCCTCCTATATAAAAATCATACGAACAAACGTGTATAAAAGCAATGAACGTTTAGCCGGAGTTTGTTCAAACATCAATTGACATAATTAATTAATTGACCAAGACTGACCGTAGCGGTGGTGACAATTGTCTTTTTTTTCACATGCCACGATACTGGTTGCAAAAGAAGGGCACAAACCACTGCGTTGAACGCAAATCCACCATAAATTAGCACCGTTCCTTCCATACCAAAAATTGGCATCAGCACAGTGATCACCTGTAAAGAGATCGAGTAGGTAATTAAAAAGTGGACGTGGTTTGTCGTCCGCATTTTTCTCACGCTAGCTTTCTTACGTATGGCCTAGTTTCTCGTGTATCTATTATAGATACAGCAGAACACAATGGTGTTCATTGAATGGGATCCGATTAGCGAAATATAGGAATTTCAATGAAGATCAACGAGTGCAATGATGTGCGAGTAAGAATGAAGTATAATTCAAGTGTATTAGGTTAGGGTCGATGATGGAAAAAAGGGATTTATTTTTCCTGATCACCACGCATCGTTACACCGAGCCTGCGTAATAGTTCTGTTTGGGTTTTACATCATAGATAGACTCGAAGTTCTATTGTAACCGGTTTCTTGACCTACATAAATTACTTTCGCTTGATTCCATTCACGTTCTTATATCCATTCAGTGCCATAACGGACAAAGTAGTAGAAACTATATGCGGTTAATTTATCGAAAAATCAAAAGCTCGGTACTTTCGTTCTTTTCCGGGTCAATTATATATCATTGGAATTATTTTCAGTCGTCGTGATTGTTCGTGTTCTCTGTGTTTTGCATAATATCATGAAGAAAAAACCGTTTCCGTGCCTCATTTAGTATATTTTTCTTCTCATTGAAACCGCGAATACGTAATAATTCTGGTATTCGTCAGACGCAGGCTCGAGAAATATTGCGGAATTTCACGTTCCCTTTTCTTGCCCTAATTTACTCTGGCTTCTATTTAACCCACGGCCCTTATTCCCACTAAGCACGGACTCCATGGTCAGTATTGATTATCGTATAATAATGATTTGGCCAGCGAGTGGTTTATATACGGGAAGAATGAAGAACGACATAGCAGTGGAGAAGCCAGACTCGTGACTAACGAGTAAAGGTTAAACAATCCTGCGTCAACATACGTATTAGCTTGAATTACTCAACTTGTTAGCCTGCACGTCTGCCAGCTATGGTCATAAATTAATTTAATCGAGTACAACGCGTCGCGTCCCTTCAGATAACGAAAACCTTTTTTTTTTTTTTTCTTTTTTTTTTTTTCTTTTCAACTATAATCGGCAGGCCGGACTATATGACACCTATTTCGTAATACTGATCACCTTGGGGAATATAATTACAAAATTTCTCAAGTCTGTTGCGAGAAGAAGGACGGATTTTTCGAAAATGGTATCAGGACTTGAATCCAGTACGTTAGTAAAACTTTTTCAAAACTTGTTCGTTTATTGCCCGATTGCTGATCGAACGCAGGGTATTCATATGTGTGAGACGAGAACGTAACAGTCAAATGCAACAATATCATTGAAAAATCTAGGCCTCTAATATTGTAGATAACTTTGTTGGTTTTTACCGCTTCCTCGTTACCTGGGGCATGATAATTGGCCCTAGACCCGTACACGTCCAGCTGTAGCCCGTGGCAATTCTTCTCTTTTCTTTAAAGTAGGTATTCAAGGCCACCGCGTTCGCGCATTGAGTAATTCCAATACCAGCTCCTAAACAAGTTGGGAAAAAAAAAAAATTAAAATAAAAAAATTAAAAAACATTAGGTACACAACAAGTTGGAATGCAGCTTTGACAAGTAAATCATACTGGAATGTAAATTAGTAGTATAATAATTGTCGTGAATTGTATACAGTCAGTAGTTGGAATACTGTACGACGCAAGTCTGTGATTATGTGGCTTATTCAGCTTTGTAAATATCGAGGGCTTGAAGCTGCTAGTTTTGGAATTAACTGATATTTGGTAAAATTCCGTCAGCAATTCCGAAACTGACACGCAAGCTTATATAGTTTCCTCGTCCTCGTACCGTATAAAATTGAGAAGAATATCAATACTCCGGCGAAGGTTTGCATGGTTGATAAAATTGATATCGAAATTGCAGTGACCAGAGCACCGAAGAGAGAAATCTGTCTGTAGGAAAAACTCCTGAAGAGGGGTCCGTTTGCCAAGCCTGAAAAGAAAAAAAAAAAAAAAAACCGATGAATAAAGTTGTATTTATTTATTGTGGGTAATAAATGTGTAATTTAGAATTGGTGATCGAATTTTAGTAAAAAAATGATCTTCGATCTCAAGTGTCTATCCTCACGATTAAAAAATTACATCATTTGTAGTCCGGGAAGTATTCTAACTCGTTATACGTGAATTGGAGTATTTCCTAATAGGCAACGCGTTATCGAGACAACTCGGAACCAAATAGTAATAAGTCACGTATTTGTTCCTTGAACACAAATATTTTATTATACTTGTATTGTGTTATCTTGACTGGCAGGCTAGCTAGCTAAATAACGTTGAAGCTCGTTAATTTCTAGACCACGATAACTTGACCTCATAAAGGTATAAAAGTGGGAATTGATCAACACGCGTTTTTGGATCATCCTGATAATGCTATTCACATTTACAACCTAATATTAGATATACGTTTTAGACTGACTTCAGCCATATAACAGTGATAATACTTTCCGTCGGTTAGTTCATACTGATTAAATAAACCCCTTCAAACTATTAGATTCTGAATATTTCCTCGATTTCTCCAAAAACCTGGTATTGATTGGTATATTGAAAAATGTCTTTATATCGAGTAAAGAAATTTCTTACCTATACAGGCGGTCACAGCAGCACTGGTGTTGATTATAGTCGTTGTTTGCGAAGGGTTGATGCCAAGTTCAACAAATTTGTTTCGAAACACGAGCCCGAAGTTCTGGCTGAGCGGAAAGATGCAGAACTGAAAGAAAAAGCGATAATTTTAACAACGGGAAAAATGAATTGCAGGGCATAAAATTTTTCCGCTTGTTTCATATATATTTTATATATTTTTTTTTCACAAAGGCACGACTCACGTTTCCAAATCCTGCTGCAAGAACCACCATCCAACCCCAACCCCCATCAGGAGCCACAAATGTGTCCTCTTCCGTTTTGGCATTTTCCTTAATTTTCTTCGGCGGCTTTGCCGCCTCACTTTTATCTGTCATTAGGCTATAGTTATTGATAGCAATCGCAATCAGTACTACTCACTCGCGCTTCTGTCCTCATTAAGGCAACTTGATTTATCTCCAAACAACTATTACAGACTGAGATAATCGGTTTGATTATCGTTTCCAATTATTCACTTATCACATCAATTCACGCTTAATATACTCGGCGGTGTACAGTTGTTCTCGGTTTTTAATTTATTTTAAATATTAGTTCGATTCTACTAAACGGACACCACAGCCACGTTTTTGAATTCTCAATCACAAAAGCGTTTATCGAAGTACAAAAAGGAAAACCGCTTTTTCACGGAGTTATCGTTTTCCACGCGATACCGTCCTAATTAAGTTGATTCGTTTGTTTTGTTGTTTTTTTTTTTCTTTTGCCAATCATAAGCCACACGCGGTTTACACGAGGCACGTATCATCCGTGCCAACGTTGATTTTCACAACTCGTTTCTATAACGCAACTAAGTCCAATGCTGGACCTTACGGTTATACTGCGATAAAAAAAACCACTGACATCGTCCTATCGCGGAAGACCGCGTACTGAGGAGAGACAGACGACTCACCAACTACTCGAGAGTTAATCCTCCAGTGCATATCTACTATATCTTTACCAGTTTCCAGCTGGTTACTGGTATTACTGTTATTATTATTATTATTATTATCATCATCATCATCGTATCCACATGGCCGTCTGGAAGCTCCTCTCTCTTTACTATACTCTTACTTTACTACATCCTCCGATGTGTTACAAATACGTAGTGCAGCTGTGGCAGATATTATACTGATTTGTGGGCAAAGTTTTTCTCCAAGGAATATCTACGGTTTGTAAATTTCTTGATTTTTCCTTCTTACAATATCTATCGACTTTGTTTCAGCCAAGTTGTATACTTGGTTTACTTGATTATACTGGAGGTCTGATATATCTTATCGGCTACGAAGCCTATCGCTTTGATATACGGCTTGACTTCGACTTATTCAGTGTGCTTTATCGAGAGTTATATTCTGTCTGTTTGTGTCTGGTAGGTATAATAGGTATATAAGTATACTGCTGTTTTACTCGTATAGTTTATTTTAATCAATTCTTCAGATCAATTCTATTCACGCGGTTTGTCTGTATAGGCAGTAAGTTTTGCGGGTCACGCATGAGACCATGAGACTAACAGGGCCTTGGATGAAGTCGACGCGTTTCTATAATAAGTATAGCATTATACTATATTCTCCGGAGACAGAAAATACTTGGAAAATACCTTGAGATCTTGTTTTCGTACGAGTCATGAGTCACTTGACCCGTTATTTATAAATCAAAGATTTTCTAGCGATTGTGAAATAGTTGGAAGTTTTTTTTTTTTTTTTTTTGAGCCGTTCGTTATCGTCTCGGCTCGACGAGGTTTATACTAATTGGAACACAAAATTTCACTACATGTCGTAAGAAATAAATCCATGTATCAAATATCAAGTTCATTGATAAGGTTTTGAATTATTTTTCTCCCGCCAAAAATGTATCGTGCGCATGCGTTCTCGCGGTGATATACTTTCTCTAGATTCGAACACACGATCACTCGCAGTTTGAGGAAAAATTTAGACGAGGTGAGAGCTGAGTCTCGTCGGAACACATTTTGCAAATGTTTCGAGCGTTTCGCTCAAGCGTTGGTTATTATTAATTTTAATCACGTATTCCCAGCGGACATTCGTGTCTTATCGGAATGACGTCGTTCGTCCGCCCCGTTTCCGTTCATATACATATATGTATAATATACAGAGATGTATGGAAATCTTTTTCCCGCGTCAAAGTCATAGGCGGATTTTTATTTCTGGAATAGATATTGAAAATTTTAACGGGTTCAAAAAACTCCCTAGTCACTACGCCCGCGTTAGATTCCTTACTGAACACGGGTTCGTTATACTCGCTATTCGCGTTTTAGAAACGAGGGAGAATACTCCGACTTGCGCAGTATACTATACGATGGCCATGGCTTCCACCTACAACACGACTTAGTCAATACATTAATTCCCACTTTCACCAGACGTGCCTCAATACGTCCAACGCGAATACGCAACTGAGGTACTATTTTTGGTTTATACCAAACAGGAGGCTTCTCCAGATTTATCATCGTGAAATAATACAACCCACGTCCAATATCCACGATGAATTTATTTCAGTCTCCTTCGATCGATTCCAATCCTTCTTTTCGCAGAGGGTAAAATCCTATAACGAATTTTTCCACAATTATTTAGCTTCTATACCGCGAGCTTATGGTCGGTTGATAACGAGACGTTTATAGCTCAGTCGTGAGAACAGTGTGCTTGAATTACCGCAGCTGTTCATCAGCCTTTTCGATATCTGGTTACCAATTTTTTCACCATATTAAAAAAAAAACCTTCTACCTATACCAGCTAGTGATAACTTCCAAGTGAACCGACCGTGGCCTGCCAATCCTAAAGATCCCTGCTTTCGAGCCAAAGATTACGAATATATACCTATATACTCTCATCGAATTTAAACCGCGGGAAGAAGTTGAAATTTTTCAACTTAGAAAACGGAATAACACCTTCATTGAGCTAGGGCTATCATAGATATCTTGCTATCAGTCTGACTTCCAGTTTTGCACAAGATCTTCGAGTCAGTTGTGAGCAAATTTGATCCGATGACGCACAACGAATTGTCGACTGACAATGAGTGCACAAGGTTTTCCAAACAGTATAAAGAGCGGAAGAAACAACTTAATGCGCAGTTTTATAAGTCATGATATTTTCTTACAGTTTTACAGGATTAAATTTCTTGGTTTAAATCATTCTCCATACATGTAATACATAATAAATCGTAGGTACTCGAAGACTTAGACTTCTGGGGATGTTGAAGGAGCAGATCGTTACAGGTTAATGGGCAAAAGCTAGTTTCGTTTTCATTAAAAGGTGGCGATATCATTGACCCTTAATGAAGCTCGTGCCGCGTGTAAACGCAAATTTAACTCGCGCGCAGACGCAGTTGAGGCACAAAAACGTCACGCACACATGAGATGCCGACAAAAAAGTTCATTCAAACAATCTCAGCGTGTGTTTTTGCGCCCGTTATCATTTCAGCGTAGCCCTGCAGTTTGAACTAAATTGGGGACCTGGCCAGTTCAGACTATCAAAGCTTTTTCACTATCTCCGCAGAGAAATTATTTCAGGAGATGAGGATAAACGAAGTTATATCAGAACAAAGCGGACGCACATAATATGACATTTGCGGAAACTATACAGTGAGCACGCACGGCTTAACGATTGGTAACAGATTATGGAATCGGTGCAAAAACGTGGAAATTTTTGTTAATTAACCTTGAGCTTTTATCTCCCTATAATATACATGGTCTGAATCAGTTCTGCGAAATATTGTTCAGCAATATATTGTACAAGAACAATTTCAGGCAATCAAGCTTCCCCGGAGTATGACGAGTCCATTGATCATATTATGACCCCTAAATATTCATTGAGGATAATAATATGATATCACAGCCAGTCATCCCATTCTCACTTTCGCAGAATTGATTCAAAATGATTGATCGTAAATTATATAATTATACCCACACCTTAATTTATTAAACAAATCCGGTGCAAGTTGCAGTCTATGACTCGACGAATTCAATCGATTGTCACTACGGCGTACTATAGGAATTTCAGAAAAAAAAACCTAATTCCATCAGAATGATGAAGTACCTGCATCGAAAATGGGGCGAAGAAAAACAAGACTGTCGAAACTACCAAATTTTATATTAAAAAACGACCGTTTTATTAAATTTTTGATCATCTGCTCGTGTAGCTCACAAATTTTTATCCATATACGTATTTTGGTAGTATATTTACTCCCGTTTTCACTTCTTTACCTTTAAATATCATTCTGTTCCTCATATATTATAGTAACGAGGAGGTAATATCACAAATATAAGAATTATTATATGGTACAGAAAATAACGAGGGATGATTCCATCAGCTGCCTTCAATTTTTTGAAAAATATTTGAAGCCAGCTTAATTTGAATACTTCAGTTTATGTCCGCTCGATTTTTTGATCGAGAGTTCAGTCGGTTCGAGCAATGTTACAAATACGCTGCTCCTGTTTCGTATAAGTATATAACGTAGCAAATTTGTTAATCCGAATCTCGAATACCGTGGAAAAGTCTTGAGACAAGAAAAATTCTCGATTGACTATTTACTTCTCTTGCAGGCCTTTTCGTTTTCAGCATTTTTTTTAGCTCTCTCTCTGCCCGGTTTCGAAATAATTTCGCCAAACCAAATTAGCACGCAGAAGAGACTCAGGCCGGAGGTGAAATGAAGTGCCATTACGTAGCCGTGGGTCTTGTCGTGTACCAAACCTGAAATATCGTGAATAATTAGACGTGGAATCGTACAATCTCGTGGAACCAGGGTTCCTACTAATATTATCATCAATAATTGACAATAGGAAATGATCATAAAAAAGAAACTCACCGATCAAGGGACCGAGAGCCATCGATAATACGCCATTGGAAATCGACAGAAGGCCAGAAGCCGCTGGTAATTTATCTAAGGGTACGTTGTCCGGGATGACAAGAGCCTGAAAAACGGCTTTAGTACCCTTGGCGACACCCAGAATAAGAGAAATTCCAATGATGATGGTGTAGGAGCTGCTCCAGGATGCAAGAACTGGAAAAATAAAAAATTAGTCATTCGTAAGAGCTTGATTCGATCCTGCGATCGAATTCTCAGAAGAATTTAAGACTTGGACTTTTGGTTCTCACTTGATCTTCCCAGAGTGGATCCTAACAAGGATGCCATGTAGAGGTTCTTTGATGACCAGCCAAACTTCTGGGTGACCAACGGGACGCAGAGTCTTCCACTTATATCAGCCGATGCCTGGATCGACATTATGGTAGCTATTTCAGGAGGTGTGAGATTCGCCAATTCGGACAAAACGAAGGGTGTCATCAGGGCAAAATTCAATTCGGAAACAAGGGATATGCCCATTCCTGAAACACCAAGGTAATAATCGATAACCGCGAATAAAGTTTTAAACCCACGATTACCTCCTTATATCAAACTTACCCAAAATGATGATCCTGAAGTGGTTGTCACGCAGCAGATTCAGGTCAAGGCTGTCGGAGATTTTTGAGAATATACTATTTTTCATCTTTTCTGTATCTGCCAAATCTGAGAAAACTGGCAAATTATCAGCGCTCGTCTTCTGAGGCGATAGTTGAATTTCCTGCCGAGTAGTAGCTATCAGCGTAATCTCTTCCGGAGAACAGCCAGCGGTATTTTTCACAGAGATTTCCGCAGCTTCGGCGATCTTTTTATTAGCAATTTCAGGATTCGCATCGCTCTTGTCTGCTCCTTTTCCTCCATTCAACTCGACTTGTTCCACGTCCGAAATCTCTGGGGAATTAAAATCGAGGTATTTTTACTCCTAGAATGGCAGGTCTTTTAGCTGGAGGCTTTTACCTTGTTGGAAACCAGCGGTCGCAGGAGACTCGCGCCGATGAAGGAGTGCAGTGCGATTGCTGCCAGGATCAGGACGGTCCCCGTAGTCGAATAGCGTTCCAAAAGTCTCGCGATCAGCTGTGGCATTGCTATGGGTCCTAGACCAGTCAGCGTGATCGTCAGGCCCATAGCAATGCTGCGTTTTTTACGAAAATACGTGGTGAGCGCAAGGCTGATCGCAGGGTACATCATGCCCTGTCCAATCGCTGGAAAATAAAATCCAGAGTCCATTCCAGGAATTGATCATTGGCATAATTGATCATGAGTATAAGCTTGGAAATATTCCGCAGATTCTTGTATTCGATGGTGTTATTTGGGGAATGAATCGAGCCTGCAGGTGTATGTTTGCATCAGGCATTTATGTGCAATGGACAAAGAACCGTTTTCCCCCTCCATTAATTCGAGTCAATAATTACAAGACAAATTTGAGCGCGAGATGATTAGATAAGTACCTAGCTAGAGTCGTTGCTCGCTGTTATCAACGCGTGTTTAGACGATGGAATTCTGTGCTCGTGCTCGTGCTCGGAGAAGCATTTGCTCTACTTGTTTCCGTGTGTTCTTTCAATTCATTTTATCGCCTATGTCAATCTCGAGCTAGTGTGAGAGGAATATTTCCAAGGATTATCAATTTTTTTCTGAATTTGTATATTCAGGTAATTCCGCGAGATTCCACCTAACATTAAGATAATCCGTCAATTATGTCCGGGTTAAAACTTGCCTATTAAAACACAGTAGGCGACGATTATGGCGGCCAGGGAATTGGAGAATGCTGCAAGGAAGATTCCGGCGAAGATGAAGGTGGTACCCAAGCAGGCGACTATTCTAAATGAGAACTTTTTTAGCAGAGGAGCGTTGATCAGTCCCAAACTGCACATGATTGTCGCGTTCAAATGCAGAATGAATGAAGTCTGCGTAACGGTGATACCGATCTTTGAAAATTGCTCGTCAAAGACGAGCCCGAAGCATTGTTGGATGGGCAAAACTGCCAGCTGAAATATTACCAGATTAGAAAAAAAGGACAATTTCTTTTCTGCCGATTGTAACAGCAAATCGTAAAACTATATATCTGACTGTGCACGTGATACATATTAATCCGAAGAACATATCTGTATCTGTGATAGCGAATAGAACATCAATTGACATCTGCCACAAAATGGTAAAAATCAATCAGACTATACTATAGATTTTATATTCTAGATGATCTTACGTTGCTGATGGTCACGGCTGCCACGATGACCCACCCCCAGCCTCCGTCCGGGGCATCAGGCATTTTTGGTTTCACTGATGACCGGTTTTCTGAAAAACTGAATCGATCTACTTTCAATGATTGAACTACGGCTGAACCAAAAGTGATCCAAATTTGGTCCAGGTATCCGAAATAATAATATCGTAAGTATGAAAAGCTTCGTGCGCTCGGCGCAGCTCAACAATTGTAACTGTGAGACTGATCTCGTGTCTTGTAGGTAGGCCTAGAGGTCTCTCCGCAGTGTTTCTCAAATTTTAGCAGAGGTATACAGGCTCGTGTGTACGGACAGACTAATGCGTCAGAGTCGTTGATAAGATAAGTGAAACCGGAGGGAGAAGATAGAGAAAAAGGAAATTATTAAACCGCAGTAATTACTTTCAATGAATCTCTCTACTTGCTACCGAAGTGGACCTGGAGAAGGGGCTCAGCGATCATGGCGGGGGTGATGGACAGATAAACATACTCAAGAACAATCGAAACAAGTTTATAATAATGATATATATTTTTATTGGCCCCTGAACTTCTTTATCGTATATTTTTATGCGCTTGTATCTAACTGGGTAGATAATTGGCATCACTGTCGTTTGAAGGCACGTCTTGCGATCATCATGTCAGTAGATTTGTTAGTATGTATCTACATCAAACCCAAAAGAGAGAGAGTTGTACATGTCAATATATAATTGATCGATTATTTGTTAGCTCATTTCTTATCTCGGCCCCCAGCTTAAGACGTTTCGGAACAAAATTCTCCTATCACGGTAGCATTCCTACACGTGCGATTATTTAACTGGGTACTCATTTGAATGTGGAAATAAGTCATTTGGAATGAATGACGGTTCTGATTTAGTTTACAGTTCATTTAAGTCATTGACCGGTTGATTTTTATATTATTATATGTATTACCGATATCGCATAATGGACATTGCGTTGTATGATGAAAACGTAATCTAATATACCCAATAAACTCGCGAACTTATATAGTTAGTTAATTCTATTATACCGCGGAAGGACCGATTCGATAGGATTCAATATAATTGATTATAAAGCCGTAAAACAACATCTGAGGTATATCTCACCTTCAATGATAAGTTTAGCTGCATCTTTACGATCCGGTGGATGAAATTCTCAAAAGATTGTAGTCTGCGCAAACAAAATGAAATCTGACGAAATCCTGTGTTTGTACGAGACTATAATGTGTCTGTTTCGAGAAGCGCAGTCAAATTTTGTCGTTAAAATGCGCTAAAGTCACGCGTTTAGTCACGTAACACAAATTTACGAATTATTATAGCGTCTTTGCAGCTTAACGACGCGACGCACGCCTCGAAGACGTCTGGACGACTACGCATCACCTGCAGCGTCACCCGCAGAGCGCAGCGCAGCGCTCGTCGTCACTATGACCTGAAACGCAAACGCAGCGGTTATAGGATCAAGAGAGAGAAAAAGAAAGAGGCGAGAAATAACCGGTCACGAGTATACCTAACGTTAGTGGGACTGGAATTATGAACTGGAGTTGCACTTTGGCGCGTAGACCGCTAAGTGCATATTTGTCATCCGTTGATGCGGCTCAGTGGGGTTCGTCGATCTATTAATTCTACTCCAGTATTTTGGACGATATTATTTTAGATCAATTTTAGATCACCCATGCATGGCTATTTGTGGCATATGGCTGTTGATTCCGTGACTCAAATCAAGATCCCCCCCGTCTATCATATCTCGGGAGAAGAAAGACAAAAAAGAAGAAACTGAAAATTGGTAGATTCCTCGGTAGAATCGTCCCAGATTTCAATAAAATTGGAATCCAGTAATAAGTACCGATATTCATTGATTTATTCATTCATTCACTGTATCACTGGTACGCAAATAGTATCGCCGAAGTTGCTCAGAGTGAGGAATCGAATTAGTAACACACAAATCGTAATAAATATCCATGAAGAATGAACATATGAGCTGTGTACTCCAATTTAATGCGTAAAATAGATTGTGATTCATTCACATGGGTATATTATACACACGATTCTATGATCACGTGTGAGAGGCCGGCGGACAAAAGTACATTTTTCTATTTATAATATTACAGCCGAGGATCAATGAAAACTGGTGAATTCGTGGACCATAATCGATATCATCGATAGAACAAGAGGATTTAAGAAATCGTTAGCTTTTGAAAAGTGGTTGATGAGAGATGTGATGTTTTTTCACTGTCCAAGTTATAGGAAATTGATGATTCTTCGTTGTCACGTTTCTTCAAAATATCTTTTGTATGCAAATACCCATCGTGAATAGACTTGATTTCGTGCTTGACCTACACCCTTTTGCCATTCTTCGCTGTTACTTACGCGCATTGGTAAAGGAATTCATTATTCAATAAGTGATTGATACTTATAAGTATATAAGTATTATACATATACAATTAACTTTAGCTGTAAACTGTAGCTGTTAAATGCGGTTTCATCGAAGATGACTGTCGCACGATCCAGATGATTTAAGCACAATTCACTCCGTTTAGCAATTGTAATTCAATCAATAAAAAGGTTATCGAAAAGCTCGTTCAACTCCTGTGTTCTTTTTTCATTGTCTCCTTATTTCAACTAATGGAAATAATCTGTAACTAGAAGAAATTTCAGGTCCTCTTTCAACCGATCATTGAAATTGAGTCGATTTTTGGTTTAGTATTAGTTTCAGTATTCTGTGGAGCTTCGGAATCACACTGATATTTTGCAGCGACGATTTTATCCCGATATTGACAGGCATGAGATTTGCATGGGCCTTCTATTTCAACTGGATCTCGTCTCTGGGGAGGACGATGATGAAAAATCCGGATACTAGCGATAAGATGATTCGAAGTTCCTTGCGATGCTTTGTGCTATTGCGGAGCGACAAACGGGTTGCCTCATTCCAGGCGTTCCTGGCAGTTGTAAGAAATCTTCATCCGAAAGAACGGAAGATACTTGACCCGCTGGTAATTGTTTAATTATTGTCGATGGTCTAACTAATGATAATAGCAGCGACGTTACCTTTTTTCGACTTGTTCTTTCGGCACTCAGAATTGCCAATTAAATACATGAAAACAAATCAAATGTAATTTATTCTACGAAATTTGAAAAATGCAGCATATGGATTAACCAGCGTCGATAAGCTCTCACAAGTCCTCAAAGTTAGAGTATAAATATGCTGGTATTTTATTCCCTGTATCTACGAACGTTTCGTGTATCACTCCCGCTTATTTCCGTTTCTCATATATTTTACAACGTACGGAAACCGAATCAAGATAAAACGGAACTATTTAGAATATTCAAATAGAAGAAAATTTTGAGAGAAAGATGTTTTATCGGACAAACATTTTCCTGAAAGTCACTAATTTTACTGCAGTCGAAATATTTACATTTTCTTATCTTCTCTTTTACATCAGTTAGTTAGCTGACGTGAGGGCAAAGAGTCTTCAAACGACAAACTGTCGCTAAACGATCGTTACGTGACACTGTAGACAAAGATGCTCGCAATCATCCAATCGAGTCAAGTCCGAGAGCTTTGACGTTCTCGAAGCTGAGGGGTTCATTCAGATCTGGGCCAAAGATGAACTCCGGATCTGAACGGTAGATTCTATTTAAAAAAAACAGCAGAATTAATGTGGATTCGTTGAACGATGACCATAATTTATATAGCAGAAAAAACTAGGAAATTATCCCTCCTGACCGTGGAAAACGATGTCAATTGAAAATTTGTCAGTTTGGCGGGAAGATCGTCGAGACGTGATTGGTTTGACGTAATACAGAGCGTTCTGGTTGAGAATGCGCAGGCGTAAACGACCGTTTGACGTCATGCGCAAACAATTCAAACCGGGCGTCTTTGCGCATGATTCAAACGCGTCATTATGCCACGTCATTCATTCAAAAACTAGCCTCGAAATTATCTGTAAATAAAATACAACTGTGTGTTTGTCCATTTGAAAACGAAATTTACAGAAAACAATTTCGCTCCTAATTATGTAGATTCTCCATTATCGGAGGAACATGACTCGTAACTTAATCATTAGGTGACTATGCATTTGTTTGTCGTAAATATTAGAAATCCTCGTCATGACGATGTGAAAATAGCATCATTGTTGCGAAGGTAATAATCGTTATGAAGGAACTGGCACTAAACCAGGGTGATTGTGAGATTCTCGTTATTCCGATAGCGATAACTTGAGCAAAGCCAGAATGTGCCCCCGACCCTTTGTGCTATGAATAACAGTTGTAATTCACTCCTGAGACAGTACACAGTTTTGTGAGCGTGAACATAGATAAAGACATTTCATTTCAATAAATGAACCAGGACAGAGCAGCAGACATTTACTGCTCAGTCAACAGCTCTCCGAACACCAGTTATTCCGAGTTCCAAATTTGTCGAGAGCGAGAAAAAACGCGAAGATTTATACAAAGATGGAAAACTAGGAAAAAAGAAAGGAATAAACAACGAACAGCAACCAAAAAACGATTACGTGTAATTACTTAATAGAATAAAGAATTACTTAACTATCCAAGTGCCCTTCGACGCTAATTTTCGAAGAAGTCAGTCCACTAGGATTCCACATATAAAATGACAGCACTTGAGAATCCGAAAGGAGTTGATACAACTGGAACTAAATTGAAACCTGCCCCTCAATCATCTGTGATTGGTGTGCAAGTGGAAAAGGAAGATTTGGCACCCGATGGTGGTTGGGGATGGGTGGTCGTTGCAGGGATGATTGTGGTCAACGTAAGCATTTGATTGTTTCTTTCGCCAATCGTTGCATTCGCAATTAGCTCGATTGCTGATCAGCAATCGATCTACGCGGCTGTAATCAATTCGAAATTAACCAACCTTGATTCTATATTCAGCAAAAAGTAACCGAAAATCACCTTGTGAGTAAATTTCTTCGATTTATCAATATTGTTTCATGGTTTTTGCAGCTTGTTACCCTGGGCCAATCAACATCCTTCGGACTGGTATACGGTGATTTTTTAGAAGCGAGTGGAAGCGGCGGATCGGCCCTTACGGCCGTCAATCTCACGTTTATGGTCAGTCTTTCTGCTGCCGGTAAGTTCGTATAGTTTATTTGCGAGAAAAATTTCAGAACATCAAGCGATCTATCTTTCACCCAAAATTTTATACAAATAGAGATTTACCCATCTCTGAGTTGCTATGTAACCCTTGGGTGCCCAAACTTAGTAGGTACACCATGTAGTTAGCTCATCGATCAATATCATTTTCATGAATAAGAAAATAGTTCTCTTCATAAGTAGGTGAGTGAATTCAGTCGTGAGATTAAAAAGTAAGTTTGGAGCGAGTAACCCGAATTGTTTGGTTATTGTTAGACCATTTCAGGCGAATCATGATAGACTCTGTATGAACTCCCTTCAGAAACCAGGGGGGTGAATTGGTTCACCTCATTTGTGTATCAAAAGTCTAAGTAATCTTCGCAGTGCAATGTCATACTTATGCTTTCTTCACGTCATGGTTTAATTCCTATATAAATTAGAAGCTTCTACCAAAACATTGATATTTATGAGCATGGCTCAGACAAGTTCTTAAAGTGCTAATGTAAGAGTCGTCGTTTCATCATGAGAAAATATTTGAGGATTAAACCAACCATGTATGAAGCCCAATTTAGAAATGTTTCAAAACACGGGTTACTTTGACGTTTCGTAATTCACCATTCCACGTGCAGATACGGTGTTTGTCTTTTTCCATTTCATGTCAGAATTTAAAGATGTCAAGTCAGTTTCAATTTTAAAATCATCGACGTTCTCAGAATTGAAAAATTTCACAGGTCTGATATGCAACAATTTACTTAAGAGGTTCAGCATCAAACCCGTGGGTTTGATTGGGGCCTTGCTCTACGCAATTCCGAATACCGTTATGTGCCTCGTGCCGAATGTCCCCGTCATGCTGATTTTGATACTCGTACAAGCAACAGGGGTGGGCTTAATCATGACCGTATGTAACATCAGCTTCAACGGTTACTTCGTTAAGCGAAGAACGAAGGTGTCTATTTTTCTACACAGTACATTGACCACTCGATAGATCTCGTACATCTAGATACCTCCATAGACAAAAAATTAAATGCTATTCATCCTGCGTACATTTCAGGTGATGGGTTTCACGCAAGTGATTATTGGCTTAGGTGGAATTGGATACCCGCTCTTAGCCGAGAAGCTGCTCAGTACTTATGGATTCAGAGGTGAGACAGATATCTTTTGATTTCACCGTTCACCAAAATTGGATTGGTACTTTCTTTCTTGACGTTTTCGACGTTTCGTCATATCTTTTCGATTTTCAGGTTGCGTGGCTTTACTAGGAGCTTTGAGCTTTAACGGTGTCGTCAGCATGTACGTGATGGATCCGGTAGAGTGGCATTACAAGAAGCTGGAAGATATTCCAAAAAAAACGAACATGTGCGGAGATCAAGAGATTCGCTCTGAACACTATAGCCCTAATTTAGCTATCAGTTGCGAAGCAGTTGACTCGATCAGAAGACATTCTTTAGAAGTGCCTAAGGGATGGGACAAGAACAGAAGCCTCCGAAGTCTCAGAGGCGAAGCTGAGAACGAGAAACCTTTACTGATCGAAGCGTTGAAGGTTCGATGAATCATTGACTCTTTTTCATTTTCACTTACCTACATCTTCATTTCCTTGCAGAAACACCGCGGAAACTTGAATGTCACACTTTGTCCGTAGGCTTCTCACAAGTCTCAGGAGGACAATAAATCCGTCCATGAAATTGAGACGGGATTCCGGACACGTCCAGGAAAGGGCTCGAGTTTAGATGTGCTGGTGAAGAATCTTTCAGCAGCTGTGAGTATGTCTAGCATTACCGGAATCACGAGCTCCAGTCCAATCGTTGAGATTGCAGAAAAGGATGCGGATAAGAAGAAGAAATCCATAAGGTAAATAATCAACACTTCATCGTTCGGCTATAATAATCATCGAAATTATCAGAAGATGAGATCAAAATGATTATTTCAATTACAGGTCAATACTAGCGGATTTTTTTGAAATCTCGTTATTCCGCGACGGGGTATTTGTGAACATATGTATCGGGAGTAGCTTGACTTTCATGTGTGACATTCTCTTCAACGGTTTTCTTCCCATGTTGATGACGGAACAAGGATACGAGAAGACGGATATTGCTCTGACTCTAACCGTGGTTGCGATAACTGAGTTAGTCGGAAAACTTCTTTTTGCAGTATTCGCAATATTTGTCAAGACTAAAGCACGGCCTAATTATCTATTTTCTGTCTACTGTCTGGTCGCCTGTAGAATAGGTGAGCTTGCAAAAAGGAGTTACTTTAATTGCCTTTCACTGAACAAATTCAATTCCTTGATCACTCATCATTGCATACTATATCCCAGCACCAAATTCTTCTCTTCAGCTTTCTTGTACTGCGATTCTCTGACGGGAATAATTGTCGTCCATGGCCTCAGCGGGATGTCACGTAGCTTGATACAAGTTCATCAGATGCTTGTTCTCGCAGAGCATGTCAAAATTGAAAGATTTCCGGCAGCTTGGGGATTATTTACCATTATCAATGGCTGTATCGCGATTATTATTTGCCCTTTCATTGGTAAGTGTTGAGTCTCTCAGTTTGCTCATATTCAAGTAATCAAGTAACGCGAATTCAGCTGAAGTAAAATGTTCGTTTCTTTCTTTCCTCCTATTTTCTCATATAGGATTTGTGAAGGACTACACCGGAAGTTACGTAATTGCACAATACGCGCTTCTAGCTGGATTGATGTCGTGTTTGATCCCTTGGACAATCGAGCTATTAATCAGCAGAATTCTCGCCAAAAAGAAAACAACGGAAACAGAGAACCAGAAGTGATTCCAATCCCTTATCTTTATTTATACGTAACATTGACTTAATTCAAGTTTATCAACGTAAAGTTTGTTTTATGAACGTACAGAAAATTGTAATTACAATCGTCAAGCTCGAATCAGGCGGGAAAAAAAAATTACAAAACTCGTAAGCTTGTTGAGTATGTGATATGTTCAGTATATAGTTGGAGAAAAATACTCACGTGAC
Source organism: Ametastegia equiseti (assembly GCA_963989295.1). Classification (NCBI taxonomy): domain Eukaryota; kingdom Metazoa; phylum Arthropoda; class Insecta; order Hymenoptera; family Tenthredinidae; genus Ametastegia; species Ametastegia equiseti. The sequence goes on from OZ022397.1 coordinate 9,402,390, forward strand.
AAGTTGTACCATACAAGTGTGATTGTAGAATCCTCCTCATTTGAATGGCGATAACTTAAACAAAGCTAGGACATATCCCCCCGAACCTCTTCAGAGTTACGGATAAGAGCTGTAATTCATTTCAGAGACTGTACACAGTTTTTTTTTTCTTTTTTTTTCTTTTTTTCTCCTCGAAAACAGATAAAGTCATTTCATTTCAAATAGAGAGTCTGGGCAGAGCAGTAGACTTTTATATTGCTCAGTCAACTCGAGTTTCCTAAAGTCGGTTACATCAAGTTTGGATATCTATTTCGAGAAAAAGATAACGTCGCAAAGATTCGTATACGAATACGAAATCTTAAAAAAGAGAAGAAAAGAGGATAAAAACGGATAGGCGTCGTTACTTAATACAATAAAAAAATGCCCAATTGATTTGAAAAAATAAAAAAAAATACGAATAAACAAAAAAACAAACCAGTTAATTTTCGGTCAAGTTAGTGAAAATATATTCACGATATTCAAAATCTAAAATGGCAGCGTGTGACAATTCGACAGTGGCTCATAAGAATGAGATTCAAGAAAAACCAACCCCTCAATCACTTTTGCAAGCTGGTCTGTTGGAGAAAGAAGATTTAGCACCTGACGGTGGTTGGGGATGGATGATCGCTATAGGGCTGATGGTAGCCACGGTAAGTATGTTGGATTTTTTCCTCAATCGGATTATACTATTTTCGAGCAGTCCAATCGAAATTTTGAGATTTCATGAACCAATGCGATCTGCAACACAATGCCAAAATACATCTGTGCTCATCGGCAGTGTCAGAGAATTATGTCAACCCGATAATATCAGAAGGACATCGTCCTTTTTGCCATTCAAAGAATGTAGATATAAAATCGGTAATCCTATTGGTTAAGCCTTTTACTCAATTGTTGATCAGACACGAAAAGCTGCAGGCTATGATTGCTCCTGGTAGAAAGCGAAGCGATAATTGAGAGAATAATATTTTTTGCTAAGAATTTGTACATGCAAGATCTTAAATATTTAATCGTCAGGTGTGAACAAATATCGATACACGGTAAATTGGACGAAAATTTGACGGTAGAATTACATGGACAAAAGATATACTTGTCATATCCATGGACCATGGTCGACCGCGTCATTGTCTACTCCGTACACATCTTTCTGCTTGCGTCTAATTGCTTTTGGCTGTTATTGATAAGAATTGCTCCGATCTTTTCAATGAAACAAACATCACGTATCCCCCGAAGGCCAATTGAACAATTAAAGATTACAAGACGATCTCATAGGTTCACAGCTGCTTAGCGTTCAAATCGTTTCCATTACCGAAACGAGACGGTTGGGCATAATAAATATTTAGTAACCTATTACTGCCCTATATGCGGATGTCTGATAAAATGACAGAGAGATCATGAATGATCCTTCGTCACATCGTACCTACAAATAGGTACAACAAGATATGAAGGTTATTAGGATAAAAATGAAAGATTTGAGTTCGAGAGCAGAATAATTTTCTACGAATTAGCAGGACTTACCTATTAATTCCACAGCTCGTGACCATCAGCCAGGGATCATCCTTTGGAATGGTATATGGTGATTTTTTGGAAGCGAGCGGAAATGGCGGATCGGCCCTGGTAGTAATGAACCTTATGATTATGGTCAGTGTTTCCGCCACTGGTAAGTTACACACTATCATTTCCATGACTTTGTTTCAGCCAGATTTTATTCAATTACTGTAATTGTTTAATTAGACAAATCCTGTATAAATTCAAGTCAAACACCTGAGGCGCCAAACCCGAGAAACTATGATTACCTGCATTAGATAGCGTCAAAGATGTGGGAATGCTTCCTTAAGAAGTTTGACGTTTATGAGCATGGCTTAGAGAACTCCTGCCAGACGCAGAAGTTATAGTTTCGAACTGAAAAAAAACGAAAAATTAATATTAGAAACAAATTGTTCAGTTCAATTCAGATGGATTTTGAAATTGCAGTAACTTCAATATTCTCTGCAATATTTCGTTTCATTTTTACGGATAAAACCGAGGTTTTCACTCATTGATAATTTATGTTATTGTGGTGAAAAAAATTACAGGCATCATCAAAGACAACCACGATATGCTGCACTTGTCTGACATTAATTAATTTCCTAAACTGTACATGCGGCGATATCGTAGCGACCGATAAAAAATAGCAACGGTTTATTCGAATAACAATGTTTCGATCCAACAAGCACATTAAAAAAAAAAAAAAAAAAAAACCAGCACGAATTCTGATGATCTTACAATTGATATAATCTTACAGGTCTCATCTGCAACGAGTTGTTGAAAAGGTACAGCATAAAACCTATTGGCGTAGCCGGTGCTGTGATCTACGCAACTGCGAATACCTTTATTTGTTTTGTACCAAATGTCACATGCATGGCAATTGCATTTTTCATAGAAGGGATAGGAGTGGGTCTGATGATGACCATATGCACCGTTAGCTTTAACGCTTACTTCGTCGAGCGAAGAACAAAGGTATCTACGAAAGAAATTCACTTGTCAATAATTCTTGTTCAACGACAAAAATCAGTGTCATTCAACTAGCGTATTTCAGGTGATGGGTGTCACACAGGTGGTAATTGGCCTGGGTGGAATTATATATCCGTTCCTAACCGCGAAGATGCTTAGTGCTTATGGATTCCGAGGTGAGAATTTTTGCCTCTTCTAATTCTCGTCGTACGATTTTTCGTCATATTTTTTCGAATATCAGGTTGTTTGGCTTTGATGGGGGCTATAAGCTTCAATGGAGTGGCTGTTATGCTTTTGATGGACCCGGTAGAATGGCATTACAAAAAGCCTAAAATTATTGTCGAGAAACCCAGTTCGGAAGCAGATCAGGAAATAGGCTCTGAAGATGATAACCGCAATCTCACAACTGGTGGCAAAGAAGTTGACCAAATCAGAAGACATTCTTTAAATGTACCTCAGAGATGGGAGAAGAACAGAAGCGTTCGAAGTCTCAGAGGCGAAGCTGATCACGAAAGTCCTTTGCTGATCGAAGCTTTGAAGGTTCCATTAAAAACTGATCATGCCTGAAACTACCGTTTCCCGTTTACACAACGTTAACTGAAACCGAGATTTTTCTTCAGGCTTCTCACAGATCCCAGGACCGTAATGGTTCCGCTATTGACATTGGAACGGGATTTCGTTTGAGGCCTGGAAAAGGCTCGAATTTAGATTTGCTAGCGAACAAACTTTCCATGTCAACAGCTGCGAGTATGTCTAGCATAAATGGCATTGTAAGTTTTGGTCAAATCACCGAATCTTCGTCAAATCCAAATCACCAAAAATCATCACCAAATCATCCTTCAGTGAAGGATGTAGACGGGAATAAAAAGAGATCGATACGGTAAAATAATCGCCTTTTCATCGTCCCAAGATCAAGACGATTTTTTTATATCTTATTTCAATTGCAGGTCAATACTGGCGGATTTTTTCGAAGTCTCTTTACTTCGCGACGGGGTTTACGTGAACATGGGAATCGGGAGTAGCTTGACTATGTTGACTGACATCTTATTCAACTCTTTTCTCCCAATGATAATGTCCAGCAAAGGATACGCGAATTCTGATATTGCTCTGACTCTTACCGTGGCTGCCGTAACTGAGTTAATTGGCAAACTTCTCTTCGCAATATTCGCAATGTTCGTCAAGACAAGAGCACGGCATGTTTTTCTCTCTTCTGTGTACTGCCTGGTCGCTTGTAGAATAGGTGAATCAAGAGTTACTTTGCCTTTTGCTTGACAAATTATTCTCTATTTATCACATTCATTTCTTCGTCCCTCAACATTGCATTCTATGCTTCAACACCGAATTTTTTTCCGCAGCTTTCTTGTACTGCGATACTCTGACGTGCATATTGATCGTCCATGGACTTAGCGGAGCATCACGTAGCTTGTTCCAGGTGAATCAAGTGCTAATTTTCGCAGAACACGTCAAGATTGAAAGGTTTCAGGCAGCCTGGGCAATATTTACGGTTATTAATGGCTGCACAGCGGTTATTTATTGCCCTTTGGTCGGTGAGTGTTAATTAATTCTTGATTTTGTTTGTGTTCAAATTATTAAGCTATATGTAGATCGTGCCATAAAGCGTGTAATTGCGAAATGCTTTCCTTTTATTTGTTGTTCACAGGATTTTTGAAGGATTTTACTCAGAGTTATGAAGTTGCACAGTATGTGCTTCTGGGAGGATTGCTGACGTGTCTGATTCCTTGGACGACCGAGATTTTGTTTCGTGAAATATTTGCCAAAAATAAATCAACGGACACAGTGAACCGGAAGTGATTCCGGTTAATTAATTAGCTTGTCTCGATTGATATGGAAATGCAGTCGAAATTTAGGTTTATTTACTTGAGCCCCCCGAACGACGCCTCAAATTCAAATGAAATCAAGCTTGGAGCGGGTTTGATTCGGAATCTGACTGTACTAAGCAAAACCGTCTGACCACCAAAATTTCGGAGAAAATTTCTTCCCGAATTTACATTCATACATCGTGGTCCAATTTCGGCAGTGCCATGACTGGCAAATTCAGCTATATTGTCGCTGAGCAGGTGACAAAACAAGATTCAGCACTTTTTTTTTGTTACTAAAAAAGGCTAAAAGAAACCCGGTCATTATTATTTCATCTGATTTGATGCCATGCTCATTCCAAACCAAAAAACCTACAATCTTGTTATACATTAACTGGATAAGTTAACTTATGAATAAGGTGGTGGTCAAGTGCTTCTGCTTTGTAACGAACAAAACTCTTCTTTCTGATGTGTTAAATGAATGAATAAGTGAATAAATAATTATCAAAAGACAAGGAAGCGTCTCGAGCTCGAGAACTAAAAGCATGGAAGAGGAAATCAAATTGATATTTATTTAATTCATAACTCGTTCTAGGGAGAAACCTTGTGAAGACGTGATTGTTTGATGAGGCAAATCTCATGCAAATTTTAGATAATATACCAGAGAACTCGGAGCGTGAGAGACAGAGAGGGTTTATTTGCATTGGGTGACAATGATACAATTTTTGCCAGAACTCAAAGTCATCGTCTAGACAAAATAATACCGTTGAGACAGAATTCATTGCTGAATGAAATTCCTGAACTTGTAGCTATCAAGCCGTACAAATCGAGCTGCAAAACGCATCCGTGAAATATTTTCCTGCTTTTATTTCCCCATGGAATTGATTTCTCCTTTGATACAGAGTCATGCAATTTTAGGGTACATGCTTTGGGAGGCTCATGATGTGAGCGCGATTTCTGTGACAATAGAGATCTAATTTAAATCCATATGAAATTTTTTCCACGAAACACTACAACGAAAACAGTGAACCAGAAATGACTGCAGTCATCCTATACGTAGCTTATTTTCATTTATTCAGGTACTGTTCCAGTTCCGTGATTCATCCATTTATGTATGCGAATGGTGATAATCGCAATCGATGTATACCTAGTTCTTTGTGGAGCAGTTAATTGATTTGCTAATCTTCAGGGGGAGCGTGTGAAACAGAATATCGAACCCCTTCGAGTTTCGTTATTTTATTCAGAAAGCGTATAGGGATCGTTTTCAGAATACAGACAATTGGATATTTATTAAAACTACATGGTGCAGTCCGAGAATAATAACAAGTTTTATAGCGTTTCGACTGAAAACCTGATTCCTTCTGTATAGTCTTCCATCATTACGTATACCGCGCATTCGGATCTCGTACGATCATTCAGGCGTTTTTACCACTAATTCGAGGTTCGATTCTGATTCGAAAACCGTCGCTTCGTTTCAATATAATGTCGGCTTGCAATCGGAAATCCTTGTCCGGTAGGTCCGAGAGGATTTTGTAGTTTCTTAATATGGTAGAAAGCAGGACTTTCAATTTGAGCATCGCGTATTTTCTACCAACGCAGGATCTGCAGTGGAAAAATATTTCATGGTTGGTGAGTTCCAGCAATAAATCGTGCAAACATTAATTTCATCGTCACTAAGCTCGACGTACCTGGGTCCAGCGCTGAAAGGAATGTAAGCGTAGTAATGCCTGTTTTGCATATTTTCTGGCAAAAAGTTGTCCGGATTAAACGTTTCGGAGTTTGGATAAAGGTCGTCCTGACGATGGACTTTGTACGTCGGTATCAAGACGGTCGCTCCTTTCGGTATGACGTAGCCACCGGAAACTGTAATGATTGAAAGACTTTGAATAGAATGACGGATTTAATTTTGATTTCAGAAAACAATTTTCGCGTTGTAAATTCGTCACGCAAATTAAGAAAACGTGATGTAACAGAGAAAATATTCAATTCAAATTCACAAACCTAGCTTTACATCTTCGTTCAGTTTTCGCGCTATAGCTGGAACCGGAGGAAAAAGCCTTAGCGTTTCCATTATGACTCTTTCGAGGTATTTCATTTCTAAAGTGTCATAGAATGTTGCTGGCCTGTCCGAGCCTTGGAATATTTCTTCTAGTTCCCGATAGACTTTTTCCTGTGAAAAAAAAAAATCCGATGCAGTGATTAAGTTTTGATGTTCATGGAGGATTCTTTCGGAAGCATGGCCAACTGCGGATTACCACTTCGACAAATTTGACGTTTGTAATAGTTTCGTCTCCTGTTTCAGTCTAGCAGAATAATAAAATGTCAAATGGCAATTAGGCTTCTCCACACTGACAGCTGTCTGGTACAGCGTGCCAATATTTCGGACAATTTCGTGTCAAAAAATCCGTAGAAATCGAGTCAGTCAACGGTGCTGTTATCTGCGAAGCGATTCATGGGGGACGCAGCAAATGGGAAAAAACTTTTCATGAAACTATGCGCAATGTGTCATACAGCAGATAAAGGTGGCAAGCACAAAATGGGACCTAATCTTTACGGGGTTATGGGTCGGACTAGTGGAAGTAAGTTCAAGCCGTAAGTTCAGAGTTCGGAGACAAGCGTGAGCCCCGTGTTTCAAAATCATCGATCCTTGAGAGCACCTAACGTGATTTGTATTTCGAACAGCTACATTTTGCAAAAATGGATAACATCCATTGGGGTATTTAGTAATTCCGAAGCTTTTGACACAATTGAGCAATTTCATCCACTGGTAAAAATCTTTAGGTGCAGTTGGCTTCGCGTACAGTGACGCTATGAAGTCTAGGGGAGTTACTTGGAACGAGACTACGATGGATCAGTACCTCGAAGGTCCAAAGAAATTTGTTCCTGGTACCAAAATGGTGTTTCCGGGAATAAAGAAAGCCGAAGATCGGCGAGATGTAATCGCCTTCCTCAATAGCCAAAAGTGATCAACATACGTGTAGTCCACTTTCATCAAATTGTTACTCAGAAATCGTCTCTCATTTAACATTGCTCATGTGTCACGAATGGAAGTAAAATAGATTTTAATGCTAAATATCAAAACCTTGATCTCTCATAAATATTCTCTAGGAACATCATTCAGACTAACGAAGATCAGTGTATAAGGCTCTATTTTCGTTATTAAAATGATTCGTTGAAATCTAACCTGAATGTCCTGATGGAATCCAAGCAAGCACAGCACAAAACTGGATCCAGCAGCGGTGGTGTCATGTCCCTGAAAATAATATCAGATGAGAAATACGTACGGTATGGTAAAGGGCCTAAATCTTTCTCCATGAAACTGACCTCGAACATGATTGTGTCGACTTCTTCCTTGATTTCTTCGTCAGTTAAATTCGCTCCATTTTTCGCCGATTCCAGCATAAGGTCCAGAAATGCGAGCCTCTTCTTTTGCCCTTAAGAAGAAGTACATTTAGCACGCATTGAACTTCGAGTTTGTTAAATGATGAAATTTGAAAAGTTTTCACTTACCGACGTCATTTTCGTCAATATCGTCAAGATCGTCCCTGACGTACATAGCTCTGACGTTATCCTGGGTTGATTTATCTTGAAGGACTTTTTTCGTTTCGACTTTCGGTTTGGGAATGTATCTAGCTTGAACAACTGTGCTGTCCTCTGCTGCCACCAGCTTGGCATCATATTCCTTCTTTTTTCTGCTGAGTACTCGACTCGTCAGTCCGTGGATAGTGGCCAAAAGTTTTTCCTGCTGTTTGGCAAAGCTTGTGAACTTGAAGAGAGCGTCAAATCTCAATAACGGTCTGTACTGTCTCTGATGAACAATGTCGCACATTCTGCGAACGGAATATTCCAAATGAAAATACCACTTTTCGCGATTATCCTGATCAATGGAGTTAGAAAAAAAATAAATAATACAAGACTAACTTCATGACGGCCATTGCGTATTCAAATCCTGCCCCATCCTCCTTTGTGCCCTTTATTCCCATCGCAGTTTCCAGTAAAATCTCAACCGTAATGCTGGACATATAGTCATGACAGTCAAATTCCTTGCCCACTTCTGTTCGCATCCTTGAAACGACGGCTTGGCTATTCTGGTAAAACAGTGGGACGAATGACTTGAGAATATTCAAGTGGAAAGTTGGTGCGATAAGTTTCCTATGTGATCTCCATTTTTCACCGGTACTGATGAGTAGTCCTTCGCCTAGCCATGGCTTGAAATGTCTGCAAGATAAGATCGATTAAAAGGAGATATCAAAAGTAAGAGTTGATCCAATATATCGAATGAATTATGCGTAACCTGTAGTCAACGGATTTGTCGATATGAACGTGGCTGCTCAGGATTATCTCAATATCCTGCGGGTCCATGAGGAAAACGTATAATTTTGTTCCAAGAAAAGCTCTTATCACTTTTCCATAAGATTCGAACTCCAGTAGTTTTGCTATTAAACCGTCGGGCTTCACTCCGATCATGATCAACGCGTTTCCGAAGAACGGTACCACTGGCGGCCCTTCAGTCATCACACAAGAATCAATGATATACAATGTATGTGTGAAAAACGATTCCCTCCTGTGATATTTCATCACAGTTTACACTTAATAATTCTTTCACATTCATACCTGGCAATAGATTTCCCATTCTGACAATCCGCATAGTTTCTACGTAGTAATAGACTGCTGCCAAAATGGCAGTTATAATTAGTAGAGGATAAAATACCAGCGTGGTAAGGCTGGTCGTTGAGGTTGAGATTGGATCCATCTGTCCGGTAATTTGAAGAAATAATAATAAGAAAACGTTAGAATTTTGGTTAAACTAGTGAAAAAGAGTGAATTACTTCTGTAGATATTGACCTTGGCGTCTGATTACCGAAGAGGATTAAAGATCTAAGTTCAATCCGATATTGAGAAGATTTTAGGAAGCGTTACGAGAGTATAAAAGAAATAGGGATACTTTCGGGATCAAACTGCTGCTTTGAAAGGCGAAAAAAGATTGCAACCGAAATCGCGCGATCGTGGAATCTTATATTACCTTTGCTGATTTATGCACAAAGATTATTTTCACTCTTCGCATACTACGTCGATGGATAAATTAACATACGGGGAGGGCATTGTAAGTCACGACACGTTTTTCATCGAGACTATGAAACGATCAACTCTGTAAATTTCAAACTTATGTGCATTAAAATGAGTTCCGTGGTGAGGCAATGGTGACCGACTCAAATGACCTCTTCATATATAGAACAGACCGGATGACGATTGTTTACTGCAATATCATTATATCACTGCAAAATTCTTGTAAAATATTCCACCCGCTTCACGATCACTTACGGTCACAGAATTAGCTAAATATTTAGATTTACGCTAAACAATGTGTCTATCAAGGCTACAATGAAATACTTACATCGATATCCAGCTATGTCACTTGCCCCTAGCTGTAGGCAACTTAACTTTCACGATCCGTTCTTTGAATTTTGTAATTTTTAATCCTAGCGAGGTGGTGCCATCGTCGACAATTTCTCACACTAGCTTCCGGGGATGACTAAGGGATGGCAATTTTTTCACCCTCCGTCCTAAGTCATTTGAAATAATATTCTGTTAATCGGACGTGGGGAGACCGATGAATCAAGAGACTTATTCCAAAAGTCATTTACCATTTCAATTTTGGTATTCGAAAGCTGTCAATTAAAAATGTAATCAAGTATGAATTCAATTGGTCAAATTTGAGTTTCGAAGTCAATTTTCATATCCGTTTATTTTATTTTATTTTTATTTATTTTTTTTCTGACACGTCGAGTATACCTATATGGAAGGGCTGCAGTGAATCCGCCACCCCAATGTTCATCGAGAAATATTCCTGTATACGTCAATTTCGTATATCGGCGGTTTGGTAATTTTGTAATTTGGTAATTTTGTTGAATTGGTTTCGCTCGAGTGCATCCTCGGCAGTGCCCTCTTTTTTTTCCATACGTCTCGAGGGTCGGCTTCCGGGCACGTTCTACGCGGGGGTTGCCCACGTCATTTCCGGCGTCCCGAGCTTATTTCCGGCTCCCCTGTCACCCAGTGGAAAAGAACAACTCATTACCTGTCCGATGGTGTGAGTCATTTGAACCGTATATGTATATGTATACACTATACATGTAGGTATCATAATCGGTAATTATTTTAATCGTTATGCAGTTAATTTTGGGAACTCGAGTGAAAGGAAATGACGATATTTCACAGGTATATAAATATTAAGATGTATTTTAAATATCCGATAAAAAATATCAAGTACAAAATAGTCTTATCGTTAGTTTGACCTAAGGTATATACTATATGTATATTGTCTTAATTAAGGCACTGGTATTTACACCGTTTTGATTAATTTCTTTTTCTTTTTCTTTTTTTTTTTTCTCATCTTAAAAACTAGGCACATGATTTGCAAAACATCATCATCGCTATACAGGCGTTCTAGTTGAATATTTTCATATGTACACCTAAATAGTCGATGATGGCCTTGGACAAGGCTATCTGTTGGAATATAGGCGAAACAATGAATTAATTATCAAATTATAATACTTCATTTGAATAATTAATCATTCAAGTCACCATTGTCGGATATTCACTAATAACGATCTTGATCTTTAGCCTTTGATCGTTTTACACGTAAATTGAGGCAAATTACAAATTCGCGGATATATCATGTACATATATGTTCGTATAGAGGTGATTACGTTCACATGCGAACGCGTAGAACACTTAATAATAATATCATTTTTCATATTTCACTGACATCTTAAGAGACTAGTAAACTATATGTATAGGCACTTAAGGGCTTTTTCTATAATATTTACACATCAACTGGAACATGTTTTTATAATTATATTTATCTAATAAACGTTATATCAAAAGTATATAGGAGCTCATATATTCACGTATATGTGTACATATGTATTATAGATATATGTATATAAAATTGTATATTTGTAATAACTATAACTGCTGAGACAATTAGCCGCATCCTTGTATAAAAATCTTTAATTGTATAAGCTTTGCTGCTGATTTGACATTTTCAATGAATAAAATTTTCTCGAAATGTATACTGCTTCGATGAACTAACGATAAGTACACGCTCCAAATAATACGGACTATGTACAACACTCTCGGCCTCGGACGTACCTATAATACTGAGATTCTAAAAAAAAAAAAAAAAATAAACGATAAATATAAGTGACATTTGCCACTGATTGTGAGCTTCAGAATATACCCATAACGATTCGAGCACTTTTTAACGTAAGACTGAAATAATATATTATGATGATCCTTAAAAAATTGTAGCTTCAGCGTAATTCTTCGTTGAATAAATTTCCCATGAGATCGTGCTTTCATACATTCTTCACAGTAATTTCAAAACCCTCGAAGTGTCGTCGATGGATATGAAATCTGGAAAAAAAAAAGAAACCTGGGGTTAATACATCTTTCGTGATTTTTTAATACCGAAAAAGTGGAGCTTTGCCTGTTTACTTCCAGCCTGCACTTCCCCGGGGTGTAATACGGGAATATGCGGTGAGTCAAATGTTAAGTGTAAAGTGTAAAAAGCGAGAAACAGAGTTTGCTCAGCAAGGACCCTATACTTAAGGAGCAAGAGTGACGTGTTGCAAAGAGAATAACCAGCTTTGAGATCCGCTATCTAACTTCTGTCGCTCTTAGCGAAGGGTGCTTCTGATGGGAGCCGATGTTTGGCCCAGTACCTTATACTTTATAGGGCGAATGAACCAGATGACGCGTCTTCTGCACAGTTTAGGTATAACATATAGCACAACTGGTCACAAGTTCGAAAACTGGAGAAAGACAGAATTCGTTTCCCGTATTTCACAGGTGTTCGGTTGAATCCAACAAGATGGTAAATATAAACGAACAGGGAGCCACGACTCGCGAGGCTATAAATATTTCGGAAAAACCGTTACCCAAGTTCCGACGTTATATATTTCGTTTTCAGAGAAAGGAAGGAAGAAAAAAAAAAAAAAAAATTTTTCACTTCCGAGATTTTATCCCCAAAAGGATCTCCATGACAATGAAGATCGGGACGAGGTCCATCCTCTTATTCCTTCGCCCCCCTTATGTATTATAGACTGTCTCTGTCTTTCTCATATTTTCTTTTTTTCCCTCATCTCCTTCTTATTTGAGAAATTTTCTATTCGCGGGTATGCGTATACATATACGAGTAGATATATGTATATACCCTGCAGTAGGTACATACCTACTTCATCTCCGAGCTCGGTCCCCCATTTCTTTCATGTATTGTGTGAGACATTGTGTCTCTTGGAAGACACAACAATGTGCGCAAAAGTATTTCTTTGTAAATTCGGTATACTGGTTCCAGCTAAAGAGGGGAGATATACACTTTTACCTGAAGCGGGAGAAAATTAAGCCTGCAAAACCGACCCGTGGTATTCTGAATTTACAGAGTTTTATATAGAAATATTGTTGTCGAGGCACTCGATATTCCAAACCTTAGCTATAGTATATGTATAGGCCGTGGGAAAGATGAATTCGAGTTGGTGACACAGACGAACGAGAAAAAGAAACCAAAACCAAAAGAAAGAGAAGATGATAGAAATAAAATATTCAAAAAAATATCGAGGAACGCGAAAACAAAAAAAAACTCTTTCTCTCTTCTTCTTTTTTTCTTCTTTCTTTTCTTTTCTCCCGATAAAGGTAAAGGTCCGTTTTTCGTTTGGGATCTCGATAAGAAATCTTAAAACACGAGCATTGGACGACGGCTCAGGAACATCCACTTAGACACACCCGAGAAAATATCTCTCCTCGAAGTATGGTGGTAAGAAGATGGCTTTATAGATCGTTCAGAGAACATGTTGCATTAGATGAGAGGATCCGCCGAGCCCATGGCCTGGGACTATGGCACGCGTCGTCGAGCAGAAGGACCGCGAAGACGATGTCGTCTGAGGGACTAAAATCACTTGGATTCTCAGAGATCGTAGTGCAACATGTGGTCCAAGTGTCCTCCACGAGTTCCTAAAGAGCCTGCGAGGAAGAGGCGGAGAAGCCCAAATATCCCCCCACGTGTTGCTCACATATTGTAGGGAATGATCGTCGAAACGGAAATACCAGAGACGGACGGATAATATTTTTGAAAAATGACTGTTTGGACGAGACCGTCTTAATTTCCATCCAGAAATCGCTCCCAAGTAGACGAAAATAGAAATTCCCAAACCAAAATGCATACAAAAATCAAATCTCTGTATTTCTTGGGGGGTGAAAAGTACCCCAGTCACATATAATGCATTTTCAACTTCAAAGGGACTGAAATTATACGTTCTGAGAATAAAAATTCAGTCCCAATCGTGTTGGTTTCTCGGATTCGATGAGAAGAATCAGTTTTTTTTTTGTTTTTTTTTTGTTTATTTCGAGTTAATTTTTGCTTCAGCTAGAGTAAAACTTGATTTTTTTTCCGCAAAGGTTTCATCAAATTCAAAGAAACAAAGAGAACAGCGTATGCTGGGGAGAATTTCTGGATCCACGATAGGAGAAAAGCACGCAGCTCGACCGAAGATTCAGAAACAGAAAAGCACATGGAGACTGACGATTATTCCCCGGCTTGTTCTGACTGAGCTGTCTACTTAGATCCAGGGACCGAAAATTAAGAAAGGAATTTGATAAATTAATTTGCCGTGGCGACACGGCGTTGGAAAGCGCTGAGATGACCTCACTTTATAATTGTCCGAATTAACGGAGTCCCTTAAGAGGCCGGGGCATGAACGTAGTCTCGGGTATTAGTGAACACATGTGTGCGTTTGAATACGTCGCGGTCCATACGTATTCCGGTACTGGGTAATCTGTCCTGCATCGTCGTATTTTAACGTTATGAATTTCTTAGCGACTTTTGAACTGAAAAATTCCAGCCATCTCATCGTTCGTATGAAACAGAAGTTCTAAACTCGGATAATAAACCCTAGTGGCATAAGAAGAGAGCCTTATCTAAAGTGTTCCAGAACCGCAATATGGTACCGCGGAGTGTCTGTTCACGAGTTGACGCAATCCAAGTACCCGATGGGAAAGTGTGGGATATAAAATGATCCCAAGTTCATTAAAATCGATGAAAAAATTTCAGCAAGTTTTGCGAAGGTCGGTGCTTTCGGTGCTAGTGTTTGTGCGGGTTTCTGCAGCCTCATTCTGTAAGTCACAAAGCACAATACGAGACCAAAAGAACTTACGTACCTAGAGTTTTGGTATTTCTAAATACCTCGCATACTGGTTTGTTTTTCCTCGAGCCTATTAGCCAGTCTCAGAACCAGCTTTGGACTTATGTCTGTGCATTTCAGAGCCAACGGGCTTACATAGGTTTACAAACTAACACGAAACAAAAGGACTGAGTCGTTGGTAAAATTATGCTGGTGGAACCCGCATGATTTGTACGACGTGACGCTACGCGCGACGTCTTCTTATCAATATACATTACCGGCATGTTAAAGCGGTTGCTTACATATATATATATATATATATATACTTATGCATATGTATATACATATATATATATAGTCCGTATCTGCTAAGCCACGAATGCGTACAAAGGCATCGGTTGAAAATAAGCAAACCTGACAAACTACGTAGTAACTGAATGTCAAGTTAAGGGTACCGGTACAGTGTAAATCCTGGAAAAACATCGGGTTATCCTGTTTCCCAATTTCGAATACTTAATGTCTGACAATCAGGGTTTAGAGGCATCGTTAATCCGATTGAAATTCCTGGAGTCAGATGAAGTGGAAATTCCTAATTGAAGTATTTCTAATTGATTCACTGGAAAGAAGGTTTCCTTAGCTCAAACAATCATGGCATCGATCAGTAGGTATACGAATCTTCCAAGAAATGTTTGACTAATTCAAGCTATGCTGGTCTCGATCAAGTTTTAAAACTCTCAAATAAAATGTTGAATGCATGGCTTGTATATATAGGAATCATCAGGATTCTTAGTTCTGACCCGTCTCGTTTCTGTGGCAAACATATGGCAGCTATGCTATGGTACTCTTAGCTGACCTCTTCTCGCTGTGTTATATTCCTAGCCCATATGGTACTCGTTTCAGTAACTTGCGTCTCGCTTAACGGAGCCAATAGAGCTACCGAATATATTTATAGTTTGCGGTTTGTGGCTGCATATGGCGTTTTTCGAACCCGCGTCTTATCCACCTCTGCCATATAAGTTTCCCAGAAAAATATATAATATACGCGGTCGACGCGATCGTTTCAAAACTTTTTCATTTATACCCATGTCTTCTTTATTCCTATAGGATCAAAAGATACTTGGATAAATCGAGAGGGATCTAATACGACCGCATACTGATGACTCGTTCTATAAATTATTTCACTATTTCCGGCACATGGTCATCCCACGGACCACTTCCGGAACTCAAGAACATATCTTAACGCCAGGCTGACCTTGGTCAGGATTAAAAAAGCTTAACATAGTGTTACCGGAATGACTAGATTTTCATTGCGAACTTTTGCACCGAATCTGATTTGTTTTTCAATTCTGGTTTATTTTTCAAGTTTGCTATTCGGAATTTCGCAAATAGAGAATATGAAATCGACATTTTCTGCTAACTTCTGACCTCTAAAATTTGTAATCAGGAAACGATGTGTCATGAAAGATTGCGTGGTAAACAAAAAATTGATTCTGGACTTCCTTCGATTCTTCTAATCATGAAATACTACCCTCTACATCAACTTATCCAACAAAAAAAAAAACAAAAACAAAAAAACAAGTTTTCCGGATAAATTGTTGTCCGTAGTTCGACTCATTTCAAGATCAACGATTGTCCTCTGTTCTCGCTTAAGGTATATATATGTATAATTGCAACCCGTATGCGGTGAGTTGGTCAGGTGCTGGTCCCGTCGAAGTTGATCTTAGAGTGCTTAAGTCCCTGCAGGAACGTCGATAGTAATTCTATTTCGAGTGGTAGGTATAACGGGCAACGAGTCGTTTCTTAGCACAAGTAGCACGTGCCAGCGGTTGGTAATACACGATTTCTCACTCAGCAGAGGAGACGAAGTAAGGATACACATAAGTCCAGGAGTTAAAATCGGTCACGTGGGACGCATATATATATATATATATATATATATATATATATATATATATATATGTACATATATACGGTAGCTAAGGTATACGTTCACAAGCACGATGTAGCTGGTACCGGTGGATTGGTATAGCTTTGAAGGTACCTCGCTACAGTGGTGGAGAAGATCGTTGGTACCGACTTTAAGTTCCAGGAAGTTGGGCGCAGGTGTCGACGTCCACAACGAAGGTGGTCCCCGTGACGTTGAGACGACGATAATAATTATTAGCAATAAAGTAAAATGGGACTTAAGGCTGAGCAAAAGGATAAGTAATAAGAGAGAAAAGAGTCGTGGATCGTCAAAGTTCAATAGTCCAGAAGCTGGGCGGATCCGCAGTTTAATAAGGCGATGCTAATTGACTCTACCGACTTCTGACATTTAGCTTAAGGCTTTTAAGGCCTGCAGCAGCATCCTTCGTACTCATCTTTTCAGACTCGAAACTACGATCATATGCAGCTTACAATCACTCTTCGCGAAAGTGGTACGCCGGATCTTATTGCGCTACCAGTAAAGAGAGAAAGATAAAAAGAGCCTGTCAGTTACGGGGCAATTTTTTGCCGGTATAAAATTAAAACGCGAAATTGCCAAGCTGTTTACGATCAACGCGTCGCTTAAATATACGACTTGAATGTACATACGACTCCGTATCAGGGTATCCTCATCTCATTCCTCGCATAAAGTGGCACGCGTTTCAAGTTTCGCGCGTTATTTACCTCGCCGATTCGCAGCCATAGAATTGCTCGATATCTAAATGAGCAAGAGGGTTCAGAAGAATTTTGAGAAACAACTCCGTTTTGGGTTTCACTACCCATTTACGAATGTCCTAGTATTGCCGGATCTACCCAAATAAATGGCATTACCCCAACTGCCAAATTTCGTTTGGTAATACTGGGCCCAGTACAGAGAAATTATTTGCCCAATGTTGGGCAAATGCTGATGACTAGTACTGACAAGTGAACGTACATGGGGCTAAGTCGGAAGTCATTTCTGTACTGGTAATACACTGGGTCAATATGGTGTTTCACACTGGCTGCGGATTATTTCGTGCCAATTCACGGTACCATAAATTCGACCAGTGTTAACAACCCAAAATTGACCCAATTTATTGATTTTGACTTGGGCAAAGCTTCGCCCTTGGTAATTGTCAGTATTGGCAGTTATGGCACCAATACCGTGCCAATGTCAAGTCAGTTCACAGTTTGTACATGGGTAATTGTAAAAGTATAATGCATTATTGACTCACCAGGTAGAATGAAGACCTGAAGAATTTCACGCGTGCGTTAGATGTTGTGCGTGTTGATTAAGTCGTCCTTGTTCCTGTTCCCACCAGCTAACAACGTCCATCACATCACCGGCTCCGGGTATTTCTTGTTTGTAATAAAGAGCTCCGGAAAAGGCTTCAGGGCTAGCAGCGTACACGGTACCACCCTCTTCGCTGTCACCTCCGCTGTAGGGTGAAAGAGGAACCCTGGGTTCTAGGTTCTCCTCGTTTTGAGTGTAGTACTCGCAGGGTGATGGTACCGAGGTTGGCGAAAGACGAGAAAAGACCTGATGACCATGACTCAATACTCTTGTACCATCCAAAGGTTCGAGATTTTCCTCGTCGCCAACAGAAGGAGGGTAAAATTCCTGATGATTTGGAGAATCGACCATCGGAGACAACCTACGAGAAACATAAGAAAGAAAAAAAAAAAAAAAAAAGGATACATATACAGTGTGAAGACAGTTGGGAAACCGAAAAGGTCACAGAATGAGAAATTTTCCATCAATTTTTTTTACGTACCTCAAACACGGTGGTGGCTTTACATCCTCATCCTCCGCGTCCTCGTCAAGGATCAACCGTTCTCCAGATCCGTTATGACTCGATGAAATAACGCTGCTAGTAGGCGAGGGTACGTTCTGTCCCATACCAGCGTTGGGGTCGTATTCGAGACCATCAGCTTCAGCCAAAAGCCGCTGAAGGCCTCGAATATACTCGACAGCCATCCGGAGGGTTTCTACCTTAGACAATTTTTTACCCCTGTCACCATATCCGGCGGCGATATGTCCAGGTATGTGTTGCCTGAGGGTAGCAAACCCGTTGTTAACTTGCTTAACGCGATTTCTCTCACGGGCGTTTCTTCGAGCCACAGCAACCGGGGGTGGCTGTCCATTTTTACCGTGTTTTTTTAATCTGGACGGATCATAGGGCGGCAAAACACTGGCACTCTGTGTACCGCTGGTTTTTGGTACAATTAGGTGGGGCTGGTTGCTCAAAATGTTTGTTTCGTTGTCCTGAAGAGTCCTCAGGAGCATAAGCTGCTCCTGATCCCCGCCGTTTATCTGTACCCGATTGCAAAATACTGTAACACCCATCGTTGTCATCTCGCCAATTGACTTTTCCTCCTCTTTTCGTATATTTTTGATTCAGTTTTGCCACTTTGGACGGAGTTTGTTGTGGACAGTTTAATTTCCCGAGTACTCTTTGGAGGGGGTTTTCTTATTACAGGTTCTAGGTCAACTTGGTTACTTTGGGAATGATAATTTTTGTAGAGAATGGCGAAAGTATGGGGTAGAAATAAAAAGAAACTAAAATAATAAGGGGGGCAAGGGTATTTAGGGATCACATAAGGAGACCGTACGAAGTCCGTTGGCTCGCGATATACATATAAGCTTACGAACTATTCAAGCGCACATCTTCTCAGCTCGGTGGCCTAAACTAAACTCTAATTGTCTCGTTGTGTCGTTGGTTAAGTAAAGCATGAGGTCACCATCTATTCCAACGGTTGTCAACCGTCCCACACAACGTACCCTGCACACAATTTCTTTATAAAGCGTTTTCAAACGTACGTTATTCGAGCTTTTTAAAGCTTTCGCACTTCCTATCGATCCAAGTGCTTTTCTTATCACAAAATATCGTATTCTCCAATACGACGACGAACTGTCACTTGTACTTTTATCACTTACACTCGTACAAAGTTCAATTCACTAACTTAAAAGCTTTCGAAGGGTTCAGGTTTCGTCCATCACTTTTGAATACGAACCAGGAAGAGTTTTCGACCATTCGAAAGCACGAACGGAAGTGAAAACCAAATACTGGTCAAGACTGAAGGCTGGTAAGTTTGCGATAAGCCAAACGTGCTGTTATTCCCTGTACACTTAGGATGATATCACTTGGTTCGCACTGCATGGCGTCTGAATTGAGAATGAGTCGACATCGACTAGATGGGTTATGGGCTGAACATTTTGCGGGGTACTGCAGGGCAGGGGTAGAGGCATGGTAGAAGCAGAGGCATTAGGGGAGCCCATGGGGAGAACGTGGCCCTAGTGTATGGTGGGGATTTCGAGCACGCGCCACCGGGCTGTCTCCCTTAGGGTACCCCGTGTCTTCCCCATCTTTCCCCCCCCCCCCCCCCCCATCAGCCCCCGGAACTGGAAATAAAGGGGAGCGACCATATGCCCGAGGGAGGCTGTCGGGTATAATGCTCGACGTAGGTAGGTACGTGTACATAAATGTGCACATGGATGTATATATGGACACTCATACGTACCTAGGCCAGTTCCACATTATGCACGTGTTACAGGCACACGAACGACCCACAGTTATACTACGAGTTGGTACGACGAAGCTAGAAAATCACTCACGCAAGAACGAATATTGCATTATAATCTATAATAGGGTTTAGCGGACTGATCGTAGATTAAAAAGATCGAAAACCGATACCCAGTAAACAAATGGATATCGTGATTTGCATTTTTTCTTTTTTCATACTACTCCTTTTCTCCTTCTTCTGAATATACCATCGGAACTCGACGAGTCTTGATTCATGTCTTTCGAATACTCCAAATTAGTCAAAATTCGATCGAAAATTGAAATCTCATTGCCACCGCGATCAGCTTTATGGGGTAAATAATCACGTACAGGCGTTTGTTAGTGGATAGAAAAACCGCCCTGCGGAACCGGATTTCGGAAACGATCTTTCAGGCACCTACCTTCCTATACCTACGTCAATCTTACCCTACTGATTTAATTTTTTGAGATCTGGGCCAAGCCGGGGTTGCCTTACTCCACAATACCAGGGAATAAAAAAAGTCTCGATTTTGTTGGGTAGCTGAACTAGACCGAACCCAGTTTCTAGGTAGGTACCTTTACCTATAAGTAAAAGAGATAGGGGTATCTATGTGTGCGTAAAGCACGTTCGCAGGTATATTTATATGTATGAATTACGTGCAGGCATAAGATTTAAACTACTTCGAGCGTTGGGCGCGCTAGAATTTATAATACAAAATATAAAGTGGGCCCCAGGGACTGTGTGAACCTTTATGAACCTTAATCCGTACCAACTATAACCAGTCTGGTCCTCTTTTTCGGTTCCATCTGCGCGCCAGGACCCGTGCCAAACGATCAGTGTAGGGATCTTTCCTATCGCTATAATCTCTTCGATTTATTTTCCCACAATGGATCGTAGAATATTGCGATCTGTGGATGTTTGCCATTTCTCGTGCGCCTTAAATTTCGTAGGTCTGTATACCTAATACATTTAGGGACTGAAAATCCAGAGTTGCGACTGAATACTTTTTTCTCTATCATTATACGGAAGACTCCAATGCTTGTTTTACTGCGTTGGAAAATTGATAGGCAGAACATTTTTTTTTTTTCAAATTACTTTTTCATTTTTATCCTGAAACGCTCCTCAATCATGAACCGGAAATTTTTTGAAGGAATAAAATGAGTTGTTGTTGACTGGTACCACCTCCGGTCTCTAACCACCACCTTCGGAAACAGGCGCCTCTATCAACGCTTATCCACATCGACTGGACTTCGTGAGTCAGGGTGCCGGCACACGTGCTCGTAGTTAGGGGTTAGAATATTAATGATGGGTAAAAGCAGTGATTTATGAGCAAAGGGATTCTTCCACGTATTAGAAAGAACCGTTTTCAAAGAGATAGCTTTCTGATCGGTTACGTCCGAACACATCGATCTTTACCCTCCTGGGTTTTTCTATACCTCCGTATAAAGTTCGATTAATTTTGACAAAATTCCAACATTTTATGGTAAGGCTTTTCTATATCCACACGTAAAGAAGGAAGGTAGTGCTTAGGAAATTCTTATGAGAAATGGTAGATTTTGATGATGAAACTAAATAATATTACGATTTTTTTTGCCAGTAACTTCGGAAAGTTCAAATTTCTCACCAGAAAATTGGAAATAGTCCGTTTTATTGAAATATTTGTGGGGGTGAATAAATTTTTCCACTTATTCAAAAAAATGAGCTGAAGAGACGAACGAAAATGAAAAAGGAATAAATTCATAGACACGTAGAATTTCTATAGCTCATATAATAAGAGAACGACAAATGAAATCGTCTCGAATCCTATCGAGTTTCCTCGGTAGTAGATTTTCGTCCTTTCTTCATAAGAGGATATATACTAAAAAATAAAGAGGACGGAATCCAGTCTCACGGAAGTCTCAAATTTCTGGGGATACCAAATACTACCAAACTGGATGCGGTTCAGGACTGTATGCTGCAGCGACTACCCTACCAATGCCACGTGCGAAACTATCCCAGATTTCCCACGTGTTGCTTTACGTTTCTCATCTAGAAAACGTAAAAAGAGTTTACCCAAAAAGTGGAGAAAGAGAAAAACACACAAAGCGGGGAGAAGTAGGAAGCGCATCTTTATGGGTCTAATTCTGTTACTGCAGACGAATTACTTCCAACAAAGTTACAGCGATATGGTAGAGAAAAAGTACGATTCGCTTTTTCGAGGTGACAACAATTAGTAATCAAAAAATTTCAAACTCCCATATCGCTTTAAGGCGCCACGTGACTATGATGTTCGGAATTCCATTGTTACCGATAGTCATCACCTCGAAAACGCGATTTGTAGTTTCTTCCAAACTATACAACCAACCGGAACGAACCTCCGGAGATGAATGCTTTACCACGGTAGAAAGTGGCCGAGTATTTTACTGTTTGGAAAAAACGAATCGAGTTCCAGTCAGATTCATATTTCTTACGTTAGCTAGGTTAGGTTTGAAGCGACTATATAGTACCATATCGCATGTAATGGAATATAGGTGCGCGTATGACGATAACGACTAGCTTGACGCATTGGAATCCCTCGTCTCGTTTATACGAATCAAAGCGGCTTCACGCAGGTTTTGAAAATTGTTATAGTTCCTAGCGCAGTGGGAGTTTGAACACGTGTGTGCGCACCTATTGTGTCCTGGGTACTGGGATCGAGGGTAGAATAGAAAAGGAGGGAAATATATAGAAAGAGAGGTCTAGGGGGTGGGCCAGTGCGGGCCCTTTGTTCAGGACGCGTGCCTGCGCACGTGTTCGCGACCAATAGTATAGTGGAAATGGTAATGGCAATGCCAATGCCAATGGCCACCACTTCAATCCATCTCCTTTCACTAATTCTATCCTCTCTTTTTCTCTTGCTAACCCTCAATGCGGCAGCAACAGCTAGTAGTGATACGCACGTAACCCATAATGAATATATACCGAAACACACACACACACACATGTATGTAGTCAATGATTATGCCTTGTATACGTAGGTACCATACGCACGCAATAATAGCCACGTAGAAATTCACCATTCGCGCACTGCCTCCACCTAAACTACACATAGGTTGAAAAAAAAGGTAACTCTATACCCTTGGCTCACTTTTCGAGGGAGTGAAATAATTGACCATTCATTGTTCTCTTTTTGTTCAATTACATGTCCTCGTGCCCACCTCACCCTTTTCTATTGATTTGTCAATTTTTGGACATTTTTTACCTTTCTCTCTACTCCTAAGGGGGTAAATATGCCTCGAAGATAACATTTTCTTCAATTTCTCTCAGCTTTTATCAAATTCACTTTCACGGAATGTCAATAGGATATTTTCGGACCGAGACAACGATATATCAAGATAAGGTCTGATTTCTACCCTTATGAGAATATAATAAACAATTATCTGTCTTCAATCTACAAAAAAAAAGCTTGAAATAAAAAAGCTTTGTATAATAATCTATATCGATTGAGTTCATCGACTATCGTTGGTTGGCTCGAAAACTACATCGATGCCTAATAATATAAAACTTTCTATGGATTCCTATTCATTCTGCCAAAAACCACTTTTCCTTCCATGGATCGAATCTAAATGAGATGGAGTCTGTATGATCTCGCAAATAATTCTGAACGATCATTCAAAATACCGTGAATGAACTATTATTATCATCCAAAGCTTACAAGCTAAAGATTTCGAAAGCGAATTATCATCCTCTCAAACAATTAATTGATGATTCTTTATTTCTCGAGATTTCATATCGAATTGAATCACCCCAAATCACTCCTTTACACTCAATTTTGAAATAGACTTGATTGAATTGAGTTTCACAAAAGAAAGAAACCAAAAATATAACGAAAGGTTAAATCTTCTGTCCAAGGGTATCGAAATTTCAAGATTTGAATAAAATAAATGAGATGCGTAAAGATTTGGTGTGAATTGAGCTTTACGCGTGACGTGTGGCCGAAGCGTGGCTCTCTCCGTTCCTCTTCGTCTCTCTCGTCTTTCGAGGATCCGGGACTTGGATGTGTGTATAGGTACTCGGGAATGGGAGGAGCGCCGGGCGCGCGCGCCCGAGGGATAGACGAAGAGAAACGCGTGCCCCGAGTATTTGACGCAGGACCAGCTGCCCCTCAGGGTTTTACTTTTCACGTACGCAGGCGTACGCCGTTCCGTACGATCTCCACCGTTCGCTGAGTGCGAGAGAATCGTCGTATATACTCCAGAAAAGGGAACGAGCATTAATGACCGCAATCCTTATATACTTCTTGACTCGTCATCGAATTAAAACGCGCAAAAAGAAGTAAATGGAAAAAAAAAAAAACAGATTAAAAACAAAAAAAAAAAAAATAGTAAGCGAAAAAGAAGATAATTACAGGTGTAAGACATCCAATGAATTATTCGGTTTCGAGATCAAACGTACCTATACATACATGACGATATGGCAAGACTACCAATTATGGAAATTTGTCATTCAATATGTAACGGTAACAAATAGGTCTAGTTTCATAATTGGGACAAGTAAACTAAATTGTTCATGTATTTTTATTAATTTTCGGTCGATTTTATAGAAAAATTCGAATTGTTTTTGGATCACCTGCAGAGACGATCGATTTCAAGTAAACACACCGAACACGGTATAAACGAATCATTTTCTTTAAAGGTGCTTTAAACTTTTCTGCACCGCAAAAATCAGTCAAGATTTCACCTAGGCTTCTCCGCAATTGGAACATATGCTGTTCATGTATATTGAATATAGTCGGAAAGTACTTTTACAGTGACAATAAGAATACGTATATTTGGGTATAACGTATGTGATTCTGGCGTTCAACAAGTGGTTTTAAGAGTCGTAGGTATATGAGAGAGCCACTGCAACCCTCCGGTGGTTGGGGTGGTTGGTCTCCCTTCGTACTCCGAGTAGAGGGTGCCTAGGGTTTTTTTTTCTTTCTTTCTTTCTTTTTTCTCCCTCTTCTCCTCTCTTTCTTTATTTTTCTTTATATTTTTCTTTTTTTGGATCGAGGGGGAACCGAGCCATCTGTCCGCATATGTTATCCCCCCACGCTGGGGTACCGTGGTGCCTGTCGTGTATAGGTATTTCGTATATCCGTACCGTACACATAAGTATATATATATATATATACTATATCTTATATACCGTAAGGGAAAACCAGCGGTCTTCTTCCGAGACGAAGAAACTCATACGTACATATTATACCTACTACCCTAAATGACGGGGAGTCGCGAGACCGAGACAGTGAAGACCAGCAGTCGGACACTGGCCGTGACAAAAAGGAAGTAGGAAATAGCCGCTGCAGCCACCGCCTCCCCAATCCCTAGGGAACAGAATTGATGGTTTTGCATATAATTAGAAAAACATGAAACCTAAACAGAGAAAGAGAAAGAAATATTAGTGAAAAATACTCAGGGGATGAAAATTGTCGAACTTCATTCGAGTGCTGAACATTTTTGCCTCTTTTTCCCATACGGAATTCATTTTTTTTTTTTTTTTTCTTATACAAGTTTCTGAATTCAGAAAATAAGTTTTGCGAATTGAACGAAAATCATTTTGTTGTTAATTTTTTGTCTATTCAACAGAATTCTGTACAACAATCGACAAAATCTTTCGCTGTGTTGATTAGGTAAAAATTTTCCGGACAAGAATTATAATTTGGTATTAAATCAATTGAGAATTTTGTCAGCTGTATATTAACCAAATTTTTGTTCAATTGAGTAAAATTTGGATTGATTCAACGGTACATTTTTTCTGATTGTGAGTGATACAAGGTAAAAATCCTTTTTCTTTCCTTTTTGATTCCATGGTATTATTTTCCACGTGTTATACACACACGTGTCCGTGAATTTACGGTAGGTACTACATATTCCAAAGCCACAGACATTTGGGCAAGGCTCTGAACAGTATATGCGTGGCTCCAATGAGCTAGGGGATTAGCAAGGATATATATGTGTAGGTATATTCGGAAGGGGAAAATCTGGTACCTTGCACACAGTAGAAGAGCATAATATACGCGATGTGTGATATAAAAGGCGAGTGAATTTATTTCGGGGTGAATCGGGGGTACCACCACCACCACCACCACCACCACCACCATCACCATCACCATCATCCGTGGCCCCGTGCAACGCGATTCTTTTGTTCGATTCGGTACCCACCCGAGGGCCCTATACATATACTCGCTCTAAACACATACCTAACACCGTACAAAGCGCTATTTCATTCCGCAGCACGAAGCGAAACGCAAAGCACAGTCTAGGCCTTGCAACGCGCAAGCCTCGCACGAAGGGTGCCTCCAGATCTCCGCCCCTTGCCATCGACCTTTTCCCCCTATGAACCCCCCCCCCCCAAACTCACCACGTAGATCCGAGACCAATTCTGTGCGTCGCGATGCCGAAACGCATTTCGCTCTATAGCTTTAGGTAGTACATGCGTACCCCAATGGCACGTGAATTTCATTGACTTTTTCAAACATTAGGTATACATTCCGAAAGAAATAGTACCAATAAAAAATGGATAAAATTCACGATTTTCAATCCATATGTTTCACATATTATCGACAATTTAACAAAAAAGGTAGAAGCGAAAAGGATGCAGATCCAATGATTTATAGGAAAAAAGTACTTGATATCGTAGTGCTTCTCTAGGAATTATTCATATTGGCAAATTATTCATCATCTTATTCATCGGAGGGAAGTATAAGAATTGTTTTTTTGATGTGAAAATGAAAGGGCTGCAAGGATTATGGGGTGGTGGTTGAGAATCCCTGGCACGCGCCGTCCGCACTTTTTTACTGTATACACGCATTGGGGTTATTCGTACTATATACCTACATGCTCATCTATACCAGGTAGGTAGGTACCTACTACTTACGTACGCACTTTTGAGTATAGGTGCAACCAGTAGGTACCCAGTCGTGTGTATAAGGTATATGTGCACATACGCCACCTGAACAAAAAAAGGGCTCGGTACAGGGTGAGGAGGTAGAGTCAGGTTCCAAGGGCTGTGAAGAATCAAGGCCCAAACTACGTCGACGCGTTTCTCGATAATCGATAAAGCAAAGACAAAAATCCGAATTTTCAGGTTCACAATCAAGTGAGTTAATTTATTGTTTTTCTCTTTCAGGGGAAAGTTGATAAAGAAATTCCGAAAAACTTGAAAGAAACATTCTAATCCTTTTTTAGGTATTTGACTTTTTTCTTTTAAATTCCAAGCAATGAGGGGGGCACGTTAAGGAAAATCTGAAAAATTAGGGGAAGGGACATGAGGAACGGGAATTTCTTATAGCTTGTACTGAGGACGAGGCTTCAAATTTCGAAGGATGAAACGGCGGAACGACCGATCGCCCTTTGAAAGAGAACCGTTGAACGTCGTACCTCGACACCCGGTGGAGGTAGTCCCGTACTTTGGTGTGCCTATACCTTTTTCTACTTTTTTTTTTTTTTCTTTCTTCTATCGTTTAAGATTTATCTGCGGGAACCGATGAAACGCACAATTTTGAATCAAAGAACCTTGATTACCGTGCGGAGAAAATTTTACCGAACAATCTCAGGTTGCAGGATTCTAAACATTTCTGCAAATCTACCTATACGTGTGACTTGGTGATGTAAATAACTGAAAAATTCGTAGAAATTTATGGCATTGTAGATCAAATTTCTTTAAAAAATTCAAAATATGCACAAATAGTGAGCTCACCGTCAAGTGAAGGGAAAAAAAATGTCCCTATTTCGTCTGAGGTTTTTCGAGAGAAGGACTTCTGTGTGTATAGTAAGTATAATATGTATTGTTGTCTGCCTGTCTGAATTCCCGTTGAACATTTCTAACGGGTCTAGGTTTTGTCAAAGATGAAATACCCTGCGAGGACCCACAGTGAATCGAGCTTTTGTATCACTGGGTAGATTTAGGTGGGTTGCAGAAAGTGAAAAGTCTGAAGAAGCAAGAAGCTGCGAAGATCCCGTTTTAGCTTCGGCATCGTATGAGCAATGTAATATCTCGATAGTGTTCGATCGAGATCCCGCAGACATATGTGTACAAGTATTTCACATACCTACGTATGACGTTGAGAAAATTTCAGCTCCTATATGTTCATGAAAAATGCTTTCCAGTTCAATCTCTACGCAGGCTTTCTTGTATTTTCTTCATTTTTTGTCGCAAAAAAGTGTCACAAATACAAATTTGAAGGGGCTCAAAAAATCAATCATGTGTACGAATGACGATGTAAATTTGGAAATCTAGCACCACTTGATATACAAGAATTTCTAACTCTGTCTAACGAACTTCAAATGGTGTAAAATCAACTCTGATTGAATTTATCTGATCGTATTTGAAAAATTGCTAGTCCATGGTATTGAGGAATCGTGCAGTTTGTCGGGGTACAAGAGCCAGTAGACAATGAGAAAGCGCGGCAATTTCAAATTACCAAGTTTCCTGATCGCATATACGCGCCCAGTCCAGGGTGTGTAATATTTATTGTACATGCTTCTCTGTGGTTTCATTATAATATTCACGAGGCGACAGTCGCGAGGCGGTTGCTGGTCTTCTGTCCCTACGATATACGTGGCTCTGGTTATACCTACATAAATATATGAGTATGTATACGGCACCAGAGTTTGATATGTGAGCGGTGGCACGCGTCCCTCGGTAATCGTAGTGGGGAGAAAACAGGCAGGTGCGTCGCACCGCCAATTATATTTCAGAAGGTAAAAAAAAAAAAAAAGGAGACCAGAACCGAATAAAATTAAAAAAACATAAAAATTAAAAAAAAGAATGGAGATGGAAAAAAAGGAAGTAGGAGTATATAGGTAAGCGAAAACAGGGGACGAATAAAGACACGAAACGAAGCCGAGTATATATAAAAAGAGAAATAAACTTAGAAGGAAATGAGAAAATGAAGGTAAAAAAAAAAAGACACACACCACAATTTTTAAAATATTTCATACACGAAGATCGCGATGCTCCGGCACGCATGAAAAAGAGTTTGAAAATTACACGTGTTATATATATACGCATAAATATGCGTGAATATGCGTATATGTAGACGGATGTATTCCCCTCAGGGTATTTACGTTATTGATGGCCCGTGATCTGCATATCGTTCGACAGCTACCTACCGATCGTCTCGTCGATAAATCGAACCCCAGGGTCGCCAGGATTCCCATATTCAAAGAATATCCTTGACGCTTTGCGCATATCGAAACGCTAATATTTAACGAATATAATGGCTAAATGGTCAAGATAAGTGTATAATGGATACAGGATTATTTCGAATAATTCTGCACATTTGCGGTGAATGTAGGTATATGTAATAAAAAATTCCAGTTCTTCATTCAAGGCTTAATTCTGTGCAGATTCTTCAACTAATCGTCAGTTTTTTTCAAAGTCATTTTATTTTACAAAAACCGTCGAAAAAAAACTAAGAAAAACTAAATCAATTAGTGTAATTTCCTCCTTTGTGAAATCGATGGCATCGCGTTAGTGACCTACCATTCGCTGAAAAAGAATAAGAGAAAGAGGTGGAGATGGTGGGAAGCAAGATGATGAATATAAAAAAAAAAAAAGGAGTTGAAAATAAAAAGAGTAAGAAAAATAAATAAAAGTCGGCACGCGCCTCGATCTCTTCATGTTGAAGTGACATCGAAGATTGGTTTCGAACGGGAGAGAGATATCCATGGAGTGGCGTGCGAACGGCAGGTGCTTTTCAGCTTCATCTCTTTTCCTCGACGACTACTTAAGATCATGAGAGGCGCACCCTCCGCTTCTCTTTGCTCTCTATTTTCCCATCTCTCTCTTCTTTTTTTTTTTGTTTTTAAATTTCTTCTCGCGGTATAATTTCGGTTTCTCTTATATCCCGATACTTGCAAATTCTCTTATCAATTTATTTGCTCATTATTGGGTCCTTCGATTGATCGAAGGGCGTTGGGTGATCTGGAATTTTATCATCGGCTATACTTGCCACGTGCCGATATCTTGGTCACCCTGCATCCTCGTCGGCCTCGTAATGGCAAAGTACATTGCCTGGGTCAATTATTACTTTCAGCGCATAATCTCGTTACGAGAGAGAGAGGGAGAAAAAAAAGAGACAATTATATGTATACGTTAAAGAAGGACGAAAGGTAGAAACGTGCAGCGCGAGACTCGAAAAGGCAAGTAAGGAAAAAGGCATGGTTCGATAAGATGCACCTGTCCAGCACCCGGAGGACCGACTGGCAAGGTGTCCGCGATGTCCGCGTTTGTCCATACGACCAACACATTCGAGCTCATTCTCTTGGTCAGTCTCGAGTAAGTCCCGGGACCATAGGTATAGTAATAAGAAGTAGGTAGGTAGGTATAAGGTACCAAACGAATGCCGATCATATCCGATAGCAAGCCTAATGAGCTATGGGACGACCGCCTCCCTTGGTATATTCGTTTCTATCTCATATACCAGCTCGATATATAATCCCGTCTTTATTCATCTTTAAGCGATAGCTAAAGATCGAAAGCGCGTGCGCGTGCGCGCGCGAGACAGACCAACTCGTTTCGAAGTATTATAGGCAACACCCGGACTGTTTTCCATAAACACGAGAAATTTACAACCCAAGTTGATCCGAAGACCAGATATCCTCCCCGTTTACCACAACCAATTTTTATTGGCTCTTAGAGACTGTCGAACGTCGGGGAGATCGGGGATCGAGGATCGAGGATCGAGGATCGAGAATCGAGGGATGGAAAAAGAAACGAAAATTACGCTGGCATGGGATGATCGAACCTTTTCCACTAGTCATTCCCCGACACCGTTATCGAAACTGGTTCAGAATATTCATGATACACTGCCGGGCCTGCAGACAACGAGTTAGTGTATTTTCACGCTTAATAAGCAATTAAAAATTCCCCATCATTACCATCCGTAAAGAAGAAATTCCGTAAAAAATTTCCAGCAGAGAGAAAGAAAGAATTTCGCCTGATTTCAGGCAGCCTAATAATACGTACGTGTAACGTTGGAAGAGGTTAGTAAGGCGCGTTCGTGTCGCAGATTTCTCACGGAAATTACTCGAACGAGCTAAGTGAGTAAGAGGGGGATATAAACTAGGGCAAAGTCGTGGACGGTGGGATGTAGGTACGAGGTACGTATGATTTCGTTACGAGAGGTGGGTTAATTGATATTTTCGTAATTAGTTCCGCGGTGATCTCGCTCGCTTGTATATATACATATATTCCCGCGTATATACCTAATTGTAAGTAAAAATACCGCAGCAGGAACGTGTCGCGGATATATGTATATACATACAGGATCAAGGAATATATAATATACCTATGGTCCGTTTTTCGCGAGCCAGGAGTAATCTCGTTAACACACATTCACCAACGCGGAGAAAGAAATCTACCAAAAGTCAAACCTGACGCTCGAATTACCTGCGATCGGCGTTCATACGCCTCGTGCGTAACACCTGCGGTTACTTCCTTCGCTTATATTCATACTCTGATGTATGTATACGAAATTACTACATCTACCTATATACCTGTCTACTTATACCTACGTTCGGTAAAGTGCGATGATAATCCACGGGCCGAAATTTATGCCTCGCAAATCGAAGGTCCGATTTACTGGCTCAATTTCTACCGCCAAACAACTTCATTCAGCAATATGTATATCGTTGCAAATCGAATTTGATGATTATTATAACGATGCACCGTACTTCATATGCATTTACTCCAAAATATGCTACGTTTGGAGTGCGGGGCTGTTCGGAATTGGGAATTTGAAATCGATTTTTGGTATTGATCTCTGATTGGCAAAATGCCTTTTGGCCGATATCTGTTTTACCAAAACACAGATGAGGAAACCGAAAGATCGACAGAAGACAGAAAATGATGATAGAAGTAACCGAAACACGGTTAAAACCGATTTCAAAGCTGTTATGCAAAGGAGGGCTTAGGGCTAGAGACTCCGATTTGATACGGTGAAAATAATTGGTAAATTTCAAAGTCCTCCTATGGTTTGGGTAGATATACCTATACATATCTATATGTATACATATGGAGATAGAATCGGTCAATTTCTTGAGATTTCGTTTCGGCCACCCCGTCGGGGGGCGGGTCTCCAAATTCATAATAATTTTTATGTGGGACCGCACGGACAAGCCTGACGTCTTACCTAGTAGGTACCTACCACTTTCAGAGTCTGAGACAAGCCCATGGGCCCTCAGCGTGCTCGAGGATCGTTGTACATAGAAGTGAGAAGAATAAAAGTGGGTATGAGATTCTTGGAGATGACTTTTTTTTTTTCACGAAATTGTTCAAATAATTGAATCCTGATCAATTTCTCACTTACGGTTGTACATTTACGTTAATTTGAATTTTCGTTTCAGACTAAATTCAGGCGTCGAATAAGTCAGGTGGTTCTCCAGGGTCTCCGAACCATCCAGAGTCTCTGGTACCTGGCCATAGACACCTCTTAGAGCGAGGGTCGTTATCGTCAAGATATCCCGCACGGTCTCACCGCGGGAACCGGCAATAAAGGAAATTTCAAGAGATCATTTTCATTTTCATTCCCATTCCCATTTCTATTCTATCCCCCTGTATATATACTATATACATACCTATATACGCGTCGTTCGATCCAGACAAGGTAGAAAGATATCCATGCATTCGCTTAGGCGGCCCCTGGAGGGGTTGAGAATTACACACCTCAGAGCGAGCAATCGTAAAGTAGCTAAACTTTACAGCTTTATAATTTCATTAAAAATTCCCATGACTCGAATAAGACGGAAGGTTTGGTCCAGCAGGTTCAGGTTTTAAACAAAAATTCATCGTCCCCTGAAGCAGGAGCATTTTATCCATAGCTTAAGCCAACGCAGCAGCAGCAGCAGCTATTGTGCTTCGGATTCGCGCAGAATGAAAATTTGCATTTGATGCAAAAGAGCAAAGAGCTATATAAGAACTAAGAGCTAAGATCGGAGGAACAACTGTAGGTCGATATTATTAATGGGACATAAAATATTTCAGGGTGAATAAAGGGGGGGCAGTAGCAGCAACAGCAGCAGCAGGGTTGTTCGTTTTTAGACATTACCATAACAAAGGTGACGCATAAAACAAAAGTCCGTTGTGCGCACGTACCTTTCTACACAGCTACTACCTGTGCTCGGTAGATATGAAGCTTTTTATTTCCTTTTTTTGTTTCCCCCGTTTTTAGAAAATAAAAGAAAAAAAAGAGAGAGAGACAGAGAAAAGAAAAAAGGATCTTCCTCCCGTATGAAGATGATTTCTGAAGATAAGCCAGAGCTCCTAGAGCGAGTCTAACAATACCCTGCCTCCATGCTACACCATCTTGATAATAACACCCCGCTGTCAGACAATTTGACAACGGATTCGTCTCTCTTTCTCATCCACCCGTTGTTTTTTTTTTCTTTTTTTGTGTGATTTTATTTTATTTTATTTTATTTTTTCGTTCCTGACGGATTTTCTTCCGTCAAATTATGTAGGTACCCCAGAATCTCGAAATTCACTGACAGGAAAATTGCTTGTCAAAATAACTGGAAAATGTATAGGAAAAAAAAAAAAAAAAAAAATTGACGTAATCCTGATTGAAATAACGATTTTTATTAGTTTCTTTTGGGAACAAGAAAGCGGGAGTGTGAGGGAGATGAAATTCCAGCCATTATTGTACACATGCATACCTACATAAATACAATATGTATATGGTGGAAGAAGATCTAATCTCTGCGCGCAAATAATGGGCTGTTGGAGTCTAAGGCACTGATTGGTCGATATGTTTGGATAGAAAATAATAGTCTCTATTATTTCCCTTTGTGTTTCGTATTTGTTAAATTCCTATCTCGAAAACCCTCGTGTCTTCGCAGGGTCCGCGCGTTGTTTGTCGAACTTGAAATTGTGAAAAGGAGGGTTGGATGGATAGGAAAAAATAGAAAGAAAGAGGATCGAGGTGTAGGGAGGATCTGTTAAGAGAGTCGCAACGTTTTGTTGATTGGAGATTTCTGGTAGTGATAAGTTCGGTTAATTTGGAAAGTTGTTTCGGGAAACGGAAGATCTTTGAGTTGCTGTCCGCTCCTTCGCGGTTAGTTAGGCTAAACGAAAATAATTTAGTTTCTAAGGTCGTAGATTTTCTGGCCGATCGTGCCCTCAGCTTCCCGGCTCCAAGAAGATCGACCCGCGGTATAACGCGAGATCGTTATCGGAAGTCAGTTACCGGTTGTTATCCCTTTTTATGGGGAATCCCTAAAGGAGTTTTTCTAACGAAGCTCGTGTCCAAGGATCGCTGTACGATAATAACCCCGTATACCCAAACGCGATCGGAATAAAATCAACTTCATTTTACCAACGAGTTATGTCTTTCTACATATATGCGCGTTTTCCATCATCCTCGATCCTTTCAAAGGCTGACAAATCCTGACAAAATCATCGAATACCAACAATTGAAGATTAATTAGTTAGCAGATAGTTCGGCCAGATGAATAACTTCACGCCTAAATATTGGGAAGTCAAAAAATCAAATACCTAGTATTTTTCGAGCAAAAAGTTCATTTTAGTGATCAGTGAAACAAGAAATCTCTTGATACCGAGTTTCAAGAAAGATGAGTGCAACGGAAAAATTAAATGAGAACTACTTCATCGATGAACCGAAAAATTCGCTTACATTTGAGTTCAAGCCGATCGAGACTGAGATCAAAAATCCGTCGATCCGTTCTCGAGATATCATCGATTGAGATTTTAGTTTCGAAATTTTTGTCTAGCGTATAACTTGAGAATTACTAGATGGATCAAATAAGAAATTTGAACAATTCTAGGGTATGAAGAGCTGCATTGATTAAGACGAAGTTTTCCAAAATCCATTCATTCTTTCTTTAGATATCGTGGGAGGATCGTGAGAGGAAAAATCGATTACACACATTCTCGGACACTCTTAGGGCGATATGGGAGTCTGTCCGAAATTCAATTATTACCAATTGTTGTCACCTCGAAAACGCAAATCGTACTTTCTCGATGACTACCCAACCGATTCAAACGAGCCCTATATAAATGAATTCAGTTTTTTGGCAAAAAGTTGCTGAGTATGTCGCTTTATCGAAATAACTGATACGATTCCAGTGAAACTCATGTGTTTTATCTTAGCTAGGTTAGGTTGAAAGTGATTTCTGCTATATCACCTTAAGACTATTGGATGGTGATTGATCTGAATCTCGAAACGTAAAGATCGGTGAAAACTGAAAGGAGTTTTTTCGCCATCAAGGCGGGTCTATCCCTTATACTTCTCTACTTTTCATATGATGCCGTGTCTCTTCGGCGAGCGACGAAACTGTCCTTTGCCTTGACTCGCTCGTTCTGGGCTCATCTTTGCGACGCAGTGTATCATTATGAACTCGCGTGCGCAGCCTCCGGTCATTCTCATCTGGTCCTTTACTCCCGTGGGCCAGTCACTGGTCCGCCGAACCTGGGGGCCCGGATACGAGGCCCCGAACACACATATACCTTCCATCTCGCGTGTGCTGGGTCCCCCAACGTGTACCTACGTACCTTATTCCTTTTTTCCTTTCTTATTACTACTTTGGCTCTTTCCTTTTGCTTAGCGGACCCCGCGGCGAACGGACCCACCAAACGTCCGAGTGCACAGCCCATCTCACACCGAACAAAATATATCCCTTATCCTGCACTACCGTCTACCAACATCAGATATTGGTATCTGTACGTACATCTACTACCTTTTATCACCCAATAACTGGCCGATTGGCTTGCTTTGGACTTTTCATCACCGTTTATCAATTTTCAATGGGTCGACGTTTAGTATGATGACTTATTCTTCGACCGAAACAGTCGGGTAATCATAATGGGACATTGGACTTTTCACCATCAGGGCACATACTGAAATCCCAATAGGATTTGACGTTTTTTCTTGCAGCCGTTTCACTGATAATCAGGCTTACTGATGAAAATTCTTTTGGATCTAGAGCCAATAGAAAAAGTAACGACTAAAAGTACTTTGATAATATTTTTCCGAGGTATTTGAAAGCACAGCTTCCAACTGGAGAAAAAACAATGATAAATTTTCATGACAATTGCCGATAAGGATTCTTCAGAGATCTAATATATCCCTCGATCATTTCGGGAGGAAGTACCAAAACGGTTGATTAGCAATTTCAATATAGGAGGCCAGTGTCCTCTTAACGGTGGACTAGTGTACTCAGGGTTTCGGAGGCTTGAGGATCGTCGACGTCGGCGGCGGCGAAGTGCATCGTAAAGAGCGCACGAGCCTCACAGAGGGTCCGAGAAGGACGGCAACTCCGAATATCGCGTGTACTCGAGTAGGACGTACGCGTTAGCCGAGCGGGCGGCGCAGAGAACGAGCTCATTCTCCGGTTCTCCGCGGTGCGTCCGTAGAAGAGAAAAAGGGACGGAGAAATGCGGTACGGCTCGGGAGGTTGCCGGAGAGTAACGGAGAGAGTGAGATAAAGATAGAGAGA